>CM034235.1:56058790-57469231 GCA_019916065.1 Vitellaria paradoxa | reverse complement strand
AATATAGGATGTCCAAAAATTAAAAAAAAAATAATTAATGTTAAGTACATGATAATTATGACATCTATAAATAGAATTACAGGAGAAACTTTAAAAATTTTTTCTTAGTATTTGTCAAATAAAAAATTTTAAATAAAATTAAAAAAATAATAATTAATGTATCAAATATGAGACAGAATTAAGTAGCAACTTGAAGATTCTATCACATGAGAATTAGATAAAAATAAAAATTTTTCTAAATTTATTAAGTTTTTGATTGTTTTAAAATATTATTTAACATTTTATCATTAATAAAATTTTTAAAAATTAACACCTTCTCTTTTTATGGAGCTCTGTGCGACCGCCCAGGAATTATTAAGATCCGTGTGCCCTGCCGTTTAAATTAGTAATAAAAAGAAATTGAAAGCTACTGTTTGCATGTGATATATTTCTTTAAGTTACTAAAAGCTGGTGGGCGGCGGCCCTTTTATGTTAATAAAATAATATCAGTGAATAATGGCGAAAATACATTGAATGGGAGTGCAGCCACCTGATTCTTAAGTTCTTAAAATTACACATGCGGAAAAAGTACAAAATATTTTACCGACCTACCCCACCATTTGTTTTGTTCCTTCGTGAGATATCAGTGGACACCTTCTTCGAGATGGTTTCTTTTCTTATTTTTATGATTTCGGGGGGTGTTTAGAAGTTGAAAAAAAATTCGATTTTTGAGGTTGGTATGATGTAAAATGATAAGTGATAAATTTTAATTGGAGAAATTTAAAAATTTAAAAATTTTTTGAGTTTTTTTCAAATTTTTTTTCTTCCAAACAGTCTCTTCTTCTCGTATTATTTATAAGTTGTTGTGATATATGCAATGTACACACACATGGTTCTCATTCCGCTTCACGGTTCATAACTTTTTAACCAGATGCATGACTGTCTTCTTATCCTTATTCAATAAGAATAAATACTCAAATTGAACTATTTATATACGTAACATCTGAAAAAAAAAATCAATTCCTTAAAATGGTTGCAATTCTTTATGTATAAAAAGATTTAGGACTCCTCCTCAGTGTCACTTAGGGTTTTAAAATGTAGATTCATTGATCCGGATTAAAGATCTCACTCAAGAATGTATAATGACCAACTCTGATACTAATTAAAAATTTTTTAATCAAGCAATCAAACACAATATAAAGAGAATAAATGAGAAAACTCTTTTATATTGAGAAAATCTCTATTACAAATTCTACTATCAACATGTTACAAGATTCTACTTAGACTCTGTACGATTGATTTGGTTAAATCCTTTTGTCACTCTTGCTCGATCCACTCAATAAACTCTACAAGTAGATTTTCTACTTCGCACAGAAAGTAAAGAAAAATACAACGAAAATAGAAGAAAGATTTATAAATACACAAAGAAAAAATTTTTTCTCTTACAAGACTCTATAATGTGCTCATTCAATTCTATATTGTACATTGAGCTTAGATACATGTATATAAACTTACAAAATCCAATTCCAATTAGGGTTCAAACATATAAATAGATTTTTTAAAAATATAAACAGGTTTCGTAAATAGGAATAGAATTTTTCATAGAATAATTTGCTCGAATTATCGCGCATCTTGCGCTGTGCCTGTGGAGTATACTGCCAAAAGATTGAATGGCCGCCCTTCCTATGAGTCTCTTTAGAATGTATTTCTTGAACTTCTATACTTTATTTCCTTTTGGGATTTAGTACTCCTTCTTGATTTAGACTATATCCTTCCCAAATTATATTCTGTTCAATCTTTGACTTGGATTGCAATAATATATGTGGTCTTTTGAAAACTTTTGAATTTGGAAAATTTTCAATTTAATAAATATGCAAATCTTCTCGTCTCTTCAATTTAAAAAAAATACAAATTTTTTTTTTTACTTTATTTAAAAAATATGCAAATCTTGTCATATTCAATTTAAGATTGTATATGAATTTATCATTATAAAACTTTACACAAATAATTTACATCAAACTGTAGCTAATATATGAAGAAGCAAATCAAACTGTAATTCCCAGTAATAATTGACCACTAACACTTGTCGCGGAGTGCCTGGCCGATAATAGTCATGAGGGAGAAATCACAAGCACCATTTATAATCCACATGTGAAGTTAATGTACGACAGTTCTCAATGTATCTTAAGGAATTCAATCGAGAATCTTACTGCTAGGCACAGCAATTAATTAGCGTGACACACGTGAATGCATTCCTAATACATTAACTTATGATTACAATAATACATCTATCCCCACATCATCTGTCAATGTGGTGATAAACTGCTCCCATGCACGCAACAGTTAACATCATGACCTCAGAAGGGGCAATAAAGCAATTTTGGTCGTTAATAAATCAGCGATTTTGAACGAAATGAATCATACCCGGACACTTGTGGAGCAAATTACCAAAATATCTTGGTTGTCCAATCAAATCCAATAGGCCCCATGAAGTTGACAAACGAAGGCAGACAGACAACAGTGTCTGGAAATTTTTTTTTTTTTTTTGGCCATGTACAGTGTTTTAAATGTCAATATTAAGACTACAATTCTCTATATAAATCTACAAGAATAAAAATAAAAAATTGATCATATAAAAATGGCGAACCCATTACGAGACTTTCACTTGCATGAGATTTGAAAGGAACGATTTATGCAAATTTATCTCAGTAATAAAAGAGATTATCTTTTTATTGTTGAACTTATGACTTCCAAATTATAAATGAATAAACTTCAATTTTAGAGTAAACTGTACTTAACATATATGCACTTTACCTCTAATTGCACTTTGACTCTTGTATACTAAGTCATCTCACTTTATTTCTTATACTTTTAAATCATATCACTTTATTTCATTCAATCAAATTTGCCGGCAAAAAATGCTATATGCGTTCATCAAATTTTTTAACGAATACTGACAGAATGAACAGACCTTGAATAATCGATATTTGTGGTAATGTCCATAAGCCTACATATAGTTTATCCTAAATTTTACCTGGTTTGGTATAATTCTAGTACACCTGAAGGCCCCCTAAAAGGCATCCAATTTTCAAACTGTAGTTCGCAGTAATAATTGACCACTAACATCTAGTACCGGGGCCCTCGCTAATAATAATCATGCAGGAGAAATCACGATCACCAATTTATATATAATCTAATCGTAAAGTTAATGCAAAACAGTTCTCAATGTTACAGAATTCAATCAAGCATCAAAATTTGCTTGACACAGCAATTACTTAGCGTGATTCACGTGAAAGCCACCCTACTACAATCATGATTACAATTATTGTTTGAAATCTATCTCTCGCCATCTGTCCACCTGGATAATTATAGGCATTCCTTGGGTGCAAAAGGTGATACCTTTGCCCACCAGGGCCCCCACCCTCCGGCCCCAAGGGAATGGTGAAGGAGGGTAAATCGCGGTACACGGCAAGCCTCCTAGATAGGAGGATCAGTTGTCTGGTGCCCACAAAGAGCCACCCTTACAAGAGGGTGAACCTCCCACACTGCGACTATCAGGACTCAAACCTGCATCCTTGGGTGCAATCTGCAATCCGAGTACCAACCGTGCTACGCCCGGCGGGGAGCAATTATAGGCACTCCTATGCGCTCAGTAGTTAACATCGTGGCCCAGAAGGGGGCAAATAAGCAATTTCGTCATCAATTAATGAGGTGTCATTTAGGATATTATTTTAAATTTATTTTTATTTTATATTTTTAAATAAAAAATAATTTAAAACATATTGATTACTTGTATTTTTAAATTTTATTTTAAAAATTAAAATAATTTTACACATAAAATATAAAATAATAAAAAAATCGTTTTGTTTTAAAATAACGAAAATTTTAAAATACGAAAAATAAAAAATATCAAATCAAATATATTTTTAATATTTTTTAAACATGAGTCTCAAAATAAAAAATAAAAAATAAAAAACAAAAAATAAATAAAAAATAAAAAATACAAATCAAATGACACCAAAACATTGTTTAAGGAAAATGAATTCATTCGCGGATACATGGAGTAAATTACCAAAATACTCTTTGTCCAAATGAACTCCAACTAGCCTCATGAAGTTGACACACAAAGGCCCCGTTTGGTAATATTTTTATTTTTTGTTTATGTTTTTAAAATTTTGTAAACTCGCAACAGAAACATGTTGATAAACCTGTTTACGTTTTTTTGTTTCCAAAAAAAATGAAAACGTAAACAAAAAAAACGTAAATGGAAAAAATGCGTTTTCACTCTCGTTTTTTTCTGTTGCCAATATTTTGTCAATTTTAAACCTTTGTCTATTTTTGTTACATTACATAAAAATAAATTATTTTATTCAATATTTTATTAAAATAATTTACTTTAATAAATAATGTAATTAAATTCAATAAATTAAATTAATTATATAAATTAATATAAATTATTTTTAATAAATAATAAAACTAAATTATTAATTTAATTTAATAATTAATTATTGCTAAATTATCTAAAATAAATTATTTTATATAAAATAATTAAATTACATTAATTTTTAAAATTAATTTAATTTAATAATTATTATTAAATTATTTTAAATAAATATCATAACTAAATTAAATAATTTATGATTTAATTAATTTAATTTATATAAAATATATTTTATTAAATTATTTTAATAAATATTGAAATTAATTTAAAAATAAATAATTTAATTTAATAATTAATCTAATTTAATTATTTACTTAATAATGAAATATATTTTATTAAATTATTTTTAATAAATAATATAATAATAAATTCTATATTTATTGAAATAAATGATTTTAATAAATAATTTACTGTACTAATTTAATTAATTTATTAATTAAATTAAATTAATATAAAATATATTTTATTAAGTTCTATTAATTTTTTAAACTAATAAAATTAAATATTTTCTAAAATAAAAAATTAATAATTATAAACAAACTTGCATTTTCAAACGCAGTTTCAGTTTTTATTTCAAAAAAATAAATGACAACAGAAAACAAAAAACAGAAAATGGCAATAAAAAATAACAATAAAAAATGACAACATTATCAAACGGGGGTAAAGCATGACGAGACAACAGTGTTTGGAATATCGCTATAAAAGGACGGGTGGCCTGAAATTGAAAGCAGCAAGGTTTAGTAATAATACAGAAACTTCAGTTTTGATGGCCTCTCTTAACCTTCTTGCTGTAACCCATTCTTGTGCTTTCACAAATTTTCTATATCCCCCGAGAAACCTCTCACTGGGATCACCAGGCAGTGGTCGAGTCTCAAGAACTGTGCAGTGCATGAGTACTGCCAGTTTTAGCAAACCTGGACAACAAACCATCGTTAGAAAATCAGCAAACTACAGGCCCCCCATATGGCAAGACGATTATATACAGTCACTTACAAGTAATTATGCGGTACGTACTCAGTGCTAATCTTTCTTTATAATATTCTATATTACATTTCATAATAACTCAAAATCCCACCTCATCTAATAAGACTCGAATCCATAACCAATTCTATGGGTAAATGAACTCTATCCATTTAATTTTCTCATGATATTGTACTCGTGCTATTTACTTGCGTTTGAACTTATATATTTGAAATCAAAGAATTGGTGTTATTTATTTAAGTAGGATTTTAAGTCAACTGATCAATGCCTCCAGCTTCTTTCGAAATGTTAAAAATTCCAAGTTCTAGCCACAATAACTGTAGTAATTAAAGTTGTATTTAGCAATTAATCTAATTACTCAGTTTTTTGACTTTTTTTTTTTAAATGATTATATTTATCTTTTTATATTTTTAATTTATTTTAAACTATAAAGGACCAAATGTCAAATTATCAAAAAATTAAAAAGTTAATTACTAAAAAATTAATATTTTTTCCTTTCCAAATGAAAAAAAAAATTAATTTTTTAATAAATAATTAGGGCTAACTTGCTTTCCAAACTCTACCTAAGATTGGTAGGACAATTTTTTTTTTTTTAACTTATCAAACTGCAACAAGTTTCTAAGTAGGGGGTAGGAATTCGTTGCATCACAAACTCACGGTTTTTTGCCATGTGTTGTGGGGTGCAAGCGATGTCAAGCAAATGAGATTGTTTTTATTCCTACGTAATTAAAAAATACATTTTTTAATGTTTAAACATTTTATGTTACTCATACATTAAATATTTGATGTGCTTATTTTCCATTGGTCATAAT
The DNA here is from genome assembly GCA_019916065.1 of Vitellaria paradoxa. NCBI lineage: Eukaryota > Viridiplantae > Streptophyta > Magnoliopsida > Ericales > Sapotaceae > Vitellaria > Vitellaria paradoxa. The sequence continues at coordinate 57,463,018 of CM034235.1, read as the reverse complement.
TTTGGAACGCAAAAAAATCCAACAGCTCTCTTCCAAACTTCATTCCTCTAAGTCGGCTTCGGAAGTGTGCTAGCCGATAGGCACAATAATTGAGGTCCAGGCTGTCTAGCCAGAGTCTTGTTTTTTTTTTTTTTTTTTTGTGTTCCAACTGCAGCAATCAAGATTGCAACACACCAGCTCTTTCATGTGCATTGCTTCTGCGATGTTTTTGCAAATATCCAGGGATGTGAATTGGATGAGCACTTGTGATCGTCTCAATCGAATTCAATAAAAAATTGTTGAGAAATATTATAATAACATTGGGACAGATTTGAACTTAAATTTAATATTCATATAGATCTAGAACGAACTTGAAATTTGCTAATAGGATACCTTATACTCAATCTTCAATATCTATTTTTTTTTATGTTCGATACCCGTAAACTACTAGCTAAGTACTAGTTTATTGTAATATAATATGATATAATATAATATATATTTATGTAATTATAATTTTATCCTTAAAATAAAATTACTTAAATTCTTGAACATAGGGTTATTTATAAAATTTTACATGACTTCTTCCCTTGGTGATGTTTATAATCCATTATCTCAAAATGCAGTTATGTAACTTTTCATTAACAAACTAAGTCCTAATACTCATGTAACCTTTTTTTTTGTTTTTGTTTTTGTTTTTTTTTTTTTTTTTTTGGTTAATTTGAAATTCATATAATATTCTTATTTTTTCTTCTGAAATCTTATTATCGAATTTATCATTATTGTGACCGATCTAAAGTTAGATGTTGAAATATTTTATTAATTATTCTCAGCGTAAACATATGTTTTTGTAATTGTTTCTTTTCGCTATTGTAAATATATTCTATTTGTTGATGGAGTTGGCAAGAAACTGTATGTTGGTAATGATCCCATTGGACAAAACCATGTGTTAAACTTAGAGGATGACCAATGGGTTTGTTCAATATAATAGATTTAACTTTTTTGACACTAACTAACTTTTTTTTTTTTATTTCAACTCAGGTATTTAACGACTTTATTAAAACAAGTTCTACGTATTCTATTTAATTGTGCTTAATCAGGTTTGGTAGGTTTGAAATTCTAACAATAAAAACAAAAGGATTTGAATTGGTAATGATAACTAAAAAAATAAACAGATTTGTTAATAGTAATTATTGGTTGGACGGATATCCAACCCAACATCCCTACCCGTCTCGTTGTTTCCAGTCCCATCTTCCTTAATTACAAAGTGTTTGGATTGAGAATAAGAATATAAGTACAATAAAATATAAAAATAAATTTTAAATTAACAACAATCACGAAAATAATACATTAATTTTAATCATATATAGACAAAGTGTATAACATTTAAGTTATAATGAATGCATTAAACTTGGAGCGAGTGCGACAATTTATTTTTATAATTTAATTATATTTGGTTTGAGAATAACAATTTATCAGTATAGAATTGTGACTCATTAAAAATTCTTTATGACAAATTATTTCTTACTTTAATAAAATTATTATTATTTCTTATATTATTCAATATAAAAATAAACTATCAATTTAAAAGTAAACATTTAATTTTCATTTAACATTTTCATAATAAATAATTTTGACAATAAATTATTATTAGTTTTAATAATAAATTATTATTTTAGAAACAAATAATTTTAATTTCGAGAAAATAGTTAATTTTATTTCTAAAAATTATTTATTTTAATTTTAATCATTAATCAAGTTAATGATTATTATTTATATTGATAATAAATTATTATTTCTGTAGTAAATTTTTAATAAAATATTCTTGTTAAAAAATATATTAAAAATGTATAATTTATCAATAAATTACTATTTATAGAAAATTATTTAATAAAATATTATTAAATAAAAATTATTTATTACATAATTTTAGTTGGTTAAATAAATCATTTTCATAATAAATTATTAATTTGATATTAACTAATTTTAGTAAGTTTTATTAATTATTATAAATTAATTTTAATTATATAAAATATTTTAATAAAATAAACCTTTCTAATTTAATTAAATAAAATATTATTTATAATAGTTATTATAAATTAATTTTTCATAGAGATAAAGAGACTGCAATATAGAAATATGAGAAATAAACCTTACGCTACAGTTGCTATTACAAAATTGTATGATAGATGAATGCTACGTACAACCTGTCGCAATTAATCAATCTCTCTCTCTCTCTCTCTAGCTAGGTACGTGGTCTCACAGAACAGTTAGCATCTCAACAGAAAATGATAATGAATTAAGGTGGTATTTAGTTTAATTTTTTATTTTTTTGTTTTATGTATTAAAAATTTTAAAATTAAGAAACACAAAATACTTTATTTTTCTTCTTTTAGGTTAAAAACTCTCAAAATAATTTTTTATTATTTTTATTTCATGTGTAAACTGATTTTTTATTTTTTAAAATAAATTTTAAAAATACAAATAATCAAATGAGTTTTGAATTTTTTTAATTTTAAAAATATAAAATAAAAAATGATCTCAAAATAAAAAATAAAAATAAAAAACATAAAATAGAAAAATAAATGAAATGGCACTTAAGTGATTTTAATCGAAAATGTAGCGATCAATCTGCACTGTCTATCGCCCCACCCGAACTCACATCCTAGACATAACAGAGGAAAAAAAAAAATCCTCAAAATAAATAATTTTATTCAATAAAGGTGATCACCTGGTCATAGCTTGTACGCTACGTGCTGTACTTTAAAACAAATTTAAGTCCGACCTGATTTTAAACTATAAAATAATTATTTTGCGTATGATCTTGTTTATGAACTAAATTTATATTGTAGGTATTTAAAAGATTAAAAAATATTTAGTAACATGTTTCTTAATAATTAAAAAAAAATTAACTCAATTCAAACTTAAATTATAAAATAATCGTTTTACACCCTTTTCCTTTTCTTAGTCAAATCCATGCTCCGAAAGTAAAATTTATTTTTATAGTTTTTAAAAAAATTAATGTTAGTAGTTTTATTATATTTCAATTTATTTCATTATATTTAAAATATGTAATCAAATTATGAAAATTTGAATGTTTATTCCATTTCGATTATTTTTATATTGAGTTTGTTTGGAGTAAGAAAAAGTGAGATAAATTGAAGATTCGTAATGCGTGCAGTGAAAGAAAAAAGTTGATGTGATATAAAGTTAACAGAGATTTATAGAGATTTTCAGTATTTTTTTTATGCCAAACGCAGCCATTGTCAACCAAACAAAGAAATGAAATCAACATTTCGCTCCCACCCTTATTCTATTTTCATCTCTTATTTCATTCCTACATTTCAAATATAATTTCAATGTTAGGTGTTTCGCTTATAATAATCACGAACGAGAGATCGCTAGTACCATTTATATATATATTCTACTTGTAAAGTCTGTGCAAAACAGATATTCTCTTGGTCAAGTATCGACATTAAATCTTGTGGGCCTATGATCAATAGAAATTTGATTTTGACACAATAATTATTGAAGAGGATTGATACAAAATTGCTCAGCATGACTCACGTGAAGGGACGTCGTGTGTCCACCCAATGTGTTCCCTAATACAAGCACTGATATACAATGATATACTGCAGTTACTATTACAATTATGGCATGATAGATGAATGCGACGTACAACCTGTCGCGATTAATCAATCTCTCTCTCTCTCTAGCTAGGTACGTGGTCTCACGCAACAATTAGCATCTCAGCGGGAAATGATAATGAATTAAGTGATTTTAATTGGAAATGTAGCGATCAATCTGCACTGTCTATCGCACCACCCAAACTCAAATCCTAGACAGAACAGAGGGTGAGAAAAAAAAAATCAAAATAAATAATTTTATTCAATAAGGTGATCACCTGGTCATAGCTTGTAAGCTGCCTGCTGTACTTTAAAAGAAAAAAAAATCAATACAAAATTGAAGGTAGCTAATTCTAACTTCTGTCCTGGCAATAATGGCTAAATGAAAATTAGTATGATTAGCAAAAACATCAATTTGGAATCCTAATTAAATAAATGAATTCATATAGGACACCTGTGAGCAAATTACCAAAATACTCTTAGTTGTCCAAATCAAATCCAACTGGCACCAAGAAGTTGACAAACAAGAAAGACAGACAACAGTGTTTGAAACACCTGTTTTTTGCCAAGTACAGTGTTTGGAATATTGCTATAAATGGAAAACACCAAGGTCTAGCAAGTGCAAATATTTAGCACTAATCGTATGTAGCACCACGAAAACTTCAGTTTTCATGGCCTCTCTTAACCTTGTTGCTGCAACCCATGCTTGTGCTTTCACTAAGTTTGTATTGCCCCGAAGAAACCTCTCACTTGGATCACCGGGCAGTGGTCGAGTCTCAAGAACTGTCCAGTGCATGACTGCCACTTTTGGCAAACCTGGAGAACAAACCACCGTTAGGAAATCAGCAAACTACAAGCCCCCCATATGGGAATACGATTACATACAGTCACTTACAAGTAATTATGCGGTACGTACTCGTGCTTATTTAGTTGCGTTTGAATTTGTATATTTGAAATCAAAGGATCCGATGTTATTTATTTAAGTAGGATTGGGTTGGTCAGATGTAGCAGCTCTTTGGCTTGTTAAACCGTAGTAAGTTTTCAAGTGTGAATTTGAAACCCGCTACTGCATGACTTTCCGCTGCATGTGTTATGGTGTTAGTGCATGTGATACCAACTAAATTTTTCGCTAGAGTTGATTTAATAAAAAAATCTCCTTTGCTGGTTAGCCTTTTTATTTCAAGTAGAACTGCCCAAATTCAACTTTGTTAGTTTTACTTATTTAATTCGTTTAAAATGATGAATTGGAAATCACTGAATAAAAATACCTACTTGAAATATTTTGTAATAGGAAAATATTTTTAAGTTCAAATTTTTTGTTATAAAGTGCTATCAGAATGATGTCACAATGGCCCCGAAAGAGGTAGTCGAGTTGGTTCGGATGTCGGGCTGAAGGACTGGGACTAATAGGTCTCGGGTTCAACTCCTTTTGGGGGCAGTCCTTCTTCTAATTGTGGAGAGCCATCTAACAGCCTTCTCGACTAAGCCGGTCAGCCAAGGCTTGCCTAGGCTGGTTTACCTCCTCGTGGTTCTTTGCCGGCTAGGGTCACGGGGCGGGTTTCACCCAGTGCACACCCATGAGTAACGGCTGCGGGTTTCTCCCCGACCCCAGAAGAATGATGTCACAATGGCACTTATGTAATAAAAATTATTTTAATCAGTTATTATTTTCAAGATAACAAGTCTTTAAATTAGTTATCACATGATGCTAATTTTACAAAACTTCTGGTAGCCTAAAGCACTACTTTGTTTTTTTTTTTTTTTTTGGGAATATTTTGGCTCTACTGCTTCATAGTAATAACTATTTAAAATATTTCCTATATATGTTTATTTTTCTACAACAATCTAGTGTCAAATCTATTTTTATAGAGATGTTTATCTTCCATAATTTGGTTCATCCAAGCAGATTTGTCATTGAATATATATACATATATATACAGCACGGAGATGTAGCTAGTATAATGCTATAAATTCTATACGTACTGTGTATGTTTTCGTATTACGTAAAAGTTTTGTCATTATTTTCTTACAGAATAGTTTTACGTACGTAGGGAGATACTTATGCAGAACGGGCAGCTAAGTTGAAGGAAGATGTGAGAATAATGGTAGAAAATACAGAAGAGCCATTGGAGAAACTTGAACTAATAGATGCAGTGCAAAGACTTGGAGTATCTTATCACTTTGAGAATGAAATAGATAAAATATTGGAAAGCATGTATGCCAATGGTGATTGGTGTCGGCAAGGGGATCTGTACTCAACAGCTCTTCAATTCAGGCTCTTGAGGCAACGTGGGTATAATGTCCCCCAAGGTAACTAAATGATTTCTCTCTAATCTTTTCTACTTCAAGAAATATGGAAAATCGAAGAGTAGAGAAGAAAAAGAAGATGATTGTTGCACTTATATATTATTAATTATGAGCAGCAATATTCTACCAAAAAATTTTATCGGAACGTTGACTAGAATGACGCGAATAAGTTTAATTTGGGTCTTTCGCTTAAACATACGGAACTCTTCAGTGTATTCTATCAATATAAAACTGATATTATCACATTAAAAGTTATGTTAAATTTTTTGGCAGAATATTGTTGCGCTATATTATTTATTGTTTTAATTTTTTCACCTAAAATCACTCTATTTCTTGTTCACCAAAAAATAATAATAATTCACCTTCCCTAAAAAAAACAAAACAAAACATTATGTTGCTTGCAGAGGTTTTCGCCAGTTTTCTGGACAATTCCGGGAATTTCAAGGAGTCCTTGTGCGAGGATACCACGGGATTGCTTTCTTTGTATGAAGCCTCGTACCTTATAATGGGAGGTGAAAGTGTATTAGAAGAGGCTAGAGATTTCACAGCCAAACATCTCAAAGAATACCTCAAAAAGAGAACAGATCCGAACCTTTCCATGCTATTAAGCCATGCTCTGGAACTTCCATTGCACTGGACAATGCCAAGAATGGAGGCTAGGTGGTTCATTGATGCATATGAGAAGATGCTTGACATGAACACTAAATTGCTTGAATTTGCTAAATTGGATTACAACATGGTACAAGCAATTCACCAAGAAGACCTAAAACATGTGTCAAGGTAAAAGAAATCATTGAACTCATTTAAACTTTGACAAAATTTTATTCTCCAATCAGTCGAAGTTAACTACATAAATTTTCTTTTGCCATTCAGTTCTGTCATGAATTATCTTTCAATTCTATCATGAATTATGTTATCTATTCATAATTCTAGTTCATGTAAGATTAGATTTACCTTTTACCTTTTTTATGCCTTTTACTTAGACCCACTCGGCTTTTTTTTTTTTTTTTTTGGCATCTCTATATCTATGATGAATATTACCAAATCATTATTAAATGGTCTTCTCTTAATTTCTCTTTTATCTATATTATTTTAACTTTTTTTCAAATATATTTATTTCTATCCCATTTTTTTTATATATAACCCCACATCCATTTATGAGTCGTCATTTCAGCTACACATATCTTATTTACTTTTCAGTCCGATAAATACTTTTCAAACACATAAAACACTCAAGAAATTTTTTTTATTTTAACCACTCAACTCAAATTTTGTGAATAATGTTATCTTTCAATCCCTCCATTTACTTAAATAATTAAATCAAAATATGAAAAATACCAATCTTTTGCACTTCTTAATTCTTAATATTTACTATGTCCTCGTTATATATGTTCTTTTTTTATTTTTGAGTGACCAATTTATTTTTCTTCCATGGGACCATATGACAGATGGTGGGAGAGCACAGGTTGGAGGGAAAAGTTGCCCTTTTGCAGGGACAGGGTGATGGAGAATTATTTATGGTCTCTGGGAGAGGCTTTTGAGCCTCGGTTCCAATATTATAGGAGAATGGAGACAAGAATCAATGTATTAACAACAAGTATAGATGATGTTTATGACGTTTACGGCACCTTGGATGAACTCGAGCTGTTCACTGATGCCGTTGACAGGTTCGTCTTGGTACCTAGCTATAAGTAAATTAAGGAAAATGGGTGAAGCACTGTCGCAGGTATATAAAACGGACATTTTAGATCTGGCCTGCTGGAGACCTAAGTTCGTTTTATTTTTTTCAGGCTTGTAATTGAGCTTATAATCCCAATTAAGCCCGATCAAAAATATCAATAAATTTTCTATATAAAAGTGCTCACTCGGTGCGCAAGCACTCTCCCGGCTAATGTGGAGTCAGGGGGAGGGTATACGCATTTGTACGCAGCTTTACTCTTACATCTTGTAAAGAGATTGTTTCCACGCCTCGAATCCGTAACCTACAGGTCACCAGTAAAGCAAATTACCTGTTGCGCCAAGACTCGCCCTAATAAATTTTTTATATATGTTTAAATTATATATTTTTACATTATTTCATCTAAATTTTTTTGAAATAAATTAGTTAATTTGCATATCAAAAATATTTATTTTAATACTGAACGGCTTACTTTTAAAATTTTAAAATTATATTTTATCTAAAAATGTACCTTAAAACTAAAATTAAATAGGATTATGTTGGCAGACTAGAAATTAAACTCAGGATCAATGGATAATAAAAATATTCTTGGGTACCGTTTGACAAGTTAGGTTAATTGACTTATTTTTTATTTATTTGTTTACTTATTTATAAAATAAACAAATTTACTCTCTTAAATGTTGAGAAGAAAGGCTCTCGAAATCAACGAGACTAGAAAGAACATGGGAGTTAGCACCACTCCTATGAGTGCCTTTGTCTCAAAGAGCCAACAATGGAGCAGCTCCTCAATGCTGTGGCTGTGGAGGGTAGGAGCTGTCGCCACCTGATAGAAGCAGAAGCGGGGGCCTTTAAACCTTCAATAGCAAAAATATCAAATTAACAAAGACAAAAAAATTAGTTTAAAGAAAAGTTACTTTTTTTTTTTTCTTTTTAAACATAAAAAATAATTTTTTTTTAGTCAACTAGTTAAAAACAAAATCTATTTTACTTCTTAAACCAAACCTTAGTCCAACAATTGGCTGGTCATAGGTGACACGATTGTGCCACCCACAGCTGTGCATTCTCAATCATGTCTATCTACGTGAATTACATGATTGAATTCCACATCGCACAATCGTATGACAATACAAAGCGGTCGTCACTTGGCCAACTATTAACACAAAATTTAAACACATTTCTGCCACGCAGATGGGACGTGAATGCAGTGGAACAATTTCCAGATTATATGAAGATATGCTTCCTGGGATTTTACAATTGGGTTAATGAAATGGCTTATGACACTCTCAAAGAACATGATGTTCATATCCTCCCGTACCTTAAAAAAAAGGTAGTTCACGTACAATTAATTTCCAAACAAATTACCATTGATTGGCAATTGAATCTTACCTATTACTTTCAAAAAAATGTCTTCTTTCCTCAAAATTAAGGTACTTTCGAATGATTCTTGCAAAATTCAAACTGTGTAATCATCTTATTTCATCTTTTCTGGTATTTGAAATGCTGCAGTGGCAAGATTTATGTCACTGTCACATAAAGGAGGCAAAATGGGCAAACAGTGGTTATATACCAGCACTTGACGAATACGTGAACCATGGATGGACTTCAGTATCTGCTCCTCTAATGCTAACGCATGCTTTTTTTCTAAGCAAAAATCCAAAGACAAATCCCATAACCAAGGAGGAGTTGGAAAGCTTAGAGAAGTACCACGATATACTCAAGTGGCCGTCCTTGGTTGTACGACTGGCAGATGATTTAGGAACATCATGGGTACGCAATCTAACCTCTCCCCCGCACTAACGTCAGTAATTCATGAAGTGGAAACATTTACCTCGTTGGTAAAAATGAAATCTCAGTCTCCGTTGGTTGAATAAAAAATTATCAAAAGTTATAAAAATTTACAAATATTTATTTACTTTTACTAATTTTTGTTAGTTTCATTTCCCGTGTATTTATTTTTAAAATTTAAATTTTACAACCTTTTACAAAAAAGTTACGAAAACCTGTAAAAAATTACCACTTTTTTTATTTTTTTCAACATTTGTCAATTTTTCATATTAGTTTTTGACCAAAATCGTTGAAATGGCTTACTTTTCACTGTTTCAACGGATTCTAGTAAATTTAGTTTGCCTTCCAAATACTAAAAAGTGACTGATCACATGCTCCATTTTTTTCAACTTTTGGTTGCTTTTGACCGTCCAAATAACCTATCAATTTTTTTTTTTTTTTTATGTGTGAAATCTTAATAGGTGAAATTACACAACCATATCATTTAAAGTAGTTTTAATATTTTTGCAAAAAAAAAATATTACTCATTAAATGGATCGAATTACACAGCCATATTAATTTTGGATTGTGCTTAGCATTTTTTTCCTGTAAAATTACCGATAAAAAGGAGTTTGATATATAGTCATATCATCTGAGACTGTAATTATCATTTTTACCATAAAATTCCCTATGAAAGGGGCAAACTGACATTTATAATAAGTAGTTGCAAAAGATACACACAGTTAATTGATTGATGAAAAATTGATATTTTTGTAATAAAATAATTAGCTTTTAATTAAGAGTAATTACGGTAATGCAATAAAAATTGTGGATACAATTTAAAGGAAAAAAATAATTAAGAAACTATTTTAACTTGGACAATGCACTGCCTTTTTTTATGTGTGCACTGATGGATAATAAGGACAAAATACTGAAGGAATTTTTTGTTTTGTTACAAAATATGAGGGGATCTAAGTGTAATTTTAAGTAAATGAAAGATAATGAAAAGTTACTCTAAATAACTGTAACATACTATGTGATGACCTCTATGATTTAATAATAAAAATCATTTTGCAATAATTTTCAAATGTAATAATCTTTTCTGGATCGAACATGGGTCCGCCTTTGCGGGTGATTTTTTTGGTTTCACGGGAGACATATAATGATCTTCTAGTATTCTGTTTACTTGATGTGTTTGTTCAGGACGAGGTAAGAAGAGGTGACACTCAAAAATCAGTCCAAGTTTACATGCATGAAACAGGTGCTTCTGCAGAAGATGCCGCTGAACACATCAAATATTTGATTGGTGAGGCATGGAAGAAGATAAATGAAGCTCGACTTATGGGTACTTCTCCCTTCAACCGAAGCTTTGTTGATATCGCCACGAACCTTGCTAGGGTTTCTCAGTACATGTACCAGTATGGAGATGGCCATGGACATGATATTGGAGGCAAGAACAAAGACCGTGTGACTTTGCTACTCATTGAACCCATCCCCCTTCCATAGGATTAGGAGTGCATCCAGAATTTTTAGCAAGGGGACACTAGATATATTCAAGATGAGGATAATGAGTTATGTCAAGATTGTACAAGAGAAATAATTTACATTTTAGGGATATATAAAATTATTACTAGATATTAAATCAATAAATATATTTTTATAATTTAATGGCTTAATTAATCCTTTGGTAGAACCTGATATTTAATAATATTGTCACTCGTCACTAAAAATATATAATTATTGTTAAGTTTAATTATTTATAAAATTTATTATGTTATATTCTTTTAATGTTATGCACAAAAATATTTAATAGTTTAGTGGTAGAATGCATTTTATTCTACAAAAAATATTTGGGTTCAATTCTTGTATATGCCATTTATACTAAAAATTTTGAGTTAACCTTAATTTTTTAATAAAGTCAAAATACTCTAATTTTGAACTAATTTTTTTTTAATAAAACTAAAATATCAAGGATATTTTTGTAATTTCATGTCCAAAATCAATGAAGTCACTTGTCCTCTACCTCTTCATAGGTTCGCCCATGCGTACCTAGAACAATTTCTTTTTTTTTTTAATTTTCTAAATTAAATATGTCAAGGACAAGGCTATATATGTTTGATTACAAAACTTGGTTTTAACTTTTCTTATAGCTTCTTTTTTTTTTTTTTTTTTGGGGCCTTTTAACTTTTTTTGCCTTTAACTTTACTTTTAGAATTTGTAATTTTTATACGTGTTAATCGTATTCATAAAAAATATAAAAATTTCACATCTGTTTGGATGAAAACTATTCATTTAGGTAAAAAAGTAACCAAAAAAACTAATTTTTTTATTTTTTATAACTTTTACCCAAATAAATATGAATTTTTTATTTTATTTTATTTTATTACGAATACTATTAACAAGCCTAAAAGTTACGCTTTCTGAAAATAAAATTGAATTTTAATGAAAAATTATATAAGACGAGAAAAAAAACTATAAGAAAAGCTAAAACCAATTTTGTAACCAAACGAAACCTAAATTGTGTGATATAATAATGGGTAAAATTCATTTTATTCCTTTGAGTTCTATTCGAAATTTTACTTCAAGATATTTTTTTTTTATTTTTTTATTTTTTATACAATTAAAGACCTGAATTCTTGATTAGTTGCAATATTTTTTCCCAATAAATATTTTATCCTAAAAGTTAGGCAATTTAATGGTGAGAATATAAGAACAAAATAGTCATTGAGGGGTTAGATAGTAACTAATTAAAGATTCAAACCTTTAATTTTTTATCCAAAAAAAAAAACCATGCCTTAAAATGAAGTTTGGAATAAAATTCAAGGTATGAAATAAAATCTATCCCGAAATAAATTGAAAAACGCCCTTGAGAACGCCCCAAAAAAAAAAAAAATTAAGTAGTGCCCCGCGATAAAAAAAAAAAAAAAAGGAGAGAGAGAGAGAGAGAAAACAGTCAAATGGCTTCGACAAATAATTTGAAGTGAAAATTTAGCTGGCACTTTCATGCGTATCACATTGATTTAATCAAATTGTGCCTTGTGAAATTAAATAGAAAATATATATATATATATATAATGTATTTGGAGATTAGTTTGCCACGGAAGAAAGAGTGACTTAAGCCCCATAATTTAAATAAATTCTGTATCGGTACTCTATCTTCAGGGGATGACCTTTCTAGATGAATTTCGTTGCAGTTGCGGCAGCAACTTGCAATCATAATTTATATATTAATTTTGAATTCTTAAAAATATCATAAAATAAAAGGTCAACATTCATTAATATATTAATTTTTTAATTTAATTATTATTAATTTCTCAAATCACGTCCATTTCCCTTCTCATTTTTTTACCACGATTTAAACAAGATGAATAATTATAGATCTTTATCCCTTTTCTTCTTTCTTAACAAATTTTTAATCTAAACATAGTCCAAAAAAAGTTTTATTTAAAATCTCAATGATCGTGTGCCTAGTTTGATAAAAAGGAATGAGAGTAAATGGAAAAAAAAAATGATTATTCTAACACTTTTTATTTTATTATCTTATTTAATATATTTAAGCTCTATTTAGAGTGACAAAAAATTTTAAAAAATAGTGAAAAATACTAAAAAATTTTAAAATTTATTCATTTTTTATTTCACTAAACAAATTATGAAACCACAACTTATCTCATTTTATTTCATTTTATCTCACTTTTTATCATTTCAAATACACACTAATATATTAACTAATAGAGAATGTCACACTCAACATGTCTTGTCAAAAGATTGATATTTTTTACATGGAGGTGTTAGATTGGTTAAATTTAATCAAAATTTATCAAATTTTACTAATATTTTAAATTTTTTTCAATCAAATTTTATCACATATCATCACTTTGACATTAAATTTTTATATTTTTATTATACTTTTAGGTAAACTTTTACCAACCAAATATCTTGCAGTGTTGTTACTATTACAATTAATCTCTCTCTCTCTCTCTCTCTCCATAGGTAGGTGGTCTCACGCAACCGTTAGAAAATGACAATGAATTAAAGTGCCATTGGGATTACTTTTTCATTTTTTATTTTTTTATGTATTAAAATTTGCAAAATTAGGAAATAGAAAATAATTTCTTACTTTGAAATTTTTCTTATTTTAAGTTAAAAATTCTCAAAATAATTTTTTGTTATTTTTCATTTCAGATGCAAACTCATTTTTTATTTTTTAAAACAAATTTTAAAAATATAATTACTAAATGAGTTTTGAGCTATTTTTTTATTATCAAAAATATCAAATAAAAAATAAATTTAAAATAAAAAATAAAAAATAAATCAAATAACACCTAAGTGACTTTAATCGGAAACGTAGCGATCAATCTGCACTGTCTAGCGCCCCAACCGAACTCAAATCCTAGACGGAACAGAGAAAAAAAAATCATCCGAATAAATAATTTTATTCAATAAAGGTGATCACCTGGTCATAGCTTGCAAGTTACCTGCTATACTTTAAAATAAATTTCAGTTGGATCTAAAATTAGATTATAAAATAACTATTTTACCCCTAACTCTATTTTTTAGTCAAATATATATTTTAGATATTTTAAAAAATTAAAAAATATTTATTGACATATTTGTTAATAATTTAAAAAAATTAACTCAATTTAAACTTAAATTATAAAATAATTGTTTTACCCATGTACCCCTTTTTTTTACTCAAATTGGCGTTTTGAAAATAAAATTTATTTTTATAATTTTTAAAAAATTAATGTTAGTAGTTTTATTATGTTTCAATTTATTTCATTATATTTAAAAAATGTGATCAAATTATGAAAATTTGAATGTTTATTCTATCCCCATTATTTTCATGTTGGCAATCAAACAAAGAAATGGAATGAACATTTCATTCCATTTTTACTCTTATTCTATTCCCACTTCTTACTCCATTCTATTCCATTTCATTTTTACAGACTAAACATAACTTCATTGCTAGGTGTCTCACTTATAATAATCATGAACGGGAAATCGCAAGCACCATTTATATATATATCCTACTTGTATAGTCAGTGCAAAATAGATATTTTCTAGTCAAGTATCAACATTAAATCTTGTGGGCCTATGATCAATAGAAATTTGATTTTGACACCAATGATGGTAAAATTTTGGTGATCTTGGATTCGAATTTCTCAATGGATGATCCGTTGGAAATAATAAAATTTATTCGCCTGAAACACCGGTGTAATTAATACTTGTCAAAAATATTTTGATAATCAAGTCAATGAAAGTCAAAGTAAATTTAACAGAATAACGACAAAGTAAAAAAAAAAGCACACCTATAGAGTGGTTCCCTCTCCTACTTATAAGAGAACCTTGTCGATTTCAAGATAAAAACAAACAAAGATTTCTCCTTGATTCATGTACTTTCTCTTTTTGAATAAAGACAATGCGAGATTTGTATCGATGCGGAATCAATTATCATGGCGCAGATCTCAGAATTGTGGTCGTGGGCGTTTCATACATTTGCTCATGCGCGACGTGGCACTTAGTAGCTTGGATGACCGGAGCTCGACGCCAGCCAATCCGACCTCTTGAGCTCGGAAGGTTGGCTTGGGAGACCACCTCGCCTTTCAGCAGGTATCTCCCGATACTTCACTGCGGGGTGTTTTTGTCATTCCGATAAAGGTCAGATATTCCCCTCATCACACACACAATAATTATTGAAGAAGATTGATACAAAATTAATCAGCATGGCTCACGTGGAGGGACGTCGTACGTCGACCCAATGTGTTCCCTAATACAAGTACTGATATACACTGATATACTGCAGTTACTATTACAGTTATTTGCATGATAGATGAATGCTACGTACAACTTGTCGCGATTAATCAATCTCTCTCTTTCTCTCTCTCTAGCTAGGTACGTGGTCTCACACAACAGCCAGCATCTCAATGGAGAAAGATAATGAATTAACTACCCAAAAAAAATGATAATGAATTAAGTGATTTTAATCCAATACTACAAAAATTTATAAACATCACAGTTTTTAGGCGTAATGTTTCATTTTCTATCTCGATCACAAAAGTGTGATTAATTTAGGTGAGATTGTAAGTTACCTTTTTTCAATCACGACTTATAACCGTGACCGAAAACTTACAACAATCACACACTAAAAGCGTAATCTTTTATTGTGAAAACTGAGATGAAAAGAAATATCTTGTGATCTTTTATGAATTTTGATCTCACTTTTTTTGAAAAAACGTGATCAAATATAGACAAATACCCTAATTTTAAATTAATTTTATTTTTTAATAAAGTTAAAATACTAAGGGTATTTTGGTAATTTCATATCCAAAATCAAGGAGATCACTTGCCTCCTTGCCTCCTCATAGGTACGCCCATGCGTAGAATGATTTTTTTATTTTTTTTAAATTAAATATGTCAAGGATAAGGCTTTGTTTAATTAAAAAACTTGGTTTTAACTTTTCTTATAGCTTTTTATTTTTTTTTTTTTTTGTCTTTGACTTTTTTTACCAAAATTTAAATTTTCTTTGAGAATTTATAATTTGTATGCCTGTTAATCGCATTCGTAAAAAATAAAAATAAAAATTTATTGTCCGTTTGGTTAAAAACTATCTGTTTGGATAAAAAAAGTAACAAAAAAACTATTTTCTTATTTTTTATAATATTTATCCAAATGGACATGAATTATTTATTTATTTATTTATTTATTTATTTTACGAATACGATTAACGTGCCTAAAAGTTACAATTTCTAAAATAAAATTAAATTTTAGTGAAAAAATTATATAGCACGAAAAAAACTACAAGAAAAGCTAAAACTAAATTTGTAACTAAACGAAACCTAAGATGTGTAATATAATAATGAGTAAATTTCATTTTATCCCTTTGAATTCTATCCAAAATTTTAATTCTATTCGAAATTTTATTTCCAGACATTTTTATTTTTATTTTTTTATTTTTTTAACAATTAAAAGGCCTGAATTCTTGATTAGTTGCAATATTTTTCCCAGTAAATATTTTATCCTAAAAGTTAGGCAATTTAATGGTGAGAATATAAGAATAAAATAGTGATTGAGGGGTTAGATAGTAACTAATTAAAGATTCAAACCTTCAATTTTTTATCCCAAAAAAAAAAAAAAAACCATACCCTAAAATGAAGTTTGGAATAAAATAAAATTTATCACGAAATAAATTGAAAGACGCCCTTGAGAACGCCCAAAAAAAAAAAAAAAAGTAGTGTCCCACGAAAAAAAAAATGTAAAAAAGAAAAAAAAAACATTAAAATGGCTTTGACAAATAATTTGAAGTGAAAATTTAGCTGGCACTTGCATATGCATCACATTGATTCAATCAAATTGTGCCGTGTGAAATTGAATAGAAAAACATATATTTTTTATTTGGAGATTAGTTTGCCACGTAAGGAAGAGTGATTTATGCCCTATAATTTAAATAAACTCTGTATTGGTGCTCTATCCTGAGTGGGTGACCTATTCAATTGTTTATGTATGTGGATGAATTTCGAAAACGTTTAAGTTGCAGTTGCAGCAGCACCTTGTAATCATAATTTATATATTAATTTTGAATTTTCAAAAACATGATAAAATAAAAGGTCAACATTCATTAATATATTAATTTTTTAATTTAATTATTTTTAATTTCTCAAATCTCATTTATTTTCTATTTCACTTTTATATCGATTTAAACAAGATAAATAATTATAACTCTCTATTTTTTTTTCCTGAACAAATTTTTAATTCAAACATAGTCGGAAATAAGTTTCACTTAAAATTTTAATGATCATATGTCTAGTTTGGTAAGAAGGAATGAGATTAAATGGAAAAGAATGATTATTCTCACATTTTTTATTTTATTTTCTTATTTGATATATTTATTAATATAAAAACTGATAGAGAGTATACCACACTCGAAGGTGTCTCATCAAAATATTTAAATTATATAAACTAAATATTAAAAAATTAAAATTTAACTTACTTTTTTTTATTCTTAGATTTTTTTTTTAATTCTTTGGATATCAAATGCTTTTATATGTGATTTTAAGTTGAATTCGTTTGTATTTTCACTTAATACAATCAAATTAAATACAAACAAATTTTAAATAATTAATTGGATTTTTTTTATGAAACTACCCAAAGTCGACCGGTTTTAATAGGATGGATGTGACTGCGCGGTAATGGCCCCAGCAATAAAAAATGGTTATCTGTACGGTGGATGGGAGCCCAAGGATGAAACATTGGCGGCTGAGGTAACAATATCATATTAGGGTCCGTTTGGAGTAAAAAAATAAAATAAATTGAGATAAAATGTGATTTGAAATTAATTTTGTCACTCTTTTTTTCTGAAAAGTAGCAAATTATGGGAACGGATTTGAAAAATCGTTCCTACGGATTCAAAAAAATTCACAAAAAATAGCGATAATGGTACTCATTTGAAAGTTTTCGACGTGAAGAATATAATTATATAAAAAATTTACATATTCGATTAATCTACTTTCAGATTTTTTTTTTAAGCGAAATATTGAAATTTTTTGAAATTGGTGATGACGGAAAAATTAGAAGTAGAGGTATTGTTAGAGATTTATAGAGTTTTATAGAAATTGTTAATATGCTAAACGGGGCCTAGTTCTATGGTGTTAATTTAGATTGTTGAATTTTAATTTAATTTAATAATTTAAATATATTTATATTACTTTAGTTTAAAAAAGTGAATATATTTATATTATTAAATTTTAATTTAATAATTTTATTTGAAGTTGCAAATTATTTTCAAATAATTTTTTAATTTTGTAATTAAATTTGGATACTTGTGATTTTTTATATCATTTTAACTTTAATGTTTAATTTATATATTTTTTTAATTTTTTTAAACTCTAAAGACCATTTATACATGCAGGTACATGCACTGACTTGGAAAAGGCACTGTTATCTCTCAATGCCGACAATGCTTCACATGGGAAAGCAAGATTTTTTCTTCTTTCAATGCTGCTCTAAATCTTCAAATGACAAGGACATTTGTCTCCTTTTTTCTCCAAATCAAGACCCTTTCCCTAAAAAGACAAGCCCCTTGCAACGTGCACTGACTTGGAAAAGGTGTTGTCATCTCTCAATATTCGATGTCGGGGAAAGAAGGATTCTTTCTTTTGCCAATGTCTGCTTGGAACTTCAAATGACAAGGGCATTTAACACCCATTTTGTCCAAAGCCTTTCCCCAAGAAGACAAGCCCCTTGCGGAAGATATAGAGGATGAGAGTTTAAGGAGTTCGGTGGGTTAAAATTAATTAAAATTTATTTATTTTTATTAATTTTTTATATTTTTTAATTATATTTTATTATATATCATTTTTACATTAAATTTTTATATTTTTATTACATATTTTTATTAAATTTTTACTAACTAAACACCGGACTAAAAACAAAAACACTACCCATCCAAATACTCACTTCTAAGGACGGGAGACAACGATAAAAGGGTGACTAGTAGGATTAAAATTTAATAATTGAGATGTATTTATATTTTAATTAAAATTTATAAATATATTTATGATACGTTTATAGTGATAAAAAGTAAAATAAAATGAAATAAAGTGAGATAAATTGTGAGTTCATAATTCGTGCAGTGAAACAAAAATGAATAACTTTTAGAGTTTTTTAATATTTTTCACTATTTTTTTAAAAAATTTTGTCACTTCAAACAAAGCCTTAATTCAATGGGTGTTTGGTTGGTTAAAACTAATCCAAATTTATTAATTTTTTTTTGTATTTTTTCAATCAAATTTTAACACATTATTTTTATATCAAATTTTTATACTTTTATTATACTTTTTGACTAAATTTTTATTAACTAAACAAGCATTGCAAAGTTGAGGAGCTGAATTCAAAATCGATCTCAACTCCAAATCCAACAATGAGACGGGCCAAGAGCGCATAAGCATTGCACATGGAGGGCCCGTTCAGAGGTTTGAAAAAGGCTAAAAATTTTTATAAATTTTTATAATTCTTGACAATCTTTTATAAAAAAATTTTTATCTTGAATTACATAAATTTTTGTTAATCTCTATAAATATATATATATTTACAAATCTCTATAAATTTTAATAATATTTTTACAAATTCTAATAATATTTTCATAAATTTCAAAAAATTTTGACACAAAAATTAAAAAATATTTGTCCAAATCCATTTAAACGAAATTATTTATCTTTATTTTCTGTAGTTTCATGATCTATACTTCAAACGCTAAAAAATAAATTAAATTATATTTTATCTCAATTTTTGTAATTACAAATCTTAAAAAGTTAGTGCATTGCCCTACTGCACATATGAGATAGGTATGCTGCATTTGAGTATCAAAAGTATTTTAATTTTTTTACTATTTTTAATATTTTACTAAAATTTAATTTCTTTTAAAAGTTGTAATTTTAGACACATTAATCATTTTCGTAAAAAAATAAAAAAATTTACATTCATTTTGTATAAAAGTTAAAAAATAAAAAAATCAGCTTTTATTTTTTAAAACTAATAACTTTTATTTAAAAAGTAAATTTTTTAAGTTTTTACTTTTTTACGAATATGATTGATACGGATAAAAATTATATTTTTTTTAAAAAGAAAATTATATTTTAACAAGAAAAATACTATATCAGGAAAACTAAAAACTGATTTTTCTCCGTCCAAACCAACCCTTGTACTTACTGTGGAAAAAAAGAAGGCTCAGACTAGACAGCCTGGATTCCAATTGTTGTGCCTTTCTTTCGGCTGGCGCACTTCCAAAGCTAAAATTTGACGTGTCAATTTTTAAATAAAAAACAAAAATAAAATATTAAAAAAGTAAGGCACAAGCTAGATCGTCAAAATTTTTTAAAATTTTAATACAAAAATAGAATTTAATTTTCAAACACTAGAAAAATAAATAAAAAATAAAAATTTTAAAATACTTCTAATAATATATGCGTTTAAAAAGAAAAAAAATTAGTAAAAATTAATAAAAATTATAATCTCACAATAGACAAAAAGTTAATTTTTTTTTAAAAATTTTTATATTTTTTAATAAAAATTAGAGCTCCAAACCA
The DNA here is from genome assembly GCA_019916065.1 of Vitellaria paradoxa. Taxonomy (NCBI): domain Eukaryota; kingdom Viridiplantae; phylum Streptophyta; class Magnoliopsida; order Ericales; family Sapotaceae; genus Vitellaria; species Vitellaria paradoxa. Next base: position 57,442,585 of record CM034235.1, on the reverse strand, counting down.
GGAGCGAACCGATGTATAAGCGGTCACGGGTTGTACCTTAGATAGTTTAGTTCAAAAGAAATTTCTTTTTAGTTCATTTTTTTTTTAAATTTAATCCACTTTAAATTTTTATAATTCAGTTTATTTTTTTTAACTTTTTGTTCAATATATATTCAACCTAAATTTTGTCAGCCTATTTTATCTTTAAATCTTTTATTGAGTTCTAATAAATTCTAAATTTTAGATTCGCAACTTCTTCAAATTGGACAATTAATGAAATGACCTAATGTATATTTCTTACAAAAACAATAATAAAAAAATACAATTTGTGTCAATCTCCAAATGAAAAATAAAATATTCAAGAAAAATAAATTAAGGACAAAAGAAAGAATAAGTGTGTACGCGCCGCCCAATATCACGCTTTAATATAAAAATATAAATTTCATTATTTAATTACATTTAAGCACAGCCATAGACACAAGGTCACGTGATAATTAATCGAATAAGCTTAAACTCTGACGGCGACCGTCCAGCAATATTACAATTAACATGGCTCATACTTTGTTAGTTAATCTAATATTAGTATACTAAAATGTGAGCACGTGCCCAAAACTAAAACCACAATTGTGTACATGTTTTACTACTTTAGCATTATATCTGTGCATGTGTTTGGATTGAGAGTTAAAAAAAGAAAAAAAATTTCAAGTATAATAAATTATAAGAGTAAGTTTTATATCAGTAATGGTTATCAAATTCTACTAATTCACTTGTCATTATTTTATCAACACCATGAATACAAACAATACTGCCATAGAGAGTAATGCGTTTATATTCAGATAAAATGCATAATATTTAATTTATAATGACTAATATTAAATTTAGAGAGTTTATAATAATTTATTCAAACAATTTAATTATATTTAATTAAATAATAATAATAATAATAATAATAATAATAATAGTTAGGTAGAATTTATATTCGTGTTCTTTACGTTGTTAGAATGATTTTAACATATATGTGCTTGATTTAGTGGAATGTTATGAGATTTGTGCATATATATACATATATATATGTATATATGAATGTGGTTATGTATATGAATATAAATGTGAAGATTTTACAAATATTTTAGTTATCATTTGATTAAGTGTTGATGATACATGTGATTTAAATACGTAAATGCTTGTATATGAGTTATTATGGAGAGTATAGGTTGAATGGATGATTTTGGGTTGTTTTAGAGTTAGAATTTGTTGAAAACGAACTCAAAGATCGGGTTTTGGGCATTAGCGTCCAGACGGCATTTGGTAGTATACTTGTACGCTTGCGTTTGGTGCTGGCATCTGAACAGCACTGGCAGAATGCTTAAAAATAATAGATTTTGATTTCAAAACTCCTGTTTTGTGCCCAAACCTAATCAAGGTTGATTATAGAATATTAAATGAATTCCAAATTATCGTCAAGCCTAATGTGTTTATATTATCATGATGATATTCGTTTACATGATTGAGCATATCATGTGCATGGGGCTGGGGGTGGTATTATCTGGTTATTGTTGTGATTGTTGACTGCCCGAAAGTGTCATATTTATATTTTGACTTGTCGAGGCACGAGTTATATATATAAACGAGATCCATAATTTGGAAAAAAAAAAAAGATAAAATTAGATTTTAAAAATACTGGATGATCCTCAGTCAATATATATTATTAAAGTTTGATCATTTGGAGTTAGGTCGTTAATTATGAGATATGATTACAATATTTTTCTCCAAACTGCGACCGGACTTTACTTGAACTAAGTAAATGCCTAACTAGGAGTGTAACACAATTCTCTAGTAGAAAGGACAGGGGGTGTAACACAGTTCCCTTGAATCTTATACCAATGGGAGCGTAACATAGTTCTCCATTCGGTTTTTACATATATATAGAGATATACGTTTGCCGTAAGCGTAAACAATGTGGTTAGTGACTCCGCGTGCTGTGCTAAACGTCACCCATCCCAATATAAGGTTGGAGGTAGAAGGAGATTAAAGCAGGCATTAATATTACATTCTATCACATCCCATTGTATGAGGTTACATATATATTCCTTTATATTAAGTTGTCACTATAACGTGACTGTGACATTAATCAATGAAATGTATACTGTATCTAGTTGATCATGAATTTGATTATAAAATAACAGATATAAATTTAGGAACTACGATGACCTAATTCCTAAAATGGGATATGTAAGTAACTTAGGCTTGAGTAGTCTAAATCCGGTCTTAACTATGGATAATAATGATTGTATTTGTTCTTCTAAATTGAAAATTGAATTATTAGTATTATAAATTGTATGATCAGAGAATGGGTCTGATTCTTATATTTACAACATTATGAGATGGATATATATAAACATTATTATAATATTGTTCTAACTAAGTTGACCTTGGGTGCGGTCATTGGAAATGGAGTTAAGGTGAATTATGCTATTGGTAAATTGACTGTGACGTAGTCAAATATTATTTTATATAGGAATGAGTAATGATTTTAGATGTATTAATTATTATAATTCAATATGAATTGAAATTGGAATGGATTTTATTTATTTATTTTAGTCTTCACATTCCCATACCGTCTATCCTAGACAATTAGGTTAGGGGCGTGATATTTTAATTTTATTATTTATTAAAAATAATTTAATAAAAATATATTTCAACTTGTAATATGTTATATAATTTAATAAAATATATTTCAAATATATACTGAAAGTGTAGTAATTTGACTGTTATAATTGAAACATGAGAAACTAAAGGATACTAGGAGTAAACTGCAGAAAAAATTATTTTTTTATCTTTAATCTACGGTTGTATTTAACGGTCAACTAATAGAAAAATCAAATTGCTACTTAACCGAAAGTATAAGAATTTAAGTATTGCAATTAAAAGAGTGACACTAAGAGTAAACTGTAAAGGTAATTTTTGTACTTTATCCAAATAAAAAATAAAAATAAAACATCTAGATTGGTCATCACATAAAATATTATTCAATGTATAAATAATATAAAATGTTTAAATATTTGACATGTGTCAATTTTTAAATAAAAAACAAAAATAAAATATAAAAAAGTAAGGCACATGCTAGATCATCAAAATTTTTTAAAATTTTTAATATAAAAATAAAATTTAATTTTCAAACACTAGGAAATAAATAAAAAATAAACTTTAAAATACTTCTAATAATATGTGCGTTTATGAGAGTAAAAATTTAATAAAAATTAATATAAATTATACTCTCACAATAAGACCAAAAGTTAAAGTTTTTTTCTTCTAAGATTTTTTTATTTTTTTAATAGAAATTAGAGCTCCAAACTAGGAGCGAACCCATGTATGGGCAGTCTCGAACTGTAACTCAGATAGTTTGTGTTAATAGAAAAGAATGAATGCAAAAGTTAAGAAAATTATAGATTATTAAATATGTATAATATAATGAAGTAACAACCCTATTTATAGGGTTACAAAGTAGAAATAAAATAAAAAATAAACTCTAGTTTTATAAGTTTAACGAGACTCTACTATTAGTTATCTGACTATTACCAAACTCTACTACTAATTATTTGACTATTACCCAAACTCTACTACTAGTTATCTAATATACATTAACATCCCCCCTCAAACTCAAGGTGAGAAATTAGAGATTAACTTGAGTTTGAAAATTAAAAACTAGAAAACAGTCAACACACCCCTTTCGTTTTGAGCAAGTTATACGCCCAAAAATCACAAACTTAACTCTTGTTATATACCCGAATGTCACAAACTTAGTTCTGGTTACATGCCCTGAGAGGTCACAAACGTAGCTTTGGTTACACACTGAACGGTCACGAACCCAACTCTACTTATACGCCTAAAGGTCACAAACGTAGCTTTAGTTACACGTTGTAAAATCACGAACCCAAATCTACTTATAGGCTTAAAGGTCACAAACGTAGCGTTAGTTACATGCTGTAAGGTCACAAACCCAAATCTACTTACACGCCTGAGTCACGAACCTAGCTTGTAGGGGAAAAACATGTTGAATGGCCAAAGGATGCAAAGTCAAAAACACAAGAAATATCTCCAACAGCGTGACTGGGGTCTTTAATAAAGAAACTGAAGTAATAAGAAATATCTCCAAGAGAGAAACTTGAAAGTAGCAGCGGAGGCCACGGTAGCACTAGGAAGGGCAACACCGGTAGTCAAAGATGTGATAATTGGGTGCCTAATCTACCCAGAATAAAAAATCATGAACTTTAATACCATGTTAAGAGAAAAGAATGAATAGAAAGGTTAGGAAAATTATATATATTAAATGTGTATAATATAATGAAATAGCAACCCTATTTATAGTGTTACAAAGTAGAAATAGAATAAAAGATAAACTCTACTTTTATAAGTTTAACCAGACTCTACTATTAGTTATCTGACTATTACCCAAACTCTACTACTAATTATTTGTCTATTATTCAAACTCTACTACTAATTATCTACTATACATTAACAGTTTGGTTCAAAAGAAATTTTTGTTAGTTCAAAAAAAATTTCTTTTTAAATATAGCCTGCCTTAAATTTTTATAATCCAATTTATTTTACTTTTTAACCCTTTATTCAACATATATTCAATTTAAATCTTGCAACTCAATCTATTTTATCTTTGAATCCTTTATTAATTTCACGTAAATTGTAAATTCTAGATCCGCAACTGTTTCAAACCAAGCAATTAATGAAATGAGCTACTATATATTTATTAAAAAATAATAATAAAAAAATTACAAATTGTGTCAATCTCCAAATAAAAAATAAAATATTCAGAAAAATAAATTAAGAAAAAAAAAAAAAGAATAAGTGCGTACGCTCCGCGCCATATCGCGTTTTAATATAAAAATATAAATTTTCATTATTTAATTACATTTACGCACAGCTCATTGATACGAAGTTACATGATAATTGATGGGATAAGCTCAAACTCCAACAGCGACCGTACCGTAATATCATAATTAACAAGGGTAATGTTTTGTTGGTTAATCTAACACTAGTATACTAAGGGTCTGTTTGGTCATACTAAAAGTTACCAATTTTAATTAATTTTTATATTTTTCTTTAATAAAAAATATTCACATATCATCTTTATATCACATTTTTTAATTTTTGTTGTACTTTTTTCTCTATTTTTTATTTACCAAACGGATCCTAAAATGTGAGCACGTACCCAAAACCAAAACTACAATTGTGCACACGTTTTACTACTCTGGAATTATGTCTTGGGCATGTGTTTGGATTGAGAATTAAAAAAAAAAAAAGAGAGAATTAAGTATAATAAATTATAAGAGTAAGTTTTATATTGGTAATAGTTATCAAATCCTACAAAGTCACTTGCCATTATTTGTCGATTAATCTATTACTAGTACACGAAAATGTGAGCACGTGCCCAAAACTAAAACTACAATTGTGCACGTGTTTTACTACTTCAGAATTATGTCTGTGTATGCGTTTAGATTGAGAATTAAAAAAAAAAAAAGAATTAAGTATAATAAATTATAAGGGTAAGTTTTACATTGGTAATAGTTGTCAAATCACTTGCCATTATTTTATCAACACCATGAATACAAATAATACCGTCATAGGAAGCAATGCGTTTGTATTCAGATAAAATGCATAATATTTAATTCATAATGCCTAATATTAAATTTAGAGCTATGATCATAATTTATTCGTATAATTTAATCATATTTAATTTAATAACAAAAATAATTAATCTGTGTAGAATGCTTATTCATTAAATTTTTTATAATAAATTATTACTTGTTTTAATAAAATCATTATTATTTTTATAATAATATATCAGTATTTAATTTAATAATAAATTATTAATTTAAAAGTAATTATTTAATTCTTAATAAAAATATTTTAATAATAAATAATTTTGATATATTAAAGTATTATTAATTTTAACAATAAATTATTATTTTCATATTAAATAATTTAATATTACTAAATATTTTAGTAAAATATTTTTAATTAAAGTTAATTATATAATAATTTACTGTTAAAATGACTTATTTCACTAAAATTAATTAATATTAAAATAATAATTTATTATAAAAATGATTAATTTATTCAATGAAAATTATTTTGATAAGTATTTTTTATTCATTAAATATTTTTCTAAAAATAATAAATTATTAATAGAATTTATTAAAATAAATTCTATATAATCATTCTTATTTAATTAAATAAATTATTATTTATTAATTATATTATAAAGTAATTTTTCATGGAAGTAAAGAGACGACAAGATAAAAGTAAGAGAATTTTGTTTGTTTGTTTTATTTTTTTTTTCATTGGCCTCCTTATTTGAAGGTAAATGTAACTCTTAAATTCAAAACTTGTGTAAAAAATGATTAATAATTAGATTTGTAATTTTTCACTCACTTTACCTTTTATTAATACCATATTATCATTTCAAGAGAAACGCTAAGCTGATTCCGCAACTATCAATATTGGTCTAATTATTCTTAAGGATCATTAAAGACTTATCTAATAATTAATTTCAATAAAACTATAATTTAAAAGCAACTGTAATGTTAGTCTATTGCGATTTAAGGGAGTATTTAGTTGGTCAAAACTAACTAAAACTTACTAATTTTTACCAACTTTTTATACTTTTTTTCTAATTTTTACTAAATTTTACTGTACTTTTTTGCTCAAACTTTTATCAACCAAACATCCCATAAATATTAAAGGTTTAAATTTTGAAATGCCTATATCTAACTATCTTTAAATTAATAGAGAAAATGCTGCTCATACGATACCTTATCATCTTCAAACCCCACCTTACGGCACGTCGGCAACCTTATGCACTGAGCAAAAATAATAATCAACGTTGTTAAAATTGAGATTTTACTTAAAATTAATAGGGATATAAAAAATTAAATCGTAAAATCATAAAATTTGACCAAATGCCTATAATATGAAAATATAATCTATTATACTACAATTCTTCACTTAAAACTTCTTTTTTTTTCTAATTTTTTTTTTGATACGTAAAGAATTTTATTAATAACAAAAGAGAGCAAAGAAATGCATCAAGTAAATATCGTACACAAAAATTTATTTATATCAATAAAATAAATTATCAACAAAGTTCAACAAAAAAATTATATATGGTTCTATACTTCGTTTATTCAATCACATAAGACCTTTAACTTATATAATTGGCATTACAATAATGATTTCATTGTATCTTTAACTATTTTTAAGAGTTTATTTGTATTTGTAATATTTTATTATTGGTATTTCCGTCATAATTACTATATTTAATTTATGGTAGTCAATTTGGTGGAACAATACACATTGCCATCAACTAATATAGTATAAGTAATAATAGTGTTATAGAACAAAAAAAATCTATGAAAAATAATAACAATAATAAATGAAATAGTTGTGGTCTATCACTTAAAAAAAAAAACATAGAAGTATATTTTATTTGATAAAACTATAAAAAAAAACACTTAATTTTTAAAATCGATAAAATGACATATAAAATTGAGATTTTATCGATTTTACATCTCAAAATTGAGATTTTATCTATTTTATGCCTATTAAGATTTTACGTAAAATCGAAAAAAAATTTCGTTCTAATATTATAAAATCGTAAGATTTTAAATTTTAAATCGAGATTTTAATAACATTGATAATAATAATAAATAACCAGAAGAGCGTAAGAGTGAGAGAACTAAAATTAATTAATAGAAATAAAATGTAGTTAGTAACTTACCCAAAACAAAATGTAATTAATAATTTTGTTTTGACACACAATACACGTGTGCGTGTTATTTTTAACTATATATAAGCCTAGGCTACGGGAGAATTAGCTAAGAAAAAAATAAACAGGCATTGTTATCAAAAGAGAAAAAGAAAAAAAGAAAAACTCACTGCAACAGATGGCTCTTGCTCTTGGCATCGTTGTTCCCAATCCCACCTCTCTTCATCTTTCCCCTCAAACTCGAACCTTCGCATCACAGTCTCCATCCATTCATGGCCGAGTTCTGCGTACGGTTCCATGCATGGCAGTCAGCAAAACTTCCGGTCAAGAGATCGTCCGGCGATCCGCAAACTACCAACCTCCCATTTGGGACTACGATTCTTTGCAGTCTCTAAATACTAAATATGAGGTAATTTTATAATTTCTCGTTACAGTGTTGCAGTACTTTTCAAATTCTTCTTCATATAATTTTTGTTTGGCTTAGCTTACAGCTATATATATATATATATATATTTGGTGGGTATAGGAAGAGAAGTATGCAAGAAGGGCTGCTGAGTTGAAGGAAGATGTGAGATTGATACTGGGAAAGACGCAGGATCCGTTGGAGAAACTTGAGTTAATAGATGTGGTGCAAAGATTAGGAGTATCATACCACTTTGAGAGCGAAATAAAAAGAATGCTGAAGAGCATATACGATAATATCAGTAGAAATAATTGGCGTAACGGACGGGATCTGTACGCTACAGCTCTTGAATTTAGACTCTTGAGGCAACATGGGTATAATGTCTCTCCAGGTACGTAAAGGTCTATTTGGCATATCTATTCTTTCGTTTTTCATTTTACATTTTTAAAAATGACAGCAACAAATCAAAATACATTTGACATTTATTTACTCGTATTCCTAAAAAAATTGATTTATACATAGAATATAAAATAAAAAACGAGTTCAAAATAGATATATCAAAACTGAATATCGCTCATAATTATAAGCTTTAGTTAAAAATAAACACTTTTGTTTGTTGCTTAATTGCAGAGGTTTTCAGCAGTTTCAAGGACACGTCTGGGAAGTTCAAGGAGTCCTTATGTGAAGGTGCCAGGGGACTTCTTTCCTTGTATGAAGCCTCGTACCTTCTAATGGGCGGTGAAGTGATATTAGAAGAGGCAAGAGATTTCGCAGCTAAGCAACTCAAAGAATACCTCAAGAAAAGCACTGATCCAGGTCTTGCTATGCTAGCAAGTCATGCTTTGGAGCTACCACTGCATTGGAGGATGCCAAGAATGGAGGCAAGGTGGTTCATTGAATTGTATGAGAGCACACAGAGCATGAACACTACCTTGCTTGAGCTTGCCAAACTGAATTTCAATATTCTACAGCGAATTCACCAAGAGGAACTGAAAGATATCTCAAGGTACCATCACTTATATCCTGGTACCTAATTTCATGAAATTGAATTAAAATTAATGTCCCTAAAAAATTAATCAAATGTAAAATTTTATCGCTAAAGATATTTGTAGCGATATAACTATTGTTGCATTACTTTGTACTCAATAAAATCCAATGTTTTGGCTGATGATTTTATTTTATTTGCTTTGATACATCAAATAGGTGGTGGGAGAGCACAGGTTGGAGGGAAAAGTTGCCCTTTGTTAGGGACAGGGTCATGGAGAACTATTTATGGTCTTTGGGAGAGGCTTTTGAGCCTCAGTTCCAATATTTTAGGAGAATGGAGACGAGGATCAATGTACTAGCAACTTGCATTGATGATGTTTATGACGTCTATGGTACCTTGGATGAACTGCAGCTCTTCACTGATGCAGTTGACAGGTTGGTTCAAGTTTTACTGATTTCTAGGGAAAAAGTACTCTTTACCCTCCCTGTTTTTTGTGCTAGAGTTTTGCTAAGACTTGGTTTGGGAAGAAAAGTAACTTGTTTTAGTAGCTAGTTACAAATAAGTCAGCTGTTTTTTGTCTTTAAAAAGAAAAAAAAAAGTAACTTTTTTAGAGGTAGATTTTTAGTTTTGTTTAAGTTAACATTTTTACTCTTAAAAGTTAAAAAAAAATTTAAATTGTAAGAGGATAAATTTGACCAACATTATAACGGCTAGCTACCGCCACTAATGTCAAACCAAGCCTAAATACATCACAGGTGTATCAGATTGTGTCACCTTATCCACAGAAATGAGCTTCAATTGATGTGGCATAATTATAGGCAATGTTTTAAAAATCGGACCGGACCAGATGGTTCAACCGGGAACTAGTTCAAGAAATGGTCTGGTCAACCACTAAAAACCGTTTGAACATTAAACCGGCTTAAAACCGGCGAACTGGTGAACTAGTAGCGGGTTTAAAGAACCGTTCGATCTAATTTGTTCTTCGTTGCCGCATCGCTAGCTGTCTTGTTCCACGAACCGCTGCACTTCACCGTATCTTAAACTGGATCGACGATTTCGTTGAAAAAATCGAAGCTGTCGTAGCGCTGGAAGTAGCCGTCGAGATATATGCGGGCGGAGACGGAGGGGAGATAATAGGAGAGTTTGGTGCGAGTGGCGGCGTAGCAGAAAAGGCACTCGGTGGGAGAGACATCGATGAAGCATAGGCGAGGTCGTACATGAGTGTCGTCGTCGAATTGACGATGTAGTGACCCCAATGATCAGTGTCGATGAGTTTGGAGAGATCTTCCATTTCTCTGATGAAATTTGTGATGTAGCTTGAGTCTGAGTTGTGGAGTTGCCGCAGAAGACCAGCCTCGGAGATTCTGGGATCCGAGAGTGAAAGGTGAAAAAATTGATGAACAATAATACCCATTTCAAATTTTAGGGATTTGGCATCGAGAAAGTCGTGGAATTCGAATTGGGCATCCGTACAGAAGCAAAACATTGAGTGATTCTATTACTGAGATGTTTTTTTTTTAATTATTTTATTGTAATTACATTTATTTAAAATAATTTAGTAAAATAAAAAATAGTGAAATAATATGTGAAAAAAAGTAAGTTTTAAAATTATTATATAATTTTAATATATATTTTGACATTTTGTTTATATATTTAATTGCATTTATGACATCACGGTTCAATTCCGATAATTTTACTTGAACCAACGGTTAAACTACTGATTTATGACCCGATCACTTTTTCAGTTCAACATACGTTTCGGTTTTAAAAACATTGATTCTAGGTACAAGTGTCAGCCGTCTGAAATTGTGCCACGTTAGTTGAGACTCACCACCTGTCTTTGCTATACACACAAAAATTGACTACAACTTTTGACTCAGATGGGATGTCAATGCTGTGGAACAGCTTCCAGACTACATGAAGATATGCTTCTATGGTTTCTACAACAGTATTAATGAAATAGCTTACAATACACTCAAAGAGCAAGGCATCCACATCCTCCCATATCTTAAACAAAAGGTATCGAACACTCTTCAGAATAGTAAGGTTTCTTTTCCACATATATCATGGACTTGTCTTCTATATCTGTTAAAGCAGATTATTTTATTTTCACGTTGTTCCCACGTAAGTAATAAGTCTTGTTTAATCGAATCTGTGCACCCAGTTTATCAATTCACTACGTGATTCGTTAACGGTTGTAATAAATCGATCGAGTTTCAAGTCATCAAAGAAAAGAAAAAAAACTTTTGTTAAAAAAATAATTGAGAAATTGACTACAATTTGACTCTGAGAGTGGTTTATCGTTACCAGTGACAGATCGACCATAAGACTACTCTGAACTGTAGTCTGAATAGTCTAGTCCAAAAAAAAAATTTATTTTTTTTTTTTATTTTAAATTTAGTCCACTTTAAATTTTTATAACTCAATCCACTCTATTTTTAAATTCTTTATTCAGCTTAAAATTTTATATCTCAACCAATTCTATCTCTAGGCGAAACATAATCTAAGTTAATTAAATGTGTTTGGTCTCTATCTCATCGTGAAATATTAAATGTTGCAGTGGCAAGATTTGTGTCATTGTTACATGAAGGAGGCAGAATGGTCTCACAGTGGATATATGCCAACACTTGAGGAATATTTGAATCATGCATGGACTTCAGCATCTGTTCCCGTACTGCTTACGCACGCATATGTTCTGAGCGCTAGTCCCATTAAAAATCCCATAACCATGGAAGAGTTGGAATGCATAGAGAAGTACCACAATATAATTAAATGGCCATCAATGGTTGCTCGACTTGCAGATGATTTAGGAACATCATGGGTGAGCAACCTATTACTTCTCTCTCTCTCTCTCCCTATATATATATATATTCCATCAACTCAGGATGACATTTCTTGATTTTTCTTTTTGGGTTTCTTTCAGCACGAGGCACAAAGAGGTGACATTCCTAAATCCATCCAAATTTATATGCACGAAACTGGTGCGACAGCAGAGGATGCCACTGAACACGTCAAATATTTAATCAGCGAAGGATGGAAGAAGATCAACGAAGCTCGATTTATGGATTCTCCCTTCAGTGAGACTTTCGTTGAGATCGCGACAAACCTTGCCAGGGTTTCCCAGTTCATGTACGAGCATGGAGATGGCCATGGACATGACATTGGAGGCAAGAACAATGACCGTGTGACTTCACTACTCGCGGAGCCCATTCCCCTTGCATTAACATAATACTATATGTATATATGGGTTGCGGATGTTACTATGTCCTTAATAATTCAATCTTACGACTCACTTGTCAATTGCGGGTAATTGGATTCACCCAATTGAACAGGTAAAACTGAATTAGCCCAACCCAATGTATTGTATGATTGGCCCAATAACAAACCCTTTCACAAAAATAGCTAGAATAAAGTCATTTAAGCTGAGCTTTTCTGAAGGGGTTAACGAATTTGGACCCTGATGACAATGAACTGCAGGTGTACTTGGAAGTCCACAAAATTCTACAAATTTTTATAAAACACAAATTTTTTTCTCGCGTCATGAGATTGTAACTTTACAAATTTATACTAATTTTTACACGTGCAGACACTCTTTACATTGTACTAATATTCGGATTAGACTAGTATTTGATGAGTATTTTTAATCGATTATCATCGCCTACCTCATTAAGTAATTGAATACTCATCAAATAATCAGTATTCATAACCTTCAAATATAGGGTAGTTAATTGAGTAATATTAATTAGGTATCTAATAAATGAATAATTGATGTGAATAATTTTGACAATAATCAAGTAATATCTGTTAAGTATCTTGTAATTGAAATTAGTTTAACAATACTTATTAAGTATACTATATATACTATCTCCAAATTTAATAAATTTTTTATTTATATATCATAACTCACTTCATCACACGTAGTGTTTAAGGATATTCGCACTTATTATATTGGAAGCAAATAAGTACCCGTGTCGAAGGGGGTTAAAATTACCATCTCTAGGTACAATTGCTAGCCGTCTCTTCAAAACTTCACTTGCTTGAACCCTGTACCACAAATAATGATCAAAGTGGTGGGGGTAAGTCCAGACGACGAGGCATTGAGGTGTCGCTAGCTACGATTGCTAGCTGTCTCTTCAAATAATTTATCAAGTCAAATTCGGTTAAATAATTCTTCCAATATTCATCCACCTGTAGCAAAATAAGCATTCCCAAGATCTGTAATTCCTTCACGGATCGATTTTCGCACCAAATTACTAGCTGGTGGGCACCCCGTCTTTGGCAGTGTATGCTTGGTCGCTCATGTGGGGCACCTCTTTATAAATTGAAGTAAAACCGATTAGAAATCCCGCAAGCAAGGCAACGGTAAGAATTTGGTGGCTTGTGGCTAGATAATAATCAAGGTCTTTTCCACAAAATTATATATAATCAAATTAAAATGATACATGCAACATAATTAAAAAGTTGCAGTTAAAGTTTGTTGGTTAAATTCAACTTTTCTTTGCTTTTTTGTTGGTTAAATTCAACTTTTCTTTTCTTTTTTAGTGAAGCGAAATTATTTAATAAATTTTGTACTCAAGTTTCATTAGTATATATCTCTTTTATTGTTGATTGAAGATTTATATAAGTGTAATTTGTATATATTAGAATCCAATATTACTATTTGATGCCTAAAAATAAATTATTGAAAATATATGATTGATTTGATATGTGCACTGCAATGTACTTATCCTAGCAGAGAGAGGGACAGAGTTGTTGATTATTTTCAGCCACATATGGAGGGATAAAGCAGGAATAAATGAATTAATCAAATCAATGAAAAATGATAGAAATTTGTAATTATTGTGTGCGGGGATGTATATAATTGTGTAAAATTTTTGAAATGTTTATATTTTTTACAAGAATTATATTTGAATTTTTAAAATAAAATATATAAATAAATATATTTTTAATTTTTATATAATAAATAAGCATAATATGAGTCGTTTTTGAAATTTAAAAGTAAAGCTAAACCAATCTTACCTACATATAAAACCAAACCGAACCCCCCCCCCCCCCAAAAAAAAAGAACTGATCTCACCCATAAAGCAATCTATGGACATTACTTTCAAAGTGACTTTGAAAAGTACCTAGGTAAGCCGGGTAAAAAAAAAAATTCCAAACAATTATGCATCTTCAATGACTAAATTCATCTTCTATATTGACTAATAACTATTCAATGTCAAAATCTCCATCATATCACTTTTACTAAAATCTCACGTTTTTTGTCCTCCAAATTGCTTAGTACCCTACAAAATGAAAAAGCTCTCTCCAATCCTTAAACGCCATGAATTTGAATTTGCTTCCCATGATGTCAGTTTTTTCAATTTTTTATTACATTTATTTTTTTTAAGAACAAGAAACTATTATTTAATTTAAAAACAAAACAATACAACAAAAACATTTCTTGGTATATATGCTAGGTGAGAATTTTCAAATCAAGCAATCACATGTAATATAAAGAAAATAAATGAGGAAACTCTTTTAGAGAAAGAAAAACTTTTATTATAAATTCAACTATTAACGGGTTACAAGACTTTATTCAGACTCTCTACGATTTACTCGCATAAATCTTTTCATCACTTTTACTTGATTCACTCGACAAACCCTATGAGTAAACTTTCTATTTTGCATACAAAGTAAAGAAAGAATATAAAGAAAAATAAAAGAAAGACCTGTAAGCTTACAAAGGAAAAAATTTATCTCTCACAAAACTTTATAATATACTTCTTCAATTCTACATTGTACACTAAGCTTTGGTGCATAGTGGAATTTTTATTATAAATTCCTAGTATTTATGAATGACATTCTACCACGTGACAATCGCTGAGGATCACAAAAGTTAATTTGTTCGACCCTTGGAATGACGGCTAATATGTAAAAGATATGGATGCTTGGCATTGTTGAAGAAAAAGCTAAAGTGAAATAATTTAAAATACAATGAACAAAGGAAAATTAATGCTAAATTGCATAGGTGCATAGCATAATCTACTCTAGTTTATTGGTTTCAAAAGCATATGAAATTGGATTTTCTTCTTAATTAATTCAGGATGAGATAAAAAGGGGTGATGTTCTGAAATCAATCCAATGTTATATGCATGAAACTGGTGCATCGGAAGAACATGCTCGTGAACACATAAAATACTTGATTGCGAACACATGGAGGAAGATGAATGCAGAATAAGTTGGAGAACGAGTTGCAAATTCTCCATTCTCCTAAACTTTTATTGAAATTGCACAGAATCTTGGTCGGATGGCTCAATGCATGTACCAATATAGAGATGGTCATGGTGTCCGACACCCTAAAACAACTGATCGTGTCTCCTTGCTACTAACCAATCCCATTCCCCTTAAAAGAGTAGTCTGAATTTTGCTTGATATGTTTGTAACTTTCTTTAAATAATGAGCTTTTTTTATAACACTTTTTGGAACTGGCATTTTGTATTCATTCCTTGTTTACAATTTTTTCCACTGTTAATTTTTTAGTTAAATAATAGTAATTGAAATTTCACCTTTTGCTAGTTATCAGCCAATAATCAAGTACTTGCAAACAAACATGAATCAAAAATCTCGAAAGTGTAGAAAAGCAAAGAGATTGAACACTTCAATATAATAAAAAAAAATCATTCATGAATAATAGAACATTTTTTAGTGACCTAATAAATATAGGATCTAATAAAAATACTAACGGAACATTTTTAGTTTTTACTCCTCGTTTAAAACCCTAGACCTTGAAGAACGAACAAATTTTTAGCAAGGGGTTCGTTGCTTTATATTCCATATATATATATATATATATATATCATGGAGGAGTAGACTTCGACTACCTTAAGTAAATTAATTATTATTAATCAACATTTAATAGAAGGCTCAGTTTCCTTCGGTAGTATCAACAAAGCCCTTGTTTGATATTCAGTTTGGCTGACGGCTAAGATGGTAGCCTGGTAGAAGTGTGAAGAGAGGTAGGAAGTGCAAGGCCAAGATTAATAGCCATTGAAATTGAAATTCTAACAAGCTGCTGTCGTGATTGCTTAATTGGCTAATATTATTATCTGACTACGTAGCTCGCAAGTTGCCGTGACCAATGGCATATCTATTAAGAGGCAAGGGGTCAAGTGCCCCTCTTAATTTTGAAGGTAAAAAGATAAAAATACCTCTCTCTCTCTTAAATTATTATAATTACAAAATTATTCTTTACCTTAATATTTTTTATGTTCCAGACTACTAACTCAGCAGTTGTCGACAAAGACGGAGTAGGTTTACAAAATCAGATATTTTAAAAGAAAAGTGACCCAAAAAAATCATCCTCACTGAATTCTAACGAACCTTCAACAAAAATTCCCTTAAACAAGACATCATTAAGTAACGAACTTTAAAAAAAAAAAAGCCGTGTGCCCCCAACAAAAATCCTAGTACTGAAGTTTAAAAAAAAAGCCGTGTACCCCCTTAACAAGAATCCTAAATCCGTCCCTGGCCGTGACTGTTTTGCTAATTTTGTGACTACAAGGTCTACTTAAATGCAACTTTCAGCCATCTTTAGGAATTTGGGGCTTAGACGAAACTTTTTGTGTTGCTGTTTATCATATAAAATTTTAAATAAATGTAAAAAAAAATAATTAATATATTAAATATGAGATAATTATGATACGTACATATGGATAGAGTTAAGGTAGAAAGTTGAAACTTGTTGTCTTAATTAATGCATTAGATATAGATAATTATGGGACATACATGGATAAAATGTAGGATGATCGAAAATTTAAAAAAACAATTGATGAATTAAACACAAGATAATTACGACGTGTATGAATAGAGTGAGTTAAGGTAGAAAATTAAAAATTATTTTCTTAGTTAATGGATTAGATATAGATAATTATGAGACATGGATACAATGTAGGATGTCCAAAAATTTAAAAAAAATAATAATTAATGTATTAAGTATGTGATAATTATGACATTTATAAATAGAATTAAAGAAAAAATTTAAAAAATTTTTTACTTGTATTTGTCAAATAAAAAAATTTTAAATAAAATTAAAAAAATAATAATTAATGTATCAAATATGAGATAGAATTAAGTAGCAACTTGAAGATTCTATCACATGAGAATTAGATAAAAAATAAAATTTTTTCTAAATTTATTAAGTTTTGATTGTTTTAAAATATTATTTAACATTTTTATCATTAATAAAATTTTTAAAAATTAACACCTCCTCTTTTTATGGAGTTTTATGCGACCGCCCAGGAATTATTATGATCCGTGTGCCCTGCCGTTTAAATTAATAATAAAAAAGAAATTGAAAGCTACTGTTTGCATGTGATATATTTCTTTAAGTTACTAAAAGCTGGTTGGCGGCGGCCCTTTTATGTTAATAAAATAGTATCAGTGAATAATGGAGAAAATTTATTGAATAGGAGTGCAGCCACCTGATTCTTAAGTTCTTAAAATTACACATGCAGAAAAAGTACAAAATATTCTACCGACCTACCCCACCATTTGTTTTTTCCCTTCGTGAGATATCAGTGGACACCTTCTTCGAGATGGTTTCTTTGTTGGAAAATAATTAATTGTGGGCCAAATATATTATTTGTGTGTTATAGGTTATTATAAAGATTAAGCCCATTTAAAGTGGTCTGTTAAGGTTTTAAGGTTTTGGGCTTTATAACATCTCAATTTTGTATAGGCCTTTAATGTGTAGATACCTAAATCCATATTTCTATTTTATGATGGGCCTAATAGAAGTAGAGTTTCTACAGTTATTATAAATAGGTTATGGTCCCCAGGTCATACGTAAGAGTTTTCTAATCAATCTGAGATCCCATCGTCAGAGAGAATTAAGAAAAGAAATTTACGTATTGGCTTAGAAGATCAAGAACCACAAAATTACATCAATAAATTCAGGTACGCTTCCGCATTAATTTATTTTCTTGATGATTCGATATGAATTAAATAATCAACAAGTGGTATCAGAGCCAACTCATGTTGAATCATTGAGAATTTTTTTTTTTTTTTTATGGATTAAGATTTAATGGCTAGGGTTTAAATTTTGGAGATTAATTTTTAGTTCTCAAAATTTTGAAATTTTCAGTTATTTGATCTTCTTTTATGCAATTGCTATTCGTATGCATATATATATATATATATATATATATATACACATGCGTGTACATGCTTTAAACGTAGTGTTGCATGACGATTTATGTATACACACTGGATTAAGTTTCTTTAATGAATATTCATTCAATGTTCACGCTGGAAAGTTTTGCTTTTAATGAATATTGAATGACCATGTTTTTTGTCTTTTAGCTATTTAATGTATACGTGAAAGGTTTTGGCAATCCTATGAATTCAGACTGTTTCGATGCTTAAAGTAGTTTTAGCGTAAAACCCTAATCTTGATTCAACGAATCAAGAAAGGGTAGTTCACGAAAAGCCTTGGGGTGTTCGTAGTCCATTCGCGTAGGTTTAGGTTGTGAAACCCTTCGCGTAGGTTGCGAAATCCATCGTGTAGGTTGCGAAACCTTTCGCGAAGGGATTTACCTTTCACAAATCTATTTTTTTTATTTCAATAGGGCCCTAAAGAGTTTTAATTTCTTTTTATTTTAAAGGAATTGATTTAAGGAATCAATTAAATTTAAATTTTGGTATTATTAATTTTTGGTAGATAATATTCAACAATAAATTAATTGAAGCAACATGTTGCCAAAGCAACCTCTCTTGTGGAAATTATTTTATTTTGAATATTAGAAGGTTATGTATATGTATTTATTCATGCGGGTATTGGTCGGCCCAAAGGAAGGCTAATATTTGACAGAATTACATATATACCTGTGGTGGTAAACATATGACAATTATTAGGTTTCCATGTGAATAGTAAGTCAATCCAAAGATAGACTTATTATTTGACAGGATTTATTGTCAATGTTTGATCACTACAACAAGAGTACCACTTACAATTAATATTACTGTCCAAAGACTTGATATTAATGTTGTGCTGGGTATCTTGAGATGGGTTTACCATTATTTGAATTTATTGATTATTAATTTTATTTATTAATGTGAGCATGTTCTTATTTGATTATTTTGTTCTCAATATAGCTAATATATCTGCAAACATAAATTCTATTCCTATGCTGAATGGGACAAACTTCAAGGATTGGAAATAGAACATATTAATTGTTCTTGGCTGCATGGATCTAGACCTTGCGCTTAGGATTGAGCAACCAGCTTCTCTTACGGCTGAAAGTTCACTTGATAACAAGAGGAACTTTGAGAAGTGGGAGCGCTCAAATCGCATGAGTCTCATGATCATCAAGCGCGGCATTCCAGAAGCCTTTCGGAGCGCAGTATCCGAGGGGATAACTAATGCCAAGGAGTTCCTTGCCGAGATTGAAAAGCGTTTTGTTAAAAACGATAAGGCTGAAACAATCACGCTTTTGCAAGGCTTGATTTCAATGAAGTATAAAGGCAAAAGAAACATAAGGGAGTACATCATGGAGATGTACAATATTGCTTCTAAACTTAAGAGATTAAAGCTTGAGCTATCTGATGACTTGCTCGTGCATTTGGTATTAATCTCGCTTCCTGCACAGTTTAGTCACTTTAAGGTCAGTTACAACTGCGAAAAAGAGAAATGGTCTCTAAATGAGCTCATTTCATATTGTGTGCAAGAGGAAGAAAGGTTGAAGCAAGACAAAACTGAAAGTGCTCACTTGGCAAGCACCTCTAAAGATAAGGGCAAGAAAAGAAAGAAAGAATATGAAGCTGCCACTAAGGGTCCAGCACAAAAGAAACAGCAGCAGAAAATTGACAGCTGCTTCTTTTGTAACAAAACTGGACATCTCAAGAAAGATTGTGCCAAATATCACGCTTGGCATGCAAAGAAAGGTACAATTTTTACTTTGGTCTGTTTTGAGGTTAATTTAGCTTCAGTACCTAGAAACACTTGGTGGTTAGATTCTGGTGCTACTACTCACATAAGTGTTTCTATGCAGGGTTGCCTGAGCTACCGAAAGTCAAATGATGGTGAAAGATACATCTTTGTGGGAGATGGCAAGTCGGTGGAAGTTGATGCAATAGGCACTTTTAGGTTATTATTAGGAACTGGTTATTATTTGGATTTGAAAGACACTTTTATTGTACCGTCTTTTAGGCGGAATTTGGTTTCTGTTTCTTTGTTGGACAAATCTGGATATTATTGTTCATTTGGAAACAATCAGTTTAGCCTTTCATTGAATTCAAATGTTATTGGTACTGGTTCATTATCTGTATATGATAACCTATACTTACTTGATACTATTGCATCATATAATGAAACCTTGCATGTGCAATCATGTGGTACTAAACGCAAATTAAATAAAGAAAATTCGGCGTCATTATGGCACAAGCGGTTGGGTCATATCTCAAAAGATAGAATTGGAAGACTTGTGTCTGATGGCATTTTGGATTCCCTTGATTTTTCAGACTTTGATATCTGCATTAATTGTATTAAGGGAAAACATACCAAAACTAAAAGATTAGGTGCCAACAGAACTTCAGACGTCTTTGAATTGATACATACGGATGTTTGTGGTCCATTCCCTACGGCTTCTTGGAATGGTCAACAATATTTTATATCATTCATAGACGATTACTCACGCTATGGGTACCTATATCTCATTCATGAGAAGTCTCAGTCATTGGACGTGTTCAAGGCTTTTAAAGCTGAAGTTGAGAATCAACTCAACAAAAGAATTAAGAGCGTCAAATCTGATCGTGGTGGTGAGTACTACGGTAGATATGACGGTTCAGGAGAACAACGTCCAGGACCATTTGCTAAATTCTTAGAGGAGTGTGGAATCGTCCCACAGTACACCATGCCAGGATCCCTTAGCATGAATGGTGTAGCTGAGAGATGAAACAGAACCCTAAAAGATATGGTAAGGAGTATGATTAGTCATTCTACTTTACCAGAATCACTCTGGGGAGAAGCATTTAAGACTGCAGCTTACATTCTTAATAGAGTACCTACTAAAGCAGCTGCCAAAACATCTTATGAGCTTTGGATAGGTAAAAGCCTAGTTTGAAGCATTTTCACATTTGGAGATGCCCAACTGAGGCAAGGCCTTATAGGCCACATGAAAATAAATTGGACTCCAAAACAGTGAGCAGTTACTTTATTGGTTACTCTGAGCGATCAAGGGGCTACAAATTTTATGATCCCACACTTAGGTCAATTTTTGAAATGGGAACTGCAACATTTTTTGAGGATGTTGATTTTGGGGGGAGAAATAAGGTTAGAGACATTGCCTTTTAGGAGGAATCGGTTTCAATTCCTACTATCCTTTATGATAATGTGCAGGCTTCTATACCTGTCATTGATCAAGAAGGAAATCAAGAACCTCAACAAGACAATGTTGAACAACCCCCCATCCAGAATGAGGTAATTATTCCAGAAGAACAAAATCAACAACCTCAAGAACTAAGGAGATCCACGAGAGAAAAGAGAAGTGTTATTCCAGATGATTATGTAGTATTTCTCCAAGAACGTGAGGAAGATATTTGAATGGTGGAAGATGATCCAATCAACTTTCATCAGGCTATGCAGGATTCTAACTCTCAACAGTGGATTGATGCCATGAATGAGGAGTATAAGTCTATGCAAGACAATAAAGTTTGGGATCTTGTCCCATTACCAGAAGGTGCGAAACCCATTGGTTGTAAATGGATATTTAAAACCAAAAGGGATTCGAATGGTAATGTGGAAAGATATAAGGCTGGTCTTGTAGCAAAAGGCTTTACCCAGAAGGAGGGCATCGACTTCAAAGAGACTTTCTATCCGGTTTCTACGAAAGACTCTTTCAAAACCATTATGGCACTTGTTGCACATTTTGATCTTGAGTTACATCAGATGGATGTTAAGACGGCGTTTCTTAATGGTGACATTAATGAAACGATCTATATGGTGCAACCAGAAAACTTTGTGTCGGGAAACTCAAAGAATATGGTTTGCAAATTAAAGAAATCCATCTATGGACTCAAACAAGCTTCCCGTTAGTGGTACTACAAATTTCACCAAGTAATTATCTCGTTCAGTTTTGAGGTAAATGCTGTGGATGATTGTGTGTATCACAAGTTCAGTGGGAGTAAGTATATTTTACTGGTTTTATATGTTGATGACATATTGCTTGCCACAAATGATATAGGCATGTTGCATGAAACCAAGAGATTTCTATCAAAGAATTTTGAGATGAAAGATCTTGGTGATGCATCTTTTGTATTAGGGATTCAGATACATCGAGATCGCTCTCGGGGTATTCTTGGATTATCACAAAAGGCCTATATCGATAAGGTACTTAAAAGTTTGGCATGCAAGATTGTAAACCAGGTGACACCCCTGTCGCTAACGGAGACAAATTTAGTCTCAATCAATGCCCTAAAAATGACCTTGAAGTTAAGGAGATGCATAAGATTCCTTACGCTTTAGTTGTTGGAAGTCTAATGTATGCTCAAGTTTGTACACGTCCAGACATAGCATTCATTGTTGGAATGTTAGGCAGATATTTAAGCAATCCTGGGATAGATCATTGGAAAGCAGTCAAACGAGTTTTGAGGTACTTACAGAGAACAAAGGATTACATGCTCACTTATAAGAAATCGGATCAGTTGGAGATCATTGGGTTTTCTGATTCCGATTTTGCTGGATGCCAAGATAGTAGAAGATCCACATCAGGTTACATCTACTTGCTGGCTGGAGGAGCTATATCCTGGAGGAGTGCCAAGCAGACACTCATAGCTTCTTCCACTATGGCAGCAAAGTTCATAGCTTGTTATGAGGCATCTAATCATGGAATATGGCTGCGAAATTTTGTCACTGGGCTGCGAATTTTGGATAGTGTTGAAAGACCATTAAAGTTATTCTGTGACAATAAGTCAGCTGTGCTATATTCTAATAACAATAGGAGCTCTTCGAAGTCTAAACACATAGACATTAAGTTCCTAGTTGTTAAGGAAAGAGTTTAGAGTGGTCAGATGTCTATAGAGCATATTGGCACAAACTCTATGATTGCGGATCCGCTCACTAAAGGCTTACCACCCAAGGTCTTTCATGAGCATGTAGCTCATATGGGTGTTGTATCATTTGATGATATGTTGGTTTAGTATGAGTTTGTATTTGGATAGTTTTCAGTTGTAGACACATTTTATGGATTTATTTTCTGCAGAATAAGATATTTGGTTTATTTGCACTCTGAATGTATTTGTTGTGATCTCACTAAAGAAAAAAAGTAGGACCAGTTGAAAATAGGCATATTTAGATCGCATTACATGTAATTTCCATGCTACACATCCATACTTGATCTATGTCGTTGATTGTATTGATATATGTGACTATTGATGGGTTAGTTATGATACATATAACGAAAGCCGTTTTAATCCTATATTGATATAATTGATGGACCAGATTGCATAGAGATGTTTGATAATGATAGCAAATTTTGAGCTCATAAGGTTAATTTTATAATACACAAGCTAACATATCTGGCCCAAGTGGGAGATTGTTGGAAAATAATTAATTGTGGGCCAAATATATTATTTGTGTGTTATAGGCTATCATAAAGATTAAGCCCATTTAAAGTGGTCTGTTAAGGTTTTAAGATTTTGGGCTTTATAACATCTCAATTTTGTATGGGCCTTTAATGTGTAGATACCTAAGCCCATATTTCTATTTTATGATGGGCCGAATAGAAGTAGGGTTTCTACAGTTATTATAAATAGGTTATGGTCCCCAGGTCATACGTAAGAGTTTTCTAATCAATCTGAGATCCCATCGTCAGAGAGAATTAAGAAAAGAAACTTACGTATTGGCTTGGAAGATCAAGAACCACAAAATTACATCAATGGATTCAGGTACGCTTCCGCATTAATTTATTTTCTTAATGATTCGATATGAATTAAATAATCAACATTCTTTTCTTATTTTTTATGACTTCTTCTCGTAATATTTATAAATTTTTGTGATACATCCAAAGTACACACACATGATTCTCATTCCACTTCACGGTTCGTAACTTTTTAACCAGATGCATGACTGTCTTCTTATCTTTATTCAATAAGAATAAATACTCAAATTGAACTATTTATATACGTAATATCTGAAAAAAAAAATCAATTCCTTATGAGGCAATTTGCCCAAGGGTGGGAAGAAAAACTGCTCAGTGTACGGCTGTGCACTTTGTTGGAGGAATGACCAGTCTGGATGTTTTATTTTTATTTTTTATTTTTTCATAAGAATGGCGAATCTGGATGATGATATATTGTTATTTAGTAGATGAAAAAGTTTTAATTTACGAAAAAAGTTCTGTCGGGACGATGTAAAAATAACGACTTTGCAATAAAAACATTTCTCATTGAATTTTTAGTTTTCAATTTTTTTAAAGTCATAATAAGCTGACAATTAATGTAATCAGTTTAATTCTAGTCTAAAATCTCTTTAGAATCATGCATGTATATTAGATATCACAATAATTTATAAATAGAATAAGAAGAAGTCCCAAAAAATGTAGAAAGAAACTGGAGTGCACTACTCTTCTTGCTCCGACCTATGGTGAAGAAGAAGATGAAATCAAGAAAGGAATGGGAAGAATTCGAGGACTCCCTGGCCTCCTTAGAGAAATTGATTCTCAGAATTAATTCTTTTTCATTCCCTTTTCTGGAATTACAGTAGAGTTTTTATAGTGATGTACAGTAACTGCCTAACCCAGGTTAAGCTTAATCATGGCTAACCTAACAGAAGTACTAACTATTATAACTACTTTTACAACTATATGTAACCAATTCAGTTGAGAAGCCAGCCCAAAGAGGATAAAGTCTTTTTAGCTAAAGATGGTCCTATCAGATCGGGCCGCTCTCTTCGCCCAGTGTTCTTGGCAGCCCTTGCAACCCGTGACCCATGGATTCTTTCACCCAACCCATTCAGCTTTAACCCGCCTTATTCTTCTCGCCCAGCTTGTCTTAGAAGCTCTCCATCCTCTACCCGATCATTATTACATTCACCTAACACTCCACCTGGTTGCATCTTGTCCGTTGCTATTGGAACACCCGTAAGGCTGAGATTGAGCTGGTTCTCCTCTGATCTGAGCCGTCCATTTGAGCTGGTTGAATACTTAATCTGAAGGCACTCGTGGCTTATCAAGCTTTCCATGGCTGAATGTATCTCTTTTCTTCCATCTGTTTCTATTATATGCTCTACTTCCTCCCTTTCTTCTACTATGGAATCCCTTACTGTTGGTCTTATGGTTTCATTACAACTGCCCGCCGCTCGAAAAGTGACCTTGTCCTCAAGGGCAAAGTGGGGATAGGTCGATCTGAACCAGTAAAGCTTCTCCTAAATAGTATCCTCCGGTGGTTGTCCTTCCCAGTGGACGAGAAGCTCGGTGAAAAGATGACGGCCATGGTTGCAGGTCCTGGTGCTTAAGATCTGGGTTGGGACAGGTAAAACATTACCGTTGAGATCTGTAGGCGGCAAAAGAGGTAAACCCTTCGCTTGGTCTCCAATTTTTGCTTTGAGCTGCGATACATGGAAAACTGGGTGTATTTGAGATGTGTCAGGAAGTTGTAACTAGTAAGCCACTGGACCGATTCTTTTAATAACGGGAAATGGACCAAAATATTTGGGGGCTAGTTTATTATTGGCACAGCGCCTGACTGTCAACTGTCGGAATGGCTGGAGCTTAACATAAACGGAGTCACCTACTTGAAAAACACATTCTGTCCTGTGCTGGTCAGCTTGTTGTTTCATTCTATTCTGAGCTAAGGCTAGGTGTTGTTTAAGTAACTGAAAGGTACACTGGTGAGATGTTAACAACTAATCTACTGAAACATTTTCTGCTAGACCCTGCATATATTGCACCAATCGTGCAGGTTTGATCCCGTACAAAGCTTCGTATGGTGTCATCTTGATGGCCGTATGATAACTGCTGTTAAACCAGTATTCAGCTAAATAAATCCACTGAGACCACCTTTTTGGACAATCTGAAATAAAACACCTTAAGTATCCTTCAACACACTTGTTAGTTACTTCAGTTTGGCCATCCGTTTGTGGGTGGAAACTGGTGCTATAGTGTAGGGAAGAACCCACCAGCCTGAACAACTCTCTCCAGAAAGAACTTGTAAATGTTGCATCCCTGTCAGAGACTATGGTAATAGGGAGACCATGTAATTTAAAAATGTTTTGCATGAAGATGAGGCCTAATTGGGGGGCTGTGTATGGGTGTGTAAGTGGGATAAAATGAGCATACTTAGTGAGTCTATCAATGATTACCCAAATTACTGAGAATCGGTCCGAATGTGGCAATCCTTCAATAAAATCCATTGATATGTCAGTCAAGGAACTTTGTGGAATAGGGAGAGGTTGTAATAATCTAGCTGGAACTGTGTGTTCTGTTTTACATGTCTAACAAATTGCACATTCTTGAACTAATTTCTGTATCTCTTGCTTCATATTTGGCTAGAAAAAATCATGTTGAGCTCTTTTGTATGTTTTCTGGAATCCCCTATGCCCTGCTACTGCATCACTGTGAATGAACTTGAATATTTGTGCCTTTAATTTCTTGTCAGCTGGAATGTAGATTCGCCTTTTATAAAACAAGATGCCTTGTTGAGTAGAATATTTCTGAACTGCTAACACCTCCTGTTCCATTTGTTGTAAAATAGACTGTACTTTAGGATCCCTATCATATGCTTCCTTAAGTTCTTCAAACAAATCTGGAATAGGACCTGTAATAGAGATAGGACAGCACATAGGATGATTAGTAGACAAATTAGAATCTTCATGTACCCGAGACAAAGCATCTGCTACCTTGTTATCTACCCCTTGTTTAAATTCAATCGTAAAGTTGTAGCCCAGCAACTTGGAAATCCATTTCTGTTGGCTTGGAGTCCCAATGCGTTGCTCTAGGAGAAACTTCAAACTGTGGTGGTCAGTTTTTATAACAAAAACTTGTCCCAAGAGGTAGGGTCTCCACTTTTTAACTGCCTGAAGAAGAGCATAAAGCTCTTTTTCATATGTAGATAACATTAGTGCCCTTCCCTTCAATGCTTGACTAAAAAAAACAATAGGCTTCGTGTCTTGGATCAAAACAGCCCCAACTCCAGACCCTGAGGCATCACATTCAATTGTAAAGACTTTGGAAAAATCGGGTAAGGCTAATACTGGTGGTGTAGTGACAACCTTTTTCAATTCTTGAAATGCTTTTTCAGCTGCAGATGACCACTTGAATGCATTCTTCTTTAATAAATCTGTTAAGGGCTTAGCTATTCCTCCATAGTTTCTGATAAATCTCCTGTAGTAACCTGTAAGACCCAAAAATCCCTTAAAGACTTTAAGGATTTTAGAGTTAGCCAATCTACCATGCTTCTATTTTCTTAGGATCAGCTTTCACTCCCTGACCCGATATAAGATGTCCCAAATAATCAACTTCCCCATAACCAAATCTGCACTTAGACTCCTTGGCAAATAGCTGGTGATCATTTAATAACTTCAAAGTAAGTTCTAGGTACTGGACATGATCTTTCATATTAGCACTGTAAACCAATATATCATCAAAAAATACCAGCACAAATTTCCTCAAGTATGGTCTAAAAATATCATTCATTAAATGTTGAAAGGTGGCCGGGGCATTTGTAAGCCCAAAGGGCATTACCAAGAACTCATAGTGCCCTGAATGAGTCCTGAATGCCGTCTTTGGCACATCTGCTAGTTTCATTCGTATCTGGTGATAACCAGACCTTATATCCAGCTTGGAAAAAATGGTAGCCCCACTCAATTCATCTAACAATTCATCAACAACTGGTATAGGATATTTATCATTAATGGTGGCTTGATTTAAAGCTCGATAATCTACACACATCCGCCAAGATCCATCAGCCTTTCTTACCAATATTACTGGTGAAGAAAAAAGGGATTGGCTGGGCTGAATGAGGCCTGAGCTCAATAGCTCTTTTACTAACCTTTCGATCTCCTCTTTCTGAAAATAGGGGTATCTGTAAGGCCTTGTAGAAACAGGTTGAGTACCTGGCTGTAGCAAAATCTGGTGCTCGTACCCTCTCAGTGGTGGGAGCCCTTTTGGTTCAGAAAAAACTGCACTGTACTTACTAATAACCTCCCAAATCTCCCTTTGAACACCTTCAGATTGTTTCAAATGACTGTGGTGATCTTCAGATACCTGAAATAACTGCAATAGTAACCCTTTAATTGGCCCGTTCCTCATCTGATGCATATTCACTTCTTCTATCAGTTGTACATTTTCTTGCAACCCTTTAACGCAAACTTCCCTGTTGTTTTTAGAAAACTGCATAATGAGATCTGAAAAGTCAAAGGTGATAGGCCTTAGGGTCTTAAGCCACTGAATTCCTAAGACTATATCACACCCAGCTAATGGCAGCAAAAGAAAATCAATCATGAAAACATTTCCCTGTGCACTCATTTTTACTTGACTACATTCTCCTTCACTTTTCAATAGTTCTCCATTGGCCACCTTAACTGTTTGGCTAATGCCCCTTTTAACCTTTAACTGGCAGCACTTGGCCACTTTAGGATCCACAAAATTGTGAGTACTTCCTGAATCTATCAGGACACTCCACTGTCTTCCCTTAATACACCCTAGTAATCTCAGTGTTCTTGGTTGAGAGGTACCCGTGATTGCATGTAAGGTAATTTCGGGTTCTTGAGTGTTGAGATGATCCTCTTTACCTTCTTCTTCTTCCTCTCCCAAGCTCCCACATTCAGCACCTTTCTCATTTAGAATAGACTCTAAAATGAAAAGCTTAGGATTTTTGCACACATGATTCCTCTACCACTTCTCATCACAATTAAAGCACAACCCCTTCTTCTTTCTATTTTCCACTTCTGAAGGACTTAACTTTTGAATAGGCAACTTATTCCCCTCAGTCATTTTTAGAATATTCGTATTACTGGTGGCCATAGTGGATGTTACAGGTTTCCAAGAAGGATTTTTATTACTTACAAGGTTGCCCATGCTCTTAGTATTGTTGGCGCTGGCAGTGATCCCACTAAATCGTGACTGTTGCTTCGTTATAGCCAAGAGATTCTCTTCCTATAGTCTTGCTAACCCAAAGGCTTTTGATAAGCTGTCAGGGTTAAACATCCGCACCAAGTATCTGATCTCATCCTTTAACCCAGTTAAGAAAATACTGAGTTTATGCCTATCACTCAACCCTTTAATCTTGTTTGAAATGGCCTCAAATTGGGCCTTAAATTCCTCTACAGAAGAATGTTGTCTTAGTCTTACTAGCTGATCCATTGGATCCTCATAACAATTATCACCAAATCTAATCTGTAAAGCTTCAGAGAAGTTTTCCCAACTGATTCCCACCTTCGAATTCATTAATTCTTGGAACCAAACCAATGCCTTTCCCTACATATGCAAAGAAACTATTTCTAACTTCTGATTTTCCAAGATATCATAATGTTTAAAAAATTGATTGGCTTTGTAAAGCCATTCACAAGGGTTTTCTCCGCAAAAAATTGGAAATTTCAATCTTACTGACTTAACGTGGATACCATGGAATCTATCATTAGTACCGTCAGCTACTACTGATGGCTGGGATTGAGCAGCCGCCTCTCCATGAATTTGAGAATATCGAGCTCCTGCATCCTCTCCCTGCGCTTTCTTAATTGCTGCAGAGTTAGATTGCACTTGCTGAGATAAGTCTTCCATTTTCTTGCTCAAACTTTCTATCAACTCATTATCTGACTGAACTGCTGTTGTGTTTCATACTGGTACTGATTCAGCTGAGTTGTGGAGTGCACTATTCTTCTTGCTCCGACCTGTGGTGAAGAAGAAGATGAAATCAAGAAAGGAATGGGAAGAATTCGAGGACTCCCTGGCCTCCTTAGAGAAATTGATTCTCAGAATTAATTCTTTTTCATTCCCTTTTCTGGAATTACAGTAGAGTTTTTATAGTGATGTACAGTAACTGCCTAACCCAGGTTAAGCCTAACCATGGCTAACCTAACAGAAGTACTAACTATTATAACTACTTTTACAACTATATGTAACCAATTCAGTTGAGAAGCCAACCCAATGAGGATAAAGTCTTTTTAGCTAAAGATGGTCTTATCAGATTGGGCCACTCTCTTAGCCCAGTGTTCTTGGCAGCCCTTGCAACCCGTGACCCATGGATTCTTTCACCCGACCCATTCAGCTTTGACCCGCCTTATTCTTCTCGCCCAGCTTGTCTTAGAAGCTCTCCATCCTCTGCCCGATCATTATTACATACACCTAACACTCCACCTGGTTGCATCCTGTCCGTTGCTATTGGAACACCCGTAAGGCTGAGATTGAGCTAGTTCTCCTCTGATCTGAGCCGTCCATCTGAGCTGGTTGAATACTTAATCTGAGGGCACTCGTGGCTTATCAAGCTTTCCATGGCTGAATGTATCTCTTCTCTTCCATCTGTTTCCATTGTATGCTCTACTTCCTCCCTTTCTTCTGCTATGGAATCCCTTACTGTTGGTCTTATGGTTTCATTACAGAAACATTCTCGAAGAGGGTGTTTATTGATATCTCATAGATGAAGAGTATTCGATGGGTATTTTATATTTGGACTAGACAAATATTCGATGAATATTTTTAATCGATTATCATCGTCTAACTCATCAGATAATTTCATAACCTTCAAATATAAGGCAATTAAGTGAGTAATAGTAACTAGGTATTCAATAAATTGATATATAATTGATGTGGATAATTTTGACAATAATCAAGTAATATCTGTTAAATATTTTGTAATTGAGATTAGTTCAACAATACTTACTAAATATATTATATATGCTGTCTTCAAATCTAATAAATTTTTTATCTTTATGTCTTAACTCGCTTCATTTCACGTAGAGTTTAAGAATATTCACACTTATTAAGTCGGAGCCAAATAAGTAACCGTGTCGAAGAGGGGTTAAAATTATCATCTCTAGGTACAATTGCCAGCTGTCTCTTCAAAACCTCACTTGCTTGAACTCTGTACCGCAAATAATGATCAAAGTGGTGGGGGGCAAGTCCAAATGATGAGGCATTGAGGTGTCACTAGCTATGATTGCTGGCTGTCTCTTCTAATAATTTATCAAGTCATATTCGGTTAAATAGTTCTTCCAATATTCATCCACCTGTAGCAAAATAAGCATTCCCAAATCTCTAATTCCTTCACGGATCGATTTTTGCACCAAATTACTAGCTAGTGGGCACTCCGTCTTTGGCAGTGTATGCTTGGTCGCTCATGTGGGGGCACCTCTTTATATATTGACATCCGAGGTAAAACCAATTAGAAATCCCGCATGCAAGGCAACAGTAAGAATTTGGTGGCTTGTGACTAGATAATAATCAAGGTCTTTTATGCAAAATAATATATAATTAAATTAAAATGATATATAATCAAATTAAAATGATACATGCTACATAATTAAAAAAGTTTGTTGGTTAAATTCAACTTTTCTTTTCTTTTTAGTGAAGCGAAATTATTTATTAAATTTTGTACTCAAGTTTCATTAGTATATATTGTTAGAATTAATTAATATTTAATTCCCATAATTAGTTTCCTAATTAAAGTGGTCCATATAAGAATCTAAATTTGATAAGGAATTATTTAGAAAATTATTATTGGCAAAAGATTGTGAGTTAATTTCTTAACCATATCCTACTTTGATGGACGGTAGAGATTAAATGACTAAATAGGAAATTAGGTCATCTCTCTTCCTATAAATAGTGAATGAATTCCATCAATTCATGCACATTAAAATTACAACACATTAGGGTTTATAGGGCAAGAGGGAGAAACCCTAATTTCCAAAAAAGTTTTATTTTGTTGAAGGAGAAGATTCAAGAACAATAATTTTGAGGTAGCTTCCGCATTCAGATTTTCAAAGCAATGGTTTAAGGTACGTGTTCTTAATTATATTATGTAAGTAGGCAAAATATGTGAATATCATGAAGATAAAGATCTTGTATATTTAATTAAATATTATGTGTTAATTTAATTATAAACTTACATG
Organism: Vitellaria paradoxa; assembly: GCA_019916065.1. Classification (NCBI taxonomy): domain Eukaryota; kingdom Viridiplantae; phylum Streptophyta; class Magnoliopsida; order Ericales; family Sapotaceae; genus Vitellaria; species Vitellaria paradoxa. The sequence goes on along the minus strand of CM034235.1, from coordinate 57,410,352 downwards.
TGGTATCAGACCTCAAGTTTATAATCTCATGATATTTCATTATGATATTGCCGTTAATTGAATTTTATTGCATATTTAATTATATATGTGTTTGAGAAAATTAAGAGAAGCTTATTCCCATATATATATATATATATATATATTGCATGGATTTTGGTTTTCTATCCTCATTAAAATTTTTGAAAACTTGCTCAAGATCGTATATTGAATCTCTATTCATATTCTTGTATTATTGCGTTCAATAAAATAGTTTGAATGCAAACAACATGATTAAGGATTTAAATCCCAATGGTTGTATTAAGTTATGATTATTTATTTTAAGTTGATTTTTCCAATTAGGATTCTTGGATAATCAACTAAAAGTATATCTTAATATTGTAAAGGCGGTGACTTAATTGCTAACAAGAAATTAGGGAATTTAATTAATTTTTAAGGATGACAAGCAACTTACCTTTTAACATTACTGAGTTATAAAATATATATATATATATATATATATATATATATATTAAATGTTTAATAATTCTTTATTTCGACACGTTGAACCCTTAAGTTCTCGAAAGGTTTTGGCTGGGTTGCCTATTACAAATATATATATATATATATATATTGTATTGATTAATGGCATGTCTTCTAAATTCTGAAAATAAATGCACTTAAGTTTTGTTATTATTTTTTTTTATTCTGTTTTTCTTTATTTGTATTTTGGGAAAACTTAAGAAAAATATAATAATTTATTATTTTAATGTTTAATGATTAAATTAAGTAAATTAATTATTTTAGTCATTATTATTGATTCTAATATTCACATTATAAATGATTTGGTATTCACCACAGTGCTCCAATCCATTATTGTGAATATATTTATGATTATATTTAATCCTAATATTCATATTATGATTAGATTGTTATGAATATTAGATTACTAAAATTTTATTCATACCATTTATGTTTTGGTTACCCACAGGTCCAAATATGGTAGTGAATGTTGTGTGATTAATATATATATATATATATATATATATATATATATATATATATATATATATATATATATATATATATATATTTTAATATTCACATTATAAAAAGTTTGGTGTTCACCATAGTGCTTTAATCCGTTATTGTGAATATTAAATTTATGGTTATACTTAATTCTCATATTCATATTATGATTAGATTAAATATTAACGACAGTGTTTTTTTTAATCTATTGTTATGAATATTATATTATTAAAATTTTATTCATACATCTATATTTTGGTTGTCCACAGGTCCAGATATAATAGTGAATATTGAATTGTTGATATTTTAATTACTGTTTATTCAGTTATATAATTTGGTTGCCCACAGGTCCAATTATATTAATTGAATAATTATTATGGGGTGATAAATTATTTTATTAGAAAAATTATGGACATCCACAGATGCCATTTTTTTTTTTAAATAACGTAGCACCCAATTAAATGTTCTTAAATATCAACAACTTTTGTTCCCCTGCATAATTGTTATTTATGTGTTGTTATAAATGAAATAGATATGTGAGCATATTTAATAAATATTGCAGTTCCAAATCCTGTTTACTTCATTCCCAAGCCTCAACATCACTAGATTTGATAATACTAAATTTCTTTTTTAAGTGGCATGAACAAGCCAAGTTTAATTTGGAAGTTCTTGACCTTGATTTGCGTCTTTTCGTCAATGAACCTGCTATTATTATTAATAAAAGCAGCAAAGCCGAAAAGGCCACTCATATGGCATAGTCTAGATCTAATAAATTAAGCCTAATGTTTTGTGCATGACCATTACTGCAAACACTAAATCATATCTCCTTAAGACGTAGAATGCTGAGGAAGATCTTAATAATTTTAAGGAACATTTACAGTTTTCTCACTTGCTGGAAAATTTATGGCTGAACTAAACATTATGCATTTTCATGGTACTCATACTATGAATGAACACATTATTGAGGTGACCAATCTGACTACAAAATTAAAGACTTTAGGTATGATTGTGGATGAGTCTTTTCTCGTCCACTTTGTCCTAAACTCTTGACTTCTAGAATATGGACCTTTTTAGTTCAATTACTACATTATTAAGAATAAATGAAATGTAAATGAACTACATTGTATGTTGGTCTAATAAGAAGGAAAACTTGAGTAGTAGAATAGTCATGTGATGCATCTAATGGTGAAAGAATGAACTAGAAAGATAAAGCTGGAAAAGGCATCAAGCGTGGCCAATCCAAGCTGAATGGATCTGATCAATCTGCCCACCCAAAAAAAAGGGAAATAAAGCGATAAGTGCCACTTTTGAAAAAGAAATGGGCACTTTCAGAAAGATTGGCTAAAATGTAAGGCATGGTTTGAAAATAAAGGTAAACTTATACCTTTAGTATGTTTCAAATCATTGATATTCCTTCTAATGCTTAGTGGATTGATTATTATTCAATTACTTATGTTTTAAACTCGATGCAAATAATTTTTTTTTTTTTTTTTGAGGTTTATTTAAGATCTCGTCTTATTGCATTTAGAATTTTGGTAAATGGATTATACCAAATTAACCTTGAACCTTTTTTCTCTAAATCCTTTTTTATTCTGCATCATAATATTAGAACTAAACGTGAGTCATTTGATGAGCATTCATTTTACTTATGATATAAAAGATTAGGTCACATATCTAAGAAAAGAATTGAGAGATTAATAAAGGAAGGAATTCTCTCAAATCTGGATTGGGCTGATTTTGATGTATGTGTGGACTGTATTCAAGGTAAATAGACCAAACATACAAAAAAATTAGCTATAAAAGTATCCAACTCCTAGAAATAATATATACAGACATATGTAGACCTTTTGTTAAACTCCTTGAATGTTTAGGTGTTTGTGCACAATACACAATGCCAAATGAACCTTGGCAGAATAGTGTAGCTGAAAGGCACAATCGTACCCTTATGGATATGGTTAGGAGTATGATGAGTAATATACGATTACCTATATCCTTATAGATGCACGCTCTTAAAACTGTTGTGTATGTCTTAAATAGGTTTCCTAGTAAGGTAGTTCCAAAGACACCTTTTGAACTGTAGAAATGATGGAAACCTAGTTTAAGGCATTTACGTGTTTGGGGTTGCCCAGCAAAAGCAAGAATTTATAATCCACATGAAAAGAAAGTGGATCTAAGACAATTACTTGTTTCTTTATTGGGTATCCAGAAAAATCAAAAGGATATAGATTTTACTGTCCTAACCATAGTATAAAAATTGTTGAAACCAAAAATGCCAGATTCATTGAGAATGGTAAAATTAGTGGGAGTGGTAAAGTTAGGGATGCAATCATTCAAGAAATCAAGGTTTAATTTCCCTTACCTCCGATTCATAACAGTCCTGTTGTTCCTAATGATGTCGATATAATCAACAATAATGAACAACAAATGAATGATCAACAATCTGACGATTCCCATAATGAGACTGTAACCACTTACCCTATTATAAATGCGCCACAAGAAGTAGCATTAAGAAGATCTCTTAGAAATGGGAGACTTGCTATTTCAGATGACTATGTGGTGTATTTTCAAGAATCTAAGTATAATGTTGGGGATACTGATTATCCGGTTACATATTCGGAAGTCATTAATAGTAATGATTCTACTAAATGGATTGATGTCATGAATGATGAAATAAAATCTATGGACTCTAATAAGGTCTGGGAGTTAGTCGAATTGCCTGAAGGACATAAAAAGGTCGGGTGTAAATGGGTTTTTTAAAACCAAACACAATTCTAAGGGTAATATCGAACGACATAAAGCTAGACTTATAGCCAAAAATTTTAATCAACATGAAGGCATTGATTATAATGAGATATTCTCTCCTGTATCAAAGAATGACTCTTTGAGAATCATTTTAGCACTGGTAGCTCATTTTGATTTAGAGCTGCACCAGATGGATGTAAAGACGGCTTTCTTAAATGTGAGTTTAGAGAAGAAGTCTATGTGATACAACCAGAGAGTTTCATAAAAGAAAGAAAGGAAAACATGGTTTGTTTGTTAAAGAAGTCGATATATGGACTTAAACAAACTTCCTGTCAATGGTATCTTAAGTTTCATGATACTATTACTTCATTTTGGTTTAAGGAAAACACTGTTGATCAGTGTATATACCTAAAGACCAGTGGGAGAAATTTTTTGTTTTTAGTACTGTATATTGATGACCTACTTATTGCCAGCAGTGACCTTGGTTTACTACGGGAAACTAAAGATTTTCTTTTGAAAAACTTTGGAATGAAGGATATGGAAGAAGCATTCTTTGTGATAGGAATTGAAGTATTCCGAGATGGATCACGTGAATTGTTAGGATTGTCTCATAAAGCCTATATTAGTAAAGTTTTTAAATGAATAATATGCATAATTATAACTCCACTGTTGTTCTAATTCAAAAGGAGGATAAGTTCAGCTTAAGTTAATATCCCAAAATGAATTGGAACATAACAGTATGAAAGATATTCCTTATATTTCTATTCATATGAGTTTAATGTATATATAGATTTGCATCAGGCTAGATATTAGTATTATTATTGGGATGTTATATATATACTAAAGAAAAAATGGGATTTAATCATTTGAAAAACTGCAAATAAAGTTTTAAGATATTTGCAAGGCATAAATATTACATGCTTACATTTAGAAGGGCCAATCACCTTAAGGTGATTGGATATTGAGACTCATATATTTGGAGGATATGTTGATAGCAGGAAGAGCACTTTTCATTATGCAAGAAGGGCTGTTTCATGGAAGAGTGCTAAGAGTTATTACATCAACTATCATGGAGGCTGAGTTTGCTGCTTGTTTTGAGTCTACAAATCATGGATTATGGCTGTAAAATTTTATTTTAGGATTAGAAGTTATAGATACTATTTCTAAGCCCTGAAAATTTACTGTGATAATATTACAGCAATTTAAAAAAAAATGATAAGTATACTAAGGTAGCCAAGCACATTAAGTTAAAATACCTATCTGCTAAAGAAATTCAGAAATAACAAATGTCAATTGAACACATTAGTGTAAGTGTTAACATAGCAAATCCACTTACGAAAGGGCTATCTCCAAAGACATTTATGTAGCATGCTGAAAAGACGGGTCTTGAGAATAGCAAATAAAGTAATTAATTTGTGGATTGCTTAGTGCTTGTTTATTTGACATTATGATTTTGATATCTATTAAAGATTTTCTGATTTTATAAATTTCTGTCTTATAATACTTGTTTACATGCATGTGATTTGTTTAATATGACAGAAATAGTCTTTTATAAAGACATTATGGGACCATCATCAATAGTTCACTTTATAGACCTTATTAAATAAATTGTTGATGGCGTAATACATGGAATGAACCATGCTCTTGAATTAGTACGGAACCGCTATGACTCTCATTAATGTTTTATTTAATTAAGGTAAGCCATTAAGATAACTTTTCTAATGTTATTGCACGCCTTATGTTTCCTATACCAAATTATGACTATAGGATTATTATACGGACCAAGTAGGAGACTGTTGGAATTAATTAATATTTAATTCCCATAATTAGTTTCCTAATTAAAGTGGTCCGTATAAGAATCCAAATTTGATAAGGAATTATTTAGAAAGTTATTATTGGCAAAAATTTGTGAGTTAATTTCTTAACCATATCCTACTTTGATAGACGGTAGAGATTAAATGACTAAATAGGAAATTGGGTCATCTCTCTTCCTATATATAGTGAATGAATTCCATCAATTCATGCACATTAAAATTACAACACATTAGGGTTTATAGGGCAAGAGGGAGAAACCCTAGTTTCCAAAAAAGGTTTTATTTTGTTGAAGGAGAAGATTCAAGAACAATAATTTTGAAGTAGCTTCCGCATTCAGATTTTCAAAGCAATAGTTTAAGGTACGTGTTCTTAATTGTATTATGTAAATAGGCAAAATATGTGAATATCATGAAGATAAAAATCTTGTATATTTAATTAAATATTATGTGTTAATTTAATTATAAACTTACATATATTTCTTTTATTATTGATTGAAGATTTATATAAGTGTAATTTGTATATATTACAACCAAATACTACTATTTGATATCTAAAAATAAATTATTGAAAATATATGATTGATTTGATATGTGCACTGCAATGTACGTATCCCAGCAGAAAGAGGGACGGAGTTGTTGATCATCATTTTCAGCAATGTATGGAGGGATAAAGCAGGAATAAATGAATTGATCAAATCAATTAAAAATGATAGAAATTTGTAATTATTGTGTGCAGGGATGTATATAATTGTGTAAAATTTTTGAAATGTTTATATTTTTTACAAAAATTATATTTGAATTTTTAAAATAAAATATATAAATAAATATATTTTTTAATTGTTATATAATAAATAAGTATAAAATGAGTCGTTCTTGAAATATAAAGGTAAAGCTAAACCAATCTTACCTACATATAAAACCAAACACCCCCCTCCCAGAAAAAAGAACTGAGCTCCACAATCTATGGCATTACTTTCAAAGTGACTTTGAAAAGTATATAGGTAAGCCAGGTAAAAAAAAAAAAAATCCAAACAATTATGCATCTTCAATGACTAAATTCATCTTCTATATTGACTAATGACTATTCAATGTCAAAATCTCCATCATGTAACTTTTACTAAAATCTCACGTTTTTTGTCCTCCAAATCGCTTAATACCCTACAAAATGAAAAGGCTCTCTCCAATCCTTTAGCGCCATGTATTTGAATTTGCTTCCCATGATGTCAATTTTTTCAAATTTTTTACTGCATTTATTTTTTTTTTAATTTAAAAACAAAACAATACAACAAAAACATTTATTGGTATATATGCTAGGTGAGAATTTTGAAATCAAGCAATCACATGTAATATAAAGAGAATAAATGCGGAAACTCTTTTAGAGAAAGAAAAATTTTTATTATATATTCCACTATTAACGGGTTACAAAACTCTACTCAAACTCTCTACGATTTACTCGCATAAATATTTTCATCACTCTTACTCGATTCACTTGACAAACTCTATAAGTAAACTCTCTATTTTGCACACAAAGTAAAGAAAAAAAATATAAAGAAAAATAAGAGAAAGACCTATAAACTTACAAAGGAAAATTTTTCTCTCTCACAAGACTTTATAATATACCCCTTCAGCTCTACGTTGTACATTAAGATTTGGTGAATATATATAAACTTACAAAATCCAATTACAATTAGGATTCAACTACATAAATAGATTTCCTAAAAACATAAACAGATTTCCTAAACGAAAATAAAATCTTCCATAAAATAATTTTCGTGAACCATTGTGAGTCTCTCTGGAACGTGTTTCTTAATCTTCTATACTTTATTTCCTTTTGAGATTTAGGACTCCTCCTTGATTTAGACTACATCCTTCTAAATTGTATTCTATTCAATCTTTGACTTAGATTGCAATAATGTGGTTGTGGTCTTTTGAAAACTTATCAATTTGAAAAATCTTCAATTTAGAAAACATGCACGGGGTAGGGAAAAAAAGAGAGAAGAAATAGTAAGGAAGGCAGTACAAAAAAATTGTGAGGAAAAAAACAGTGTGAAAGAAAGAGATGTGAGAAAGAAACACTAGGAATTTTGGTCAAATTATTGAGGTAAATTATTTTATTTTATCAATTTAAATTAACTCTATGGAATATTAAATAAATTAAATATGTTGAAGATATAATAGTTCTGTTTTATTTGTTAAATTTAGATTATTAATTATTTTAATTTATATTTTAACTGTTTGATGTCTGATTTATGTAATTTGTTTGGGTTAAAATCAGGATCCGAAGATAATCAACAGCAACCACACTAGTAGTTTGATTTTCTCAGAATATCTGCTGTTTAGGTGGGCATATTAAATTTAAAGGTAAAAGATATTAAATATAAATTAATAAATTTTATTAATTTATTATTGTTATTAATTATTTATTCTGATATGAAGTGCTGATTATTTATGGATTTCTTGTATTAATTGTGAATTGTGGTTATTTGTGGAATGATAAATTTGGGAAGTAATATTGTACTTAGAAAAAAAAATATTATTGCATATCGGCATAAATTCTGGGCATTACACTTGCATTCAGTTTTACATTGTACATTAAGCTGTGGTGCATACATATAAACTTACAAAATCCAATTCCAATTAGGATTTAACTACATAAATAGATTTTCCAAAAACATAAATGGATTTCCTAAACGAAAACAAAATCTTCCATAAAATAATTTTCTCGAATTATTGCACTCCCTACGTTTGTACCTGCTAGGTATACTATTGAAGATTGAACGGTCGCCCTGTCTGTGCCCTGTCTGCGAGTCTCACTGGAGTGTATTTCTTGATCTTCTATACTTTATTTCCTTTTGAGATTTAGGACTCCTCCTTGATTTATACTACATCCTTCCAAATTGTATTCTATTCAATCTTTGACTTGGATTGCAATAATGTGTTTGTGGTCTTTTGAAAACTTATCAATTTGAAAAATCTTTAATTTAGAAAACATGCACGAGGTAGGGAAAAAAAGAAAGAGAAAAAACAGTAAGGAAGGCAGTACGAAAAAGTTGTGAGGAAAAAAACAGTGTGAAAAAAAGAGAAGTGAGAAAGAAACACTAGGAATTTTGGTCAAATTGTTGAGGTAAGTTATTTCATTTTGTCAATTTAAAATCAACTCTATGAAATATTAAATAAATTAATATGCTAAGGATATAATAGTTGTATCCTATTTGTTAAATTTAGATTATTAATTAATTTAATTTATATTTTAACTGTTCAGCATCTAATTTATGTAATTTGTTTGGGGTAAAAGTAGGACCCAAAGATAACTAATAGCAACCACACTAGTAGTTTGATTTTCTTAGAATATCTGCTATTCAAGTGGTTGTATTAAACTTAAAGATAAAAGATATTAAATATAAATTAATAAATGTTATTAATTTATTGTTGGTATTAATTATTTATTCTAATATATAGTGCTGATAATTTATGAATTTATTGTGTTAATTGTGAATTGTGGTCACTTGTGGAATGATAAATTTGGGAAGTAATATTATACTTGGAAAAAAAATATTATTGCATGCTAGCATAAATTTTATGCATTACATTTGCATTATGGTCAAAGGGGGCTAGAAAAGAAAAAATGAGGTCAGCTAGGGCCAGAAAGAGGAAAAAAAAGCCAGTTGTGGCCAGGTCAAATGGGACCAATAATGAAGCCAGATGAGGTTAAGTCAAATAGGACTAATGAGACATGCTAAATTAAAACTACTATCCACAGTTGGGCGCTCAACTCATAGGCCAGATGGGGCCAAATATGTATTAAATTATTATTTAAATCATTTATCATGCAAATATGCCATGAGGTGGCTTATTGAGGCCTAATGATGATAATAATGGCTGATAAACGAAAAATGACGATGAATTGTGTGTTGAGACGTTTATATCACTATCTGTTATGATACATTTAAATTAATTATTATTTGATTGTGGGATGGTTGTCTATATAACCACTGTGGATTATCTTTGATTTGTATTTATTATCTTTTAATTAAGTATAATACTTCCACTCAGTTTGTGACACTCACGTCTTAATTTACACATTTCAGGTTGAGTTTAGAAGTGGTTGCAAGTGTCGGGAAAAGACTTTGAGTTGTCTACTTCCTTATTTTAATCATGTGTTAGTATTTGGAGTTCGTGTAAATTAACCTAGAGTTCTCGAGTGTATTAGAGTGAGGCTTGGTTTAATATGTTAGAAATTATAAGTTTGTACTCATTTAAATATTTGTGAGATTTTTGTATATTATGCCAAGCAATTAATATAAACTTGATATGTTATGTTTTATTTCAATATGGGATCTTGTATAAAATATGATTATTGGCTTATTATAAACAGAGAATGTAGATATGTTCCCTCTATTTAAGGAATTAAACATGTATCCTAAAATAGAGGTGCGGCATATGCCCACCCTTAAACAAATCATAAAATCCAGAGATTAAATTTAATACACCAAATGAATTGAAAGCAATTTTTTTTATCTAGTTTCAATTCTCTATGTATATCTCTTTCAAGGTCTTGATAGCTTCACACGTTTATAGATAAGTAGGTCTTCTCTTGACAATCAACAAGTCATTAAAAGGCTTCTCACTGATCCCACCAGTAACCCTTTCCAAGGTATGATTTTTTTCTACTCTTCAACATTTTTTAAATACATCAAACAATAATTCAAGATCTATGTATAAAAAGACGAAAAGGTATATGTAAAATCAGTTAAATGTTTAAAGAAGTACATCAAAATTATGCCAAAGTTCACTAAAACACCTCTTTTCAATTTAGATGGAAATACAAATTTTTAATCCATTACAAATTTGTTTGACTGAATGATTGACGCACATATAAGGGGATAGAAATTATAAAATATCTCCCAATTAAATAGTGAAATCGTATCCTTTTTATTTTTAAAAAATTAGGAATGTGCATAAGTATTTAAAGACTTCTTAATAGATTCAAAGGAAGGGCATCGAAGAGTTTGGTGAAAAGATCAGATTTTCGAACCCAAATGGCCCTAGTTTTGGAAAAGATAGTCTTGACAATGCTTTTCTCACTTCTTTGCTTTTTATTAAATTTTGAATTCTTTTTCTGTGAAAACTCTTCATATTTAGGTTTTGAAAATTTTAAATTTTTTGACTTTTGAAATAGACGTGAATTTTAAAATTATTTTCAGAAAAATTAGAAAGAGTTTGAAACCTATTTGTCATGGAAACTCTAGGATTTTGATTTTTGAAAAAAATTTTCACATAATTCAAAAAAGACCACAGAGTTTATGACAATTAGGGTGAATATGACCTTTGATGCCACAATAGTGACATGCAGGTACAAAAAGTTTGAGATTAGAAAAATATGTACCTTTCACCTTGTGAAAAAGAAACTATTGAGTTACAAACTTTGGAACACTCCTCTTTCATGGGGCTTACAGCGTGTTTTGGAGAAATCTTTGAAGCTTCTAGAAAATGTGAAGATGCTACTGGCATGGTCTTTTCTTCAGTGAATCCTAGGCCACATTTGTCTCCATGTAGCCTCTATTTGCTACAAATTTCATCAAACATAATTGAAATGAAGTTCATTTTTTCAATTACCTTGTCATCATGCTTTATTTTCTCTTCTAGCCCTTTAATATTTGCTTGAAGCCCCTTTGTAGTTTTCTCATTTTCTTCAAACTTTTTATTCTTCTTGTCAAGCTTCACTTTCATTTTTTCCGTATTTTGAGATTGAGAATTTTTATCAGATGCAATAGAGGATAATTTACCTATAAGTTTTTCATTCTCAATCTTCAAGGCATCTCTCTCATTCCTTAGCATATTGTTCCTTTGATGCTGGGCTTTTCTTTGTTTCTTTAGCCTATTACATTCCGTGTCACACCCCGGATTTCATGACGCGAGGAGCGAGTAAAATACATACATAACATGCATAGGATAACCATTCCCTACTTAGAACATTATCACACCCCTGGAGCAACTTTTACACAAGATAAGTATAAAACATAATATAAATAAAGCATTGGCTGTGGCCAGGCTATAAAGCTCCAACAATCCCATAACCTTAATAAGTAAGGATAGATCTTATGGCCTTTACAACCTAATCGAATAATCTTTACTTTTAAATTTAATATTACAGACCCAAATAAAAATTTAAAACTTAAACAAATGAAAAATAAAATATCCGTAACAGCAAATATACTTCTAATCCCACCAAGTGCCCACCTAACGGTTAGGATCTACCCTTGTAATAGAATTTGTAAGGACGAGAACACTCATTCGCTTGTGCTCACGAAGCATCATAAAAGCATTTATAATATGTAAAACCATAATATAAAACTAACAATTATAAATTCAACAAATGTCATCAAAATCAAGCCAAAGTAAAACTCAAATCCTCTTATATAAACACATTGTAATATTATCAAATTAAGCCTTAAATAAATACATGTCATACTTCATCAGGTTACATCTCTTTAACCGACTCAATTATTTCCACCAAATCATCCCAACATAATTATCCTTATCCGTATCTTATTTTTATTTTAGTTACGCGGTGGGCATAATTAACATCATCATTATAGGCCACGATTAGCCCTTATTTATACGCCGTCGTTAAGGCTATAACAGTCAGGCCACAATTAGCCTTATTTACACATCGTCGTTAAGGCTATAACAGCCAGGCCATGATTAGCCTTATTTACACGTCGTCGTTAAGGCTAAAACAGCCAGGGCACAATTAGCCTTATTTACATGTCGTCGTTTAGGCTATAACAGCCAGGCCACAATTAGCCTTATTTACACGTCATGTTGTAGATTACTATCCTACTGGCATGAATACCAATCCATGCACAGGTTTTTGGTCTTTTAATCCTAGGGTAATCTTAGTACCCTTCCTATTTTCATATACCCACCAACCTCGTGTCTCATTACCATTCACATTTCCTCTTTCATACTCATCAATCTAATTAACATGATCATTTTAACATCACTATATCATTCAGCTATGTAATCATCTTATTCAATCATGTAACGAATAATACCAATCTAATAACCAATATATAAATCCAAGTTCAATAGAAGCTCACAATAATCATCTCATCATAACCCATTGTCATTTCATTTAGCACTTTCAATTTATCGTAACTCAAGCTTCATTGCATTGACAACTTCACCAAGAATAATATATCTTAACTAAGAATTACTTAGAAACTTTTAACACCTTATTCCATAATCAATCTTTACACCTATAAATCTTACTTGAGTGATTGAACATGTTTAAACATGGAATACTCACTAGAAAGAGCAATATAAGCTAGAAAAATTGAAGTTTCAGGTGTCTGGGGAACCCTGGGCGCCCACTAATGGGTCCGGGTGCCCCACTCATCTTCCAGGCTTGGCCTAAGCACCTCAAGCGCTCCCATGGGGACCTCTGGCGCCCCACTGATACCTAGAATGGTACTCTATTTTAGTTCATGTTCTAGCTTGTGTATTTGGGTCTTAAACTCCACCAAATCAAATGTATAACCCACAACCTTGTTTCCTTGAGTTGTTTAGGGTCTAAAAGACTCTAAAAAATGAATCAAAACTAGTTTTAATCCATTCATTTCATCACAATACAAGTTTTGGTTACAACCTATACATATATATACTCCTATACATCTCTTACACAAATCCATCACCAAGACTTCCAAATCCAAAATAAATCCTATGGAAATGTTTGCTAGCTCAAATACATCTCATATATGCAAAAATGAGGCTTTAAATCCCTACCTCAAGCTTGAACAAAGTGAATCAAGAGAGGTGATTAACTCCCAGTTTTGGCTCTCAACTTTAGCTTGATTGATCTTCTCACCCTTTGATCCAAATAACAAATAAAATACATGGAAAATGTTCCTTGAGAACTCAATTTCAATCTTGTGAAATTAATTTGCATTTGGTTAGAGTTTAAGCAACTTACCAACCACCCAAATTTCCTTGGTTCCACTCTCCTCTCCCGGTTCTCTTCCAATACCCCAAAAATCTCTCTCTTTCTCCTCTCATATATACATATATACAAGCTTGGCTTAATCTCCAAGCATTCTACAGGAGCCTATCATCCTCCAAAACTCACTGCAACAGATGGCTCTTGCTCTTGGCATCGTTGTTCCCAATCCCACCTCTCTTCATCTTTCCACTCAAACTCGAACTTTCGCATCACAATCTCCATCCATTCATGGCCGAGTTCTGCGTACGGTTCCATGCATGGCAGTCAGCAAAACTTCCGATCAAGAGATCGTCCGGCGATCTGCAAACTACCAACCTCCCATTTGGGACTACGATTCTTTGCAGTCTCTAAATACTAAATATGAGGTAATTTTATAATTTCTCGTTACAATGTTGCAGTTCTTTTCAAATTCTTCTTCATATAATTTTTGTTTGGCTTAGCTTACAGCTATATATATATATATATATATATATATTTGGTGGGTATAGGAAGAGAAGTATGCAAGAAGGGCAGCTGAGTTGAAGGAAGATGTGAGAATGATGCTGGGAAAGACACAGGATCCGTTGGAGAAACTTGAGTTAATAGATGTGGTGCAAAGATTAGGAGTATCATACCACTTTGAGAGCGAAATAAAAAGAATGCTGAAGAGCATCTACGATAATATCAGTGGAAATAATTGGCGTAACGGACGGGATCTGTACGCTACATCTCTTGAATTTAGACTCTTGAGGCAACATGGGTATAATGTCTCTCCAGGTACGTAAAGGTCTATTTGGTATATCTATTTTGGACTCGTTTTTCATTTTGCATTTTTAAAAATGACAGCAACAAGTCAAAATACATTTGACATTTATTTACTTGTATTCCTAAAAAAGTTGATTTATACATGAAATATAAAATAAAAAATAGTCCAAAACAGATATATCAACACTGAATATCGCTCATAATTATAAGCTTTAGTTAAAAATAAACACTTTTGTTTGTTGCTTAATTGCAGAGGTTTTCAGCAGTTTCAAGGACACGTCTGGGAAGTTCAAGGAGTCCTTATGTGAAGGTGCCAGGGGACTTCTTTCCTTGTATGAAGCCTTGTACCTTCTAATGGGCGGTGAAGTGATATTAGAAGAGGCAAGAGATTTCGCAGCAATGCAACTCAAAGAATACCTCAAGAAAAGCACTGATCCAGGTCTTGCTATGCTAGTAAGTCATGCTTTGGAGCTACCACTGCATTGGAGGATGCCAAGAATGGAGGCAAGGTGGTTCGTTGAATTGTATGAAAGCACACAGAGCATGATCACTACCTTGCTTGAGCTTGCCAAACTGAATTTCAATATTCTACAGCGAATTCATCAAGAGGAACTGAAAGATATCTCAAGGTACCATCACTTATATCCAGCTGGTACCTAATTTCATGAAATTGAATTAAAATTAATGTCCCTAAAAAATTAATCAAATGTAAAATTTTATCGCTAAAGATATTTGTAGTGATATAACTATTGTTGTATTACTTTGTACTCAATAAAATCCAATGTTTTGGCTGATGATTTTATTTTATTTGCTTTGATACATCAAATAGGTGGTGGGAGAGCACAGGTTGGAGGGAAAAGTTGCCCTTTGTTAGGGACAGGGTCATGGAAAACTATTTATGGTCTTTGGGAGAGGCTTTTGAGCCTCAGTTCCAATATTTAGGAGAATGGAGACGAGGATCAATGTACTAGCAACTTGCATTGATGATGTTTATGACATCTATGGTACCTTGGATGAACTGCAGTTCTTCACTGATGCAGTTGACAGGTTGGTTCAAGTTTTACTGATTTCTAGGAAAAAAGTACTCTTTACCCTCCCTGCTTTTTGTGCTAGAGTTTTGCTAAGACTTGGTTTGGGAAGAAAAGTAACTTGGTTTAGTACCTAGCTACAAATAAGTCAGCTTTTTTGTCTTTGAGAAGAAAAAAAAAAGTGACTTTTTTAGAGGTAGATTTTAGTTTTGGTTAATTTAACATTTTTACTCTTGAAAGTATAAAAGAAAGTTAAAATGTAAGAGGATAAATTTGACCAACCACTCTAACGGCTAGCTACCGCCACTGATGTCAAACCAGGCCTAAATACATCACAGGTGTATGAGATTGTGTCACCTTATCCATAGAAATGAGCTTCAATTGATGTGGCATAATTCTAGGCAATGTTTTAAAAATCGGACCAGACCAGACGGTTCAACCGGAAACTGGTTCAAGAAACGGTCCGGTCAACCACTAAAAACCGTTTGAACATTGAACCGGCCTAAAACCGGCAACACACCAGTTCAACCGGCAAACTAGTGAACCAGTAGCGGGTTTTAAAGAGCCGTTCGATCTAATTTGTTCTTCGTTGCCGCATCGCCGGCTGTCTTGTTCCACGAACCGCTGCACTTCATCATATCTTAAACTAGATCGACGATTTCGTTGAAAAGATCGAAGCTGTCGTAGCGCTGGAAGTAGCCGTCGAGATATATGCGGGCGAAGACGGAGGGGAGATAGTAGGAGAGTCTAGTGCAAGTGGCGGCATAACAGAAAAGGCACTCGGTGGGAGAGACATCGGTGAAGCATAGGCGAGGCCGTACATGAGTGTCGTCGTCGAATTGACGATATAGTGACCCCAATGATCGGTGTCGATGAGTTTGGAGAGATCTTCCATTTCTCTGATGAAATTTGTGATGTAACTTGAGTCCGAGTTGTGGAGTTACCGCAGAAGACCAGCCTCGGAGATTCTGGGATCCGAGAGTGAAAGGTTAAAAAATTGATGAACGATAATACCCATTTCAAATTTTAGGGATTCGGCATCGAGAAAGTCGTGGAATTCGAATTGGGCATCCGTGCAAAAGCAAAACATTGAGTGATTCTATTACTGAGATGTTTTTTTTTTTTAATTATTTTATTGTAATTACATTTATTTAAAAAAAATTAGTAAAATAAAAAATAGTGAAATAATATGTGAAAAAATGTAAGTTTTAAAATTATTATATAATTTTAATATATATTTTGACATTTTGTTTATATATTTAATTGTATTTATGACATCATGGTTCAATTCCGGTGATTCTGGTTGAACCAACGGTTAAACCACTAATCCGTGATCCGATCACTTTTTCAGTTCAACGTACGGTTCGGTTTTAAAAACATTGATTCTAGGTACAAGTGTCAGTCGTCTAAAATTGTGCCACGTTAGTTGAGACTCACCACCTCTCTTTGCTATACACACAAAAATTGACTACAACTTTTGACTCAGATGGGATGTCAATGCTGTGGAACAGCTTCCAGACTAACATGAAGATATGCTTCTATGGTTTCTACAACAGTATTAATGAAATAGCTTATAATACACTCAAAAAGCAAGACATCCACATCCTCCCATATCTTAAACAAAAGGTATCGAACACCCTTCAGAATAGTAAGGTTTCATTTCCACATATATCATGGACTTGTCTTCTATATCTGTTAAAGCAGATTATTTTATTTTCACGTTGTTCGCACATAAGTAATAAGTCTTGTTTAATCGAATCTGTGCACCCAGTTTATCAATTCACTACGTGATTCGTTAACGGCTACAATAAATCGATAAAGTTCCAAGTCATCAAAGAAAAGAAAAAAACTTTTGCTAAAAAAATAATTGAGAAATTGACTACAATTTGGCTCTAAGAGTGGTTGATCATTACCAGTAACGGATCGACCATGAGACTGCCCTGAGCTGTAGCCTGAATAGTCTAGTCCAAAAAAAAATTTATTTTATTTTATTTTTTTTCATTTCAAATTTAGCTCACTTTAAATTTTTATAACTCAATCCACTCTACTTTTAAATTCTTTATTCAGCTTAAAATTTTATATCTCAACCAACTCTATCTCTAGGCGAAACATAATCTAAGTTAATTAAATGTGTTTGGTCTCTATCTCATCGTGAAATATTAAATGTTGCAGTGGCAAGATTTGTGTCATTGTTACATGAAGGAGGCAGAATGGTCTCACAGTGGATATATGCCAACACTCGAGGAATATTTGAATCATGCATGGACTTCAGCATCTGTTCCCGTACTGCTTACGCACGCATATGTTCTGAGCGCTAGTCCCATTAAAAATCCCATTACCATGGAAGAGTTGGAATGCATAGAGAAGTACCACAATATAATTAAATGGCCATCAATGGTTGCTCGACTTGCAGATGATTTAGGAACATCATGGGTGAGCAACCTATTATTTCTCTCGCTGTCTCTCTCTCCCCCCCTCTCTCTCTCTCCCTATATATATATATTCCATCAACTGGATGACATTTCTTGATTTTCCTTTTTGGGTTTCTTTCAGCACGAGGCACAAAGAGGTGACATTCCTAAATCCATCCAAATTTATATGCACGAAACTGGTGCGACAGCAGAGGATGCCACTGAACACGTCAAATATTTGATTAGCGAAGGATGGAAGAAGATCAACGAAGCTCGAGTTATGGATTCTCCCTTCAGTGAGACTTTCGTTGAGATCGCGACAAACCTTGCCAGGGTTTCCCAGTTCATGTACGAGCATGGAGATGGCCATGGACATGACATTGGAGGCAAGAACAATGACCGTGTGACTTCACTACTCGCGGAGCCCATTCCCCTTGCATTAATATAACACTATATATATATGGGTTGCGGATGTTACCATGTCCTTAATAATTCAATCTTACGACTCAAATATCAATTGCGTGTAATTGGATTTACCCAATTGAACAGGTAAAGCTGAATTAGCCCAACCCAATGTATCGTATGATTGGCCCAATAATAACCCACTTAACAAAAATAGCTAGAATAAAGTCATTTCAGCTGAGCTTCTCCAAAGGGGTTAACGAATTTGGGCCCCGATGACAATGAACTGCAGGTTTATTTGGAACCCTACAAAATTCTACAAATTTTTATAAAATACAAATTTTCTACTCGCGTTATGAGATTGCAACTTTAACAAATTTATACTAATTTTTACAAGTGCAAACACTCCTTACATTGTACTAATAAGGGACCTCAAGTGAAGAGATTAATGTAACTAAGAAAGGATTGAGGGGCCTGAAGTTGCTTTTAAACTTCAGGAACCTAAAGTTAAATCTCAGCCGCTCAATTAATATTAGCTTAATCTGATCCTTCAATTTCAAAATTTATTTTTTACCTTTAAAGTGGGGTAAAAATGTCAATTAAGAAAACATTAAATGATGAATTAAATGGAAGAAAGAGAAAATTTTTAATGATGAAAGAGAAAGGAGAAAAAAGAAAAATTAAATATAAATAAAGATAATAATTAAATATAAATAATGACATAGTAAAATTTTAATTATTTTTATTTTTTAAAACTAATTAAATTTATATTAAAGATAAATAAAAATATAGTAATTTTTTAATTATTTTATTTTCAAAGGTATACTGAAATTTATGTATATTAATTTAAAATTTTAATTATTTATTTATCTTTAGCTGTTATCTTTATTTAATTGTTCAGTTGTAAATCTTAGTCTGACAAAAAAATTATTATATCTCTATTTATCTTTAATATAAATTAATATTTTTAAAAAGTAAAAATAATTAAAATTTATTATTTTTTATTTATTTTTAGTTATTATCTTTATTTGTCTTTATTTGCCATAATCTTACTATTACAAATCCAAAGTAAATAATGACATAATTCAGTTGTAATCTTAGTCTAACAAAAAATTTATTATATTTTTATTTATCTTAAATATAAATTTACATATTTTTAAAAAGTAAAAATAATTAAAATTTATTATTTTAATGTTTTCTCAATTGACTTTTTTACCCCACTTTAAAAGTGAAAAATAAATTTTGAAATTAAAGGGTCAGATCAAGCTCATATTAATTGAGCGGCTGATATTTAACTTTAGGTTCTTAAAGTTTAAAAGCAACTTCAGCCCCCTCAATCCCCCTCAATCCAAATAAAAAACGTAACAAGAGTATCAACCTCATAAAGACCATCAAAATGAGAATCCATTGCTTCTTGTGAATGTAATTTTGCTAACCTCAAATAACACAAATAAATGATGAAATAAAGACAAAAGTACTCTCAATTCAAAATGAAAAAATGCAGGTAAAATAAAAATAAAAATAAGAACTGTAACACAAAATAAAATAAAATAAAATAATTCCACAGAAAACGTTGTCAAGCATAGAGATTCTTCACCTTCACAGGAACTCTAAGCATGCCATGTAATCGAGCACTGAAAAAGTATGTAGCAGTCTTTAGGGAGATATATTTATCCCCAAAAAAAAAAGGATGCTTTTAAGTAAAGCAGATCATGCGAAAGAGAGGCGGAATAAATTCTTCTCTCCCCTAGTTTTGTTCACTAATTATTCTATTCTATGTAAAACTTCCTAGGATTTTGACACGAACGAGGCTGAATATGTTCCTCACCCACATGGTGATGCAAACCTACCCTTTTCAAAGTTAAAACCATACTATTTTAAAGAGAGAGAGAGAGAGAGATAAATGCTTTCCTTTTCTTCACCCCCCCAAAAAAGGTCTCCCTTGCCATAGCTTTTTCTTTTTCTTTTTTTACCCAGCGTTATTATAATAATTATTATCTCTATCTCAAGTTGTTTATTCTCTCCACTCCGAACTCCCAAGACCCCGGTACATATATACTCCATTCAATCACAAACTACACTGAAACACAACAAAAATGGAGAGAACAGTACCTAGATGTTGTATATTCCAGCTCACTTTTGTCCTCTTCTTTTCAATCCATTGCCGAGCATTATCAGATCTTCAAGTGCTGTTCAAGCTCAAGTCCTCCATGATCGGACCAGCAGGTTCAGGACTGGAGGACTGGGAGAATTCAACCTCTCCCACCGCACACTGTTCGTTCTCCGGAGTCACTTGTGATGCAGACTCGCGAGTGAGTTCTCTCAACATCTCATACGTTCCACTATTCGGTACAATTCCACCAGATATTGGGCAATTGAGTAAGCTTGTCAATCTCACTTTAGTTGCCGATAATCTCACCGGCACGCTGCCAATGGAAATGTCGAACCTAACATCAATCAAATACATCAACATGTCAACCAACACCTTCGCTGGAATCCTTCCCGGAAACTTGGTAGCTCAAATGGCAAGCCTAGAAGTTTTTGATGTTTATAACAACAATTTCACAGGGGAGCTGCCTGAAGAGTTTGTGAAGCTGCCATATCTCAAGACTCTTCATCTGGGGGGGAATTACTTCGTTGGTGTGATTCCAGAGGCTTACTCAAGGATTCAGAGCTTGAAGAGCCTAGGTCTACAAGGCAATGGGCTTTCTGGAAAGATTCCACCAAGTTTGTCTCAGTTGTCTAACCTTCAAGTGCTGTGCCTTGGGTATTTTAATGCTTATGAAGGAGGAATTCCACCTGAGTTTGGATTATTGAGCTCACTCCGACTCCTAGATCTCGGGAGCTGTAACCTATCGGGTGAGATTCCAAAGAGCCTGGGTAATTTGAAGATGTTAGATACTTTATTTCTGCAAATCAATCGGCTCACAGGCCATATACCTAATGAACTCTCTGGTCTGGTTAGCTTGAAGATGCTTGACCTCTCCCTCAATGAGCTCACCGGTCAAATCCCTGAGAGTTTTTCCGAGTTGAAGAACTTGTCTTTGTTAAATCTGTTTCGCAACCATCTTCATGGTCCTATTCCATCATTCATCGGTGAGCTACCAAACCTTTTCGTGCTACAAATATGGGAAAACAATTTTTCTTCTGAACTGCCTCAAAATCTTGGCAGCAATGAGAAACTACTGGCGATTGATGTTGCTACCAACCAACTCACCGGAAGAATTCCTCGCCATTTGTGCAAAGGAGGGAGGTTAGAGCGGTTCATACTAATGGAGAACAAGTTTTCTGGACCCTTTCCTGAAGAACTTGAGGATTGCAAATCCTTGAACCGGGTAAGAATAGCAAAGAACAATTTCAATGGAACACTTCCTGCTGGGCTTTTCAACTTGCCATCATTGGAGGTGCTGGAGGTCAACAACAACTACTTCGCTGGAGAACTTCCATCCCAAATGTCAGCAAACAGGCTCACATCTCTTGCTGTCTCTAACAACAGGATCACAGGTAAAATTCCTCCGGCAGTAGGACATCTGGTAAGCTTAACAACACTATCCCTTGAAATGAACAGCCTTTCTGGTGAAATCCCAAAGGAAATTTCCAATCTTAAGAAGCTGACAACATTCAACGCTAGTGCTAACAACATTACTGGACATATTCCAACTTCAATTACAAGCTGTCCCCAACTAATTTCAATTGATCTGAGTCGCAACAATTTGTACGGTGAAATTCCAGAAGAAATCTCAAGTCTAACAGTCATAAGCATACTCAATTTGTCTGGGAACCATTTGAGTGGAGAAATACCCAAAGAAATAGGATATATGAGCAGCCTGACAAAATTAGATCTTTCTTACAATAACTTTTCAGGGAGAGTGCCTGTAGAAGGCCAGTTTCGGATTTTTAAGGATGAATCATTCACCGGAAACCCCTATCTCTGTATGTCGAGCAATCAATCCTGCGATACAACACAAGAGATTCAAGAAAGCTATGCAGAACCATCTACTGCAACAAAGATAACAGCTATTGTGATAACTTTTCTAGTTACTTTTGCGTTATTGTAACTGGTTGTTTCATGTATCATAATTTCCAGGAAGAAGATTTAAATCAAGGGAGCAAAAAGTCACAGAACACCAACAGCTGGGTTTCAATCGAAGCTGTAGTAGGCTTTGTATTTTTTAAACTAATTTGCTGAAAATAAACAGCAACTTGTCACTGGCTATTGCTTATTGCTTACCACTGAAGGCCTCTTAACTCTTAAGTTTTATCTCCATATGCAAAACTAGGTGTATTTTTAAACAAAATGTGGGAAATAAGCCCTTTTAGAGGGAAATTAAGATCATAGAACTGTGTCCAAAGCAACCAGATTCCATCTTAGAAACTCAGTTGGGAACAACTAAAACAATCGCCGAGACTTTCTTCAAAGTTCTTTTCATATGAAGTAAAGCAGATTCCACATGAAGTAAAGTGTATTATGCTAAAAAGAAGTTGAATAAATGCTCCTTTTGTTTGCTAAAAGAATCTCTCTCTCTCTCTCTCTCTCTCTCTCTCTCTCTCCCCTCCTTCCCCTCCCTCCCAGTGACACAAAAGTAGCAATTTGAAGGAAAGCAGATCGTGTCAAAGAGAAGTTGAATTAATGCTCTTTCTCTTAAAAGAATCTCTCTCTCACAGGCGCGTGTGGGCGCTCACACACATATATATGTGTATAAATACTAGCAGTAACTTGTGCGATGCCGATACAAATTTTTTTAATTATTAATATAGAAAAAAGAAAATTATCTTCAAAACAATTAAAATAGACATTTATATTTAAAAATATTAATAGACATAAATTCACATATTAAAATAGATAGATATAAAAATAGATATATACACAGTAATATATCTATAAATTTATAGAGAAAATTGAACATACCTGCAAAGAAAATTAAAGAATCTTATACAAAAGAAAATAATATAAAAGTTTCGGATGATGGGTAAACGTGTGTGTAGAGAAAAAAAAGTGTTAGGCTCCTTTTAGCTTAAAGGATAAGCTTAAGAATTAACAAGAAAATGAACGGGATATTTCTCTTTTTTTTTTTTTCCTTTTCAACTTAATTACCATCTCTTTAAATAGGAAATACAAATCATAAAGCAAAACAACTACAATTCAGGACTCCACTAAGACCTTAACGCCACTAAGTTAAAGTGGAAAGAAACAAACTAACATAACTTCCTATAATCAAGGAACACCAACTGTTATGGCTTAAACTAAGGCATACAGCCCCATGTATGCATGAAAATAGGGAGCAGACTTCTTCAACGGACATAATCCTTCAGGTGAGCTGGTGGGTTTCGGACTCGGGTTGGTCGCCTTGCTGGAGAAATAACAGATCGGTCATGCGTGACCCTATCAGTTTCCCTCCTACTCCGAAAACGAACCTTGTCCTCAAGGTTCGGACTGTCTTCTTCCAGAGTTGGCAAAGGCTGGGGTTGCACCGAGGTTGGGTCACCAAAGAATTGCTTGAGGATTGAAACATGGAAAACGGGATGGACTTTAGAGTCAGTAGGCAGCTCTAACTTGTAGGCAACCTGGCCGATCTTGTTGATAACTTGATACGGACCATAATAATGCCGAGAAAGCTTATTAGTCACCTGATTCGCCAGCGATTTTTGCCGGTAGGGCTGGAGTTTAACAAGGACCCAATCACCAACCTGAAATTGTTTGTCGACCCGCTTTTTATCGGCCAAGGACTTCATACGATTTTGAGCTTGGAGAAGATTAGTTTTAAGCTCACGAAGGAGAACATCACGATCTCGTAAAATACGATCAACTGCCTTATCTTGAATACCCCAGACACATAGTCGGGAATGGTTGTAGGTGGTCGACCATAGAGCGCCTCAAAAGGAGTCATGCCAGCTGATGAGTGAAAGGAGGCGTTATACCAATATTCGGCCCAATGCAAGTATTTGAACCATGTAGTCGGATGATCCATACAGAAGCTTCGGAGATATTGTTCAAGGCATCGGTTTACCACCTCAGTTTGCCCGTCGGTTTGAGGGTGGTAAGCAGTACTAACTTGGAGTTTGGAGCCGGAGTGAACAAATAGTTCTTGCCAAAAGGAACTCATGAACACTGAATCATGATCAGTTGTGATGCTGCGAGGGATGCCATGGAGCTTTGTGATGGTGGACGCAAAGAGCTCAGCTACTAATCGGGCCGTGAACGAATTCGGCAAAACAGCAAAATGTGCATATTTGGTAAATCGATCCACTACAACCATGATTGCACCTTTACCATGAGATAACGGCAGACCGACAATGAAATCCATCGTGATCTCATCCCATACTCGGTCCGGAGGAAGGGTAGCGGCTGGAGTAAACCTTGGGAGCAGATGTTTGGGACTTGGTTTGTTGACAGTGTAGGGCATTCCCGTACCCATTTTTTGATATCCTTGCGCATATATTTCCAAAGGAAAACCTGAGTAATCCGATACCAAGTGCGCCTAAATCCAGAGTGTCCACCTACCGGAGTGTCATGTAGCTCCTGAAAATCTCACGACACAAAGGAGAGTTATGAGGAACCATTAATCGACCTCGATAGAACAATATCTCGTTGGCAAACATGGTATTCTGGAAATGAAGGTGGGTCTTTGCGAATTGAATCTAGGAGGCTTTGAATGTCAGAATCAGCTAGTTGGGCCTGGCGAACACGTGCGGCTAAGTCAGGAACGGGAACAGATAGAGTATGATAAAACTGATCACCGCGTCGTGAGAGGGCATCGGCAACCTGATATTTTTGCCCGGTTTATACACCACTCGGTACTGGTACCCCATCAACTTGATAAGCCAATGCTCTTGTTCTGGAGTATGAATAGACTGGGTTAATAGATGCTGGAGACTATGATGATCGGTTCTGATCACAAACTCTCTTCCCAATAAATAGTGGCGCCATTTTCGAACCGCCTCAGTGACTGCACAAAGTTCCCGAACATAAGTAAAAGCAGTCCGCATCCGGGGAGGAAAAACCTTGCTGAAATAGGCAATGGGATGATCATGCTGTAGAAGAACCGCTCCCATAGCAAGACCCGACGCATCAGTGTCTACAATGAAAGTGGCCTGGAAATCTGGCAATTGAAGAACAGGAGCCTCAGTCAGTGCTCTTTTAAGAGCAGTGAAGGCATCTTGTTGTTCGGCCTCCCATTGAAACCTGTCTTTGCAAAGTGATTTGGTAAGAGGCTCGGCGATGCGGGCGTAACCATTAATAAAGCGTCGGTAGTAGCCGGCCAAGCCGAGAAAACTACGGAGTTGGTGTATGTTTTTGGGGGCCTGCCAATTATGGATGGCAGAAACTTTTGCCGGGTCAACTGCAAGACCAGATTCAGAGACGACGTGGCCCAAATAATGAACTGATTTTTGGCCGAAAAGGCATTTAGAGAGCTTTACATGGAATCTTTGTTCCTGCAACTCGGTTAGTATAACACGAAGATGACGGAGATGACTCTGCCAACTAGAACTGTATATTAGTATATCATCAAAAAACACCAAAACAAACTTATGCAAATGCTTTTGGAAAACCGAATTCATGGTTGCTTGAAAAGTGGAAGGTGCATTACTCAACCCAAAGGGCATGACGAGGAATTCATAATGTCCCTCATGAGTCCGGAAAGCAGTGGCTTGGATAGATTCCGGGTGCATTCGAATTTGATGGAAACCCGAACGTAGATCGAGTTTAGAAAAGAATGTAGATCCTCGGAGTTCATCAAAGAGTTCATCTCCCGTGGGCATTGGGAATCGATCCTTGACGGTCACTGCGTTGAGAGCGCGGTAGGAGGGTAGCCGGGCTCTTGCATTTGTGTCCCCTAGTGAACTTCTCGTCACAATTGAAGCAAAGGCCCTGTTCGCGACGGCTTCTCATCTCTTCGGCAGTAAGACGGCGCACGCCGGGAGGGGGCGTCGGCTGTGAGGGGTTCATGGTTGTCTTTTGGACAGGGGGTGCAGGTAAGGCCACGGTGGGTGGGATGGCACGTGAGATGGAAAGATCCATGAGTTTTTCTTCTTGGAGCTTAGCGAGCCCCTGGGCTTCAATGATGGTGCGAGGTTGGAGAGCTTGTACCTCACGCCGTATGTTTGGTTTAAGGTCGGAGATGAAGTTGTGTCGGAGAAAATTGGGTGGAAGATTGGCAGTGCGGTTGGCGAGGGCTTCTTATTCGGAGATATATGCAATAACGGTTGAGGTCTGGGTGAGCTTGGCTAGGGAACCCATATGATCAGTGTATGGAGAGTCCCCAAACCGAGCATCGAGGGCCTGGACGAAAGCCTCCCAAGTTTGGAACGGGTAATTGGTATGCGTCCATTGGAACCAAGCAAGAGCTGGTCCATCCATATGGAAAGATGCAATCTGTATTCTCTGCGGTTGGGGTGTTTGATGAAACTCGAAGAATTGGGTGGCTTTAAAGATCCAACCCGATGGATGTGTTCCGTCGAAACAGGGAAAGTCCAACTTGAATGGACGGGGTTGATTGACTGGTGGGAATTGGGGTGGTGGTGGATGAGGCGGCGGAAGGTTGTGGTTGAGCGATGGAGGATGCGGCGGAATGTTGCGGTTGAGTTGTTCAAGACGGCCGGTGATGGCGGCAAGGGTGGCTTGGATGTCATCGAACTGCTGGTTGACGTGGGTGGAGTGTGAGGATAGATCGTTGATTTGGGTGGAAGCTTTTTGAGAAGTTTCTTGGAGACGAGCTATTTGGTCGAGGGCTTTGTCAGAAATTCCGGTGAGACGGCTAATTTGGGTAGCGTGATATTCTTGGGCTTCTTCCAATTTGCGGAAACGAGTTCCTTCAGCCATGGTTCGAGCAACCGGGTTTAGGAGGTCTGGCTGACAATGGAAGTCTCTCAATGAAAGCACCAAAATATTAGGCTCCTTTTAGCTTAAAGGATAAGCTTAAGAATTAACAAGAAAATGAACGGAATATTTCTCTTTTTTTTTTTTCCTTTTCAACTTAATTACCATCTCTTTAAATAGGAAATACAAATCATAAAGCAAAGTAACTACAATTCAGGACTCCACTAAGACCTTAACGCCACTAAGTTAAAGTGAAAAGAAACAAACTAACATAACTTCCTATAATCAAGGAATACCAACTGTTATGGCTTAAACTAAGGGCATACAGCCCCATGTATGCATGAAAATAGGGAGCAGACTTCTTCAACGGACATAATCCTTCAGGTGAGCTGGTGGGTTTCGGACTTGGGTTGGTCGCCTTACTGGAGAAATAACAAATGGGTCATGGGTGACCCTATCAAAAAGTAAATTAAAAAGAAACTCAAAAAATTTTCTAGCAATGATAGAAGGATTATAAAGAAAAAGAGAGATAGGAATTTTAAGAAGAAAGTCACTTTTGAGTTTCAAATTTTTTTTTTAAATTACTCTTTAATGAATCTTTTATTATCATTTATTTGAAGAATAGAGAGAGAAAAACTCATTTAATGATATTCATTATATGTGAAGATGAGAGAATTTACTTGAAAAATAAAATTAAAATTCTATAAAAAAAATGTAGAGTGAATAGCTATGCAGTTAAAATAAGAATGAAGTAGATGAGTTGAGAAAAATACATGATTTTAGAATATAGTATACACATAGATATCGTTGCAACCTGGAATCCAATTAAAGGACTAGATAGAAATCTAAAAGTAGACATTTTTCGGAAACCCAAATGGGTTCGGCGATTGAAAACAGAATAAATCTGCGATTACAAATGAATCAGATACACGATTTACCTTACGAGCACTTATTAATAGTGAAGATCGCCTCTCCAAATCATCAAGATTAATTCTTCACTAACACAAAGCACGGGTTCAAAACACATTCCAAGCGAATCGAAACCCTAAGCTAATGTTGCACGCGAATGTACGTCTGTATATATATATATATATATACACACACACATACACACGCTGTAGATATAGCAAGGAAAACCTAAAAAGAGTGAAGGCCGCCTCTTTAATGCCAGACAATTTGTGCGATTGGGGCTGAAACTGAAGCCGGAATCGGCTCGAATATGGATCTGATTAGTTTTACGCCCATTTAGGCCGACCAAGCCCGCCTTTTTTTTTTTTTTTTCAGCTTAAAATTGAGCCTGTAGCCGATTCGGCGACGCCTGACATAAATGGTCCGTTTAGTTTGGTAAAATTTGTTGAAAATCTCTAAAAATTTTTATAAATCTCTATTAATTTTATATCACATCAACTTTTTTCTCTCACTGCATGTATTACGAACTTCTCCCAAACCACAATTTATCTCAATTTATCTCATTTTTTCTTACTCCAAACAAACCCAAAATATTAAAGGATAAATTACACTTAGATCTTTTAAACATTAGGGTAATTATACCTAGATCTTCTTAACATTTGAAATTAGTAAATATCCCTTTAATTTGAAATGTTATTAACCCTGGACCCCCTCCGTTAATTTTCTTGCTGACACCGTTAAAATTTTAGTAAAAAGACAATTATGCCCTTAACATATTTTCTTAACGCACAGCTTTGTCTCTTTTTCTCTGACATAGTTTTCCTTATTCTTACACCCTCTCTACTCTCTCTTCTCACATTTTTATTTTATTAAAATTATAGTAATTTAATTTATTAAATTTAAAACGATAGTTAACAATAATTACAGAGTAAAATTAAAATTAATAATAATTACATATTAGAATATTTATTTTTTAATAAAAAATTAATAATAACTACATATTAAAATATTTATTTTATTAAAATTAAAACTAATATTAAAATAATAATTATAACTAAAATGGTTTATTTTATTAAAATATTTTTATTAAATTATATTAATTTAATTTAATTTAATAATAATTTATTATTAAATTAAGTTACAATAATACATTTTATTAAAACTAATTATTATTAAAAATAAATATTTATCATATTAAATTAATTAATTTAAATATATTTTATTAAATTCAATTATTTTATATTTTTAATAAAATTATACATTTTATTTAAATAAAATTAATTATCGTAAACAAAATTTATCTCTAAGTATAATTATATTTTTATTTCATAAATATTTGAAATTAAAAAAATTAAAACAAAAATTAATTAAATAAGAAACACACTATGCTCTGTGACAGAGACAAAGAATGCCAAATAGGTTTGATCCTCCCATCTGTTAAGAACATTGATGGACTCTTTTTTTGTTTACGAAAATAATATAATTTAGAAAATGTTATCTATGAGATCTCCGCCTAGGCTTCGACTATTTGTGTTGGGTAAGAAGTCAAAAATGGAGAAAACAGAAACCGCTGATGCCAGTTCCTTCATTCCTGAACGATAAGATTCACAGCTTCGGCCATCGTTCCCGACGCCAGATATGGCCCATCTCGCATGAACGTCATGGCACTGATCTGTTCACCCCCTTTATACACGCCATAACCAGAAGCTATAAATACAGCACAACTATGTATATAATATATATATACATATAAGAAAATTTGGGGATCTGGAGAGTAGAGAGTAAGAATTGATTCAGGTTAGGGTTGTGATTTTGTTGAGAATTTAATGAGCTAGATTCAAGAAAAAAAACAGATCGCGGAGATGGTTTCACCTATGTGCGCAAGATCTTGGCTCTTCCAAAGCCCCTGAAAGTTCTTAGCTCTTCCAGTGCTCGATTCGGGTAGAAATGGGTTCGGCGTGTAGGTCACCATCGGTGATGGAGAGGTCGCGAGTGGCGTATATATATATATATATATATATATATAATGTGTATATATATTTTACAATAGAGAGAGAAGCCTTCGTCCAAGCATCCAAACAATTGAGGGTTATTTTAATCTTTAGCCTTAAAAGGGTAAAATTAGTATATTAATTTTTCTTTTTGCTAACGTCAACATTTTAACGGAAAAACTGACGGTTTCCTCACGGAGGGGGTCGTTTGTAAGCAACATTTCAAAATAAGGGGTTATTTGTCAATTTCAAATGTTGAGGGGGGTCTAGGTGTAATTACCCTAATGTTTAGGGAGTCTAGATGTAATTTACCCAATATTAAATTTATAATTTTTTTTATTTTACGTGTTTATGTATTTCTTTTCTTTTTGTGTTTTTATAAAAAATTTAAATTTTACATCAAAAATTTAAAATATATTTATATTAAAACTAAATTAATTATTTTTATAGCAATTATAAAAATAAATCATAACTTCTCTATAAAATGTGAATTTTAATGCCTTTTAAAAAAAAAAAAAATTCAACTTAACCTCTCAACTCAAATTCTCATTTTGTTTTTAAAAATGTTTATAGATAATAAACATTAACAAAAGAAATTTTTATTATAATTAATTAATGCATTGAATATTATAATAATTTATAATTTCCATTCTCATTCTTATTCTTAAATTCGTCTTATTCTCATTCTTATACTTAAAAAAGCCTTTAAACTTTTTTTAAGGATACTGTGGCCATTCCTAACCCAAAACCCCCTCAACCCCCTTTTTTCTTCTCCTCCTCCTCCTCCTCTTTCCTTAACCCTTAGTTTACAAATCGATCTTCTATGTCTTGTAACTACATTTTTCTATAACTTGAGCTCAAAAAGAATTTTTAGAAGCGAAATAATAGGTATTGTGTTTCTTTCAAAGAAAGAAAAAATTCTGCTTGATTATTTTTATTCACTCATATATGGTTGGATGATTTTTATTCAAATTTATTTGTTTGATAATATTATTTGATTAGTTGTGATTGAGATATAATTTCTTAATACATCTAATACTTTCTATCTCTTACAGATGAATATATGTTTTTGCCATTTCTAAAATCTCGTCTTCTAACCATTATTCTTCAAAGAATAAATTTTCCAAATTGAATGCAAAATTTTCGCATGTTGATTTGAGTTATCAATATAATGTTCTTCAAAGAAAAGTATTCCGAATGAATGCGAGATTGTGCATGTCAATATGAGTTATAAATCTTATTGAATAAAATACTATGAATAAGAGTATGAAAAAAATTTTAAAATTCGGCACTATTTCTGTAATATTCTGAATTTTTTTCGTTATATAATTAAATTAATTTTTATTGAGAAATTTTAATTATGTTAATTTGGTATTATTTTAAAATTTATCTAGCCTTAATTTAATTTAACTAAGTTATTAATTACTAATTTAATTTAATAGTGGTATTAATTTGTGCATTTAATGGGTGTTAGTGTAATGAAAATACATTATCTAGAAATATATATATATATATATATATATATGTACACAAATGTGTGTGTGAGTGTGTGAGCATGTGTGGCTTACGGGTGAGTTGAAAAAAAAAAAGAAAAACAAGTTGAAAAGTCAAAGATGGTGGCTATTGCATAAATGTATATATATGTGTGTGTGTGGGTGTGTGTGAGAGAGAGAGAGAGAGTGTGTGTGTGAGAAAGTGTGCAGCTCACGGCAGCCAAAAAAAAAAAAGAACCTCCTGGAATTTCCTTGGGCACCAAGTGTGCCACCTGTGTGTATATGTGTGAGTATGGGTGATATATATGTGGGGGGGAGGGGGGGAGGGTTGAACGGCTGGTAGAGAAAAAGAAAACCGAGAAAAAGAAAAAAAAAACAGAGAAGAAGAAAGAATGAGAAAGGAAATAAAGAGAAGATGAAAATTATGAATTTTGGTCAAATTATTAAGGTGAGTTATTTTATTGTGTCAGTTTAAAATTAATTTTATGGAAGGTTAAATAAATTAAATATGTAAAAAAAAATAAAGTGATTGTGTTTTATTTGTCAGAATTTTATTTTGCTTAATAATTTAATATTAGAGTTATGTAATTTATTTAGGTTAAACTTAGGACTAGAGAATAGTCTGCAGCAACCACCTCAATACCCTCATGTTGTCAGGAAATTTACTATCCAGGTGGGTGTGTTAAACTTAAAGGTAAAAGATAATAAATGTTAATGAATAAATTTTATTTCGTTGGTATCAATTATTTATGGTAAGGAATATTGATTGTGGTAAATTAATGTATTAATAGGAAGTTGACATTATTTAGGAGAAATATAGTGTATGAATTAATACTTTTTTGGTGAAGAATAATTTGTGGGGTATATTGACTGTGAATTAAAAATATTTATGGAGTAATAATTGTGAAATAATTATTGTTATTATTTTAATCGTAATTAGTGAATTGGAATTATTTGTGAAAAAATAATATTTATATCTGAGAAATTATTTATGTGTGAATATTGATGATTTATGTGGTATTTAGATTGATGAGGTAGTGGTAATCATTTATGAAGTAATCTGTGGGGATAAACAAATAAATAAAATAAAATAATACAGAATATTATGAAATATTTATATTAACGGTTAAGTAATAATAAATATGATTTTTATTTTAGAACATATTTGCCAAAAATACTAAATGACTATTGCGAAATTTTATATTTAGCAGAGGAATTATTTGTGAGGATAATAAAAATACTGATTGTTTATGAATTAATTAAGTGATGATGATTTATGATTATTTCTGAAATCATGAATGTGAGTGCTGTTGTTTTAATGTGGGAAATTATTTGTGTGAATGAGAAATATTGTGTAATTATAAATTAATTCTGTTAATATTAAATTATGAGTATTCATGGAATAATAATTCGTATAATATATATTTTTTCTGTATGCAATTAATTATGAATTAAGTGTGTTGATGACGATTTATGAATATTTATAGAATGTTAGTGGGTGGCTTGACATTTTAAAATTATACATTATTTGTGAGTTGATTGTGACGATGCTAAATTGTGGTTAATTATAGGTTACAATACCTTATTTGTGGATTGATTGTGGTGATGTTGAATTGTGGCTATTTATGGGGTTACTGAATGGAAAGTGATATTTTTACTGAGAAACACAACAATAATAATGATAGTAATAAAATAATAAATATCATTGCATAGCATGGATTATGTGCATTGTACGTGCATTGAAACCAGATTGGGCCAGGTCAGATGGGACCAATGATACGGCCAAATGGGACCAAGCCAGATGGGGCTAATGGGACAAGCTAAATTAAAGCCACTGTCCACCATTGAGCGCTCAACTCATAGGCCAGATAGAGCCAATTGTGTGTATATTAACACTTAAATCATTTATCATATGTACATATCATGGCAGTGCCAGATGGGGTATGTGGCCATCATGATGCATTGAGAAAGTTTGATATAATGATATGATGAGGTTGATGGTTGACACATGATGCTTATGATGCGGTAACATATTACCAAATGGGGCATAATGTGATACTACGAGTTGATAAGAATATCATGTTGTTAATGATGTGATGTGATGTTGCTATTATTGTTAAATTTAATTCTTGATTATTTGTGAGACTATTGGCTGTGTGATGGATTATGGATGTACTAATGACATGATGGTATATTGTCAGATGGGGCATATTGTGATGCTACGAGTTGATAAAAGAATCATGGGTAATAATGTGAAGTGATGTGACTAGTGTTATTAAATTTAATTATTCGTTAATTGCGAGATTACTATTTATGAAATTAATTATGAATGCATGTTATAAGATAATCAATTGAGATCGGATGGGGAATGAGTTCTAATGAATGTGTGATGAGAACGGAAGTAATATAACAATAAAAATGGAAGTGAGAATAATTTATTATCTTTTAATTTAAGTATAACACCTCCACTGAGTGTGTGACACTCACGCCTAAATCTTAAATTTTTCAGGTTGAGGTAGGCATGACTGTATATGCTGGAAAAGGACCCAATTTTGGTGTTTGTGAAAGAAAAAAAAATTAATCTAGAGTTCCAAGTTATGAGATGTCATATTCAAAGTGATTATTATATGGAAGAATTTGTGAGCATCTACTCCTATTGAAAGAATTAAATATCATAAAATAGAGGTGTCACAATTTCCTTTTATCTTTTCAAATAAAACTTATATCTTTTATATGATTCATTACAAATGCATTATTACGCTAATAATATATATATGAAACCCCGTTATCTGATGACGATGCTTGTACTTGTTGGAATTATTATTAAACTACCCTGTGAGAATAAACCAACCAGAAAAATGAGTGGTCAATATCCGACATTGCTTCTAACCTTGATAGAAGTCGCACAACCAAGGTGAAATCTGGCAGTCATTCAAGGAACATGTTCATTCCTAAGCTTGTCAAATTAAACCCGCTAAGGGTGCGTTTGACATCACAAAAAAATTTAAAAAGTTTCAAAAATTTTTAAATTTTTCCAATCAAATTTTGTCACTTATCATTTTTACATCACATCAACCCCAACTTTTAAGTTTTTTTAGACTTCCAAACACTCCCTAAGAGTTTGTATATTTTTTTATCATTTATTCTATATTTATTTTCACAATTTACACCATTAATTACAAATAACCAAAATAAGTTATCATATTCAATTAATAACTTCACAAATAATAAAATATTTATATATGATGTTCATATATTATATGTCTAATATTAGATTTATATATTATCATTTTTGCAATATATAAAATAAAATCATATCAGAAAATATATTCAAATCTGGCCTTGGATACATGGGTCCAAAACTTGCGAGCCCATGCCTATCCCAGGGCTATTCCATAGGCTCCCAAGTCCAAGCAAGGCCCAATCAAGCAAGTGACGTCGTGAGATCTACAGCTTCGATTATGAGGCGCCTGGAATAAAAAAAATTAAAAAAAATAAAAAATATGTTTGATGCAACCTTAAAGATAATAGGTGATAAATTTTAATAGAAATGATTTACAAACTTTTGAAGTTTTTAAATTTTTTTAGATTTTTTTAGGTTCCAAACCAATCCTACGACGTCATCGGCTTGCCTGCCTGGATGCAGGGAGTGAGTCTGCTGAGGTGGTGATTTTTCTCCAAGCAGCCACGCGGAATCCAACCAAAAATATTAACTAGATTTAAACCGACACTTATGAATCCTTAACATGTATTTGCATATGATAAACACGCGCCGCGCACACACACACACACACTCTCTCTCTCTCTCTTTCTCAATCTTCCTCTTCCCGTCGAGCTTTGCTGCTCTGTGCAAAACCCTGCTAGGGTTTTTGCCGCCATATCGGATATTACTTTGCAGCATAGATTAGGGGCTTCGATATCGCCTCTACTTATAGGGTTGTTTGATTGCTCTCTCTCTTACAAACTTTTGACCTTGACTCGTTCTCGATCTGTTTGTTGAGGTGTTATGGATACTCGAAAGAGATCTAGGCCTGAAGTTGGCTGGAACGCCAATGCGGGTGTCAAAAAGTCCAAGCAAGGTTTGTTCTTCTGTGCTTGCAATCT
The DNA here is from genome assembly GCA_019916065.1 of Vitellaria paradoxa. NCBI lineage: Eukaryota > Viridiplantae > Streptophyta > Magnoliopsida > Ericales > Sapotaceae > Vitellaria > Vitellaria paradoxa. Next base: position 57,374,889 of record CM034235.1, on the reverse strand, counting down.
TCATTTCTTGATTTATACAACTTGTATTTCACTCGTAGACGCATCTATATATGCTGAATGGGGATTTTTATTGGGTGGTTAATTTTACTCTGTTCTGAATAATTTGATCAAATGGGGTTCTATGTGGTACAGTTGGTTTTGTGTTGGAGCTACTGTGGGCTTATGTCTCCTTTATGGTGTATAGACATGCTTCAAATTTTGCTTTGTTTATTCATCCAAACACCATAAATGGCAGTTTTTTTTCTTTTTTTTTTTTTTTACAGCATTAAATTTCAGATGTAAAATATTTTCTAGTAAAGAAAATTATTCTTGAAAAGACTGTTAGCTTGAGTGATATTTTTTATCTTCCGGAAATTTATACATTTGGGAGTTAAATCCACCAAGTTTTGTATTTATGTAGTACAGACATGCTTTTCAAATTTTGCAATGTTTCTCTACCCTGTAAGTGTTTATAAAGTCTTCATCCAAGCACCATAAAGGGAATTTTTTTTTTCTTTTTGAATATTAAATTTCACATGTAAAATATTTTCTAGTAAAGAAATTTGTTCTTGAAAAGACTGTTAGCTTGATGGATATTTTTTTTATCTTCTGGCAATACCAGACCTTCCATTGGATAGTTGGAATGTGTGACAATTTACTACCTTGTGTGCATCTACTTATGTGTCAATGATCTGGTTGTCATTGGTAATCTACATGGAGATGCCTGAATTATGATAAACCAGTGATTCTTCACCATTTTGGTGGGAATTGGACAGCTAAAACTGCCCTTTATGGCATTATACCTCCCCCCTCCCCCCCCCCCAAAAAAAAAAAGAGAGAGAGAGAGAGTTATTGAGTCCGTGCTGGAATCATTTGGACACTGTATAGAGAAAAGAAACTACCTCCAATTTATCTTTTGTTTACACAAATATCTTATATAATTTTTGCAACCGTTTTTTTCGTTTTTAATAGCTTTAGGTATACTAATGTAACTATCGCTAGTCTCTACTAATGAAGTTTTCGCTGGGAATAGGTAATCACAATGCCTGTTGGCTATTCATTATATTATAACAAATGAAAGATTCCACAGAAATTCTAACTGAGAAAAAGTAATTAATGTTTGTAACAGAACTGGACTCCTTATCGAGTGGTATAGGAAGCAAATCGAAGCCATGCACAAAGTTTTTCAGGTTCAAATCTTTACCTATCTAATATGGAATCATAATCTGTATTTGATTTTTTTAATGTTTGGTGTATCGGGTGATGTTATCTACAACTGTCACAATGAAGAACTATAAACTCTAGAAAGATACAAAGAATGTGACTATTATAGGTTAATTAAGAATTATATTGTCAATACTGTGAACTTCTTATCCTCTTTAGACTCTGTAATTGCACTGAACTGCCTTTTTATTGTTAGAATTTTTGTATAACTTGAAAGCTTAATGTGAAATATTTCAAATAACTACTTTTGCATGGTTATTTTAAATCCATCTTAAAATTTACACTTGCACTACCAAATCCATATTTGGACCACTCTCCTTTAATAGTTAGTGTTAATTCCATTCATTTCAAATTTAGAAATACAATTGCAACCTAAGTTTACTATGGACGGTCAGTAGGGAATGGTTGGGAATATTATACTGATGGGGGGAAATTAACAAAGTTATGCCCTCGGACATGGATTCTGGTATAAGTCGATTGGTATTCTTTTAAGGGGCAATGTAAAGTATTTTGGTGTGGCTTCCCAGTTAAATTTGTTGCCTGTTCTTCTCTCTCTCTCTCTCTCTCTCTCTCTCTGTGTATGGTGTACATGGGGTTGTCTATGTTTTGCTTTATCATCTTTCCAATGGAATATACTTCCTGCATTGTTTAGTTCTATCTCTAAACTCCCTTTCATAATTGAAGAAGAGTAACCAGTGTACTCAGTTTGCTCTAATTGTAATTTATATTTTCCAAAAATCCAAATCTTGCTTGCCATTTCTGTATGTTTATTGCAAATGCGGACTTTGCCTACTTTAAAATCTATGGCTTTCTTGTGGACTTGTCCACATCTGTGGTTCTTCATGCATGTTGTATCTCTCTTATATTTAGTTTCAACAACCAAAAATACCATGCCGTCCTGCAACATTTATGTCTAGTTGGTATTGTGGCTCTGAATTTGTTCTGTTCATGGTATTGAGCTCTCTTGTTATGCATTTGTGATCTGATTGTGGTTTATATTTTTGGATTTCAGCACTGCTGGCTGCCCATTTGGGGAAAACTGCCATTTCCTTCATTATGTTCCTGGTGGGTACAATGCAGTCGCCCAGATGATGAATCTGGCGCCAACACCAGGTTCAAGAAACGTGGCTGCACCACCTCCCACCATAGCCAATGGGTCTTTGACACCTGCTGTTAAAACCCGTATGTGCAACAAATACAATACTTCTGAAGGCTGCAAGTTTGGTGACAAATGCCATTTTGCCCACGGGGAGTGGGAGCTCAACAAGCAGGTGGCTCCCTCCCGCGATGATCCTCGTGCCATGGGAGCTATTCCAAACCGTTATCCTGGCCGGATGGAGCTGCAGCCGCCTGCACCGGGACCCACCATCGCTGGATTTGGTGCCTCAGCCACCGCCAAGATTAGCGTGGATGCTTCTCTTGCTGGAGCAATAATAGGTAAGGGAGGTGTGAATTCCAAGCAGATATGTCGCCAAACTGGGGTGAAGCTATCCATCCGCGAACATGAGTCAGATCCTAATCTCAGGAACATTGAGCTCGAGGGCACGTTTGATCAGATTAAGCAAGCAAGTTCCATGGTAAGAGAGCTGATTGTGAGTGTGGGTTCAATGTCCGGCCCTGCTATGAACCCTGGAGGCAGAGGCCCGGCTACTCCCCCGGCAAGCAACTACAAGACAAAGATCTGCGAGAATTTTATGAAGGGTTCATGCACGTTTGGAGAAAGATGCCACTTTGCACATGGAGCTGCGGAGCTGCGCAAATCAGCAGTATGAGGACCTTTCTTTCGTAGTTTCTGTTACATGCTGCTTCTGGCACTTGTCCTGACTCTACCATGCCAGACCTCAACGTTGTGGGATGTAATGAGGGTTGATTGACAATTTAGGATTTTTCTTGTGACTAATTATGTATTTCTCCAAAAAAAAAAAAAAAAAAATGGAAGAGAGTTCTACTTATACTTGTAGAAGCTATTTTTACCTTGTTTATTGGTCTTGGCTTTATTTTTATTTTTATCTTTTTATTTTAAATCAGAAGCCATGCCAAAATATGATGGTTAATTATTATTTGTATTTTTATTTTTTTTGTTTTTGTTTTTTATTTTTATTTTCTATTTTCTTTTTTATTTGCTAAGTTTTTTTTTATTTTCTATTTTAAAATTATCTTTTATTTAGTTTGTATTTCTGTATTTTGTTTTCTATTTTTATTTTTTATTCTCTTCTTTTTGCTAAGTTATTTTCTATTTTGTATTTTAAAATTATTTTTATTTTACATTTTTGAAAATAAAGAAAACAGTTTAAAATGATTTGGGTACTTGTATTTTTAAATTTTGTTTTTAAAAACAGAAAATGTATTTACACAATAAAAATTTATTTTGAGTATTTTTAACTAAAAATAAAAAAATCTTAAAACAAAAAAATAAAGTATTTTTTATTTTTTTATTTTGAAAATTTTAAAATATAAAATAAAAATAAAAAATAAAAAACAAATCAAACACCGCCTAAAAAATCCAAATTGCCAACTCTAACGTGTTTTAACCCGTTTCGTAAATGTCTTTGATGGTGAATCTTTTATCAAAACATTTGCAATCATAAGCGTTAAAATTAATTATTATTAAAAATTAAAAATTAACCTTAAATATTAGTTAACTAGTAAGACTTTGTAGTAAAACTTTGTAGTTAGACTTTAAAAGGTCTTTGATGGTGAATCTTTTATCAGAACATTTGCAATCATAAGCTTTAAAATTAATTATTATTAAAAATTAAAAATTAACCTTAAATATTAGCTAATTACTAAGACTTTGTAGTAAGACTTTAAATTTGCCATTCAATTATTACTAATTCAGATCTCCTCAACATCATACCAAGGACTTTGAATTTACTCTCTAATTATTACTAATTTAGGACTTTTCAAGGCCGTGCTAATGACTTTAAATTTGAATTTACTCTCTAATTATTACTAATTTGAATCTCTTCTTCTAATGACAAAATAAATAAATTCAATGTTCCCCTTATTTTTTATTTAAATCAAAAAATAAAATTTAACTAAATTTATTTTTTATTGACTTCGATTTTATAACTGAAATAGGGTGTATTTAGAATGATAAAAAGTGAAACAAAATAAAATGTATTTTGAGTTCGTAATTTGTGTAATAAAATAAAAAGTAAATAATTTTTGAAAATCCTTTTAAAAAATTTCAAAGATTTTCAAAAATTTTAAACAAACCAAACACGGTCATAGAACATTAACCAAAATAAAACAGAATTTAACTGATTTATTTTTTATTGACTTTTATTTTGCGGCTGAAATAGAACGTTAAACAGACTGGATATCCGAAAATAGTACACGCTAATCCAAACATGCTCAAGCCACCCACAACCTCCAGTCTAGTATCCCCTCTCACCATAGGTACCACCGGTGCCATGACCGGGGCGACCAACACCTGCGCCGCCGGTGTCACGGACGTTGGTCCTATCGTCGGTCATCCCGCCGGCAACGGGTTGTCCGGTGGTAGTGTATCCAACCACGGCTTCCGTCGCGTGGGGGTATCCCGTGGTAGTGTACCCAGGTTGCTGGGAGCCAACCACGCCCTCCGTCATCCGGCCGGTGGCGGCGGGTTGTCCGGTAGTGTACCCAGGAGCCCCGCCGGCCTGTCTTGCGGCGGCGTTGTGCTCTTTCGCCTCCCGTTTGTTGAGTTCTGCCTGGGTTATTCTCTCATCTTTCTTCTCTGTGGCCGCTTCTTTCTTTAGTGGGTCCCGTGTTGTCATCTTCTCCACCTGTTCGTGCAACAACAACAGAGAGATTTAAGTCTCCCGCTGCCTTGTCTTTCTACTAATATAATTTTCATATTATTCCTGAAAAGAAAATTCAAATAAAATTTATTAATACAAATTTAAAAATTACTAAGATTATGAGAGAGAAATAAGAAAACCTTTTCTTGGGCAGTGGCTTTGGTCTTCTCCATGCCAGCCTTAGCCGATGCTGCCACATTGGCCGCTGTTTCCTTCGCCGACTGCATCTTCACAATCTCTGTTTTCTCTTGCTCCCAATAAAATACCACGCTATATGTCAGCCAAATATAAGCTGATCATGTTCAAAAGACCACCAGTTTAAATATATAGATGCTGTTGTGGGTTTCTGGCCTCTCTGGATTGGTGACACGTGCAACTCAAATGCTGAATAGTTGCCTTCGTTTTATGACACGTCTGTGACACGTGTCGACAATATATCAATTTATATTGAAGTGCAAATGATAAAAGTACAAGGAGGCCCCCAGACCTACATGTTTACAACGATTAGAGTTTTGTTCACATCAACAATCATTTCTAATCTAATTATTAATTGAACTAAATAATTAATTTTTGACAAAAGAATCCCGAAATAATTAAAACTTCAACAAATCATATTGAAATTCTTGAATCTCAAGTAGGTTAAAATTCACTTTTAATATATGATAAGTATAATGATGGTATATTCTCAATTTCTAGTTCTATGAATTTAAATAATAGTTAACATAGGAATATATTTTGCGATGAAGATCAAAGAATAAAAATTTGTAAAGAAATATTTTACCAATTGAAAAAAATTTATTGGAATTGAATATGCTTATGAAAAACAATCAATTAAGATATCTTCTTATTACAATAATTTATTTTTAATGTATTTTCTGAAAATTATTTTAAAAATTTCAGTCGATATTTTGATGAAAATTTATTTTTTTTTATAATTTAATGATATTTACATGCTAAAATTTTAATGGAGTATGAGAATCTGAATTTGAAAGTGAAGTTTTTCAGTCATGGAAAAAATGATGCAAACAGAATATTTAAAAAATTATAATCCAACTCCATTTCTAAAATTAAAGTCAATGATTTAAATAGAAACAATGAAATAAAATAAAATGAAGAAAAAAATTATATATAAAATATCCTTTTGTACGTCATTATTTATTTATTTATTATTATTATTATTTTAAGATAAGAGCGTTTTGAATAATTTATACAGTCTAGAGAGGTCAAAGAGACGCCCCATGTGTTTATACATGCAATACACTACTTTCAGAGACGTCTTATGTGTTTATATATGCAATATACTACTTTTCATTTAACATTTATGCAGGGTTGGCCCAGTCCGAGCCCTAGAAAAATTGCTCAAAAAAGGGACTCCAACTAATTTTTATAATTATAATGGAATAGAAGTCTTTTTTAACTCTAATATAAAAAAGACTTAAAAATAATTATTTCTTTAGACTCACTAATTTTCTATAGATTTATTTGTTGATTTATTGGGTGGGACTCCTAATAAAACCGTTGCTCTTTATCCTATCAGATTCACTTACTCCCATCCTTTTTACCTCACTCACACCCTTTTTATAACTCAAAGTTGTCCTGATAAAAAAAAAAATTAAAAACTATTTGGAAAACTGTCAGTTTTTAATTTTGTGTTTAATTTTTATATTCAGCTTTTAGTTTTTGTTTAAAATTTTAGTTTTTATTTTCATAGTAAAAAAAAAAAAAAATTGAAAACATATTTGGTAATTATAATTGTTAGTTGGTAATTATAGTTATTAATTAATTAAATTCAATAAATTTAATCAATTTAATTATGTTAATTATTAAAAATAATTTAATTCAATAAAAATAAAATATATCACACATAATTTATTATAATTATTTCTTAAAAATAATTTAATAAAATATATTTCATGTTAATCAAATTAATTAATTTAAGTAACTTAAATTAATTTGATTTAATTAATTAATTTAAGTAACTTAAATTAATTTGATTTAATTAATTAATTATATTAATTAAATTTAATTATTTCATTATATTATTTTTTCAAAATAATTTAATTCAATAAAAATAAAATATATTCATTAAAATTTAATTATATTATTATTAAAAATAATTTTATATTAACTTGAGTAATTCAATTTAATTAAATAATTAATTTAATTTAAATTAATTAAAATGTACTAATTTTAATTATATTTTTATTAAAATTATTTAATTCTATAAAAATAAAATAGATTAAATATAATATATTATTTATTAAAAATAATTTAATAAAATATTTTTATATTAATTTAACTAACTAAATTCAATTATAATTAATATAATTTACTTAATTAATATAGTTAATATATAATTTAACATATTAAATTAATTATTAATTAAATTATATTTAATATATTCTATATAAATAAAAAAATATACTATTAATTTAATATATTAATGTATTTTATATATTAATTAAATATTTCTATATTACTTATTTTAGTTATTTTTTATTAAAAATAATTTAATTTAATAAAAATAAAATATATTAAATATAATTTATTATATTATTTATTGAAAATAATTTAATAAAATATTTTTATATTAATTTAAAAAATTAAATTAAATTATAATTAATATAATTTCATTAATTAGTATATTTAATATATAATTTAATATATTAAATTAATTATTAATAAAAATTAATTATTATTTAAAATATATTTAATATTTATATATAAATAAAAATAATATATTATTAATTTAATATATGAATATATTTTATATATTAATTAAATATTTTTATATTAGATAATAATATATTTCGTTGGTGATTGAAAATCAGTGGGAGGTAGTAGCGGCAATGGGAGGCAGTGGCCAAATGTTGATGGCGATCAATAAACGATAGTAGTTGATGACTGTAATTAGTTGTAGTTGTATAAATAAATAAAAATTAAAAATGAAAACTTTAGAGAACACATTTTTTATATTTTCATAATTTTTAAAAATTTTAAAAATAATTTTTATTTCTTAAAAAATTAAAAACTAAAAATAAATTTACCAAATAAGTTTTTATATTCTAGTTTCAAAATCAGAATAAAAGCAAAAAATTAAAAAGAAAATGATTGCCAAATGGCCCTATGTTGTTTTTGCCAAAAGTTTTTCAATAAAGGTCTCATTTTTTAAATTAGTTTTGAATCTCGAAAACCTTAAAACGGGTGTTGATGGACAAAAATATTTAATTGCGATAAATATTTCAAAATAAAGAGGGTATAAATTTTAGATGTTAAAAATAATTATATAACTTCCAAATGTTAAAAATAAATGTCAAGGGAAAAAAATTGTAATTTAGGGACACAGTCGTGAGGATGGAGAAGGTAAAAACAACCGAATGAGAATCAAATACGAAGACTAAGGAAAGGATACAATTCTGGCAGAATTTGGCTCAGTTCTCGTAGTGTATATGCCTCCACCTCTATTCAGTAACAAAAATTCACCAAGCACTCTGTTTGCACATGTAGGCCACAAGCCCTAGAAAGTAATTTAATTTAACTGTATGCACCCCCGGTGCCATTCCTGGAGGTTGGAGCCCCGCCGCCGCCGTTAAGATTAGGCTTAAGGTCATCTGGGTACACAGCATCAGCGCTTCTAGGGTTCAGACCTTCGGCAGTCCATGCATCGCTTTCGTCTGGGAAGTGCGATCCATCCTTGCCATCATCGGACATGGTTGTCCGACGGGCTGCCGCCGTCACTTGTCGGGCGGCGACGTTGTTCTCACCCTGGTTGGCCCTCCCTTCCTTCATAAGGGGGTCCAGTGCTGTCATCTTCTCCCCCTACAGCTCCACGCATGAACCCAAGGGTTATAATTAAAATTGCCAAATTATGTACACTATATACAAAGTAAACACTAGAGATTTGGGAAGTTAGTGTCCCAATTACTTTGGGGGGAAGGCTATTTTACTATTCCAAAATTATCTCACATAATAAAAAAAAATTTAAATGAAAAAATTTATCTCGTATAATAAATAGTGGCATTTGAGAAATTATAAAGTATTTTAAAAAGATTAAAAAAAAAAGCAAAGATAAGAGCAAATAAATAAAATAAAAATTACATATGTAAAATTTACTCAAATAATTAATAATTTTTCTTTAATTATTTGTACATTTCTTTAAAGTTGTAGGTAGATGATTACTAATGATTAAAGTGTATTAATAAAAGAAATTTATAAATTTCATCAAGTGGTTGGTTTTATTAATTTTAAATTTAGAGGGTGTTTGGAGGCTCAAAAAAACTTAAAAGTTAGGATTAATGTGATGTAAAAATAATAGTTGGCAAATTTTAATTGAAGGGATTTGAAAACTTTTGAAATTTTTTGAGTTTTTTTGAGTTACTAACATTTTTTTTAAATAATATAGATAGATATATCTATCTCACGCTTCTATTCTGCTAATTCCAACTAATTAAAAATCAACAAAACAAACATCAACAATATTAAAAGTGCGTTTGATTTGATAAAAATCGTTAAAAAATTTTAAAAATTTCTAAGAATTATTCATTTTTTATTTCACTGTACAAATTACAAATTTATAAATTATTTTATTTGATCTCAATTTATCTTATTTTTTTATCACTTCAAACGCATCCTAAATATAAAAAATTATTAAAAATAAAAAATAATATTTATCCTCATTTCAATTTGACACTTGAAAATCAAGACCTCCAATCAAGTATATGAAAAAGACACATTTCATCCGTTTCGAACCCCATTTTTTATCCATAAAATTTTAATTTTTTATTTTTTAAATCCTCCATTAATTTCAAAAAAAATTTCCATAAAATTCTATAACATTTTAATTTTTTTTAATTTATTTAAATCTTCCATTAATTTCAAAATTATGGGAGAAGATAAAAACTACAAAAAAGAAAGGAAAAAAAACTAAATGCGTTAATGACATTTAAAAGGTAAACTTAAACTTTTTGATATAGGATCTATTTGGTGCGGTGAAAAATAACAAAAAAGACAAAAAATATGATTTGAAAAAATTTTTGGCGTTTAGCGCGTAGTAACCAAATTAAGTTATTTTGAGATGAACAGTGAAACTTTTTATTTTTACTCAACTTTTTGGAGAGAGAAATCGTTTGAATTTTTTTTTTTTTTTTTTGTCGGACGGTTTTATGTCAAAATTTATTAAAAGTAGTTACAAATTTTTACAATTTATAAAAAAATTATTAGAGTTTGAGAAATGGTATTAAGATTTGTAAAAAATTGATTTGAATTTGTAAAAAATTATTGAGATATGTAAATATATATAAATTTATAGAAATTTCACAAAGTAGAATTAGTACAAAATGTATTATAAAATTTTAGAGGTCTTGAAAGAATTTCAAAAAATTTTAATATTTTTCATTATTTTTTGAAACGCTAAATAGGCCAACAAACAGTTCGAATGTGATCTCATGCAAAATAAAATTTAAAGCATGTTTAGAATATCAAATTTTAACAAAAACAAAAGAAAAAATCAAAAGTATGCAATGCTTGAATTGATGAATGTTGTTTATTGTATTTCTTGAAAAATGTAAAAATATTAATAAAGATTGGAGAAACTTAGTAACAATTAAAAAGAGTAAAAAAAAATTTATGGGAAGGAAATTAAAAATTAAAAAAATAGAAATTCTTCACCAAATTTTGCGAAGGACGACTGTGAAAACAAAAAAAAAAAACCGCACCTTCGCTTGGACGGTGGCACTGGTTTTGTCCGCGTTCTTGGCAGCTTGCATTTTCACCCTCTCCCTCCCTCTCTCTCTCTCTCTCTCTCTCTCTCTCTCTCTAATTTTTTGTCAATTCAAAACGCCGAAGCCAAAATAGCGCACATTGATAGCGACTGGCAGCCAAGCCCGAATGGGTCGTCGGAGTTTTCCCACGTGGAGCTACAGGAGAACATCTAGGAGGACTTCTGACACCATTGGGCACTTGTCAATGCGAAGGTTGTTTTCCGTTCCATTGGCAGTACTTCGTATTGTCATTTGCGTGGCTGATTTGAGATGTTGACAACTAACGAGGGCTTTGGTGGTCGCACCACGAGATAATTTATGTCAAATAAATAAGAGACATATAAATGAAGTATACAGATATGTTTGGATGGTGGAAAAAATATAATAAAAATATAAAAAAAATTGATGTAAAAGGGGGATGTTACGAAATCTAATTAAAAGAAATCAATAATATTTTTATTATTAATTTAAGTATTCATGTAAGTAAACGATTAATATAATTATTATTAATATAATTCATAATAATTATTATTTAATAATAAAATAATTTTTTACAATAACAAAAATAATCCTTAAAAATTTATTATAATAGTTATTATAAAAATTTATTAATATAATTATTATTTTTTATAATAATTATCATAAAAATAATTGTTAACCTGTTTGAATACTTAAATTAATGCTAAACTTTTTTTAAAAAATTACATAGATTACTTTCTTACGGTAAAAATGTAAATATTTTAATAAGTTAATCAAACTTTATTTTATTTAAAAGTTAAACAATTGCAAGTAAAATTTAAAAAGAAATTCTACTTATAACATGAATTATTTTCATAATATAAAAGTTTAGAATAAGTTATTCTATTTGAAATTTTTTAAAAAATATTTTTTATTATAAAAAATTAAATTATACTGATAATTTATTATTTTTTAAATTTTTAACAAGTATACAGACATTATTACTTGAATTTTGAAAAATTTTACAATAAATGAATTTTTATTATCGTCATTTGAAATACATTCCAACAAAAATAAATAAATAAAAATATTTATTTGATATTAGTTGACTAAAAATTAAATCATATTGATAAATTATTATTTTTTAATTTTTAACAAGTAAACGGACATTGTTGCCGAAATTTTTAAAAGTTTTACAATATATAAGTATAATTATTGTAAAAAATAATAGTTAGCCTACATGAATACTTAAATTAATATTAATTCTTTTAAATTATGTAGACTACTTTCTTGGGGTAAAATTTAAAATATTTAATAAGTTGATCAAACTTTATTTTATTTAAAAAGTAAAAATTGAGTAAAATTCAAAAAAAAAATTCTACTTACAGCAGATGAATTATTTTTATGTTATAAAAGTTAAGAATTAGTTATTCTCTTTGAATTTTTTTTAAAATTAATTTTTACTATGAAAAATGAAATTATACTTATAAATTATTTTAAAATTTTTAACAAACAGACGAACATTATTATTTGAATTTTGAAAAATTTTTACAATCAATGAATTTTTATTATAATATTTTAATTATGCTAATAATTTTTTTAAATATTTTAGTATTTAATATAATTATTATATTAAGCCAGTAAGTTAAATATATTTTTGCCATTTAAACTATAAAAAATTGTGTTTAAATCATACTTTGTAATTTTTTAAGCTTATTAGTCACTCCCAAAAAAAAGTATTAGTTTTAAGTCATATTTGTGCAGGAAGTTTTGTGATTAGGTCACACTTTTGAGTGGGTCTCACGAGTTTGTTTTAAATATAGTTTCTAATATACCAGTAACACCCTTTATTTTTATAATTAAGTTACACAAGTTATTTTCAGAAATCACGTGAAAATATGAATTACCGAGAATCATGTTTCTTCATTTTTTTTTCCTTATTTTCAGTTTCATTGCTTACAGTTTTAGTCGTGAAGATATAAGAAGATATAGCTTATTTGGTCTATATTCTTCATGGATTGATTTTGTTGTAACTCTGTAAGTTTGGTTTGAAGACTTTTTATGGTAAATGTGAATTATGAAATATTATTTTCAGATTTTCCGTTGAAGGTGTGTGAGAATTGGTCGACTTTGAATGTGAAAAATGTGTCATTTAGTTACTTAATCCATGAATATCGTTCATTTTTTCTGAGAAATTATATTGATTTTAAAAATATGATGATGTTGGCTCATATGGTTAATTTATGTTATGTATCGATTGATGTTTTTATGACATTATAAAAATAGTACCGGTACTGTTTCAAAACAATACCATATATGAGTTTTGACAGAAGCAGTTATGGTTGACAAAAGTATTTGAGGGTAACTGAGAAAACTCATCGGAAGTGGCAATGAGTTATCTTCAAAACAGTACTACGTATGAGTTTTAATAGAAACAGTTATGATTGACAAAACTAAATGAATCATACCACGTCCATTTTCATATTGAATCACGCCACAAAACCTCGCATTTGAAAGCTAAATGAAAAAACTAAAACAGTACCACAAAACCTCTCTTCATATGAAATAGGTAAAGGATCCTGAACACTAAATAGTACCTCATATGGCGTTTTGAGCTATCTTTCAAAATAGTACAAATGCTGTTTCAAAATAGTACCACATACGAGTTTTGACAGAAACGATTATGGTTGACAAAGCTAAATGGATCATGCCACGTCCATTTCCATATTGAATCATGCCACAGAACCTCGCATTTGAAAGTTAAATGAAAACACTAAAACAGTATCACAAAACCTCTCTTCATGTGGAACAGGTAAAGGATCCTACATATTAAATAGTACCTCATATGGCGTTTTGAGCTCTCTTCAAAATAGTACCGGTACTATTTCAAGACAATAATCACATACGAGTTTTGATAGAAACAGTTATGGTTGACAAAGGTAAATGAAAACACTAAAATAGTACTACAAAATCTCGCATTTGAAAGTTAAACGAAAACACTAAACAGTACTATAAAATCAGAAAAAATAAAGATACTTAGGAATGATAATCGATTGAGGTTTTTTCCAAACAGTTTTAATTTTGTTTCAAAAATCGATTTTGCTTACTTTGTAAAGAAGATGGGAAGTCGCGGAAGTTATGAGCGAGGTGTTCACTATTTTAGGATAAAACTGACAGTTTTGAAATGTAGTGAAAAACGCATGATGCATTTTTTTTGTCTTTTTGTTGCAAGTTTGACTTATTTACAAATAAGTCTTTTTTTGTATAACTAAAATCCTTATAAATTTATAAATAGTGACTGGCCTCCAAAAACTCATTTAAACTATATTCCAACTAAAAAGTAAAAGTAACAATTTTCGTTGCAATTTAAGCATTGAAAAAAAAAAAAAGCAAAATGAAAGAAACTTCGGAGGCGTTTGGTAATAAAATTTTTAACAAAAAATTATTAATTTTTGATTTTTTAGTGTTTAGTAAATTACTAACTTTTGTTATTTTTCTACTCTGTTATAGTAACATTTTAATTTAAAAGTTATCGAAATTACTAAAAATTATTAAAAATTATCAAAATTTATTAAAAAATGTCAAAAATTATAAAAAATTTTATCAAATACTCAAAAATTGTAAAAAATTATTACGAATTACTATTTACTTTACCAAATATATCAAAATTATGACTATTAACTTTTGACAAGAAAAAAAAATTTAAAATTACTAAAAATTATACCTCCAAACGCCTCTTTCAAAATTGTTGGCTTTCCTCTCCACGTTTGGCCTTATCTGTGGATGATAAAAAAATCATGCATGACGAAAAATTGACGTCAGCGGCTGCTATCAAACCTCCAATGTCAGCTAACGAGGACTTTGTCATTGGCGTGGCTGATTTCAGATATTGACAACTAACGAGGACTTGGTCACACCCCGAGATATTGACAACTAACGAGGACTTGGTCACACCCCGAGATAATTTATGTATAATAAATAAGAGATACATAAATAAATGAAGTACATAAAGGAATTTGAACGGTAAAGAAATTATAAATATATATATATATATATATAAATTAATGTAAAAGCAAGAAATCACAAAATTTGATTGAAAGATATCAATAATTTTTTTTTTTTGTAAATTTTAGTAACTTTCATATATATTTTATCTGTCCAAATAGTTCTATAAATAAAATTTAACAAATGTTGTTAATTTTATAATTAGTACTACAACAATATACATTGATTTTATTAAAAATGAACACAAATAACATTATTTCATTAATTTATTATACCACGTTATATTGATAATTTTTTTCTACAAATATGCAATGGTTATTAAGATTGTATCTTTTTCAATCTATCTTATTTTGGTATCAATTGTGGGGATGGGTCACCTACAAACAATTAAATAACAAAACACATAAATAAAAATAATTAATATATAATGAGGTTTAACATATTTCAATATCAACTTACTCATATCAACGAGAGAAAATAAATTATGTTATATATAATCAGAAAATAGTGTAAACTTAATTCTTATTTCTTTACAAATTTTTCATCCATAAAAAATTCTGTAAAATATATATATATATATATATATATATATATATATATATATATATATATATATATATTTATCTAGGGACACAAACCTAATTTCAATTTTAAAATTTTACAAAATTTTTATTTATAAATAAATTATAAAAATTTAGGTATCATTTGGTATACTTGCTTTGAAACCATTTTCCATTTTGTGTTTTTTGAAAGTACGGAAAACATGTCAAAATACATTTAATCATTTGTATTTTCAAAATATATTTTAGAAAACAGAAAATAGATTTACACATGAAATGTAAAATGATAAAAAAAATCGTTTTGAGTGTTTTTAACTCAAAATAAGAAAAATCTCCAAATACAAAAAACAGAAAATATTAAATCAATTGTATTTTTTATTTTCTGTACTTTGAGATTTTACAAACATAAAACATATAAAATAGAAAATAAAAAATAAAAATACAAACCAAATGTCACCTTATTATTTATATAATTAGTAGATACATACATATATTTAAAACCCGGTAACTCAAAATTAACTCAGGTACAATTTTTTTTTTTATTCACAGTAATTGGACTAATTTGAGTGTATCTCAACTAATTGTTAGAGTTCTAAAATTTAGGATTAGATAAGTTTTCCATTGTAAAGACTCAGAATTAATAAATACTAGAGAGTGAACTTGTGGTTTTACACGTTAAATTACTAGTCAGCCTTAACATGTATATCAACACGTTAGAATTAGCTTTCGGAAATAATAATCTTGTTCGTTAAAAATTACCTCTGTTTTTTTTTTTTGAAAGGTAAAGTTTTCTTTTTTTTTTTATTTTTTTTAAGAGAAGAGGGAAGATTCGAACTCCTGTCATGAACTGACAGAAGAGATTCTTAATCACTGAACTATAGACCACGGTCCCGTTAAAAATTACCCCAAAAAAATGTTGTACGTAAAAAATGAAACTCACATGATTAGAATGGCGGGTTAATCAAATTTAGGGGTCGTTTAGTTTGTTAAATTTTTTTAAAAAATTTTATAAATTTCTGTTAACTTTATATCACATTAATTTTTTCTCTCACTGCACGTATTACGAATTCTCTCTAAACCACAATTTATCTTATTTTTTCTTACTCCAAATAACTCTTTAAGCAACCAAATTGCACGTTTTTTCAAATTTCATCTTTTTTTTATTTTTTTTGGTAGAATTCTGTACGTTGCTCGTTTTGTTTTCCATCACTTGACAATGGCCTAGCTAGCTGGCTATATAGGCATTCAATTATTTAGATCAATCAAACCTAACATTCAAATCTCACATTTTCTTTTGGTGAATTAATTTTGATTGCTTGTGAGGGTGTTTGGAAGTTAAAAAAAATTTTAAATTTTGGTAGTTTTTTGGTTGTTTTTTTTTTTTTTTTTTACACTTTTTTGTGTGTTTGGTTGAATCAAGTAGAATTTTTAGTATTTTTTAGTAACTTTTGGATGTTTGGTAAATTTTTTTACTGTAGAAAAGCAAAAAAGTTATAACTTTTGGGTGTTTGGTATGTTTTTTACTGTAGCAAATAAAAAAAGTTATAATTATGGAGTGATACTTTTTACTGTAACAAATCAAAAAAGTGAGAAAATTTATGATTTTACCAAACACACAAAAATCAACTTTTGAAATTTTTTTGTTAAATTTTGAGTTGCCAAACACCCTCTGTTGTGTCCTAACCCTTCATAATGACTTCAATTTTTTAATTGAGTTGAAATTCATTACCTTGAATACTACTTAGCAAGTATTCAAAACTAATCTTTCAAAAAATAAAAGGGATAAATTATATTGATTATTCTTGAAATTTTGATAAAAATATACAATAAATTCTTTTAATTTTTTAAAATTACTATTCTTATCCTCTTTTTAGATATAGTAATATTTTTTTTCTAAGGTTCCGTTTGGCATCAGTAGTTAATAAGTTACTGTAACAGTATTTGATCAAATTTATTCTCTTACATTTTACATTCTTTTAAACTTTAAATGGTAAAAATATCAAATTAACAAAAACAAGTTAGTTACCTCAAAAACAATCATTTTTTTTCCTTCCCAAATATAAATTTAGCTAATTTTTTTAGTTAGCTAGTAGTTAGCTAAATTTGTTCCCAAACCAAGCCTAAATATTAGTTGTTAGGAAGGCTAATGTACAAATGAATTGAAATCAGAAAGTTCTTATTAAATGGAAATCCTTAACCATATGATCACAAAAAGTTAGAGACGTAATCGCTAAAATTATACTAAACAATCGCGTCAATATTTTGTCAATACTAAAACACCCATGCAAGTATTTTGGGTGTGTTTGGAATTGTATAAAATTGTAAAAATAATATCTCGTATTTTGTGCAGTATATAGAGAATTTAAATTTTATTATATCGTAACTTATACTTGTAGAAATTTGTAAAATTTTGTATTATTTTGTATTGACTCCAAAGGTTGCCACACACGGACAAACCTGCCCATGAACAGTTGGGGAGGGGGTGCATCTCTAAAATTACAAAAATACCCTAAATTGTTTAAAATTTGGACAATTATCATAGAGACTCGCTAAAGTTAGGCTTTCTAGCGGTTAGATTCACTACTTTTTCAACATAAGCACGTACGGCCATAAGGTTTGTGTTTTTGGCAGCAATGTCGCATGTTTTTTTTTTTTTTTGTAAGTACAATATCCCGCGTGGTTATTTATTTATTGTTAATTTGGATGATTTGACTAATTTGACTATGTGAAAAGTTAAAAATATTCTTAAAATTTAAAATCTAAAAAATACTAAGAGTATAGTTAACAATATGTTTTCATGAAAGTTGTTTATGAGTCACCCAATCATTTACTTAAAGTTGTTGGATCACACTCTAATTATTTAATTCAAGATTTTCAATAATAAGAATCGAATGAGTTTGAGTGTGAGAATCGAGTAAGTGTGAAAATAATCATATTTGATACACATGAATAATGAGTTTAAGCATGTAAGTAGTATAATTTGGTAGGTAAAATATATTATAGAATGGAATGAGAATATTCATAAATACAAATATTACATTATGTAAAAAAAACACATTTAATCAAATGTAAAAATAAGTGTAATTTCATAAATAATACTAATTTCTTCGCATACATCACTATCCAAAAATAGAGTTAAACAAAATAATAATAATAATAATAATAATCACAAATCGTCCTGTTTTATTATTGTTAGGTGATTTTAAGTTTCATTTGGAAATCATATGAGCTTTTCAATCTTTTGCTAATTGGCTTTTCATTTTTTTCAAATTAACTAAAATTAATTTTTATATTTTAACTATAAAAGATAAATATATCAAATAGACAAAACAAATTTAATTTTTTTAATAAATCCCCCATCCCTACCCCCCTCCCCCCAACAAAAAAAAAAAAAAAAAAAGAAAAACCCCCAAGCACCCCCAAACAAAGCCTTTTAGTGACTTCACGGTTAGCTGCATATTAGAGATCAAAGGCTGATTCTGTAATTCACCTGGTTAATTCAGTAATTCACCTAGCTCGTTAGGATAGTTTTGTCGTTACGCTTTCGGCGGTAATTTTCCCGGACGTTTTCACCTTCACTCTTCAAACCACAAGTAAAATCTCGACAGCACAGCTATTAGAGATCCAACGGCTGATATTTTTACCTATCCATTTTACTTTACTTGCAACGGGAAGCAACCGGCGAACATGCATCACCTAACACGTTTAACTCATGGAACACAAAACGACGCGATGATGCGTCGTTTCGAGGTGAATTCCCCGCCTCAAAGTTATGGTTTCCAAGCTTAAATATCGCACTTCGGTGTGAAGGGCCTAGCGGCCTTTCAGCGAGGACTCTCTTCATGCTTTAGAGAGAGAAACTCGTTTATGTATATATATACACAGAGAGAGAGAGAGAGAGAGAGAGAGAGGGTCAGAGAACTCTTCGGAGGACGACGAACACGAGGAACTGCTTCTATTTCAGGTACAATTTGATGTGTGTATTCATGAACGTTAAAAGTATATGTATGCATCCGTATGTGCTCTGTTATTTGTTAGTTTTGAATTTATACTTGCATTTTGGAGATTTTGGAAGTGTTCGAGTTTTGTGGATCGAGATTAGGAATGGAGGGATTTAGGTTAGATCTGTAGTGAAATTCAGGCGGCGTTTGGTTTTGTTAATCTTCGAGATTTGAGCGTCCGCATGTGGAATATATAGGAAGATTGATAAATGGATCAGAGATGGGAGTATTTCCTGGATTTTCATTGTCTGTTGTGTCCGTTTTCAGGCTTGCTTTTTGGAAACTCTGCGCATTCCATGTAAATTTCTGTTTGGTTCCTGGGAAAGCTGATAGAATAATAAAATTTAAAATCTCAATTTTCAGAACATGAGAAGCCAAAAACATCTAGTTTCATCACGTACTAAAATTTTTGAAACTCCAAATCTCTTTCTTTTCCACCTGTTTCCCATCTGCCAAGCGGAGCATAATGCAGCTTGATATCATAGTTAGTTTGGTTTGCTTGTTTCTAATTTTTTTCGGCAAATTCCCTTTTGATTTTAACTTTATTGAAATTTTACTTCATGAGTTTTTTTTTTTTTTTTAAATATTTTTTCGCTAAAAATTAATGCTTTGAATTTGTAATTAGTCATAGTATCTTCTTAGCGATTTTTTTTTTTTTTTTTATCATTAGAAGTTATATAATTAAAGCAAGTATAAAGATAAAATAATGAAACTTGATCAGTAAATCAATTGATTATATTTTGAATTTATCCTTTAATAATTACTAGTTTCAATCCTTTGTGATCTTAAAAATTAATCGAAATACGTGTAAAAATAGTCTTTATTTTAAGAAGAAAAAAAATTTAACTAAAAAAAATTAAACTTTTACAATTAGCTTATTAGACTTTTGTTCTTTTGATGTTTTCAACTTTTGTAGTTTAAAATTAAAATAATAATTTTGGCTGGTTTAGACAAAGTCAATTTGCTACAAGGTGAAAATTCCTATAATTTCCAAACGGAGACTTCCAGGCACGGTAAGATTTACCCCCCTCCCCTTTGGTTGCCCAAAAAAAAAGGAAAGAACGTGTCCTTAATGTTTAGGTTTTTCTTTGTTTTTTATGTATGATCACATGAGATATTTTGCTCAATGGAAAGGGTTTGATTTGATTTCACCTGAGACTTTTTTATTCGATAAATTCTACACCATTGAAACTTTTTAACAAGGACCTAAATCAATAACTTCAACGGCCTTAGACGTGGAAAAGTAGAAGGAGGTCTGCCAAGGACTCTAAAACCATAATAATGCTGGGCCAGGTGGGTGGTACGGGTATAGCTTCCTCATTAACCTTTTCATTGTCGATTGGCGTACTTTTGGGTTATAACAGCTATCGACTTCTTTTGAAAGAAAGAAAGCTATCATCTAGCCCCTTCGGGGGTGATCGAGCGGGAGTTTGGGGGTGCTTAAGAGTATGGGCTACATGTGATCTCAAGTTTAACTCTCTTTTAAGAGGATGGGTTACTATTTTGGCGGGTTTCTAACAGCTCCCTTCGATCGAGCCGGTCAGCGAGGGCTTACTTAGATTGGTTTACCACCTCGTAGGCCATTGCCAGCTTGGCCCACGGGGCGGGTTTCACCCAGTGCGCACCTTCGGGTAGCGGCTACGGGTTTCTTTTCGACCCACAGAAGAAAGCTATCATCTAGGCCCAAAAGGGGTAGTCGAGTTGGTTCGGATGGCGGGCTGAAAGGCCTGGAACCAATAGGTCTTGGGTTCGACTTCTCTTGAGAGCAGTCATTCCTCTAATTGTGGAGGGCCATCTAACAGCCTTCTCGACTGAGCTGGTCAGCCAGGGTTTGCCTAGACTGGTTTACTTCCTCGTGGTTTTTTGCCGGCTAGGACCACGGGGCGAGCTTCACCCAGTGCGCACCCACGGGTAGCGGCTGCGGGTTTCTCCCCGATCCCAGAATAAAACTATGATCTACTCCTTGCACAACTGAACCATCAAATCTAATTAATTTGAATATTTTGGGTTGATTTAGTTTGGTTGGATATTTTAAATTAACAATTTAATTATAATTATTAAAATTAAAAAATCAAGTGATTTAATTCGACCTATATGTACAAAATTAATACTAATAATTTTGTTTAGTTCTCTATTACAATATATACTGTATAAAATTATTTAATATTTAATTATATTAAATAGAGTTTTTGGTAGTTGAGAAGTTTTTTTTTGTAACGGGAGAAATTGTCCAATGATTTTATTCACTGAGTTACAAATTCTCGAGAGAACTAGTGCAATAACTCACCGTCACGATTCCTTATTTAAATTTTGACCACTCTAAATGAGAATTACACCTGTGATTTGAATATTTCACTCAATTCTCAAGTTTAACACCCGCTCTATTGGACTAATTAAGGTCGGTGGCAGCTGAGAAGTTTAAAGCCTCTGAACCATGACTTTACCGAACTCTTGAAAAGTTGGTCTTCCATTATTAACATATCATTGAAAAGTCGGAGGCTCTCCATTTCACGGCTAAAATTTGTGGTTTCATTAATTAATAGTCGAAAGAAAAAGCCAAATTGATTAGTTGATTAGTTTCCCACGTCACGTAGATGTGATCTTGCTTTGGGTGGACCGATTGATTCTCTCTTGCCAAGATGAGTTAGGACGTGTTCTCGAGAAAGGGAAACCAAAGTAGTGAGAGGACACTTCTGAAAAAGAAAGCCCACCAATAAAGTGGGTGCATAATCGTGAAATCAAACTCTTTTTATTTTTATATTTTTTTATTTTTAAATATTTAAATATGTTTATGATAATTTACACGTATTTTAATTAATTTTAAAAATTCTAAAATTAACGATCGAAGTGAACCTCAAATAATTTTGAGAAAACTCAAATTAATAACAATTATAAATTAAATTCAAATTTTTAACAATTAAGTTAATCTCAGAATTATGAAATCAAACTCTTGGGCATTATTGGGAGTAAGGTTCAATGGTGGCAGTAATTGTAGGACTGTGGCCGTCTAATAATGCCTTGTTGACGGACACCCAACAAATCGAAATTAACTACAGGTGGTTGGGAGGTAAAATCGGACTATTGTATCCTACGCGTTACAGAATTTCTTATTTGACGTTTCAGTAAATTGAAATCTTTTGAGAGTTGGATTTAAATCCGGAATGCTGGTTGGTACATCGCCGTGATAACTGTTAAAAAATATCTGACATTTAAGTTAGTAAGAGAATTAAAAAATTATTTTGACAGAATTTTAGTAAGATAAAAAGTATACGTACTATGAACTTGTATAGAGGTGTGAGACTTTCATAGATATGATGCATGTGAGTCTCACACAATTATATTTTCTCTCAAATAAGATTATGTCACGTATGTTGTAAATTGTAAGGTTGATTCCCTTAATTAGTTATCAAAACTGTTAAACAGTATGCATCACTTTAATAGGCAAAAATTACAAAATATGCTAGAATATGATTACACATGTGATTATGATATAAGTAATCTTGTCTTTAATACATCAATCGATCGGTCTGACCAAGGTCCATATTGTTCGGTCGGATTGGGTTTCAATCGTGATCATTTGGGTAACATTGTTCAGTCGAGTAACTTTATTCGGTTGGATGCACCCTATTATTATTTATACTTTTTTTTTATTCACACAATTTATAGGTTGCATTTGTAGTGATAAATTTTTATCAAATTTTGCATTATTAGATGTTTAGTGTATTATTAAAAAAAATTAGAAATTTTAGAGAAAAGTAAGATAAAATTGGTAAAAGTTCAAAAATTTAGAAAAAAATCGGTTGAAGAGATTTTTAATATGAAAAAAAATTGAATTCTTTTTTTTTAAAGAGATTTTTGGTACTTTTTGACATTACCAAAAGACCTCCGAGTATCCAATGTAAAACTGTCTCAGGAAAATTAAATTCTAATTATTTTTTCTAATTTCACACACAAAAAAAATTAATCTCATATATTATCTAACAAGATTACTAGTTTGGTCATCCCATCCCAAATTAAGCCCATCCTACGAGTTGTTTATATGAGCACCCAAATCATAGTAGCTGGCGCCTGGGGAGGGGGTTTGTCACAACTTACATCAGCCCATCAAATGAGCTTTCTTTTATTTTTTAATTGATGAGTTGTTTAGGCTCAGTTTAGATGCAAAATTAAAATTTTAATTTTTTCATTTTTTGCACGAATCAAAAAAATATACTTTATTAAAATTGTAAATATACGGTCCTAGCTACTCTTGTTCTTTATGCATGAAATGGATAAAATTATTATTGTTTTTTTTAATTTTGTTGTGCGCATAAGCCAAAAACTAGGTTTTTGAATATATATATATATATATATATTTTTTAAACCTGAATGCACCCTCAATTCATGACAGTGAAGATTAGTATCTTCTATCCTAGTGAGATAGATAGGGATGCCAACGAACTATATATGGAGAAAGACTCTCTTTTTTGCTCTCATCTAGCAGTCTTTACCTGTCTTTGTCCCGCTCAAGTTAGGATGTAAGTTTTTTACTCTCGTTTCTGTCATTTTTTAAAAATAAAAATTATTTATTAAATTAAAATAATATAATAAAATATTTGTTAATAATAAAAATTATACATATTTTAAATCAAATAATATTATATGTTAACAAATAATATTATATAAACATAATTGATAAATAAATAGGTATGTAATGGATATAAGGCGGGATAAAGATTATTATCCCTATTTGCGTACCAATTGGGAGATTACTAATAATCTTCATTTCTAGTCGTGAATAATATTTTATACCCTCCCTGTACAAAATGAGTAATACTGGTACTCGCCGGAGAGAAGCATTTCCCTAGAAATCGGTTGGTCCTCGTTGAGCTAAAAGCTATGAGTTAGCTTTGTGTTATTTTTATGGGGGGACTTCTACCCTCCAAGGAAGTCGGCCGGCCCTAGTTGAGCTAAAAGGTATAAGTTTGCTTTGTGTTATCCTTATGGAGTATATCTACCAACCCAAGAAATCGGTTGGCCCTTGTCGAGCTAAAAGTTATGAGTTTGCTTTGTGTCATTTTGGGATGTTTGGTTTATCAAAATTCATCAAAAATTATAAAAAATTATTTTTTTAATTAAAAATTTTCATATATCATTTTTATATTAATTTTTTATACTTTTTTTTCTTGTATTTATTATTATTATTATTATTATTATTATTTTTTGGGACCATTCGAACACTCCCGTTATGGGCCCAGTGGACCTGTCAAACATACTAAACAAAAACCAATGTTGCTAAGGGATGGGCACTGTTACTGATAAGCGACTTCATGGTTGTCTTGGTGTGAAAATATAGGGCCGGTTTGGCATACTAATAAACTCTAAAAAATTTTATAAATCTCTAACAAATTTTCTACTTCTAATTTTTCCGTCATTACTAATTTCAAAAAATTTCAATATTTCGCTAAAAAAAAAAAAATCTGAAAGTAGGTTAATCGAATGTGTAAATTTTTTATACAATCATATTCTTTGTGTCGAAAGTTTTCAAACGAGTACCATTGTCGTTATTTTTTGTGAATTTTTTTAAATCTGTGGGAATAGATTTGAAAAACCGTTCTCACGATTTGTTACTTTTTAGAAAAAAAAAAGGACGCCAAAATTAACTAAAAATCACATTTTATCTCAATTTATCTAATTTTTTCTTACTCCAAACGAGACCATAGTAACACTAGTAATATCTCACTTTTATATTAATTTTTTATACTTTTTTTTCTTGTATTTTTTATTTTTTTATTATTATTATAATATTTTTTTGGACCATTGGAACACTCCCGTTATGGGCCCCCAGTGGACCTGTCAAACACACCAAACAAAAACAAATGTTGCTAAGGGATGGGCACTGGTACTGATAAGCGACTTCATGGTTGCCTTGGTGTGAGTATATGGTAACACTAGTAATATCTCACTTTTATATTAATTTTTTATACTTTTTTTCTTGTATTTTTTATTTTTTTTATTATTATTATAATATTTTTTTGGGACCATTCGAACACTCCCGTTATGGGCCCAATGGACCTGTCGAACATACTAAACAAAAACAAATGTTGCCGAGGGATGGGCACTGGTACTGATAAGCGACTTCACGGTTGTCTTGGTGTGAAATATAGTAACCCTAGTAATAATAATAATCGGTGCCTATGACACTCTACAAAAAAAATAGTATTATATTTTTTATATAATTAAAATTTTAGACAAAAAGTTTAAATTGAAAAAACTGTGATAATTTATGAGTTTTATTTTTTTTTTTTCAAATTTTTGTTCTAGTAACTATTACATGTGTTTTCATATTTTTCTCTAATTAATTTTTGATAAACATTATAAAAGAAAATACAAATTATGGTACTTTAATTTGGAAGATTCAGGTGGCATTTAGTTTATTTTGCTCTTTTTATTTTTTATTTTCTGTTTTATTTGTTTTATACTTTAAAAATCCCAAAACAAGAAAATAAAAAATGTTCTATTTTCTTTATTTTGAAATTTTCCTTATTTTGGATTAAAAACGCTTAAAAAATTTTTTTGTTATTTTTCATTTCATGTGTAAATTCATTTTCTGTATTTTAAAACAAATTTTGAAAATACAAGTGACCAAATACGTTTGAGCTGTTTTCTTCATTTTCAAAAGTATAAAATGGAAAATAAGTTTAAAATGGAAAATAGAAAATAGAAAAACGAATCAAATGATACCTTAATTTCCTAAAAACTATAATTAGATAGAATTTAAATTGAAATTTTGATTTATATATGATCTTCACTCTTGAAATATGGTGAAATTTAAAATGCGCAATCTGTTTTGTAAGATAAGTGGTCGTAGGGTCTACTAAAATAAGAATTAAGCCGATACATAAAATATGAAAATGATTTCAATCGTTAAATGAAAGAAAAATTAATTCTTAACCATTAAATCTTAATTTGTGAGATGAACATTCTCAAAACCATCATGTTTTATGTTTTATTATATAGATATGCTTTAAAAATCGTTGCGACTACATTTGTCTTTGTTATTAGTAACCATTCAAATCTGACCCATTTTCCCACCAAATAGCAATATGACCAAATTTACATTTATTTTTTTGTTAAACTAAAACTTACTTTTTATCACGATAATTAAACAAGAAACACCTGAGAAATTAAATTATTTGAGCTGGCTAGCAGTCTGTAAAACTTAAGATGCGAAAGGTTAAACAAACTGCAAAATTAGTTCAGTAAATTTGTTAAAATATTTAATTCAATATCAATTGACAATAGAGAGAGAGAATCGTTAGGATTTTATAGCAATTTTGGAGATGTTATTTTACCGATGTGGGATAAATTTCAATATGTTATCTTCCGTGTGACTCTTGTTCGCATGTAGAGAGACAAACTAGTGGAGGTAATATTTTATTAATGCAATAGTGAAATTAAACCGTAACATACACTTCAGACACGAGACCCGCTTGCACATAAAGAGTTAAACTGGTTGCATGAACCAGAAAGGGGAAGCTAGTCATTCGAGACTTAATTATGATAGCATGTTAAACCATCTATTTCAAAATTAATTAGAAAAAAAAAATAGAGAAACCCGTTTAAATGTTAATAGTAATTTTGGAGGTACTATTTTATAGACTTTGCCAAACAATACTTTAAAGAAGTTAGCAATTATGTAAATTGATATGATTTGAATTCAGATGAAGTTAGTATTCTCCCAAAATTCTGTTTGGAGTGATAAAAAATTCTGAAAAGTGATAAAAAGATATTAAAAAATTATTTATTTTTTATGTCACTGCATGATTTACGAATTTACAAATTATTTCACTTTATCCTATTTGAACTTCATTTGGAGTGTCAAAAAATTTCTGAAAAACGATGAAAAATACTGAAAAACTCTAAAAGTTATTAACTTTTTATATTATTTTATCACA
Organism: Vitellaria paradoxa; assembly: GCA_019916065.1. NCBI lineage: Eukaryota > Viridiplantae > Streptophyta > Magnoliopsida > Ericales > Sapotaceae > Vitellaria > Vitellaria paradoxa. Next base: position 57,347,681 of record CM034235.1, on the reverse strand, counting down.
TAAATTACGAATTTACAACTCATTTTATTTTATCTTATTTTTTGTCACTCTAAATATACTCTTTTATCTCATTTTTTATTATTTCTGACACACCTTAAAATTTAATGAATTGGTTGCTGAAACTTTTGATCTTGATATTCTTTTACAAGACAAGTGATTTCAATTTTGCAGGAAGTAGTAAACAATGGGTGCTGGAGGTCGAATGCCTGTTCGTCCTAGAAGCAAGGAGCCAGAACACGAACCCCTCCAAAGAGTTCCTCACTCAAAACCTCCATTCACACTCGGGGAAGTCAAGAAATCCATCCCACCCCATTGTTTCCAGAGATCAATTCTCCGCTCGTTCTCCTACCTAGTTCACGACCTCGCAATAGCCTTCCTCTTATACTATCTCGCCACCAACTACCTCCACCTCCTTCCCCATCCTTTCCCTCTCCTCGCCTGGCCAATCTACTGGTTCGTCCAAGGCTGTACCCTCACCGGAGTCTGGGTCATAGCCCACGAATGCGGACACCACGCCTTCAGCGACTACCAGTGGGTAGACGACGCCGTCGGTCTCATCCTCCACTCCGCTCTCCTGGTTCCTTACTTCTCCTGGAAATACAGCCACCGCCGCCACCACTCCAACACGGGTTCGCTCGATCGCGATGAAGTGTTTGTTCCGAAACTCAGATCCGAAATCCCTTGGTACGCCAAATATCTCGACAACCCACCCGGCCGATTCCTCACCGTAATCGTCACGCTCACCCTCGGCTGGCCGCTGTACCTAACGTTCAACGTCTCCGGCCGAAAATACGAGAGATTTGCATCTCACTTCCACCCGTATGGCCCTATTTACTCTGATCGCGAGCGCATGCAAATCTTCATTTCTGATGCTGGAATCATCGCCTTCGGTTACGGAATTTATCGTCTGATAGCAGCGAAAGGGCTTGCTTGGGTACTTTCCATCTACGGAGCTCCTCTACTAGTGGTGAATGGGTTTTTGGTGCTGATCACTTGGTTACAACACACTCACCCGGCGTTGCCTCACTACGATTCCTCCGAATGGGACTGGTTCAGAGGAGCTCTGTCGACGGTCGACAGAGACTATGGAGTTCTGAACAAGGTGTTCCATAACATAACTGACACTCACGTGGCGCATCATTTGTTCTCCACGATGCCTCATTACCACGCGACGGAGGCCACCGAGGCATTGAAGCGTGTGCTGGGAGAGTACTATCAGTTTGACGGCACTCCAATCTTGAAAGCTATGTTGAGGGAAGCGAAGGAGTGTGTTTACGTAGAGCCCGACGACGACGGAAGTGATCATCAGAGCAAAGGTGTGTTTTGGTACAAAACGCTATGATGATCGATGAGGAAGACAGTGAATAGTGGTTAAATGCCAGCCGGTTGGGAAGCTTTCATAGTCCGTTATAGTTCGTTACAAAACTGTCTTTATACTAAATTTTAGTTATGTGGTAATAATCATTATGCCCTATACATCTGTTACAGTACTAAATGCAGGTTGGGGAGATATGGCTTCGTTTGGTTGGACGAAGCTTTCCCATTATTACTCATTGCTTCATACATATAATGAACTTTTAATTTTTATATTAGGCAAATTACTTTGTTTTTTTTTTTTTTTTATCACTAAACATGGTAGGATTTTGTTTTATTTTTGTGAGAGGTATGTGGAATTGGATGGAAAATTCATGTGATTCGTTTTGAAAATGACTTAAATGCAATTGAAACACCAGTTGTTTTTTATGAAATACCAAAATGATTGCAGTTGCCACATTATTTTCCATCTGAGGGTCGGTTTGGGAAGAAAAAAAAATTAATTTTTTTTTTTATAACTAGTTAGTAGATAACTATTAAAAATTTAATTTTTTAGTAACTATCTTTTTAACTTTTTATTAATTTGACATTTTTATCTTTGAGATTTAAAAGAAAATTAAAATATAGGAGGATAAATTTAATTATTTAAGAAAAAGTCAAAAAACAAGCAGATGGTAGCTCAGTTACTAGCTATTTCTTCTTAAACAGAGCCTAAGGTTTGATTTGAGAAGACTGGCTAAAACTAAAAATAAGTTTTTTTGACTACTCAATTCTTTTTTTTTCTTCTTTTTTTTTTCAAAGTGATCAAAATTATTTTTTTTACATTTTAAATAACGAAAAGTAAATATGTTAAGTGAACCAAAAAAAACTAAAATATTTTAGCAATTAACTTCATTAGTTAAATTATCCCCAAGCACCCCCAAACAAAGCCTTTTAGTGACTTCGGCCTCGTTTGAAGTAAGAAAAAATAAGATAAATTGAGATAAAATGTAATTTGAGTTTGATTTTGACGCTTTTTTTTTTTTAAAAAGTACCAAACCGTGGGAACGATTTTTCAAATCTGTTCCCACAAATTCAAAAAAATTCACAAAAAATAGGGATAATGATACTCGCTGAAACAAAGCCTTTTAGTGACTTTTTAGAAAAAAAAAAAGTCACCCCCAAACAAAGCCTTTCAGTGACTTCGGCCTCGTTTGAAGTATGAAAAAATAAGATAAATTGAGATAAAATGTAGTTTGTATTTGATTTTGGCGCATTTTTTCCTAAAAAGTAGCAAATTATAGGAACGATTTTTCAAATCTATTCCTACAGATTCAAAAAAATTCATAAAAAATAGCGACAATGGTATTCGCTGAAAGCTTTCGACACGAAGAATATGATTGTATAAAAAATTTACACATTCGGTTAACCTATTTTCAGATTTTTTTTATTTTTTTAATGAAATATTAGAATTTTTAAAAATTAATGATGATAAAAAAATTAGAGGTAGAGGGATTGTTAAAAGTTTATAGAGATTTATCGAGAATTATAGTGACTGCATATTAGAGATCAAAGGCTGATTCAGTAATTCACCTGGCTAATTCAGTAATTCACCCAGCTCGTTAGGATAGTTTTGTCGTTATGCTTTCGGCAGTAATTTTCCCAGACGTTTTCACCTTCACTCTTCAAGCCACAAGTAAAATCTCGACAGCACAGATATTAGAGATCCAACGGCCGATATTTGTACCTATCCATTTTACTTTACTTGCAACGGGAAGCAACCGGCGAACATGCATCCCCTGACACGTTTAACTCATGGAACACAAAACGACGCGATGATGCGTCGTTTCGAGGTGAATTCCCCGCCTTAAAGGTATGGTTTCCAAGCTTAAATATCGCACTTCGGTGTGAAGGGCCTAACGGCCTTTCAGCCAGGGCTCTCTTCATGTTTTAGAGAGAGAAACTCGTTTATCTATATATATACAGAGAGAGAGAGAGAGAGAGAGAGGGGGTTAGAGAACTCTTCGGAGGACGACGAACACGAGGAACTGCTTCTATTTCAGGTACAATTTGATGTGTGTATTCATGAACGTTAAACGTATATGTACGCATCCATATGTGCTCTGTTATTTGTTAGTTTTGAATTTATACTTGCATTTTGGAGATTTTGGAAGTGTTCGAGTTTTGTGGATCGAGATTAGGAATGGAGGGATTTAGGTTAGATCTGTAGTGAAATTCAGGCGGCGTTTGGTTTTGTTAATCTTCGAGATTTGAGCGTCCGCATGTGGAATATATAGGAAGATTGATAAATGGATCAGAGATGGGAGTATTTCCTGGATTTTCATTGTCTGTTGTGTCCGTTTTCAGGCTTGCTTTTTGGAAACTCTGCGCATTCCATGTAAATTTCTGTTTGGTTCCTGGGAAAGCTGATAGAATAATAAAATTTAAAATCTCAATTTTCAGAACATGAGAAGCCAAAAACATCTAGTTTCATCACGTACTAAAATTTTTGAAACTCCAAATCTCTTTCTTTTCCACCTGTTTCCCATCTGCCAAGCGGAGCATAATGCAGCTTGATATCATAGTTAGTTTGGTTTGCTTGTTTCTAATTTTTTTCGGCAAATTTCCTTTTGATTTTAACTTTATTGAAATTTTACTTCATGAGTTTTTTTTTTTAATTTTTTTTCGCTAAAAATTAATGCTTTGAATTTGTGATTAGTTATAGTATCTTCTTAGCGATTTTTTTTTTTTTTTTTTTATCATTAGAAGTTATATAATTAAAGTAAGTATAAAGATAAAATAGTGAAATTTGAACAGTAATTCAATTGATTATATTTTGAATTTATTCTTTAATAGTTATTAGTTTCAATCTCCTTATAATCTAAAAAATTAATTAAAATACGTGCAAAAATAGACTTTATTTCAGGAAAAAAAAATCTAGCTAAAAAAAATTAAACTTTTTAAACTTTTACCCTTAGCTTATTAGACTTTCGTTCTTTTGATGTTTTCAACTTTTGTAGTTTAAAATTAAAATAATAATTTTGGCTGGTTTAGACAAAGTCAATTTGCTAAAAGGTGCAAAATTCCTATAATTTCCAAACGGAGACTTCCAGGCACAGTAAGATTTACCCCTCCCCCCCCTTTTGGTTGTAAAACAAAGGAAAGAGCTTATCCTTAATGTTTAGGTTTTTCTTTGTTTTTTTCCTCAACAAACCTTATAAATAAGCAGAATATGGTATGATCACACGAGATATTTTGCTCAATGGAAAGGGTTTGATTTGATTTCACCTGAGACTTTTTTATTCGATAAATTCTACACCATTGAAACCTTTTAACGAGGACCTAAATCAATAACTTCAACGGTATTAGTCGCGTAAAAGTAAAAGGAGGTCCGCCCAGGACTCTAAAACCATAATAATGCTGGGCCAGGTGGGTGGTGTGGGTATAGTACCTTTTCATTGTCGATTGGTGTACTTTTGGGTTATGACAGCTATCGACTCCATTTGAAAGAGAGAAAGCTATGATCTACTCCTTGCACAACTGAACCATCAAATCTAATTATATTTTGGGTTGATTTAGTTTGGTTGGATATTTTAAATTAACAATTTAATTATAATTATGAAAATTAAAAAAATCAAGTGATTTAATTCGACCTATATGTACAAAATTAATACTAATAATTTTGTTTAGTTCTCTATTACAATATATACTGTATAAAATTATTTAATATTTAATTATATTAAATATAGTTTTTGGTAGCTGAGAAGTTTTTTTTTGTAACGAGAGAAATCGTCAAATAGTTTTATTCCTTGAGGTACGAATTCTCGGAGGAACTAGTACAGCAACTTATCGTCACGATTCCCTACTTCAATCTTGACCGTTTCAGGTGAGAGAATTGAATTTATGATCTAAATATATCATTCAAGTTTCAAGATTGACTTCCGCTCTATTAAACCAACTAAGTGGTTGGCAGCTGAGAAGTTTAAAGCCTCTGAACCATGACTTTACCGTACTCTTGAAAAGTTGGTCTTCCGTTATTAACATATCATTTATAAACGAAATCGGAGGCTCTCCATTTCACGGTTAAAATTTATGGCTTCATTAATTAATGGTCGAAAAAAGGCCAAATTGATTAGTTGATTAATTTCGCAGGCCACGTGACTTGTGATCTTACTTTGGGTGGACCGATTGATTCTCTCTTGCCAAGATGAGTTGGCACGTATTCTCGAGAAAGGGAAACCAAAGTAGTGAGAGGACACCTCTGAAAAAGAAAGCATAAAGTGGGTGCATAATCGTGAAATCAAACTCTTTTTATTTTTATATATTTTTTTGAATATTTTAGTATATTTAAGTTAATTGATACGTATTTTAATTAACTCTAAAAATTTTAAAATTAATGATCAAACTAAACTTCAAATAATTTTTAAAAAACTCGAATTAATAACCAGTATAAACTAAATTTAAAATTTTAACAATTAAGTTAATCTCAGAATTATTAAATCAAACTCTTGGGCATTATTGGGAGTAAGGGTCAATCGTGGCAGTAATTGTAGGACTGTGGGCCTGTGGACGGCTAATAATGCCTTGTTGACGGGGACCCAACAAATCGAAAATTAACTACGGGTGGTAAAATCGGACTATTGTATCCTACGCGTTATAGAATTTCTTATTTGACGATTCAGTAAATTGGAATTTTGAGGGAGTTTGATCTAAGTCCGGAATACTGGTTAGTAAATCAGTGCGATACTTGTTAAAAAGTTTTTGATTCTTAAGTTAATAAGAAAATTGAGAAAATATTTTAGTAAAATTTTAGTAAAATAAAAAATATGCGTACCTTGTACTTGAGAGAATGGTGTATTTATAGAGGTGTGAGACCTCCATAGGTATGATGCATGTGAGTTTCACATAATTATGTTTTCCTTTGAATAAAATCTTGTCCCGTGTATTATAAATCGTAAAGTCGATTCCCTTAATTAGTTATCAAAACTGTTAAACAGTAGGCAGTATTTTGATAGGCAAAAATCATGGAATCTGCTAGAATATGGTTACACACAGTGGCGGAGCCACGTTAGGGTAAGGGGGGCAAGTGACCCCCTGGATTTTTTATGTTAAATTACAAAAATGCCCTTGGCATTTTATCTTTAATTGAAAAATAAATGAATTCAAAGTTAGGTTATATTGGTCTTATTTAAAAGTTAAGGTAAATTCAAAAACTTTCAACATAAAAAGAGTTTATAAAAATTAAACTCAAGTATTTTTTTGAAATAAAATATATTGTCCTATTACACTATTCAATATTTTTGTGCATAATATCAAAAAATATAATATATAACATAATAAATTCTATAAATAATAAAAACTTAATAACAATTATATGTTTTTAAGTAATGATAGATATCTTATTAAATTTCAGATACTGTTAAAATAATTAGTTAAACCATTAAATTGAAAAAAGTATAATCAACGGTTTAATGTTCAAGAATAATTTTATCTCTCTCTAAAAGCGATATTATTTCTTTCCTACTCTTAGTCCGAAGATAACTCGTTATTCCCGTCTTAGATACTCGGTGTCCCCTGGCTGAAAATTCTGGATTCGCCCCTGGTTACACATGTGATTGTGATGTAAGTAATCTTGTTTTTAATACGTCGATCGATCGACTTGACCAAGGTCCATATTGTTCGGTCAGATTAAGTTCCAATTGTGATTGTTCCGGTAACATTGTTCAGTCAGGTAACTTTATTCAGTTGGTTGCACCCTATCATTATTTGTATATATATTTTTTTATATTCACACAATTTATAGGTTGCATTTACGGTGTTAAATTTTTATCAAATTTTACGTTATTAGATGTTTAGTGTATTAATAAAAAAATTAGAAATTTTAGAAAAAAAAGTAGGATAAAATTGATAAATGTTTTAAAATTCTGAAAAAAAAAAATCGGTTAAAGTGATTTTTAATACGAAAAAAGTTGAATTCTTTTTTTTTAAGAGATTTTTGATACTTTTTGACATACCAAAAGACCCCATAGTATTCAGTGTAAAATTATATCAGATAAATTAAATTCTAGTTTTTTTTTTTCTAATTTCACACAAAAAAAAAAATTAATCTCATATATTATCTAACAAGATTACTAATTTCGTCATCCGATCGCAAATTAGGCCTTTCCTACGAGTTGTCTATATCAGCACCCAAATCATAGTAGCTGGCGCCTTTTTTGTTTGGGGGGGGGGGTAATAGTTTGTTACAACTTACATCAGCCCATCAAATGAGCTTTATTATATTTTTTAATTGATGAGTTGTTTAGGCTCAGTTTGGATGCAAAATTAAAATTCTAATTTTTTAATTCTTTGCACAAATCAAAAAATATATTTTACTAAAATTGTAAATATACGCTTTTAGCTCCTCTTGTTTTTTATGCATGAAATGGATAAAATTAGATTTTTAAAATTTTGATCTGCGCATAAACCAAAAACCTAGGTTTTTTTTTTATTAACCTGAATGCATCCTGAATAGATGACAGTTAAGTTTGGCATCTTCTATCCTAATGAGATAGATAGGAATGCCAACAAAGCACGTATGGAGAAGGAATCTCATTTTCGCACTCATCTAACAGTCTTCATCTATCTCCGTTCCATTCAAGTTAGAATGTAAATTTTTTATTCTCGTTTTTATCATTTTTTAAAATTAAAAATTATCTATTAAATTAAAATAATATTATAAAATATTTATTAATAATAAAAATTATATATAGTTTAAATCAAATAACATTATACGTTAACGAATAATATTATATAAATATAATTGATAAATAAGTAGGCATGTATTGGATATAAAATGAGATAAAGATTATTATCTCGATTTGCGTATCAATTCAGAGATTACTTATAATCTTCATTTCTAGTTGTGGATAATATTTTATACTCTCTCTGGACAAAATGAGTAATTTAACTGGTACTCGCCGGAGAGAAGTATTTCCCTAGAAATCGGTTGGTCCTCGTTACGCTAAAAGCTATGAGTTAGCTTTGTGTTATTTTTATGGGGGGACTTCTGCCCTCCCAGGAAATCGGCTGGCCCTAGTTGAGCTAAAAGGTATAAGTTTGCTTTGTGTTATCCTTATGGAGTATATCTACCAACCCAAGAAATCGGTTGGCCCTTGTCGAGCTAAAAGCTATGAGTTTGCTTTGTGTCGTTTTGGGACGTTTGGTTTATTAAATTTTATCAAAAATTATAAAGAATTACTTTTTTTAATTAAAATTTTTCATATTTTACTTTTATATTAAATTTTTTTACTTTTTTTCTTGTATTTTTTATTTTATTATTATTATTATAATAATAATTTTTTTGGACCATTCGAACACTCCCGTTATGGGCCCGGTGGACCTACCAAACATACTAAACAAAAACAAATGTTGCTAAGGGATGGGCACTGGTACTGATAAGCGACTTCATGGTTGTCTTGGTGTGAAAATATAAGGCCCGTTTGGCATACTAATAAACTCTAAAAAATTCTATAAATCTCTAACAACTTCTCTACCTCTAATTTTTCTGTCATTACTAATTTCAAAAATTTTCAATATTTCACTAAAAAAATAAAAAAAAATCTGAAAGTTGGTTAATCGAATGTGTAAATTTTTTATATAATCGTATTCTTTGTGTCGAAAGTTTTCTAACGAGTACCATTGTCTTTATTTTTTTTGAATTTTTTGAATTCGTGAAAATAGATTTGGAAAATTATTCTTACAGTTTGTTACTTTTTAGTAAAAAAAAATACCAAAATTAACCTAAAATCACATTTTATCTCAATTTATCTAATTTTTTTTTTTTTAACTCTAAACGAGACATATAGTAACACTAGTAATATCTCACTTCTATATTAATTTTTTATACTTTTTTTATTTTTTTATTATTATTATAATATTTTTTTGGGACCATTCGAACACTCCCGTTATGGGCCCAGTGGACCTGTCAAACACACCAAACAAAAACAAATGTTGCTAAGGGATGGGCACTGGTACTGATAAGCGACTTCATGGTTGTCTTGGTGTGAAAATATAGTAACACTAGTAATATCTCACTTTTATATTAATTTTTATACTTTTTTTCTTGTATTTTTTTATTATTATTATAATATTTTTTTTATATTATATTGTTTTAGTAGATGAGACGAGAGAAGGAGTGAATGTTAAGTTAGAATTGTGGCGGGATACGTTAGAGACAAAAAGGTTTAGGCTAAGCCGATGCAAGACGGAATATATGGAATATAAGTTTAGTCAAAGTAGGATAACGAGTAGTATAGAAGTAAGTTTAGGCACACAAAAGATTGTAGAGAAAGATAAATTTAGGTACCTTGGATCTATGGTGCAACAAGATGGAGGGATTGATACTGATGTAAGTCACAGGATTCAAGCTGGATGGACCAAATGGAGGAGTGCTTCGAGGGTTTTGTGCGACCGAAAAATCCCCCTCAAGGTGAAAGGAAAATATTATAAGGTGGCGGTTAGACCAGCGCTGCTATATGGATCAGAGTGTTGGGCAGTAAAACATAATTATGGTCAGAAGATGGCAGTTGCGGAGATGAGGATGTTAAGGTGGATGTGCGGGATTACAAAGAAATATAGGATTAGGAACGAGGAGATTAGGGGCAAAGTAGGAATAGCACCGATTGAAGATAAAATGAGAGAAAATCGATTAAGATGGTTTTGGCTATGTTAGAAGGCATCCAACAGAGGCACCTGTTAGAAGGTGTGAAAGTATGGAGATTGTCAGGAGTAGGAGAGGTAGAGGAAGACTCAAGAGAAGCTGGAAAGAAACCATTAAATATGATCTAACCTACCTAAATTTATCGGAGGACATGCCCCTAAATAGATCAAATTGACGTCGACAAATCCATATAGCCGACCCCACCTAGTGAGAAAAGGATTGGTTTGGTTTGATTTGATTATTATAATAATTTTTTGGACCATTCGAACACTCCCGTTATGGCCCGAATGGACCTGTCAAACCTACTAAACAAAAACAAATGTTGCTAAGGGATGGGCACTGGTACTGATAAGCGACTTCACGGTTGTCTTGGTGTGAAAATATAGTAACACTAGTGATAATAATAATCGGTGGCTATGACACTCTACAAAAATTAGTATTATATTTTTTTATATAGTTAAAATTTAAGATAAAAAGTTTAAACCGAAAAAACAGTGATAATTTATGAGTTTTATTTTTTTTTCAAATTTTTGTTCTAGTAACTATTACATGTGTTTTGATATTTTTCTCTAATTAATTTTTGATATATACCATAAAAGAAAATACAAATTATGGTACTTTAATTTGGAAGATTTAGGCGGCATTTGGTTTATTTTGCTCTTTTTATTATTTATTTTCTGTTTTATTTGTTTTATGCTTTAAAAATTCCAAAACAAGAAAATAAAAAATGTTCTATTTTCTTTATTTGGAAATTTCCTTATTTTGGATTAAAAACGCTTAAAAATTTTTTTTGTTATTTTTCATTTCATGTGTAAATTCATTTTCTATTTTTTAAAACAAATCTTGAAAATACAAGTGATCAAATACGTTTGAGCTGTTTTCCTCATTTTCAAAAGTATAAAATGGAAAATGAGTTTAAAACAGAAAATAAAAAATAGAAAAACAAATCAAATGATACCTTAATTTCCTAAAAACTATAATTAGACAGAATTTAAATTGCAATTTTTATTTACATATAATCTTCACTCTTAAAATATGGTGAAATTTAAAATGCACAATCTGTTTTGTTAGATAAGTGGCCGTGGGGTCTACTAAAATAAGAACTAAGCCGATATATAAAATATAAAAATGATTTCAATCGTTGAATGAAAGAAAAATTAATTCTTAATCATTAAATCTTAATTTGTAAGATGAACATCCTCAAAACTATCATATTTTATTATATAGATGTGTTTTAAAAATTGTTGCGACTAAATTTGTCTTTGTTATTAGTAACCATTCAAATCTGACCATTTTTCCACCAAATAGCAATATGACCGAATTTACATTTATTTTTTTGTTAAACTAAAACTTACTTTTTATCACGATAATTAAAAAAGAAACACCTGAGAAATTAAATTATTTGAGCTAGCTAGCAGTCTGTAAAACTTAAGATGAGAAAGGTTAAACAAACTGCAAAATTAGTTCAGTAAATTTGTTAAAATATTTAATTCAATATCAATTAACAATAGGTTGAGAAACTCGTTAGGATTTTATATCAATTTTGGAGATTTTATTTTACCGATGTGGGATAAATTTCAATCTGTTATCTTCCGTGTGACTCTTGTTCACATATAGAGAGACAAACTAGTGGAGGTAATATTTTGTTAATGCAACGGTGAAATTAAACCGTAACATAGACTTCATACACGAGACCCGCTTGTACATAGAGAGTTAAACTGGTTGCATGAGCCAGAAAGGGGAAGCTAGTCATTCGAGACTTAATTATGATAGCATGTTAAGCCATCTATTTCAAAATTAATTAGAAAAAATAAAAAGAGAAATCCGTTTAAATGTTAATACTAATTTTGGAGGTACTATTTTATATAGACTTGGCCTAACAAAGGGATCGTTTGGTTTGCTGAATTTTTTTAAAAAATTCTATAAATCTCTGTTAATTTTATATCATATTAACTTTTTTTCTCACTGCACGCATTACGAATTCTTCCCAAATCACAATTTATTTCAATTTATCTCACTTTTTCTTACTCCAAACAACCCCAAAACTTAAAAGAAGTTAGCAATTATGTAAATTGATATGATTTGAATTCAGATGAGGTTAGTATTCTCCCAATGTTCTGTTTGGAGTGACCAAAAATTCTGAAAAGTGATAAAAAGATATTAAAAAATTTTAAAAATTATTTACTTTTTATGTCACTGCATGATTTATGAATTTACAAATTATTTCACTTTATCCTATTTGAACTTCATTTGAAGTGTCAAAAAATTTCTGAAAAACGATGAAAAATACTGAAAAATTCTAAAAATTATTAACTTTTTATATTATTTTATTACATAAATTACGAATCTACAACTTATTTTATCTCATTTTTTGTCACTAAATATACTCTTTTATCTCACTTTTTATTATTTCTGACACACCTTAAAATTTAATGAATTGGTTGCTGAAAATTTTGATCTTGATATTCTTTTACAAGTCAAGTGATTTCAATTTTGCAGGAAGTAGTAAACAATGGGTGGTGGAGGTCGAATGCCTGTTCGTCCTAGAAGCAAGGAGCCAGAACACGAACCCCTCCAAAGAGTTCCTCACTCAAAACCTCCATTCACACTCGGGGAAGTCAAGAAATCCATCCCACCCCATTGTTTCCAGAGATCAATTCTCCGCTCGTTCTCCTACCTAGTTCACGACCTCGCAATAGCCTTCCTCTTATACTATCTCGCCACCAACTACCTCCACCTCCTTCCCCATCCTTTCCCTCTCCTCGCCTGGCCAATCTACTGGTTCGTCCAAGGCTGTACCCTCACCGGAGTCTGGGTCATAGCCCACGAATGCGGACACCACGCCTTCAGCGACTACCAGTGGGTAGACGACGCCGTCGGTCTCATCCTCCACTCCGCTCTCCTCGTTCCTTACTTCTCCTGGAAATACAGTCACCGCCGCCACCACTCCAACACGGGTTCACTCGATCGCGATGAAGTGTTTGTTCCGAAACTCAGATCCGAAATCCCTTGGTACGCCAAATATCTCGACAACCCACCCGGCCGATTCCTCACCGTAATCGTCACGCTCACCCTCGGCTGGCCGCTGTACCTAACGTGCAACGTCTCCGGCCGAAAATACGAGAGATTTGCATCTCACTTCCACCCGTATGGCCCTATTTACTCTGATCGCGAGCGCATGCAAATCTTCATTTCTGATGCTGGAATCATCGCCTTCGGTTACGGAATTTATCGTCTGATAGCAGCGAAAGGGCTTGCTTGGGTACTTTCCATCTACGGAGCTCCTCTACTAGTGGTGAATGGGTTTTTGGTGCTGATCACTTGGTTACAACACACTCACCCGGCGTTGCCTCACTACGATTCCTCCGAATGGGACTGGTTCAGAGGAGCTCTGTCGACGGTCGACAGAGACTATGGAGTTCTGAACAAGGTGTTCCATAACATAACTGACACTCACGTGGCGCATCATTTGTTCTCCACGATGCCTCATTACCACGCGACGGAGGCCACCGAGGCATTGAAGCGTGTGCTGGGAGAGTACTATCAGTTTGATGGCACTCCAATCTTGAAAGCTATGTGGAGGGAAGCGAAGGAGTGTGTTTACGTAGAGCCCGACGACGACGGAAGTGATCATCAGAGCAAAGGTGTGTTTTGGTACAAAACGCTATGATGATCGATGAGGAAGACAGTGAATAGTGGTTAAATGCCAGCCGGTTGGGAAGCTTTCATAGTCCGTTATAGTTCGTTACAAAACTGTCTTTATACTAAATTTTAGTTATGTGGTAATAATCATTATGCCCTATACATCTGTTACAGTACTAAATGCAGGTTGGGGAGATATGGCTTCGTTTGGTTGGACGAAGCTTTCCCATTATTACTCATTGCTTCATACATATAATGAACTTTTAATTTTTATATTAGGCAAATTACTTTGTTTTTTTTTTTTTTTTTTTTTTTTGTTCACTAAACATGGTAGGATTTTGTTTTATTTTTGTGAGAGGTATGTGGAATTGGATGGAAAATTCATGTGATTCGTTTTGAAAATGACTTAAATGCAATTGAAACACCAGTTGTTTTTAATGAAATACCAAAATGATTACAGTTGTCACATTATTTCCATCTGAGGGTCGGTTTGGGAAGTTAAAAAAATTAATTTTTTTTATAACTAGTTAGCAAATAATTATTAAAAATTTAATTTTTTAGTAACTATCTTTTTAACTTTTTATTAATTTGACATTTTTATCTTTAAGATTTAAAAGAAAATTAAAATATAAGAGGATAAATTTAGCCATTTAAGAAAAAATCAAAAAGCAAGTAGATGGTAGCTCAGTTACTAGCCATTTCTTCCTAAACAGAGCCTAAGGTTCGATTTGAGAAGACTGGCTAAAACTAAAAATAAGTTTTTTGACTACTCAATTCTTTTTTTTCTTCTTTTTTTTTTCAAAGTGATCAAAATTATTTTTTTTTACATTTTAAATAACGAAAAGTAAATATGTTAAATGAACCAAAAAAAACTAAAATATTTTAGCAATTAACTTCATTAGTTAAATTATTTCATTGTGTCTATTATTTTTTCTTTTCTAAAATAGGATTTTCACCTAAAATCACACTTGCTTACTGCTCATGTGATTATTTTTTTTTCTAAGCTTACATGATTTATTTGAATTTTTTTTTAATTGATGATTTTGGTTACTAGATAAATTATATAATAATCTAATATATTATTGGGACAAGTCGATATCATTGGGAAAAAAAAAAACACACAAATAAAAATGAAGGCGTGTTAAAGTGAATAACAAAATATGCAACGGAAAAACGTAATGTCAACGTCAATGAGATGCAACCAAATATGGAGATGCGGGGTATCGAACCCCGTACCTCTCGCATGCAAAGCGAGCGCTCTACCGTTTGAGCTACATCCCCGGGTTGCTTTTGGATGCTTATTCTATATCTTATATACTAACCCAAAAAACAAAAAAGTATTCTTCCGTAAAATCAAGCGAACGGCAACTTACACCGTAAAAAACCCAGAGTAAAATCGGCTCGCTTGCAGTTCCGGCGTTTCCCGCCATGGAAGTCGACACAGAAAGCAACCTCCAACGAAAGCAATCAATCTACCAATCCATGGTACAGAGAAACAAATGTTCTTCTTCAACCCTCTTCGTACGATTTCACTGAAAATTTATGTTTTTATTTGTTTATTTTCTTGGTCTCTTCTTCGTTGGTTCTGTTGCAGGACGAGAGGTTTGAGATACAGAAGGAGATGTACAGGGGCCAGCAGTACAGCCACATATACTTTGCTCGGCTCCACTTGATGAGAACTCTCCTTTACTCTCTTCTTCCCAATTGGAAGCCCCATTTGCCCGGTAACCCTGCCATTTTGTCCTCTTTGATTTCTCCTCCAAGTTTGCGTTTTTCATGTATTTTATGCTATTTTCGATCTTTCAGTTCAATTTTCTTGTTGGGTTTTGGTTGAATTGAATTTTGGATGCTGGACTATGGGTTTGTAACTTGAACCTTTAGTGGACACCCTAATTTTGTGGTTTAGTTGTGTCTTAGATGCTAACGGGGCCTTGATATGGGGTACTGGAGTTAAAAAGCTTTGGGTCATCTTTTGGGTTATTTTGTCGATTAAAGGATGTGAATTTCATTTCGTTGCTTGTTTGGCTAGCAAGTTCTTGGTACTTTAGTTTGTCTTAATCTTATTTTCATGGTTTTTATTTTTTTATTTTTTTTTTTTTGAGTTGATTTGTGGTTAATATGAAAATTTTGGTTTTTGGGTTATCCCTGGCTTTGAGCTTTTAATACAACCACGTTAAGTTGATATACTTCCCCAGATGAGAGGATTAAGATTGGCGTCCTGGTATCTGGGTGATGTTTTGGACTTCTAGATTTGGTAGTGTATGTGGTCTTCATTCACTTTTTTGTCAGACTTGTACTCACTACTCAGTAGGGGTTTTCAGATCTAAGGTTGCAATTGTATTTATGGATTTGAAATTAAGGGATTTGGTGTTAATTATTTAAGGAGAATTTATCAAATATAATGCTATTAGTTTAGATAGGGATTTCATAAAGGGTTTGAGTAGTTAAACATGATGAATTGTGCTGGATTTGAAATCACCACAAAAAAAGTAATTACTTGAAATTCTTCAAAATAGCGACTTTACCATTTTAGAACGTAGTGGGACCACTACTTTGGTTGTAATTATTAAAATCATTATTACAAAACTTTCATGTATTATTACATAAATGAATTATCTCACTTATATTTTAACCCAATCTAATCTCAAATCCATTGGTTTGTAATCTCTACTTATCCAAACGGAGCCTTAGTTTATAGAGTTTATGACATTTTGGGATTTGGTATTAATACTTTATTTGATTTTCTTGTTAAGTATATTTTATTTTTCATGGGTTATGAAATTTTTAATGAGGCTGACTGCTGACATGCATGTTATGTACTTGCGTTTGAGTTTTAGGCCTTTTCATGTTCCTTATGTTTGACTTTCTGCTTGTACGTTGTTATAGAAGCTTAGACCTTGATGCTGCATTGGCTACTTTTTACCAAATTTAGTGATCTGATATATTTAGTTCTTGTTGCTAATGTAGTTCTGTTAACTTTGCATTTGAAACTCTCTCTCTCTCTCTCTCTCTCTCTCTCTCTCTCTATATATATATATATATATATTACTTATTTATTTTTCATAATGGTTGGTTTGAAATTTGTTTGACTTCCTTTTGATGGTTGTTATGTCCACACTCGCACTTTAATGGACATTTGTTATTATCCTGAATAACATGTATTGAAAAATTGCATTCACTGTTGCACTAGTATTAGGTGTTTGGATTGATAAGGTTTTAAGTTCCAGGGGTTGTTTGAAACTTATACAGTGATATTTGTTTTCCTGCAGTCTGTACAGTACTGGGACTCGAAAGAGGCAAGGAATGCATAATTGTTGGAACACTCTATAAGCACATGAAGCTCAAACCTTGCATTCTTGATGAGTACTCTAAGGAGGTATTTACTTGTCAATATAGGTTCCTGTTCTTTTCTTTTGTCTTTTTGTTCTCTCCCTTTTCCACCATGTTCTTTTCAAAGATCAAGATTGTGATACGACGTTAATGAAGTTTTTATTATTTGACTTTGTAATAAACAGAGATCTGCAACGCCGCTGGTAAAACCTCATAATTTTGTTCACCCAGATGATCATTTAGTTTTAGAAGATGAGAGTGGTAGGGTTAAACTTTCTGGGAATGTGCTGATACCATCTACATATGTAACAGGTCTGTATGTTGAACTGCTTATCATGATAAATTGGAGAAATCTCTCAGGATCAGTCGGTAGTTTACCTTTTTATTTTTTTATTATTTATTTATTTATTTTTTAAGCTAATTGGTAGTTTACTTAAGCTTCTGGAATTAGGCATTTTTTTTGATATAGTGGTCAAGTGCTTGAGCCAGAGGTTCCTTTTGTATCTTAAATCAGCTTTAGTCATCCTAGGCTTGGCATTTTAAATTATCACTCCATTTTAAATTTGGAGTTCTATTATTGTTTCTTCGAATGGGAAAATAAGCTCTATTACCAATGATGATGTCCTGATATTGTAGGAAACCTACTTGCTGACATATTCAAACACACTAAATAATAAACTTCTTTAAGTATGTAAGTCTTTTTTACTGACATGATGCATTGGGTAGGGATTGTGGTCGCATTACATGGGAAGGAAACTGATGCTAGTGATTTTTGGGTTGAAGATATTCTAGAAGCTGGCTTACCAGACCAGATTGAGCTGCCACTTAAATCGGGTATCCAGCCACTAGCTAGCTAATTCCTTGCTCTTTCATGTTTTCAGTAATTTTTACTTTGCAGCATGCCTTGTGCTAGACTTTATTCTTTGATGGTACACATTTTCTTATAAACTTGACATGATGGTGGGCCTTTTTTTCCGTCTACTTAGCTTCAAACTTCAGCTTCTGGGAAAGATATATAGAACTGTTGATGATTATAGAATTAGATGTCATGAGCCTAGTGGAATTATGGGGCAAAATTTTCACAAAGTGATATAGAAACAATCCACAAGAAAATCATTTGTATAGGACAAAAAATCATGTAGAATATCAATTGAGATAAAACCAGAACCAAAACTTTTCGATTGGATTGTGATAATAAATTTATAATGTGTGTTGATGTATAACCACTTTCTATATTGAGATGCATCTAGAGTTAAGACTCAAATCAAGACGCTCAATGTAACCACATGCGGTCATGTAACTGTATGTACTGATATATGTAATTAGTTTTTTTGGAATTTAAGTCCATGAATTGAAGAGAGATCAAGGAATTAAACGTCAACTTGCTTGTGGAAACATATGAGTCAGAAGACTAGGTCCCTTGATAAATGAAAGAGGTGCTTTATCTGCATATTTTTTTTATACCATCTTATGAATTCTTCTTGGGCTGTTTTGTTTTCCTCAATAATATAATATTATAGTGATATATTTTTTTTTTTGGTCGTTTGTATTGTGTTATATGTGTTTTTGCGTGGCCAGTATCCTGTGTTAGTATATCAAACTCTGCATTATCATTTCTTTTGTTAAGTAGTTTTATCTTTTTCTCAGATATTTGGACTTACTTTTGCTACTGTTGTGGAACAAGTTTCCCTTCGAAGCTACTTTGGTAGTGTTGTTGACATTTCCTTAAAGCTGTCTGACACCATTGTTTTTTTTTACTGCATGCAGGAGAAGACAAATATGTTGTTTTTGTATCGGGATTGAGTGTTGGGAATAGTGCTTCTAATCCTCTTCAGTTCCAGCTTCTTGTTGATCACATAACAGGACATCTAGGAGATGAAAAGGTTCATGCTATTTGTTGATACATTTATTTTTATATAATTGTCCTATTTCTACTGATATGGGATGATCCGTCTTGTGTTTCTTACTTTACAAGCTTCTTGATTGGGCAGGAACAAAGTATTGCAGCTTCAATAGTTCAAGTTTTAATTGTTGGTAACTCTGTTGAAATTTCTCGTGGACTTCTTAACGGTCAGGTAACACATTTTTAATTTTCCATTTCGTCTTCGAATTAGCTTTCCCAAGGATTTTCCTCTCAATATGGAAGTGGTCTCTCCATGAAGCTCTTTCTGTCTGTATCATGCATGAGTTCAGATGATAATATGCCACTGAGCCACGCTTCTCTCCAAACTATATGTTTTTTTATTATTGAGTTTATTGCCGGTAATATTGTGATATTTGTAAAAGATAGTGTCAAATAGTTTTGGATTCCTTCAAATCAAACATTCAGGATTAGAACTTTGAATTTTTTTTTTTTTGGGAGGGGGGTGGGGGGTTGATTTTAGTCTATTTATTAAAAAAAAAAAGAAAAGAAAAAAAAAAGATTGTGGGAAAAATACGAGGAATTTTCTAATCCTGACGGTTCTCTAAATTTTTGTGTGGGTAGTTTCCTAGGATTGACTTTACTGGCTTCGAGTTTTTTTAACAAGTGATTGAAGTGCCTTTTACATAGGGGGTGTTTGGAGGCCCAAAAAAACTAAAAAAAACTCAAAAGTTGGGGTTGATGTGATGTAAAAATGATAGGTGGCAAAATTTAATTGGAGGGATTTGAAAACTTTTGAAGTTTTTTGAGTTTTTTTGAGATGCCAAACGCACCCATAGCCACCATGATCACCCCCACATTGATCAACTTGTAACCATCCTGATACATTCTGCAGTTGTTTAGTAGCATCTTGCCTCATGAATCAAACAATTGCTACCTTCGGCTTCACTTTCAACAAGACGATAATGCTACCATTATCATTTACTGTTAACCTGTTACCTTTACTGCTATTGCCATCTTCAAAAATTGTCAACAGCATTAAGTTGCTGATTTATCACTCGCACACACCCTAAGGTGCAGTTTTAGCACCATATGATCATCACTGTCATTATCACAGTTGCCACCTTGTCCACTACTTCCACCAACTTTTCAGTCTCCTTCTACAGAAAATGCAGCTTCAATGTGCTTTCCCTCTGTAATCTCTTCTCCCAGATCCTTACTTACTCCAAACCAACCTATCAGTACTATTGTTCCAATATTACAGTCAACAAATTATTTCTGTATCCAAGAAAATTAGGAGCTTAATTTTTTTTTTTTTTCAAGTAAACACAGCCCAACACCCTGGGTTTAACTACTCAAAACTTAATTCTCTTGTTTCAAATATGAGGAGTTTATCATTTTCTTGTACAAAATTAACCATCAACATTTCTTTTTTCAGAATTTGGCTTTGAAAGATCAGTCTACATTGTCCGAGCCCATCAAAGAACTTGATATCTTGTTGACTCAGGTACTTATGTTATTTAATGGGAGAACTGATGTTAGTGTGAGGTCAAGATGTCTAACATTTATGCTTACGTGAAGATTGCAGCCAGTGTACCATTGGATATAATGCCAGGAGCTAATGATCCTGCAAATTTCTCATTACCACAGCAGGTTTCTTTTGCATCCTTCATGTTTGAATTTAGTTGGTGTATTTATTGTGCAGCAATATATTTGCCTGTTAACATATCTTATTTTTCAGCCTTTGCATAGATGTCTTTTCCCTGGGTCATCAGCTTATAACACCTTTAGATCTTGTCCTAATCCTCATTCTTTCGTTCTTGACAATGTTAGGTAAGATATATTATGTAAATTTTAGTGCTTCCAGGAATCAGTTAATATAGCAAAATGATGATTTTCTTGTTTTCAGTTTTCTTGGAACATCAGGTCAGAACATTGATGATCTTGAGAAATATTCAGAGGCAAAAGACAAACTGGAATTTATGGAGCGGACAATGAGGTGGAGACATCTAGCACCAACAGCACCAAATACCCTAGGTAAAAATTGTTATATGTCCTTCTTTATATGGCCAAACTGCTACCTGTTGAATGCATGTTAATGTGATGGGGAGGTACCACAAAACTATCTTCACTGGAAAAAATATATATAATTAGAAAAAATAAATGATTGGGCATGATTTCCATGGAAATTCTGCATTACTTGTATTGTCTGGTTAAGCTAATAATCATTTTATTGGTACATTATAGGGTGTTATCCATTCACTGATAGGGATCCTTTCTTCATTGAGAGTTGTCCTCATGTTTACTTTGTTGGGAATCAGGATAAATATGAGACTCGCCTAATGGATGGTACTTCTCCACAAACTCTTGACTTTGTTAGCTGGAGTGCCATTTCCTCTAACCCCTTACTGAAAAATATGTTAATGGTAACCTTTTTGTTACAGGATCAGAGGGGCAAGTGGTAAGACTTGTATGCATTCCAAGATTTGGTGAGACAGGAATTGCTGTAGTGGTAAGTTTTTTTTTTTTTAATCTTGTCAGTCAGCAGAAAATCGAAGGTAATTATGAACCAGATAAACTTCTAATGCAATAATGGGTGATTTTGTGTGTGGGTATGGGCTCAATTTAAAACAAACTATAGTTCCAATAGAAGAAACTCTTGCTTGAGGATATTCCTCCTTGGAAAGATGACTGTCTTTCGACTAATTAAACCAAAATCAATACAGCTTTGTTAAAATTAATTGATTTTTAAAACATTAAAAGGGTACTCTCAACCCTTTTTGTGTGTTTTCTTCTGTACTTCTAAGCTGATAAACAATTTCTATTCATTTAATAAGGTCTCTTACAGTTCCTTACAAATTGGAAAATAAAGCATTTGTTCATCTTGAATTGTGCGAATGGCTTGTGAGAAATTTATTGGAGGACTAGGTGGCTTCATCTTCGCATGAGATAAAGGTTAATTTATTGACTTGGTTTAGACTCCTTAGAGTGTTATCACGTGATTGAGATTTCAAAAGGTGGAGAGGCGGTCTTGCACCTTTGTTAGTTTGAACAATTAGGAGTTCATAGAATTATGAGTTTGTTTTATAAAATTTAACCTTGCTGCGGTAAAATTGTTCCACTGCAATTTGGAGGTCATAAGACAGAACTCTAGGATAAGTTTATCTGCTTGTAAAGTTAAAACAGACCTTTTCTGAATTTCATAATGCAAATTTCTTGTGCACTGACATGTCCATTTTTTTTTTTTTTTAACGCATGACGAAGAGCAACGGGACTATAAAAGAAATGACCAACCAGCTTAGTTTAGTTGGCGTCAAGAGCTTAGTAATGAAAGGGAAGGGGGGATAATTTTTTCCCAAAGAAGGCATCTATAGTCTCTTCAGCTCATGGCTGGGGTTTGGTATTGGATTAAAAAGTTGGAAATGTTGGAATAGTTGCACAGAGTCATCTAGCTTGCAGAACTCCCGTTCTTCAATCCATTCTGTTTTTTACTGACATGGGATTTGTACTCCCTTTTTATTCTGTTGGCTTATCTAAAATGTGAATGTTAATACATGGGTGCCTCAACGCTTTGTGCTGGCTATTGTGCAGTTGAACCTGAGAAATCTTGATTGCCACACACTCAGTTTTGGGACTCAATTCAACTAGTAACTTTAAGGTACATTGTTATTTTTATTTAGATTTACTTGGTAAACTTATCATTGACTTTTGTTAAACAAGTTATGTTTGAGGTTAAGGAAACATGGACTCATCTCCAAGGGTATTGTATCTCCAAGGGTATTGTGTTTTAGGACTCGCAAGGGGCTCAGACATGCAACAGATGCACGCTAGACACGTGTTGGTTTCGTTTTTGTTGTGTTGGATTTTTTTTTTTTTTTAGTGGAATATAACCTACTATTATTTTGGATGGGATGTAATTTATTATGCGATTTGTTCATTGACTTTTAATCTATGAAATATGTGATTTTTTTAATTTTAATTGGTAATATAATACATTATTTCTATTATATTTAAGTAGTATAAAACATATAAAAATTATAACTTGTAAACACCAAAACTAGTGAATTTCCAAGATAGACGATCCAAAGATTTTAGGCCCCATCAATGAGGATCCGCTTTACACAAGCACCAGCTCCGCTTTACGCAAGCACCAGCTCCGCACAAAGAAAGGCCAAACAAAATATGTCCCACACTAACTACTTCGATTGTAAAAAGGAAAACAAAATGGGTGAGAAAGTAGACACAAATTTAGAGAGAGAGAGAGAGAGAGAGAGAGAGAGAGAATATTCAGAATGGATGTGTTAAGCACTGAAAAGTGTCCACGGTTGAATTACTACTTCCAGGTGCACATTTTGACCAATAGAAGTTACTGGACAGTAACTCAGGAGGGATTTGATGATTAGCTGGGAACAAAATCAGAAATGTCAAATGAGAAGTCACAAAATGCTTAACTTTACATTTGAAAAAAAAAAAGAATTGGCTGCAGTGAATTTTGACAAAGGGAGAGGGCAGCTACCCATATTTTAATTTTTTTTAATTATAAAATACAAGACATTTACAGTAATTCTGACAATCGTGGGAGCCATAGTTCTCCCACTGTCTGAGCATAGTTCCAACCAGCCAACTCTTAGCAGGAGATCATCTTATTCTTATTTTTATTTTTTTAATTATAAAATACAAGACATTTACAGTAATTATGATAATTGTGAGAGCCATGGCCCTCCCACTGTCTGAGCATAGTTCCAACCAGCCAACTCTTAGCAAGTGATCATCTTCCACCACCTTCCTGACTTTGGCCTGAAAATTCGGAATCTAGTTATAATCTTAGAATGCAATTGAATAAGAAATGCACATGATACAATTAGGTTGAAATCAAGGGATCAGATTTGAAACCATAAAAGGAAAATAACCATAAAAAGAAAATAGTTATTTGAAACCATTTATAATAGGACTCCACCATTTTAGAAAGTAACATTTTGGTACTGATTGTTAGATGAGAAATATTTCATCTATTGTACGGTAACTCCACTCTCACATATTTAATACAAATAATCTCATATCCATTGTTTGAAATCCCTACATATCCAAACAGAATTAAAGAAAATGCCCAAAATCTAGATACAGATTTTGGGTATTTTTAGTTGGATCAGTGAACACAATTATCAACTAATTGGCCAATGGTATCATGATATGGAACTATACACACACGTGTAATTCCTATATTGATTCCAGGAGTTCTCTATGCCTTGCAAAAGATGAATTTAACAACAAGGAGACCAATTATACAAGATATATAGAAGTTGACTTTCGACATCACATGACCTGTAAGGAGCATACTAGATGTTAGGTTTCATCATCTTTAGATGTCAGGCTATACGTGGGATGGGATAGGGATATTTATGGATATGCAGGAGCAAATGGAAAAGTAAAATATATGGCTAAAGACAGGAAAGCTTAAGATATTACCTCTCAAAAAAACATGTTGATCAGAATGCGAGCCTTCAATCAATCTTGCATTTATACATGAATTAACATATAATCCAAGCACCTAGCACAGGAAACGAATTCATTTGTCACGTATCAGAATCAGGGAGGATTGGCAGAGAAATAAAGACAAGATTTCTTTGAAAAACTTTGAATGAGTCTGAGTTCCCAAGTGAAACACAGAGAAGAATGAAAAAAAAAAAGTAAATAAATAAAATAAAATCCAAAAACCAAAAGAAATTATAGGTTGTCTATATTTGTGACAAGATATCGAAGACACAACATCAACATCAGGCTAAGAAAATACTAGTAGAATTTGAATAGGCAAAAGAATAGCAGCCTCCATCTTGTTCTAATCCAAAACAGAAATGAGGGGACATCAAGCATTTAACAAGTGTATTCCGCTCAATAATACATTCCCCCCTTAAATTATCTCTTGGTCTCCCTTAGGATGGTCTTCCCTAGTATGTGTCTGTTTATTGTTTTTATATTTTCTATTAGAAGAGGTGCATGTATTGCTTGTTATTATGAATTAAGTTTATGAAAATGACTGATGAACTTCCTTCTCCCTTCTTGTCCTTGGGCTTAATTCTTCTTTCCTTTGCACAATTTGGTCAAATTTTGGTTTTGGAACTGCACCAACCACATTTAAGTTTGGTTCAATTATTTATCTAGCAACGATTAGTTCCGTTATTTTTTGCAAAAAATAATGGTTATTGTTTTGGTTATGATTTTGAAATTCTAAAACCAAATAAATTGAAATAGCTGAATTAAATTCACTTAATATTTAATATATACACACTTAACCTAAATATCCACCCCTATTAATGGTTTTGTCTTTGATATCAAAGGTCAAAATCAACAAATCATTATAATATTTGATACACATTTGACTTCTGAAACTGTGGAGTTAGAGCTTTTATTTATTTATTTATTTTTTAATTCAAGTTGTTCCTTTTTTGTTTTACTATGCATTTTATTTTCTTAGTTATAGTTTAATGAAAACATACGTTGGCTTTTGCGATTTGAAATTTAGAATTTTAATGTTTTGATGTTTTGATGACGTTATGATTTTTTGCTGGTTGAAGAATTTATGTAGGTCATCTTTCAATTTTATTTTTTATTTTCGTGAACCTGCATGTCAACCAATTAACTATTGAATATTACTATTAATCATTTGTCGGCTGTATCTAATTCCATTTGAACTTGTTAAGTGCTGTAAGTTCTGTTTTTATATTTTAAGTCTCAAGTAGCACTTGTACAAAAATTGTTATTTTATCTCTATAATTAAATTATAAAAAATATATTAATTTTATAAGCCTATATAACTGAACGAACCATAACCAAACCGATATAACTCAGTCCGGTTAATATTCGATTAGTGCATATTTTTTTATCGGTTTGGTTATCATTATAATATCCGAACCGTACCGACCATCAAGAAATACTTTCTGAAAAGAAGCATTGTGTCCATGGACCATGGTTGTTATATTGCAAAAGAAATTCAACATCACCACATATAACATACATCTCTATAAACATGTATTAAAGTTTGATGATTCCAATTTCCCATAGATTTGGTAAACGCTAAATGATATAAGAAGCAGCAGCATAATGGAATAAAAGCTTTAGCCACTTCAAGCCAAATGAAGCATCAAACAAAATGAATACACTACTGAATCAGAACACATCAAAATGACAAACCTTCTTAAAAAATAAGGAGAGAATGGAGCAAAGGGTTACTGGTTTGTCCTTTATATTCCAGCCCCCTTAATATCACATGGTATTTATAATATATCAAAACAAGGGCCAAATGTAGAGCTAGTTTCCGAAATTACAATATATACTACAAAAAATAAGAGATCCGTATAATTTTAGAATAATCCTCTATTCTAACAAAGTTCATTGGAAAAAAATTCTTTAGCACACGTTCATCAGAAACTGCTTTTAAAATCAAAAGTAACCGAACCAACTAGTTTGGTGACTCTGCAATACTATAAGTGGTGAGATTTGTAAAGCCATTATTGACCATAGATTTGGCTTTAGGTTTTAACAAGAAAGTTATCTCACATAAATGTCTAAGGAAGATAATCACAGATATACGAAGTGAAACAAGCAGATACTCACGTATAGATTAATATTCTTGACTCTAATTATCCAAAATCCCTACTGAAACCAATAACAAGAAATGGTATATTTCAGTAAATACTCACCTGCCTTCCATCAATTTCCTCCATTCAATTTCGGACACCTATTAATGTGCACTTCTGCACTAAGGCGGCGCACTCCTTCTGGTAAATATGACAAATTAGGACAATCCTCGATGTATAGCCTTAAAAGTGATGTGCAGTTTTGTAGCCACTCTGGCAATGTTGTCAAACCCGGACAATTAGCAATACGTAAGTACTGGAGACTACTTGCTGCAATCTCTTTAAGTCCTTCAGGTAGATTAACCAACTTAGGGAGCCCCATTAGGAGCAGAGACCGTAGACTGGTTAGGCCTTCCAAGCCTTCGCCCTCCAACAAATCAAGTTCTTCACAATCCCAAATCCACAACTTCTCGAGAGCAGTCAGATGTTTTATACTGCCAGGTAGAGAAGCTATGCTTGGACATTCATAAATACGCAATGCTCGAAGAGCAGTGAAGGTTGTCAATTCTTTGGGCAGTGAAGTTAGGTGATCACATTTGTAAAGCAACAAATATTGAAGAGAATCCAGGGTTTGAAGATGTTTGTTTGGCAAAAACATCTGTTTTGAAGTTAAATATAAGGTTTTGAGGTTAACCAACTTCCCACTGTCCCTGGGCAAACCCTCAAGTTGCTCACAGTTAATGAGATTCAATGTCTGCAGATTCACAAGCCTACATATTGAGCTGGGAAGAGCTTTAATGTTACGATTGTTACTGAGGCTAAGATACCTTAACTGGTTTAAGTGGCCGATGGATCTTGGCAACTCCATGAGCTCTAATGAATTCAATACTAACACACGCAAGCACTTAAAATTCCATATAATGGTCTCAGTAAAGGATGTTCCAATTGATGCGACTTTGAATGAACAAGAGAGGGACCGCAAATTTCTTGATTTAGGTAATGATTCAGAAAATTCTTTCCCCGAAAAATCTTCTTCTAAAAATACATGCCGGACTCTTTCAGATACGACTTTGGTATCAAATTTCACATTCAAGCACTCTGCACCTGCCACTGACTGTGCCAGATCGAGTACAAGATTGTGAATTTTGCATGCCAGTATTTCACCATCAAATGCTTCTTTGACATCCTGGAAGCAAAACCTTGACAACAGCTCATTGAAATACTGATTCCCAACATCTTCCAACGGACGATTTCCCTGGGTCGACTCAATGAACCCCTGTGCAATCCAGAGATTGATAAATTCCTCCCTTGGTATTTCATAGCCTTTGGGGAAAATGGAGCAATACGCAAAGCATTGTCTTAAATAGGATGGCATTTGGTCATAGCTCAACCTCAACAGAGGCAAAATGTCATTTTCTTTCTGCTCAATCTTCCATATATCATTATCTCTTATATGCAACCAATCACGCTCCTCATTCTTCATATACAACAAGCTCCCTAAAGTTTTGACTGCCAGTGGAACTCCGCCACACTTCTTCACAATTTCCTTCCCTATGTCTACCAGATTCGGGTACGAATTCCCCTCCCCCCTAAACGCGCATTTCAGGAACAACGAGAAACAATCATCATCAGAAAGACCGCTCAGATTATAGGTGGGAATTGTGCCTGTAATCGTCGCAACAGTTTTGCTACGTGTGGTCACAACAATTTTACTTCCACTATTACCATTGATGAGCAAATCTCTCAATTCCAGCCATCTATTACGATCGTCATTCCACACATCATCTAAGACAAGCAAAAACTTTTTCGAAACAAGAACGTTTCGTAATCGAGCTTGCATCTGCTCCATATCTAGGTGGCCAAAGCTCTCCCCGGTCGCAGACCTTATAATTTTCTCTGTGATCTGCCTCAGATTGAAATCTTCCGAAACACATACCCACATTCTTAGATCAAAGTTGTGAACTACCCGGCTATCATTATACACCAATTTAGCAAGGGTTGTCTTCCCAAGGCCGCCTAGGCCAACAATAGTTAGGACAGAGACATAATTATCATGATCATCAGCAGAGCTAAGTAGTTGCTCTACAATAGCCTCTTTATCATTTTCTCTTCCAATGATATCCGATGCCCGAATAAAAGAATGGGTTTGCTCCCTAACCTTGTTCTCAGCTTGTTTAACCACAGATAGTTCCGCAAAGTGAAAATCCCTCCTATCAGCTGAAATCCCATCTAATCTCTCCCTCATCTCCCTTAATCTACGGCCTATCTTCAATCGAAATGCAACTGGGTTTGATGATGAGAAAAAGTCCCGTACCTTTTTAAGCAATCTGAATTTGCCTTGGGAGGACTCCAATTTTTGCCGCAAAACTAGAGTTGAGAGATCATCGAGCAAGTCGTCGACATCGTACACAACGTCCTGGAGCTTTTCGAGCCAGTCTCTGACCTCGTGGTTCCTCGCCTGCTGCTCGTTCGCATCCAGAAGCACGGCTTTGACAGTGGAGAGTGTGTTCTCGAGTTTCTTGAGCTGGGTTTTGATGCCACATGCGAGGCTGATCTCGTCAAGAGCAAGGGAGCTTACTCTGGCCAGAACTCGCTCTATGATGAGGAAGAAAAATGTTTCTGCCATCCCAGAGAGTGGCCAGTGCAAGGAAGGCAAACAACTGAATTTGAAACCACACATTTTTGTTGGATTAAACATCGTCTACGTTTCCTTGAACGTTTAGACGATTATGGGTGAGTGTGGTGCACAAAAATTTGTTAAAAATCTCTAAAATTTTTAAAAATTTTTATTATATCTTTTAATATTCCTACTTTCTTAAAGTTTTAAAAAGTTCAACACCCTTTGAAAAAATCGTTAACTAGAATTTGATTAATTAAATAATAAAATTTTTTTTACCATTCTCACGACAAACTTTTAACCTACCAAATGACACTCATTTTAACTATTTTTTTAAACCGTAAAAATAATTTTGACGGATTATAGAAACTATTCTGACGAATATACGCAGTCAACTTCCGTTTACACAGTTTTTACAATCTGTTCATTTGAACGGATTGTTGTGCAAATAAGTCATGACTGTTTAAAATTTTGAATCTATTTAAACGGAAATTCAATCCGTTAGAACGGGAATCTCACTGTTCATCTCTAAAAAATACAGTTTTGAGATGTGTGCACCAAATATAAAAAGTTTTCTCAAATATATTTTATCTTATTTTATCTCACTTTTTATCACTCTAAACACACCCTATATTTAACAGTTGTCATAATATTTAAAAGTTACATTTACCTTCTTTATTTTAAAATATTATTAATATTAACTCTTTTTTTTAAATTAATCATTAAATTTTAATATAATATATTAAACTAACTAAAATTTTAAATATTTTTCTTATTTTACCTCTCTAGCTCTTATATTTTGTTACTTGTTCTTACCAAATTTTTCAAAAATTTTATATTTTTACTTATTTTATACTTATTTGTAGAGATTTTTATAAAAAAAAATGAATGCAAGGTGAAAGATGAATAAAATAAGAAAATTGCTTAAATTTTTAATTATTTTGAGTGTGTTAAGAGCACTTTTTTTTCTTGAAACTTTTTTAAAATTTAAAATTTTTTACTCACTATACAGAGAAAAATTTTTACCTACTATATAAATTACGAGATTACAATTTGTATAGATGTAAACAAATTTAGGCAACTTCAGACATTCCTTTTAACGTTTTATGTAAATTTTAACAATTAATTTTGTTAAAAATGATCAATGTTAATAATATTTAAAAATAAAAAAATAAATGAAAATTTTGGTCTGTCTCTCTCCAATAATTAATTCTTGTTGATCATGTCCGATAGGAATCATCGAATCAATAGTAATAAGTCTTGTTTGAAGAGGCTCGTATAAATATTATAGATGTTAAATATAATTATTTAAATATTAAAAGAAATTAGACGTCGTTTACTATTTTTGTTAGAAAAGAAACAAGTGCCGACCAGGGGATTCCGCGTTTGGTGGCGATTCCGCATTTGGTGAGAATACCGCGACCAGGCGATTCCGCGTTTGGTGAGAATACCGCGACCAAAACGAGGACTCATCATAGATGAAGTTTAACCAAAGGATTTCACGTGCCGGCATTTTGAAGCACCATTTGGGATCCAAGGACTTAATTGGCCTATAGTTAATTAACTTATTTGTTAATTTATAAAATAATTAAATTTATTTTTTTAATTTTTTTAAACCTTCAAAGGTACAAAATATTAAATTAATTAAAATTAAAATTTTACCCCAAAAAGTCTTTTTTTTTTCTCCTTAAACACAAAAGTAACTAAAAAAAAGGATTTAATCTCGAGAGATTCACTCCCTAGGTCAAACCCCTAGAGAGTGAATCTCTTTTGGTTTGTGCCACACATACCGGCCTCTCAACATGTATAGCGGTCAATCGCGAACTCGCGTAGCGGCGGGGAGTCGGACCCACACCCAAGAACTGGATACGGTTCGTCCAGCCAAGGAGGCCCGTCCTACCAACCTTTACTACGCTTTGCGCCCGGGAGGCTGACCCCAAGTTTTTGCTAGAGAGGAGACTTGAACTTGAGACCTTGGGGTGGTAAGCCCCTAAATCCCAGTCCAAGACCATCCCATCTAACCCCTTGGGGTTAACACAAAAGTAACTAGCTAAAAATAAGTTAAGTACTTTTTTTTTCAAACTAAGCCTGACTTTTCATTTGCTCGCACTTGAGGTGCATAACTTAGATACAGCCTCTATTAAATTCTGCGTTAACTAATAATACAACTAAATTAAGGGGATGTTTGATTGAAATAAAAAGTACAATAAAAGTATAAAAATTTGATATAAAAGTGATATGTGGTGAAATTTGATTGAAGGGAATTGATGAATTTTGATGAATGTTGGTGATTTTGTTTTTTTTATTTTGTTTTTGGCATACGAAATAGGGCCTAATTTTATGAGATTTTTATATTTTAAACTTAATCAAATATATTAATAAATTGAAAATTTTTACTTAGGGGTCGCAATCGTGATTTGTCATGTTTGAATTGTTTCAAATTATTGTTTGTGTCAAAATATTTAACACTAACTTGATTCTGTTTCTATTCGTATCAGAATACTTAAATACTAATCCCACTTGTTTATTATACAGATTATATAGTACGACCTATATAATCTATTTAACATATGGGTCGTATTATATTGACACACATAACATGATACGAATAACATGTTTAACATATCAATTTAAAAAATATATGGATGAAAAAATAAATTTTTTTATCATTAGAAAAGCAAACAAATGGTACACAGCATATAATATGTTATAATTAAATATAATCAGACATAGAGTTAAAAAATTATGAAATTAAATACACTAATACAAATCGAACACTATATATAGGGAATTATTATTAGAAATTTAAATACAATACAAAAATTAAATCACTACTTACATTAAATAAAATACAAATTAAACTATATTAATTTCTATTACATTTAATTATTCAGCTTTAAATGTTTTCTCCAACTTAGGAGCAAGGTCGAAAATATGCGGTTCAAATTTTCGGAGATGATTGGGGGAGATGGAAAGAGGGGCGCTGTTTGGAGTTAATAAAAATATATATATATAATTATATAAATTTCTATAAATATAAATTATAAGATTATAAAATTAAAATTATTTACTCAAAGTACGAGAAATTAACTTCTATAAATTTATATAACTCTAAACAAATACCTAGCGTTGTCCGGGCAAACACGGACCGTTGGATATCCTGGGAACTTGACAGCCAAGATACATTCAGCAGGGGCCATCACTTCACTTGGGTGTCAAGAGTACGTGGACAACTCAGATCAATTAGGCGACCATCTCAATCCCATCCCTCCGTTCAATCAACGGTCAAGATTGAGTCGGTCAAACAAAGTGAGAAGTGGATCGGCAACTCAAATAAAGACAAACAGGCAGTGCAGAGCGGCAATGGATCTCGACCGTGGATCACGCCAAAATAGGTGTAAATGTGGCATAAATGGGCCAACTGAGATGACTGCTAAGATGAGGTGAACTCTGCGGAACAAGGCATGGGCCTTCATGGGCTACTACCAATGGAAGTAAATATTAGGCCTACTTTGAAATATATATATATATATATATATTTGTGTTTGAGAAAGGAAAAAAAAATTAAGTTTTTAGTAACTAAATTTTATTTTTTTGTTAATTTGATATTTTAATTTTTTATGATTTAAAAGAAGTTTAAAATATAAGAAAGTAAATTTAATTATTAAAAAAGTAAAAAAATTTGGTAACTAAAAAATTCTAATGTTCTTTCTCAAACGAAGCTTAGATTTCGTTTGGGAATAGGTAGTTGGTAGTTTGACTACCATCTACTAATTTTTTGGTTTTTTTTTTTTAAATGACCAAATTTACCTTCTTATATTTTAATTTTCTTTTAAACTTTTAAGGGTAAAAATGTTAAATTAACAAAAAGTTAAAAAGTTAACTATTAAAAAGTTAACTTTTTTCTCTTCCCAAAGACTAAAAAGTTAGTTTTTTACTAATTAGTTACAAAAAAAAAAAAAAATTAACTTTTTTACTTTCTAAACCAAGCCTTAGTCTAGGCTTTTCTTGGGCTAAACAAAAAGATTAAGAGAGATCGAGTTATACTGAAATTAATGTGATTTTTATTTGATCTTCCTCTTCGATTTATATAGGATGTGTTTAGAGTGATAAAAAGTGATATAAAATGAGATAAAACGTGGTTTGTGAAAATTTTTTGTGTTTGGTGCACACATCTCAAACCGCATTCTTTGGAGACGAATAGTCAGAATTTCCGTTCCGACGGATTGAATTTCTATTTGGACAAATTAAAAATTTTGTATTAGTCATGTACTACAATCCGTTGAAACGGTTTCTACAACCTGTTTTGATGGAAGTTGACTGTGCGAATCAATTGGAACGGTTTCTACAATCTGTCGGAACGGTTTCTACGACTCCAGAAAAAATAGTAAAAATGGGTATCATTTAGTAGTTTGCGAGTATATGGTAAAAATAGAAAAAAAAATTTGTTATTTGATTAATCGAATTCTAGTTATCGACTTTTTTTCTCAAGGATATTAATTTTTTTTCAAATTTCGAGAAGATAAGAATATGTGACAATGTCATAGAGATTTTTAGAGATTTTCATCGAATTTTTATACACCAAACATGCCTATAGTAATTATTATAAATAAAAAATAACAAGAAGAGAACGGTTATAATTAATAATAATCAAATCTCAATTATCGAAATGTGTGAGACTGACGTGAGATTAACACGGATTAGTGATTGAGGTTGATGAGCCAAATTTTTATTTGGAGAAGTCATGAAGACTATCATGGGCTTTGTGTGGGGGCAAAAGAAAAATAGGAAAAGACAAAATGAGATTTTTTTTATTATAGAGGTTTGAAAACAACACGTACAGACAATTTAAACATCTCGGAACTATTTTTGCTCGAAGTGCATGAACTATTTGTGACAAGGATCGTCGTGGTGGTAGACCAACAGGACTCCTGACTTTACGTAAGGATTAAGCCGGCATGCATTGAAAATTTTACTTCCTGTTCCGCTCTAGATGGATGTGGTCCAAATCCTTGTGGGGAAGCACTTTCTTGTCTTTTTCTATTTTGTCTAAAATGAAAATGGATTTATTTATTTATTATTATTATTATTATTATTATTATTATTTTAGTGTTTAAACTTGTTAAGTTAGCCACGTGGATTTGACTCGGGGGTTTCTACGGTGGCAGAGTGCACGAGATCGAGGGATCCAAAGCATTTATTAAAAGGCACGAATTCTTAAAATAAATCAATCATAAAAATGATTTTTATATTTAAGACGCCATTTGAACGAGGAAGGCAAAAAAATTAGAAAAAATAGAGGATGTCGATTACTTTTTAATATTAAAAAAATTAATTAAAAATGATTAAAATAATTTGTTAAAGCGGTGAAAAACAAGTCGTTCTAACAGTTTTAGTTAAAAAGTAATTTGAAAAGCTAACAAATGTTGAAAAAAAATAAGAAAAGGTAAATAACTTTTTGTAACTTTTTATAAAAGTTTGTAAAATTTAAAAATAAATACATAAAAAATGAAAATAACAAAAGTTGGTAAAAGTGAACAAATATTTGTAATTTTTTGTAACTTTTGGTGACTTTTGACCCAATCAAACCGGGCCTAAGTCATTGTTGAAGTCGTTATTTTGGTATTCAAATTAGAAGTTGTCATTTGTAATAGCATATTTAGATACGGTCACTTACCAAAAAAAAAATATTTAGATACGGTTTGGTAAGTTAGGCTAATTGACTTATTTACTTATTTGTAAAATGATCAAATTTATCATTTACCATTTTAATATTTTTTAAATCTTCAAGGGTAAGAATATCAAATTAACAAAAACTAAAAAATTAGTTAAAAAATTCATATTTTTTCTTTCTCAAACACAAAAAAGTAACTTTTTTTTTTTTTTACTTAGCTAATAGCTAGCTAAGAAAAAGTTGCCTATTTTACCTCCCAAACCAGGTCTTAAGATGTTAAAAATTAATATTTTCATTCAATATAAAGTTGCTGTTGAAAACAGACCAGGGGTAGGTCCGGTGTACCAGTACATCCGGTGCACCACGAACCATTAGATCAAACTTAAGTCACTGTGCTAGATTTGAGCCAACGATCCGTAGTGCACCGGACCTATCCTTAACTCGTTGGAGAAACAGCATATTTACAAGAAAAGCCTTCTTTTGCAGAGACAACTTTAATGCGACAAAAACTTTGACAGACTATGAGCCCCTCAGTCTTATCAGATGGACTGTAAGAATATGCTATAAACAATGACGATTTTTGAATCCTCTACTTAGATTGGTGATCTTATATTGGACTAAAATATTAATTTTTTACACCTTAATTACGTTGTTACAAATGATGGCTTCTAATTCGAATATATTTTTCAAAATAACGAAATAAAATTATCTTTTAACTGACTTATTTGGAGAATTTATGCTTTTAAGGGTTTGTTTGAAGTAAGAAAAAGTGAGATAAATTGAGGGTTCATAATACGTGCAGTGAAAGAAAAAAGTTGATGTGATATAAAGTTAACAGGATTTATAGAGATTTTCAAAGAAAAATTTTATGCCGAACGTAGCCTAAGTGAAAATTTTGAACAAATCTCCTGTATGAAACCATTCATGCTAATTTTTTATTAAAATTTTTCAAATAAATAATAAATTTATTTTTCAATTCTTAAATTTAATAATATTCCACATTAGATTCTTTAAAACATTTTTTTTATAATATTAATTTTTATAATTTTTTTTTCTAAAAAGTAAAACTTGGTGGCTAAGATATGGTGAGCAAATAGATTGAGGAAAATTTTGATCAAACAAGTTAGTTGCTGCGGCTGAAAATGGGGAGACTGCCGAGGGTGGAAAACAGAGGGTGGGGGGGTGGGGTTGGGGAGTGGTGCAAGAGCCACAATGTTAATGTAAACGCAGGCTAATATTATTACAAAACCGTAACGATGCTCAAATTTGAAGTTTCTTATGCAAGTTAATTTTTTTTTTTCCCTTTTCTTAACTTCATAGCCCTTCATGCATTAAGATCCGTTTGGGAACTTAGTTTTTGATTTCTAATTTCTTGTACTAAAATTACTATTTTTATATTTTTAAAATATTGTTAAATCATAAAAGGTAAATATATCAAATTAACGGAAAAGTAAAAATGCCAATAGTCAAAAGTTAGGGAGCCTGAAATGTAGAGAAAGAAGCTTTTATTACCCCCTACTGCGGGTCTCTAACTCAAAATCAAATTCCATAAGGATTTCAACGTGACAATCTTAGTTTTGCCTTTTTTTTTTTATTATTTTGTCACGAACTTGAAACATTGTGTCCAATTGCTTTTTTTTTTTTTTGGGTTTCATGGGAGTGTCAATTTAAAAGGATTGTTTTAATTATAGATAAATTTATTTGTACTTCACAAATTATTATTTTTTATTTCATTTTACATTTTTTTTCAAGCGTGATTAGAATTACTTTTTTTAATTAGTTATTCTTATATATAGTTTGAATAGACATAATTATTCTTTATAAATAAATTTTTACAAATTTTGATAAAAACACTTAAATTTAGTTTAGTATAAAAAATGAAAAAAAAAAATATGTTAAAGGTAAATTCAAAGAATGAATACTTAGGTAGGTATCCTGAATAACAGAGTACCTTTTTCATGCATTCATTTATCAGTGTCTGAACATAAGAATCACAATTCTTAAGTTCTTAATATTTAATTTAAAAATAATCCTAAGATTTTCAATCTCTAATAATATAGATGTAGGTAAACTCATATAACATTCAATGTCGGTTCATGCGAAAAAATATATATGCATGTTTTACAAATAAGCTTAAATAAATTGATTTTAAAATTTATGAATTAATAAAATTAACTGGAGATTTACAGTAAATATTGTTAAGTTATAAGATGAGGATGAGATTAAACAGGTTAATTTAATTACTAAGCTATATCAAATATTGATGATTTAATCACTCTCATAACAGAAATTGCAATTGAATTTCTTAAATATGTTGTTTTCCAAAATAAATAAAATGAAAAAAAAAAGTCGGAAATTTGGAAGGTAGTACCTACCGAAAAAAAAGCAGGAAGGCCTCTTTGGTGATTTTACTTCTATCTGCCAACTACCTCGTGGCACATCACATGTATTGCTCGTGCTACCCCCAACCCCCAACCCCCCCCTCTCTCTCTGTTATTTACCCGCCAAAACATCCTACCAAACTACCAAACTTCTCTCTCTCTCTCTCTCTCTCTTCTGTAAGCAATGCAAGGAGGTCAAATGGCGGTTGAAGGGTCTCTCCGGTTGGCCTCTGTTCTTACTCCTTCCAAACCCGTAAGCTCCCTAGCACCTTCTCTCTCTCTCTCTCCTCTCTCTCTCTCACACACACACACACACGCTTCTATATATATTTCACTTGCCATTGGGTTTGGTTTGCGAGAAAATTGAGCAAAAGAGAAACAACACAAGATTTTTAAACCCCCTTTTTTAATATTATCTGGGTAAGGAAGCAGTATAATTGAATTGGGTGAACTGCGTTGGAAGTTCTTGCTTTAGTGATTTCCAATTTCCAGACAATAACTTTTCAAAAAATTTCCAGATAATAAAATATCTATATTTCTGAGGTTCAGTTTTAGCTGATGTTCCTAAAATTTCTTAACAACTGAATGGATAAAGAGTCTAAATTAGAAGTTCATAGTTGAAGCAGCTGATTGCTACTAAATTAATTGCAATTGATGGAGAGAGGCTACAGAGCAAACATACAGTAGTTAAATCTTGGGGGCTGGCACCCAAACATTGGATGGAAAATTTCCCCAATTTTCTGTTATCTAATTCGATATCTTATTGTGAAGGGTTGATTAGCAGAAGTTCAACCTGCTCTGCAAAATCCTTCTGGGGCCTTTCAAAGAACCCAAAACACAAGTTGTTGTGGGACGTTCTCTGGTTGTTCTCGGTGAAGTTTTTATGTTAGGGATGATCCGTATTGGAGGTAGGGGTGAGCAAAATCGAACTAGACCTGAAAAATCAAACCAAATCAAATAAGTTTGGTTCGTTTCATTTGGTTCTTTGGCTAATTTGGTTGATTAATTTTTTTTTCTTCTTCCAAATTTTGATTTTCCATTTGGCTAATTTTTTTGCTTAGATTTCGGTTAAAACCCAAAAACCAAAATTTATATTATAATATAGTAAACCTTGTTAATATCTTAAATTTATATTAATACTAGTGATATATCCTGTGCAATGTATGGATTTCTCATATTATATAACTAAGTTGAAGATACTATCATATGCTAAAACAGTTCAGTTGTAGAAATATATTTAAAAGCAATATATGTTGTTGTTTAAACAAATTCAATCAAATAATAAACTTAAAATAAATTAAAATATTGATATTATTAATAACATCGATTCGATTAGATTCAAATTCTAATAAATAAATAAAAAATCAAAAAGGTTAGAGAATAACAATATTTACTTATATAATTAAATAATTTTTATAATTATTATTTCTACTCTTCCTATCACAGTATATATATATATATATATATATATATCAATTACTGATAAAAACTTACAAAATATATATCAATTATACATAAAAATTTTTAAAATTTAAAATTTAAATACGTACTTAATAAATAGTAAACTTGAAGAGAAAATTATTACAATAAAAAGTGTTCAAGAAATTTGAAAAAAAAAGAAAATTTTGTATCTATTTATAGATTTTGCATTCAGGAGAGTTTTATTCTATTTAAATTAGAATACCATTTGGAAGTCTTATCTTATTCTGATTAGAAAACTATTTTAATTGATTGAAAGCTAAATCCAAAAAAAGTTTAAGTGGCGATCAATTAGATTGATTTATCCATTGTTAATTTTATTTTTTAATTTCTAATATTGTTTGATATTTTTAATAAATAATATTACAATACACATATATATTACTTATTTTGTCTAATGATAAAAAATTATAAAGGACATATTACTTGGTAATAAATTAAAATCTTTATTTAACAGATTAATTATTTTTTGCATTATATTTATTATTTTTAAAAAATAATTTGTTAAATTATAAAAAATAAAAAATAAAAATTTATATGATAATTAAATAGAAGTGTCGATTAAATAAAAATATCAAATGATTTCCACGAACATTCTAGTTTGAATACTATTGTGAATAAGTGGTGATTATGTACAGTACTAATTCCATTTAGGTTATGTAATTATAAATTAAGATAATTATAATTATAAATTTATGTTAATAAATTAAAATCTTTATTTAACAGGTTAATTATTTTTTATGTTATTTTGTTTAATAATAATAATAAATAATAATAATAATAATATTTATTATTAAAACTTTCATTCAATAGGGTAAATATTTTTTTGCATTATCTTGTTTAATAACAACAATAATATTTATTATGTTTTAAGTAATAATTTATTAAAATATAGAAAAAATAAAAATAAGAATATGTTTTACATAAAAATAAAAGTAAAAAAATAAGAAGTTATATAATAAATAGAAGTGTAGATTAAATAAAAATATCAAATAATATCCATGAATATTTTAGTTCAAATAAAATTTAAAATTATAAATAAGTAATAATTATATAAAATATTAATTTTTTATAAGACAATTAAGATAATTATAATTAGGTGACACATGTCATAATTATACATGTGTCACAATTATAGTACAAGTTAAGTCGTACGTGATACAAGATAGTTATAATTAGGTGTCACGGGTCACAACCGTAACGCAAGTTAAGTATTATGTGGTGTAGCGGCGTTACCAGACTTTACTTTATGTGTATATAATATGATATTTATATTTTTAATAAATATATATTAATATGTTAAATTAATATTAACAAATTTATAAACCCTAAACCGAGCTAAATATAAATTTAGTTTGGTTCGGTTCTCTTAAAAATAGGGCAGAAAAATTTTCGATGTGGTTCAATTTTTGACAAAAGTCAAACGAATAAACGAATGCTCACTCCTACTTGGAGACATATTTATTAGAAAATCCAGTTGTCGATTGGTAGCCTCTTAAAACAACTGGCTTTTGCTAGAATTAGATGGTTGGAAATGTAGGGTCTGATCAACTTCAGTTAAAATTCTGAACAGCACCGCTTATTTTTCTGGGCTTGAATGAAATCCACACACACTTATAAAACATCAGGCCAACACCCATTGCAAACAAATGAAGTTGGATTGACTGATTATCAGACCGGTACCAAATTGTAACCTAATCAACTGATAATAAACAAAATACTCGCTAATAAATGACGTGACAATCTCTATTCCCAGATGTTTTCTCATCATAGTTCTTATTGGATAGTAAAAAACACAAGTCGGGTTTTGAGCAAAATTAGTTGAAAAAAAAAAAAAGGACTCAGTCTGCATTCAATTAAAATATTGGCTTCTTCAGCCTTCATTTTGCAGCGTCAAAAACACAACTTAGGTGTTGAGCAAAATTAATAATTGATAACAATGGTCAAGAGATCTCAGTCTGCTATCAAAGATACATTCCTTGCTTGAACTCTTTCAGTAATCCTGCTTGGGTTTGAGATGTTTAGAATTACCCCCCCACCCCAAAATTAGACTTTTATTAATATTGTTCTTGGAAATTTACAGAGATATGTACCATCACTGACCAAAATAGTTGGGACCCTTGGACCGAATTCACGGTCAATTGAGGTAATTGAGGCATGTCTGGAGGCAGGAATGTCAGGTAATTCATCAATGGGTTTCAGTATGCATTTTACATTGTGAGAAGCATTATGATGTGCTATATTGAATTTTATTTTTTCTGTTTTTCAGTGGCACGGTTTGATTTTTCTTGGTTAGATGAAAAATATCACCAGGAAACACTGGAAAATTTGAGGATGGCCATGAAAAATGTGAAGAGGTTGTGTGCTGTAAGTATTAAATAATGGTTATCTCCACTTAGTTAAGAAAACTTCCATATGTTTTCTATTACGCTGATATCTAGCACTCACTTCTCTAAAGTAAGTCGAACTGTGGAATTATATATAGTGCTGGTAATGCGGAATGGGAGCAAGTTCTTGGGAAGATTCTTTTATTCTTGGTGTTTAATATTGGCGGATTTTATTGAGATTTTTAAGGGTTTTGCTAATATTTATTTTAAGGAGGCAGTGGATTTGATTTTTAGCGATAGTTTAAGTAAGGATTAGATTAGATTTGATTTAATATTGGGGAATTTTATTGAGATTTTTTAGGGTTTTGGTGATATTTATTTACTCGTTTTAGAGTCTGCCTGTATAAAAGATAAAGGTTGTAATGGTTTGGTAGCTTTGAAGATAATTTGAATAAAATTAGCTTTCCCCTTCTTTTATCTCCCCCCACTTCTCTGTATCTCTTCTTTCATCCCTAGTTCTCTTCTTTCTTCTTCTATCTCTTGCCTAATTTCTCTCTTCCTCTATCCCTCTTCTTTTCTATGTTCTTCTCTATTTGTTGTCTC
This sequence comes from Vitellaria paradoxa, assembly GCA_019916065.1. NCBI lineage: Eukaryota > Viridiplantae > Streptophyta > Magnoliopsida > Ericales > Sapotaceae > Vitellaria > Vitellaria paradoxa. Next base: position 57,306,199 of record CM034235.1, on the reverse strand, counting down.
TATATCTCTTTCTCCTTCTTGGTTCTACATCAAGTAGAAGTTGATGTGTTCTTGGGACCATGCCCCCCTTTCCCTCCCCAAAAAAAAAAAAATAATTATTAAATGCTCTTATGGCCCCTTAAATTCAAAAATACTTAAAAAGTGTAAATAACATGTTGCCCCCTCTCCAAAAAAAAAAAAAAAGAAAAAGAAAAAAAATTAATAAAAAAAAATGAAAAATTTAACTTGGCCCTTAAGAAGTACATACATGGATGTGTTGATTCATCGACTTTCAAAAAACGGAAGACATGACAGCGTGAAGACTCGGCAAATATACTGACTATGGACCTAACCTATTTCTAAATTTGTAAAACTGTCTTCAACCTTGAACTTCCATTCTTATTGTTAGGCCATTTTTTTTTTTTTTGTGGTTTATTTTTTCTTTAATATTTTGCCTTTAATTGATTAATTGGATAGGTTATGCTGGATACGATGGGTCCAGCACTTCAGGTGTGCAATAAGACTGGGAATCCGATAGAGTTGAAGGCTGACAATCATGTGACTATTACTCCCGACGTTACTAGAGAACCGTCAGTAGAGTTCTTACCTGTAAATTATACTAGTGTAGCAAAGGTATACTTTAATCTTTTTACCCTATATTATAATTCAATTTGTTGTGTGTGTGTTGAGGGAAAGGGGGTGGCTATAAAGCAGTATAATGGAATAGAATCATTGCTCAAGCATGACTCATGAGTTACGTATAGTTGATTGAAAATTTTGTCTTGTTTAAACTTATTTTGAAACCCTTGACTATTTTGTTGAAATTAGTGATGTCAAAAAGTTTTGGTTCCTACGACTAGGGAAAAGAGGTTTGATCCAAATGGAATATTGATGAATTGCACACATCTCCCCACCCCCTTTTTGTTGAAAACTTGATTCATTCTGCGAAATTGCATGGGTTGAATGACATAGTTTGTAATGCCCTTCTCTTCAAAATAAAAGGCCACAAGTTCTAGCATTTGTCTTAATCAAAAATCTGCTTTGCTGTGGCATGAAAAAATTTGTAGTATCCATATTTCTCTAATTATATGCCATTTAATTTGTAAATTTTTCTGTGTCTGAATTTCAGGGCGTAAAGAGAGGGGACACTATTTTTGTGGGGCAATATCTCTCCACAGGAATTGAAGCCACCTCTGTATGGTTGGAGGTGAAAACTACATGACATTTCTCCATGCTTAGTTATTGAAGTCTGCTATGGGGGCTTACTCTGATCTGCTAGTTTTGTTGACTATCATACAGGTTTTAGAGACCAAGGGCTCAGATATAATATGTCTAGTGAAGAACAGTGCAACCCTTGTAGGCTTTATCTTTACTATGCATCTTTCCCAAGTTCATATCCATTTGCCTACTTTAACTGACACTGATAGGCAGGTAATGCTGCAGTTTCTAAAATCTCCGTATTTGACTCAAACTCATCTTGTTCCTAAGGAGTTGTTAAGTAAAGAGAATTGTACAGTTGGAAATAATTAATTAAGGCTTTATATCGGAGTTTGAGTGATTAAACTTGTCTGTTGAGCCACAGTATAATAGATAATGACAAAATGAATTTGCAAAGAAAATGTTTAATACTTGAGTAATATTTGATAGAAAGATGAAAAACCAAGAAATACAAAGAGATGAAATGTTTTCCTCTTAGACTTGATTCTTTATAGGAAGGTAGAGATTGAAGATATTGTTGCCAAAAAAAATTCAAGCAGGATGTGTTAGGTGGATTAAAGCTTTTGTTGTTTTTCCCTCAATGTCTACTGGGAAGCTAAAAGAAATTTTATAGAAAAACTATAAAGGCCAACCATACTCCATGATATTAAGGTTAGCTAAAAAATATTTTCATAGAGAAAAAATGACCTAAATGCAGATGGTTAGATGGCTTTTGTAAGAGAAGAAAGGATTATAATGTGAAATAATAACATCAATAAAATTGGAGATAAAATGAAAGAAAACTAACTAAAATTTTTACTTCTCTTTCATATACACGTAATAAAGTTGAAATCACTCACTCCCAAATTTTTAAGCATTATAGACTATATCGAAGTGGGGATCTCGCAACAAAGTTGACTTCATTTCACTTTCATACACACGACATGTGGAAGATGTTCGAGAGGTCAGTTCTATTTTCCTTGTCTTTATTGTTCTTGACCCTGTTATTGTTCTTAGGCTTTTGGCATCATATCTTAATGTTAATGGGTCTAGTGATAGGTTAATAAAGTTTCTCCATTGTATATATGTTATTGAGCAATTTCCTGCTAAAATTAAGATTATTATCATCTTAAATTATACTCATTGCTTTCAGTGGCCATACATTTGTAGCACTTGTATAACCATGGGATGGGGATTAAAGAATGAAAATATCATTGTCATAACAAGCAGAAGCAGCTTATGAGACTGAGGGTACTTGTAACGACTTACATCCCCACAGTTTAAGATTGTCCACCTTAAGCTTGGTTTGGTGTAGTGCAAGAACTTCCCAAAGGATCCAATGGAATACTTTGTCCACATAGCTTTAAAATGTGTTGTACTATAAAGATATTGAATTATATATATATATATATATATAGTTTTTCCTCCATCTAAGTGATGTGGGACAAGTGTATTTTACCGTGCTTTGGTGGTAGCTCGCTCAGTTGTCGACTTGTTGATGTAAGGAAACAAATGGAGTGTTAAACTCTGTTGATATTGCAAATATCCAAAGAAATAACACACAAAAGTACAGATACTCTGTCTAATTATAAAATTTATTAATCAAAATCAACCAACCAAACCTTAAGCATACATTAGTGTAAATAAAAAAATTAAAAAAAAAAAAAACCTTGAAAGCAAAAATTCTAAGCAAGGGTAGAAATAACTAAGAAATAGGAAATAAATAAAAACAAAATTAAATGGCAAATTTGACTTAAGGCTAGATTCATTTTGGCATCGAAAAAAAGAATGCCACAACAAACAATAATAAAAATAGACATTCCTATAAAAAGTTATTACTATTCTAAATATTTTCTAGAATGGCAAAATTAGTCTTTTGAGGACCTAAATGATGGAATTTTCCCAAAAACCAGTATGAGTTATGGCAAAAGTTACGAGTCTTGATCAGATGGCCATGCTTGACTTGGATGCTAAGTTTTGTGCAATTCCGAGATGGCCAACTTTCTAGTGTTAGTCAAGTTCTCAAATCCCTCCTTTCCATGTATTCAACTGCAACCACGGCTACATCATCCACTCACATCACTGTCGGATCATCACATTTTCCCCTCTTAGGGCACGTGCCCTCATGTGGCCTCACATTTTTTTGATTGTTTATTAACTTTGATATCATTTATAATGACCTGCACCGTCGTAGTAGAATATTATCCCCTTTGAGGTTGGTTAGGTGTGGCATAAGGAATTCCTAGTAGGTCATTCATCTTAACATTACTCTCACTCAAACGTGCTTAATCCTGGAGTTCTAATGGAATCTCGTACCTACATGGTTTTAAAACGCCTTCTACTATGAAAATGTTGAATTATGCATACATGGTATTACATCCACCCAATCGATATGGGACAATGGCACTTCACTACGTCTCGATGATAGCTTACCTAGTCTCTTATCGACCCACCTATGTCATCGTTAGTCGTTCATAGTAATTTGTGAATCTACGCTTTCTAGAAGTATAAATTTTGCCTCTACCTTCTAGTTTGGAAAATTTTCAATTTATATATCTGCCCCCCAAAAGACCTTCTCTGGTCTTCATCTAGATAAATGTTCTGAAAGTTCTTGATGTGTTCCTCAACTTTACCTTCTTAATACAGTCCTTTATATGGAGTATTATATGTGCATATTTTCTAATAAGATAATTAGTGGATACTTGAAATTTATTAGTTAATTATGAAGAATTATTGTTTCATTGATTCTGGTCGCCTAATAACATACGAATAGAATTATCTCTAAAAAAAATTATATTAACTTTAATTGACTATAATCAATATGTAACTTTTTTTATAAGATGCCAATTTCGTGTACAACAAGATGGCCTTATTGTTATGCCAGTTCCCAACTCTATTCCAAAAATGCTCATGGTGTCTCTATCTGAGGTACGATGAAATTCCTTATGTCCTTTTGCAGTGAAGTAACTTGAGCTTGCTGCACTTGTTTGTGCCTCATTTTGACATAATAACTCTAATAATAGCTTCAGTTTGGGCGTGCTTAGAAGTTTCTATTATGCTTGGCTCAAAATGTTATTGTCTAAATGTCAGGTTTACACCCGAAGACTAGAGTCCCTTCTTGAGCAGAGAAAAAGGAAATGAATGGATTGCATTAGCTGTTAGGAAATAAACCCTTATCTAAATCAGTGAGAAATGACGAGAAAGAACAATCACATGTACAAGAACACAAACACAGACATTTATGTGGTTCACACAAGAATGTCCTGGGCTACATCCAAGGAGCCAAACGCAAAAAAATAGTCTCAGAACTTACATATGCAGCTAGCCTATTTTTCGTTATATGCCAAAAACTAGAGCCATGAGTTACAAGTGTCAAATCACCAAAATACCTCTCATGACACCTGGCAAAAGTGTATAGATTATTATTAAGCTCCACACTGCCCGACCTCAGCATAAATAAAAAGGGTATGCTAAAAGATAAAGTCCTTAATTCGACTACATTCTTTTATGAGTACAATAAGCTTCAATAGTGAATGACCTATTACTTGCATGCTTTCATGGATCAAGTGGCCTCCTCCATTGATTATGTAATAGTTAGTGGGAGAAACTGGCAGCTACACTTGAAATGTTTGTGGACTCTAGTTCTAATAGAAAAGGATAGGCTTCATTCTCTTGTCCAAGTGACACTAGTGAACTAGAAGTACTGTTAAATATCACATGATGATGGGTTGAATACAAATATGAGATCATGATACCTTATCTCTTCCTACTTTAATACATCCATTGAAAGAAAGTACTCTTTCCCGCCACATTCCTGCTATTTGTTAAGTCAAATACTTATTTATTACCTTGATTGAGGAATTGTTCATTTTTGTGGGACTCAGCAATATGCATAAGAATTTCTGAGTTTTCAAATAATGATAATACTCTTTTTTTTTTTGGTGTTGTTAATTCAATATATATCAAGAGCTAATCTGATGTTTGCTATTTTCAACAGCTTAGAGCTTTCATTAAAGCTAATAATCTTCATGAAACTCAGATTTTTGCCAAAATTGAGACTGTGGAGGTAAGGTAGCATTAACATTAGAGTTAATTGCTGAAGGAAATGGTAGGTTCTCTCTGTCATAGTTATTATTATGACCACAGTGTTTTAATCTTGGCTGACTAAACAGATTGTTTATACATTGCCCTATATTTTGGCAGGGATTGAGACATTTTGATGAGATCCTCCAGGAAGCAGATGGCATTATCCTTTCTCGAGGGAATTTAGGAGTTGACTTACCCCCAGAAAAGGTTGTGTATCAAATGGAACCATCACCATTAACCCTCAAAAGTTCTTACTCTAGTAATTTCCTATGAATGGTTCTTAATCATGTATATAGTTACAAGTGAAATGTCTTATTATGGAAGAAGGCAATAGAACACCAAAATTTAACATGGATGACAATCCTTTAATAGAGGTTGGAGGGAAACTGAACAGTAAATGACAGAACCTTGCAAAATTGTGACATCTTTTTATTGTTTTTCATCTCACATGCCATCCCATTGAACTTTTCATATTCAAGAACAAATTGGTGTTCTGCACAGTTTGATTCAACAATTGATCTCTCTTCCACAGATGAAGATCTTTCAAAACATCTACACTTAATCAATTATAGATTCTTAAAAATTTCAGGTCACAATTAGTAGTTCTTCTTGTTGCTGTTAGCCAATCCTTCTCATGGTTGAGCTATTTCATTACCATCTCTCTCTCTTTCTCTCTCTCTCTCACACACACAAACACACGCACATGCGTACCCACCCCAAACAACATAGATCTACAATCTTTTAATTGTTTAATACAATTTAAAATGCCAACTGAATGACTATATTGTATATTACAGACACTAGCTTGAGTTATTTTTGGTAACATTTCTTGCCAAAGGACATAACAATGATGCAACAAAATATTATAACATGCAGATCTCTTGGTCTGTACAAGATCTTTCTATATTTTTTTTCCCCTAAACCTCCCTATTGATGATTGATTTATTGTGTGCCTCTATTGTAGGTTTTCTTGTTTCAAAAGTCTGCCATATTTAAGTGCAACATGGTTGGAAAACCTGCCATCATTACTCGGGTGGTGGATAGTATGACAGCAAATCTACGGCCAACTCGTGCAGAGGCAACAGATGTTGCTAATGCCGTTCTTGATGGTTTGAAACTTCACACATTTGAACATTATTATTGCCAATTTTGCTTAAAACCTGAATGTTAAATTTTTGTCCTTTCTCTTTTGTTTTTATTCTGTAAGGAGCTGATGGTATATTGTTGGGACCAGAAACACTTCGGGGCCTATATCCAATTGAGGCAATAAGAACTGTGGCTAGAATATGTGCTGAAGTAAGTATCTGAATCCATTGCTTTGTGTGTTTACATAATTGAAAATTTTGCTCAGAATTTTCATTGATTGAGATGATAAAGATTACAGAACAGTAAAAGATGATCTTAACATATAAAAGGAATTGTTTATTTTTGGATTGCAGTATTCTGATGTAACAGTCATATCTTATTTAAACAGTCATCCAACTGGGCATTTTGAGGGTATCACATTCATTTTGGACACACTACATGCCCATGAATAAATAAATAATAATAATAATTTTTTTAGAAGAAACACTTCAACATATATATTTATTTTTCTTTCCTATAGGTAGGAACACTTAGAAAAAATACAGCCTTTTGTGAAAAAAAATACAGCCTTTTGTGAAAGGAAATTGCTAAGAGTAAATTTCCAAGGGCTAACCCCTGCCATTATGATGTAAAAGTTCAGGGACCCCGTGTATGGCTGTTACTGTTTCATGGATAATTAGCAATAATCTTTGAAAAGCATCATTAAATTATTTTTCTATGATTTGCTGGCAGTTTTCTATTGGATTGAAATGCATAGCTACTGCCTGCGCAATTCCTTGGTGACCCTTATTTTATACTCTCTGGATTGCTGTGCAGCTAGAATCTGGGATGACACTCACTTTCTTTTGCTGGTATCACTCAAAGGATTCTTAATATAAATAAATAAATCAATTGCTATCAAATCCACTATGTGAATCCATCCTCATATAAGGAATTTGTAGCTTTGTCAAACATTGCCTTGTTGATTATACAACCATTGGTATCCATAGAAGGATGAATAAAATGAACATAAAATGTTATTTGTGAGGGACTATAAGTTTTGGATTTACATTCTTTTTTCTTTTAATTTATAACTAATTGTCAAGTGCACATTGTTAGAAGATAATTTGGAGGCTTTGAAAAGGGGGGGGGGGGGGAATTGCTACATGATAGAACTTCATTATGGGAACTTGAACTCAACCTCACCACTGCTGGGCTGTGTTGAGTTACTAATCCAATCCAACTTTGGTGTCTTACTCAGAATTCTTGTCCAATCGCAAACAATAATCTCTCTCTTGCACGAGAGAAGTTAGTTTTTGTCTACTTCTCATGATAGCAGATTTGAGCTCTGAAATTCAGCTAAAGAAGCATATGCCTGACATGAGATCTAATGTCCTGTTGCTTTTAGTACTATAAATTATCACAATATCTGTAATATGAATTACAGCTGGCATCTATACGATTTTGGTATGTAATTCCTATTTAAAAAAAAAAAAAAAACAGCATACAACATAATATAGATATGAATATACATATATGTTAAATATATTCCATTCTTCATAATGCAATAAAAAAAGGTGCTTCTTGTAGGCTGAAGGTGTTTATAATCAATCTCTTCATTTCAAGAGAATTGTCAAATATGTTGGAGAGCCAATGTCTCATGCGGAATCTGTTGCATCATCAGCGGTAACTGTCATTCTGATCTCCTATTATAAATGGATTGTATTCCATATGGCTCTGGTTAACAAGCTACATGAGTTATTTCTCATTTTGAAGGTACGGGCTGCTGTTAAGGCCAAGGCTGCAATGATTGTCGTGTTCACTTCATCTGGAAGAGCAGCAAGGTGCTCTATTTGCAATTGATGTAGCAACTAAAGAATATTGCCCTCAAACTATTGGCTAAACATGATTTGTGTAGACAGGTTGATTGCAAAATATAGGCCATCAGTGCCAGTTTTTGCCATTATCATCCCTCGTCTCAGGACAAATGCACTGAAATGGACTTTCACTGGTTCATCACAGGTTGCTGCAGTTATCTCTAAGATTTGTGCCATTTAGTTGCCCCCGAGAAGTTAACATCCCTTAGAACCAATACTTCCATGTATCTTTAACGAGCATTTCATGTCTCCCTTATCCTCCAGGCTAGGCAGTTGCTTGGTGCCAGAGGAATCTATCCTATTTTGGCCAGTCCTAATTCGGTAAAATTTCTTTTTTTTTTTTATCTTATTTCTACGATTGTCATTGGAGTGTTTAATGATATTGATTCAGCAATCAGCATGATTGGACTCTATGAAGTAATATTCATCTTTTGTATTCATTTTTTAAGACAATTTTTTTTTTTTTTTTTTTTTTTTTCAGATGCCTAATTACTGAATGCAGACAAGTTTACTTTTTTGTTCTATTGTTATATACATAATTGCAGGCTACTTCTGGTGATTCTAGTGAAGAATCTGGCTTGAAACTTGCCCTTAAACATGGTGAATCTGTGGGGTTACTGAAACCCAATGACCAGGTGGTTGTATTTCAAAAGATTGGGGATTCATCTGTTGTCAAGATCGTTGCGCTTCAAGATGAGCAATGGATTTAGTCCTAATTAGTCTGTTAATTATGTTGCCTTCTCATGTTAATTATGTACTTGTTTTATGTTCAACTATGTATTAATCACATGATGATCTGGTTTAATTGTTCACGTATTAAAAATAAATACAGTTGGTAATGATGACTTTAAAGTCGTCGTACGAAAATACATTGTAACAACTTATAATTTGTTAAATTTACCATTATGAATAAGGCTTGTAGCAACTTTAATTTGTTAATATACCATTGAGCCCTGTTTGGTAATGTGTTTTTAGATTTTTTAAAACCGACAACAGAAACATGTTTATTAAACTTATTTTTTATTTTTTATTTTTTTTATTTTTATTTTTTGCTTTAAAAAAAATACAAACTTAAACAGAAAAACATAAAAAAAAATTATATGTTCTCGTTCTCTCTCTCTCTCTCTCTTAAATATTTTATTAATTTTAACACTTTATCAATTTTTGTTACATCATATTAAAATAGGTTATTTTATTCAAATATTTTATTAAATTAAAATTATTTTTAATAAAAAATATAATTAAATAATTTAATTTCAAATTAATTTAATATATTTTATTAAATTAATTAATTCAATTAACTAATAATTTAATTAATTTAATATATTATTTAATTATGTATTAAATTAAATCTAATTAATAAGTAATTAATTAAATAATAATTGATGATATTAAACTAATAATTAATGAAAATTTGATAGTTAATTAAATTAAATTTACTAATGAAATTAATGTGAAATATATTTTATTAAATCTAGTTATTTTTTTTAAAAAATTAATAAAATTATATATTCTATTGAAAATTAATTACTTTAAATAAAATCGCATTTCTAAATACAATTTTAATTTTTATTTAAAAAAGAACGACAGCATAAAACAAAAATAAAAATTATAAATAAATAAATATAAATAAAAAAAGAGCGTTATCAAATGTACCTACATAATAACATTTCTTCCTCTTTTTTTATTTTTTTTTTCCCTCTTTTTGAACTGTTCATAATAATATTTCAAGTAATTAAAATTTTGTTGCTTGGACAGATAATATTTTTTTTATTCGCGTAACGGACTTTTAGAGGGTGGATGAGTTGGAGAACTTAGAGAATTGGGTAGGAGATTTCCTTCCCTTGTCTGTAAGCCTTGGCGGAATCCATGTCGATTTGCAGTGTGTGTAAAGCAGAATTCTCGAGCTAAGTAGGGTTGGATGGAGGCTATGACCTATCAAAAAAGGAAATAAATAAAAAGAACGGAGGTTATGGCTCCTTCTTCCTGTCATGGCTGCCGTTGTCTACCAACCCCCGGCCACTCCGCCAACGGCATTTATTCCGCCACCTTTCCTCAGTCTATTCTCCATCCTTACCGACCATCAATTCACTCATTTCTTCACTACCCATCAAAACCACCAGCACCGACCTCGTCAGTTTGTCTTTCTCTATCGAAACCCAAATCCCAACTCATCCCCTGCGGCTCAGCGACAGCCCCCGCACAATTCCTCCCAAACCCACAACACTCCGTCTCCAAGCCACCGCCCCTTCAACCACCTTTTCCTCCGAATCCTCCCGGCGATTCTCTTTCTTCGAGCGACAATGGGCCACCCACCCATGATTACTTGAATTTGCTTCGTCTCTCAGTTCGTTACGGTGACTTTGAACTCGCTGCGGCTGTCCACGCCTCGATTCTCAAGCTTGAAGAAGACTTCCAATTGTCCAATGCTCTCATTGCTGCTTACGTCAAGCTTGGTCGTTTAACTCTGGCCCACAGGGTTTTCTCAAGCCTTTCGTGTCCGGATGTGGTTTCGTATTCTACAATGATATCGGGTTTTGCAAAGGCGAATTGCGAATACGAAGCTTTGGAGCTTTTCTCTGAAATGAGAGGTTCGGGAATTGAACCTAATGAGTTTACTTTAGTTGCAATATTAACTGCCTGCATTCGTCTTTCGGACTCAGAATTGGGTTTTCAATTTCATTCATTGGCGATCAAAATGGGTTATTTGGGTTATACTTTTGTTTCGAATGCACTTATGGGACTGTATGGTAAGTGTGGGCTTTTGGATTTTGCGCTTGCCATATTTGATGAAATGCCTCAAAGAGATCTTGCATCATGGAATTCCGTGATAGCAGGTTTGGTGAAGGATTTGAGGTATGATAAAGCATTTGAATTTTTTCGAGATGTGCAAAGAAGTATGTTCAGATTTGACCAATTTACGCTTTCAACCCTTGTAGTTGCTTGTTCTGAGGGTTTCAATCAGATGGGAGGCCGAGAAATTCATGCCCACGCACTCAAAGCTGGTTTTGAGTCTAATTTGAGTGTAACTAATGCGCTTATTGGGTTCTACACAAAGTGTGGGAGGTTGACAGATGTGGTGACTTTGTTTGAAGGGATGCCTCTAAAAGATATCATTACCTGGACTGAAATGATTTCAGCATACATGGAATTTGGATTTGTTGATTTGGCAGTGAAGACTTTTGATCAGATGCCGGAGAAGAATTCTGTTTCCTATAATGCCCTCTTAGCAGGTTTTTGTAGAAATGGCGAAGGCTTGAGGGCTTTGGCTTTGTTTTGCAAAATGGTGGGGGAGGGGGTTCAGTTAACAGAGTTCACTTTGACTAGTATCATTAATGCTTGTGGGTTGTTGAAGGCAATGAAGATCAGTGAACAGATTCATGGGTTTGTTCTCAAGTTTGGTTTTGGTTCAAATGATTGTATTGAAACAGCATTGCTTGATATGTGTACAAGGTGTGAAAGGATGGCCGATGCAGAGAAGTTGTTTTATCAAGCACCAAGCAACCAGAATAGTCCAGTAATGTGGACATCAATGATTTGTGGGTATTCTCGAAATGCGCAACCAGAAGAGGCTATTTCTCTTTTTTGCCTGTGGTTGTCAGAAGACATGGTTGTTGATGAAGTTGTATTAGCTGCAGTTCTTGGTGTATGTGGAACTTTAGGTTTTCAAATGGTTGGGGAACAAGTCCATTGTCTTGCCCTTAAGGTTGGGCTTTTATTTGATGTCGGGGTGGGAAATGCCACAGTTAGCATGTATTATAAGTGTGGGAAGATGGATGATGCATTTAAAGTTTTTAATATGATGCCAATGCATGATATAGTTTCATGGAATAGTTTGATTGCTGGCTATGTCCTTCACAGGCAGGGTGACAAGGCCTTAGGTGTGTGGTCAAAGATGGACAAGGCAAGTCTACAGCCGGATGCTATTACCTTTCTCTTGGTGATTTCAGCTTATAGGCACACAAACTCTAGTTTAGTTGATAACTGCCGGCGATTGTTTCACTCCATGAAAACTACATTTAACATTGAACCAACTTCAGAGCATTACGCCTCCTTTGTCGGTGTTTTGGGTTACTGGGGTCTATTTGAAGAAGCGGAGGAATTTATCAATAAGATGCGTATTGAGCCAGAGGCCTCAGTTTGGCGAGCATTGCTTGATACTTGTAGAATCCGTTTGAATGCAAAGCTAGGGAAACACGCTGCTAAGCAAATACTTGCTTTGGAGCCAAAGGATCCATCCACTTATGTACTCGTATCGAATCTGTATTCTGCATCTGGGAGATGGCAGTGCTCTGAATCAGTCAGGGAGGAAATGAAGAATAAGGGGTTTCATAAACTTCCTGCTCGAAGTTGGATTATTCATCAAAACAAGGTTCATTCTTTCTACGCGAGGGACAAATCTCATCATCAATCCAAAGACATCTACAGTGGATTAGAAATATTAATACTGGAGTGTCTGAAGGCTGGATATATCCCAGACACAAGCTTTGTGCTTCAAGAAGTAGAGGAGCATCAGAAGAAGGATTTTTTGTTCTACCACAGTGCAAAACTAGCTGTCACCTATGGGCTTTTGACGACCAGGCCAGGAAAACTTATTCGGGTTATGAAGAACATTCTTCTTTGTGGGGACTGCCATACATTCTTGAAGTATGTATCGGTTGTTAGTAAGAGAGAGATACATTTTAGGGATGCTTCGGGTTTCCATTGTTTCTTGAATGGTCAATGCTCGTGCAAAGATTACTGGTGACAATATCCATTCTGGTTAGCTCAGCTCCTTCATTGTGGGTTTTAATGTAGGAAGAGGTTAGTTTTCATTTTCCTCTCTCTCATTTTTGGCTAACTGAAAAGCCTCAAGCTGCTGTAACATATATGTATTTAGTTGTGTAATTCTTCACACAGAATATAAATGACAAATACTTAGAAAACCATTGTTTCTCTTTGAACTTTAGCACTTTGCACCCAAATACTTGGGAACACTGGACAGAAAATTGCAGAGAGCTTAAAAGACAGTGAAAGACATTTCTTGAAAGTTGAAACTAATTTTACCTTATAGCCAGCAATCACATAACTACTATCTATCAAAACTAACTTAAAGACAACCATATATCCTATATATCCATATTACTATGTATCAAAACCCACTTAAACATCATTCGTCCTATAAGAAGATCTAATAATACTTTACTATTTGTAAGAGTTTCATCTAACAGATGGCTTCAACAGCCAGCCTCTCAATGAGAATCTTGCAAACACTAGGCTGGAAAGTCCATTCCGTTGCATCAATCATGCAGCTCTCTTTGCCCATGCATGCATCCATCTCCCCACCGGGGAAAAAAAGAAATAGAAGGAATAAAATTAACTAAAACAATGGGGTTCAGATGCAGAAGTGATTGATAACTCACTTTTTCCACAGGTAGGGGTGGCCACAAGCCAAGTTATTTGCAAACCAGACCAGTGTGGTGTCATCATCTTGGATGATGGCATTGACTTGTATGTTTCGCTTGATAGGAATTCTGAAAATGTAGATAATATTTTGAAGGACGAGAAAAAAGACCCGAAATAAGGGTTGCGAAACTGGTTGAAGCTGCGGCTATGTTATATACAAATCTTTTGGTATCATTTAGAATGGATTTGTCACTTACAAAATGGTTAAAATTCTAATATATTGATAGGTAATTCTAGTTGTCATGGAATATGGCCAATAGGTTTGTAAAATTATGAGATCTGAAATATACTGCTTGCTTTGTGAATTGGTTATGATTATGATGAAAAGATGTTCCTGCAATTTATGGAAATCAGTAAACATTTGTTTATGTTTGGACTTAGAAAGAGTGAGTCAGTAAATTGCATTTCCTTTGTCATTTGAAAGAAAAAAAGGCCAATCTGTGGACACGAGTCTCATTTAATTGATTGCAGTTAGTTCAAATAGATTGCTTCTTGAGATCTTAAAAGTTGGGTGGCTCGTGACAAATTATCTGTAAAATGGAGGGAAAAAAATGATGTGGATTTAAATTTAATACTTTTTGAACCGCAGGAGTTACATTTATCTAGCCTATTTCAATTCTTAATCTATTGCACCTTTGTTAATCAATCTCCACTCTCCGTTTAGATTACTGTGTGGTTGCATGTGCGTGTAATTATTTTTGTACTGGCTTAGTCAGGTATGTAACTGATAAATGCTTAGATTTTTATTTGTCAATTATCTGTAACTCTTTTTTTTTTTTTTTCAAATCTTGCTTTTCAAGTAATTCTGTTGCTTTCTTACCTGAAGCAAGATAGTGCCTTTGTAGCTTTGGCAAGCACCACGATAAAACAAGTGGAGTCAAGTCTATTAGTGTGCCTTCAACCCCACAAGCAGCAAATGTTAATTTTCAGATGGAATCCAGACATTCACATTCGCTTCTTGCAGAAAGCACTCCTGCAGATCTTTTATCAGAGGCCAGACAGGATGTAAAACTAGAAAGTCCTGAGGATAACTTTTTGAGACAATATGCTTTGCTGGTATGAAATGATTCTTGTCACTGTTTGAATCTATGAATTACTGAAGCAAGTAGATATCATTTCAGCTTGGGTTTCAAATAATGGAGTGCCGGAGAACTTTTCAGTCCTTCGTTATCAGAAGCTCTCAAGTCAAGTGGAATTCAATGGTGTGAATAATTTCTTGAAATGTTATTCAAAGTTAAAATGTTCATAACCAAGCAGCCTTGTTCTCCCCATTCCTAGTAAACAAAATTAGGGAGGGAGGGACAGATAGAATGTTAAAAGAAAAGATCTGAAAGTCCTCTACTCTTGCACACCCAGAGTCAGCATTTTGAAGTGCAGGTGGGCAGTGTAAATTTCTTATTTCTTTCTTGTGGCACTTATTGAACTTAAGAATACATAAATTCAGTGCCTAATTACCAAGTGGTTGTATTCTTAGCTTCACTTGGAGCCTATATTTTTGCTGTATAAATTTGCAGGTTATTTGATATGAGATTTGGTAATTAATATGGTTTTGTTTGTTCTATGGGCTTGACAGCTACATTCTTATTTGGTACAGACTAGCAGAAAGACAATTGATCAAATTGACCTCCCTGGGGAGCAGCAAAAGATTTTGTCTGGAGGGGTTGCACTCAATTCAAGTGCTCTAAAGCAGTTGTCTGAGGCAGCTGCAAGAAACCCTAAGAAGGAACATATTCAAGTAACATCTTGATTATTTAGCATTTTTGTTTTTAACGGGCTTTGATATCCTCGGAAAGTTCAAAATTTATTTCTCTTCTAAATATGAAATTTGAATGATGAAATCTGAAGGTAGAACGAACAAATAGCTTTGCCGGAAAAGCAAAATGGTGATTCCATTTTCTCACCTTGGGACAAAGTGGATGATGTGGGAGCACTGCCAGTAAGTTCGGCTCTTTATTTGCAGTGGTGCTTTGCTTCTTAATTACAAATCAAGTAATGATTGTTCCATATTGCTGTCGAAGAGCATTTGTTAAATTAATTCAGTTTGATATTGCAGTCTGTAGCTGAAGCAATCGCACAACTGCATGAGAAGTCATTCGAACTTGAGGTGACGATTTCTATATACCATCTTGACCTGGGAATGTTAATGTTATTATGCAAGACAAGTTTGAAAATTGAAATGAGGCAGAACTAATTTATCTTTGCTTCTTTACCTTCTAAACTGTATCTTTGCTTCTTCACCATCTACCCGCTGCCGCACAACCAGGATGAATGGGCTTTTGACTTGACTATCATCTTGAGAATAGGAAATTCAGCTGCTGACTTTTTGGCAGAAAATGGAGTACTCAGGGGAATGAGCCTGTGCATGGATTCGATATGCATTTGTGAAGATGATGGAGAAAGTTACTGTCATGTAAGTAAAAGAGAGGCAAAGCTCATGGGGCAGTATCAGAATTCAATGGATTGAAGGCTGTAGCGGGGGTTTCATTCATTTGCAGTTGGTTTAAAGATTTTAATAATTTTTGCTTATTTGCAGTGCAATGCTGGGATGAGTTTACTGGTTTTCTGGTTGAAAGGGATACCACTTAAATCTGTTTGCCCGCTTTTGAAGGGATCAAACCATGATATTGGATATGATTTGAGTTTTGTTGCTCTCAGTTCACAAACTGGGAATCAACCAATGTGTCACCTTGCGTCTTTCCTACTCTATGATGTTGGATATGATTCGAGTTTTGTTTCAAGCACATCAAGGCTTCCCTTTAGACCTTGTTCGTTATTAGAAAAGTGCTCTGGAGGTTTGGTTTGTAGCAAACGCGTTGAGGTATTGGTTGGATTTGGGTGCTGACATCGAATCCGATGTCAGTTCAGGAATGGTGACATCGTTTAGATACATTTACATCTTTTTAACAAATTCACATTTTTTTAATCTGATCTGAAGTAGTCTAGATACATTCACGTCTTTTTAAGATTAAAAAAAGTGAATGCATTTAGACTTGAATTTGTTCAATAGCTCCCAGCCATCGAGTTGATATTGAAACTGATATTAGCCTTCTTGCTTTGCTTTATAATATCACAAAGTGACACAGGATCCAAAAATACTTGAAAAAATATATTCATGAAAATTATATATACTTAAAAAATTTCATGATTTAATAAATAATATTTTTGATCAAAAATATTATCATAAAAATTATAATTATCTAAAAGATCTCATGGTTTAATAAATAATTTTTTTGACCAAAAATATTCTAATAAAAATCATAAATACCTAAATAAAAGTATAATACATTGAAAATTTTTTTGGACAAAAATGTCTTCATAAAAATTATAAATACCTAAAAATACTTCATGATTTAATATATAATTTTTTTGACAAAAAATATTCTCATAAAAATCATAAATACTTAAATCTAATATCGAATACATTGAAAATTTATTTTAGACAAAAATGCCCTCGTGAAAATCATTAAAAAACTTTCAAACTTTATAATTCATTACATAATTTTTTAACCAAGACTATTCATAAAAATTATAAAAAAAAAATACCTAAAAATTTCATGATTTAACACATAATTAATATTACTATTTAATACGGCTTGCATTAAAATATACTAATTTGCTTACTTTTTTTTCCTATTGTTTGAAAATTCAATTAATATTGATTACCAGAAATAACCTATATAATTTTTGTTTTTATTTATTAAGGGCCCGTTTGACAATGCTGTCGTTTTTTTTTTGTTATTTTTCTGTTGCCGTTTTCTATTTTTTATTTTCTGTTATCGTTTATTATTTTTGAAATGAAAATTGAAATTGCGTTCAGAAATACAAGTTTGTTTATAATTATTAATTTTTTATTACAGAAAATATTTAATTTTATTAGTTTTAAAAAATTAATAGAACTTAATAAAATATATTTTACATTAATTTAATTTAATTAATATAATTAATTAAATTAATATAGTAAATTATTTGTTAAAATCATTTAATTCAATAAATGTAAAATATATTAAATTATATTATTTATTAAAAATAATTTAATAAAATATATTTCATATTAAATAAATAATTAAATGAGATTAATTATTAAATTATATTATTTATTTTTAAATTAATTAAATTAAATTAATTATTTATTAAAATAATTTAATGAAATACATTTTATATAAATTAAATTAATTAAATCATAAATAATTTAATTTAATTATGATATTTATTTTAAATAATTTAATAATAATTATTAAATTAAATTAAAAATTAATTTAATTTTAATTATTAATTATTTTATATAAATTAATTTAATTATTAAATTAAATAAATTAATTATGATATTTATTTCAGATAATTTAGCAATAATTAATTATTAAATTAAATTAATTAATTTAGTTTTATTATTTATTAAAAATAATTTATATTAATTTATATAATTAATTTAATTTAATGAATTTAATTATATTATTTATTAAAACAACTTATTTTAATAAAATATTTGAATAAAATAATTTATTTTTATGTAATGTAACAAAAATAAACAAAGTTTTAATATTGATAAAATATTGGCAATAGAAAAGAAACCAGAGTGAAAACGTCTTTTTTATTTATGTTTTTCTGTTTATGTTTTTATTTTTTTTTTTGGAAACAAGAAAACGCAAATAGGTTTATCAAACTTATTTTTGTTGTGAGTTTACAAAATTTTGAAAATATAAACAAAAAAAAAATGAAAACGTTACCAAACGGGGTTAAGATTTGTAATTTGGATTTAAAGTTGAAGTCATCCCTATTAATTATCAAATTAAATCACATTTACTTGATAGTTATAAAATTAAAATTATATAAATATATCCCAAACATATATATATTCTCTCATATATATTAATATCAATATAAAGAAAAATTAATTTTAGTGCCTCTTTTTTTTCTTTTCTTTTTTTTTTTGGTGTAAAACTCTCTGCAGTTTTTTAATTTTACGAAAGCTCAAAGTTTTTTTTTTTTTTAATTTCTCTTAACTCTTTTTTTTAACTTCTTATCCTATTTATAAAAAAAAAAAATAATGAAAAAGAAATTTAGAAGAAAAATTATTGCACTACTTTTACCATAGTAAAATATTAAAGTAAAATTATTGTACTACTTTTACCATGGTAAAATATTAAAGTGACATTCTTTCTAAAACTTCATTGGTCTTCTCAAAATTGTGCTCAACCAAGCAAAGCAAGGCAACCCTACGGCGGGCTGTTTGGCTCTATATATAATGCCCTGCTATTGTTAACTCTGATGGCGGTCGCCGTCGTACCGTTTCGCCCGCCTCAGCCCCACTGGACAAATCGAAGCCCTAGTCTTTGTTTTCGTTTTGGCTATGGCTTCTTCACTGTCTGTTGCCTCTTTCTTCTCTTCTCTCCCCGCTGATCTCAAAGAGCATGTAAGCCTCCTAACACGCTCATCTTTATACACTCATGTATATACACAAACTTAAATTTATACATAAAGTCTATTGCTGCTCGGTTTGAAACTTTTCTGATGAAAATAAGAAAAATTCTGATCCAGTTGAGCCTGATACGTTTAATTTTTTTTTTAAATCTTATATAATTATTGTGGTTTAGTTTTATTTTTTACTACTGTCTTGATTTTAGGTGATAGTAAGTTGGAATTTTCCAGCGAGCAAAAGATTGGTGATTGCTAAGGGAAATTCTTTGTTGAATGTGAAAAAGGGTGAATTTGAGTTGAAGTGCTCCAGGGACAAAGAGATGGATGTAAGCACATCTGTCTCGGCTGATATTGTCGCCGATTGCTTTGATGGTTTGTGTTGTTTACTTTCAAATGGGACAATCTGTAACTTGGTTTAGCACCGCTTGGGCCCGTTCGGCAACGTTGATGTTATATTTATAAATTTTAAATTTTTAAAATGTTTTGTAAACTTATTTTTATTTTTAAATTACAATTTAGCAGAAAAATGTAAACAGACAAATCACGATTTCATTGTACTTTTTTTTTCTTCTATAAATATTTTATTAATTTTAACACCTTATCTATTTTTATTGTATTATATTAAAATAAATTATTTTATTCAAATATTTTATTAAACTAAAATTAATTTTAATAAATAATGTATTATAATGATTTATTTTATTAAAATTAAAATAATAATTTATGATTAAAATAATTTATTTTATTAAAATATTTTAATTTTAATAAATAAAATAATAATTTATTATTAAATTATGTTTTGTTAATATATTTTATTACAATTAACTATTATTAAAAGATAAATATTAAATTAAATAATTAAATTAATATAAAATGTATTTTATTAAATTCAATTAATTTTATTAAAACTAATAAAATTAATTATTATAAACAAAATTGCATTACCAAATGTTTTTTTTTTTTTTTGTTTTTCTTTTTTCAGAGAAAAACGACAACCAAAAAAAATTGTTAAACGTACACAAAAAAACATAAATGTTACCAAACGGGCCCTTAATAATTATTAGTTTGATATGGTTAAATGGTTATTGCAGAAATGGAGGTTAAGAAGAATGAGCCAAGTATTTCAACAGTGCTGTTGAATTTTGAGAATAAGTTTGATCCTTATGATGCATTGAGTACACCTTTGTATCAAACAGCCACGTTCAAGCAGGTTAGTTGGTTTCCAATTTCAAAATGCTTCGCATTCATTCACAAGAGATATAGTAATATGGAGAAGACAAAATTGTTTCAAGCACTTACAAAACCAGAAGCGCCCCTTTTGATTACTGTGAGATAAAGATATTTTATATATTTTGGGAAAATCTGAAATAAACCGTAATGTTTACAATCTCGAGTTGGAGTACAATTTATAATACAAATATACACACACAATGATATTTATGTACGTGGATATGTAATGTATGTATGTGTATAAAATTTCCAACAGTTATTCATGTTCGTTCGTTTTGCTGTTAAAGTTAGAAGCTTAGCTTGGTGGAATATAGGTAGAGGCTTATTTTCATTTTGTGGGCCACATGAAATGCTAACATGTCCATTTCCTTATTTCCCTTTCTCTCTCCATATATTGGATGGATTGTGTGTGCCAATGTTGCTACGCATTCCACTGCAGTTAATGAAATTTCCAACCCTTCTGAGTTTTTTTTCTTGTATCATCTTAGTCCCTGCTATTATTACTGTTATTGCTATTATTGTTGGGATAGGGCTGTGATGCTGTGGATGCTAAATGGCCATTTAGCACTTTGCCTTATTATTGTTGGTGGTGTTGTCCTGTTATTATTTTGACTTTGGGTGGTATTTTTGTGGGCCATCATCACGTTTGTGCATAGATATTTACTTTGGCATATTTGTTCACATCACCTTTTGTTTTCTATTTTGCTTGCTTTGTGTTTAATTTTACTCTGCTCTGCAGCCTTCAGCAACAGAAAATGGCCCTTATGATTATACTAGAAGTGGAAATCCTACGCGGGATGCATTAGAAAGGTCCGATTTTCTTGTTGCCAACTTGCCATGTATAATACAAAATGTTTGGCTATAATTATAATTGTTCCTGTATACTGCCAGCTGTAAGCATTATTCTCTTTTGGTATTCTCAGCCTATTGGCAAAGCTTGATAAGGCAGATCGAGCATTTTGCTTCACAAGTGGAATGGCTGCTTTGGCTGCTGTCACTCATCTTCTTAAAACTGGTGTTCTTTTTTCACTCTTTTTCCCTCTTTATTCGCACACATGTTGGCAGACCTATTTATGAATGTATGTGCAGTGTTGAATGGATTGTTCCCATATCTTTTGAAATTCAGATATCAGAGTTTGCAAGAAGAATCACATGGGTGTGTACACTAGTTCCACAATAGGGTATTTTGCAGCAAAATTTGTGTCTATTGGTGTGTTTGTTACAATCTTTTGATGTGTAATAGAGGTTAAAAGTCCCTGCTGATTAAATATTATATTCTTGTTTTGTACTTATTAAACATAATTGTCTCAATGTCTAATTTTTTGGGTTAAATTTTGCACTGTTGTACATAAGAGGTAAATTTTTATTTGCCTCAAATACAAGGAACTGTTTTTATTAACTGGTATCTGCACAGGTGAGGAAATTATTGCTGGAGATGACATATATGGTGGTTCTGATCGACTACTTGCACAAGTAATTCCAAGGACAGGAATTGTGGTAAAGTTAGTATTCTTGTCTTCCTATGTACTAAGATAGAGAGAGAGATTAGTCTTCTTTTTAATCATTAACTGCTAGTAGGATCTTGTATAATCATACTGCAGACGTGTGAATACAACTGATTTAGATGAAGTTGCCTCTGCAATTGGCCCGCAGACAAAGCTTGTGTGGCTGGAGAGTCCAACCAACCCAAGGCAACAAATTTCTGATATTCGCGTAAGATAAAATAATTTATGATTGTTTGCAACTGTTTATCTTTGTTTGCTGCCAAATAAATGGAGGTAGAACTGTTGACAATGAATTAAGATGCATGCTTGATAATCATAGATTCTGCAGGTGAATATACTAGGAAATAGAGGTCATCGATGGATATAGTTGAACACAATCATTGGTCTTATATGGACAGGAGTTTTATAGTATAGGTAACCTTATGCCTCATTTGGTACTAGGGCATTGGATGGAATGGAACTGAGAGTGGGTATGGAATGGTGACAGGGAATTGGAATGGAATGCTATTGAAATCCCTTGTTTAGTTACTGACATTAAAAACATGGTTATGAAATGAGCATTCCCATAGTTTGGTTACATAGTTTAAATATAAAGTTATAGAACGAAATGCAATAAAAACAAATTACTAACACATAGATGCTAAAGCTTAATGGTTCTTCACCTTTTAGAGGGAGAAGCTGTGGATTTTGAGGCATAAGCTTCCAACATTGAACCCTGTAAATTCACTTTCCCCTCTAAAGTCAATGCTATCAAGACACAACATGGCATGGACACATTAACAAATAAAGATATATATATTTATTTTAGAAAATTCTATTTATAAACAAATTAAAAGTGTTAGGTTTTGAAATTCCTAAACTAATAAAAATTTAAAGAAGGAATCAATAGAAGGAAAACAAACGTTTCAGAGAACCAATTTGGTTTCATGCCTGGAAGATCAACCATGGAGGCTATCTTTCTCTTGAGGAGGTTAATGGAACAGTATAGAGAAGGTCAAAAGGATTTACATATGGTGTTCATCGATTTAGAGAAGGCATATGATCGGGTTTCTAGGGAGATTCTATGGAGAGTATTGGAAAAGAAAGGAGCGTGTGTCGCATATATTGAGGCGATAAAGGACATGTATGATAGAGTCATGACATCTATACGGACGACTGGTGGAGAGACTAATGAGTTCCCTATCACGATTGGTTTACATCAAGGCTCAGCGTTAAGCCCGTACTTGTTTGCTTTAGTTATGGATGAGATTACAAGACATATTCAGGATGAGGTGCCGTGGTGTATGCTATTTGCAGATGATATTGTTTTAGTAGATGAGACGAGAGAAGGAGTGAATGCTAAGCTAGAATTGTGGCGGGATACATTAGATACAAAAGGGTTTAGGCTAAACTGATGCAAGACGGAATATATGGAATGTAAGTTTAGTCAAAGTAGGATAACGGGTAGTATAGAAATAAGTTTAGGCACATAAAAGATTATAGAGAAAGATAAACTTAGGTACCTTGGATCTATGGTGCAACAAGATGGAGGGATTGATACTGATGTAAGTCATAGGATTCAAGCTGGGTGGACCAAATGGAGGAGTGCTTCGGGGGTTTTGTGCGACCGAAAAATCCCCCTCAAGGTGAAAGGAAAGTATTATAAGGTAACGGTTAGACCAGCGCTGCTACATGGATCAGAGTGTTGGGCAGTAAAGCATAATCATGGTCAAAAGATGGCGGTTGCGGATATGAGGATGCTAAGGTGGATGTGCGGGATTACAAGGAAAGATAGGATTAGGAAGGAGGAAATTAGGGGCAAAGTAGGAATAGTACCGATTGAAGATAAAATAAGAGAAAACCGATTAAGATGGTTTGGCCATACTAGAAGGCGTCCAGCAGAGACACCTGTTAGAAGGTGTGAAAGTATGGAGATTGCCAGGAGTAGGAAAGGTAGAGGAAGACCCAAGAGAAGCTGGAAAAAAATCATTAAACATGATTTGACCTACCTAGATTTATCGGAGGACATGCCCCTAAACATATCTAATTGGCGTCGACAAATACATATAGCCGACCCCACCTAATGGGAAAAGGCTTGGTTTGGTTTGATTCAATAGAAGGAACCAGTGCCTCGTGCACTAGGCTGCCCTTTTATCTCACTACCTTTTATCCCACTATTTAATCCAAGTTCTTTTTGCAAAATTACAATTTGTTTTAGGTGTATCTAAGTGATGGACCGGTGTGTTTCCCCACTGTCCGGTTCTAGAAATTTTAAAAAAATAGCACCTATTTAGACAAGTGTTGAGATAGTGTCTGACAAGTATCAATGGAACATGGACACGACATGGGTATGTGACCTTCCTAGAATTGTCCGTGCATCCCTTGTACAAATGGCCAATTGTTATATATACATGCTTGCTTCTTGAAAGTTTCCAACTTCAGGCTGTGTTAATGGATTCGATGATTGATAGAAAACTAAGATGCATGTAATTCTTCCGACTGCTTATCCATTGATTGGGATTGCAGTTGAGCCAAAAGTGGTTTAGTCGTTTTAGATTTAGTTTTTGTCTCATTTTGCTATTGGGCTGATGATGGATACGGGAGCTAATTTGCAATCCTCATCTTAGGTGATTAGTTGTCTGCCATGAAACTGGATTTTGAAAGAATTATTCTTTTTAAGCCTTCTATAGCAGCATTGTGATGTGAGATTATTGTATTATAGTTGCCTTCATGGTGTAAACTTTGAAAGTCTTGTATATTTCTTCATGCATCTTCTTCTCAGAAAATAGCAGGGATGGCTCATGCCCGTGGTGCACTTGTATTAGTGGATAACAGCATCATGTCCCCTGTATTGTGTCAGCCATTGGAGCTTGGTGCAGGTATTTAAATTATATCCTAAGGATGTAAATTAATGTTTCAAGCTCCAAATCTCTCTTCAAACTGTTTATTTATTTATTTATTTGAGCCCCTCTTCAAAATTTTATTAAAAGTACTTCTCTTTTTCAGATATTGTGATGCACTCAGCCACTAAATTTATAGCTGGACACAGTGATGTCATGGCTGGCGTGCTTGCTGTTAAAGGGGAAAGGTTGGACCTTCAATAACTCATAAATTGGTTTTCTCTCGCTCTTATTTATTTATTTTTTATGTTTTGTAGGTTATTTATCTCACTGTCCAAGGTTTGACATTTCTAGATTTTAGGTTCATTTGGAACAGTAAGGCTGCCAAACTTAGTTGCCTTGGTGTAATAGCATCCTTTCGTTTGTTGAATTAACTAGAGACTTTAAGAATTGATTGATCATTCAAACTAACTCACTGAGTGCGGTCACGATGAGATCCTAGGCCTGGCCCAAGTGTTAATGGCTTGGGGGTGGATAATAGGCGTCAAAATCCAATCTTCAAGCAAAAAATGGAGCGAGAAGAGGAATAGTTGAAATAAGAAAAGTAGTGTGGTGTTGATGTTTGCTCGTCTTGAGCAAGAAAGTATTTTGTGTTCTTGTGGGGAATTTTATGCATGCCTGTTACTATATATGTGACATGTATAAATGTTTCAATTTCTGTTCTATAAGCCTTTCTAGTGTGGCACAATTTTTGTGGTTGGAATTGTCACATCTTTGATGATCCAATATGGATATCAATATCTGATCCCCAACCAGATCTGGAAAGAGCATAGAATTTCCACGCTTGCTAGTTTCCAAGTGATGGTGTTTTCATTTTTGGCTTCTTGGTTACTACTCTTTTGTGATGACATGACCAGTCATTGGGATTGGATGAAAGTTTCTGCATTCATCTTGATTTGTCTACTGAATCAGTTCTCCTCCTCAATCTTATTTCCCCTCAATTTTGATCGTGTCAGGTTCTATGTTAACAAAATTGTCCTGTACTGAAATGATATCTACATTGACCATATGTTTTCTTTCTTTCAAGTGTTTGTGTTGCATTCTATGTGTATCAGATTGGCAAAAGACTTGTATTTTCTCCAAAATGCAGAAGGCTCTGGACTTGCACCATTTGATTGTTGGATTTGCTTACGAGGTATAAAGACCATGGCCTTGCGTATTGAGAAACAACAGGTGCTTTGATAAACCTGCCCCTCCAGAATATAAAAGTGAAGTAATATTTATTTTTCCACCTCCAAGCTTCTATTGGAATTGATGCACCCTTCTTATTGGTCATAGTGATGATAAGGATAATAACCAAGGCAAATTTGGGTTAGTTGTTAGAATCCAGTGATAACTGACACTACGAAGTCTTCAACTATCATGTTTGGCCCATCTGGTATAAAATAGAACTCAAACTCTGTGGATTATGTGGGTTCCAATATCATGGTTAAAATTAATGAACTATGCCAATAATTTCAGGACAAGCTCTAAATTGCTATTATGGATGTGTCTTTTCTGATGTATTGCCAGTGTCATTTGAATAGTAATCAATTTTTTATTGGGTGATGGTTCTGGCAATTGGATGTGAGCCTATCAAAATTAAATGTGGCTATTGTTGATGGCATACTCCTATGATGCGTAAAAGGACAGCAATTGTTTAGATGATCTTTATGCAATGGAACCAGAAGAATATATTACTGTAAATGACAATGGAAAATCATAATTCTTCATGCTGGAGTTGGAAAATATCTAGATCATAGATTTATACACAAAAGATCAAACCTTTGTTATATATATATATATATAAAATAATGCAAAAGATTGAACTTTTCTCAATAATTATAAATAAATTGCTTAGGCTAGTGGAGGTGCTAATAAATGATGGAACTACAATTAGGCTAGGGTTTGTTTTGGTTGGAGGTTCCTAAATGCTCTCTCTCTCTCTCTCTAGTTTTATGTCCAGAAGTTACATTCTTTGGGCCCATCCCCCCCCCCGGGGCCCGGGGGGGGGGGGGTTAAGTACATTCTCTGGATTTGTTGGTTTTTAAGGCTGCATAACACAAATAGGCAGGGGTGGCTTTCTGTTAATGGCTTGAATTTGGTTAGAAAATTTGCTTGAAGTTGTTTCTTTATTTTGATATTTTTTGCATGAACATATCATTTTAATGTTATGATTAGCTTTTCTGAAATGGCTGCTTTGGTATCTTTGGCAGGAGAATGCACAAAAGATTGCCGAGTTTCTATCCTCCCATCCCAAAGTGAAGAAAGTTAATTATGCCGGTCTACTTGACCATCCTGGACGCTCTTTACACTATTCACAGGTAATGAGATTGGAGGAGGAACTCTCAGATTAATATTTCAGGAGCAAATGCACCCCTCCTCTGTCCCATATTTAGTGATTTCTCTTATGTTAATATTTTTCAGGCAAAGGGTGCGGGGTCTGTGCTGAGTTTTCTGACAGGATCCATTGCCCTCTCTAAGCACGTTGTCGAGACTACCAAGTATTTCAGCATAACTGTCAGTTTTGGTAATTATTCATCCCATTCTAGTCTGGATATGTTTACTAAATTCTCTAATTTCTAATAAATTTTTTTAACTGATAAGGCTTTTAATCGGACTAACATTGTTAGACACAATGCTAAATACATGCTTCTTTACAATACAACATTACCATTCTTTAACAGGGATTGGACTTTTTAGCATGAATTGTTGCTAACTATTGTGGGTAGGTCAGGGTGGAATGAGTCCAACCTTTTTCGGGAATTATGCTGGGTATTAGGTAATTGCGAAACCACCGGAGTCCGGTGGAGAGGAGAGAACCAGAGGCAATCTGGAACAAGAGAGAGAGAGAGAGTGTGTGTAGGGATGATAATGGTCGGCGCTTGGTATACCATTGATGCCAGACCCTCTTGAGGAGGAGGGTTTATATATGTGAGGATAGAGCCCTTTAGGCGGGAATGTCTAGTCCCGATGCAATGGACCCAAAGAAGGACAAGAGTCGCCCATTTAATTTTCTCTCTCTAGATTGGTTGGATGAATTCCAATGGCCTCTTGGTTTTAGCCTCCAATCCACTGAACCTCCAATGATCCGGCTATTTATTAGGTAGCTAAAGGGGTTTCCTCGGACCTTATTCCAAGTCCAAGGAATGGTGTACATTGGCGTGGATTGTCATTAATTGTCCTACGTATAATTAGCATAAGTAATGATGATATGGCGTGTGAGGCTATATACCATGTACGGTGTAACAACCTTTTGGACGTTTTAACCGTAAACCAGGTACCCACAACTATTTCTATATATATTCTGAATCAGATTCCCATTTGTGTAGTTTTCCAAATTGCATGCTCTACTGAGACTGATTTTAGAATGTTATGAGAAAATGCACTAATTTTTATAATAAGATAAGGAAATCCAAGGAACGAAATATGTAGATACGTAAACAAACTCCATGTAGCATGGTTTGGAACTTTGGATTTGGTTCTGCTTACAAAGCCCACGTGCAATCTAACACTCTTTTTTTGGTTATAAAGAAGGAAGAAATGGAGTGCATTTGTATTCAGACAATGGAAGAATGCCCAACTAGATTTAAGTCCCTGTGGTGGATTTCTGATCCTAAGGGTGTGTTTAGGGTGAGGATTTGGTGCGAGAAAAGGTTAGGGAAGGGAAAAGGAAAAGGAAAAGAAAAATGTAGGAAAAGGGGGGGAAAAACATAAAATCCCAAACAAAGTTTATTTTTTGAATAGATCTAAAAATATAATAAATTAAAAGGTATTCATGAATTAATTAGTTTTTTAATTTAATTTCTAAAATTTAATGCAATTTCCTTTCATTTTTTATCATAAACTAAACCTGAGAAATAATTTTGATATTCCATTTTTTTTCTCTTGACAAATATTTGATTCAAACACAGTTGAAGAGGCTCTCTAAATTTATAGTTGCCTCTACTGATGGGGGTGTTTATTTTGTATTGGCGGCAGGAAGTGTGAAGTCCCTCATCAGCATGCCCTGCTTTATGTCCCACGCAAGCATACCGGCTGAAGTGCGCGAGGCCAGAGGGCTGACTGAGGATCTTGTTCGTATCTCTGTAGGGATTGAAGATGTAAACGATTTGATTGCAGATCTAGACAATGCACTTGCATCTGGACCTCTATAGCTGGTTGAGAGGATATTCACTCGAAAGTGATAATCTGCATGTCATTGCAACCCGGAATCATCTAATCTTTTATGAATTTATTTATGCTTTCTTCTATTCTCGCTCTGGTGCATCCATCAGATCATCTCTCTCTCTCTCTCTCTCTCTGCATTTTAAGAACAACATAGAAATATTGTTAAAAGTTAAAAGAGTTAGTTTTGGAAGGGAATTGAACCCATCTCCCATTGGAGACATGGTTCTGGGCCACTGGCGGTTAAATATCTGTCTTTTAAGGATGGGAATTCATGTTTAGTACACTTCTGTGTGGAAATGAATTTATGTTCTCTCTGTATGTCCCGTCTTTAATCTTTTGTTTTGGTTTGGTTGACAGTTGATGCCAGGCCTATTTTGACCCTAAAATTTTACCAGTACTTTGGTGTCACAAGAATGGGTCATTCGCTGCATCGACTGGTCGCGAGTACTGCTAGCGACGGTCCTAGCATTCTCATTGTTAATTAGCAATTTACCACGGCTGAAAGCACGTTAAAGATGGACCACAGTTAAAGCAGGGTTCATTTAGGATAAATTTCACTGGTTTATAAATTTAATCAACATTCGTAGGCATAATGAAAATTAAAAAAAAAAAAAAAAAAGAAGAAAACTGGCTTTAATTTTCTACCTATTAGAGTTGTGGATCATCTATATGACATTAAGGCTATAGTAAATGGAGGATACTTGAGCAAAGCGAGTGTAAACATGAATGAAAACTAGCGGCTCGAATACTGGAATGGATTACTGAGTAACTAGGGAGCTCATTTACAAGGTCATTTGAAAATTCGGAGAAGGTACATAGGCAGTCTAATGTTCACTTAGTATTATTGGGAGAATCATCGAGAGAAAAGTAAAGAATATGTAGCCATTTGGTATTATTAGGAGAATCATTGAGAAAATTAAGAGTCACGTAACGAGTCTGAAAAATCTTTGAAAAGTTAGTTTGTCGCGTGAAAATAATTTTTCTGAAAATAATTTTTGTAATAACTGCCTTTTAATTAAGTAAACCTAATTTTACATATTTTAATATTTTTTAAATACTATTTTTAATCATCAATTGCCTTTACATTTTTTTTATTTTTTCTAAGTGTTATTTAATTATAAATTATTTATTTAAATTCTATTTAAAATTAATCATCT
Organism: Vitellaria paradoxa; assembly: GCA_019916065.1. NCBI lineage: Eukaryota > Viridiplantae > Streptophyta > Magnoliopsida > Ericales > Sapotaceae > Vitellaria > Vitellaria paradoxa. The sequence goes on along the minus strand of CM034235.1, from coordinate 57,276,215 downwards.
AATATTTTACAAGTATTTTAATAATTTTTTATTTTTAATTTGTTTGATAAATTTTATAAAATTTAAAAAATAAATATTTACTTTAAAGAAAAATCACACCCAATATTTGAGCACCTACATCTATTTATAAAAGGCCAATCTCATAGAAGAAGTCACCTTGGTTAATGTAGGGGTAAAAGTTATTCTGTACAACAGCCCATTTATGGTTACATTTCAAACAGAGAGAGTCAACTTTTTCTACCTCTCTTTCTTCTAAAATCAGTAAAACAAAAATGGAATTGGAAGTGTTTGATCTAAATTCTGTACAGATCTTTCATCTTAGTACCTTTCTTTCTCTCATCAGATTATGAAAATCTGATTCTTTTTTTCAAAAAAGAAAAAAAGAAAAAGGTAAAATTTTTTGGCAGGATTAATTAAACCACAGCAAGGCCACTGTATCTGGGCCTTGTTCTGTCTGGTGGGAACCCTTCTTCCATGGCTTTTCTCTTGTTATTGTTGGATTGTAGCTGATGAATCTCTGGAGTTTCTGATTCCTCTTGTTTGTCTGCTTTTTGATGGCTTTTATAGTTTGTTTTCATCATATGGGATTTAAGCTTATTGACATCTGATAATCTCACAGGTTTGAGAAAAAATTCTTCTGCTCCTCCTTCTAAGCATCTGCACTACCCAGTCAATTTCACCTCAAACATCAGTTTCTAGGAAAATTAAATTTTAATTATACATTCACTCATACATGTATAAATAATGGACCGGGTCGGTTCGGGTCGGGTCCATTCATTCTCACCTGCTTATTCTTGAAGGAACATGCTCAGATGACATGATCACCACTGGTATGCTTCTGAGAGATGAAGATTTCTGAGAAATTGGAAGTCCATTTATTTAGTTAAATCTGTTTGTTCTCAAGGAAGATAGGTGTAATGAAAATTTTATTTAAAGAACCCTATAGTGTGTGCTTACTAAGTGAAATGAAATAAGATTCTTGTTTGGCTGAAAATCGAGTGGGAAAAATTTCTAGAAATTCTACTTGGATCTCAAGTGAATGGCAGGCCATACCCGGCCAGATGGTTGGAAAATTTTCTGCCGTGGACCATTTTCCAGGAAAGGAAATGAGGGAAGGTTGAAGATGTTAGGAGACTACGATGCATATACGTATAGAAAGTAAAATATGAAGCTGAAGTGTACCTTTACTTTCTTGAGCAAATCATAGCCTGTCATTCCAGGCATACAGTAGTCTGTAATAATCAGATTCACTTCCACTTCCTGGAAATTCCATAAAGAATCAAAGGAAAACAAATTTAGAAAGCCCAAAAATACCAATCAAATGGAGTTTCCAAGAAAACTTCAAAAATACCAGATGTTGAATGAGAAAAATAGATAAAAAGAGTCCCAGAAAGGAAAGGGGAAAAAAAGTTCCATACACGATGATTGTTTGGAGAAACAGAAGGTTGGTTTAGGCTGCTCTGGTCATCTTCAAGCAAGCCCAGGAACTCTAGAGCTTTACTACCTGAATCAACTGCAGTAACTGCCATGAAAAATAACAACTAATTCTCGGAATAAAAACAAGAAATTCATGCCACAAAAGACCTTTTAAAAAGTGAAATTTTCATCTGCTTCCAATCCTTGTTTTCTGTAGCCAGTGAAGTACCTTTAAAAGATGAGGTCCTGAGGAGCCTCTCTATGAGCTTTCTGTCTATGAGGCTATCATCAACAGCTAAGACATGAAACTGTGACTCTGCTGCCATGCCCATTTCTCCAATTCAAGATCCAAGTTCAAAGCAAACGAAAAGAACAAGCAGAGGAGGAGGAGGAAGAAGAAAGAGGGAACAATTGGCCTTCCTTCCTCTCTTTGTTTTACGTTCTCTTATTTGTATTGAAACAAGACACACCCAAATCCACAACCCAGTAAGCAAAATCTAACCAGATTTCATCCCAGATTTTCCAAATTGATTTTTGAATTACAAGGCAAGCAATCCAAAGTTAAAATAATAAAGAAACAGAGAGATTCCACAAGGCTACAACATGGGGATTGCATATATTGTATTTATTTTTAAAGCTTATATATAAATATATATATCCAATAGAAAGAAGAAACAAAACAAATAAAGTAATAGAGATGAAAGCAGAAAAAGGAGGGGATTGGTTGTGGGTCGAGGAAGGGGGTGGTGGTTGTGGACCCACCAAAATCCTTGTAAGAGATACAGGTGAGGTCAGCAGTTGAGTGGTGCAAAGACAAGGCAATTTCTTTTGATTCACTTTAAAGATTTGCTACCTATGCGCATTCCAATTTGTGCCCCACTGTTCCATCAAAGGCCAGGCCATCGCCATCCCATTCCATTTGCCCTTTCTTCTTTCATTCATGTGGCCCAGCTCCGAAGTTGACCAATTCTAACACAACCCGGAAACCAAATCATCTTACTAAATTAATATAAACTTATAAATTTATAATCTCTTAATTGTTGTTGTGAATAAAAAGTTTAAATTTTGTATAGACTTGTCGAAATTTGTTAAGATTAATAAAACTCCAAACGATTCTATTAATATAATTTATTTTTCATGTATCCGTAATCGATGAATATTTGTTTCTTTTTGTTTTGTTTGGGGAAGATATAGAAATATTAATAACGGAACAGGTATGAGTATAAAAATTTTAAAGTAATTTCTTGGACGAGAATAGAAACAAGAATGAGAAATAATATTATTAAATAGGAATAAGAACGGAAAAAGTGATACTCGTCTCATGCTCGTTTTATTGATATTCCAAGTGATGACAATCTTGTAATTTATGTAATATGTAAAAAATTTTAATTTTATAAAAATTTATTTATTTAATTTTTTTAAGTCCCAAACAGCCTTAAAAATGCTTGCCCCCACTCCAACGTAACTTATAACTAGATCCCTTGTAATTTTTAAATTATACAAAAATTTTATAATATATTACTCATCTGCAGCATCTTTCTCTGACACGGACCATGCATTGGAGCAAGTTTTCTGTCAACTTAAATTAATTTTGAGTTTTAATTATTAAAATTACTCTGATAAATTTTATTATATTATAATAATTAACTATTCATAAAATAATTAATTTTATTATCTTTTTTTTTTAATGAATTAACTATTGATAATTTTTGTCGATCTCTAGGAATTATAAATATTAGGTCTCCCGGCCCGGCCCGGCCCGGATCGCATCACAGTTAGAAGTGAATTGATATTCATGTGTATTCATCCTGTCATTATTGTTAACTGATGCCCTGTTATTATATAAGATGCCAGAGGATTAATGTTCATCTATATTTGTAATTTGTCCTGTTAAATTCTGAGGTTTGAAAGCCTAGTTTAGTAAGTGTTATAATTAATGAAATAAACTGGAATGAAATTATTTTTATTTTAATTTATTTTAATATATACTTGGTCTTAAATAATAAAAGAATAATATTTCAACTTTATTTTTTATTAACAATAATAATAATAAATAATTAAAACAAAATTAGATTAATTCATTCAATTTTATTTCTGTCTGCCAAGAGGAAAATAACAACTTCAACATTTGCTGAAAAAAAGCATATCTTAATTTAAATGATATAATACTCATTTCATTTCAATGAAGATTTCATCTGAAAAAAAAAAAAAAAAGAAAGGAAAACAAACAACTTTCGAATTATATAATTCTTTCTCTTTGTATCCTTAGCAAGTTTTATATCAATTTGACAAATTTTATATTGATTCGAACTCAAATAACAAAATAATTGTTTTATCTTTAAGTTCGTTTTTTCATTCAGATTCACATTCTGAACATTCCAAAAGGTTCAAAAAGTATTCATTAGTTAGTTTTTAAGCAGTTTAGTAAATTTTGGACAAATCCAAGCCTTTTCACAAAATGAACATTCGTAAATTAGTGTTTTACCTGTGCATATATATATATATATATTCTCTATATTAACAATGTCAGCAACTTATGTAAGGCTAAAAAATATTCATCGATATGTATCTTAATAACTAAGTAAATTTGCAAATTTTTTCATTTTTGAGGATTAGTTTTAGAATATTTTTTTCTTATTTTATTTTCTTTTTAAAATATTTTTTCTTTATTTTGTTTCCAAATTTGGTGTTACGTCACGTTTATTAATTTTTTTTAATTTTTTATGATTTTCTTAAAATTTTAATCATTTTTGCTTTGATTAGGATTCTAGCATTTAAATATTTTCTATTTATATATAAGTTTCCGAGCTAGTTAGTTGAGTTTTTTTTATTAATAAGATAATTATTAGAGAAGTCTTCTTTTTACAGAAATCTTTATTTTTTTTGTGTGTTGTTACACTAGAAGTGTGTTTGGCGTACTGAAAAATTCTGAAAAATTTTTAAAATTTTTAAAAATTATTTACTTTTTATCTCATTACACGAATTATGAATTCACAAATTATCTCACTTTTACGTCATTTTTTATCACTCTAAACACCTCATAAATAAGAAACTAAAATCCATCTAATCCACATTCCCATGCACATTTCTTTTTCTCCGTTACAATTTTGCCGCCGCCTCCCTTTTGGCCTTTCTCTCCTCTCCGTTGCCAGTTCCAAAATCTCTTGTTCACCACTGAGAAGCGGTAGAATTTCCTGAAATCAATTCAAGTAGCGTACCCTGAGAAGAAAAATTGGTTTAAAAGCTGGTTAACTTGTTAACTCCTACATCCACAGAATTCAAAGTTCTTCCATTTGATGCAATAACAAGATAAAACAAATCTCTAGCTATTTCAATTGTGAGACCGTTTGGAATGATAAAAAAATAATAAAATTTAATAAAAATTATAAATTCGTAATTTATATAATAAAATAAAAAATAAATAATTTTTATAATTTTTCAGCACCTTTAATCAAAAGTTCCAAACGAATCCATTTGGAGCTCTACCAAATAAAATAAAATTTTATAAAATTTTACAAATACGAATTAAGAGATAATAAAATTTAAATTTTTTACTCACTGCACGAATTACAAATATCTAGCAAACTTATTTGAACTTTAGCTTCACTTTCATCGGCATTTGATCCACTCGTCGGGATTCGTGAAAGCGTGTTTGAAACCGCGGAAAACAATATTAATAAAATGGTTTAACACCTGAAAACGTTTTTTTGGAAATTCGTTAATTATTTATTTTCCCGTAAAACAATTTTTTTTTTCTAATCTGAACAAACAAAAATTTTCTATATCATTTGGGAATTTTTCTTTTCTGTTCCTCTAATTGTTGTTCTTTTAGTTAAGAAGATTGTTTGTTTTGATCAATTTCTCCTTAATTGCCGTGCATGCATGGTCAAAACTCAAAAATTAATAATGAATTGTAAAAAAAAAAAAAAAGGGGGGGGAAATGGCTATTAATTGCGAGAGGAAATGGGAAATGATCAAATGGGTTCGCCCTATCCTCTTAATTTGTTGAATTCCACTTGAAAAGTTAATGGTAACATTATCACCCTTAATCTCTCCAATCCCTCCAAATGTGTGTTTTGGGCGGTTTTGGCGGATTTAGGAGGCTGATCCACTTCATGCATTGCCAGAAAGGTGAGCGAAGATAGTGACTGAAAATTCTTCTTTGACCAACATTTACTTAATTGAAAAATTTTCACGGTTTAATTAATTAACTTAATTGCCAGCAGTGCTGAAATATTACGATGCCAATTATTACCATACCTTAAATTCTGTACCAATTTTCATCCGTTTCAGTTAAATTTTCAAGTGGCACATGCATTGTTTGTTAGAAAATTTATTTTTTTTGGTCCATTTGAAATCGTACCACACTTAATATATTTTAACAAAATTTATTATAAAAAATATTTACATGGCATCATACCCATAACTGAAAAAATAATAATAATAAGAACCCAAAATTGACCCTCCCAAAAAAAAAAAAAAAGTGTTTACATCACAGGAGACAGAGACTCGTGTCCATCCTTTAAGATTTGACAGCATTTTTTGAGACATGACGCATAATTTTGGGAACTAGCTATTTGGTGTTAAGAATCAGGAAGAGACAATTGAACCCCCCAGCATGCAAATTTGAACGATCTTGAAGAGAAAATAGAGAACTGCGGGAAATTATCATGAAGGCATGGGAAGCTACGATTCGAAAGACACACGCCGCAGCAAAGAGAGCCAACAGCATTTTCGGGTCAGCATACGTAGCGCATGTTGACGACAACAACAACGGCGATGAAACAACCGCGGAAAACGATCCGTCGTCGATCGGGCTCGGAACAGGCGAGATTTATCAAGCCGACAGAGTTCTTTCCAACGGCGATTACTACACTGGCTATTGGTGCGAGAATTTCCCCCACGGCCACGGGAAATACCTCTGGGCGGACGGGTGCGTCTACGTCGGCGAGTGGTTCAAAGGGAAGACAATGGGGAAAGGCAAGTTCACGTGGCCTTCGGCTGCGACCTACGAAGGGGAATTCAAAAACGGTTATATGGACGGAAAAGGGATTTACAGGGGGCCGCCTGATAGCGAAGAATGCTACCGGGGTTTTTGGGTGATGAATTTGCGGCACGGACACGGCGTTAAGAAATTCCCCAACGGCGATTGTTACGACGGCGAGTGGTGCCGCGGAGCGCAAGAAGGTCACGGGAGGTACGAATGGAAGAAGACTGGGAATTATTACGTCGGGGAATGGAGGAATGGGGTGATTTCTGGGAAAGGGACTTTCATTTGGAGGAATGGGAATAGGTACGACGGGTACTGGGAGGATGGATTTCCGAAAGGAAACGGGACGTTTAGGTGGCAAGACGGGAGTTTTTACGTCGGGAATTGGAGTCGAGATCCGAAGGAACAAAACGGGACTTATTATCCGTCCGGAAATTCCCCCGAGGGGAATTTCGAGTGGGACCCGCAGGAGGTTTTCGACGTCGACTTGAAGGGTTGTGAGGTCTGTCCGAACGAGAAGGTTTCGATCATGCCGTCGCAGAAGAAGCTCGCCGTTTGGATGTCGTCGAAGGCGGTGGATCCTGGTATTAAGCCGCGGAGGATCTCAGTTGACGGGAGGATCGACGCCGGAACGGATAAGGAGTCGGATAGATTGAGGATGTTGGAGGGCGACGCTGCTGCGGGTGCTGCTTCTAGCTGTAATCGTTGCAGTAGTTTTGACAGGCAGTGTGTGTTGGGAGGGATATGTAATAGTATTGGTGTGAATAATTCCTTGGAAGAGGGTTGTACGAGAGGAAGCCCCATTAGGATACCGAAGATAGTGAAGAGACAAGGAGAGACCATCTCCAAAGGGCATAGGAACTACGAGCTCATGCTCAATTTGCAGTTGGGAATCAGGTGCGTATATACACACATACATACATACATACATATATAATGCACATATATATCATGGCATAATAATAACATGCGATGAAAAGATTTTACCAGAACAATAATAAAAGGTTCATAAAGATGGATATAAATCTAGTTACAAAATTACTTTCTTCTAGAACCAAGCCTAATTACAGTGGTGTTGTTATTGAACGTACGTACAGGCATTCTGTAGGAAGACCAGGACCAGCTGCAACACTTGATTTGAAGGCGTCGGCTTTTGATCCAAGAGAAAAGGTCTGGACAAGATTTCCTCCGGAGGGATCCAAGCACACTCCCCCGCACCAGTCCTGCGAATTTAGGTGGAAAGATTATTGCCCCTTAGTTTTCAGGTGAGTCGCCCTACCTGGCTACTTGACATGTACATACCCATGCATGCATTAGCTTGGAGGGTGGGCATATTCTTCGGGCTTGTAATTGTCATGTATTGTTTTATAGTTTTCTCTCTTTCTTCGAAGGGAGATTATAAATATATTTTACTCTTAATTTTTTATACTACCTCTCTTCTCAAAATAAATATTTATTTTTCATAATTTTTCTGTCACCCCCTAATTTGAGATATTTGAGACGGAATAGTGCGAGAAAATGAAGATTAATTTGAAACAAATTAAACTTTAATTCAAAATTTCATCACATCAATAAACAGTAATGATATGGTCACTTATCTGAATTGATCTCCACTACATGTGTCAACACATAACATTTGCATACATTGTCTCTCATTTGCCAATTTTTGATTGATTGATAAGGAAAAAAAAAAAAAAAGTTCAAAAAAATTTCACTTTTAGCAACTTTTAATTTTCCTATAACAAATTGAGAAATTTTTACAAATTTTTTGGGTAAAAAAATTGCTAAAATTTAAAAGATGCTATACAAACACCTTTTGAAAATTGTTAAAAGTTGTGTTTTTTCGTGCAATCAAACGGCGAGGCCTAAGAAATTAATATGGGAGGTGAGACTAATTACATAATTAACATGAATTATCAGGACTCTAAGGAAGTTGTTCAAAGTAGATGCAGCCGACTACATGCTATCAATTTGTGGGAACGACGCTCTTCGAGAACTATCCTCGCCTGGAAAAAGTGGAAGCTTCTTTTATTTGACTCACGACGATCGTTACATGATCAAGACAATGAAGAAAGCAGAAGCAAAAGTAAGAATTCAACGGATGTTTGCTTTGACTGCTTTTTTAAACTTTTTTTTCCTTAAAAAAATTGAAAATATTTTTGATTTAGAAAGTACTTTTTAAAAAAAAACATATTTATATTTTTTATAAAATAGAAACAACCCTGATTTTTAAGCATAAAACAAAAAAATAGAAAATATTTTTCCAACTAATATTGCACCGATTCCTTGCCAAAAATATATATAATATATATAATGTTACTAATTTATACAAGTGTGTGAAATATATCAACAATAATTGGCTCATTAATTAACTATTTGTCTCATGATCTATCTCAGGTCCTTCTACGGATGCTTTCGGCCTATTATAATCACGTTCGAGCCTTTGAGAACACTTTAGTGACCAAATTCTATGGTCTGCACTGTGTGAAGTTAAATGGTCCTGCCCAAAAGAAGGTAATTAGTTAATTAGTGAAAATTTTGAGGATATATATGTATATTTATATGTACGTATAGAATTATCTTTATATCTATATATAATGTGACATATATGCATGTATTGATGATTATTAGGTACGCTTTATCATCATGGGGAATCTCTTCTGTTCTGAATACACCATTCACAGACGATACGACTTGAAAGGGTCTTCCCTTGGTCGCACGACACACAAACCAGAGGTAGATCTTGATGCGACCACTATTCTTAAAGATCTTGATCTCAACTTCATATTCCGACTACAAAGGACTTGGTTTCAAGAATTTCGAAGGTGCATGAAACTCAAACTTAGTTTTGATTCTTTACTTTCCATGTCTTTTCGTTTGTGTGTGTGTGTGTGTTTCCCCGTGTCATATCATTAAAATGGAATTATGTTTGTTTTTAAACCGCAGGCAAATAGATAGAGACTGTGAGTTTCTGGAGCAGGAAAGAATCATGGACTACAGCCTTTTGGTGGGTCTTCATTTCATAGATACGACAAATGATGGGATTCTCATTCCGTCTGGCGTCCAAACACCTAATGGTTATTACTTTTCCTTGTCCCTTTCTAGGTTTCCAATTGGTGAGAAATGATTAATAATTGTTGTCCGTATATATATATACAAACATAGATGAAACAGATATTCATGTACCATGATCGACACATTTAGTCCCTTCATCTGTATTTCACTTCTGGGAGTCGTATTAATGATCCAAATATATATCGAGACTACAAAATTCCTATTTATGTTTACATCCTAAGCTCCTCTCTTCACTTTTGACCTATAAACCCTCCTAAACTGTTCATTGCTCGTACCAGCCAACTTGTTCAGCCCCACAAAATGTTTTGAACCAGAACTTCTCTTGCTGTTCTTCTCCATTATGTACCTGAGATTGTTTTGGAAAGTCATGGAACCTCTTCTAGGCTTCTTGTGCATGCTTGCATGTAGACCTTCCCATGCTTCTCCTTCCATTCGGCAACGAAGTTCCTGATTTTCATAATCGAGCTACTATTGAAAACTTACTTGGGAGATTACTCAGATCAAGAAAACAAGTATGAGTTAGGATTTTTGGATACCCATTTTTTTCCAAATTTGGCGTCCAATGATCTCTTGATAGTTTTTCCTTGCTTTAAAAATGTCCAGTTATTCAATCCTCTTTTAAGTTCATGCTTAATTTGTTAAATTTTTTAATTGAGCTCGAGTAAGTTTAGGTAACTCAATTATTTTACATAGACTAAAGTTAATCAAAGTAATTTAAATTAGAGTAACTTAATTATTTTATACAACCTTAAATTTATCGAACTCTTAAATTGAGCTGGATTTATAAATTATGTTTAAAATCAACTTGACTTCATAATGAATCAACCGCAAATCCAATGAACTTTTAAAAACTTGAACACGAATCCAACTTGGCATGCTTGATCCGTTTAACATTACATAGGAATGACCTCCAAAAGATTGAGTTCTATGTTGTCATCTTCCATCTCTCATCATTCAAAATTATAATCTTTATGTATCTTGAATCTTTCCTTAAGAAAGGTGCCTTCTTACCTGCAGCTGATGGCGACGTAGATGATGAATCGTCAATTCCTTGTCTTTCAAGAGCAGATGTGGATCAGCTACTATTAGATCCAGCAGGGTAAAGTATTTCCAAACTAAATGTCCCTCCTGATCATGGTTCATGCATTTCACATAGGAAAGTTTATCAATTTCAAATTCTTTGAGGGAGATCTTTTTTTTTTTCCCCAAGAGATTTAATTGTGAAGTAATCATTTGGTATTTTGGTAATTCATAAATTGGGCATTGATTATTATTGCAGATGGGCTAGTATTCGCCTGGGAGTGAACATGCCAGCAAGAGTGGAAAGAACTGAGAGAAAGAACGATATTGATGAGATTCAGCTAGTGGGAGAACCCACAGGTGAGTATTTTGATGTGGTGATGTTCTTTGGTGTGATAGACATATTACAAGACTACGACATTACAAAGAAGCTCGAGCACGCTTACAAGTCCATCCAATATGACCCCACCTCAATATCAGCCGTTGACCCAAGACAATACTCTAGGCGCTTTCGAGATTTCATTTTCAAGATTTTCGAAGAAGATACTACTTGAAGCATCTCTTTCTCTCTTCTCTCTCTCTCTCTCTCTCTCTCTCTCTCCCCCCCCCCCAAACAATATATATATATATATATATATAATATAATATAAGCGCACACGTGATTAGAAAAGAACAGCGAGGGTCATTCCCTCTTCCTCCGATTATCAGAGTTACTGTAGATAGTTTATATTTTGTAATTAAAAATTTTTAATATGAATATTTAATCCCTTTGTGTCAAAATTCTACGTAATTACTATTTTTTTTTTAAATAAGTCTGTAACTAGTATTAATCTAAAAAAAATATTTTGAACCCCCATTTAACATTTTCACTTCCACTCCTAAATGACAAAAGACGTAGCTGCTAAAGGAGTAGAGAAACCGTAATAAGGAGCACTGTCCTGTGTTCCACTGGCAGAAGGTTTATCTTCTCAGCAACCATTGCATAGATGGATTGATCTTCAAGTCGCAGACCCAAAAATTTAATCTTTTAACGGGTTTAAGGAGAAAACACCTCAACTTTTAGAGGCATCAATTTGAAATTTAGGATGAGTGCGTTGGCTATTTCTTGTTTTGCTTCCAAGGATGTTTGGATTCATTAAAAAAAAAAACTAAAAAAATTATTTTTTTATCAAAATTTTAACCAAATTTCGTCGTATATTATTTTTTTTTATTAATTTTCTAATTTTTTTTGTTTTTTAAATGAAACCTTGTGATGTGGTGGTTCATTTAAAAAATAAATAAATAGTTCACTTGTTGCCTGGGTCCATGGGCTTCCTGCCGCGCTCGCCCGGGCTACGGCCCAAGACCAGTCAGCCGTCCCACATCGGGAGTTTGGATAGTCATTCATATTAAAAAAAAAAAAAAGGGGTTACATTTATTAAATATATTTGAGGAGACGAATGCACTATTTTATATCTAAAGTCCGCATGTTTGATGGGAGAACAACTTTAGATATGGGAGTTTTCTTCCCAACCTTGCACCCATCACGATGGGTTTTAAAGAGTTTACAGTGAAAAATTCACTATAAAAATTACAGTTGAGAAATTAAAGATACTCGTTTTATTAAGGTTTAATTTAGAAAGAAATTTAGCGAGTTTATTTTTAATTAATTATTAACCATCAGTTACTAGCTAACTAAAAATAAGTTAATTATTTTTGTGTTTAAGAAGAAAAAAAATTTTTTTTGAAATAGATTTTTAGTTTTTATTAATTTGATATTTTTACACTTAAAAGTTAAAAAAAAAGTTAAAATATAAAAAAATAAATTTGACAAATCACTGTTAAAGCTAGCATTTAACTTGTTTAGCTACCGATATCAAACAGAGCCTAACATTTAGTTTATTTAAATTAATAAATGCTATTAATTTAATTAATAAACATTATTTGTTTAAATTAATAAATATCGATGACATAAGCGCCCTATAATCCATAAAGATGATCCCTTGTTTTGAAAATAATCCTAAAATAATTTTGAATGGATTGCGTGTCTTTCCTATAACACAATTACAGGCGTACTTGGGATAGGGCGAAAAGAGAGTAAATGTAATTTCAGTAACTTTTAATTATGTTAATTGGTATAATTTATAAAAATTTAGAAGGTTTTTTTTTTTTTTTTTTTTAACTTTTTAGGAGGTTTTTAGTAAAGAAAGTACAAAATTGCTAGTGTAGAAAATTGATTGTTTTACTTTTAATTTGTAACTTTAGTACGTGTGGTAATTTTTTATGCATTTAGTAAAATATTAGTTTTTGAAAAATTTTTTAATAAACTTTTAGCGAACATAAAAATAAAAAACCAGAAAAAAAACAAAAAAAAATTATTAAAAATGCCAAACGGGCCCTTTGTTAAACATCTAATCCATTGGATTAGGGTCTAAGGATGCTTCAAATTTTCATATGAAATCTGCAATCCATTTGACGAGGAGTATAAATGAATTGAATAGAATTGAGTTGAGTAGAGTAGAACTTTGTTTTGTTCAAATTTAGTTCATTTATCGAATTAATCTAATTTTTTATATTCAAGATTTGTTTATTCACTAAGAGTGTGTTTGATAACTAAAAAAATTGTATTTTTGCACTAAAATGTTACTAATTTGACCCCTTTTCTAGTTTCAGATAATACCATCTGTACATATAAATTTGTTGCTTAAAAAATTTATACTTTAACTCAGTCCCTTTAAAATTTTAAAAAATAATCAATCTAGATCAGGAAATACCATCATTAATACATATGAATTTTTTGATTTAAAAAATTAGACTATGGACCAAACTCTCTAAAATTTAACTATTTTTCTCAATTATGGCTCCGTTTGGAGCTCTAAAAAAAAAAAATAAAATCCTACAAATCTCTACAAATACGAATTATGAGTCAGTGAAATTTAAATTTTTCACCTATTACACGTATTACAAAATATTTACTTTTACAATTTTATATTATTTTATACAACTTCAAACACATTCTATAATAAATTAACTAAAAATTGAAAACTCAATTGATTATGTCATTTATACATATGTATTAATTTATTTTATTTATTAATTAAGCCTAAATTCAACCTAAGAAAAAATAAAAAACAAAAAATAAAATTTGGCGCTGGGCCAAAAGTTCTAACTTCATCCTTGCCCTAACCCTAAGCGTTACTTTTATATAATAATATAAATATATATTTTATAAAGGTTCTTATCAATTAACCAAAATAAATCCAGCTACAAACATTTGAAAAACTTAATTTTATTTTTAACATTGTAAACCCAATATCTATAAGATTTTGACATGAAATATTTTTTTGTATCGAAATAATCTTTAGTGTTGCTTACAAAGTAACTTTTAACTACTTTTTATTAATAAATCATTGACATATGATCATTTATATTTTTAAAAATTCTCCAAACCAACCAATCACACATAAAACAAAAATAATAGCATCAAAGAATAATGAGAAACCTTTTCCTAGGAAGAAAAACCTCTATTACAAATCATAATATTAACGGATTGAAAGACACTAGTTGAATTCTCTACGAATCACTCACATAAATTCTTTTGCTAATCTTACTCGAATTGCTCAATTAATCATACAAGCAAGTTTTGTGCATCACACAAAAAGCAAAGAAGGAATACAAAAAAAAAAAAAAAAAAAAGGAGAAAGACTTATAAACTCATAAAGGAAAATTTTTTTTCTCTCACAAGACTTTATAATATGCCCCTTGCACATATAGAGAGTTACAAAGTCCTATTCTAATTAAAACTCAAATACATAAACAAATTTCCTGCAAACAGATTTTTTAAACAGAAATGAAATCTTCCAAATAATATATATCTCAAACCATTGGTTTTCTTGTACCCTACTTGTAGGGTATACTATCAAAAGGACGAATGATCACCTTCCCTATGTCTTGGCTGCGAGGTGTACTGCTTTATTCTTTTTCTTTTTCAGTTTTAAGTCTTCTATTTCCTTTTTAATATCTTTAAGATTCTTTTTTGATTTAGACATTATTCTCTCAGACGTGTCTTCATTTTTTTTGAAAGTCTTGAGTTCCATTCAATTTAAGAAACATTCAAATCTTCTCTTCTCTTCAATTTAAAAAATATGCCAATTTTATTATATTTAATTTAAAATTTTGTTTGAATTTGTTATTATAAAACTTTACAATTTTTATTAAAATTACTTTTTATTAAACCCTGTGCTATACACGGACAAACTGTTAGTTATACATAAATTTATGCTATTAAATAAAACCAATTCTTGGAGTAATTATGAGCTATTAATATTTACCAGACATTATTTTGGTAAAACTTTTTTTTTTCTTTATGTAAACTCCTAAATTCCCTATAATTTTCTACAACTTTAATTGTATTAAAAAGTAAATTTTTATAATTATCACATAATTAAGTAATTTTTTCATTTATATTTTTACATTTCTTAAATACCTTTTAATCATCCATTACTTTTGTAATTTTTTTTGTTTTATCTAAATGTACCTTAATTAGTCATTATCTACTTTGACATTATTAATTACTTATTAATTACTATTTGATTTATTTTTACTAATTTTTATTATTTATTTTTTAAAAATAAAAAAATTAACGAAAATCAATCACGTATTGTGGCCACTTCTAGTTACTGACAGAAGCCCAAATTTTATTAAGTTTTGATTTTTTTTTTTTTTTGGTTAAAAGTTGATAATTACGATTTTTGATACGTATTGTGGCCTCTTCTAGTTACTGATAGGAAGTCCAAATTTTATTAATTTTTGACTTTTTTTTGTCAAAATAATTATAATTTTTGATATGTTTAATGAAATAAATAAAAATTTTTAATAATTTTTTAAAATTTTTAGATTTTTGTAAAATTATTGATAATTTTTAATAATTTTTATATTGAGAAAGTTACTTGAATTGAGTAGAAAAAATAATAAAAATTAGTATTTTACCAAGCAGTCAAAAAGGAACTTTCGCTAGTTCTTGCCTATAATTCGTGCCCCACAACAGTCTAGAAGAGGGCCCCCTTGCCGATTCAAGCCCTGTCAACGAGAACATGGGAGGTGCGTACTCATAATTGTTTGTATTGTCCCAACGGCTATATTCTCCTCCATTGGTAGTATTCAAATAATTCTTCACACCACCGCCCCCAACGGTTAGCATTGCAAACTCGCAAAATTTTATACGCATATATTCATAAATGTATCTATATGTATATATCTTAATTCATTTCAAATTCACAACCTTTCTCTCTCTAAAAATCTGTCCTTGTCTCTCTGTCCACAATGGACACCGCACCTGCTAAAGTTCAGCATGTAACTAAGTCGTCCTCAGATGAATTGCTGAGGAAATTTGCCCAGGTGAGTTCGGAGTCTGAGGACAAGGCCGCCGCGAAGAGGGAGCTGCAGTTGGCGAAACGCCGCCTGAAAAGAATCCGTACGGCCACCCAAGAAAGGGACGGTCAGTTGGAGAGTCCCTCAAGCCGTCGTGCGAGTTTGGGTGAGAGGAAGTCGCTTCTTCCTCCAGCGGCGGTGACTCGGAGGTCCTCGGCGCTGGTTCGGCGGCTGGGAATTGGGAAGTCACGTCTCAGGGCAAGGGATCTCAAGAACAAGTCTATTTTGGGAGCAATTGAGAAGGTTAGAAAAAATGGCATACATACATGTATATTTTTTTATTGCTATGTATTGATTTTGGTAAACTGTGTTTTACTGGGTACCAATTATTCTGAAGTTTAGTTGTTTGATCTAATGTCTACATAACTTGGTTCTCTTGTTGCACTGAATCGCATTTTTTTAGAAAATTTGGGCTTCTATTGGTTTAGATGTTTTGATATCAGTTATTTAGTTCAACAGACACACATCCATTTCATAATCCTTTGTACTGGGACTAATTGAATTTGGCAGTAGGAAAACAATTGGATAGAATTTGCTGTGATGGGTTGATAGAGAGCAAATGGGTGCAATAAGTGGGACTGGAAGTTTGCCACTCTATGAGCGGATAATTTCTGTACACAACATGATTTTTTTTTTCCCCTCCAAAAAATAAAGCTAATTTTTAATTTTTTTATTTCCCCTAAAGGTGGGGTGGATTTCCACTTCCTTTCAGAATGAAGGTTGTCATAGAAGGTGGATTTGGGAAATCTGCTTTGCATCTTGAAGGCAGATTTGGGAACAGACCTTCAAGTTTGAAGGCGGATGTCCCAAACATAACTTTTAACTAGTTTGTAAAATCATAGAAGTTAGGTGTGGGAAATTTGTTGAGGGTTAAACTTGTTTTTGGTTTTGTAATTTCAGTGGGTTTTATTGGTTGGGTTTGTAATTTTGGGAGTTTAGTCCAATTTTTATAAGGTTGGGTGTAAGGCAAGATTGTGTGGTGGCTAAAATAGATAAATAACCAGCTAAATGTATGATAATTAGAATGAAAATGTGGTAGTATTAGTTATAGAATTTGTGGTGGATAGCATGTTCAGTGATACATTGTAGTTACGATTTGTTTGTAAAACCTACATTAAGGGGCGACGATGTATTGTTTGTATCAAGCCAAATTCAGAGTTTCAAAAGCAATACAAGGTTTGGTGTAAAGCAAATTGTGAGGTGGCTAAGATGATAAATAACCAACTAAATGTGTGGTAACTAGAATGAAATTGTCGTAGTATTGGCGGATTGCATGTTAGATAATACATTGTAGTTACGATTTGTTTGTAAAACCTACGTAAAGAGGGAACAATGTATTTTTTTGTATCAAGCCAAATTGAGAATTTCAAGAGCAATACACATGCCTTGATACCACTTTGTTGAGAGAATGAGGGACTTCTAGATTAAAAGATTTTTGAAATATTGGAAAATAGGAATAAATTAAAAGAGAATATTATAAACTAGAGAGCTTGCATTGCTTTTGAAACTCTTATTTTGGCTTGATACAAACACTACATCCTCACCCCTTTATATATATAGGTTTTACTAACAAACCATACCCATAATTTATTACCTAACACACTTGCTATTCACCACAAATTCTATACCTAACAATGTCACGTATTCATTCTAATAATCAAACATTTAGTTGGCTACTTATTTAATCACCACACAATCTTACCTAACAACAAACCTTCTAGAAATTTGGACAAACTCCCCAAATTACAAGCCCAAAAACAAGTTTAATTCTCAACAAAATTCACCTTTTTAAGCTTGAAAGCTTGCCTAATCCACCTTCAAACTGCATTCTCCAAAGTCACATTCTTTAACCACTCGGGTTTATAAAATATGTTTAAAAGCACTGTAATTGGGGGGGGGGGGAATGTTTTAAAAACACTATAATTGTCAATAACTTGGAAGATTGTGTATATATATGTATTTTACATTAGGTGGGGGGGAATGTTTTAAAAAAAATATAATTGTTAATAACTTGGGTGATTGTATATATATGTATCTTACATGATTGAGCATTTAAAGATTCACATTTCCGCTTTGAGAATGACATCTATTTAAGGATATGGGCGGACCCAAGAAGGGTCCAGTGGGGGCATTTGCCCCTGCTAACGTGAAAATTTATACTAAAATTCTATTTATTTTTTATTTTTTCTTTATAATTTATACTTTTTTTTATATTTTGCCCCCACTATATTTTTACTTTTACTCTTATTTACCTAAAAAATGTGATTTTGCCTCCACTCCATTGACTACAAATCTTGGACCTACCCCTATTTAGGTATGATATGACAATAAAGTAGATGAAAGATATAATGATAGTAAAATAGAATAAGATGTAACAAACAAATTATATAATGATTTATATTAAGCTTAAGACCTAGGTTCACACCCAAGAGTCAACGGAAAGAATATTACTATAGAATAAAGCGGATAAAATGGTAGCAAAATAAATTAGGGTCCGTTTGGGAAACCCGGCTAGTAGCCGACTTTTTTTTAGCTTCAACAGTGCTTGGTCAATTTTATCCTCTTACATTTTAACCTTCTTTTAAACTTTTAAGGGTAAAAATGTCAAATTAACAAAAACTAAAAATCCACCTCAAAAAAAATCACTTTTTTTCCTTCCCAAACACAAAATTAGCTAGCTTATTTTTAGCTAGGCATCTTATATTAAGGCTTGGTTTGGGAAGAAAGTTAGCTAGCTTATTTTTAGCTAGCTATTAACTTTCTTCCCAAACCAATCCTTAATATAAGATGCAGCACATAAATCTCACACTGATTTATGTAGTTCAACTTAAAACCTATATTCATATACAAAATTACAAAAGATAAGGAGAATAATATTCAATAAAGAGACAGAATTCCAGATGAAACAACTCACAATAATTGTTTGCACATATGTCTACTACTCATAAGTTACAAGATACTCCACCTCACTCCCACACACTTTGAACTTGATTGTCCCTTTATTTGTAAACATGACTAATGGACTAAAGTCGTAAACAAAAAATGAAAAGTGAGGAAAATGGCAATTGAAAAAATTCCCAAATACTCAAAAAAAAAAAAAAAAAAAAAAAAAGCCTTCATTCGCAACTTTATTAAACATGTGGAACCCATCTATGTGAGGTTTATATAGGATTGTCTAACAGTTCTCCCCCTCTATCCCATGTGTGGATGAGACTCCATTGGCATGGGCTTAAGGAGAGGATTGTTAGATAACTCCTTGTGATTGCACATGCATCAATACCAAACGTTTAATGAAGCTGTGATGTGAAGGAATGTAGATTTTGCCAAAGGATACTCCACCCCCACTACTATTAGGTGTAGCTCTAAGTCCAATATCGAAAATGAGTACTAAGAGACAAAACCAAATAGCCTTATAACTTAAGGCCTTTGGCTTGATTTTATTTATCCAAGCATTTGTAAGTATTTGTAAGTTTGGTGATAGTGAATTATTTTTTTCAGCGCTCGAGGACGTAGACAATATTTACTAAATCTTGTTAATTTTGTGTCTTGTCTTCTCTTCTCTTTACATTAGTCATATTAACCTTAGTCAGTGTAGACGAAAAAGCTTCTGCCATTTTTCATACGCCAATGTTGAACCTCAGATTTTGTCGTAGTACATCACGAAAGTTTCCAAGAAAGATTGGAGAGGTCACATCATTTCCACTTAAAACTCAACCTCCTTAAACAGAACTTTCCTAGACATGCACATACACGCTATATACTGATTCAACAATCTTGGCTCTGATGTAAATTATTGCGAAAGCAGGTGCTTTATTCACACAATAAGGCACCCAGAATAATGCCACACAATAACAAACAAAATATCAAATCGGAAATAATAGTAGAAAATAAAGAAACTAATACAAAGAAAAGAGAAAACATAAAATTTAATAAGGTTCGGTAAATATTACTTACGTTAAAACACAAAATTTAATGAGGTTCGGTAAATATTACCTACGTTCTCGAATGCTGAAAAACAATCCACTATCACCAAACTTGCGAGTGCTTACAAATGTTTAGATAAATAAAATCAAGTCAAAAGCCTTAATTTATAAAACTAATAGTTTTGTCTCTTTGTTCCCATTTTCGATGTGGGTCTTGAAACCACACCTAACAACTACCACATACTTTAAAGATGATCAACTCTTTATCTATTATAAACATGCCAAGGTTTGAAGTCAGAAACAAAAATACAAAGTGAGGAAAATGGCAGCCGAAAATTAAAATTCTCAAAGATTGAAAAATTAACTTTCGTTCACAACTTTATTAAACTTGTGGAACTCGTATATGTTAGGTTTTATTTAAGATTGTTTAACAATTCTCCCCCACAATCCTATGCGTGGATGAGACACCAATACACATGGCCTTAAGGGGAGGATTGTTAGATACTTCCTTGTGATTGGACATGCATGAATCTCAAACATTTAATGAAGTCGTGATGCGCATGAATGCGGAATTG
Source organism: Vitellaria paradoxa (assembly GCA_019916065.1). NCBI lineage: Eukaryota > Viridiplantae > Streptophyta > Magnoliopsida > Ericales > Sapotaceae > Vitellaria > Vitellaria paradoxa. The sequence continues at coordinate 57,255,807 of CM034235.1, read as the reverse complement.
TGCCAAAGAAAGAAAAAAAAGAAGTGGCCGACTTTCTTAGTTCTTCTTTGGAAGTTTCATTTTTCACTCTCATTTTCATTTATAGTTATTTTTAGGCATGTTTATACATGGATTCACTTAGGTGTAGGGACAGTGAGGTGGAGCTCACTCTTCTACAATGGGTAGTGAAAGATATTGTTCAGTGGGTATAGCATAATTTTGTATAACTTACACTAGAAAGTTAATGGCACAGCTTTGTATACCTTGCACTTCAAATTTATAGCATTACCAAGTTCTGATATGACTTTGAAGTGTAAGGCAGAGGCTTATAACAAAGATGATTTGTTTGTAGATGGGAGATTAACTTTGTATAAGTTCTGATATAACATAACTTTGTATACCGCCAGTCTTATCAATCAACATTTAACTGAATTATCTACTTGTTATTATTATTATTATGTAGACATGGCGTAAAACTGTTGAAGGGGCATCAAAGGTCTTCTTGGAGAAGCATTACAATCGGCACAAGCGCTTGATAAATGACGTTGCTTAGACAAAGTTGCATGCCCACAAACTGTTAGTGGTGGAGATTCTGATCTGACCTCAGAGCACAGAGAAGAGAATTTGGCTCCAGCAAGCTTGTATCAGCTACTCTTATATATATATTTGGTAAGTAGCTATTCTTTAATTAGATGTTGGTAAGTTACTTGTGCTAGTCTTTTTTTTTTTTTTTGATAAGTTACTTGTGCTAGTTATTCTTTTTATATATTCCATTTCTCCCGAAAATGAAGTGACTCACTTGTATAATGACATTTTTGTAATAAAATGTATTTTAATTAATGAATTATTTTATTTCAACTACGGTAATTTTTATTTTATTGAAAGTTTTACATTAAGACTTAAGTTTGTTTAATGTTATTTTATAATAACTAAAGCCTGATTCTTTAATTAATTACAGTATTATATTTTAATGACTATTTTACCCCCAGAAGTTGAAAAAATGACGATAGGAGTGCATTTAGGAAAGTAAAGACAAAATAATTACAGGAAAGTAGTTTTTTATTATCTAATTCTATATCGAAAACGAGCAGTTAATCCCGCGAAAGCAACGAGTTCTGGTGCTGGCTTTGTTGTGGGTTTAACTAGAATTGGATCCTAAGAAGTGAGGTTAATTTCCTTTGAAAGATAATAACTAATTAAAAAATCATGTCTAAACATTATTAAATAAAAATAAAAATCAAATCATGAAGTAAAATTTCAAGTAAAATTCACAAAGATAAAGTAAAATTTACCTTTTTTAAGTAATAGGTAAATACGCAATAAATTCTATCTTAGAGTTTTGAAAATTGAAAAGTATACTTGAATAGTTGAATGTAAATTTTCTAGGGTTGAAATAAGAAATTTCAAAAGATTGGAGAAAAAAAAAAAAAGAAAAAAATTGTCTCATGCAAGATACGTGAAGACACAAGCTTCCCTGCAACATTAAGTTAGTAGGTGACATGTGGGTGATGGACTATTGTTAGTGCTTCTATGAGAAGACAAAAGCTTTCGTACTGCATTAAAGTTACAGGAAAGGAGCCTTTTAATGCTCAGCGGCGGATCATATAACTAATTTTTCAAGGCTTTGCTTTCTTCGTCGTCTCTTCTTTTTTCTTTTCTTTCTCAACCTTTTCAGGCACCATGGCAATATCTGAGTCTATTTCGTTTCTTCCCAATTTTTTGTCCTTACTCAATTTGTGGCAAATTTTATTTTGTCTTCGTAAACTTTTATCTGAAATCTTATTTTAAAATTTGATACTTTCTTTTTTGTAATAATTAAATGTTTAATTTTAAAGTAAAAAAAATTATCAAGACATAAGTTACGTCACTTAATATTACAATTAGTGAAAAACTCAAACCATTAATTGAGCCAGCAAATGAACGAGTTTAGATCGGGTTATAACAGACTATAAATAAATGGGTTGAACTTAATTATACCTATTTAGTAACATGTTATTATTATTAGACGAGTTGTATACATGTTATATCAAATTTGTCAAATTAGATTCAAAATTTAATTATTTTTTTGTGAATTTTAAGTATATTTTTGGCATTGTTTGATATATTTATAATTTAATTTACATGTGTATGAGTCTATAACAATTGCTAGATTGATAATTGGAGGTGTATAAGATTTTCTAGAACCGTTACGACTACTCAAGTAGGATAATTTTTCTCCCATCACCTAAAGAAGTATTATATATATATATATATATATATATATATGTGTGTGTGTGTGGATCAGGTATTGACTCTATCTCCCTATATATTTGTCTTTTGGCTCACATAAGTGAACACAGAAGTGTATGGACCAGCAAAGATAATGTTATAATCTAAAGTAATTAATGTTTGATTTGGGAGCAAAAGAGAAGAATACACATGCATGTGGGTGATACAAAAAGTAGTGGATCTAATTGGGCAAGTAGAAACTTTTTTTCTTTTTCATTCTCATCTCACATTTTTTGCTTCCACTATTGATGGACGAGATAATTATGTGCTTAAAAGGTTGTACCATCAATCTATTTAAGAACTCGATCTGGGAACCCGATATATATTCATTAACGTTTTTAATTGAGTTTCATGTCAATTTAATTTTAGTTTAATTAGATCATGAATTTAAGTTATAATTGTCACCTATAGATGTAATATTGTAATTAATGAAAAATTCAGGCCATTAATTATTATTAAAAAAAAAACTGACAAAAAAATTTTCAAATAAAACTCAATAAAGAGAGTGAAGTTTTATCCTTCTGGAAGACTGGAAAGGTTTATATATCCGTGTTATTGAAGATAGAGTTTTGACCTTTGTCGCATTACTCAAACCACCTAGACTATAATTATTATTGGAATATTCATACTTTGATACTTTTACCGTAATACTTTCTTATGTAAATCCAGTAGCTTCTTATTTATTTATTTATAATTGTTCAATATTAAGTGGTTAAAAATAAGCGGAACAATTAGTTACTCTAGTAAAATTGTTACCTTCAGCTGAGTTTAAATCTAAAGATTTATAATGGAAAAAAATGAAAATTTAAAATTATTTTTCTTTTAATTTATAATAAAAAGTAAAAAGAAAAAACATGAAATTTGAGAAATTTAATTAGAATAATTAAATAAAAAAACTAAGTTATTAATAAAAAATTTTTATTTTCTTATATTTGTTAATTCATTTGTATTATCACATGCAGTTGAGATTTTTTTTTTTGTTTATTTTTTTCTCATCATAAAATTCTTAATTCACACACACAGTTTAAAATAATTATATATATATATATATATATATATATATACTATTATTATTTAAGAAAACACGAGGATAATTATTTGTTGATGAAGCTCAATTTTTTACATGAGATTAATTTTATATAATTAGAAATTTTTATCATAATTTTTTATCAGAATGACATAATTTTATTACGAGTGTATTACTTTAATAAAAAAATTATTAAAATTATTTTTATTATAAAAATATTATTACCACTTTGTTTTTTTGAAAAGTAAAATATTATTACCACGCTGTTCAACATCTTTTGGTGTAAAAAATTATGGCAGAGAATCGTATGTTCTATAATTAAAAAAAAATAAAAAAAATAAAAAACTTAAACCATATCCATAGATTTCAACCGTCGGATGGGTACAAAAGCGTCCAAGGTGATGTGGCATCATTAATGCAACCGTCTCATAGTCAACCCCATGGATTAGATAAAACGGGTCAACTGAATCCAATCGACGGCCTTTGTGTGCATCTATACGTATTGGGTCACGAGCCACTTGTGCTAGTAACCTAATAGTTGTTGTTAATTTATATAAATCTCCAATGTTGTTTTTATCCATGTTTAAAGGCAAATTGATAGGCTACCTACTTGCTTACATTTTTTCCAAAAAGTGCGCCTATGATGCCCATGCCTCAACCAACTTTATCAAAAGTTATATATAATGGGGATCTTTTTTACTTTTGATAAAATTTTTCAAATCTTTATAAAATGTAAATTTTTTGAGATTACAATTTTTATAAATTTACACTAATTTATATAACTCTAAACATACTCATATATATACCACTATTATAAGCAAACAAGATTATTTGTATCTGTTTATAGTGTTAAATTTTGATCAAAAAATAAAAGTAAATAAATTTTAAGTTGTTAAATATTTAGCGTGTTGTTAAAAAAGTGTGAAAATTAGATAAAATTGAATAAAATTAAAAAAGTTAGTAAAAATTAAAAAACTTAGTAAGAGTTGAAGAAAGTTAGAAAAATTTAGAGATTAGTGTATAGAACAGTGGAGAAGATTACAAAAAAATAGAAGGAATTAAAATATTTTGGCCAAATTTAGCACTTCAAATGCACAATAATTAAATTAGTATCAAGCAATCTCTCTTGTGTTTTTTCTCATATATAAATCTATATATTACAAAGTAAAAGAATATCAAATATTATTTATTATAGAAAAATAGATAAGTTAATTAGAATTCCTTCATTTTATTTAAATAATTCCTTCTAAAATACATTTAGAAGTTAAGAGTTATTACGTAAAGAAGTGAATTCTAACCTACTAATTTCGCCATAGGAGTCGATGTTGCTAAATTTAAAAGAGCCTTTTTTTTGGTTCATAAATTTAATAATTAGTTTGTTAAACGAATAATATACATTTTCTCTTATAATTAATGAAAAGTTTTGTAGCTCTCAAATGATACATCAAATAAATTTACCTTGAAATGACTGAATTTACCTCAACAAATTCAATCATTTATACATTGTAATTACATTATTTTACTCCATTTTTCATGACTATCATGAGATAAATATGTTTTAAAAAATCTAAGATTAATTTGTATGATAAAATACTTATTCAAATAGGTACTTACTTGACACTCTCATTGCTTAAATATTTCAAACCAAAATTACTTAAAAGTAATCACGTTATACTTACAAATTTAATGTAAATTGTCATGAATCAACCCCCAACTTTCCTTATATAGCCATTAATTTATCACTCTAATTGTTTGTACATTCTAAATCCCAAAATCACTTAATACAATAATCTCGTGCCCACAAATAAGTCTCAACTTGTCAAAAATTAACCTTTACTTACATAAAGCAGATATCAATTTTTTATTCTAGTTGTTTGGTCATTCAAAACCCAAAAATAGGTCTTAATTCACTACAAATTATTTACTACATGCCTTAAAGTAGCACGAAATTGTCACTCTAATTGATTGGACATTCTAAATCTTAAAATCACTTAAAGTAACAACCTCATCCCTACAAATAGGCTTTAGCTTTTCACAAACTATCTCATACTTGCCTCAAACAGGCAACAACTCACCATTCTAACTGCTTGAAAATTCCAAACTTTAAAATCACTTGGAATTAATAACAACTTCATACTTGTAACTGGATTTATATTTGTCACAAGTTATCCACTACATGCCTTAAAACTACTACAAATTTGTCACTCTTGCTACTTGGACATTCTAAATCCAAAAATCACTCAAAGCAATAATTTCATACTCACAAAAAGGCTTCAACTTACCACAAATTATTTTCTACTTGCCTCCAACAAGCTACAACTTACCACTCTAGCTACTTGGACATTCCAAATCTAAAAATTATTCAAAATAACAATCTCATATTTATAAATAACTCTCAACTTGCTACAAATTATCTCTTATTTTCCTTAAACAAACACCAACTCACCGTTTTAGTTGTTTGGTCATTCTAAATTCCAAAATCACTCGTATTAACCAACTTATACCCAAAAAAATGGCCATAACTTGCCATAAATTAGTCCTACCCATTTTAAATAAGCATCAATTTGCCACTTTAGTAGATTGGATATTCCAAACCCTAAAATCACTTAAAATAAAATTTTTTTTATTCATAAGGACACCCTACCTTGCTTGACTCTGATAGACATAATTAGTTATATTAACTGTTTGATTATTCCAATTCTAAAATCACTCAAAATAGCCATTTCAGACTCATAAATAATCTCTAATTGACCACAAATTAGCTTTATTTACCTTAAATTGGCACATACTCATGACTCTAGTTACTTAAACATTTTAAGCCCCAAAATCATTCAAACTAACAATCTCATACTCACAAATAAATCCTAACTCGCCACAAATTATTCCCTACTTGCCTCAATCAACCACCAACTCACCATTCTAGTTGTTTGAACATTGTAAATCCAAAAATTATTCAAAGTAACAAATGTATACCCATAAATAAGCCCCAACTTATCACAATGATCCCTTACTCACCTTAAATAGGCATGGACTTCACACTTTATATTTAATCATTTCAAATCCCAAAATCACTCGAAGTAATCGTTCCATACCTATAATTAGGCCTGCACGGGAAGCAACTTATATGCACCAAGTATAGGTTAATTCTGCATACGATGTAACTAATATATGATGCAAAATGAATTGCACGTAGAACAAATCGCAGCGGCATCAGCCATACACTCAATCTTGTTCGCCTTTTTGCCCACAATTTTGGACATTTTTCTGATAGGAGAAAAGTTTAGTCGGTGGAGAAGTATTTAAACTTCCGTTTAGTTTATTATAAATTTTTAAAAATTTATAAAATTCATGTACTTTTGATTTTACTATACGATTTACGAATTAATAACTTATTTCACTTTTTATCACACCGATGTAGCCTACCCTAAATTGGGAACATATTTGCACTTTGAGACAAAGCATTAACCCTGCGAAAAAGCAAACTGGCAGCGGTGCCTTCCTTTTTTTTTGGTCAATCAGATTGTTTTGTGATAGTGTGGTAAAAGAGAAATTACAACAATGATAGACTAAGGGTCTTTGGGGATTTTCTAACTTGAAAAGTAGAAATTCCAGATTTTGGAATTGCGATATTTGGGCAGTTATTTTTTTAGAATTTCAGAAAGTGTGTTTATGAAAATAAAATAATTTTATCGAAAACCCAATTTTGTCTGTATTTTTTCCTCTGAAAAAAGCATCGAAAAACTTTTGGAACGAGAAAGTTGCTTTTGCAAAGATTGCAACCGTACCAAGCGGGGCTTATGCCAGTTGACGGCGACTTTGGTGCCTGGTCCCCTCTCCCTCGGCGAATCCGTGATAACGTAGTGGTGTATTCGTAATTTTCAGACCTCAACAGTGGGATTTTGGTAATTAAAAAAAGTAGTTAAAGTGCATTACTGACAAGCTTGGTAACTTTCCCTTCTTCCTCTCTTCGCTCGCTAAAATCCTACTTTCTGCTCAGGTTTTGGAACCACCCTTCCCAGCCCAAAACACAGCTTCTCTCTCTCTTTCCCTCTCTCTCTCTCTCTGCAATTCCCAAATTTGCAGATCTCTTCTCACACCATTTGCAATTTCCCACAAAAACACACACTCTCTCTGCATAATTATATTTTAATTATTTATCAATATATAATTCTATATTCATTTGCTCAACTGTTCCTTTACATTTTGGTCGATCAGTAGAAGCCTCAAATTTCTACCGACTCTCCAGAAACTGAATGCCCTTGCGTGTATTGAGCCTCTCTCTCTCTACTTTTGCCGGGTTTATTAGTTTCTTACAATCACAACCCATTATCTATTTACCTCGCTTTCCCTTTGTACGTTGATCAGTCCTTACATACTTGATAAAAGGAAAAAACAGCTAGATACTCTTCTCTCTTTATAACTGTGTATATATATAATCTATTGAACAATCCGTTGTGGGATTTTGGTGCTGGATTCAAATCAACTAGTCAAACCACTCTGCATTGATCAATTTACTGGTTAATCAGTACCTCCGTCCGTCGTGTTCTCGTTGTCCGATTTTTGCAGTTGCTAGGGTTTCGTTGAAGAGGGAAATGAGGGATGTTCTCGTGGCTGGGAAGGATGGCATCAGCGTGTTGGCGACCGGTTCAGCAATATGCCCGTATGAGCAAGGATGATGAGGGCTCCAGCAGCGGCAGTGGGGACGACGCGCTTGTCTGGAGCAAAGACCTCGAGAAGCACGCCTATGGCGAATTCTCCTTCGCAGTGGTCCAGGCCAATGAGATTATCGAGGACCACAGTCAGGTCGAGACCGGCCGCGACGCCACCTTTGTTGGAGTCTACGACGGCCATGGTGGCCCAGAAGCCTCTCGCTTCATCTGTGACCACCTCTTTCGTCATCTGCTCAGTAAACCTCTTCCATCTTGGCTCGCTTTATATATCTGAATTGTTTTTTTTTTTTTTTTTTTTGGGTCTTATAATATCAATAAAAGTATTTTGGTTTTGCAAATTATGGATATTTTCTTAATTTTTCCTATTAATGACGCCATGGAGAAGATAATTTAGTAAAAATAAGATAAAAAAAGGGTTTTATTAGTCCAATATTCAATTAATATTGAAAATTACATCTTACTGCAACAATAAATTTGTAGCAATAAGAGAATTAATTAGTAAAAATTTCTAACATGAGTGCAAAATCGTTTGGAGCATATAGAACGAAAAGGTGAAAATTGTTATCTATCAAAAAACCACAAAAAGTACCTGCGATGCCAGTTCCTTTGTACTTGTTAAAATTCTATGGGATAGACCTTGGTGTTTAAGAGGATTCTATAACTTATTATTTTTTATTTTTTATGGTGAATGGAAAGTTTACGCAAACTAATTCGTAAGATAATATTCTTTATACAAAGATAATCTTCATCTCTAGCATGATCTTCTAGTGTTTGTAATGTTATCCATCAATGGCAATGACAATTTGGTAGATATATATAGAAGGATGACTATGAAATGGCAAAACTTACATTTATCGTATTTTTAAATTTGAATTAGTTGGATTTGAACGGGGGAACTGAATTTTTAAGTTCGAAATTGTCGAATTTGAAAATGGAAATTAAATTTTTAAATTTGAGTTGAATTTGAACATGGTATAACTTAACTATGATACTCTTTATTTTTAAAACTAACATGTGTATATTTATTTAGTTTTTGGGGTTTTTTTCGTCAGTACAAAAATTTATCTAAATAATACGAGCTTTATCAAAATAGAAGCTTCACTAAATTTGGAGTTTCACCACTACCCTAGAGTTTCCTTATGTAATAATAATAGATATATGCATATAATTTGCCACATATGCTGCTATCAGTAATTTCTTCACCCTGCCCCTAATGGGTACCTGTAGCTTTGTTCTTATTATTTTATATTAAAAAATAAGACATCAAACAAAATATATATAAACTAGATATTAACCACAATAACAACAATTAAAATATCAATATATAAATTAACAACTTACCAAATATATATATATATAAATTAACAAAATAATAAAACAAACATTTCAATGCTAACTTTTCAACTCTCCCACGTATAAAGTGAGATTATGAGATTAGTAAGGATATTTTTATAATTTTAAACTTATAATTGGTTTATTTCTACTTTACCTATCCCATTGTCATTCTAGTTGTTATGTGGAGAATATTGCTTTGTGATTGTTTGACTATATGCTTAGTTGAAAAACTTAAAGGTGTTTGTGATAATATAATTTGTGTGGGTTCAACTTCTTGTGGGTTCTTGTTCAGAGATTGTTGAAGTAAAAGGGATCAGGCTTTTGAAAATTATATCTCAATTTGGTGCCTTTTATTTTTTTTTCTAGCATCATGTACTCATTGGTCATCAAATTTTCGTTGCAGCCAACTTTGTGTTTAAATTTATGTTGTTGCAATACATTTGTTTCATATGATCATGTTGCAATTGCAGAAAGATCTGGAACATTGTAACTTTAGATCCAGTTATTGTTGCCAAACTTTTGGTTCCATTTGGTGTAGCTGGTTCTACCTACATACTTGCTCTTTAAAACATGTATGCTAAAGTGTGCTTCAAAAGATTTAGACAGAGAGAATGCAATTCTCACATTAACGTGAAATGTTGTTGTGCTTAAAGGACCTCGATATGTGTAGAACATATATGCTTGTTTGCCCTTCTTTCTCCTCAACTCAACCACAAAAAATAAAATAAAATAAAATAAAATAAAAAAAGAAAAAAAAGGGGCAACTCAATGCACAAGGCTCCTGTACTGCAGAGTCTGGGAAGGTAAGATGTAGGTAGCCTTGCCTTTGCAGACAGAGAGGGCTGATTCCTATGCTTTTAACCCTTGACCCTCAAGTTGCAATGGAAAAGCCTTCCCTTTGCAGACAGAGAGGGCTGATTCCTAAGCTTTTAACCCTTGACCCTCAAGTTGCAATGGAACAAAATTTGGCATGGCTACTAGTATTTCAATTTGATTTTAATACCAAGACTGTACAAACGGACCAGGGAAGTTCATAAGCTAGGTCCTATTGTTCTTCAGCTCTTCAAGATACTTAATGAAGGAACATTGGTTTCCTTGTCAAACTCATGGTGGACTAGATATTCTTTCTTTTTCTGTCAAGTAGAAACAATTACAGATTGTTCCTATTTGTTTCTTGTGTCCTGGTCTTTATTTCAGTTGTTTCATGGTTCTTTTAGTAGCTTTCTATGGTTATGCATATAATATTTTATGTTCTTTTATAGGGCTTGCTCAACAAAATGGAACAATTTCTGAAGACATTCTCCGGGGTGCTTTTTCTGCAACTGAAGATGGATTTCTTTCTCTTGTGCGCCGGACATGTGGAATAAAACCATTAATTGCTGCCATTGGATCTTGTTGTCTGGTTGGAATCATCTGGAAAGGGACAGTATATATTGCAAATGTAGGTGATTCCAGGGCTGTAATTGGATATGTTGGTAGAGCAAAAAAAGTTGTAGCTGAGCAATTGACTAGGGAGCATAATGCCAGCATGGAGGAAGTTAGACAAGAACTTAGGTCCTCACATCCAGATGATTCACATATTGTTGTTATGAAACATGGTGTGTGGCGTATTAAAGGGATCATTCAGGTTTGTGTGGTTATTTGACTGTTAAGAGTATATTTTCCCTTTTTTGTTTCTTCCTTATTTGATGGGTTCTATTGCATGTGAAGCAGTAGTATCAGATTTTGTTACCCAATTAAAATTCATGTTTCATTGTATAATGTTTAGCAAATCTTGAAAAGAGCTTGTTTTAGATCTTAACTTGATTGGTTTGCCTTCATCTGGGTGAAAGCTGTAGCTTTTAACCTTTTTTATTTTATTTTGTATATTATTATTAATTTTTTTTCAAGAGATGTAGCTTTTGATACTTGAATTGTTCTATTTCAGAGTGTAATTTTATGTGTTTGTAATTATTTGTGTATCAGCATAACCTTTTTCAATGAGAAAATTGTTAAATTAAATTACTTAGATAGGGGTCATAAGACCTTTTGCATGAATATCTAAGTATTTTGTCAATATGTTTTAATCCTCCTACCTGCCTCATGTAGAGCAACTGCTAGTTTTATTGCTTTTGCAGGACTAAATATCTTAGAAAATTTGTCTTATTTAAGAAAACTGACAGATATTTTTAAAACGAGAACTTTTTAACTGAAGGTCAGAAGCAAGTTTCTCTTGCTAAATAGTAATACTTGTAGAGAACTTTTAGATGCAACATTATGACTTTTTTTATGAGAGACATAGGGACCTGGAGGCATGAGAGGCTTTGAAATTATACAGTTTTACTCCGGGTGGTGATTGCTGATTAAGAAGAAAATGCACAAGCTAGAATATTTTGGAAAAGACTATCTTTCTGCTATGTGCTTTCAGCCTATTCATTTAATAATTCACTTGTATTGCTTCCAGGTAATTGTATAGTCATATTATTGCCTGCATCATTAATCAGATTTTATTTGCTTCTATCAGTAATCAATTATTCTCTGCTCATAATCATATATGGCATTTTTGTGCATGTGAATGTTTTCTGTTAGGTTTCTAGATCTATAGGGGATGCATACTTGAAGAGGCCAGAGTTCTCTCTTGATCCATCATTCCCTCGCTTCCACCTTTCTGAACCTATACGTCGACCGGTGCTTACTGCTGAGCCATCTATATATTCCAGAGTCTTACAGCCAAATGACAAATTTATCATATTTGCATCGGATGGTCTTTGGGAACACTTGACAAATCAACAGGCCGTTGAGATTGTTTATAAGAATCCTAGAGCTGTATGTCCCTGCTCTTGTGCCATCTTTTGCAATTTCAGTCCTGTATGTTGAGGCACTCATGTGATTTTAATTATTTTTCGTCTAATACTAGGGCATTGCAAGAAGACTTCTTACATCAGCTCTGAATGAAGCAGCTAGGAAAAGAGAGATGAGGTATGATGATCTTAAGAAGATTGAAAAAGGGGTCAGGCGGTTCTTTCACGACGATATTACAGTTGTTGTCATCTTTATTGAGCATGAGATGCTGAAGCAAAAGATATCTGTGCCAGAACTGTCAATACGAGGGTTTGTTGACACTGCTGGGCCATCAAATTTCAATATTTTGCAAGAGCTAGATGCAAATGGGAAATCCATTATTTGAAGGAGATCAACTTGAATTGGTTAGTATTCTTAGATAAGCCTAGGTTCAGCAAGCTTTCCTTTTACCTGACATTTTTGCAACATCCAATGACTCTTCTAATTCTTTAGTTTTTTATGGTTCTGAATTTAATCTATTTCAATTTGAGCCTGCTTTTTTCTTTTTTCTGTCATTGTGAAATTCATTCTGTGATCATTCAAAGGAAATGCATACACATATTTCTTGGGGAAGGGGTTCCAGTGTGCCCTTCTTGTGGAATTTTTTTTTTTTTGGTTAACCCTTATAAAATCTGTTTTCTTCAGAAAATCTCTTAGATATGTTGACGAATTCTGGACCAAAAAGAGGGTCCCTTTTTTTCTTTTTCTTCTTTCATTATACACGATCTAAACATTGAACTTGGCTGAGGGAAAGTTTTAACTGCTATAATAAAACCAATATATCCTGAGATTTGTCAATTCCGGAGGCCTTTTTTTTTTTTTTTTTTTTTTTCCCTTTTTTGGACAAGGAATTTCCTCAAGACAAGGCCACATTGGACCCGCCCCTAGAGAGTAAACCCCAGGCTCGTGAACCATCCCACAAACCGGGCAAGTATAGGAAAAAGCCTATGAAATTTTGACCATATATCTAAGCTGCTATGAGAATACCCATGTTTCCATTCACACGCTAAGGGAACTCAAGCTTTTCTGATTTATATTGGAGAATGTCTGATGTACAAGGGCTAGTAGTGCCCATGCAAAAACCATATGTTTGCCACTTTTGGGGACAGAACGCATATGGAAGTCTATGCTTTTTATTGCAGGGATTAACTCGGATCTTAGCCATTCATGGTTCGGACACGCATATTGTCTATAAACTTGCAAATGAATATTGAATAAGCAACCCCATGCTACCATTGGATTTCTCACAAGAGCTAGAAACTTCTAGCGTTCGAGAAACAATTTTTGTTTGGATAATTTTGGCATTTAAGAATTTACTTCATCTCTTTAGCTTTTTCCTGTTCCCTTGCGAGACAGACTTGTGTCGTGGATTTTGTAGGTCTCTTACCGATGCTACTATGTCTTTTCAAATCACCTTCAACTGTACAAGAAGTAAGTTCTGCACCTAATTTTCTCCAGTGCGACTGGAAGTATCACCATTCCTCCTCTCACAAGGCCTGAATTTTGTGCTCCAAGAGCATATGGTTTGCAAGTGGAACCCGAGTCTTTCTAGGGATTCTCAGTTCATATTAACTGCAAGAATATATCTGCTAGCTCGCCAGTCCAAATGTGGGAAATGTGATAAGGTTCATAAACACAGGACAAGATGCTGTAATGGAGAATGTGGGGACATCATAAACGAGATACAAGGCACTGTGGTAAATGCCAAAATGTATCTTCTGGGTGAAAGTTGTCTTTGGGCACGTGCAGCTACAGTTAGAAATTTGTGTTTTGTTTGGAATTTTTTTTGCTTTACAATAAGGATTGGATAAGCCTGTTTTGTTATTTTGCAATTAACAATGTACATTAAGGTTCTTTTTCCAGTTCGTGGTCAAGTTCATTCGTGAACTCGTGCTTTTTTGCCAAGTAAAGGGTCCTGACAACCTTGCGGTCATGTACTCGGGTTCAAACCCGGGAAGCAACGGTATTCCCCCGTCCCCCACTTATTGTATATCGTTGGTGTAATATTGACATATAGCGTATGCAATGCTTCATTTGGAATAACAATTTAAGAACTGTGCTATGATGGTTTTTGAATCAACTAGCAAAGATTTTGCCTGGAGAACGTACTCTTTTTCTTGTTTTATCTCTAGCGTAGAATCTGTGGCCTTCTTTAGAGGGATGTTTAGAGTTATAAAAATTAATATAAATTTATAAAAATTACAGATCTGTAATTCGTGTAAAGTAAAAAATTTAAATTTTATAAAAATTTGTAAAGTTTTGTAGAGATATACATAACCCTAAACAAACCTTTCACATTTGAATTTGGACGTTAATTCAGTATCGTGGGTAAGGGGATTCAAAATTGTTGTCATTGGCATATTTAGAGATCGTTTTGACAACTAAAAGTGATCAAAAGTTAGAAAAAATGAGAAATATCAGTAATTTTTTAGTGTTTGGAAGGGCAATTAAAATTTATGAACATAAGTTATTGGAACAGTGAAAAAGAAGCTGTTCCAACAAGCTGTTCCAACGGTTTTCATCAAAAATTAATATGAAAAATTGATAAATATAGAAAAAAGTGAAAAAAAATGAATAACTTTTGTAACTTTTTGTAATTTTTTTATAAAAATTTGTAAAATTTACATTTTGAAAAAAAATGCATGAAAAACAAAAATGACAAAAGTTGGTAAAAGTAAATAAATATTTGTAATTTTTTTGTAACTTTTGATGATTTTTTATCCAACCAAATGGGTCTTTAAAGACCTCAAACTAGTAGTCACTGCACATTTGCTTAAGAGAATTTACGGTCTTCCACACAACATTCAATATGAAAGATGAATTTATTGATTTTGATAAATCAGAACCCTGTAAACTGATAGTAATAATTAGAGGACCCCCTGAATCAAAACCATATAATAAAAAAAATTTAAAAAGAAAAATAAGTACAGTCACTCTTCTACTATCAATAAAAAAAATGATTTTTCACTCTTCCAGCCTTTCGCTTTCACATCTTGTCTCAATAAATGGAAAAAAAAAAAACAAAAAACAAAAAAACAAAACGAGCAATAACAAAAACTGGAAAATAAAAAAAAAAAAAGGGTTGCAATCATATAGGATCGGAAGCCTTTTCTGTAAGGCATAATGTATAAGTAAAATCTCTTCATCCTCCTCCTTTCCTTGGCTTGCAATATTAGAAACATTTTCTGTGAACAATGGATGGCCCAGACTCGTCATACTCTGCCTTTGCAATCCACATCTGCACTCAGAATTTGAGAAAACAATCAATAAGGAGAAAATTCTTCCGTCAGAAAAATTCAATAATTTTCACCAATTCCACGGTGTAAAATAACTATGAAAAAAGTTCTTCAAAAATGCAACCCCGTGCACGAGACTCTTGTAATGTTCAACTGTTCCCAACCTTACTCCTACTTGAAAAGAATCTGTTTCCAAAACTAATCGACAGCTGAAAAGTGCCATTTCTGGTTCTGTCCCGATCTGTATGCACGTGAAATACATAAATGGATACATTACCTGCTGGAACGTGCTGAGAGATGCCAAAATGGAGCCACCAATCCAGACACTGTATTTCCTCTCAGGCGGAGCAACCACCTTGATCTTCATGCTACTTGGAGCTAATGCTGTAATCTCCTTGCTCATTCTGTCGGCAATCCCGGGGAACATTGTGGAACCACCACTGAGGACAATATTTCCATATAGATCCTTCCTAATATCGACATCACACTTCATTATAGAATTGTATGTGGTTTCGTGTATCCCTGCAGATTCCATCCCTATCATCGATGGCTGGAAGAGGACTTCCGGACAGCGGAATCTCTCAGCACCAATCGTGATTACCTGCCCATCAGGCAGCTCATAGCTCTTCTCCACAGATGAGCTGGTCCTTGAAGTTTCTAGTTCTTGCTCATAGTCAAGCGCAATGTAGGCTAGCTTCTCTTTCATATCCCTGACAATTTCGCGCTCTGCAGTGGTGGTAAAAGAGTAGCCACGCTCTGTCAAGATCTTCATGAGGGCATCTGTGAGATCACGGCCTGCCAGGTCAAGACGCAGGATTGCATGCGGTAGAGCATAGCCTTCGTAGATGGGAACTGTGTGGCTGACACCATCACCAGAGTCCAGGACAATACCTAAGCCAGAAAAAACAAGCATCTACCATAACTATGCAGAGGAAGAAGGGGATCAAAAGAAAATTCTTACAAATGGTTTCTTATCGATTATCAATTGGGGCAGACAAATCAAAATCTTGTTCTAGTGTTGACAATAAATGCTTCAAATGATAATAGTGAATGATACACACACACACACACACACACACACACACAAAAGCATAGAAACCTTCTGTTTTCTAATATTTTTGGCTCAGAAACAAATAGAAATATGTGATTAGATTATATATTTCCAAAGCTATCTTAATAAATGCATCCACTGCAACAAAAAGAAAACCCATCAAGGGGCTGAACATATGCACTAGATTCATTCTCATTCTCTTTTAATTCCTCCAAAACACTTTCACACTTTCGATTTTAAATGATTGCAGTTTCATGCATAATATTCGCAAGTGGAAAGAAAACCACTAGTTAATTAAGAGAATTGCTTACCAGTTGTACGGCCACTTGCATAAAGGGACAGAACAGCCTGGATGGCTACATACATTGCAGGTGTATTGAAGGTTTCAAACATAATTTGTGTCATTTTCTCACGATTGGCCTTGGGGTTGAGCGGAGCTTCTGTGAGGAGAACCGGGTGCTCTTCTGGGGCCACGCGGAGCTCATTGTAGAAGGTGTGGTGCCAAATCTTTTCCATGTCATCCCAATTGCTAACAATTCCATGCTCAATTGGGTACTTTAAAGTCAAAATACCTCGCTTGGATTGAGCCTCGTCCCCTACATAGGCGTCTTTCTGGCCCATACCAACCATCACACCAGTGTGACGAGGGCGTCCCACAATACTAGGAAACACAGCCCTTGGAGCATCATCTCCAGCAAATCCAGCCTGAAGAAAATTAAGATCCAAGCGAATATTCAGCATCTAGGTTCTAATGCTAATACAAAGAAAGTGACACCAACCTACTTTTAACTAACAAAATTCAAAATGATCAAATTAAATACCACTCATAAATATCTATCTGAATGATAATATTTGAAGACTTAGATATGGATTATTACCTTCACCATTCCTGTCCCATTGTCACATACAAGAGGTTGAATGTCTTCAGTGTCTGCCATTTCCTAATGTGTGCTGGGCAAAAAGAAAATTATCAACTCAAAATGCAGAAGAAGCTATTTTCAATCGAATTCAGGGGGACTGACATGAAAACGAAGTCAACTCCCTAATAGCAGTTTGGGGACCATTAGATTAAAATCTAACGGTCTAGATACATTCATGCATTTTTTAAGTTATATACAAATGCATTTGGACAGTGAATTTTAATCCAATGGTTTTCAATCTCAATGTCATGGGGTATACGAATGCATTTGGACTGTTGAATTTTAATTTAACGGTTCCTGACATCAATGTCGATATTAGCCTCCCTTTTTTCTTTTCAATCACGAATAAAAGGACTCGACATTATTTCTAAACAGCCCAAGCCATTTTTGTTTTTAATATAACATAGGAGATGGGTCATTTTCCTGGATGGTATGATACACAAAATAGTATTTTTTGGCATTATGTTCATCAGTTATTTCCATGAGTCACAATGTAAGCAAACACTTACATTTCAAAGGCTGATCAAATTTTCGATGAGTAAATCCTTTGCATTTACCATTTTACAATTGTTAAATTTATAAATTTCGTCACATAGGACTTAAGTTAAGGTATTCCATTAAAATACAAAGAGTTCTACATTAAGACTTGAAATGGAACAAATTTTGTGTCTCGATGCCAAATAAAAGCAAGCAACAATAGGCAGATCAACAATCCAAACATCTTATAGGAAGGTTTAATATATGATGAGGCAATAGATCCAATACGTTCTATCAAAATAGGATGTGAATCCTTAAGATGGTAGCCAAAAAAATTAAATTATTACAATAATCATATCAATAAATTGCATTGCTCCTTGACAAATTATACCAGCATAAAAATTATTGAAAACAAATTTGCATGAGAACCCGTATAGGTTGAAGAACAAAAAGATAAAACTTTTCTCCACATTTCCAGGAATCTCAGTCAAACTCACGAGTGCCAGCGATAATCAACAGAAAACACCACACACACACACACACACACACACACACACACACACACACATATATACACGCATAATACATAAACTAAATAATTCTAGAGCTGCTTCTCAACAGAAAACCACATATACATATATATATATATATATATATATATATATATATATATACATATGTATAATAGATAAACCAAATAATTCTACAGCTGTTTCTAATCCAATATATCCAGATTGGTGGATCAATCAATCAAAATCATCACCAAAAATGCCTTTCAGATCGACAAAACTAACGAAAATGCAAGAGGGGATCAGATTCAGATACAATACCTTTGACAGCCAGAAATTGCTCTCTCTCTCTCTCTCTCTCTCTATCTCTCTCTCTCAAGGAATCATCTGCAGAAAGTACCCCCCCTTGTATGATTAAACAAACCGAAAAGCTTGTGGAGATGAAAAATCTGCCTCAAATGAACCTCAAATTCAAGTCATTTTAGATCATCACCGTTCATTGCGCACGACTCTAGTTTTGTGGACCCTTGGCCGATCTTTTTTGATGGTTGATAATAGCTGGCTCAAACTTTCAGTCATATTTGTCAAGACAAATATACCCTTATCTGCAAGAAAATTTCATCAAAAACTTTTGTTTATACATGCGATCTCATAATCTTAAAAAAAAAAAAAAAAATTAGCGAAGAAATTGGAAATTGGAGTGACCAAGAATAATCAAAATTGAAAATTATTTAACAAACATAATTAAACTGAATTACTTAAATATTTAATCCATGTCATATATAAATGAAATCACATATACAATATATATATAGTATTTTTATTTTTATTAATTTATTCTTTCTTACTTTTAAAAAAAAAAGAAATTTTTTTATTTCTTTTACATTGCGGTCATTTAAATAAAATAATTTAATTTATTTATGACCACATTATTTTTCGTAAATGGGAGTTTTTTACGGGGACAATTATGTGACTACAAAATTGAATCCCATGGGGAAATGGGAAAGTTGGAATTTTTTTTATTGTTTTATTTATTTATTTTAATTTTTTAAAATTTTAAAGCGGGGGTTGGGTGGAAGGGTAATAATGACATAAGATGGTGGGGTTAGTTGGAAAAGTGTGGGACTAGGGACACTGCCAACTCAGTTTTCAGTTGCCAGCAGTCTGGATATCAGAAAGCCCCCTTTGGCCATTTTTCCACTGACACGTGGCCGTTTGGACTTTGCCAACTACAATTGAGCCGAATCAGTTGTTAACCCAGAGAACCGGTCAGAGTTCCCGTAAAACAACGTTAATGACTGTCCTCTTGTTCTAACTTGGCATGCATTACCAATCAAAATCACAAAGGTTGCGTTTGGTGTGTAATTTTTTACTGAAAATTTTTAAAAATTTTTATAAATCTCTGTTAACTTTATATCACATCAACTTTTTTCTCTCACTGCACGCATTACGAACTCTCCCCAAATCACAATTTATCTCAATTTATCTCATTTTTTCTTACTCCAAACAAACCCAAAATAAGATTACACGCCCAATTAATTCCGTTTTTTTTTTTTTTTGAAGTTTCAAGAAAAATATTATCTTATAATTTGATATAGGGAGCTCTTACACCCGGCTGGGGGCATCAACCAAGTTTCCCACTCGATTCATACCCAGTCAAGTTGCCAGAATATAAGTGTCTCGATCAATTTTGGACGCCCAGTCAAGACCGTCTGAGAGACGGCCCCCCAATCGAGAGCAATGGCTGCCCAAATAGAGGTCCGAGTGATCACATTCTTGATCAGTCACACCAAGATGGTTTACATCACGAAATCACGTGTATAATCCCCATTTGACAATTCCTACAAATGCAACTGTGAAGGCACTGCTATTAACCATATAAAATGGAACACGTCGGCCAATGGATTGAGGAACCAATCTTAGGGTTCGCAGAATAGGTGACATCATCTTATTGGGAGAAGGAAAAATATATTACATGCAGTTACATTTAATTGCATGCACATCAATCCACGTGAAGGCCTCTCGTATTTAAATCAATACTTCACAACAGCGTAGATACAATATTCTTATCTTATTGAAAATCTATCAAAGTATTTTCTTGAACTTTTTTGCTAACTTATATATCGAAGGTTCTTTGGAATGCACCACACCAGTATTCTAGGCAGTTTTTTCGGACTTGGATCGAACTTTCAAAAGAAACGAAGTTATTGATTCATTACAATTAAAATATATTTTTTCCAAAATAAGTTTAGAAAATAACTAGAAATTATAAGTCTGGATCTTTAAACCCATAAAAACGTGGCCATATGGTTTCATTATATTTACATATATAAAAGATTTGCTCATAGTTTTTTTAAATTTTGTTTGCAACATGAAAGATTGAATAATGGGTGTGTTTGAAACATTACAAATCTTTACAAATTTTATAAAATTCAAATCTTTTGTTTACAATATGAATTATGAGATTATAGACTTTACAAATATATACAATTTTATACAATTTTAAACACATCCAATATTTGAACTTTAATTTTTATCTACACGAATTCAAGCAATATAAAAGATTGAATACCATTTCAATTTTAATTTTTATGCGTACAAATGCAAGCAATACATAATGTGCATAAAAGTAAAAAAATAAATAAATAGATGTTCATCGATCAAAAACAACAAATCAAACCAAGCATCATGAAGTCAGTCAAATTCTACTTTTTAAATCCATCCATTAACATATACACACACGCTGGTAATAAAATAAAAATAAATCGTATTAGTGTTTCTAAACTTAAATCTATATGTAAAATAGAAATTTTTAAAAAAAAGTATTGTATCAGAATTTTTTAAGAATCTCTAAAATACAGATTTACGAGGGATAATCTTTAATGTAGAGACTCAAATCAAACTCTCTACTTATAAAAATAAAAGAAAATAACTTATTACTTTTTTTTCTTTTCAACTGAATCCTTACTTTTCAATAAGATATTTTATTATTTGTTATCATATTAGTTTTTATTTATATTTAAATTTTAAATAAAGTAAATTATTTTTTATTTTTAAAATAATATATAATCAGTAATAATATGATTCTTAAATAATTTTATTTATATTAAGAATTATAAAAATTAAACAAATAAAAAAAGAGAAAACTAATATTTTAATGCTGTAGAAACTGAGTTTAGAGATTATGATGCACTATTGGATATAGAATCTGTTAAATGATACTGATAAGAATGCTCTAACTCATAGAATAAGAAAAATGCAACAATAATTTTTAATGAAATTATATATCATTTTAAACGTATAATTTATTTATGATTGACCCCATAATATTCTAAATTATACAACAAATAAAAATATTACTAAGAATTTTAAGAATTAGATATTATAATGATTTATTTAAGACATTTACATTTGTTGATTTTTTACGAAACCTTTGAAGTTATTTATTAAGAAATATGTAACTAAAAATATAATTGTATGATTAATAATAATTCCTTTTTTACTTTTAGTTAGCAATTGTGTTACATGGAGATATTTAAAATATATAAAGTTTTCAATTGAAGTGATCTTAGTGCTGAGTTATTTTTCACCTATTATACTCTGTTTAGAATGGTAAATTTTATAGAAATTGATTTCATTAATCCACCATTTGGAATGGTAGATTTAATAGAATTTGATTTCATTTAATTAAAAATTTCACTAATTTTTTTGTTTGAAATTAAAATAAGATTGTCATGCCTCCGATCTCATGACTCGAGGAGTGAGTGAATAATCATACAAACCATGCACTAATTAACAATTCCCTGATCAAAGCATGTGAACAACCCTAAAGTAATATTCACAAAAGATAACAATAGTATAATATAAACCAAGCCTTGGTTATTGTTTGGCGACCATACTTGAACGCATCCCATAAAATTTAAATAAATATAGGTCTTACGACTTTTATAACCTAATTAAAATAAATATCCAAACTTAAATAATTATTACATTCCCAAATAAAAAAATTAAACTTAAATAATTGTAAATGTAAAGTCTGTAACAGTTTATGCAACCTCAAGTTTCACTGAATGCTTACCTAATTCTTAGGATCAGCTCCTGCAACAAAGTCTGTAAGGATATAAGCACTAATCTACTTATCTTCACGAAGCACAATAACAACATATATAAAATGTAAAACAGGAATATTAAACACAACAATCATATATAAATTAACATATTCAACATAACCATAATACATCATCAAACCATTATTAAAATCATCATATGGTTGAATCACATTTCTCATCATTATTATGGTATCTCATTAAAATCATAATCGTCATCATAAATCTCAATTACATTATCATTTTTATTTAAATTTACAGGGTAGGTAAAATAAACATCGTCATTCAAGGCCACAATTAGTCACAATATACGTCGTCATTAAGGGTCTCGATTACCCACAATATATGTTGTCGTTAAGGGCTACGATTAGTCATGATATGCATCGTCGTTAGGGGTCATGATTAGTCACAATACATATTATATTGTAGGCTACTAACCTACCAATATAAATATCAATTTCTGCGCATGTTTTGAGTTTTTTAACCTTAGAATAATCTCTGTACCATTCCTTTTTTCTAGTACCCTTCATCCCCATCACACAACAACAATCACATTTTATCATTTTTTCCCATTATTATCATTAATTGCTTTGTGCATAACATGTTATCATAATCCACAATCAAATTATCATAGTATTTTTATCGCAATCAAGTTATTCTTATCATAATCAAATAATTAGTATTATTCAATATAAACAACCAATCATATTTCAATAATTATAATCAATCAATAATAATGTAATCGTTTCAAAGGACAACAATATTAAATCATATATCTCTTCAATAGTTTATTATCTTTCATTTTATCTCTTAAATATTTCCTATTTAAAAATTATCCAAATATTTCAACCACTAATGTCTCATTTAATCATTTTATTGAAAACTCCCAACTATAATTCATTTAGTACAACCAATCAACACTATTCTCACATCTTTCATAATTTCTAATCATCATATCATGTATATCTCATCAACATGCTTAGAATCTCCTATTTTTACCATAGTTCATGCTTAAACTTTAATAACATAAGTTTTGGATTAAAGCTGAACACAAAGTAGTATTCTAATCCGGGCATTTCCCTAAAAGGCTTTGGCACCTGCATAGGGGTCTGGGCAGCCCCACAAAAGGCCTGAGCACGCTGCTATACGCAGACTTATGTTTTTTGTCCAAATTTGGATAATTAACTTCCAAACATATTTAAAATCAATTTTTTTAATCCCAAAACATCATATGCATCTTAAAAACAAATTTTATAACATTCATTTCAAGAAAATCCATTGTAGATAGGAAAGAATGTGAAAATTTCAAGTTCTGGAGGAAGGGACCCGAGCACCTGCACAAGCCCAGATCAGCAACCCCTATTTTGGTTTGTTTTTTGATCTTTCATGTTTCTAATTCAAATCTTTCACATTTATATATTATGGCTCAATATTCAACTACTATAATATTCTTATGACATTTAAGACTTAGTGAAATCAACCAATTCAAGTTCTAAGTGAGCAACTACTCCCAAATCAAAATCACAAACCCAACATATACGTACAACACATATACATGTACAACCAAGATCAAACCAAACACATATGCTTCTCTAACTGGAATCATTCAACAAAACCACACCTCTATGCTCTTTACGACCTATATATGCTATTTACAAACTTAAAATCCCTACCTCGAGCCTTGAATGAAAAGGAATTCAAGGACAACAAACTCCCAGCAAAACCCAACCAACTTTGAGTAGATCGTACACTCAATTCTTCGATCCTAACAATAATGTAATTATACCAAAAGGTTCAATACACACCTAATTTCATTCTTACAAAACCAATTTGGATTTGGTTGAGTATTTCACGCTTTAGTTCTTTTGGTCTCTCCCTCAGTCTTCTGTTTCTTCTCGATCTTTCTTTCTTATTCCAAAACTCTCTCTCATTCCATATGCATATATAAAAACATAAACTTGGGAGCCAAGGATTTAACGGTAGCCTCCCTCTTTCTCTTACACTCATAACCTGCCTTGGACTTGGCCGGGAAAATGACACACGATAGAAAAAGTTAAGACATCCATCTATCAGATGTCACTTAGCCTGTGCACCTGCATAAAACATCTGGGCGCTCGGTCAAAATGTCACGCCCCGAATATCGTAACCTGAGAGATAAGTGATTCAACATACAAATTATGCACTAACTAACAATATCCTGATCAGAGCCATTCACCACCCTGGAGCAACATTCACACAAGATAATATCATAATATAATCTAACCCAAGCCTCGGCTATTGCCAGGTTATAATGCTCTAGCATATCTCATAACCATCATACTTAAACATAAGCCTTTTAGCCTTTACAATCCAATCGAATAAATCTCTAAATTAAAATAATATTACAATCCCAAATATAATTTTAACTTAAGAAAAAGGAAATGTTATGTCCGCAATAACTTATACACTTCTTATCCCACCAAATACCTACCTAGTCCTTATGATCTTTTCTTGTAACAAAGTTTGTAGAGACGTGAGTACTAATCCATATGTGCTTATGAAAAATCATAAAAGCATATATAATATGTAAAACAAAAGTATGCAATATGATTATAAGTAAATCAATATCTTTAACTTAATCATAAGCATTCATAAATAGTAAGATTTAACACAATCAAATAAGCAAAAGACATCTCTTCATAACATCATATTACAACCGTTATTACAACTTTCAACATTCAATCCACTTATTACCTTTCTTAGCATTATCACCAATGTTTAACCGTCACATTTTCATTTCTATATAAATCCATGGGGTGGAAACATTATACGCCATCGTTAATGGTCACAATTAGGCACAATATACATCGTTGTTTAGGGCCACGATTAGCCACAGGACCAAGATTAGCCATAATACACGTCATCGTTAAGGGCTACGATTAGCCACATCACATGTTGTCGTTAAGGGCCACGATTAGCCACATCACACGTTGTCGTTAAAGGCCACGATTAGCACATTATGTTATAAGCTACCAATCTACTAGCATGAACGCCAATCTTTTGCGTAGGTTTTGGGTTTTTTAATCTTAGGATAATCTCTGTACTTTTCCTATTGTCTTACACCCAGCTACTCCCGTGTCTCAGTATCATTTACATTTCCTCTTATTTACTTATCCATCTCATTTATGTAATTATATTCATATCATCATCTCAATTAACAATTAACATCACCACCTCTTTCAATCATGTAACAATTAATATCATCATTTCATTCAACTAGATCACAAATAATATTATCATAATAACCCACATATAAATCTCAATTTGATTCAACATACTATCTTTTGATTATAACATTATCTTAGTTCCTTAATATATTTTCAACTTTTTTTAACTCAAACATCACATAATACATATTCACAAATTTTTAATAACACAATAAGAACTATATATCAAGAGTAAGATGCCCAAAACTGAAAAATACATCAAACAAGACCTAAACTGAGATTCTAAAGCACCCCAGGCACCTTTGTAGGAGACCCAGGGGCTCGTAGCAAGGGCCAGAACGCCCCTCTGCACCACTGGGGCGCCTCTCTAAGGGCAAGTTCAAGTTTTTGCAAGTCTTCTGATGTTTTATTCCAAAAACTCGTTCTATGACCAAGTCTTTACACTTATAAACTCTACTTGAGTAAATGAACAAGTTAAACCTTGTGTGTTCAATAAAATGACAACTTAAATAATAAAATTCCAAGTTTTAGCTTTTTAGAGGGGTTGGGGCAACCCCTTAAGAGACTCGGGCGCCCTCACCACTCAACATAGGTCGGATGAAGTAGCCCGGGAACCCTTATAGGGACCCTGGGTGCCCTATGTTATCCAAAGAGCTACTCTATTCTGGTTAGAGCTATAACTTATGGTTATGTATCTCGAACTTAGCCAAATCTAAAGTTTAACCAAAACCTTGTTTTCTTGTATTGTTTAGGACCTAAAACACTCTAAGGAGTCGATCAAAATAAGTTTTAATTCTCTCAATATATCAAAACAAAATCTTGGTTTCAACCTATACATATACATATACTCCTATATTACACCACTTGAGTCATTTCCTCATGTTTCCAAATTCTTAAATAACCATCAGAACAATATTTTATAACTCAATACATTTCATATATGCTAATAAAAGGTTAGAAATTCCTTACCTCAAGCTTAAATAAGGTAAAGTGAAAAAAAAAAAATAGTGAACTCTTGATTTTTGGCTGCCAACTCTGAGTTGATCAATCTCTTCATCCATTGATTCAAATAACAAATAAACCAAATAGAAGTGTTCATTGAGCCCTTAATTTTAATCTTGTAAGATTAATTTGAGTTTGGTGAGGGTTTGGGTGACTTATCAAAACCAAGTTTCTTGGTTTCTTCATTCGACTTCACCTTCTCTCTCCCGATTCTACTCTCCCAACTTCTCTCATACTTACATATACACATGCTTAGCTTAGTTTCCGAGCATGCTACAGGGCCCTACACCTTCTCCCTACCTCCTATTCTGATTATAAGAGTAACCTCCAACTGAACAAATCACAGCAACATCATTTTGTTCAACTACTACACAAGCGGGGTGCCCAATGGGCACCTCGGACGCCCACCCTTCTCCTTGAGGCACCTCTTTGTATTCTTCTAAGCCAAAATATCAATTTTTGAGTTGTTTGGTCTATTACTACCATGAGTTTCAATAATAAAACATCCTTAATGACTATAATAGCTTAAATAACATATTATCACATTCAAAACATGTTATGAAATATCAATCTATATTAATACAAAAATCCAAGTTATTAAACAAAGGGCCTTAGCATCCCTCTGTACCCACTTAGCCAAAAACGGCTAAGTCCAAATTAAGCCCCATTTTCCGTGCATCTATCAATTTAAATCCTTAATACACTATATTAACCCTATTAACACCTCATTACATCCTAAACATATTAATAATCGCCAATTTATCTTAACATAAAAATTTAGGTTATTACAAAAATTTTATGAGTTAGATTTAATTTTATTTCATAATTTAAATTTTAACATTTCTATATCATTTGAAATCCAATCCAAAATAATAGAATTTGATGAGTTTTTATTTTTTCTTAAGCCACATAATTGGACAAATTTACATTCATATATAATACTTATCCTATTTTCTATTCCTATTAATATGGTCAAATTCTATATTTCTCTTAAATCAAATCAAATTAATTCTTAAATTCAAAATGTATTTCAAACACAAAATTTTATTTACCAAGCTAAATCAAAATCAAATCAAATCAAATTAATTCTTTATTTTAAAATCAAATTAATTTTGAAGGAGAAATGTTTCCAAATGGAGTACTAGGGAAAATTCTCACCAATTTTTACATTTGGAATAAAAATTAGATTTTATGAATTGAATTTAATTTTATTTCATAACTTAAATTTGGAATTTCTATATCATTTGAAATCTAACTTAAAATAATAGAATTCGATAAGAATTCATTTTTTCCATGAGTTATTTTAGTAAGTAGACAAATTTATTCTCATATATTATATACATTTTTTTGATTTTCTATTAACATGGTCAAATTTAATATTTCTTTTAAATCAATTTAATTCGTAAATTCAAACATGTATTCTAAACATAAATTTTATTTATCAAATCAAAACAAGTCGAATTAATTTTTAATTTTAAAATCAAATAAATTCTAAGAGTTAAAATATTTCAAGACGGAGCGTTAAACGGAAAAAAGTTGCGGAAAAGTGGAAACTCCATTTTAGCGAGTTTCTGCAGCACTAAGCACATAGTGCCATGGATAGGGAGAGACTCGACGACGGGCAGGGAGCTGGATACAGAGGGTGTTGGGTCGAGACGATATAAGAAATGAACCCAATAGCCTGCGCTTAATTCTTACAATTCTTTTATTAAATTATTTTCAGTATAAAATTTTGCAATAAAAACTCACTAATTTAAAATTTTAAGCTGGACAAGGATATATAATGTAAGGACAAGATTTGGAGAGTGGTTCGAAAATATTATAAATGCCTAGTCATAATTATAAAATTTAATAAGACTATTTTAAAAAGATGATATTGTTATTTAAGTCACATAAATTGGTTTGCTTAAATTCTTAAATTTAAAATAAACTTTTTTTTACTATTTAAAAATATGTATAATATTATGATAATTTAAAATAAACTGAATCATTACAAATAACCATGAGATGAGTTCTTTATCAATATAACGACCATTATGTTAGAAATTACTGTACAAACTATTGTGGATGTATTACATTCGTACAAAAAAAAAATTTAAAAATTTATTTTTATGTTCAATATTATCTGACACAAATAAAGTATATTTAAAATATAATAATAACAATAAGGTGGGATATTGGTACTTCTTTACTAGTTTTCTCCATTTCACATTACTCATCATTAATTAAAGTTAATAAGTAGAGGAAATTAATGATGGAATGTATTTATTATTTCCGTAATAATAATAATAATAATAATAATAATAATAATAATAATAATAATAAGAAGAAGAAGAAGAAGAAGAAGAAGAAGAAGAAGAGTTCTCTTTAATCGAGTACGAGCCCCGAGAAAAAAAAATGTAAGTCTCATTTGGTAATATATGTGTTTATTATTTTTCTATTTCTATTCACCAAATTTTGAAAGCTAGCGATAGAAATGTATTTGGTAAATTTATTTTTATTTTTTTGTTATCAAAAATTGAAAATTTAAATAGAAAAACATAAATAGAAAAATCATATTTTCACTCCCATTTTTTTTATTTTATAAGTGATTTGTAAATTTTGGCATTATGTCCATTTTTTTTTGCATCATATTTAAATGAATTATTTTATTAAAATATTTTATTATACTAAAATTATTTTTAATAAATAATAATATATTTATTATAATGATTTATTCTATTAAAATTAAAGTAATAAATCGTAATTAAAATGATTTATTTCATTAAACTAAATTGTAAATAAAATAATTATTTACTATTAAAATGATTTTATTTTATTAGATTAAAATTATTTTTAAAAATAATAATTACATATTAAAATGAATTATTTTATTGAGAGTAAAATTAATATTAAAATAATAATTTATTATTAAAATGATTTGTTTTATTGAATAAAAATTTTTTAATAAGTAATAATTACCTCAAAAAAATTAAGGATTTATTTTATTAAATTAAATTAAATTAATAATCTATTATTCAATTATGTTATTTATTAATATAATTTACCAAAATTAACCATTATATTCAATATTAATTAATTTGAAATTTATTATATTCAATTAATTTATAAAAATTAATAAATTAAATATTTTATTAAAATAAAAATTAACTACTATAAAACGAAATTTGCACCGTGGAACATATTTTTTGTTTGAGGAAAAAAATTAAATATAAATAAAAAAATATAACTGTTACCGTAATAACTTTTCACACTTCACATGCATCAGCCTTATATAGTCAAAGGCAGTACTTGTAAGATAAGCACATGACCATATATTCGCAAGGAAAAAGAAAAAGTTCACATCAAAGTTTCTCAATTGTACTTCAAACAAAGGGACTCCGTTTGAAAGCATTTCTTTCTTTGATTTAATTTGATTTAAAAATAAAAAATTGATTTGTTAAATAAAATTGTTTGAAATTAAATTTTGAATTTAAGAATTAAATTGATTTAATTTAAAAAAAATATCAAATTTAATTATATTAATAGTAAATAAAAAATATGATAAATATGAAATATAAGGATAAATTCATCTTTTTACTTAGTTAGAAAAATAAAAAAATATTATCAAATTTTATTATTTTAGATTGCATTTCAGATAATATAGAAATTAAAAAATTTAAGTCATGAAATAAAATTAAATCTAACCCATCAAATTTTATTTTAATTTCAAATATAGAAATTAGTAAAAACTTTCATAGAATAACACACCCAGAAGG
This sequence comes from Vitellaria paradoxa, assembly GCA_019916065.1. Taxonomy (NCBI): domain Eukaryota; kingdom Viridiplantae; phylum Streptophyta; class Magnoliopsida; order Ericales; family Sapotaceae; genus Vitellaria; species Vitellaria paradoxa. The sequence continues at coordinate 57,225,443 of CM034235.1, read as the reverse complement.
TACTAGCATGCGCAACACTTTAGACCGACGGCTAGTAGACGTGTGACAATACCAATGCATCCAGAAATTACATTTTGATTCTGTACATCTAATAGTAAAAGGGATATTAAGACTGGCACGAAAATCTTGGAAGTGGTCGCTGTTGGATTGATCCGGCGGACACTGGCTGCAAAGAAAGTTGTGGTTGTCTGGCCAAGGTTCGCAAGTAAGAGAGTGATGAGGGTGATAGCTAGCCTTAAAGATGGTCTTAAACTTGATATTTGAATACCTATCGTTAAAATTGGGAAGTACACATTTTATATGGAGAGACTGGTCACAGTAGTCGTGACAGTGATAGAACCAGCGATTGGGTTCGATATCATCCTCACAAATTTCACAATAATATACTTCAGCAGGGTGATTTTTGCCTTTCATATTGGGAAAAGAATAGGTGAGAGTGAAAGGATGCTTGTCATATCTGTTCCTGATGCTTCCTGGTAAAAGTGCACATGGAATGCACACTTTATGCTCGCAAACCTCACAAGCAAATGAGGAGGAGAAGGAGCTTCTATGAATACCACATGCATTGCAGCCACTAGTCTGGTTCAGAGTAAGGATGTGTTGATCATGAGATGCATGTCGAATACCACTGGGTAGTCCAGCACACTTGACATCCACGTAGAAATCACAATCAACGCAACCGCAACCAAAAAAAAAACGTATCACAAAAAATTCCACAATAGCTACACGGGCCAGGAGTAAAGTCTGGGGACTCTGGTGTGATTAAGACAAGCTTGTGTGCTGGGTGACCCAGGTGTTCCAGTTCATTGGGTAACATCGCACACCATTGATGGAGGTAGAAATTATTGCAGCATTCCGATTTAGCACAGAAGTAAAATGGTACTCCTGTCAAGATGGTATATCCGCACCCATTGCATAGTTCATTTTTCGATTGCTTGCAGCTCGCATTAATAGTAATGGAAGAGAAGGATGACGACGACTCACCATGGTGGTGGTCTGTTTGCAAATTTTTAGAAAAAATCAACGGGTGCTGATGAATGTGCTCGATCGTGATCGAATGGCGGTTGATGACATCATCATTTGTGGATGTGGATTTCATCTCCTGTGAACTGATGATGTTCTTAATTAGATGGGCTATCAAATCATCAGCTGCAGAATCATTGGTCCATGGCAACTCCATCACATTTGCGCGAGCAAATATTTTGGCTTTACCTTTTGCTTTGCTATCACTGAAACCACAAAATGAAAGGTAAAAATATCACAATTAAAATGATGGAGAAATTAAGCGCGTACAAAAAAATATATATAAAAGATTTTCACCAGAAAGAAAAAAATAAAAACAAAAATAAGAGAATCAGCTTAAACATCTTAGAATTTGTGATTGTTTTCATGGAAAACATTAAGTAGTACAATTATGCTTTATTCGGGAACCATATAATACTGAGGAAGGAGCCTAACTTATCAAAATGAAAAAAGATAATCATTCCGGTATAAACTAGTAGATGAAAGAAATAGAGCTATAGGGTAGAATGGTAAACCTGGAATGCTCTATCTCTGATGTTGAGCATCTCATATGGACAACATATTTGCATTCCCCACAAGAATAAATCCATTGATTTTTTTTAACTTCCTCAAAACAGATTTGACACTTTAACAACTTGTAGTACAATAATGCCGGTATAGATTGAAGGAGAGTGAGAGGGTGATCATGAACCCTAAGTTTAGTAGTGGTGGGCAAGGAAGCACATTCTTGGTTGACCCAAAATCCACATTCAATGCATAGAAAAGAATTGCTTTCGTGTTTTGTGTTGCAAGCATTGCAAACAAACACGGCTGACTGATCAAGGGGGACCAACTCATGTGTGTGATTTGGGTGCTTAATCGGATGATGGACTTTTAACACTATTAACGCGCACCTTAGGTCAATTTGAAACTATCATTACTACTATCACACTTGTAAAAGAATCCTTTTACTCTTGCTCCACACACATCACATTCAGGAGATCCTAATGAACTAAAACCCAATTGAAGTGGATGTTCAGGGTGAAAAAAATGGGTAATTTTCTTAGGAAGTTCTGCACAAAATTTGTGTAGGAAAAATAAGCAGCGTTCGCAAGCGTAAAAAGGGGCTGAGATTGGTTGGCTACACACATGACAAAAAACACCTTCAACATCGTCCTCTTTAAAAAGGATCAATGTATGAAAATGGAAGGAGTGTTTCATCTCTTCTCTCTCTATCTTTTCCATCAAACAATTTTAAAAAATATGCAAGAAGAGCTGAAGAGTAAAGGCTTCAAAGGGGATAAGTACATGAATTAGTTACCATTCAATTCTTTCTTTTTATAGTGGATATTACTTATGCCTTTCTTGTACTTAAGGGTGAAGATTTCTTTTCTTTTGTGAATTGAAAGAATCAAGACCACCCACCATCATTCCTTCATCATGGAGTAATGAATAAACCTTTTCTCTTAAATTTAAATCCATTCAACATTACTATCATAGCAATTACATTATGCGTTACTTTTGGTAATAACTGTAGTACTTGGTATTTAATTTCCACATTTTATGTATTATTTTGGGGCCAATAAAATATTTAAAATGAAATTGGGTAATTTATTTTATTTTTTTCTGGGTCGGGTGTGGTCCAAATTGATATTTGGTGAGACAACTAGACCAGACTCAGCCTTTCTTTTCTCTTTTCTTTCTTTCTTTTGTTTTTCTTCTCTTTTCTTCTTTTCCTTTTCTTTTTTTAGTCTCCCTTATCGGTCTTTCAAGGGAGGACGGGGAGAGAGAGAAGAAAGAGAGCACGATCCGGCAAGGAAGGAAGGCAGACCTGAGTAGTTTTCGACGCCATGAATGCTGTGACTGTGTCCGTTTCGCGTGATTTCGCTCGAGGTGGGAGAAATCGACGCCAAAAGCTTAGGTGCTTGAACTAAAAACTCTTTATTTCTTATTTTTTCTTCAAATCTGAGTTAAATGGGACCTATATTTGTGTTCTAAACGTTGCAAGGATCATTTTAGTATATTTATAAGCTTGATTTGATAAAGTTTTGCGAGATGTGTGTATATATATATAGACGGGTGTATATATATATGCGTATAGGTGTTGAATTTTTCATACTTTTGAGCTATGATAATTATATAAATGCGATATAGAGATTTTGGGATAAATTTTTATATGTTTATTTTGTATGAAAGTGATTAAATGTAAACTGACAGTATGAAATTAATCCGAAATTGGACGCCTGATAGTAGAGGCGCTCACTGGAAGAAGAAACAGTAAAAAGAAAAAGAAAAAGAAAAAGAAAAGGAAAAGGAAAAAGGAAAAAGGAAAAAGGAAAAGAATAGAGAAAATAATTAGAGATATTATCAGTTGGGCCCAAAGCTTTTAGATAATCACAAATTGATCCCCAAAGTTTTAGATAATTATAAAATGACCCCCTAAAGTTTTAGATAATTATAAGTGACCCCTAAGAGTTTAAATAATTACAACATGACCCCCCAAATGTTTAAATAATTACAAAGTGACCCCTTAAGTTTAAGAAAATTATGAATTTACCCCTAAAGAATTGGGGAAGGTAATAATATTGCCCCTAGAGTTATGGGAAATTATAGTTGATGTTACAGAATTAGAAAGATGTTAGAAAAAGTGCAAATTTTGAGATTTGAGGCATGCTTTATTTTATATTGCTAATGATAGAAAAGAATCCTATTTGTGATTAAAGTATTTGAGATATAATTGATGATTGAATTATATGAGACATAATTGATATTTAATCTAGTATGCTTTGTTAATGTTGTGAACTCTTGAAAAGAATTATTATGCATAATTGAGTATGTCATGTGCATTGGGGCTGGGGCGGCATCATCTGATTTATATTGAGAATATTAATTGGATGAGAGCACCACATTCATATTGTGACGTGTCGAGACACAGGTCATATATATATGGACGAGATTCACGATTTGAGAAAAATGAGAAAATGAGATTTTGAAAATATTAGATGATCCCTAGGCGATATATATAATTAAAAGTTAGTCATTTGAAGTTAGGTATTAATATCGAGATAAGATATTATGAGATTTTTCGGACTGTAGCCAAACCCTACTTGAGATAGGTAGATGCCTAACTAGGGGTGTAACACGGTCCCCTAGCAGACGGGCCAGGGGGTGTAACACGGTTCCCCTGAATCTTAGCTAATTGGAAGTGTAACCCGGTTCCTCAATTGCTATTTATATTGATTACCTTACATGAGGTAAGTAGATGCCTGACTAGGGGTATAACACAATTTCCTAGCAGACGGGCCAGTGGGTGTAACACGGTTCCCCTGAATCTTACACCAATGGGGGTGTAACACGGTTCCTTATTTGGTTTATACATATATTGAGATAATGTGATTATTACATCTATTGATGAGATGTATGGATTATTATATTGATCATGAGTTTGGTCATGAAATAAGGGATATAAAATAGGAACTATGATGACCTGATTCCCAAGGTGGGATATGTAGGCAGCTTAGGTTAGAATAGCCTGAGTTTAGTCTAAATTATGGGTGATAATAATTATGTTTAGTTTTCTTAACTGAAAGTTAAATTTTGTTATTTACAAATGGATGATTACGAAATCAAATATTATTTTATACAGGAATGAGTAATGATTTTGGGTATTTTGATAATTTTAATTCAATGTAAATTGAATTTGAATCAGATTTTATCATTTATTTGGGTTTTCATATTCTCATGCCATCAGTCTTGGACAATTAAGTTAGAGGCGTGACAATAACCAACAAATTTTACCCAAAAAAAAAAAAAAATTTGATACCTCTTTGTCACTGATAAGTAAATAGTTTGGAATGTAAATTGAAATTACGTACTATACCTATTTGTCTACATTAAAATTAATAACTATGTATCGCAAGATCCATCTCACTAAGTTAGTTGTAGCACTAGTGACTTAATCATGAAATGACTTACTTATAAACATAACTATTGTGGAAATTATTTGTATTTAAATTCATATATGAAAAAAAAAAAAAAAAACTCTAAATCTATTTCTATGTTCAATTTTAGTTTACACCAAACATATCCAAGTATATATTGATTAATATAAATGCATAATTAACTATTTTCAATAGATACTTTGACCATAATCAATACCTTAAAGGTTGTAATATTAGAAAAAAAATAATTATTTGTAAGAGTAAATTTTATGTCCATAGAGTTTAAGATTTAATTTAGGAGCACTTCAATATTTGATATGCTTAGTTGAATTTACGTAATTTTTTTAATGTAGATTATATATCGTTATATAGTTAAAAAGAAGAAAAAAAAAATGAGGATAAACTTCAAATTAAATGTTGTCTACTTGTCCAAAATGAGGGAATCATTCAACTATAAAGTGAAAGCTTGCATAAGGCACAATCCTTCTTGTTATAATTTTGTGATTGAAGTAAGGAATATAAACAAAATAAATGATTAAACCCATGAAATCATTACGCTAAATATTCAATTTCAAAAACTTTGTTTCTTGCAAGATTAGTAATGTTGTAACTTTGTTATTCAACTAACGAATATAAGCAAAAGAAATAACTGAACTCATGAAGTCATCAAGCCAAGTATTCAATATTGCTAAAAGCGTCATTCCTTAAATGGTTAAACTTTATCTACACATTTGTGGTTTCACCTTTGTGTATCTAATTTCGTATGTTTAAAAATAGACCGGAACATTTTTTATGGTTTGAACTATACACACCAACATACTAGCTATTAAATTTTTCTTTGATAAATAACTAATAACCTAATTGACTATATGAAATGACTAAAATACTTTAAAACAAACCCAAATAAGTTATATTACACATAAAATAGAAATATTCAAATTATTTGTGTTCTACCTTTTTAGTATTTATAGCAATTAAAAAAATATCTAAAATTTAGGAAGTTTGGCCTATAACTAAAATTTTTTTAACCCCACAAGGTATACATATTAATGGTGTGCTTTCTTTGACCAACTACTAAAAAGTTTTAACCCCAAATTTTTTTATCCTATGGTTACAGTATCCCTGAAATTTTAAAAAATAATAAACCATAGTTCATAAAAACGCTATTAGTAAAAAAAAAAAAAATTTGGGTTAAAAAATTTGTATTTAGTTCAAGAAAACACTAACTGCTGATACATATTTTTTTGAGTCAAAAATTTAAGCTGGACTAACCTTTTTAAAATTTAATTTTTTTTCTTAATTGTTATGCATATTAAAAGAATCATATAATTTCATTTGAAATTATAGAATGAAAAAAATTGTAAATTTCTATTTTATATATACAATATGATTTATTTAGTTTTGTTTCCATGATATTCTTGTGGGGTGTGTTGGTATGCAAAATTCAAACTATCTGTTTACTTGTCTATTTCTGAGACATATGAGCAATAGGTGTAACAAACCAAAACCATTTTTATTTTCAAATGCCGCCGCATCCTTATGTGTGTTCCGCCTGTGGTTACATAAAAATAAAATAAAAATATGCACATCAATTGAATGAACATCAGCAGCCAAAATGTAGAGAGATGATCAATGCTCAGATGTTCTTTGTTTTTTTTTTTTTTTTTTTTTTCCTTAGAAATGTATTGAACGTACGCATAACTTTTGATAAGAAAAAATTACCAAAAATATGATATGCAGTACATACTTTGAATGATATATTAGAATATATATATATATATATATGCATATATATAAAATTATCTCAAAATTATAATTATTATTTTGGGTCAATTATAAGAATCAAAACTACCCACAATCATTTCTTGGCCGTGGATTAATGAATAATTTTTTCTCTCAAAATTAAATTCATTCACCCGTATTATCGCAACAATTATACTATGCTATGCTTTGTCCAAAAAAAAAAATGTAAATTCTCTGTGGTTATATAGTTATAAAAAAGAAAGAATAACTATTAAATTAAATGATGTCTACTTGTCAAAAATGAGAGTATCAATTTCAACTGTAAAAGTGAAAGTATGCATAAGACATGCACCATCAATGTTCACCAGATTAGAAAAGCATAACATTGTGATTCAATAAATGAATACTAGCAAAATAAATGATTGAACTTATGAAATCATCACGCCAAGTATTCAGTGCTAGAAGTATATTGTTCCATACAAGATTAGTGAAGTTCTAACTTTGTAATTCAAATAAGGAATATAAGTAAAAGACATGACTAAACCTATGAAGCTATCACGCCAAGTATTCTATGTCAAAATCGTCGTTTTCTACAAGATTAATAAATTTATAATTTTGTGATTCAAGTAACAAGTATAAACAAAAGAAATGACTAAACTAATGAAGTCATCATGCTACGATCTCGTTTGCTAACATTTTTATTTCTGTTTTTCTGTTTATGTTTTTAAAATCTTGTAAACTGATAACAAAAACATGTTTGTTAAATCAATTTATATTTTTTTGTTTCCAATAAATGTAGATCTAAACAGAAAAACTTAAACCAAAAAAAGTGTTTTTATTTTATTTTTCCTATTGCAAAAATTTTGTCAATTTTAACACTTTGTTCATTTTTATTGCATTATATTAAAATTAATTATTTTATTCAAATATTTTATTAAACTAAAATTATTTTTAATAAATAAATATTAATTTAATTATCTAAATTAATATTTAATATATTTTATTAATTTATTTTTAATAAATAATAAATTAATTTAATTTAAATCAAATAATTTAAATAATATGAAATATATTTTATACTAATTAAAATATATTTTATGAAATTATTTTTAATAAATAATAAAATTAAATTAATTAATTTAATTAATATGAAAATATTTTATTAAATTATTTTTAATAAATAATAAAATTAAATTAATTAATTTAATTAATATGAAAATATTTTATTAAATTATTTTTAATAAATAATAAATTATTTTATACTGCCTATCTAAAATAAAAATGAGCAAAAATATTAAACAATGGATTAGGATCGAAACTTTCTAATTCTTAACCTGACCCAAACCTTAAGCAGCAAAAGAGGGGCAAGCCGAAAGTAATCAACTTGACCGATTTTATATCACTACCAACTCTTTATTATACCGTCCCACCCATGACTATCAAAAGGGATAATACAAATGTCAACTACAATTAGGACCAGTCCTGACATTTGGGTTGTCCTAGACCGACCTCAAACATGGTTATCCCTTTATACTAAATCGGCGATGAGAGAGGGATGCGACTGAAGAAAAGAGCGGGAGTCGGGAGAGGTCCAGCTTGTCAGGGAGATTGAGTGCTGAGACGAGGAAAATTGAATGTTTACAGTTTACCTTTAAATAAAAAAAAAATTTCAGCTCAAGGGTTGCTGGCCCGAAGAGTTGCCTCGGCCCCGGGGATTGCTCCAGCCCAAGGTCTTACTAAGCTTACCCCTGGGCCGACCCTGACTACAATCATGTGTAAAGATATTGTAAGCCTATGACTTTTAAATAATTAATTTATTAAAACATTTTATAGTTAAAATATTACTGTTGTCAAATCATTGATTAAAAATTGTTGTTGAAATTTTATTGTACATTATCTTCTTTTCTTTTTTACATGAACGATCGATTTGCATTTTCCACAAAAATCGTGTCCCAACTTGCTATTTTCGTCTACTGGGTTTCTGAGTAGACTCGCGCTATGACGTATCGTTGAACTCCGTTAATTCTGGTCTGCTTCGCCTGCGAGTGCGGGCCGCGGGTTTCATAGCTTCAGCCAACAACACCCCCAACCCTTCCCTTCCTTTTTACTTTTTCCTCTTCTCCGTTTCTTTCTGGTATTGACTTTCAAGTAATGAATAGAGCAACAGCACCGTCGCTATTCAACGCTTACTTCTCTCTTTCATTCAACTCCCCTCTTGGATCGACGAAGGCGCACCCATTGGGATTCCGTCAGTTTCTCTCTCTCTCTCTCTCTCTCTATTTATATAAGCGATAACTTTTGCAGGATCCCATGAAAGATTTTGGTTTTTTGCACCAAAATTCTAACCCTGCTGTGGAAATTGCCTCTTTTATATGTGTGGATGGATATGGTTGTCTACTATTGAATAGTTTCTATGAAATGTGCCTTTTTGTGGGTAAAATGAATACTGGAAGAGGGCATGGATGTGGGAATTTGGACATATAGTTAGTGAAAACTTAGCAAAGACTGGGGTTTTTTGGAAACCAATAAACTACACGGACAACTTTATTCCAGCCATTTTCAGAACATGGATTGATTATAGATATATTGCATTTTTTTTTTTTTTTTATATGTCACCGTGTTGCCAAATGAAAGGAGAAATTTAACTGTTAGAAAAAAAAAAAAAAAAAAAGCCTGCAGTAACTGTTATTTGATAAAACATTTAGGCTACGTTTGGAATATGGATTTGCGAAGGAAAAGGAAAAGTAAAAAGAAAAAACAAGTCAGGAATGTAAAATGAAGTGAAAAAGTTAAATTTATTTTTTTTTTTTGAGTTACAAAAATAAGACTAAAATGAACAAATATTTATCAACAAAATTTAACTTTTATTTGATTATGCGTACAAAAATTGCATAAATTATAGATTTTATTTCCTTGTTTTTGTTTTCCCTACACAAGTTCATGTTCCAAACATAGCATTAATCTTTTTTGTTGTCTATTGGTATCAAATGGAACCAACTCTGATTTTTTCTGTTTGTGTAGGGTGGAGCTGCTCATAGATATTCATCCAGGGTAAGTTTGTCTTTTTCTTTTTTCGAGTTATATACTTATGTTTGCTTGATTTATGAGGTGTTTAAATGTTACGAAGTATAGTTGGCAATAAAGCTCTATATTTTAAAGGGCCCATTCTCGACATTGAAATAGTGTTAGAAGTTCTTTTTTTTTTTTTTGGTAAGAATTTGATGTATGTGTTATGGCAACTAATTGTCAGGGGCTATTCTAACATATAGAATTACATATTGTTGAAACTCCTCCAGTTGATTAGAATTCAAAATACTAAAATTTGCATTGATATAGACTTTATTTTTCCATTAGGATACTTGAGATGCAAAGTTGGATTTATTTATGTTAGGCTAGCTTGAGGATGAACTTCAGTTCCTGAATTTTGTGGTTGAGGTGTATTGGATATATGCACAATTACATTGGTTAATCGTGGATGAAGAATTATGGTCTTCATCCACGAGAGAGCATTGTCCTCTTTGATGAAGGAGTGAACTTGGTTGATTTAGATGGCTCTTGTAAAATATTGGCATTCCTGTTTGATTTTTTGTTCACCCTTCACCCTGGGATCTGGCTTTTTTCAATCTCGCCACTTTCAGTTATGTATTGGTGATTTTTTAGTTCAAACATCAGGATGAATTGTGAGTCCCCATCGAGGAGGAGCAAACCACTCTTTTGGTTTTCCATTTCTTCTACATTCATTTATGCTTGTTCTTGCTTTGTGGGCACCCATTTGGTTTCTCGTGGAAGAAGGAAAGAAATGCTACTGAAATCAACAAAATCTTATCCCCAGAGTAGCTGGGGCTGGCTACAAGAATCTTCTTCGTCCAACCAAAAAAAAAAAAATGCAGTTTTGCAAAATAAAAATCCCATAGAGTTAAAGAAGAATTTGGTGTAAAGTACATTTAAACGGTTTATGAGATCTAAGAAACTCATGCTTAAATATTTACCTATTTCAAAATTTTGGTTGTTGGCTGAAGAATTAGCAAGAATCGATTATTTTTGTTTTTATAAAATTGCTGAAGTAAAGATCATTGGATTTTGGTGTAATTTTACACAATATAGCATACTGTAGACTTGGGAAACATGACATATATTTCTTAGGATGGAAACATGAGGATAATTTTGTCGTTTAAGTTTATGTGAAGCAATCTATATGTCATCGTATCAAAAAATACTAATCTGAACAAAGTTTTAGACTTTTGTTTAAAAATTATGATATTGTTGTTATAGTGGATGAAACAAAAGGGGGGTGAATGCTAATCTAGGTTTTTGGAGACCTTTGGAATTGAGATGGTTTAACAATTAATATAAGTAGGACTTAACTAAATATATGGAATGCAAATTTAGTAGAATCATGCGTTCCTTCATTCAATTACCTTGCTATGAATAAAGTAGATATTCAAGTTTCTCTCAGCATTCATGCTTGCTCACAAGTGGTGGCCTGAATTTGGTATCACCACCAATATTTCTAAGTGAAATTTATCATGTTGAAGGCAATTTGCAATATGAGAACTGTATAGTTTTGGCACGATATTTCTACTCCAGAAGATGACATAATTAAATTCTTTTTCTTAGAGCACGTTTGGTAATACTGTTATTTTTCCGTTTATATTTATATGTTTATGTCTTTTGGTTTTGCTTTTTGTTGTCATTCTTCTCTGAAATGAAAACTACAATTACGTTTGAAATTGCGTTTTGTTTACAATTATTAATTTTTTATTTTCATTAAATATTTAATTTTATTAGTTTTGTAAAAAGTAATTGAATTTAATAAATATATTTCATATTAATTTAATATAATTTAATTATATTTTTTATTAAAAGCAATTGAATAAAGAGTATTATATCAATTAATCTATCAAATATAAAATGTATTAATTATAATTTAATTATATTATTTAGTAAAAATAATTAAATAAAATATATTTCATATTAAACAAATTAATTTAATTATGATATTTATTAAAAATAATTTAATCAAATATATTTAATATTAGTTAAATTAATTATTAAATTAAACTAAATAATTTAATTATAATATTAATTTAAAATAATTTAATAAAATATATTTATATTAATTAAATTATTTATTAAATTAGATTAAATTAAATTAATATATTTTATTTTATTATTTATTAAAAATAATTTAATAATATATATTCTCTATTAATTAAATTAACTAATTTAATTATTTATTAGAAATAAATTAGTAATATATATTACATAGTAATTTATTTAATTTAATTTAATTATATTATTTATTAAAAATAATTTTAGTTTAATAAATATGTGAATAAAATAATTTATTTTAATATGATGCAAAAAAATGAACAAATTATTAAAATTGACAAAATATTTGCCACAAAAAAATAAAGTGAAAATATTTTTTTTATTTATGTTTTTCTGTTTAGGTTTTATTTTTTTGAAAAAAAAAACATGAATAGATTTAATAAACATGTTCTCATTACCAATTTACAAAATTTTAAAAATATAAATAAAAAAATAAAAGACAAAAAAGTTGCCAAACAGAGCCTTAGAAATGGTTTTGAAAATGTAAACAGAAAAATAAAAAACAAAAAGGTTATCAAACAGGACCTTAGAAATGGTTTCTTATCGATTATCAATTTGGGCAGACAAATCAAAATCTTGTTCTAGTGTCGACAACAAAAGCCTCAAATGATAATAACAAATGAATGCACAGAAAAAATAAATAAATAAATAAATAGAAACCTTCTGTTTTCTAGTGTTTTGGCTGAGAAACAAATAGAAATATGTAATTAGATTATATATTTCAAAGGCCATCTAAATCAATGCATCCCCTGCAACAAAAAGAAAACCCATCAAGGGTCCGAACATATGCACTAGATTCATTCTCATTCTCTTTTAATTCCTTCCTCAAACCTCCTCCAAAACACTTTCAGGCTTTTGATTTTGAACGACTGAAGTTTCATGCATAAAATGCCCAAGTGGAGAGAAAACTACAAGTAAATTAAGAGAATTGCTTACCAGTCGTACGGCCACTTGCATAAAGGGACAGAAGAGCCTGGATGGCTACATACATTGCAAGTGTATTGAAGTTTCAAACATAATTTGTGTCATTTTCCCACGATTGGCCTTGGGGTGGGTGGAGCTTCTGTGAGGAGAACTAGGTGCTCTTCTGGGGCCACACGGAGCTCATTGTAGAAGGTGTGGTGCCAAATCTTTTCCATGTCATCCCAATTGCAAACAATTCCATGCTCAATTAGGTACTTCAAAGTCAAAATACCTCACTTGGATTGAGCCTCGTCCCCTACGTAGGCATCTTTCTGGCCCATACCAACCATCACACCAGTGTGACGAGGGTGTCCCACAATACTAGGGAACACAGCCCTTAGAGCATCATCTCCAGCAAATCCAGCCTGAAGAAAATTAAGATTCATACGAATATTCAGCATTAAGGTTCTAATGCTTATACAAAGAAAGTGACACCAACCTACTCTTCACTAACAAATTTCACAATGATCAAACCGAATACCACTCATAAATATCCATCTGAATGATAATATCTTCAGGACTTAGGCGGATTATTACCTTCACCATTCCTGTCCCATTGTCACATACGAGAGGCTGAATATCTTCAGTGTCTGCCATTTCCTAATGTGTGCTGGATAAAATGAAAATTATCAAATCAAAATGCAGAAGAGGCTATTTTAAATCATAGATAAACGCACTCAACACTATTTCTACAGAGCCCCAAACCATTTTTGTTTTTAATATAACATAGAAGATGGATCATTTTCCTGGATGGTATGAAATAATATTTTTTGGCATTATGCTCATCAGTTATTTCCATAAGTCGCAATGTAAGCAAGCATTTACGTTTCAAAGGCTGATCAAATTTTTGATGAGTAAATCCTTTGCATTTACCATTTTTCAATTGTCAAATTTATAAATTTCATCACATAGGGCTTTAGAAGGGATTCCATTAGAATGCAAAGAGTTCTACTTAAAACAAAATTTGTGCCTTGATTCCAAATAAAAGCACACAAAAATAGGCAGATCAACAATCCAAACATCTTATAGGAAGGTTTAATATATGATGAGGCAATAGATCCAATACATTCCATCAATATAGGAGGTAAATCCTTGAGATGGTACCCAAAAAAAATAAAATTGTTACAATAATTATACAAATAAATTATTGCATTGCTCCCTGACAAATTGTAACAGCCAAAAATTCTTGAAAAAACAAATTTGCATGAGAACCCAGATAGATTCAAGAACAAAAAGATAAAACTTTTCTCCACATTTCCAGGAATCTCAATCAAACCCACGAGTGCCAGCGATGCTCAACAGAAAACTACATAGACATACATATATATATACACGTATAATAGATAAACCAAATAATTCTACAGCTGCTTCTCAATCCATATACCCAGATCGGTGGATCAATCAATCAAAATCATCACCAAAAATGCCTTTCAGAGTGACAAAACTAACGAAGGTGCAAGAGGAGATCAGATTCAGATACAATACCTTTGGCACCCGGAAATTGCTCTCTCTCTCTCTTTCTCTCTCAAGGAATCGTCTGCAGAAGGTACCCGCCCTCGTGTGTTAAAAAAAAAAAAAAAAACAGGGAAGCTCGTGGAGATGAAAAATCTGCCTCAAATGAAATTAAGCTCAAATCAACCTCAAATTCAAGTCATTTTAGACCATTACCGTTAATTGCGCAAGAATCTAGTTTTGCGGACCCGTGACTGATCATTTTTGACGGTTGACATAGCCGGCTCAAACTTTCAGTCATATTTGTCAGGACAAATATACGCTTGTTTGTCAGATAAAATTTCATCGAAAACTTTTGTTCATACGTACGGTCCCATTTATCTAAAAAATTGTAGTGAAGAAATTAGTAATCGGGGAGATCAAGAATAATTAAATTAAAAATTATTTTGCAAAAATATATAATTAAATTATATATACATGTAAACTTCGTTTGATTTGTCATAAATTTTTAAAAATTTTTAAAAGTATTTAAAAATTATTCACTGTACAGATTATGAACGAATAACTTATTTCACTTTATCTCACTCTTTATCATTTTAAACACAGAATTAAATTCACACGGAAAAAATGTAAAGTTTCATTTTTTTTTTGTTATTTTATTTATTTATTTTAATTTTTTAAAGTTTTAAAGTGGGGTTGGGTGGAAGGGTAATAATGACATAAGATGGTGGGGTTAGTTGGAAAAGTGTGTGACCGGGGACACTGCCAACTCAGTTTTCGGTTGCCAACAGTCTGGAGATCATGTAGCCCTGGGCCATCCTTCCAGTGACACGTGGCTGTTTGGACATTGCCCTCGCAGTTGAGCCGAGTCCGCTGTTAACCTGGAGAACCGGTCAGAGCTCCCACAAAGCAACGTCAATGGCTGTTCCCATGTTCTAACGCGCCATGCATTACCAAACATTAAAATCACAAAATAAGAGTACAACCCTAATGAAACAAAAATATTAAGGTTACACGCGATTAAAATAAATAAAAATAAAATTCAAAATGATTAATATGAACTGTCAAATGTCTAAATCTAAAGATGTGAAGGTACACTAAGTAAAAGTAATTCTAAAGAAGCGAAACTCTTCAAACACATTTAATAATTGAATTTGTGGCGTCTCCATATTATCAACTTTATTAAAAAAAAAAAAAACATTTCGCTTAATCTGTATATCTTGGAACTTCTTGGAAAGAAAATTTCGCTCAACTTTCTTTTCAACTTCAATTTGCTCTAATTTTTGCATAACGTGCGCTTTCAAGTTGGATCTCGAATTAGTACAACTTGAGCAAAGAAAATTATGCACCGAAGAGGGTTTTGGTCCATGGCCCATCCCGCGTATTAAACAAAGTCAACAAAAATTACTACCTAGGAAGGTGGTGGGTAAGAGGAAATAATGGAATAATTTATCTTTTTTCTCATTACCTCTATAAAACATTCATTTCCGCTCTTGTAAATTCCTAAACAACGTTCTACTATAAATAATTATAATAAATATTACAATATAATTTATTTAATCAAATTAAAATTAATTAATTATTAAATTATTTTATCAAAATAATATTTAGTAAATAATAATTTATTACTAAAATTATTTATTTTATTTTATTAAATAAATACTATTATAATATTAATTTATGAATAAATTATTTATTTTTTTCAAATTAAAATAATTTTTAACAAGTAATAATTACTATTAAAATAATTTATTTATTAAAATGTTTTAATAAATAAAAATTTTATCTCGCAAATAATAATTTACTAGATTACATATTGTATTAATATGTGTTATTAAAATTAATAATTTATTTAAATAAAATAAAATTAGCTGTTTTATTAAATTATTTTATCAATATAAAAATAATTTTAACAAATAATAATTTAATATTAAAATTAATTACTGTTGAAATATTAATGTATCATAAAATTATTTTTATAATTAATATTTTTATTTAAAATTATATATTTTAAAAATATCTATTTTATTAAGATTAATTATAATTAAAATAAAAATTATTATGATGATTTATTTTATTATAATAGTTTATAAAAATTAAATATTAACTTTCATCCCTTAGTAAATTTACCCTTATTCCAAATACAATTAACTTTACCCTTTCAAAAATTTCAACATTACAAATGTAATATAATTAATACTGGGTAATATTACCCTCTCATTCCAAATATCAATATTATGAACTTGTTATTCTAATAATTATTACTAGAACAACAATTATCCCATAATTTTTTCCCTTAAAAATTTCATCCTTTACCAAACATGTCTTTAAAGTAATTGGCTCATAAAGAGCTGTATTATTCCATTACATCTTTCAACAAAACATTTTGATAGTATAACACTATTATATCGAGAAGATTAATTCTACCTAGCATAAGTGTGAATGATTTGCAATAGACCCGGTTGATTGTGGATACAATGCCTTTTTGCAAAGGCTTCAACTTTCAAAGACACTTTTAATGGTAAAAGCATGGAAAGCCTTCATAGAAAGAACAGAAATCGAATCTGAAAAGATAAAATTAAAATATACCAAAGACTATTTTCATTCATTGGACTTCTGTGAATGCAAACTTGAGTGATCTTCAACAAACAAGTGCTATTTTGATGATATATATATGCAAAGACCGAGATATAAAGAGTGGAATATTAACAACATGATACTGAAAGGAAAAGCTATGAAGCTAAAAAACTAGAGCTAAGGAGCTACATGTGACAATGACACTGTTTGAAGTTAAAAAAAATACAAAACTCTACAAATCTCAACAAACACAAATCACGAGAATGTAAAATTTAAATTTTGTAGTCACTGCACAAAGAACGAGATACTAACTTTTACAAATTTATACGATTCTAAGCACACCCAATATGAAAAATGAGAGGCTGATATAGATTTGTTATGTCAGTCCTGTGACATCAATTTAGAACCATTAGATTTTAATTCAACAGTTCAAATATATTCATACTTTAATTCAAAAAAAAATGTAAATGTATTTGGATTGTTTTGATTGCAAGTAATGTGCTGACATATTTTGAGGAAGTTCTCTTTCCTTGGTGTGTCTTAAATTGAGGTTGAGTTTGGAAAGAAAAAATTAATTTTTTTTTTAACTGGATAGCTCCTAAAAGTTAAGCTACTAAAAAGCTTTTTTTTTTTTTTTTGTGTGTGTTTGCGAAGGGAAAAAAGCTAGTTTTAACTTTTTGTTAATTTCATATTTTTACCCTCTAAGATTTAAAAGAAATTTAAAATATAAGAGGGTAAATTTGATTATTTTAAAAAAAAAGTCGAAAAATTAGGAAGCTACTAGCTTTTTAAAAAAAAAAAACACCAAACGGACACTAAGTTTAGCATGCAAATTGTAAGGACCTATATTCTGATAGTAGAATTTTGTCTACTTTGAATTTGACATCCATTTTGATACTTGGAGGGATGCTCGAACACGTGGCTCACATCCAAAGAGGAGGCACGCGGCAACCATCTTTGCTGCCACCTTTTTTCCACATTTATTAAGAGTAAAAGTGGTACGCTTTCCCCACTACCCATAACAACTCTGATTTTAACTGCTCCATTACTTATGGTACCCGCATCATGGCCTGAATTGTCCTGTATGGAATGATCACGCGGGCCTAGAAAGTTATAAATATACGAAGAACAAAGAAGCAAGATAAGCATTGTTTGTTTTACAAAAATTCTGCCAAAATTACTTCTGACCTTCGCTTTTTTTCTATACTTTCCAACTTGACTGTTGGAGAGGAGTTCGGCCGAACACTGCCCAGTCGGTAGCTTTGTTTTAGGATTCAAATGAGGAGTCAGAAGATGCCTGAGATGCCATTTTCATCGGACCACCTATTCAACCACGTCACTAACATCCTTCTAACTAATCGGATACATCATCAAAGGACTTTATTGGATTTTGAACACTCCAATAGTATTTTCATCCATGCACATGTAACATTAAAGTTTTGATAGAATTCACTATTCACACAGTGTTAAAATGCATTATATTATAAAGATGTTAAATTATATATATATTTCTGCTACTCAGATGGTATAGGGACAGAAGTATTTTACCACTCCTCACTGATAATTCAATCGATCTCTCGTCGATCCTTCTATATCGCTACTAATACATCGATCACACATTGTCCAATTTAAGATATTTCTATCATAATTATAAACCTATTTGACTTAATCATAAACCCCTATTGACTTAATGATTGTAATTCTTCATTGACTAACCCTCTGTTCTTTGAGATGAGAGTCATCCTATAAATCAATGGCAACCAAAATCAAAATCAAAATCAAAATCAAAACAGGCCCCTCATATTCTCTAATAAAAAGTTCTTATAAACTTATTTTCTTGATGGGGTAATTAATTAGTGGCGAGGTCCTGCAGGTACACAATCTTTTTAGTCACATCACTTTGCTTACTATGTTTTGAGTTAAGAGTGGTTGCGTTGAGTTCTTCATTGAAAAGTTCTATTGATTTCTTTAATTAGCAAATTAGACATGTTATTTTAGTTGGCAAAGTGCACCACCATCTTTAATTACAGTTTCCAATCTATAATTTAAATGTCTGATATCGCTATTTAATTAGGGTGATTCTCTCTCTTTTTTTGGGGGGAAGGGGAATTTTTAATGTAATATAAGCATAGAATTAGATGTATGCGATTTTATTTTCTTTCTTTATTTTCTTTTTCTTTTTAAGAAAAAAATTCAGAGAATTTCTCACTTGCCATTCATGGGTTATACATTTTAGTCATCATTAATTTTATTCCACTATGAACTATGTAGACAATTAGGAATATTTATGTATATATTAATGAATAAAAGATAGAAATTGTTTAAAATACTTAATATAGCCTTAATTCCTTTAAATTTTGTATTATGGAACCTAGAATTGGAAATGGAAA
Organism: Vitellaria paradoxa; assembly: GCA_019916065.1. NCBI lineage: Eukaryota > Viridiplantae > Streptophyta > Magnoliopsida > Ericales > Sapotaceae > Vitellaria > Vitellaria paradoxa. Next base: position 57,206,263 of record CM034235.1, on the reverse strand, counting down.
GAACAAAGAAAATGAAAGATTAAAAGAAAATTTGTGTTTCATGTTGTCCCTCTTACTTAAAAGAATGTTAAATTAAGAAGGATAAATTAAATCGACTTTGTTTGAATATTTGGCTAAACACGTATAAATCTTATATTATTTGAATATTACAATAACACTTCTTATTTTACAAATGTCATTAACAATGGACCCTAATCAGTAATATTTCGTTTGATATTTTATTGAAAAATATAATTAAAATATTAACATAATATATATAATTTGTTTATCAATTTTAAACATGTAAAATGTTCAAAATGAGTTTTATAATCTATTTTTAATAATTCATCAAGATTTATAGTTTCAATATTATCAGAGTAAAAAGTGTTTTTAAAACATATATATTAAACCTTAAACACATTTATGGAAGGGTAAAGATTATATATTATATAAATATTCTTATGAAAATATATACGTCAAATGATAGATGGAATTAAGTGTTAATCAGATTTGTAAGATAAAAGATGTCACTATAATATTAAAATGACTTGAAGTCTACTTGTAGTTAACCAAAATGTTCTGGAAAAATTCTTGTAATTTATTAATTAAAAAATTTTATAAATTGATAATAAATATATAGTGGGAAAAAAAGAGAAAAAATGAAAAACTAAAATGACATTTATAATAATAATAATAATAATAATTAAAAAAAAAAACTATTCTCATACTTACGTAGTTGCCTTTTCTTTACCTTATTATCAACATATTAACCAAACAAGAGATAATGGTTTATTTTAAATATTCTCTTTCTTCTCGTTAACTAAAAATAACATATCAATCCAAGCATAGTAAAGGAAGTCAAATTCTATTTATTCAAAATCTACTCATTATACACACACACACCCCCCATCAATAAGAGTACTTATGTTAGTATTTTTAAACTTGAATTTATATGTAAAACAAAGATTTATAATAGAGATTTTTGTCCAAAAAAACACACTGCATCAAAATCTTCTAAGGGTCTCTAAGATACAAATTCATAAGAAAAAGTCTCTAAATATAGAAACTCAAGTCATAGTATCTACTTATAAAAATAAAATAAAATAATCAATTAAATTTGTTTTTTTTTCTTTTCAATTGAATCTTTATTTTAAATATTGATTTATTATTAATTAATATATTTTATTAATTTATTAATAAATAATATTAATCCTTATTTATATTTATATTTAATTTTTTAATAAATTAAAGTTTAATTTTATTTTTAAAATAATATACAATCAGTAATAATGTAATTCTTAATTAATTTTATTTATATTAAGAATTATAAAAATTAAACAAAGAAGAAGAAACTAATATTTTAATACTATAGAAATTAGCTATAGAGACTATGATATAGTTTTACATATTAAAGAATCACATAATTTTATTTAAAATAATAAAATGAAAAAAATCTGTACATTTCAATGTTATATACTTTGTATAATTTATTTAGTTTTGTTTCAAAAATTTCTTATCATTTCACACAAACCCAAACCATGGGGCCCACTTGCCCCATTTCTAAAACCTAAGAGAGTTGGGTATACAAACCCTTCTTCAAACCATTTTTGCTATATTTTTTCATGGTTTTCCTTCACATAGTAAAGATAAATAAAATTTTATATAATCATTTGGCAGTAAAAAGTATCACCGCGTGTGGTAACTACTCAATCGAAAAAGTTAAATTTAAGTTTGTGGAGTAGGAGAAGCCAAAAGAGATGGCCAGAGAGAGTACTCGAACAAAAAAAAAACTTCGATAATAAAGTCAAAATAAACTTAAGAGAATTGTAATAAACAAAAGTGTACAGCTAATAATAGTGAGTATATTTGAATTTTAGTGCTAAGTATTGTATTCACTACTACAATAATTGATAAAGATCACACTAAGAAATTCATAAAGATCACGGTTTTAGAAAAAGCGTGATAAAGATTTGTGAGTTAAACTTTTTATCTCAGTCTAATTAAAAAACTGAGATAAAAAGTTACTTTTAATACTTTTTATCTCGTTTTTGTTAAAACCGTGATTGTATTTAAAACGAGATAAAAGATCAGTGGAAACCATCTCAACAAAAAACTGAGATAAAAAATTAGTGAAAACTATATCTAGAAAAAACTAAAATAAAAGATCAGTGAAAATATCTCTAAAAAAAACTGAGATCAAAAAGTGAGTAAAATTATATCTTAAAAAAAGCTAGATAATTAAAAGAACGAGAGATAATATTGTTATTTTTTTCTTTATATCTCTCTGAAATAATTTTGTTTATCATCTTATATGATTTAAATTAGATTTTGTAAACTTTATTGTAACATTTATTAATTTTAATTAATTGAATATGATATAAAAACTATAATCATAGATCAATAAACAAAAAAATTTTAAATTAATGTTAAAACTAAATTTACCGAATCAAATTTAAATAACGCTAAATATATGATTATTATTTTTTTCAGTAAATATATGGAAGTAGTTTTCATAATTTGTATAACTTATAACAAGGTGAATATTAAATATTTAATATCTAATAAATATTTAGTGTATCCTTAATATTATTTATATTTATTAATTTTAATTAATTAAATATGATATAAAAACTATAATCATAGATCAATAAACAAAAAAATTTTAAATTAATGTTAAAACTAAATTTACCAAATCAAATTTAAATAACACTAAATATATAATTACTATTTTTTCAGTAAATATATGGAAGTAATTTTCATAATTTGTATAACATATAACGAGTTGAATATTAAATATTTAGTGTCTAATAAATATTTAGTGTATCTTTAATATTATTTATATTAAAAGTGACATTATTTTATATTTTGTTGGAAGTGATAAAAATTTAGAAATAAAAATAATAAAAATTTTCATTTTTTTGTTTTCTTAGAACTAATTTTTGAATATAATCATTGAAAATATTTTTTGTATTACAAATCAATTTTTAAAATAGTTTTCAAAAATTTTGTTTTGAACAATAATTTTCTAGAACTAAAACTAAACGCGACCTAATTACTTTTAAAAATATAATACAAAATGAAGAAAAATATATTATAAATAGTGAGTTATGATTAAATATATGCTATACACAAAGAGTAAAGGAAAATAAGAAAAAGATTTGAGATTATTTTTAATTAAATATAATAGATATTCATAGATTATTTATTAAATATTCACATTGTTCTGTATATTACTTACGATTTCAAGTTGTTTCAAAAAGTTAAAATAATTAAATAAAAGTAAATTTTTTATCATTTTTTTCCGATCAATTGATCAGGAAAAATGTAACTTTTAATTACTAATTGGTTGACAAAAGTCATAATAAATTATTGTAAAAACTTAAAATAATATAATTTTATTACTTTTAGTAACCCCTAAAGTGATAAAAATTTGTTTATATATATTAATATGCAAAATGTATATATAAATGATAGGTTGGACTAGCGGTCAACTACACTAACTTCCAAATGAATGGCAGGGGTTCGATTCTCAGCAGCAACAAAAAAATATGAAATATATAAGGTTGCTATAATGATAAGGTGGTAAATGGTGCTATGATGACCTGATAATAGGTTGCCATGTGGATTTTTATTATTTTTAAAATTAATCCATTTTTTCAGCGTGATTATTTGTTTATATTTGATCACGATTTTTCAAAAAAAGTGAGATCAAAATACATAAAAGATCACACGAGATTTCTTTTCATCTCAGTTTTTACAATAAAGATCACGCTTTTAGTATGTGATTGTTGTAAGTTTTCGATCACGGTTGTAAACTGTGATAAAAAAGAAGTGACTTACAATCTCACCTGGATCAATCACGTTTTTGTGACTGAGATAAAAAGTGAAACATCACGCTTAAAAATTGTGATGTTTATGCATTTTTGTAGTAGTGATTTATAGTAGGATAGAATAAATGAATGTAAAAATAATTGAATATCATGATTTTATATATTGTATGTATATATCAAAGTACATAACAATTTACTTTGCTTTAGATGCCTTTCATTCAACATTTAATTCTTCTCACTCAGCATTAAATGTGCGTAGAAAAAATAGTATAACGGACAGAATGTAATTTTGAGAAATGTCTAGATGTCACATTTATCTATCACTTGTAAACAAATGAACTAATTGGACTAACTATGAGATAATAAATTCATTTCATTTATTACTATTTTGTATTTATAGTTCGAATTACATCAACTCAATTTTACATATTGGTGGGGCTCGTTTGTGATAATCAATAGATTGCTATACCAATGCCAATCACATTTCTATGCAGCATACTTGTGCTCAAAAAAATACCATGTGTCCTTAATTATTTTTGTACCTACAATAACCACAATTTTTTTTCTCTACCTTAAATAAGAGCCGTAAATAAAATTTTAGAAATTACTGTCCTCTTTTTACTTGGTACAAAGATTTAAAAAAAAAAAAAAAAACAAATTGAAGAACAAGCCTTATTAAATTTTTTGCTAAAAGTGATGTTTGATTACATTATCAATTTTCTGTTTTTATTTTCTCTATAAAAACAAAAGGAGAAAAGTTATTTGATATAGACATTTTTTTTAAAAAAATAATAAAAAAAATCTTTGATAACCAAAGCAAAATTATGTTTTTAACATGTAATCTATAACATGTAATTAACTTTCTCTTTTTATGTTTATATCATATATTCGTGTTTATATCTTATATTCAATTTGTACGTTAATTCTAAACATGGCAGAATCGACCTTTTGAGTCATTAGGTGCGAAAATTACGTGCTGTTTCGAGAGAAAATGAAAATATTTTTATAATAAATTATTAAAAATAATTATGGTATATAATTAAAATTTATAAGAATGTTTTTTAAAAATTAAAATTATTTTAGTAAAATTAATAATTTTAATGATGAATTAGCTTTGTACATGTATGTTGGCCAAAAAAATAATAATTATAAGTGAATAATAAAAGTCAATTAATGGATTAACTGACAACAAAGAGCGCTGTGAAAATACCTATTTATAATAGATAATTTTTCTTCTAGTGGCGCTAGGTGTCCTACACCCCTAACGTGGTTTTCCCTATAATTCTAAAAAAAATAAAAAATAAAAAATTGTACATTAGCGAACAACATATATAGAGTTAGTCATCAATGTACAATTTTTTTTTTTGGTACTTCATACATGAAAAATTTACGTGGCATTTGGTTTATTTTTTTGTTTTTTATTTTTTATTTTTGTTTTATGTGTTAAAAATTTAAAACTCAAAACGAGAAAACAAAAAATACTTTTTTTCCTTATTTTGAGATTTTTTTTATTTTTTTGTTAAAAACTATCAAAATGACTTTTTATCATTTTTCATTTCAAGTGTAAACTCATTTTCAGTTTTCGAAAATAAATTTTGAAAACACAAGTAACCAAATGAATTTTGAACTATTTTCCTTATTTTCAAAGGTACAAAATAAAAAATGAGCTCAAAACAGAAAATAGAAAATAAAAATAGAAAATAAAAAAGAGAAAAATAAACCAAATGACCCCTTAAAAATTTATTTTTATTGTTAATATTATCTTACAGAAAGCATATCTAAAATATAAATTTATTAATACTTATTTAAATATTTTCAATACACACATTGACAAAGTTCTCTACCTTATATAGTTATATTGTCTAAAAAAAAAATTACATTCTTATACTTTTATTTCCAATTTCAAATTATGTAACTTTAGTTGTGATATATTTTTACAAAAGAATAATTTATAATTTTGTACGAGCAAAATTTTGTTCATAGAAGTTTCACTTGGGAAGCACTTCAATATTAATTTGCTATGCTTTGAAGAATTTATGTAACGTTTTTTTTTTTTTCATTATTATTATTATTATTATTCTATCATTCTTTTGCACAATGGGGAACAATTAATACATTAGCAATTTCTAAAAAATTAAGTATAATATTTATAAATTTTAATTTTACTTAACACTCTAAATTACAGGACTTACAAACAATGATCATTCACATAATACACTAACTTATTAGAAATAGTTCTTATTCTTGTTACCTTTCAATAAAACACTTCACTTGCATTAGACAAAGTCAAAGGCAGCACAGTACTTGCATAGAAAAGCACAAGCCATGTATTATTTGCAAGGAAAAAGAAAATGTAACAAGGCAATGGATGTTCACTTAGTGAACCTAAATAGAAATAGAGCAGTAGTAGTGCACCCAGAAATTACATTCTGTACATTCAATAGTAAAAGAAACACTATAATATCTTTTGAGCCTCCCACAATTGCTGCAAAGTGAGTTGTCCCCATCGTTTTCTGGCATTGGTACGCAAGTGAGAGAGTGATGACGGTGATAGCGAGGCTTGATGATGGCCTTATACATGATATTTGAATATTTATTATTAAAATTGGGAAATATGCATTTTATATGAAAAGATTGGTCGCAGTACTCGTGGCAGTGATAGAACCAGCGATTGGGTTGGATGTCATCCTCACAAATTTCACAATAATAAACTTCAGCAGGGTGATCTTTGTCTTTCACATTGGGAAAAAAATAGGTGAGAGTGAAAGGATGCTTGTCATATCTGTGACTGACGCTCTCTGGCAGAAGAGCACATTCAATGCATACTTTGCGATCACAAATCTCACAAATAAATGTATAGTAGCCTAACCGACTACCACATGCTTTGCAACCCCAACCCTCCCTCAGAGTAAGGACGTGTTGATCATGAGATGCGTGTCGAACACCACTGGGTAGTCCAGCACACTTGACGTCAATGTAGAATTCACAATCAACGCAACCGAAAAAAAACGTGTCGCAGAAAATTTCACAACAGTTACACTGGAAAGAAGTAAAATTTGGGGACTGGTGTGTGATTAAGACAAGCTTGTGTTGTGGGTGACACACGTGTTCCAGTTCATTGGGTAACGATGCGCACCATTGATGGAGGTAGAAATTATTATGGCATTCCGATTCAGCACAATAGTAAAATGGTACTCCAATCAAGATGGTACATCCGCACCCATTGCATAGTTTATTTTCCGATTGCTTGCAGCTCGCAGTAATATTAACGGAGGAGGATGACGACGACTCACCGTGGTGGTCTATTTGCGAATTTTCAGAAAAAATCAATGGGTGCTAGTGAATGTGATCAAGAGTAGTACTACTAATCATCATGGTCTGGCGGTTGACGTCATCATTTGTGGTTGTGGATTTCTTCGCCTATGAGCTGATGATGTTCTTAATTAGTTTGGGCTATCAAATCATCAGCTGTAGAATCACTGCTCCACAGCAACTCTATCACATTTGCGCGAGCAAATTTTTTGGCTTTACTTTTTGCTTTGCTATCACTGAGACCACAAAATGAAAGGTAAAAATATCACAATCAAAATGACAAAGAAATTAAGCGCATATAAAAAATATATGTAAAAGATTTCCACCGAAAAGAAAAACAAAAATAAAAATAAGAAAATCAGCTTAGTAATCTCAAAATTTGATGGTTGTTTTCATGGGAAATATTAATTAGTACAATTATGCTCTATTTGGGAACCATATAATATCAAGGAAGGAACCTAACTAATCAAAATGGAAAAAGACAATCATTCCAGTTGTTGGGCATAATAATACCAAAGCTGTACTCTTGCCGAACATATTTAGTCCGGTGCCACGTGGCGCGGTGCCGAGCAAATTCACATAAGCCATTCAGTCACTTGCCGAGCACGTTCCGTTTGGACACGTGGCATCTCGCCGAACAACTGATTATTGGCACGAGGGTTCCACGTGAGTGATATACGTGAACACACGATTCAGAGTTAGTGTTCCAAAGAGTACCCTGAACCTCGACATCAATAAACAGTGTATTGCCACGCGGCTATAGCCGAGGATCTTGGAAGCTAGTTTGCTCGGCCTATCTGTTGACGGCTAGTAAATGTCGAACCTGGGACCCACAGCCTTTAAAGAGGGCTCGTGACCATAAATGCACCTTAGTTAAGATTGAACTGGGTACTTGTCTCTGGGGATGTAACTAAATCGGTCTATCTCATCACGATTTGGTGGCTGATGTGACAGGAAGACAGTCTGACCCTGAAATTCCGGTTGTAATGCCGTGTTAAGCCGCCAGAAGCATTAAATGAAAGGCATGGTGTATTAATGAGGGGTCTGAGGCATTAAATGAAGGGGAAGAGTATTTAAAGCAAGGGTAGAAAAGAGGGACACGGCAGTGTCGTAACGTCAAGTCGCAGGTATGCCTTAATCATCACTCAGACCACTATATATAGGATATTCTGCTGAACCACAAGGGTAAGCTGACTAATGCCAACTTAAACTTTGACTCTTTTATTTCCATAAAAACTTCTTTTGAGCGACTTGCTGACTTAATCATCGGAGGGTTTTCCGGCCTGGAACCTCCTCTCCGGCCGTCACCTTTCTTTCTGTCTTTGTTCGGCAGGTCGGCGATTGCATTTCCGGTTGGCGTGGTCAGCAGTTCCGGCGGTAATTTCTGCTGCCGAACACCAGTATAAACTAATAAATCAAAGAAAAAGGGATATAGGACAAAAAGGTTAACCTAGAATGCTCTATCTCTAATGTTGATCATCTCATATGGATAAAATATTTGCATTCAGGTTTAGGACAAAAATAAACCCATTGATTTCTGTTTACCTTCTCAAAACAAATTTGACAATCGGGCTTATGGTAATAGTCGTAAATTGATCTCGCTATAGATTGAAGGGGAGTGAGAGAGGGTGATGATGAGTCCTAAGTTTAATAGTGGTGGGTGAGGAAGCACATTTCTGGTTGACTCAAAATCCACATTGAATGCATAAAAAGGAATTACTTCCGTGTTCTGTGTTGCAGGCATTGCACAAAAATATGGCTGACCATTCTAGGGGGACCAATTTGTGTGTGATCTGCATGCTCAATCATCTGTTGAACTTTTAGCACCTTCGATGCACACTTTATGTCAACTACGAATCCACAAGGAAGACAATAATCATAAAATTCTTGTCCTACTTTTGCTCGACATACTTCACATTCATGAACAAGTCTCTTCCATGACTCGAAAGACAGTTGAAGTGGATGTTCTATGTGAAAAAAATATGTTATTTTCTCAGGAAGTTCTACACAGAATTTGTGCAAGAAAAATAAGTAGGGTTCACAAGCGTAGAAAGGGGCTGAGATTGATTGGTTACACCCATTGCAGAAAATACCTTCGATATCCCCCTCTTTGAAGAGGGTCAATGGGTGAAAATGGTAGGAGTATTTAATCTCTACTATCTCACTCTTTTCCATCAAACAATTTTGAAAAAAGATACAAGAAAGGCTGAAGAGTAAAGGCTTCAAAATAGATGAGCACATGAATTAGTTTCCATTCAACTATCTCTTCTTATAGTAGATGTTAATTGTGCCTTTCTTGGACTTGAGGGTGGAGACATTTTCTTTTGTGAATTGTAAGAATAACAACCACCCACAATAGCTTAGTTGATCATGGAGTAATGAATAACTTTTTCTCCCAAAATTAAATTCACTCAACCGTAATACCATGGGAATTGTATTATGTGTTGCTTTTGGTAATAACCAACAAATTTACATATTAAAAGAAAAAAAATTGGTATCTCTTTGTTACTATTAAGTAAATGGTTTGAAATCTAGATCCAAATTACTATGTCTATTTGTTTACATAGTTCTTGAATTCAAGACAATTTTTTTTTTTTTAGTCAAATCTCCGAAGTGGTTTGTCAAGTTCTCGAATTTGATTTTTCTTTATCATTTTTGAAAAATACGGATAATATTGTGATAATTAAATCCACTATATATATCATTATTAACAATCATAAAATGTTATTTTAGTTGGCAAAGTGCACCACCATCTTTAATTACAGTTTCCAATCTATAATTTAAATGTCTGATATCGCTATTTAATTAGGGTGATTCTCTCTCTTTTTTTGGGGGGAAGGGGAATTTTTAATGTAATATAAGGATAGAATTAGATGTATGCGATTTTATTTTCTTTCTTTATTTTCTTTTTCTTTTTAAGAAAAAAATTCAGAGAATTTCTCACTTGCCATTCATGGGTTATACATTTTAGTCATCATTAATTTTATTCCACTATGAACTATGTAGACAATTAGGAATATTTATGTATATATTAATGAATAAAAGATAGAAATTGTTTAAAATACTTAATATAGCCTTAATTCCTTTAAATTTTGTATTATGGAACCTAGAATTGGAAATGGAAAGAACAAAGAAAATGAAAGATTAAAAGAAAATTTGTGTTTCATGTTATCCCTCTTACTTAAAAGAATGTTAAATTAAGAAGGATAAATTAAATCGACTTTGTTTGAATATTTGGCTAAACACGTATAAATCTTATATTATTTGAATATTACAATAACACTTCTTATTTTACAAATGTCATTAACAATGGACCCTAATCAGTAATATTTCGTTTGATATTTTATTGAAAAATATAATTAAAATATTAACATAATATATATAATTTGTTTATCAATTTTAAACATGTAAAATGTTCAAAATGAGTTTTATAATCTATTTTTAATAATTCATCAAGATTTATAGTTTCAATATTATCAGAGTAAAAAGTGTTTTTAAAACATATATATTAAACCTTAAACACATTTATGGAAGGGTAAAGATTATATATTATATAAATATTCTTATGAAAATATATACGTCAAATGATAGATGGAATTAAGTGTTAATCAGATTTGTAAGATAAAAGATGTCACTATAATATTAAAATGACTTGAAGTCTACTTGTAGTTAACCAAAATGTTCTGGAAAAATTCTTGTAATTTATTAATTAAAAAATTTTATAAATTGATAATAAATATATAGTGGGAAAAAAGAGAAAAAATGAAAAACTAAAATGACATTTATAATAATAATAATAATAATAATAATAATTAAAAAAAAAACTATTCTCATACTTACGTAGTTGCCTTTTCTTTACCTTATTATCAACATATTAACCAAACAAGAGATAATGGTTTATTTTAAATATTCTCTTTCTTCTCGTTAACTAAAAATAACATATCAATCCAAGCATAGTAAAGGAAGTCAAATTCTATTTATTCAAAATCTACTCATTATACACACACACACCCCCCATCAATAAGAGTACTTATGTTAGTATTTTTAAACTTGAATTTATATGTAAAACAAAGATTTATAATAGAGATTTTTGTCCAAAAAAACACACTGCATCAAAATCTTCTAAGGGTCTCTAAGATACAAATTCATAAGAAAAAGTCTCTAAATATAGAAACTCAAGTCATAGTATCTATTTATAAAAATAAAATAAAATAATCAATTAAATTTGTTTTTTTTCTTTTCAATTGAATCTTTATTTTAAATATTGATTTATTATTAATTAATATATTTTATTAATTTATTAATAAATAATATTAATCCTTATTTATATTTATATTTAATTTTTTAATAAATTAAAGTTTAATTTTATTTTTAAAATAATATACAATCAGTAATAATGTAATTCTTAATTAATTTTATTTATATTAAGAATTATAAAAATTAAACAAAGAAGAAGAAACTAATATTTTAATACTATAGAAATTAGCTATAGAGACTATGATATAGTTTTACATATTAAAGAATCACATAATTTTATTTAAAATAATAAAATGAAAAAAATCTGTACATTTCAATGTTATATACTTTGTATAATTTATTTAGTTTTGTTTCAAAAATTTCTTATCATTTCACACAAACCCAAACCATGGGGCCCACTTGCCCCATTTCTAAAACCTAAGAGAGTTGGGTATACAAACCCTTCTTCAAACCATTTTTGCTATATTTTTTCATGGTTTTCCTTCACATAGTAAAGATAAATAAAATTTTATATAATCATTTGGCAGTAAAAAGTATCACCGCGTGTGGTAACTACTTAATCGAAAAAGTTAAATTTAAATTTGTAGAGCATAAGAAGTCAAAAGAGATGGCCAGAGAGAGTACTCGAACCAAAAAAAAAATTTCGATAGTGAAAAGGATTTAACCTCGAGAGATTCACTCTCTAGGTCAAACCCCTAGAGAGTGAATCTCTTTTGGTTTGTGCTACACATACCGGCCCCTCAACATGTATAGCGGTCAATCGCGAACTCGCGTAGCGGCGGGGAGTCGGACCCACACCCAAGAACTGGATACGGTTCGTCCAGCCAAGGAGGCCCGTCCTACCAACCTTTACTACGCTTTGCGCCCGGGAGGCTGGCCCCAAGTTTTTGCTAGAGAGGAGACTTGAACTTGAGACCTTGGGGTGGTAAGCCCCTAAGTCCCAGTGAAGTCAAAATAAACTTGAGAGAATTGTAATAAAAAAAAAGTGTACAATTAATAATAGTAAGTATACTTGAAGTATTGTATTTATAGTAGGATAGAATAAATGAATGTAAAAATAATTGAATATCATGATTTTGCATATTGTATGTATATAGCAAAGTACATAACAATTTATTTTGCTTTAGATGCCTTTCATTCAACATTTAATACTTCTCACTCAACATTAAATGTGCGTAGAAAAAATAGTATAACGGGCAGAATGTAATTTTGAGAAATGTCTAGATATCACATTTATCTGTCACTTTGAGAAATGTCTGTCACTTGTAAACAAATGAACTAATTGGACTAACTATGAGATAATAAATTCATTTCATTTATTACTATTTTGTATTTATGGTTCGAATTACATCAACTCAGTTTTACATATTGGTGGGGCTCAGTTGTGATAATCAATAGATTGCTATACCAATGTCAAGCACATTTCTATGCAGCATACTTGTGCTCGAAAAAATACCATGTGTCCTTAATTATTTTTATACCAAAAATAACCACAATTTTTTTTTCTGTACCTTAAATAAGAGCCGTAAATAAAATTTTAGAAATTACTGTCCTCTTTTTACTTAGTACAAAGATTTAAAAAAAAAAAAAAACAAATTGAAGAACAAGCCTTATTAAATTTTTTTCTAAAAGTGATGTTTGATTACATTATCAATTTTCTGTTTTTATTTTCTCTATAAAAACAAAAGCAGAAAAGTTATTTGATATAGACATTTTTTTTCAAAAATTAATAAAAAAATCTTTGATAACCAAAGCAAAATTATGTTTTTAACATGTAATTAACTTTCTCTTTTTACGTTTATAACATATATTCGTGTTTATATCTTATATTCAATTTGTACGTTAATTCTAAACATGGCAGAATCAACCTTTTGAGTCATTAGGTGCGAAAATTACGTGCTGTTTCGAGAGAAAACGAAAATATTTTTATAATAAATTATTAAAAATAATTATGGTATATAATTAAAATTTATAAGAATTTTTTTAAAAAATTAAAATTATTTTAGTAAAATTAATAATTTTAATGATGAATTAGCTTTGTACATGTATGTTGACCCAAAAAATAACAATTATAAGTGAATAATAAAAGTCAATTAATGGATTAACTGATAACAAAAAGCCCTGTGAAAATACCTATTTATAATAGATAATTTTTCTTCTAGTGGCGCTAGGTGTCCTACACCCCTAACGTGGTTTTCCTATAATTCCCAAAAAAATAAAAAATAAAAAATTGTACATTAGCGAACAACATATATAGAGTTAGTCATCAATGTACAATTTTTTTTGTTTTTTTTGGTACTTCATACATGAAAATTTTATGTGACATTTGGTTTATTTTTTTTGTTTTTTATTTTCTGTTTTTGTTTTATGTGTTAAAAACTTAAAATTCAAAACGAGAAAACAAAAAAATACTTTTTTTTTTCTTATTTTGAGATTTTCTTTATTTTTTGTTAAAAACTCTCAAAATGATTTTTTATCATTTTTCATTTCATGTGTAAACTTATTTTCAGTTTTCGAAAACAAATTTTGAAAACACAAGTAACCAAATGAATTTTGAGCTATTTTCCTTATTTTTAAAGGTACAAAATAAAAAATGAGCTCAAAACAGAAAATAAAAAATAAAAACAAAAAATAAAAAAAAAAGAAAAACAAACCAAATGACCTCTTAAAAATTTATTTTTATTGTTAATATTATCTTACAGAAAGCATATCTAAAATATAAATTTATTAATACTTATTTAAATATTTTCAATACACACACTGACTAAGTTCTCTATCTTATATAGTTATATTGTCTGAAAGAAAAAAATTACGTTCTTATACTTTTATTTCCAATTTCAAATTATGTGACTTTAGTTGTGATATATTTTTACAAAAGAATAATTTGTAATTTTGTACAAGCAAAATTTTGTTCACAGAAATTTCACTTGGGAAGCACTTCAATATTAATTTGCTATGCTTTGAAGAATTTATGTAATGTTTTTTTTTTTTCATTATTATTATTATTATTATTATTATTATTATTATTATTATTATTCTTTCATTCTTTTCCACCATAGGAAACAATTAATACATTAGCAATTTCTAAAAAATTAAGTATAATATTTATAAATTTTAATTTTACTTAACACTCTAAACCACAGGACTTACAAACAATGATCATTCACATAATCCAGTAACTTATTAGAAATAGTTCTTATTCTTATTACCTTTTCAATAAAACATTTCACTTGCATTAGCCAAAGTCAAAGGCAGTGCAATACTTGTAAAGAAAAGCACAAACCATGCATTATTTGCAAGGAAAAAGAAAATGTAACAAGGCAATGGATGTTCACCTAGTTTTCCTAAATAGAAATGGAGCAGTAGTAGTGCACCCAGAAATTACATTCCGTACACTTAATGGTAAAAGATTCAGAAGCATAGCTTATGAGCCGCCTACAGCAGCTGCAAAGCAAGTTGTCCCCATCGTTATCTGGCTTTGGTACGCAAGTGAGAGAGTGATCAGGGTGATAGCGAGGCTCGAAGATGGTCTTATACTCTGATATTTGGATATTTATTATTAAGGTCCCATTTGGTAACGTTTTTATTTTCTATTTTTTTATTTTTATCTTCAAAATTTTGTAAATTGACAACAGAAACATGTTTGTTAAATCAGTTTCTGTTTTTTTGTTTCCAAAAAAAAAATGAAAACGGAAACAGAAAAAAGGTGTTTTCACTCTGGTTTTTTTTCTACTGCCAATAATTTGTCAATTTTAAAATTTTATCTATTTTTGTTACATTACATAAAAATAAATTATTTTATTCAAATATTTTATTAAAATAAGTTATTTTAATAAATAATATAATTAAATTCAAAAATTAAATTAATTATATAAATTACTATAAATTATTTTTAATAAATAATAAAACTAAATTAATTTAATTTAATAATTAATTATTGCTAAAATATATTTTATTAAGTTCTATTAATTTTTTAAAACTAATAAAATTAAATATTTTCTAAAATAAAAAATTAATAATTCTAAACAAACTTGTATTTTTAAATACAGTTTCAGTTTTCATTTCAGAAAAAATAAACGGTAATAGAAAACCAAAAATAGAAAACGATAATAAAAAAATAACAACAAAAAAACGACAACGTGTCAAATGGGTCTTAAAATTGGGAAATATGCATTTTATATGAAGAGATTGGTCGCAGTACTCGTGGCAGTGATAGAACCAGCGATTGGGTTGGATGTCATCCTCACAAATTTCACAATAATACACTTCGGCAGGGTGATCTTTGTCTTTCATATTGGGAAAAGAATAGGTGAGAGTGAAAGGATGCTTGTCATATCTATGCCTGACGCTTCTTGGCAGAAGAGCACATTCAACGCATGCCTTGTGATCGCAAATCTCACAAACAAATGTAAACCAACCTAACCAACTGCCACATGTCTTGCAACCATAACCCGGCCTCAGAGTAAGGACGTGTTGATCATGAGATGCGTGTCGAATACCACTGGGTAGTCCAGCACACTCGACGTCCACGTAGAATTCACAATCAATGCAACCGAAAAAAAACGTGTCGCAGAAAATTTCACAACATTTACACCAGCAAGGAGTAAAATATGGGGACTGTGGTGTGATTAAGACAAGCTTGTGTTGAGGGTGACACAGGTGTTTCAGTTCATTGGGTAACGATGCGCACCATTGATGGAGGTAGAAATTATTATGGCATTCTGATTCAGCACAATAGTAAAATGGTACTCCAATCAAGATGGTACATCCGCACCCATTGCATAGTTTATTTTCCGATTGCTTGCAGCTTGCAGTAATATTAACGGAGGAGGAGGATGACAACGACTCACCGTGGTGGTCTATTTGCAAATTTTCAGAAAAAATCAACGGGTGCTGGTGAATGTGATCAAGAGTAGTACTACTAATCATCATGGTCTGGCGGTTGACGTCATCATTTGTGGTTGTGGATTTCTTCGCCTGTGAACTGATGATGTTCTTAATTAGTTGGGCTATCAAATCATCAGCTGCAGAATCACTGCTCCACGGCCACTCCATCACATTTGCGCGAGCAAATTTTTTGGCTTTACTTTTTTCTTTGCTATCACTGAGACCACAAAAATGAAAGGTAAAAATTTCACAATCAAAATGACAGAAATTAAGCGCATACAAAAAATATACGTAACAGATTTCCACCGAAAAGAAAAACAAAAATAAAATAAGAAAATCAACTTAGACATCTCAAAATTTGATGGTTGTTTTCATGGGAAATATTAATTAGTACAATTATGTTCTATTCAAGAACCATATAATATCAAGGAAAGAATCTAACTAATCAAAATGGAAAAAAGACAATCATTCCAGTATAAACTAATAAATCAGAGAAAAAGAGATATAAGACAAAAAGATTAACCTGGAATGCTCTACCTCCGATGTTGAGCATCTCATATGGATAAAATATTTGCATTCAAGTTTATGACAAAAATAAACCCATTGATTTCTGTTTATTTTCTCAGAACAGATTTGACAATCGGGCTTATGGTGATAGTCGTAAATTGATCTCGCTATAGATTGAAGGAGAGTGAGAGGGTGATGATGAGTCCCAAGTTTAATAGTGGTGGGTGAGGAAGCGCATTTCTGGTTGACCCAAAATCCACATTGAGTACATAAAAATGAATTACCTCCGTGTTTTGTGTTGCAAGCATTGCAAAAAAATATGGCTGACCATTCTAGGGGGACCAATTTGTGTGTGTGATTTGCGTGCTCAATCACCTGTTGAACTTTTAGCACCTTCGATGCACACTTTATGTCAACTAGGAATCCACAAAGAAGACAATAATAATAGAATTCTTGTCCTACTTTTGCTTGACATACTTCACATTCATGAACAAGTCTCTTCCATGACTCGAAAGATAGTTGAAGTGGATGTTCTATGTGAAAAAAATGTGTTATTTTCTCATAAAGTTCTGCACAGAATTTGTGCAAAAAAAATAAGCAGGGTTCGCAAGCGTAGAAAGGGGTTGAGATTGATTGGTTACACCCATTACAGAAAATACTTTCGATATCCCCATCTTTAAAGAGGATCAATGGGTGAAAATGGTAGGAGCGTTTAATCTCTACCATCTCACTCTTTTCCATCAAACAATTTTGAAAAAGATACAAGAAGGGTTGAAGAGTAATGGTTTCAAAATAGATAAGCACATGAATTAGTTTCCATTTAATTATCTCTTCTTATAGTAGACGTTAATTGTGCCTTTCTTGGACTTGAGGGTGGAGACATTTTCTTTTGTGAATTGTAAGAATAACAACCACACACAATAGCTTTCTTGGTTATGGAGTAATGAATAACTTTTTCTCCCAAAATTAAATTCACTCAACCGTAATACCATGGGAATTGTATTATATGTTGCTTTTGGTAATAACCAACAAATTTACATATTAAAAGAAAAAAATTGGTATCTCTTTGTCACTATTAAGTAAATGATTTGAAATCTAGATCTGAATTACTAAGCTTATTTGTTTACATAGTTCTTGAATTCAAGACAATTTTTTTTTTAAGTCAAATCTCCGAAGTGGTTTGTCAAGTTCTCGAATTTAATTTTTCTTTATCATTTTTGAAAAATATGGATAATATTGTGATAATTAAATCCACTATATATATCATTATTAATAATCATAAAATGACTTACTTATAAATATAACAATCAAGTATGAATTGTTGGATAAATTAACTAATGTGAACATATCACGTTCGTTTATGAAAAAAAAAATTAAATCTATTTTTATGTTTAACTTTAGTTTTACACCAAAGCATATCTAAAATATATATTTATTAATAAAAATATGTATTTAAATATTTTTGATAGATACTCTGACAAGACTCAATGCCATAAAAGTTGTGATAGTAGAAAAAATAATTATTTATTTATAAGAGTAAATTTTGTGTTCATAAATTAAATTAAGTTAAGATTTTAGGAGTACTTCAATATTTGTCATGCTTAATCGAATTTATGTAATTTTTTCTTTCATTTTTTTCACCATGGCAAACAATATATATATAGAAAAAAATAGAAAATTTAAGTAGTATTTACAAGATTACTTGATATTCTTTTCGCAAGAGTTATACCTTTAATGTAAATTCTAAATGGTTATATAGTTAAAAAGACAAAAAACTAAAAATAACCTTCAAATTAAATGTTATCTACATGTACAAGAATCATTTCTAACTATAAAGTGAAAGCATGAATACAACACTATCATTTTTGTTATAACTTTGTGATTTAAGTAACGAAAATAAGTAAAAGAAAAAATTGAATTTATGAAGCCATCACATCAAGTATTTAATATCAAAAGCATCATTTCTTACAAAATTAGTAAAATTATAATTTTGTGATTCCAGTAACAAGTAAAAGTAAAAGAAACGACGGAATTCATTAGCCATCACTCCAAATATTCAATGCCAATAACATGGTTCCCCAAATAATTAAACTTTACCTACACACTTGCGGCTTCAACTTTGTGTATCTAAATTTATAAGTTCAAAAATAGGCAGGAGAATTTTTTTATAGTTTGAACTTTATACACCAACACACTCTACTCTTAAATTTTTATTTAATATATAACTGTTGATCTAGTTGGCTATATGAAATGACTGAAATACTTTAAAACAAACTTAAAAAAATTATACTATATGTATATAAAGTAGAAATATCCAAACATTTGTATTTTATCTTTTTAGAATAAATATATAGCAATTAAAAACTATTTGAATTTTAGGAAAGTTACTCTATAACCTTAACTTTTTTTTTGTCCCGAAGAATATATATGCATCAATGATGTTTTCTTTGACCAACTATTAAAAAATTTTTTTAACCCAAAATTTTTTATTCAATAGTTAGTCCCCTAAAATTTTAAAAAGTAGTATATCGTAGTTCATAAAAACACCAATAGTGCAAAAAAATTTTGGGTTAAAAAAATTTTTAACTATAGTTAGCTCAAGAAAATACTATTAATATATATATATTTTTAGTCAAAATTTAGAATATGGATTGACCTTCTTAAAATTTAATTTTTTTTTTCTTAATTGTTATACATATTAAAAGAATTATATAATTTCATGATATTATAAAATAAAAAATTGTACATTTCTAATTTATATAAATAGTAAATTTTATTTGGTTTTATTTTAAGGAAATTCTTGTCATTTCACACTGTCAATTTAATCAAAAATTACTTGTCAAATGAAAATTTAACAACAGAGGATGTTGCTATATAAAATTTACAGGCTATATAAGTGAAAATTATCCTTTCCCAATTCATTTTTACTTTCAAAGTTATATTTCTCTATAATTTTTCTCCGCCATAAGTAAAGGTTATAAATAAAATTTTAGAATTCTAGCCACATGCATCTACAATTTTTCTTATTCATAGTTGAGACATATAGACAAAATTTAGAGAGGTTAAGTGGCCCCACATCCTTATTTGTGTTCCGCCTATAAATTAAAATAAAATAAAATAAATATATGCAAATCAGTTGAATGAACATAGCAGCCAAAATGTAGAGAGTTAGTCAATGCTCAAATTTTTTTTTTTTTTTTTTAAAGATATGTATTGAACGGAAACATAAATTTTGATAAAAAAAATTATTAAAAAAATATGAATATGCAATACATACTTCAAACCATATATCAGAATATATATATATATATATAATTTATCTCAAAATTATCATTTTTTTTCTTTTGTCAATTGTAAGAATTAGAGAATTACCCACAATCATTACTTGGTCATCGAATAATAAATAATTTCTTCTCTCAATGTTAAATTCATTCAACCATACTATCATAGCAATTGTACTATAATTTAAAAAAATAAAAAATTATGAATTCTAGGTGGTTATATAGTTAAAAAAAAAAAAAAAGTGATAATGACCTTCAAATTGAATGTTGTCTACTTGTGAAACACGAGGGAATCAATTACAACTATAAAGTGAAAGTATACATAAGGATTGTACCATTAGTGTCCATGAAATTAAAAAAGTACAATTAGTGATTCAAGTAATGAATATAAGTAAAAGAAATGATTGAATCTATGAAGATATTACGTCAAGTATTTAATACCAAAGGCATCGTTCTATGCGAGATTTATAAAGTTGTAATTTTGTGTTTCAATTAACAAAGTAATATATATTATATCATATTATTATAGAGCAAGCACCAATGTTTGGTGAATTTTTTTTTTTTTTTTTATTATGAACCATCTTTTTGGTGAAACCTTTTTTCTTTTCCTATAATACCCTTTAACTTCGTATAACTACTTGTACTTCAATGGCATTAAAATGTAATTTTTTCATAACTGCCACATAATTATGTAATTTCATCTATTTATATTTTTATCTATCTTAAATACCCTTTTAACTTCCAACTAATTTATAATTTTTTTTATGCTCCTTAATTATTTATTATTTATTTAAATAACCTTAACTACTTATTATTTAACATTTGAGACACTTTTGTTATTGTTTTTTCATTTTCTTGATTATTAAGGTAAAAAAAAATTTACATACATCGTGTGTGTACCAACGTCTATAAATAAAAATGACTAAATCTATAAAGTTATTATGCCAAGTGCTCCATGCGAAAAAGAAAAGAACAGATCTATGCATTTCTATCTTATATACTAAGTATAATTTATTTGATTTTGTTTTAAGGATTTTTATTATTTCACACAAACTCAAACTATAGGGGTCTACTTACTTCTTTCTTATACCTATGAGAATTAGGTGTACAAACCCTTTCTCAAACCATTTTTGCTATATTTCTCTATGGTTTTCCTTTGCATAAGTAAAGATTATAAATAAATAAGGTGGCATTTGGTTTACTTTTTTATTTTCTATTTTCGTTTCATGTTTTAAAAATCTCAAAATAAAAAAACAGAAAATATTCTATTTTCATTATTTTGAAATTTTTCTTATTTTGAATAAAAAATACTCAAAATAACCTTTTGTCATTTTTCAATTTATGTATAAACCTATTTTCTGTTTTTTAAAATAAATTTTGAAAATATAATGACCAAATGCGGTTTGAGCTTTTTCCTTGTTTTCAAAAGCGTAAAATGGAAAATGAATTCAAAACAAAAAATAAAAAACAAAAAATAGAAAAACAAACCAAATGAGCCCTAAAATTTTATAACCTCGATTTTTTTCTACCATAAGTGAGAGTCATAAATAAAAAGGTAAATTACACCTATCTTTCTTTAACATTTAGGTAATTATACTTAGCATCTACAAAATTTAAAAATTACACTTGCTTCCCTTATTTTAAAATATAGTTACATTGACTCATTTTGAATAAAAGCAGTCATTAAAACTTAACATAAAGTTTAAATTAACCCAAATTTTAGATATTTTTCTTATTTTATTCCTCCATCTCTCACATCTTGTCATTTTTTTACAAAAATACTCAAAAACTTTTTAATTTTATTTATTTTTTACTTATTTTGGGAATTTAAAAAAAAACTGATAAAAATGTGAAAGAATATGGATAAAATAGAAAAAATATCTAAAATTTTAATTATTTTAACATTGCTACTAATTTTTAAAGGTTAATTTTATTTAAGGGGGTCAATGTTAACAACACATTTTAAAATAAAGGAAACAAGTGTAACTTTCAAATATTATGAGTGCTAAGTGTAATTATCCAAATGTTAAAAATGGTAGATATAATTGACCCTAAATGAAATTTTAAAAGGTGCCACCCTCCGTTTACTTAGTAGGGAGGTTAAGAAAGGGGGAAAAAATTGGAGAACAAGCCTCATTAAATTTTTTTTTTTTCTAAAAATGATGTTTGATTACATTGCATATTTTCTGTCTTCATTTTCTCTATAAAAACTAAAGTAGAGAAGTTATTTGATGCGCATATGTTTTCAAAAATTAATAAAAAAATTGCTTGATAAACAAAGCAAAATCATGTTTTTAAGATGTAATTTATAATATGTAATTAGCATTCTCATTTATGTTTATATCTCATATTCAATATGAACATATTTCTATATAGGGCAGAACCAATCTTTAGAGTCATTGGTTGCAAAAAATATATATTATTTCAAGAGAATATGAAAATATTTTTATAATATGTTATTAAAAAAATTATGGTATATAAGAATAATTTTTTAAAATTTAAAATTATTTTAAGAAATTAATAATTTTATCAATGAATTAACCTTGTACATTTACATCGGCCAGATAAATGACGGGTACCGGTGGCAATAGAGGCAAATTGGTTAAACTGTATGACGTGAATTAACAAATAACATAGAGCGTAACAAAAATACCTTTGTATAATAAATAATTTTTTTTAATGGCGTCAACTGCCCCTACACCCTCTAATCTATGTGGTTTTCATATAATTCTGAAAATTAAGTTAAAATAAAAATCTATACATCAACAATCAACATATAGAAGCTAGTCAATGCTCATTTTTTTTTTCCGGGGGGGGGGGGGAATTATTGTGCATGTATTACATTCATACATGAAAAATAATAAAATATAAATTGTTCTTATATTGTTTTAATTTAAACAAAAATTGCATTCTTCTACTTTTATTTCCAATTCAATTTCGAATTATGCGACTTTGGTTGTGATATATTTTTAGAAAAAAATAATTTATAATTTTGTATGAGCAAAACATTGTTCATTGAAGTTTGACTTGGGGAGCACTAGTTCAACATTTGTTACGCGTTGAAGAATTTATGTAATTTTTTTTTGTCTTTTTTCTTTCATTCTTTTCCACCACGGGGAACAATATATAGCAGCAATTTCTAAGCAATTAACTAATATTTACAAATTTTAATTTTACTTAACAATCTAAATTACAGGACTTACAAGCAATGATCAGTCACATAAAACAGTAACTTATTAGAAATAGTTCTTATTTTTATTACCTTTTCGGGAAAAAAAATAAAAATTGGATTCAACTCTGATCGAGTGGGCCCAAAGAAAAAAAAAAGTGTAATGACTCTTTCACACTTCACTTGCATTAGGCAAGGTAAAAAATGGCGGTATAGTACTCGTAAAGATAAGCACAAACCATGTATTATTATTTGCAAGGAAAAAAGAAAAAGTAACAGGGCAATGGATGTTCATACATATAGAGAGTACTACAATAGTAGTGCACCCAGAAATTACACACTGTACAGTTAACTAATAGTAAGAGGAGAATATATATCTCCTATGGAGCTCCAACAGCAGCTGCAAAGAGAGTTGTCCTCGTTGTTGTCTAGCCTGCGTAGGCACGTGAGAGAGTGCTCAGGGTGCGTGACAACAGCGGCCCCTCCCCTCGGGCTTCATATTTCAATATCCTTTAAAATTGGGAATTATGCATTTTGCATAAAAAGATAAGCCACAGTCGTGACAGTGATAGAACCAGCGATTAGATTGGATGTCTCCCTCACAAATTTCACAATAATACACGGCATGGTGATCTTTGTCTTTGACACTAGGGAAAGAATAGGTAAGAGTGAAAAGATGTTTGTCGTATCTATCCTTGAAGGCAAAAGAGCACATTGAATACGTACTTTGTAATTACAGACCTCACAAACAAATGGATAGTAGCCTAAAATACTACCACATGCTTTGCAACCCCTACCCCGCCCCAGAGTAAGGACGTGTTTGTCATGGGATTTATGTCGAATGCCAGCTAGTAGTCCAGCACACTTGACGTCCATATAGAAACCACAATAAATGCCATCGAACCGAAACATACGACAAAAAATTTCACGACAGTTACAATAGCAAGTACAAAAATCTGGGGACTCTGGTGTGACTAAGAGAAGCTTGTGTTGTGGGTGACACGGGTGTTCCAGTTCATCGGGTAACGTTGCACACCACTGATGGAGGTAGAAATTATCATTGCATTCCCATTCAAGATGGTATATCCGCACCCATTGCGTAGTTTATTTTCCGATTGCTTGCTCACAATGGTAGTGGAGGAGGAGGATGACTTACCACGGTGGTCTATTTGCAAATTGTCGGAAAAAATCAACCCGTGCTGATGAATGCAATCAGGAGTACTGATAATCATCTAACGATTGACTACATCATCGTCTGTGGATTTCTTTGCCTGTGAACTGATCTTGTTAATTAGTTGGGATATCTAATCATTAGCTGTAGAATCATTGGTCCATGGCAACTCCATCACTTTTGCGTCAATTAATTTTTTGGCTTTGCTTTTTGCTTTCGCTATCACTGAAACCACAAAATGAAAAGTATAAACATCAGAGTCAAAATGACAGAAATTAAGCACATATAGGGGGTGTTTGAGTGGCAAAAAAGCATAAGAAAAAAGTACAAAAAGTTAGTGTAAAAGTGATGTGTGGTAAAATTTAATTGAAGAAAATTGATAACTTTTTGTAATTTTTAGTAGAGTTTGGTAAACCAGTCACCCCTAAAAAATAAATATAAAAGATTCCACCGAAAAGAAAAAATAAAAATAAGAAAATTAGCTTAGAAAGACATCTTAGAATTTGATGGTTGTTTTAATGGAAAATATTAGTACAATTATGCTCTATTCGGGAGTTAATCATATAATTAAGGAAGCAACCTAACTAATCAAAATGGAAAAAGACAATCACTCTAACATAAACTAAATCAAAGAAAAAAAGCTACAGAGGTAGAAAGGTTAACCTAGAATGCTCTACCTTCGATGTTGAGCATCTCATATGGAAAAAATAGCTGCATTCGCCACAAGAATAAACCCATTGATTTCTAGTTTCTCCCTTGGAATAAATTTAGCAATTGAACATTGGTACTATAAATTGGAGAGTGAGGGGGTGATCGTGAACCCTTAGTTTAACGGTGGTGGGTGAGGAAGTACCTTCCTGGTTGGCCCAAAATCCAAATTGAGTGCATAGAAAGGAATTGCCTTCATGTTTTATGTTGCAAGCATTGCACAAAAAACGTGGCTAACTAATCTAGGGGGACCAACTCGTGTGTGTGATTTGGGTGCTTAATCAGCTATTGGACTTTTAGCACTATTGACGTGCACCTATGTCAACTATGAAATCACAAATATAACACACTTAAAAGAATTTGATTCCTACTTCTTCTGTACCCACATCACATTTCTCACAGATTTTCCATGAGGGGAGACGCAGATGAAGTGGAGGTTGTGTGTGAAAAACATGCTCATTTCCTCGGGAAGTTTTGTGAAGAATTTGTGCAGGAAAAATAAGTAGGGCTAGGAAGCATAGAAAGGGGCTGAAATTGGTTGGTTAAACCCATAATAGAAAACACCTTCGACATCGTCCTCTTCACGGAGGATTAATGGGTGAAAATGGGAGCAGTGTTTCTTTTTTTTTTTCTCTCTCTCTCTCTCCATTAAACAATTTTGAAAAAGGTACGATAAAAAATGAAGAGTAAAGGCTTCAAAGTGGATAAACACATGAATGAATTAGTTACCATTCAATTATCTCTTCACATAGTAGATGTTACTTATGCCTTGCTTAGACTTGATGGTAGAGACTTCTTTTCTTTCGTTAATTGAAAGAATTAGAACCACCCATAATCATTACTTAATCGTGGAGTAATGAATAATTTTTTTTTTTCAAAGTTAAATTCATTCAACCTTACTACCGTATAAATTGTACTATGTGCTACTTCTAGTAATAACCAACAAGCTTTACCCAAAAAAATAATAATAATAATTGATACCTCTTTGTTACTCATAGATGAATGATTTAAAATCAAAATCCAGAATTGCGTATTATGCCTATTTGTCTATATTAAAATTAATAATTATGCATCACACAATCTATCTCATTAAGTTAGCTGTAACATTAGTAACTTAATCATAAAATGATTTACTAATAAATATAACAATTAAATATAGAATTATTGTACAAACTAATGTAGACGTTGGTACATGAAAATAAATTTAAATTTATTTCTACGTTTAGTTTTAGTTTTACACCAAATATATCTAAAATGTATATTTATTAATATAAATTAATACATATTTAACTATTTTTGATAGAAGATATTCTTACAAAAAATTAGTGCCTTAAAAGTTGTGATATTAGAAAAAAATAATAATTTATTTGTAAGAGTAAATTTTGTGTCCATAAAAGTTGAGATTTAATTTAGGAGCATTTCAATATTTATTTATGCTCAGTTGAATTTATGTAATTCTTTTTTTTTCATTCTTTTTCACCATGGCGAAAAATATATATGCACGGAGAAAAATTAAAAAACCTAAGTAGCATTTACAAGATTGCTTGGGATTCTTTTCCCATAAAGTTACATTTTTAATGTAGATTCTAAGTCATTACATAGTTAAAAGGAAAAAAAATGAAAACAAACTTTAAATTAATTGTTATCTACTTGTCCAAAATGAAGGAATCATTTTCAACTATAAAATGAAAGCTTGCATAAAGCACCATCATTGTTGTTATAACTTTATGATTGAAGCAACGAATATAAATAAAAAGGATGATTAAACCCATGAAGTCATCACGCTAGCTATTCTTTCAAAAGTATTGTTCTTTCTGAGATTAGTAATTAATGTTGTAACTTGGTGATTCAAATAACGAATATAAGCAAAAGAAATAATTGAGCTCATGAAATCATTGTGCCAAGTATTGAATGCCAAAAGTGTCGTTTCCTAAATGGTTAATTTTATCCAGACACTTATAATTTCACCTTTGTATATCCAATTTTGCATGTTTAAAAATAAGCAAGATTATTTTTTATGGTTTGAACTTTATATACCAATACATTTTTCTATTAAATTTTTCATTAATAAATAACTATTGACCTAGTTGACATTATGAAATGACTAAAATACTTTAAAACAAACTCAAAAAAATAATATTATATTGAAAATAGAAATATCCAAATTATTTTTTTGTATTTTTAATATATATAACGATTAATAAATATTTAAATTTTAACAAAATTGGTCTATAACCTAAAATTTTTCTGACTCCAAAAATATACGCATTTATATTGTTTTTTCAACCCAAAATTTTTTTATTCTATAGCTAGTTCCCCTAAAATTTTAAAAAAGTAATAGACCATAGTTCATAAAAATGCCATTAGTACAAAAAAGAAATTTGGGTTAAAAAAATTTATGTCATAGTTAGTTCAAGAAAATACTACTAATACATAGAGGTGACAATCTCAACCCAAACCCATCAACCCGCCCAATTAAACCCATAATAAATGGGTTTGGGTCTTTATTATTTTATTAATTGGGTCATAATTGGGTAAGTCATAAAATACCCATTTATAAACGGTTTGAGTTGGATTATCAAACAGAACCCATTAAAATACCCAATTAACTTAAAAAAAACTAATTTAATATATCTCTCTCTCTACATCGCTCTCTCTCATCGACGTTGCTCTGTCTCTCACTCTCTCTCTCTCTCCAGCGATCTCTCTAACACAGCGTCCTCCATCCTCAGGGAGGCCACCTCCACCATCACCAAGCTCGCCAGTAAACCGAAGCCTCCTCCATCCTCAGCGATCTCTCTTCATTTGTCTGTTCCGTGATTCTAAGGTTCTTCCAACTGAACCTTCAAAGCGTTTGTCCTTCGCGTTCAGGTGCGAAAGTTTTAAACCTAAATGAATTTCTTCAAAAGATTTGAATCACAAGAGTCGATGAGATATCAGCCCTTGTTGCGATTTGAGTGGAATCAAAAATCTATTTTGTCTCTGTATCACATACACTGTTGTATATTTGTATATGTGCGTTGGAAAAAAGTTGCGGAACATTACATCCCTAATTCGAATTGAAATGTTAAATCCTGAGTTTTCTTTGATTTTTTAATTTTACGGTTTGCTATTTGACTTTAATTGATGAATGACTGTAGTAGCAGTGAATTTTTTGCTAACTTCGTATGATTACTTTATAGTGGTAATTCATGTAAAATAAGTTCAATTGGCATGTGCATAATTCTGAATTTTCTTGTTTTGGGTCTCGTTCTTGGTTCCAAGCATGATCTATGTGCACAAAATACAAGGAACTTAGCATTAGATTTATTTTTTAGCTATCATTCTATCGTTTGTAGATTTATGATGATATAGCTATCAATACTCATATTGTGCATTTTATAGCTCTAATTTGTTGAATTTGTTGTCCATTCATATATATATATATATATACATTCATCTGTATATATATACATATATATATGAATTAGAGGGATGGTACATCCAGAAACTGGGCAGTGCATTTGAGTTTGTATAATGAAAATGAATGATTTGTTGAAAAGGTGGAAAGTTTTTAGAATTTAAGGGAAAAAAAATTCATGTGATCTTGTCTCTAATTTATATTCTGTCAAAATAAAATCATCCCGATCTTAGCAGGTTACTCATTGCGGTTCATTTTCATGTGATAAACAATGTTTTGTGCATCATTCTTAGAGTGCATCCAATGGCATTGCATGAACTTTAAGTATGAAATGGCTGTCTCAAATGCATGGTACTTGGTTAGAAGCATGGGATATGTGCCAACATGTCTACCTAATAATTCAATTGCTCAGAGAATATATATATATATATCTAGTAACTCAAGTGTACTGTACAATTTTACATAAACACCCTTGCTATGCCACATATGACATGGTTACTTCAAAATGAGTAAAATTGTTGATGATTGATGCTCTGTATTGCATGGGAACACCATTTTACTTGAGGAAATGAAGGAAAACTGTTTAGATATGAATTTTTAGCAATTTCCTCCATTCTTAGACTTAAAATTAGATGAATGCTTAAAACACATATCAGAGACCAATTCACAGATCCAATTCCATACACCAGAGCTCATGTCATGAGCATAAAATATCTTTATCTCTCTACATTATATTAAAAATAATATTGTCAGTATTGGCCACCCTAATGGACTTTCAAGTTTATTTCATGGGTCTTGCTTGATAACACAACACCCTGAAAAAATTGTATCATCATTAGCCATAATTTATGGATAGCATATCTTCAGACCACCCTCTGCTTATCATGGATTTACTCATAGCAGAAAAATTGGCCAATTTTGGGTATATTTTACATTTTGATGCTTTGCTTTGACTTTAGATCTCTTTAGCTTGAGCTTTCAACTCCTCAACTATCCAAATGCTGAAGCACTCAATCATGAACCCATATAAATGAAATGCTAGTCTCTCTCTCTCTCTCTCTCTCTCGTTTTTTTTTTTCCTATTTTTTTCTTAGAACTCAATAATTACCATTTGGAATTTTGTTGAAACTATTCTATGTTTCAAAAAGCATGAGATTAAAAGTGAAAATATTGAATTTGAACACAAATATTACATAGTTTGAAAAGTTGCCTTATGGGGATTAGAATCCATCCACCATCAGAAATTGCTTTATTATTTATCATCTGTCAATTTATAATTCTTGTTATGCTACTTCTTTCGGTTGCTCTCATCTTTTGTTTTTGGCTTAGAATTTTCTATTTACTTGTGATAGGATTGAAAAAATGGAGGAAAATAGTGATGAGCATGTGGAGTTAAGCTCTTTTGCTACTTTAACACGTAATAGGAGAGTCACTTCTATAATTTGGGATGAGTTTATAAAGTTGCCTATTAGTAATGATGGGAGACAGAGGGCTAAGTGTAGAAAGTGTGAGCAAGAGTACATTGCAGATATAAAAATAGGCACTCAAATTTGCTACGCCACATTAATGTTTGCTCTAAACAAGAGGCCCATGATCCCCATCGTTCCCTTATATTTGATCAAAACATGTATCGTGAGAAAATAGCAACGACAATAATTAGACATAACTATCCTTTTATGTTTGTGAAACATGAAGACGTTAGGGACTTGCATTGTTTTTTGAATCCAAGTGCAAAATCCATCACAAGGACCACTGTAAAGTCAGATATATTAAAAGTGCATGGAAGAGAGAAGGAGAAATTGAAGCATGTGCTGGGTTCTATCTCAAGTAGGATATGCTTGACATCGGATTTGTGGTCATCTCTTACAATCGATGGATATTTAGCACTTACTGCTCATTATATTGATGAGGCCGGATTGGGTGCTACAAAAAAAAAATCCTAAATTTTTGTCATGTGCCACCTCCACATAATGGTTCGATTTTGGCTGAGAGGGTTATTCACCTATTGAAAGACTGGGACATTGACAAAAAAGTGTTTAGTCTTACCTTGGATAATACTTCGTATAATGATGGTCTTGTATATGTATTAAAGCGCCATCTTTGTCTAACTGATACATTATTGTGTGATGGTAAATCCTTTCATGTACGTTGATTGCACTTGAAAAGTGCTATTACAAACTCCACTTTTGCATAGCTATTAATACATTTAAGTAGTTTATTTTGAAGATTTATCACTATTTTATTATTTATAATGTTTATTCTCTTAATTGCAGGTAAAAGGGTAAAATAAGTGAGATTAGCAGTGTTGAAAGTGGCTTCCGAGGAGGAAAAAAATGGTCCAAAGTTCAAGATAGTTGAAGTGGTGTGCAGCTGAAGTTCTAGCTCGACACCCTATCAGTATTTTGATCATAACTTTTCACTCACAACTCAGATTTACCTGATTCTTTTTGGGTTGGAAAGAAGACTCAAAGGGATACAACTTTCGTGCTTTAGCCGAAGCCTAAATCAATCGTTTTCCAGGTCAAAATCGCGTTAGAAATTGAGGACAGAAAGCTGTCAAAAGCAGCAAACGAGAAGCAGAACTTGAAAAACAAAGTTTCTGTGGTCCGGACCCCCTGCCAAACGGTCCAGACCACAGTATGTTATGCGCCCGCGGTTTAACTCCATCTTTTAGGGTTTTCTTTGCAACTTCTTTATAACATCTGCTACATGGCCGACCCAAAGGGAGCCCTAGTTTCAGTTCTACATACTTTGGGAGCCGCTTTTTCATATTTTTAGATACTTTGAGAGCTTTAGAATAGTTTTTTGAGAGTTTTCAATTACTTGTCTTGTTTATGGAGTTGTTCGATGTTTGGTTGTTCTTCGCTGCACTGCTCTTTCATTACGTAGTTTCAGAGTTGCTTGCCGTGTAAGTTGACTTTCGTTTCGTTAATTTTAATATATGATTTATTATTTTCTAGTGGTAGATCTAATGTTTATGCTTACGTTTATTGCTTTCGTTTTGTTTAAAATTATGCTAACGTAGAAACCCTAGTTCTTGATTCAACGAATCAAGAAATGGTAGTTTACTCTGATCTATGAGATGTACGTAAACCCTTCGCAGAGTTGCGAAAACTCATGCGTAGGGGTCTACAACTTTGAGACGTTTGCGTAGACCCTTCGCATGGTTTGCGAAAGCTTATGCGTAGGGATCTACACTCTTTAAAACCTAATTCAGTTGTTTCAAAAACTTTCGAAAACGAAAACCTTTGACTATATTCTCTGTAATCACTAGTAAAGGTTTTCGATTAAAATTTTCTTAATAATTTTGAAGAACTAAAAATTCAAATTTTGAATCCTAATTTGAATTAGTTTATTTTAGAAACATTCGAAAACAAAAACCTTTGACTATATTCTCTGTAATCACTGGTAAAAGTTTTCGATTAAAATTTTCTTAATAATTTTGGATAAACTAGAAGAATTGGATTTGAATCCGAATTCGAATAGAATTGTTTGAAAACCCTTCGAAAACAGAAGTTTTTGACTATATTCTCTGTAATCACTGGTAAAAGCTTTTGATTAAAACTTTCTCAATAATTTTCGAACAAATCCTAATTTAGGTTTTAACGCAAGTATTACAACTCATCCCATAGTGAAGACGTAAACTACCCGGAATTGATAGTTGGATCAAGGACTTCTTAAATTTAATTCTTCTTAATCGAATTGTCTTTGTTTGATTTAATTGAAGTGCTACATAGCAGTTTTTTTTTTATTAGATTATTTTGAAGCGCATTTAAATTAGAAAAACTCCTTTTAGCTAATATTTAATTCCTTGAAATCAAAAATCAAATTTTAAATTGCTGGAATTTTGGTAATAGGTTGTTAAGTTGTTTTAATTTGAATTTTAAACTTGCAAAACCCTAGGAATTAGCTTTAATTAATCTTCAAACTTAGTTTACATTCAAATTTAGGATTTCCATTTTAACCTAGAAACTAAATAACGTAGGCTCCCTGTGAATTCGATCTCGGACTCACCAAGTTAAAACTATACCGCACACTCTTGCACTTGGGGGTTAGTTCAGACGCACTTTCTATTAGCAGTCATACGTTGTGGTGCACACGTCTTAAATCTTATTGTTCAGTCAGGGTTGAAAGTAATTGAGGAATCTATCTTTAATAAACGAGAGAGTGTAAAGTATGTTAGAGGTTCAGAAGGGAGGAAGATAAAATTTGCAGAATGCATCTCTCAATTATCATTGAAGTGTACCAAAAAATTACGACAAAATGTGCCCACAAGATGGAACTCAACATACCTCATGCTTGAATGTGCTTTAATGCACCGTCTTGCATTCTATCAGTTGCAGTTGATTGATCCAAATTTCAAAACATACCCATCAAAAGATGAATGGCTTAGAATTGAACAAATAGCCAGGCTTTTGAAACCATTTTATGATATTACCACACTTTTCTCAGGATCTTCGTACCCTACAGCAAATTTGTATTTTCATGGGGTGTGGAAGATATAGTTACTTATTTTGAAGGAAATGCAAAACCCAGATGATGTGATAAGTTCTATGGCAAGAAATATGAAAATGAAATTTGATAAGTATTGGGACTGTTACAGTATGGTGTTGTCTTTTGCAGTAATACTGGATCCACGTTACAAGTTATAGTTTGTTGAATTTTGTTTTCAAAAGCTAAATCCTGTGACATACATGGAAGGGGTAAGAATTATTCAGGATAAGTTGTACTTGCTTTTTGGAGAGTATATGCACCATGCTCCTAGTTCTACATCCAATACATCATCGACATGTGGTACAAGTGGTGGCAATGAAGAAGAGATACTTAATGAAATGGATGTAAGAGAGTTTATTATTTACAATTACTATGTGTTTTTATTTATATTTGATATTTTGTAACATTATTATGATATACTAAATACAAAAATTTTATGTAGGAGTTTGATTTATTTGAGAGTCAACAATTTCAGCGACATAGAATCAAGTCACAATTAGATTTGTACTTGGAAGAGCCAAGGCTTGATAGAAAACAAAACCTAGATTTGGACATCCTTGGTTATTGGAAGGGAAGTAGTAGTCGGTATCTACAACTTTCTTTGATGGCACGTGATGTTTTGAGTATTCCTATCACCACGGTTGCTTCAAAGTCTGCTTTTAGCATTGGAGGCCGAATTATTGACAAATATCACTCTTCAATCATGCCAAAGAATGTGGAGGCACGATTATGCACCCGAGACTGGCTATTTGGTTTAGGAGGTAAGTAAATAAATCAAGTTCGATTTTAATCTTATACAAATAAAATTGAAGTTTTTTTGACCTCTCTCTATCTTTTTTTTTTATGATTATTGAATGTAGCTGCAGATGTTTTAGATGAAGAAGATGAAGGGCTTGTGGAGGATTTTGAAACCATAGTTGCTAGACTCGACACCGATTCAAACATATCTCATTGCTAGAGGTGAAATTATAGAATAATTAATTCCCTTTATTCCTTTACATTTCATTAGGTGTTTGTTTTGTTTTACTTGATCCAAATGAGACATAACATGCTTACCCAACATGGATGAGAAAAAACATTACTTTGATGAGTTATTTTGGTCGCTCAATTTCTAATTGTGGGTTAGTTTAACTTTTGTAGTTGAAATCATAGAAGAAATAATGGTGGTTACTTTTGTGATGTGATGTTGATATTAGTAATACATATTTTTTTTTAGTCAAAATTTTAAGTTATGGACTAACCTCCATAAAATTTAATTTTTTTTTCTTAATTGTTATGTCACGCCCCTAACTTAATTGTCCGGGACGGACGGCATGGGAATATGGAAACAAAATAAATTAAATAAAACCTATGCCAATGTCAAGTTCAATACAATAACAACCATCAGAACACTAAATACGATCTCCTCATTCCCATACAAAATAAATAAAATATCGTCAATTGCGATAAATTTAAGGTCACACCCTAGTGACTAAATTTAAGACTGATATAGCCACATAGGTCTCATCAACAACAATGCAATCTCATATACAAATTGACTTTGGGACCCACACCCCAGGTCACACAAAGGGGAATACGAACATCTAAGTATAAGTAAAATTCTATAATAGATTAATTTGTCAATCTCAACTCAGTTCCGGGTGGCTATTCCCTGGCCTCGTCGGATCACCCGTAATATATATAGAGTAAGTTAACCAGCCCATTAGGTAAAACCATGCAAGTGTGTGCTAATGAATATGCTCAAACATACAATATAACTCACAACAATAGCAACCAAACATAATATAAAATGCACATGTCAGATTATACAATGCAAACATCATATAAAAATGCATATGTAATGTAATGCAATTATCCAATCTCCATCTACTCAAATCTCACCCATAATAAAGATCGGACTCAGGCTATTCTACCCTGAGCTGTCAACGTATCCAACCTCGGGAATCAGGTCACCGTAGTTCTTATTTTATATATCCCTTATTTCATGACCAAACTCATGATTAATATAATCATCCATACATCTCATCAATAAATGTAACAATCACATTATCTCAATATATATATAAACCAAATGGGGATCCGTGTTACACCCCCATTGGTGTAAGACTCAGGGGAACCGTGTTACACCCCCTGGCTCTTCTGCTAGGGAACCGTGTTACACCCCTAGTCAGGCATCCGCTTATCTCAAGCAGGGTCTGGCTACAATCCGGAGAAAATCCCATAATATTTCACTTCAATATTAATGCCCAACTCCAAATAATTAATCTTTAATCATATATATCAACTGGGAATTATCTGATATTTTTAAAATCTCATTTTCTCATTTTTCTCAAATCGTGAACCCAGTCTACATATATAACCCGTGACTCGGCATGTCACAATATAAATGTGGCACTCTCAGCCAATCAATATCTTCAACATAGACCAAATGATGCTACCCCAACTCTAATACACATGATATACTCAATCATATATAATAATTCCCATCAAGAATTCACAACATTAACAAGACATGCTATGTTAAGCCATCGATTATGTTTCATATAATTCCATCATCAATTATGTCTGATTTAATTATATAGTAATTTTTTTTCACAATTATTAACATAAAACAAAGCAGGCCTTAAAATCTCAAAATTTACAATTTTTCTAACATCTTTCCAATTCTTTAACGTCAACTATAATTTCCCATAACTCTAGAGACAACATTATTATCCTTCCCAATTCTTTAGGAGTAAAATTATAATTTTCCTAAACTGTAGGGGCCACTTTATAATTATTTAAACCTTTGTGGGGGTCATTTTGTAATTATTTAAACTCTTGGGGGGACGTTGTAATTATTTAAAACTTTTGGGGCCATTTTATAATTATCTAAAACTTTGGGGGTCAATTTGTTATTATCTAAAAGCTTTGGGCCCAAATAATAATATCTCTAATTATTTTCACTATTTTTTTTTTCTTTTTCCTTTCTCTTTTTCCGTTTCTTCACTAATGAACGCCCAGCGAATTGCTGTCAATTTTGGACTGACTTCTCATTGTCAGCCTAAATTTAATCACTTCCACACAAAATGAACGTATAGAAATTTATCTTAAAATATCTATATATCATTTATGTAATTATCATAACTAAAAAGTATGAAAAATTAAACACATACACGCATATATATACACACCCGTATATATATATATATATATATACATATCTCACAAAACTTCACCAAATTAAGGATATAAATATATCAAAATGATCCTTGCAATATCTAGAACACAAATATAGGTCCCATTTGTCTCAAATCTGAAAAGAAAATGAAAAAAAGAAGAGATTTTAGTTTAGGCACCTAACCTTTAGCTGTCGATTTCTCCTACCTCGAGCAAAATTACGTGAAACGGACACCGCCACAGCGTTCATGACGTCGAATACTATTCGGGTCTATCTTTCTTCCTTCCCGGATACCTCTCTCTCTACCTTCTCTCTTCTCTCTCTCCCCGTTTCTCTGGCAAACCCACGGGGGAGACGCAAAAAGAAAAGGGCTTTTGACCCCAATAAGCAACTGGGTGTCAGTTTATACAAACATAGGTTGATTTAAAACTTTTTTACCGTATTGAGTACAAATTCGTTTGCGGAGTAAACGAATCTAATTAATAAGAAATCGTTTACCGAGTTAACGATTTTATTAAATTTTTGCCTTCCAATTCGTTTACATGGCAAACGAATTTAGACCCCTGACCGCCTCTCCCGCACTTGTCTGTTAAAAAGCCTCGCTTAAAGACTGCGTTTGGCATAAAAAAATACTAAAAATCTCTATAAATCTCTAACAACTCTTTTATTTTTAATTTTCCCGCCATCACTAATTTCAAAAAATTCTAATATTTCGCTAAAAAAATAAAAAATCTGGAAGTAGGTTATCAGAATGTATAAATTTTTTATACAATCATATTCTTCGTGTTGAGAGTTTTAAACGAGTACTATTGTCGCTATTTTTTGTGAATTTTTTTGAATACGTGAGAACGAATTTGGCAAACCGTTCTTACAGTTTACTAATTTTCAGAAAAAAGTGGTGCCAAAATCAACCCCAAACCACATTTTATCTCAATTTATCTTATTTTTTCTTATGCCAAATGGGGCCAAAGCAAACTATCACCTGTTACATAAAGCTGTTAAACAGAAAAACATAAACAAAAAAGTTTTTTTGAGTCAAAATTTATGTTATGAATAACCTCTCTAAAATTTAATTTTTTTAATTGTTACGTATATTAAAAGAATCATATAATTTCATATTGAATTTATCAAATGAAAAAAAATTTGCACATTTCTATTTTATATACATAATATAATTTATTCAGTCTTGTTTCAAAGATATTTTTGTCATTTTACAAAATTTTTTATTTTTAAAAATTATACTATCTATATAAAACAGAAATGTACAAAAATATTAAACAATGAATTAGGATCGAGATTTTCTAACCCTTAACTTGACCCAAAGCTTTTAGCGGCTGAGAGAGACGAATCAAAAACGATCGACTCGACTCATTTTACATTACCATCTCGCTCTCATGACTATTTAAAAAAATATAGAAATATCAACTACAATGATGCGACTCATAGTTATTGGAGAGTTCACTGGTCATTAATTTGAGAGTCTCGAGAATTAATTGATATGCGTATAAGTTAAATCGGATACCCTGAGTTAAAAAAAAATTGTAAGTCTATCACTTTTAAATAATTAATTTATTAAAATATTATATAATTACAATATTACTGCTAGCACATCGTTGGTTAAAATTTGTAGTTAAATTTTATTGTACATTTATCTTTTTTTTTTTTCTCCTCATAAACGAACATTTGCATTTTCCACAAAAATCGTGCCCCAACTTGCTATTTGCCCCCGCCGAGTTTCTGAGTCGACTCGCGCTATGATGTGTCGTTGTACTCCGTTCTTCTGGTCTTCCTCGCCCGCGAGGTCCGGTCGCGGGTTTCATTGCTTCAACTAACAACACCCCCCAACCCTTCCCCTCCCCTTTACTTTTTCCTCGTCTCCGTTTCTTTCTGGTATTGACCTTCCAGGAATGACTAGAGCAACAACACTGTCGCTATTCAACTCTCAGGCCAACCCTTTTCACATCAGGACTTCTCTCTTTCATTCAACTCCCGTCTTGGATCGACGAAGGCGCACGCATTGGGATTCCGTCAGTTTCTCTTTCTCTATCTATCTATCTATATATATATTATATTATATAAAAGATATCTTTTGCAGGATCCCATGAAAGATTTGGGCTTTTTGCACCAAAATTCTAACCCTAACCATTTGTCTAAACATGGCAGACCTATGAAATTTCATTTTAGTTGTGGAAAATGCCTCTTTTATGTATGTGGATGGATATGCTTTGTCTGCTACTGAATACTTTCTATGAAATGTGCTTTTTGGTGTGTAAAACGAATACCCTATTGGAAGAGGGCATGGATGTGAGAATTTGGACATATAATTATTAAAAACCTAGTAAAGACTGGGGCTTTTTGGCAACCAATAAACTACACAGACAACTTTAGTCCCAGCCATTATCAGAACATGGATTGATTATAAATATATTGCATTTTTTTATGTCATCTGTTGCCAAATGAAAGGAGAAATTTAACTGTTAAAAAGATCAAGAAGCCTGTAGTGACTGTTATTTGATAAAACACTTTAACATTTTTGTCGTCTATTGGTATCAAATGGAACCAAGCTCTGATTTTTTTCCGTTTATGTAGGGTGGAGGTGCTTATAGAGATTCATCAAGGGTGAGTTTTTTTTTTGGTTATGTACTTATCTTTGTTTGATTTATGAGGTGTTTAAATGTTACAAAGTATAGTTGGAAATAAAGCTTTATATCTCATTCGTGACATTGAAATATTGTTACAAGTTCATTTTTTTTTTTTTTTATTCTGTAAGAATTTAATGTTTGTGTTATGGCAACTACTTGTTAGGGGTTATTCTAACATATAGAATTATATATTGTTGAAACCCTTCCAGTTGATTAGAATTCAGAATACTAAAATTTGCAATGGTTTAGACTTCATTTTTCCATTATGATACTTGAGATGCAAAGTTGGATTTATGTTAGGCTAGCTAGAGGATGAACTTCAGTTCCTGGATTTTGTGGTTGAGATGTATTGGATATATGTACAGCTATATTGGTGAATCATTGTCTTTATCCACGAAAGAGCATTGTATTCTTTGATAAAGGAGTGAACTTGATTGATTTAGATGGCTCTTGTCAAATATTGAGGAAGTGTTTCAGCAAGTTATCTTAAAATTTTAGGGTATCTTCTGGAATATTCAGAAAAGTTGGCATCCTTGTTTGATTTTTTGTTCACCTCCACCGTGGGATCTACCTGTTTTCACTCTTGCCAGTTTGAGTTATATATTGGTG
Source organism: Vitellaria paradoxa (assembly GCA_019916065.1). Classification (NCBI taxonomy): domain Eukaryota; kingdom Viridiplantae; phylum Streptophyta; class Magnoliopsida; order Ericales; family Sapotaceae; genus Vitellaria; species Vitellaria paradoxa. The sequence continues at coordinate 57,166,857 of CM034235.1, read as the reverse complement.
ATATTTCAATTCAAACATCAGGATGAGTTGTGAGAGAATTCCCATTGAGGAGGAGCAAACCACTCCTTTTGTTTTCCATTTCTTATAAAATCGTTTATGCTTGTACTTGCTTTGTGGGAGCCAATTTCCTTTCTTATGGATGAAGGCAAAAAAATGCAACTCAAATCAAAAAAATCTTATTCCCAAAGTAGTTGGGGTTGGCCGCATGAATCCTCTTCCTCCAACAAAAAAATGCAGTTTGCAAAATAAAAATCCCTTGAAGTTAAAGAAGAATTTGGTGTAAAATACATTCAAGTGATTTATGTGATCTGAGTAACTCATGCTTAAATATTTACCTATTTGCGTGAAAAATTAGCAAGAACCAATTATTTTTGCTTATATAAAATTGCTGAAGTTAAGATCACTGGATTTTGGTGTAACCTTACACAATGTAGCATACTGAGGTATAGACTTGGGAAATATGACATATATTGCTTATGGATGGAAACATGAGAGTTATTTTTTCGTTCAAGCTTACGTGAAGCAATTTAAATGTCATTGTATGAAAGACTACTGATCAGAATAAGTTTTAGACTTTTATTTAAAGATTATTGATAATATTGTTATGGTGGATGAAACAAAAGCGGGGTAAATGCTAAGCTAGGATTTTGGAGACCTTTGGAATTGAGAAGGTTTAACAATTAATATAAGTAGGACTTAACTAAATACATGGAATGCAAATTTAGTAGAATCATGTGTCTGTTCATTCAATTACTGAGCCACGAATAAAGTAGGTGTTCAAGCTTCTCTCAGCATTCATGCTCACTCATAAGGGGTGGCCTGAATTTGGTATCACCACCAATATTTCTAAGTGAAACTTATCATGTTGAAGGCAATTTGCAGTATGAGAACTGCATAGCTCTGGCACGATATTTCCACTTTAGAAAATGACATAATTAAATTCCTTTTCTTGTTTCTAGATATTTTGATAGTCCAAATTTCTTATGGTCCTAAGGAAGTATCTACTTGTTACAAAATCTCAGGTGCCAAAGTGTGGATTTCATATAGTAAAAAAGAAAAAGGGACATGCTATATCCGAAATGTGTGAAATATAGTAAACATTGTCAAGGCAAATCATAAGCAGCAATTGTTTTTTCTGTACATCTAAAAAATCCTTCCGTCTTGTGGAGCACCCCTCATCTTGACCAATAAGTTCCCATAGCTTTCAAGTCAAGGTCCACAACTGACAGCTTTAGTTGGCCTACTGGGATTCGTTTCTTAACTTCAATCTGCTTAGATGCCGGGTGAGCCCTGTCAAGCTAGGGATTCCTTGTTATATTCGTTCAAGCCATTGCAAATAAACAATTGGTAGAAGTCTGCAACTTGTTAGGAGTAGTGGCATTCAAATTAGATTGTTTCAAGAACATTCTTCTTCACCAACGAATTTTTTGTTTGATCTGGTTACCCAGCCTTATTCCACATCTGTAAAAAAAGAGTGATTTTTCATTCACAATTTCATGTTGTAGATTCCTCGTCGATGCTTCCCCTCGCTCCTTTTCTCTTGGGCATCTCACTTGGAATGCAAAACATTCCTTTTGATCGTGTTCTAAGGCACACTTAACACTAACTATTCAATCTCAATGAACATCCATAAAAGGAAGTTATATGATTCATATAAATTACTTAATGGGAGATACCCTGAATAAATCATACAATGTTGAGCTATTAGTCTTGTGATTTATAAGAGTCTTCTATTGTTGATAGTGTAAAAACATTTGTATGTATCTTATAACCAAGGATTAAATTACAATTTTGTTTTGGTAGGTTGTTTCAATTAACGAGGAAATATTTTGGAAATATTTTGAAAAACAACACAAAAATATAAAAATACATAGAAATAGACTTAGAATTATAAATTGAAATTAGGAGCTTACTATTTTAGCATATTGTGTTATATTTTGGTATTATTTATTGTGTCCCATAAAAACACTAAAAATTATTATTTCTCTATATTTTTTTTGGTATTTTAGGGGGAAAAAATAAGTTTTTTAGTTGTTTCGGGTAAAATAAACAATATTTTGGTCCTTGCTTTTAACTTATATGCATAGTAATGATATTTAAGTCTGCAATTCACTGGCAAACAAAGTCTATATATTTGTGCTTTTTTTTTTTTTTTAAGTTAGTTGCCCTTTTATCATCTCTGCTGTATGCAATTTACTCTTAATGTATTTTTCCAGTAAATTATGTACACCTTCAGCACATGTGATTTATTTTCCTTGTATTTTCTTACTGATGATGATGATTACTGATGCCGCCTGTTATCTGCAGAGATCCAATCATTACTCAAAAAGATTCAGAAAACTGCATTCAAAAGAAACATTATTACGCAACGTCAGTGCTTTTGCAGAGCACCTATTTCAGGTTTTCATGGCACTTCTTACTAAACTAATTCCGTGACTGGTAGAAGTTATCTTATTATTTTTGGTTGGGAAATATTTTTAACTAGAAAATTGTGCTAATACGATGTGTCAATGGAACTCTTGTAATAAAAATGTATCTTAATGGGTTATTTTATTAAAGTGATTGCCTTACAGAAAAGCCACATCATTCTGGTTCTTTTTTTTGGTCAATAATTCTGGTTCCATAGAACCTCTTTTTGGTTTCATTTGGTATATCTTCAAATGATTTAACTACTCTCTTTGGTTTCATTTGGTATACCTTCAAATGATTTACTTCCTAATGTTCTCTTGATTCCTTGAGGCTTCAAAATTAAGTGTTAGAAAAATTAATGGTCACAACTCAAGTTTACCTTTTTATTAGGGAAACGAGAAGACGTTGTCACATTACCGATACCAAAGAATTTGGACTTTTTTTTTTGGGGGGGGGGGGTGGGAGATTAACATAATGCTAATGTCATATTATTATGAGGATGGGTTGGTGAGGATTTGATTTGTTATGGTGGGATTCTGTTTGTCGGCCAGTGAAATAAGATGGTTTGGGCATAGAACACTGAAGTTCTTTAACACGGCATTGTTAGGAAAATGGTTGTAGAGATTTGCTGGGGGAAGACATCGAATGTGGAGGAAAATGGTTGACTCTAAATATGGTGTGGATTGGGGTGATAGGACATTTGAGGATGTGATAGAGTCTTTTGGTGTTTGCATATGCAGATGCATTCGTTCAGGTTGGGAGGATTTTGTGGAGCAGTGTTCGGTGGAAGTAGGATGGATAATAGGTTATATGTCTGGTGCAAGGTAGATTCCAAGAAGATTTTCCACTCCTTTATTCTATTGCGACAAATTAGGAGGCAACCATTGATGAGTGCTTCAGGAATGTGGACGGTGAATTGTTTTAGCACATTATTCTGCAAACATATTAATAACTGGGCGTTCAGAGGACTTGTGGAGTTGCTGGGACTGTTATATGTCTTACAATTGAAGGGGTTGGAGGGGTAGGCAAGATGCACTCTACTAGGAGGTATCTTACTGGGGTCAGTTTTTGACAGATCTTTCTGCCTCAGTCTTCTGGGGATACGGTGCCCCACCAAGATCACTTCTTTCTTGTGTTGAAGGAATATGGAGTTTGGCCTTTTCATGTGTTAACATGCATTGTGTGTTTATTATTGAGGTGCCTCATGTTTTGACTGAGTGGTGGGTGCTCGGACATATGCAACGGGAAGAGGAAAGCGTGAAATTTGATTCCGTCTTATGTGGGGTGGTTAGTTTAGGGAAAGAGAAACAGAAGGATGTTTCGAGAAATGGAGTTGGCCCTTCACAAATTAAAGGGGCTGTTTTTGTCTACTTTGCATAGTTGGATGTGTAGGACTGCAAATCCGGATGTGTATATCTTTTTAGATTTCATTGAGTTTTTGGAAGCCTAGTACTTGTGTTTCTGGTCTTGTACAGCACTTGGGCAAGTCTCATTTTTGCTCTACGCATGGCACCTCCATGATGCCTTTTAGTAGAATTTTTGCATTACTTAATAAAAAAAAAAAAAAAATTACGAGGAGAAAAACTTGTGGTATATGGTGTCGGGTGCAGGCGTTGTTTCCTTCATTCTTTTTTATTGTTACCTCAATATCTTTTTTATTGTTACCTCAATATCAAAAGTTGTTGGTACATAGGTCATAATCACCCCCATAAGCAAAAGATTCAATAGTTTTTGACTTTCTTGTTGATTATTTTTCTTTTTGGAGGTTTCAGAGCTGGCAGAATGATTTTGATGAACATGATCCATCTTCAAGACAAGGCAGATCATGGTTTAGGGCTAACAGTTCCAGGAGGGGCTGGACTAGCAATAAAGGACCTCAAACCTCCAGTAGAAGTAAGTGCAGCTTGATTTTGTGTTGTATTTGCCAACCCGCTTTTAACATCTTTAGTGGTATTAGATGTAGGTATATATCTTAACATATTACAGGAAAGTGGGATCATACATTATATTCTCCAGATAGGTGGTCTGGACTAAATTTTGGATTAATTCGTTGAGAGCATGGATGCAGGAGTCTTATGGATGGTTCTAACCTAGCATATTGTTTAGATAGTGAATGCTTTGGTATTAATGTCATATGTTCCCCCCCTCCTATCGAGCCACCTCACATCAAACTCTAACGTGCTCTATCTAAAACTTTTGCTCAAGTTTTATGTAGTTATACATCCTTTTTAACTCATGTCAGGAGCTTTCCACTTCTGTGAAGACGATAGTGATATTGATAACATCTTCCGATCTGCATTTGGTGGGAACCGATACTTCTATTGCTCCTTTGTTGACGAAGACTTTCCTCGATGGAGGAGCTCATCAGGCTACTACTCTGGAAGCTTCAAAACCTCCTGGAACTGGACACGTCAGGATGAAGAGGATTATGACTCCTCTACAGAGTCTGACAGTTCAGAGACTGATTTAGTGTCATATCGATTGGCCCTAGGGTTGAGTGCTTCTGGTCCCTTAAAGATGGAAGATGTTAAAAATGCGTGAGTTCTGATGAATTTCCCTTTCCTAGCTTATCAATTTTGTTGTAAATGGGGATTAGAGTTGGCCTTTGGATCTTGACTCGATCGGGTTTTGTTGTTTGACTGCCATCTAATGTCTCCTTTTCAGATATCGATCATGTGCTCTAAAATGGCATCCAGATCGTCACCATGGCGCTTCTAAGGTATGAATAGTACGTGGGTCATGTTGCTAGTAGCTCATATATTAAGCCTCAACTATTTGGTGGCATACTTACCCAAAAAAAACTATTTGGTGGCATGATGATTGGGAGTTATAAAAATTGGCTCATGGAATATGAGGTGAAGATTACATGGACTCTTTTAAATGCATATAATATACCCGTGTTAGATACTTGACATTTGAGCAAGGTTATGATGCATGTAGACATATATAATTAGATATATATATATATATATTCAACAAATTTGGTAATTCAATTTTAGCATATTATACATAAAGCTTACATTTGCATGAAATAATTTAATGACACCTTGTAAATATCATATTATCATATAAAATAAAATAACTATTAAATATTAATATATATGAATATTATCTCATGTCTCTGTATCCTTTAGTGAATGAATGGATTCAACTCTTGGCTAGACTCACCCGTCCTCGAGTCCATGTTACAAAACTGAAGACAAAGTTTTTTTTCTCCGTTTCTCAAAATCGTAGGTTCAAGCATTTTTATCTCACCAATAGTTTGTATTATTTGGTTTCTATTATTTTATTTCTTCTTGTTATTGGTTTCTGCTCCAATTTTGGCAGTCATATTTACAGCCCATTTGGACAGAGTGTTTGTGAGTTTTACAATGGAAGAAAAGAAAAGAAACAGAAAGGAAAAAATGAAACCCTTAATCATCCATTCTCCATGTTTTCAACGTAGGAAGGAATTGGAGAGAAAGGAAACTGTTTAATGAAACTTTCATAATACCATATTTGCCCATCAAGTAAAGAACAAGAAAACAAAAATCAAATGCTTGTTGGAGGATGTAAAAGTAAAATAACAATGTATACTTTCTTTTCCTTCAAGTTTATCTCAACTCTTAAATAAGGAGGAAGATCACTTATCTTTTCTCTTCTAGACTCTCAGACACAACGAAACAAAACATTATCATTTATCTTATTTTCTTTTTATCTCATTAGTAACGTCTTCATTTCTTTTCTTTTATCTTCTAGAGTCACAAATGTTGACTCTGTTGTTGGGTGGTTGGTATCTTGTCCAGATCACTAGTTCATTGGTTTAACCATTTTATGTATATGGCCAGGCTGTTGCTGAGGAAAAGTTCAAGACGTGTAGCGCGGCGTACCAATCGCTCTGTGATAAGCTGGATCTATATTAACAACTCTTGATCAGCATGCCGGTCTGATCTGTTCATTTCTTTATTACTTCAGGATATCCTGGGGATTTTGGTTCGAGTTATCTTATCTACTAGATCTAGCTTAGGTGCTCAAGTAGCACCTGTGACGGCCATTTTATGATGATGGGAATGACATGTATGGGATTATAGCATTGCAAACTGTAACAGTTCTTTAAAAATAAATATTTATATATTCTTAAGAATAGGCGAGTGCCATATTAGTTTTTCAGGCTTTAGCTCATCAGTGGGCATTCACTATGGCAAGCACATATTAGGACCTTCATTTGATTGTTGTGGTTAAAGGTCGTAAAATTTCAATTAATTGCAAGGCAAATCTCTCATTAAATAGCTATGTGGCGGTTTGTTATCGAGTAAATGAACGTAAAGTTGACATTGCAATAAATTATTATGACCATAGGCTCCTATTATAACATTTAAGGATATGAAACCTCAATTTGTTAGAATGTTGGGCCTTCATTATTTTTCGTTCCAATTTCATTTATGTGTGTATTTATTTTTTTACCTCTCCATTGTTAGATACATGTACGTTTAATGGTGAAATTGTTAAATGAGAGTGATAGACGTCTCATAGTATAATAATTGAATTTTGAGATCCTTAGCTTCAAAAAAAAAAAAAAAAAATTGAGATCCTTAGTTGTTAACAGTTAAATCTCAAGTCCTAAAATTAAAAATTTGATAAAAAGTTTAAGAGTGAAAAATATAATTTACCCTCTTACGTTATGAACACGTGTCATCAATTGCAAATGACAGCTTATGTAAAAAAAACTCAAATGGAATTTAAAAAAAAAAGAGTGAAAGAACTACAATTAATTGTAGGAGGTTACAGAACTCTTATTGGCATATATAGCATATTAATTAGCATAAATGTTAGTTTAATCTTTGGCTATGAGTCTAAATTTCTGCATCAATATCGGTCTCTTTGTTAGAATGATCCATATGTACCTCAAATTCAAATCAAATCTCACATTTTCCTCAAATGAGGGCCAACAACTTGAGCATTCACAGTGGGCAAAACTCAGCCCTCAACTGCTATAACAAGGCCATTCTACTAATCACCCTAATCTTTGTTATTGTTACCCTAGTCCCTCTTGACCATCTGGGGGAAAAGCTGCCATTTTCATCGCAGTCTCGAGAGCGCCGTGGCAATCTTTCAGTCCCTCTCCGAGGGCATCATCCAGCGATTAACCCTAATGGCTCAAGGTTAGCGGGTAAATGCAACATGTTTAGTGGGAAATGGGTTCCATATCCCAAAGGGCCTCAATACAGTAACAGAACGGGATGTGGCATTGGGGATGGGCAAAACTGTATGAAGTTTGGAAGGCCCGACAGTGAGTTCATGAAGTGGAGGTGGAAACCAGATGAGTGCGAACTCCCTCTCTTCGACGCTGCGCAGTTTTTGGAGGTGGTTAGGGGAAAGTCCATGGCCTTTGTTGGGGACTCTGTGGCTAGAAATCAAGTCCAGTCACTGGTCTGCCTTTTGAGCAGTGTGAGTATCCTCTATTTTTGAAATTTGTATTTCTTCAAGATTACGGTTTGGACACCACATAGAAAGTGTCCTGTCCGTGTCGCATCAACCACGCATCTGTCTTGTTTCTAGATTCACATGCCACAATCATACTGAGTAAGCGTTCATAAACAGTTCCTTCGGTTGAGTCGGTCAGTCAGGACTTGCTTAGGTTGGTTTATCTTTCGTGACCTTTTACCGGTTAGGGTCACGGAGCGTGACTCGCCCTGAACGCACTCCTTACGAGAAAGTGACTACAGACTCTCACGTATCAGGAGTAAGCGTCCATAATTCTAAAAAAAGTCGCGTAACGTGTTTCTTCAATTTCAACCGTTGATGCACGCGTGTCCCAATGGTTAAAATCAGCATCCCTTATTACTTGAAATATATAGCATGTGTTTCTACCCCCCAAAAAAAAAAAGTACCCCATGGCGAACATGTGTCGTATCGGTACGTAATTTATGTCTAATGTGCGTCTTGTTTTCACACTCGTGTATCATATTCATCTCTTGTACGTCTTTATGTGTTTCTCTAAACTCAAATGTAAAACTGTATATAATTTGGTTAAAATTTAATTTTCAAATTATACTAATCAAATTTAAAAAAATTGATTTGATTTGTTTAAGAACAATTAGTTTGATTACTTTTATAAAACTAACCATTATCGATTTTAATTATAACTTTGAAATTCTTAAACTGAAATAACGAAATTAAATTTACTAAATAGTTAATCTATATAATTAATCTAAATATTCACTCCTATTAGTGATTTTATTTTTAAAATTTTTGAGGCTATAAAAAATCAAAAAATCATTATAATATTAAATACATATTCACCTTTTGTTTTTTTAATTTCATTTTCATATTCTAAATTTCAAATTATACTTATATAAAAATTGTTATTTTATCTCTGTTATTTAATTATAAAAATTATATTTAAATTTATAAGCCTAAATAACAAAACTAGCCATAATCAAACCGATCTGGTGATCGATTTGGCCATATTTTTAGCTGATTTGATTATTATTTTTAATTTTTATAAATAGTAATTATGAAAATTATAATTTTCAAACTATACCGACTTATGCTCACCATTACTAAAGGTGTCCATTTTCATATTATTACAAATCTTGTAGCTTGTATTTATCTCAGGTTGCACTTCCTGTGAATGAATCAAACAAGAAGGATCAAAGATTCGGAGGCTGGTTCTATACTGATTACAATTTCACAATACGACTTTTATCCACCACTCATCTAGTTAAATCTCGCGGAGTCGATCCTCTCTCCGTGAGGCCCATAGACCTTTACTTGGACAAGGTTGACGAGTCCTGGGCAACCCAGATTGCAGGTTTTGATTACGTCATCATCTCAGCCGGGCATTGGTTCTCCAGGCCATTGACCTACCACGAGAAGCAGAAGATCACAGGATGTCACATGTGCAAGAGCAACACCACGGCAGACCTCACTCGGTACTACGGATACAGAAAAGCCCTCCAAACCGCCTTCAGGTAAGAGTGGCATTGGTTGGTACGGTTTAAAAATTATAATTTTTATAACTGAATCGATTATTTTTAAAAATTAAAAATAATAACTAAATCGATAAAAAAATATCACTTACCAAATATTAATCGAACCGAATTATATCGATTCGATTATATAAGGTTATAAATTTAAATATATTTTTTATAATTTAATTATGCAAATAAAATAATAATTTTTATATAAGTGTTACTCAAGACTCAGAATTTGTTGATTTTTTATAACTTTTAATATTTCAAAAGACACAATCATTAATAAGAGTGGATGGATGTTTAGGTTAATTATTTATATATTTTTTAAATATTAAGTAGATTTAATTCGATTATTTTAATTTATTTAGTTTTACAATTTCAAAATTATAAGTAAAACCAATAACTGTTTTTTTTAATCAAAGAATAAAAAATAAATAAATAACTGAAACGACTGTTACTAGATAAATAATTGAACCAACCTTTTTAAATTTGATCGATGGGGTTGGAAATCAAATTTTGATCGAATTATGTACACATCTACCTTCAGGACATTGCTCGATCAACAAATGTTCAAAGGAATGGTGTTTCTGAGGACGATATCTCCGACCCATTTCGAGGCTGAGGAGTGGGAGGGGAGAGGGAACTGTGTGAGGAGGAGACCATTTACAAAGCAAGAAGTGGGGTTTGATTGGTATCTGTCAATGTTCCATATGCTTCAAATGGAGGAGTTTAAGGCGGCGGAGAAGGAAGGGAAGGAGAGAGGGTTGAAGTTCAGGTTGTTGGATATAACTGAAGCTATGAGGTTGAGGCCAGATGGTCACCCGAACCATTATGGGCACCCACCGGAGAAGAAGAAGAGCTCTGCTGATTGTCTCCACTGGTGCTTGCCTGGACCTATTGATACTTGGAACGAGCTTTTGTTTCATATGTTGAAGGCTGAGGGAGGTAAAGAAGGACCAGTTGATCACTAAATATGAGAGTGCACAACTGAAATATACTGTTGAAAGAATAATGTCATTATATCAACATAATTTATTTAAAAAATTGTGAGAGAAAGTATTTTTGTTTAAAACGATAAAAGTGTCCGTTATTCATGTTACGTTAGACTCTTTGAATGTGTGACAAAGTTTCAATTTAAAATAAAAATCTCACTCTGTAACGAAATAAGCCTTGTTATATTTTATATTTTAAGGATGTGATTGGAAGGATGAAGAGTTAATAACCAAAAAAAAAAAAAAAATTACTACTGAGAGAGGACTGTAGTAAAAGGCTCTCTCTCTCTCTCTCTCACAGTAGTAAAAGGTTCTTTCTCTCTCCCTTTTCATTTTATCAAAATTTTCCTATTCAATATTAAAGAAATAAGAAAATGAAATATCAATAGCGTAATTACTAATTTTTTTGAAAAATATATTTTATCAAAATTTTAAATAACAAAAAACCAAATGAAAGACAAATATATATATAGGTCGGGTTTGGGGATAAAAAATTTAACTTTTTCTATTTTTCACTTAATTTTGTCTTATAATTATTTCAACTAACTTATTTCCCTCTTATATAATTTTTTAACTAAAATTTAATTTTTTTTGTTTAATAATTTTTAGGTGTGTTATTAGCATTTAAAAAAAATAAAAAATAATTATCTAAAAAAATTATATTTTTTAAAGAATACAAATAATACGCCTAAAAATTATCGAGTAAAATATTTAAATTTTTATTAAAAAATCATGTAAAATAAAAATCTTTTCCCATCTCCCCCAACAAAAAAAAAAAGTGGGGTAAATTATACCTAGATTTTTTAAATATTTAAATAATTACACTTGAACCTTTTCAATATTTAAAATTTACAGACACCTTCTTTATTTTGAAAAGTTAGTAATATCAAATCCCCTTCCATTAATTTAATCTTAACTCTGTTAAAATATTTATTATAAAAATGATTTCACCCACAACTTAATTAAATTATTTACTAGTAACTTTTGAACCCTAACTCCTTGAGTTTGAGCCTGAGCATGGCCGCTGTTAACTAGCTCCGGCAGCAAGGTGGCTTCGGCTAGGCTTGCCCATTCGAGATTCGCTAAAGTCAGGTTCGGAATGTTGATTTTCTCATCAACATGTTAAAAACTAGTCATTAATCTCTGGAAACGATTCTAACTTATCATCAAATTGGGATAACAAAGATGATGACGAATTGTGACTATGTTTTTTGCTTGGAACACCAAAACTTATGGATTTTTAGGCGCTCGAGGTCTTTTCATAGATTCAACATAGAACCCGGTCATTCAACTCAAACAGAAATCTATTTACTCATCAGCAAAATATATAAGAGAAATCGAAGATGTTGTAAAATCGTACACACAATCTTGGATCACACAACGCACAAATTAAAGTATAGAAAAGAGAAGAAGAATAAACAGCAAGATTTACGTTGTTCGACTGTAAAGTCTACATCCACGGGTAAGACATAGGAAAAATTTCACTATGATGAAAAGAAAGCAGTTATAACGCCGGCCGACTTTTCTCTTGATCACTCTAACAAGAAAACCCCAAAACTCTAATATTTAAATAGGTTTATACCGTGGGAGGCTACGGCCCCCCGCACCCCCTAGGTCAGTGGTGGGTTTCGGGCCCGGGCCTATCAGTCCGTGCCCTCGGCTACCACCACAGACTTCCAAAAAAATATTCAAATGGGTCGCACCGCGAGACTTTCGGATCGAGTTATAATGTCCAGCTCAAAAATAAAAATACAAGCCACAACAACAGAAGAGATATCTCCAATGGCCCGTGCCCGAAACCCACCACTGACCTCCAAAAAAATATTCAAACGAGTCGCACCGCAAGACTTTCGGATCGAGTTATAATATCCGGCCCAAAAATAAAAATACAAGCCACAGCAACAGGAGATATCTCCAATGATTTGCAGAGAGAAATGTAACTTTCCGCCATAGATACTAAAACCAGAAGCTCTTCGTTTGTGGGATAAAACCAGAAACCCGGGAGCAAGCTCAGCTGGAAAAGCGGGTTAGTTTCCGAAACTCCTATTTTTTCTGACGATTTCTAGAGAGAAAGAGAAATTGAAAGATTTGGAGAGAGGAATTTGAGGAGAATTTGGGCGAGGGATAGAGAGCAAATGGACAAACTCTTACTTGATTTCTCACGGGTGCAACATGAATCGCTGTCGAAAGACAAACTCCCAAGAATTTTCAGTTTGATGTTAAGAACCAAAGATCTAGAGACTTGATGATAAAGATAAAATATGATAAAAAAAATTTAAACTTCAAGTCCAAAAAAAGCAAAAAATAGACAAAATTAATATCCATATATTTAAGCAACCACGTAGTCAATCACCTGTAATTTCAAATCAAAATAACGTCCATAAAACTAAGATTTAACATTAAATAAACATCAGACTATATCAATTAGCAACGACTTACAATTCAAACTTTCATAAATAAAATTAAAACCCAAAATCAAATCAACAGGGCAAACGCCCATAGACCTTAGCTCTCAATGTCCATAGACCTAAGCTCTCGACGTGACGAACATTACAGAAGAGAAACTTGTTACGTGACGCATCACGATAGTCGGTCGCTGCACATCACGATGGTCTATTATATATGAATAGATTGGCTCAATAGTGAGGATGAAAGATAAAGGGCATTTTGTTTGTAGTTAATTAATTAAGGGTAAAATTATTTTCACACTAAATATTTTAATGGAGTTAGACTCCAAACTAACAGAAAGGGATCAGGTATTACTAATTTTTAAAATAAGGGATGTGTCCACATATTTTAAATGTTAAGGTTGTTTAAATATAATTAATTAAATATTAAAAGGGCCTATATATAATTTACTAAAAAAATAAATAAATAAATTAGAAGCAAGCCATAATCTTCAACTTCAATTTCCAAATTTACTGGGTGCAATTCTCCAAATTAAAGGGGAAGATGGAAGCTGATAAGACGAACGGTGTCGTACTTGCTTGCCATAAAAACAGAGCAGTGGGCTCAGGGGTGGGAGAGGCACAAGCTTCTTAGCGTCGACCATTGCTACTCTATTAAATTCTTTCGAGTGATCAACAATATTTCTCTTCAAGATTCGCATGTGTTGGCTATACAAATAGATGCATAATGCTTCTCAAAGCTATACAAATGCTTGGTTCGTCTTCTGGGATTGTTTCCCACCGGTTGAAGCCCCATCGCCATGGATGTAGTGGGTTCTCTTTGCTTTCAATTTATACCAAATCGTTGCCTTCTTCTTCTTCTTCAAGAACACTCGCAATCGATCCTTCTTTGTTGATGCTCGCCTTCTCGGCTCGCAAGGGTGTCTCATTTGGAGCGTTTCCGGTGTTTTGTGCTCGTTCTGATTCAAACCCAGATGGGACTTCTTCCACTTCGTCTCCTGTGGCATTTCAGTCAAATGTGAGTTCTACCGATTGATTTTGGTAAAATTCTTGATGGGTTTTGTCTGGATTTCTTGGGTGTTCATTGCATTTTGTTGGGTTTGTTATCGACTTTCTTGATGTGCTGAGATGATGTTCCCTTCTTTAAGTGAATTTTGTGATTGGATTCTCATTTATGGGTGATTTGTTGAAGTTCCTGAGAGTTTTTTGCATTCCATGTTGTGGGTTATGGTGGAATCTAATTTACTGACACTGGTCTCCCCCCCCCCCCCCCCAACCCCCCCCCCCCCCCCCCAACAAAAAAAACAAAAAACAAAAGTTAATGTGAAAGTGAGACATGGTGAAATTTGGTTGGAGAAAGTTGGTAAAAGTTGGACTTTTTTTTTGGGATCCAAACACCCTTTAGATTGTGAAATTATGCAATCTTGATGTCTTCGGGGATTGCAATGGATGATTTCATGATTCTGTGTCTTGCGTAATGGGATTTCCTTGATACATGGATTACTATTGAGAGAGAGGAAGATATGTATTTTGCCCATCCTTTTCCGTATTATCCCGTTTCGCAATCTGTGCAATCTGTTCTTGATGGTCTTGGTTCAAACTGAGTTCTTCTGAGTGCGAGAGAAAATTCATAGAAAATTTTAAAATGGATGTTAAGAAAAAGAATTGTTCATAGTTTTTAAATAGAAAGGACTACATAATTTTCAACAAGAAATGAGCATAAATGTCATTTGAATGTCATAAGTAAACAATGATGCAAGGTACATGTATTATTGAGAGTTAATTGCTTTAGTCCTCTGGCATTGCTCAGTTCACAACCCCAGTAAAACATCTAACACGGATCTTGGCATTGTTATAACCCAAAGATATATATTTACTATTATTATTTATATTTTTACGTGTTATAGTTTTATTAGAATTGGTTAGCTTTGTTTAGTGTTATAGTTTTATTAGAATTAGTTGATTTTATTTAGGAAATAATTAAATTTTAATTTTTAATGTTTTGGATAATTTGAAGAGTTATTAGAATTAAATTGAAGGTCTACCGTAATTTAATGGGCATAATAACATACGATTAAAAAGTTAAGGTTATAAATAAGAGGTGTCTTACTAGGGTTTTATTATTTTAATTAAGAGAGAGAAAGAGAAGAGAAGAGAGAAAAGAGGAGGTTACGCGTGAAGAGTGAAGAAGAAAATAAGGTTAGTAATTTTATTCTTTCCTTTAGATTATTGATAGATCATATTAAAGATTAATGTGTATATATACATATATGTGCGTGTATAAATTAGAATCTGAAAAAAAAAAAAATTGGTTTGATTCTGAAAGTGGGCGTTTTCCATGTGTGCGTATATATATATATATATATATATATATATATATATATATATATATGTATTAAAGTTTTCTTTAAATTTTAATTTCCGTGGATGTGCAGATTTTCAAAAAAAAAAAAAAACTTGGATTGATTCTAAAAGTGGCGTCCATGTGCATATATACATATATATATATATATATATATAAGTTTATATATTAAGCTAAATTTTCATTAGACGGGTTTGAAAAAAAAAAAAAACTATGCATTGCCAGTGACTTTTAAATTCAGTGGGTTCGATTTTAGAATATATATATATATATATATGTTATGGACACGTGTGTCTCGGCTTGTGTAACTTCACAAAAAAAAAAAATTTACTGTCAATTTGACAATTTGAAATTGTTATTTATTTATATTAATTAATTTATTAATAGAGAGTTAAGTGTTTACATTTAGTAATTTATTAATATAAATTTAAGATAGGTGTTAAATAATAGGCATTTAATTTTATGTACTCAGGATCTTGACGAATTATCTCGATTTATTTTCATTTACATCTTTGGACACCAGGTGAGTGGTTTGCCTTGCTAGTATTATTTTATGAATTATTCCATGCATAAAGATTTGAAAGTTGAAAATTTTTGGATTATTCTTGTGAAAAATTATAGTGTTTTGATAATAATATTATATGTTTTATGCTATTGAGCATAGATAAAATTATTTGGACACTTGTGTTTAATCCTGGAAATTATGAGATTGTGATGGAAAAATTATTTTATGGTTATTGGAAATAAAAATTAAAGTTCAGGGGACACGATCCTTAAGTGGTGTGACTCCGGCAACTAGGGAAAAGGCCCGTGAAAACCGTGGTGACCCTAGTTCTCAACGATTGTAGGAACAGGCCCGCGAAAACCGTGGTAACCTCAATCGGATCAGCTTAGGGAAGAACCCAGGAGCCAGACTGGGTGACTCTAAGTACGATATTGGATCCAACGGGCATTGCCCACGAGAAAGTATATTGGCACATTTTATATTTAGTTTCCATATATCAATGGATTAATGTTTGTCATCACTGTTGTGATTGACGGGATGAATTATGAATGTTATTGCACTCTGACGTGCAGGTTTTGAAATTGTTATTGATTATGTATGGACATGGTTATTTGGAAATTTTTCTTGATTAAATTGGTTATTTGAAAATTTATTATTTTCAAATGGATATTATTATTTTTGGCTTGGCAATCCATTCACTGGGCTTTTAGCTCACCCCTCCTTTTAACATTTTTCAAGTGAGTCTGGAAGGGATTAGACATAGACTCTGGCAGTGGGACCTTTAAGTCGTGGCCTCTTAGGAATAATTTTACATTTTATTGATGGATTTTATTTTGGTAGCTAGATTAGAGTTTGATGATTTGAATTATTTTTAATTACTGTTATTTAATTGTTTTGAGTTTGAAACGTTAGTAGAATATTTTATTTATTTTCGTAATTTTTTTTTTTAAATGGCAAGGTTATTTTTGATGGAAATTTCTTTAGTAAATTTTGGTTGAATGAGAATTAGGCTTGCGTGTTCCTTAAGTTAAGGTTTAAGGTACTCAGCCGGTTACATTCTTAAGTGGGGTGTGACAGGCATGACAATTCAACACTCAATAGAAACAAGGAAAGGCCAAGGTTCTGAAGACTAAATGAGGGCGTAAAATGTTATATGGAGTTCTCGTTGCTTTTAGAGCATTGAAAGAAGAAAAAGCGCAAATTTGAAATTTCATAAAGAGGTATGTACATACATACACACACGCACACACACATTATATATATATCAGGTTAATTGTCCATTTAAGATTATTCTCTTCATGTACTTTTAGGTTACAACGCTGCCAAATAAATTTAATGCCCTTTAAGTTTGAAATAGAATTAGTATGGCTTACATGATTTCAAGATATAATAGTATGGCTTGCATGATTGCAAGGGTCAACTCAACTATGCGCTTTTTATGTAAGAAAAGGATAAAGCCTCAAATTTAAAAATAGAGACACATAAATAATAGTACCAATAATGAAATAATAAGTGTATTATCAATAAAAACCCAATCTTAGTCTTCTTGCTGGTGGTGGTGGTTGCTTGAATTTGCAAGGGAGACAAATTTAGTTGATGTATTATTGGAACATGTGGTGATATGCACGCCAAACTGCTGTTTTCTTTGTTTAAACATATTTCTCATTTGTGCATTATCATGTAAGCATGAAGTTAAATGTGCAGATCTGTGTGCGTGCTTTCATTTTTCTCGTTCTTTACACCCTTTCTTATTCGTTTCTTCAAATTGTAGTAATTAATATCCACCACAATACAGAGGAATACTAGTAAAATCAATTTCTGTCAGTTGTGTGGTGGTCCCACAAAGCATGATATACCTGATGGAGATGAGAAGATGAGAGCTATTTGCACACTTTGTGGGAAAATTGCCTACGAGAACCCTAAAATGGTGAGGCATTTCATTGGAAGTTCATCTTGAGGTAGAGTTTTGTGACTCAGCGTACAGAATTGTGTAGGTAGGTCAAATAATTATTGGGAGTCTCAGATATGGTGTTTGAAGCCCTATTGAAAATGGTGGGTTTTATAGTGTACTTGGAAAGAATCTATTCTCTTAGTGTATTGTTTTTCTCAACAATTAATTTTGAAAAAAAAAAATACTATTATAATATATCTGAGTTGCATTTTGAATTACTTTCTCTTTTTGGTTGTTTCATTCTGTAGCTGCTTGGGTGTCCAAAAAAACACATTAAAAAAGGAAGAAGGAAAACGAAATCAATGATACAACATCATGATTAAAAACAAAACTTCTGTACTCTACTAAAAGTTTACGATCTAAGAGAGAAGGGAAACCAATAATGGTGAAATGACCAGGAGGAAAGGCTTGCAGGAATTTTTCAGTTTCAATTATTTGTACGCACCGAAAGTACATCCCAGTCAGAGCTTGGCTGATGTTTTTTTAAATTTGGTTATTTCAAGTTGTGGGTTGCCCCATTAAACATGATGACAAGATCCTACTTTGCAAGCGGAATATTCAACCATCTCATGGTCTTTGGCATGCATTACATGGATGCACCATAAATCTTAAAAATACATGCATATATATATTCTTCAAATTGTTCAAAGGAATGCAAAATTGGAAAAATATATAGATGGATTAAGGGAAAAGCACTATACCCCTCTGTTTATAAGCTAGATATCAAGTTCCTCAATGTTCACCATAAGTATTTTGAATAATTTTTCTTGAATCTTGTAAGCACAGGACTCTTCTATCTGGTTTCTTGGAGCTGGATGAGCCTGCTGCAGAAGGGGCAATCAGAGAAACATGGGAAGAAGCTGGTGCAGAAGTGCAAGTGCTGTCCCCTTCTGCTCAACTGGGCATCCCTCTTATAGGCCATGTGAGGAGAAACATTCATTCCTAAGCGGAATCCAAAGTACCTCGACACAAATTGCATAGAATAGATAAGAAGTGCCTATCCGCTCATCAAGTAAAGAAAGGCATCGATACATCGAGGACCATGGCATCGAAAGTAAACCTGACCGCTTTCTCTCCGATTCCTTTCGGAGAGACTTTCTGGCAGACTTTATTGGATGATGTCCGGTTCACTTGCTCAAGATATCTATGTATTAAATTTTTTCGATTGTTTGATGCAGACTTACATAATATTCTTGGCAAGATTGAAGAGGTCCTACTTTTCCCCGGGCCCCGAATCATCAGATTGGAGGCTGTTTTCACTCACCAATATTCCTTTCGGTTCTTTGGCATTTTCATCCACGTTGGTTACCATAAATTTGGTAGGGGCAAGTTTCGTGAATATGACATTACCATTCTCTCTTTCTTTCTTCTTGTTGACAACTAATATGATGTTATGGTTCCTAATAGCTTCCTGTCAATCTTGGCTATGCTATTGTTCTTTTTTTACCCAATGGCTGTTGTACATTGAAGATGGAAAGGGTGGAGGACCCAAGTTTCACTATGCCATCATTAATAAAAGGTATTTTCAGTTTCTGCATGCGAAATTTCTGTTTACAAACTCTAGTTGGTTTCTTAGGATGCCACGGATGTTATTGATAGAAATCCTTCAAAAACAAAGAACTAGGAGATACAACAATGACAGAATATCAGAGAGAACATTTTGAATGACAAATGATCATTTTTTTTTTTTTTTTGTGGCTTTTCAGCCTAAAACTGTGGTACTTTATTTATTTATTTATTTTTGGCTTTTGAGCCGAAAACTCAGCTTGAGATTGGTCAGAGTTAATTGTAGTTGTATAAATTATCGGTTCTGAGACTTATTGTTTCTTTTCTGATACTGCTTGCAGGCCCGGCACAAGCCCTTCTGGTCTCAGTGGTTACACGCTTGATCCTCATTTGCAGTGCTGAATTAGACTATTCCTTCTGACATGTTTCTGTTGTAGAAAGAGCTGAATGAAGAGTAGGATACCTAAGCTTTAGACTTGAATTCAATTTTTTTTTTCTCTCTCTCTCCATTACACGCACTTGTAAAAAGCTGCTTCTGTTGTGCGCCATTTGATTGTCGAGGTCCTCAATTTTTTATTTTTTTATTCACATTGGTTGATTGATGAGAGAACATTTTTGCTCATCAAGAGGGTAAGTTTTGTTGTATATTGAGTTTGAAATCTACTTGTTCATGATTTTATTTTCATTGATATATAGATATATTAATTAGATCATTTTGTCAGAGGTTTGGGGGTTAAATTATGTTTAATATATTTTTACGTAAATGAAAATAATATATTATTTATTTAACATGTTAATATATTATATATATTAACTAAATATTTTTATGTTAAATAATAATATATTTGGCGGTGATCGGAGTTGAGTGGGAGATAGTGACGGTGGTGGCCGAATGTTGATGGCGACTGGTGGACGATGGTAATTGATGGTTGTAACTGATGATGGTTGTAACTGATAATGGTTGTATAAGAAATTGAAAATAGAAAACGAAAACTTAATAAAACATTTTTTTTATGTTTTCATAATTTTTAAAAATTTTGAAAACAGTTTTCATTTTTTTAAAACTGAAAACAAATTTACCAAACGAGTTTTCATGTTTAATTTAAAAAAAATAAAAACAAAAACAAAAAACTGAAAACGAAATAGTTGTCAAATGGGGCCTTAATAATGAGTTTTTAAGTGTTACCATCTTTCAGTATTCCACAACTGTCAATTCTTTATTTTTGAAATTAATCTAAATTTTCATAAATTTAGATCATTTTGTCATTTGAGGTACCAAACGAGTTTTCATGTTCAATTTAAAAAAATGAAAACAAAAACAAAAAATTGAAAATGAAATAGTTGCAAAATGGGACCTTAATAATGAGTTTTTAAGTGTTACAATTTTTCAGTATTCCACAACTGTTAATTCTTTATTTTTGAAATTAATCTAAATTTTCATAAATTTAGATCATTTTGTCATTGAGACATTAATCTACTTAATGGCTAACTTGTCAGCTCCACCAACACCTGAAAGAGTTGGGTTACAGTGGGCTTAGCCAATCAATGGTTAATTGTTCCTATTTAGTGTTTTTAGCACTATGTGCTTAATGTGTTCTGGCACTAAAATTTTCAATTCTTAAAATGCAAAAAAAAAAAGAGGAAAAATTTGCACCAATCCGTGAATGCCAATTGTTCCTCACTCAGACATTAAAAAAAAAAAAAAGAAAATTCTAGAACTACGCACTCAACGGCCAACACTATTTTGTGTACCATTTGACTTGTTGTTAATTTGGGGAAAAAAAAAACTTTTTTTTGGTCTTAATTACGTGGTTTTCTTAACTAAAATGTATTTATTTTTAGTTTTGGTTGATTGTAGACATGTTATTTAAATATATATATATATATATATATAGAAAATATATATATAGAAAGTCAGTCGCTTTTTTCAGAAAAACCAGTCTCTCCGACGAGGAAGAGTTTTTAATCTTCTTCTCTCTCTTTGTTTCCAATTTCGAATCGGGCTGTGATTTGGGCTTTCTGATGCGAGAATTAGGGTTTTGAGCCTGGAGCTTTTTTGCGGCGATGGAGAACTCGAGGGCATCGGATCAGTACGACTCCAGATTTCCGTACCTTAAGAGCACGTCTTTTCGCTATCAGAACCTCGAAGCAGAGTCACCTCGATTGGGGAATGCCGAGTTCGGATTCGTCGGGTCCGGCGGTGATCGGAGATTCGCATTTTCGCGGCAAACTTTGTTTCATCAATCCGCCGAGCCTCACACTCCGATATCCATAATTTCAAACGATTCTACTAAGCCTTTTCTTTCTCGGACTGTGTCGAGCATTGATATGCAGCCAAGTGTTTATCAGCAGGACGAGAGTGAGAGCTTGTGGAGAGAAGATAAGTCCTTTTTTATGGAAGAAAAGGATTCTGATGAGAAATTTTCGTTTCGGTATTTTGTTGTATCGGCTTCTAGAATTATAAGGCCAGGTAGCCGGCCAATGAGGAGGTTGCTGGTGTTGATCTTCCTCAACGTTGCCTATTCAACTGCTGAATTGTGTATAGGCCTTCTTTCAGGCCGAGTAGGTATGATAAACTCTCTCCCTGCTTGTTAGCTACTATTTTAGATTATGTCTTTTGCCCATACGATTGTATGTGAAGTTCAAGTCATTCTGTTCTTTAGAAATTTATTTTATGGGCAGGAATTAGATGTGCAATGATAATCTGGATTTATTTATTTATTTATTTTTGTTCCTACTGCTAAAAAAATTAGGCAAGCGCTGTCCCTTTTGAAGTATTTTGAAAGATGAGAAAAATGCCGAGATAACACGCTAGCTAATAGCATTTTCAAGAAATGCTATCTCAAACACTGTATTTACAGTTCTAGTCCCCCCAGAAGTAAACGAAACTTGATTGGATTTGGTATAATTAACTTATGAATGGATTAGTATATAAATTTAAAATAGTTGAAGGTAGGGGATGTTGGTTTATAATTTTATCCCAATTATAAGTCTTAGTTATAATTTTTTTTTTTTTGTCAAAATGTGACTTTTGAATAGAAAAATAAATTTGAAACAAAAAGTGTATGTATATAACAAATTGATCGTATAGATGAATATTTCAAAAATAATAATAATTCAATTTTAAATTCTTTTTGCTAAATATAAACAAAGAAACACTATTTTTAAATAGTGTTTTATAAAAATATTTTAAGTTCAAAAATATTATATAAAAATAAAATTTAGAAAGTGAAATAAAAAAGTATTATTTTATTACAAAAATATTTAAAAAAATAAAAGTTAGTAAATCATATTAACGTTAAGAATATCATTTTGTGTAAATTTTTTCATAAATAAAACCTAATTACCGTCCTTATCTTCCTTTTTCCCCCCTTTTGTTTTTTTGTCAGTCTCTTGCTTACAACGCCCTTTAATTTCATAAAATATTTTTATGAACATTTATCATAATTTTATTTATAATTTTTGTTAATACTATTAGACTTAAATATATACGAGTATTTTTGTCTATATTTTGCAATAAGAATTTAAAATGTGAATTATTATTTTTTAAATATTCATCTATACAATCAATTTGTTATTTACATACATTTTTTATTTCAAATTTATTTTTATATTCACAACGGTCGCATTTTGAAATGAGTTATAACCAAAAAATGATTCTAAATCAACATTGTTGGGATTTATGATTAGAATATAATTATGATTTGGGGGGAATGGTATGGATAATATTGGTCAAAGTAACATAAAAGTAGTTGTCAAATAGCGAATCTTAAAAACACTATACGTGATAACATTTTCAAGATTTGCTATGGGAAATAGCATTTTTTAAGTTAATTGCTATCTAAATTAGCCTTTTTTCCATTACCAGCAACCTCCTAAATACTTTCAAAAGCACAACATTTGCCTAATTTTTGTCCATCTAAGCCGTAGAACAAAAAAAAATCCATTATATCTTGCAACTTACTTGCTATGGAAGCATTAGTTGGCCATTGTACAATGACATTCTTAGTTAAGATATAGGTATCAAAAAGAAATTTGAAATGCGTGTAGGTAGCATGATCTAGATTACATATCAAGATAGATATTGTCTATAAATTGGCAATAAGGGCACTTCATTACAAGACAATTGTTTATTTTCTTTGCATACTTTCCATTGTATTGATTTTTTTTTCACGCAATTTCAGGTTTGGTATCTGATGCTTTTCATTTGACATTCGGATGTGGGCTCTTAACATTTTCATTGTTTGCAATGGATGCTTCACGTCAAAAGCCTGATCGAGTCTATACTTATGGGTGAGATTGAAATTTCTATCTTTGTGCCAATGAAAGTAACTTACCTACTCTAAATTGCCTCAACTTGCTTGTAATTCTGTTTTTGCCACTATTTGCATGTAAAGCTAGGGTTAATTATATGGACACCTCCTTATATATACCATCAACATGTATCACTCAACACTTTTGATATATAAAACTGTACACTTAAGACTCCCTAAATTTATTGAAATTTTTGGATGTTTAATACTGTTAATTTGTTATATACCTTAGAACAACTCACCCCTAAAAGTTAGTTGTTAGGGGGGGGTGAGAGCCAAGGGTACATGAACTCCACACAAGTATTCGATATTACTAATGTGGAACACATGCAATCTATACTACATATACCCGTACTACTGATGTGGGACACATGCAACTCATGCTATATATCCATATTATCAATGTGGGACACCTTCTTGTGCTATCAGCGTGTATCACTTAACACATTTGGTTTATAAAATCGTACACTTAGATAGCCTTCAATTTTCTTCTCAATATCTAGCTATCCTCCCCCATGGATAGCCTAGCACCATCCCATCATTACTACACCATCATTACCACGTCTCTGCCAAGCTTCTTCCCGCACCACTCTCCCTCCACCTACATCCATCTCCAAAACACCTACCCCTTTGGTTTCATTTCCTCTCATTCCTCCATCCATTTTTACGTTCAAAACACCCATCCAATGCCTATATGTTTGCCATCCTTCACCACACCTACTTTTTAGTCTCTCAGCCCCATTCTCATTACAGTAACAACCACAACTCTCTCTCCCTACCCAATTGCACTACCTAGCCTTTCCATCCCCATCTTCTGTCAACCCATAGCCACGTTTCCTTGCCTAGCACTACCTCCCAACTTCTCCCTTATGTTTTCTATCCATCCGTAGCCACCTCCAGTTACCTAACCCGGATGCCCAACCTCTCCCCTTCATTCTCCTTATGCTTAAAGCCACCTTCACTTGCTAACTTCGTTACCTAGCCTTGCCAATCATTTTTTCTCCACTAGCAGATGCCCTTGTTCACTGCCTTATCAGCTCATCCTTTTTGTGTTTTTGTGGATTTTGTATTTGGACAATTTGATGGATGGTAATCTCATTTTGGTTTATGGATAATGGAATAACTTTTTGTTAAATGATGTTATAGAGTATAATTATTATATTCTTCTTTGTTGATTTCTAAGTTTTGAGTACACCTTTTTTAATTTTAATTAGCGACATATTGCTTGTTTTTTAATAAAATATGAATATGTCAGAATTATAAAATTATATAAAAATGTAAGCAAATATATAATATTTTTCGCTATCCTCATTGTGTCATGTCCTCCATTTTTTAAAAATCATCATATTAGCATCTCCATGTCACATGCTGGTGTATGTGCTTCCTTTATCCAAATTTATTAATAAGTGTTCTTCCTTATTGCCAGGTACAAGAGGCTAGAAGTTTTATCTGCTTTCACCAATGCTGTAAGTATTTTAAATTTTCACATTATTAATTTTTTGATCAATAAGAATTCTCTCATTATTTGTGCCGATGAGGTGTATATTGGCGTTTTATTTTTTCTGCTTTTCTGAAATGTATGCTTGTACAATTCCATTACCATTATTGTTCCCTATTTATGCTTCTGTAAGATTAATATATGGAGAACAGTCAAATTACGTAAAATGCCCCTCTCCCCCAAATAAAAAAAAATATAAAAATAAAAAAGTAACTACCACTTACTCATTAATTGTAAAATTTTTCATTGGTGGGGTTTGTCCATAATATTATCAGGTCTGCTTTCTGCATTTCTCCAACTTGCTTATTTCGTAGGCTTTGGGCTAGAAATTCGGAGATGTCTTTTTTTATATGGAAAACTTTGAATGCTTTCTCAATGTATCTTTTTTCTGTTGTGTAATATGTGAATGTGTGAATTCTATTATTATTGGGTTAATGATAGTTGTAGTGTTAGTCATTGTTTGACCTAAAAGCTTAAGCGGTTAGAGAGGAGAGCAACTTTATCATTTATATTGGCTTATTTTCTCTCAAAACACCCTCTCACGTGTGGCTGAACTTACTCTCTTTTTTTTTTTTTTTTTAAGAAAGGGGCCGAACACGTGAGACTATTAATTTTTTGAGTAGTAGTGAGATTTGAACTTAGGACCTTTGTCTGCTATGAGACCATGTTAAGTTACCAATTATCCTAGAAGTTTAAGTTGTTAGAAAGAAGGCAACATTATTATTTATATGGTTTATTTTCTCCCAACACACCTGCTCACGTGTGGCTATACTAACTTTTTTGAAGGGGCCAAACATGTGAGGTTATTAACTTTTTTGAGGGGTGACAATGAGGTTCAAACTCAGTATTTTTGCTTGCTTTGATACCATGCAGTGCTAGCAATTATCTTACTTTAAAGCTTAAGTTGTTAGGAAGGGGGCAACTTTATTTTTTATATTCTTATATTAAAGCATCCAATTCAAAACTTATTGGGAAGTAGTGGAGAGGCTTATTGGGATTTTATACTAGTTTGGAGGGTTAATTTTATTAATATGGGATAAATCTCAATTACTTCCTGCCCCCCTCCCCCCCCCCCCCCAAAAAAAAAAAACACAGGCATACGAAATTCCCACTTACATGTGTAGAGATTTGAAGGGGCAGAAGACAATCCCGCTCGCATGTGAAGAGGCAAATGATGCCCGAAGTACAGGAAATGCACATAAAAGAGACTAAGATGCAAAAGGGAGGAGAGAGTCATTTAATTTTGATACCATGTTAGAGTGTTAGCCACCGTCTAAGTTTTTAGGTGAGATAATGATTAACGATCTAATAATAATTTTTAAATTAGGAATGCCAAAAAACTCTATATGTTGAATTAACTTGGCACCTTATAGAGGTGGCTACTTCAATTTAACCCCTAGCTCCAGTGGTGGTGGAGTTTGAGCTGGCAAAAGTTGAAGGAACAATGAATACCAGGTCAAAGTCCCACCGGATTCACATCCCCTTCAGGGCCACCCACACAAGTACAAAGTTAAGCCTATACGGTCCATGAGGACTTGTTGGGGAGGGGGGGTTACATGGGGGTCCAATGTGGCCCTGCTTTTGGCATTTGCTTTTCTAGTTTACAATTATGTTCCTAATCCTATCTCCCAGTCAACACATTGTCATGGAATAAAGAAATACTTCTCAATTCTCATACTACGAATAAGAGCATTAACTGTGTCCCATATCAGAAAACAGATGGGGGATCAGTAGCATAGTTACCTTGCAATTGCAGCTTCTTGTTATGAGAATCTTACTCACATGATGATCACTTTCATCTCCTTATTTCTGTATTCCACTCGCATCACGATAATTGTCGTTTTTAAAGAATATTTTTCTGGTTAATTCCGCCACTTGGGCTAACATGATACTATTTGATTGTACTGCCTGTGTAGACAGCTGTTTCTTTTGTTTATGTCCTTCTCCTTAGCTGTTGAAGCACTTCATGCATTTATACAAGATGAATCTGAGCACAAGTAAGTTACATTCCACTTAGCAAACGATCTATCATGCCTGCATGCCTTTATTATTGTAATTTCCATCGGATAATTGTCTTATATGATCTTTGTATATGTTCATTTGTTATTTATTTATGAATATCATCTTGTTTTCTGTGAGTGGTAAACGGTCGAATTCTCATTTCACATCTGAAATTTGAAGCTTACGTTTGGTTATCAATTATTTATTTTACTTGCCATTTACTAATAATCAGGTATACAAAAAGGTTCAAAACTAAAATTTATCTTTGTACTTGCTCGCAAACCAGTCAATGAATTTGTAGAAACCAATGATTGTCTTCTCCAATTTACTCAAATCTCTCTTATAACTTTTGCTATACAAGGTATATTATCTAATTCATCTTTTCATTTTAGCAGATAGGATGGTTTGTCTTTTAACTTGTTACATATTGCATTCTTGCAGTGTGTAAGAGGATTTTTTATTCCCTTGATCCCTTGATTATGCTTTGACCTGTTGTCAACATCCGTCAAATGAGTTTTCAAGGCCAACCTTAATACCATGCAACCTACTGTTTGTTGGTGTAGCTACTAGTGGCAGGTTGCTCTTTAATTTTGATAGGTGTATTCTACAAATTGTGTGTAAGTTTTTATTGAAGCCAAAATTATCTTAGGACTGTTGAAACAAAAT
This sequence comes from Vitellaria paradoxa, assembly GCA_019916065.1. Lineage (NCBI taxonomy): Eukaryota > Viridiplantae > Streptophyta > Magnoliopsida > Ericales > Sapotaceae > Vitellaria > Vitellaria paradoxa. The sequence continues at coordinate 57,139,290 of CM034235.1, read as the reverse complement.
TTATTTATGACTTTATATGAATGTTTAAATTTCTCTTCCAAACAGGTACTGTAAAATTTGTTGGTACTGTTAACACGGGATGGATATTGATGTTCTAGCTGGTAGCTAGATACGTCAATAGTAAGCTATTATGACATCATCTATAAAAATGTTCATTCATCATGCATGTTCACAATTAAAGAGAGATGGTGGAAATTTATTTCTTGCATATTAGGGACACTGCAGTATTCTATACTCAATTTCATTATTTTTGTTAATCTTTAAACTGGAGTTCTTCTTCTTTATTCTTCTTTCCTTTATCTCATGTTTTAATATGAATATTGGTAATTGCTCTGTTTTCAGGCATTATTTGATCGTTTCAGCAGTAACAAATTTATTGGTGAATCTTATTGGTGTTTGGTTCTTCCGCAACTATGCTCGCATTAATATTGGTTAGTCTCTAGCTACCATTATTTGTGTCAGATATATATTTTTAATTACTTTCTTGCTACTTTGCGCACAACTGCATTATATTTGTAGTCAATTCATTTTATTTTTCTTGACTGATGGCAACTCATTCGGGATGTACTGGATCAGGTTGCTCTTGCCTCATGCTTTTTTATGTTTCTATCTATCACTGCTATCCTGCAGTTTCAACATATTTTTTTTTCTCTTTCTTTTTATTTTTGTATTTTATTTTTTTATTTATTATTTTTTTTTTTATTTGAACTTTTGAGATTTGTTCTCCAACTTTGAATTCTATGATTGACAGTTCAAGGTACAGTCACAGCAGTAACAATTCAGGGACTGAGTCCCTAGTGGTGATGAAGCAATGAACCTGGCTTCTTGAGTCCCAGAATTCACTTGAGTGTTTTGCTTTGTAGGGCTGACAAACACTGCATTCAACTAGCCAAACACTGCTCTATTTTACTTTATTGATGAATGAGGGTTCCCTGACCCTAATTGCTCTGTGTACTTAACCTGCTATAATTTCCTTTTTATTTTTTAAATATATATATCTGTTATATAAGAAAATAGGAGTACTGGTGAACCCTACTTTTGTGGAGCTCATATCTTGGTGAAGCTCTTTCCTTTTTACTTTTATACCTTACAATCACCCATTATTTGAAGTCTGTCTAAAATAATTGCAAAAACTACCTACCTAGTTAAGTAATTTAATCCTCTGAAATTATAACTATGATTTAGTTTTACTTTTATATCATTGTTCAAATTTTACATCAAAAATCACCTAATTAAGTATTATCTACTATTTAATTTTACTTTTTTATCGATCAGTTGTTTTGAACTTTGCTTATAAAGTGATAAACCCATCACACATGCACTCTAGTCTAATATATAGGGGGTGTTTAGTTTACTAAAATCAACCAAAACCAATCAATTTTTACTAATTTTTTGTACTTTCTTCCAATCAAAATTTGCCACATATCACTTTTACATCAAATCCTTATATTTTTTGTTGTACTTTTTTGCCATCCAATCACCATCATAATATATACATTGATAACCCAGGGAATTACCACCAAGGAAAGCCTTGGTGTTTTCGGTGTAAATCCTGGGGGCTTGCTCTATTCCCACATGCATAGCAGGGTAAACAGGGTTTAATTTATATTTTGATGTAACCATAATATTTACAAATGTGTACAAGTTTAGGATTTGATACTTGTAAATTTATCTGATATTGACCTCGTTAGGATGTTTTGGATTAATATGTTATTGTCGCTAATAGTAGATAAAACGGGACCATGTGGCTCAGTGAAAGGGATTTAACAGTGAAGTACTTGAATATTCTAAATTAAGCTGCATAATGATTGCTTGAAAATGTGCCTTATCCTGTTGACAGATGAGGTGGCAAAGTGGACATACTCCTAGGGTGTGTTTGCTTTGAGGATTTGGTGAGGGAAAAGGGGTGGGAAGGATAAAAGAAAAGAGAAAGGAATGAAACATAAAATTCCAAATGCAAGTTTTTATCTGAGTGGACTAGAAAATGTAAGAAACTAAAAGGCATTAATCAATAAATTATTTCTCTAATTTTATTAATTTTATTTTCTCATCTTCCTTTTTTTTTTTTTTTTTTTGTCCCCCCCCCCCCCAAAAAAACAACGATTGGGTGTTTAACAAGATATTGTTCTCGAGTGTTATAGAGATGAATACATAAGAACACAAAAGGTCTGAAATTTGTTTGATAATAATAAACTTGAATTGAACTCTTGTAATTGCATATATTTATGTAGAAGAGTAAAGCAAAACCTAGTATGATTTCTAATGAAGTTTCCTAATTGGAGTAGGAAACTCCTATAACTAAAATAAGATTTCCTAACTAATATAGGAAACTACCTCTAACAAGTTTGAGTTGAGGCCAAACTTGAACTCTGAAAACCTAAATCAAATAAAATATATCCTAAAACTAATTAGAATACAGTTCTTTCCATCGCCAGTCCCATGTCACTTTTTCCTTTTCATTTTCCACAACAAACCAAACAAGAGCAGTAATTTTGAATTCCTTTCCCTGTTACCCTTAGTAATTCTTGATCCAAACAGTCTTAGATAAAATATAATACTGCATGGAATGTGTCTTACCATAGAATGATTTGAATTTAACTGGGAACGATGCATAATAAATTTTTCCTCTTATGTTGTGCGTGCACTCGCAGTTTATAGAAAAGCAGAAGATATTAACTACCACTCAGTTTGCCTGCATGTTCTTGCTGATTCCATTCGGAGGTAAGGATTACACTATTACAGTATGTATTGGTGCATGCATTGATTTCACTACTCAGTTTGCCTGCATCTCTGCCTTTAGATCCATCTAAATCTGGTGTATGCCTTTTTTATTTTATTTTATTTTATTTTATTTTTTGGCAGTGCGGGTTTGATCTTGGCCTCTTGGCTTTTGACCCTTGGGTAATCCCCTTCTTAATTTTGGATTGAAGAATATGCTTTGTTAAACCTCCTCTTATTCACTTACATCTTATGTTTCTCTCATGTTGCAGGGTTAACAATGCTGAAGTTTTGTGTTTGGGACTAGTTTCGGTCACAATTTTAATGCTTGTGATGCCCTTGTTTAAAGTGACTGGGGGCATCCTGCTCCAAACAGCACCACCTAGCATTCCATCTTCGGCATTAAACAAATGCTGCAGACAGGTAATAACATTTCTTTTATGCAAAGAGATTTTTTTTTTTTCCCAAGTCAAGATTTTGGTTGATAGTTCGTCAAATATGCTAATGTTAGTTTGGTTTAGGTAATGTCTCTGGAAGATGTTTCGGAAGTTTCTCAGTCTCGTTTTTGGGAGTTAGTACCTGGTCGTGTTGTTGGATCACTTTCAGTACAGGTGATACTACTCATCCATTAGTTTCTTATAGAATCTGTGTTGATCCACTTAAATGATCAGCCAGATGTACGGTCATCATCCCATCCATCAAAGCATGGCATTGTATTACTCCCTCCTGATAAATCAAACCTTTTCTTTTATTGTACTCCATATTGTCATTTTGGTCGCTTCCTCTGTAAAAATTAAGTGGTCGCTTTTGGTGGATAAAATTAACAGGTGAAGAAGGGGGCAGATGATCGTCTGATACTTCAACATGTGCATGGTTTGTACCATGATCTGGGAATACAGGACTTGACAGTGGAAACCGACTATGTTTAAGCCTGAGCCTCCTGTCTTTCCAATCTTGGGTTTCTGTTGGTTGAAATAGCTTTTTATGATCAAGTACTTCGTTCGTTATATCGTATCATATACCCATTTGGAGAACTGAAATACAGAAGAGAAGAATTGTAATGCTAGTAGAGGGGGCCCGAGGGGGATTCCATATATGCGTGTTCAACATATGAATGAAAAGTGAGCCAAGGAATTGATTATTGTTACCCTTCTAGTTACTACGGGAAAATTTTGAGTAAAATCTCAGGTTCCTGATTTTGTTTGTTTGTTTGTTGCTGCGGTGATCTTGGGTGGTCCTTGCATGTTACTGCGGAAATGAGCCGTGTGTTGCCTCAGCTTGGTTTTTCTTTCTCAAAATAATTGGAAAGGAATTATATTTAATATTAGAAGTGTTGCCGCAGTTTTGGTTTTTCTTTCTCAAAAAAATTGGAAAGCAATTATATTTAATATTAATCTGAGTTTGTTATGCAATTTACCTGCGTTCTCAAATCAATTCTTGGTGGTAAAGAATTGTCATTCTTTTTTTATTTTTCTGTCTCTTTTGAGTGTGGTAGTCTGGTGAGATTTTGCCTTGGTCACACGGAAGGCTGCAAAATATTTGCATCTAACAAAAAATTCAATTGATATGCGCATCCAAGAGAATTATTCGCCCATTCCAAACATGTATTGCTTTGTGTTTACCGGCCATGATGTCGTTTAGAATAAGAGCAAAGGCCTCCACGAAGCCACAAATTCCCACGCATTGAATTGAAATATGCAAAAAATGTTATTTACCACACTTCGACTATTTTATTGCACGAATAGAGGCATACAGGCTAAACATTCTGTCCAGAAGTAGTTCTACTTAAGAGTATAATTCCATACACCAGATTGAATACTTCAGTACATAAACTTTCGGGCTATGACAACAACAACGTAAAGATCCCGAATTATTCGACCAGCAGCACAAAAAAGAATTTACACCATCATAACGATGCAGTAGTACCTCCATTGAAGTTGAAAACACAACCAGGAACGCGAAAGAGGTGGCGTTTGACACCTTGTTTTATGTCACATGCCGGTAATGCATTGGGACAACTTACCCACGAGTGCATGTGTTTGAAAATTTTGTATTTAGAAAGAAAAAACGCACTAATATTTATTTTTAAGCCATGAACGTGTGACGCATGTTTGGGAGCAAATTGCCTTCCGAGAGCTTTTGCCAAACACAAACCAGCTCCAATAGGTACTCGAGCAGGCTTATTTTAATTCCAGCATTTCTGTCTGAAGTGCCAGAACCTCAAGGAGCCGAAGCAGGTTGTTTCTCAGCAAGTTGTTTCTTGAGGAATTCCAATACTGAAAGCCGCTGCATCCAGAAATAATGTGTGAAGTTGTTAACCACTTCTCAAGGTCCCTACTCATAAAATGAGGGTGGCCATTCAGAAATCTTACCCGTTGCTCGAGACCAACTTCTTCGGGTTTTAATGCCATAGATTCCAACAATTCAATGGCTTCTTGAAATCCACTAATTGCAACATCCTCATTTCCAAGATTCCGATCCACATCAGCAACTTTGGCAAGAGAAACAGCCACATCAAGAATCTGGAATCACAAGAAGAAACACATTCGAATAAGATGAAACCAAACCACAAGTTCTTTTTCCCCCCAGTCTGTTCTCAAATAATACAAGGACTTTCACATTTGTAGACATGGGGTTAAATGGTGTTCCCTTGGACAGCCTTTGAAAGACCACCATGTAACCTCACGCTACATTTAAGCAAGAAAAACTAGTAATATGAATTTCTTCCAAATGCTTTTCTCATATTTAAGTAGGAGTGAGACAGTGGCAAATTGGCAGTTACTTACTGAGGATGGAGTTTTACAGTTCATGTTTTAGTTTGTCTAATTTTGGGCTCCAGCACATTGGCTAATCAATCTTTAATACTTTCAGAATATATCAGGTTTAAGTCAAGGAAAACAAACAGCATACGTAAGTGTTTTCTAGTGTGTTTCGGGAAAGGGAATGAAAACATTAATGAAGAAAGGGAAGTGATAACCTTTCCTCTTATATGGACAAGCAAGAAAAAATGTAGGACAGAAATGCAATCTCATCAGGAAATAAGGATAATGAAGGAATTTTTTCATTATGGGATTAGAAGGGCGCAAATACGAAATTGAATTTCGGAATGTGGGGGCTAAATGGGTAATCAGTAACTCATTTTCCTCCCTCTCTTATTTCTTCACAATTTGGAGGAAGCGTAAGGTGGTAGGAGAGGTCTTCCACAACTCCTGCAAGGCCCTTTACTCCTATTCATCAAATATACAATTGCATGGTGAATGGAGGGGTTAAAGCTCTTAGTCATTTTCTTCTTTTCCTCCCAAACCCCTCCCATTGTACTTCAGTAGTTCATAGCTTCCTAGAAGCTTCCCTCTTAAGTAATCACAAAATTACATAAAGACCCAAGTAAATATTTATTTCCATTTCAAGTAGCAGCATTTATTATAGGAGTTTGAATAGGCTTAAAGCCTCATGGCCTGTTATAATAGTATTGATGGTAGACATGCACATGCACATGTGATGTGTGTGACTACATAGACATAGAAGTTATTAAGGCTACGTTTGTTTGAGGGATTGGATGATGGAGGATAAGTAACACCGTGGGACCCACTAATAGGATTGGATAAAAAATGAGATTAATTTTTTATGTGGGATTATTTTTTTAGTGTTTGGTTGGTGGGATATAAAGTGGGATAAAAGATGTGATTTGATATGTGATGTGATAGGAAATAATTTTGGACCTTTGGATCTTGGAGGGAAACAATCCAGAGACGGGGGATTATTAATCCCACACCCCCCTTGGGATAACGCATCTCACAAAAACCTTCATTATTAATCCAATCTGTAGGGCCCACAGATATCAAACAAACACTTCATTACTCCTCCAATCCGTGGGACCCACGGATTACTCATCCAATCCCACCTCCTTATCCCGCTAACAAACACACCCTAAAGGTTACGTAGAATTTAAATAATAAAGGATATAAAAGTAGAATTAAGGTAGTTATAAAATTGGGTGGTGAAATTACTTAATTAGGTGGTTTTTGGAAATTACTTCACACGAAGGCTCTGTTTGTTTCAATATAAAATGTTTTCCAACAAAAAATTTTACTTACGTTTTAGGAAAATATTTTCTTAAAGCATAAGTAAAATAGTTTTCCAGAATATACATATATATATATATATATTTACACACACATTGAAATACATGGAACCTAACTTTCAAATGAGTGGTTGAAGGGCATAAACAGGGAAAAACACTTTCAGAGTAAAAGTTGAGCATCACCAATACCACTCCTGTTCCCTTATATAACAGTATGGATAAGGCAATTTTCAACTCAATGAAAGCAAGGAGCAGGATATAATCAGACCTTAATTTTCAAGCCTGCGAATTGATTCAGCAGATTCATTCATATACCAAAGTCAATACAGGGTACATGTTCCAGGTTCATTTAGATAATGAGGACTTATTATAGGTTAAAATGGATCAAAACTATCTTCCTACTTGATACAAACATTAAACAATAGTATCTCTGGATAAATGATGGATGCTGACCTGAGATGGAGAACTGGGATGATTCTTGATTGCATCACGACGAACATTTAAGGACTGGAAATAATAAGATCTTGAAGCTTGCAAGTCACCATCATAATATTTAAGATCTCCAATTTTATTAAGTGAAACAGAAAGAGTATGTATGATCTGCAAAAGTTCCACAGGAGTTAAGGCAGGCATAGTTATAGCGCACAGAACATTCTTACAGCCGAAATAAAGGTTGTTCTAAACCAAGACATAGGGGAGCCAATGGCCATCATACATCATAAAGGTGGTGTCACACTAACCTCCAAGTCATCTGTCGCCACCTTCTTGAGGAACTCAACACTCTCTTCAAAATAAGTAACTGCAGAATCAGCATCTCCAAGAGCTCGACTGCAATATACATTGCGTATTAGGTTCTCAAAGTAATCAGGATCAGTTATTCTCTGAAGACATTAAGGAAGTTATACACCAATAAAAATATTACCCCGCATAAAAGCAGTCTTAAACACAATGATGAGTTGATCTAGCCATGGCAGGAATTAGGATCTATGCCACAAAGACTCAGGTACAGGTGTAGTTAAATGTGTTGAATTCATTGGATACTCATGTTCACAGATACAATGTCAGTATAAAAAAATTATATGTTTTTCAGTTAACTTCTTTCATTTTCTATGATAAAATTGTTTTTGTAAAATATTCCATGATAATATGAGAGTTTTGAGGACAATTACGTGATGAATTCAAATTAGTAAATGTGCTGGTTGGACTGAATGTTCAGCTACATATATTGGACACATATCATACCCCTTACTGAAATCCTAACCATCCGAAGCAGATATTTCATATATTTAGAATAGTTCATATAAAATCCATTACAACCTCATACTAGAAACATTAGGAGGTCTCTCTAAAATTAGGCCCAAACACAATGGTTCAGGTGTAGGCCTGACCACACTCAACCTGAGTGAGAAATCACTTGCATAGGCCATTGCTCATCCCACTTTAAAATTAGAAGCTTCTGCCCAAGGTGAGCTCATTTGGCTTTGGCCCCTGGGCTTGACCATCATGAAACAATAATTGTCGAAACTATTAAACAAGCTAAACAAACACTAGCTTTCAACGCAGCAAGCAACTGGGTCCCACTCTAACAGAACTCCTTGTGCTACTTGAATCCCCAACAAACCTCTCTTTATTTTCATTTTCTTTTTCTTTTTCTTTTTCTTTTCTTTTTTTTTTTTTTTCCCTCTCCTTTTCTTTTGTCAACAATTTCTACCAATGGATGAACTGCATTAAAAATGTAAACTACCCATGTTATTTCTTTTGTTTTTCAATGATTTGCACTACCCTAATCAACCAATAATATACATATGTAAGTACATGTTAAAATGTGTGCAGCGATAGAAGGAGAGAACAATGCCTTACTTGGCTCCCTAAACATGAATACAATCAGACTACGAGTAGAGCCTATGGAGATTTTTCCTAGAGATATCCCTACATGGGCATCCACATCAGCGCCTCTCAGAAGATTCTCTACAATAGAGTTTAAAAAAAAAAAAAAATAGGATTCTATATTCAATATCATCCCAAATCAGCTTCTCTACATAATTCTATAGAGTAGAGATTGCTACGGTGCCTCTTGACATTTGGAAAGCCACTACAGAGGTTCTCTAAAATAAAGAATGTGTTGATATATAAATGTGGGCCAACTTTTCAATCCTATCTCTCTAATTAGGGAAGAAAAGGTGGTGAGGATGCCCCACTTTCATCTGTATTTTCTTAAAGACATTTCCTCAGTTAAATTCACTGAATAAATAATTTAGCGTTGCTAGCTCACCCAATGAATCTGGAAGAAGCCAAGTCTGGATTCAGTCTTTTTAATCCAAAATTAATCAACAACTTTCTAGGCTGGAGATTCTTCTTGAAATTTCACACACACCATCTCACCATGTCAAATTTTATGATAGCTCAAGTTCCCTTCATATAAAAGAAGATAAACCAAGGATGACCAACCCTCCTCATGCGGGAAAGAGGACAACAATGGCTAGGCCCTCCCTTATTTATGCTTTTTTTATTTTATTTGTCTGGATTTTTGAAAAAGGAACCCTATCCTTTGTAGGATAGGCTTCTTCGGTGGGCGGGCGCGAGCAAGCGAAGCCTTCCATTTAGTAGCTTCCCTCTTTTTCCCTCACCTTACTCTTTCATTTCTGCTTAAGCTTCCCCAGTTTGGGGGATTAATTGATTAGATACCCGAGAACCATAATCTACAAAAGCATGCATGATTCATTATTTCTGCATTAACTTTCATACACTAGACGCCAGCCAAAACACCACCATAATCCAGTAAATCAAAACATATCAATAACATATAATTAAGCACAAGAAGGAATAAATGGGACAGACCAGCAGTCACCAAGCATTCCCAGAACTGCTCCTAGCTGTGAACACAACTCTGATGTGTTCCCCATTCTTTCCAACTGTTCTCGAATATCTTCTGCACATAGACTGAGTCTCGATTTAGCACTTTCCACATTATGGGCACGGAATGCCTAGACATGAAACAAGCCAACAACCAAGTAAGATGATCAAGCAAATCCAACTAGTTAATAAGTGGAGAAGAAAGCAATAGCAGAACTGGTTCAGCCATATGAAACAAAGTACTCTTAAAGTGCAATACCAAACGGTTAAAAATTATCCATCAAACTTACCCTCATGGCTTGTTGCACTAAGAAAGAACCTCTCTCCAAGGACACATCCTCATAAATCACTCTGTTCTTCTCACCTACAGTTTCCTCTTGCTCTTCCTTGACCTGTGACCTCTTTATCCTAGCATGACCTTCAATGAAGCGATCAACTACATTCTGAAGGTTCGTGTCAGCTTCGATCTTCTCAATGTCAGCACCACACAAAGGACAATCCTTAAAGCGCAGTATACATGCTCTGATTTTCAAAAAGTAGTGAACCATGTGCATTGTCAGAAAAAATAGTAAAGCATAGGGATCAAGGTACAAGAAGAATGTAGTTGACTACAAGCATGAGCATTGCTCTTATTTATTTTCCACGCAGAAATGAAAGAAACTTATCAAAATTGTAAAGCACGATTACTGCAGTCTGCTTACTTGCAAAATACGTGAGAACAAGGTACACATTTGCTGCTATCAAAGAGAAGAGCTCGGCAAATCATGCAGCTGAAGGGACCTAACTTAAATGTTTGAGAATCATATCCAAAGGGGCACTTTGGAGAAATGCTAGCAGATTCACCAGACTCTTGTTTAGCCTTGCCCTCTTGTCCCGTCTGATGTTTATTTTGGTTCTCACAAACCTTTTTCAATGATGCATCATCGGGACGAGCTGCCTTGACAAAGGGGCAAACAGGTTTCATTGTGATCGACTACCTGTAAAAGACATATGAACTGTATTTTCTCATATCCATTCTAATTTAAAAAAAAAATACAGAAATATTAAATAACTTTCACAAGGATTCAAAGGACATGAGAAAGCAATTAGAACATGTATAAGACATCTTATCATGGTAAAATCTAACATAATCATAAGAAGCTTTGCATCTTCCTGCGAGAAAGTGACCAACCATTGATTAACCATCCACTATACTCATCATCAACGAGTTAGAAGATCCAGCATTCGTGCAATATCTGAACTCAAATGAAAGTAAACTAGAAAGAACAGCAGGATATGCTCGATTCCCGAAATAATATTCCTTTTAATTTTTCAATAGAAAACAACACTTCATATGTAGAGAAGAAAGTAAGGCTATGGTTATGAAAAGAACCAAACAACTCTAACTCGAGTAGTATTTTGCTCACTAAAATTTTGGCCTATACTAACTTGTTATAAAACCTAGCAAAACATGCAAATAATTTGAAACTCATTATTTCTGAGTATGGAATGAACTCAGCTTAAATGCACTCTAGGGTTATATATATACATATATATATATATATATATATTAAAAAAAAAAAACAAGCTAGTTGAGCTTGTTTCGGTAGATTAAAGCTAGTTTGAGATCACTTCAAAAGATAAAACAAATTGATGTGTGTGCAATTCGAAACTCAATAAGCTTTAAAGCAATCATGAACATCATACTAATTGGCTCAACTTTTATCATTCCGAAGGTCAAGAAGAAAAAGTTTCTTGAAAGCAAATTACGTGGGGGGCATTGAAAGAAATATACAAAAACTGTTGAGACAGACTGTCAATCCCATGTTTGGAAAATTGATGGTCAAAATATTAGTTGGCAATATGTTGGAAGGTTGAATTTGTCTCAGCCTTTCATTCTTTTAATGTCCAACTCATCCTCTTAATTTAGTTAGTCATATTTAGCTATTCTACAAGTATAAATAGGAGGCTTTGGAGAACGGGGAAGAGGGCAGAGGTGTGCAAGGAAGAAAACAAAAATTCAAGTGTAGGAGTTGTGAGAGATTAAGGGTGAGATATATTTCGGGTACCTTTTGTCTCAATTTTGGTACCGAAATATTTTGTGTCATTTCTCACATTTTGTATTCTCCTCTTTTGTCATAGTAAAATACTTCTCCTGTCTTCGCCCGTGGATGTAGGCATTACGCCGAACCACGTAATTCGTTGTGCCTTTGTGTGTTGCAATTATTTTTTATTTCTTGCCCATAATTATTTTTCATACTTCATTACCATATTAATCTCTATTTGTCACAACAAAAACAAACATCTGCTTATTGATGAGCATTGTTGCATCAAACACTAGAGTCTACCAATTTCTGATCAAAACAACACAAACTAAAACTTAAAGACATCTATGAAAATTTATATTGTGTTTCTTAGGAAACAGAGAGTTACATTCTTTCTTGAGTTCTCTAGAGAGTTTTGAGTTGTAACTCTCCTTCAGGTTTCGCATCTTCTTGATGCTTTTTATAAAATTTTAATTACTTATAAAAAGTAAAAAATAAAAAAATAAGATAACAGCCTAGGTTTAACCATTTGGAACAATTCTGATTGATTCTCTGTTTCATATCCCCATGCAACATCTCATACATAGCTCATTTTTTTCTTTCTTTTTCTTTTTTTCCTTTTTTACACCTTTATTCTGTTTTTAATTGTATTCCACACTCAGAAAAATAAAAATAAATATAAAAATAAAAAAAACAGCATGGGTTTAGCCATTCGGAACAATTCTGATTGATTCTCTGTTTCATTTCCCCATGTAAGACCTCACACATAGCTCATTTTTTATCTTTTTTTCTTTTTTACACCTTTAGACAGTTATAAATTGTATTTCACACTCAGAAAAATAACTCTTCTCAAGCCACAAAGCAACCAGAACAAGGCCCAAGTGAACATCCCAAAATTGTAATGAATGCACAATCCATAAGGAAAAAACTGATCACACGAAGAGATTTAATCCCACCACTATTACTAGTTCCATTACCCAACACACACATACACACATACATAAAGTGCAGAAAATTAGGGCAAACAAGCAACGAATTTTCACCAATTCGAATCAATTCAATACAGATACTATAAAAATGAGAGATTAGGAGATGAATTCGAGAACACACCGATGCGTATGCCGACGGAGAAAGAAACAGGTCAGCTATTACTTCAAACGTCCATATGAAAATACTTCAGACGAAAGCCAGATCACGGTCCCCAGAGAGAGCGAGAGAGAGAGATTTCTTTTTAGATGGAATAGAGAAAGAGATGTAACACCAGAGAGAGAAAGTGGCGATGCGAGAGAGAATTGGTCCTCGGAAAGAGCTTCAACGGCGAAGCGGATCAGAGGGAGAGAGAGAGAGAGAGTGAGAATGAGAGAAGAGGATAGGCTAGGATTGTCCGCACGTGCGAACGATACGCGTGCCTGCAAGACTCTCTTCTGAATGTTCCCATCCGGCCCGTGACTTCGAGCCCAACTAGTTGATAGGGGAAGCTTGAATGCGCCCAACCCAATACACAAGTCTTTTTAGACGGGCCCGGATGATGACGTCAAATATGATGTCAGCCCGCCCGGTAACAACTCAATTTGGAATGATAAATTTTAATCTAACAATTGGTGTATATAGGTATAATTTTTAAATTAAAAATTTATGAATGTATTTAAACTGTTAAATTTTAATCTAACGTTTCAGATTGATTTGTCACCAGATTGCTCTCCCATTTTTAGAATCTAACCTATTCAATTGGCCTAACCTAACTTGGTTCAAAAAAAAGTTATCTAGATTTAGCATAAATTAGATTGAGAGTCCGTTTGAGAAGAGTTGTCATTAACCAAGGCTAATGGTTACTTCAACAGTGATTAGACTTTTTTATCCTATTATATTTTAATCTTCTTTTAAACTTTCAAGGATAAAAATATCAATTTAACAAAATCAAGTTAGCCACCTAAAAAAAAGTCACTTTTTTTCCTTCCCAAACACAAAATTAGTTAGCTTTTTTTTAGCTAGCTACTAATCATTAACCATTAGCCACTTGTTTTCCTTCCCAAACACAAAATTAGCTAGCTTTTTTTTTTTTTTTTTGCTAGCTACTAGCCATTAGTCATTAGTCAAAACTAATTCTTCCTAAACATAGCCTAAGACCCTTGAAGTTTTCTGAAAAGAACCCCCCGGTATTCAAAATTACATTAACAGTATTTGCTTTTATGTTTGCAAAATAAATTTTTAAATCTATTTTTTCGTCAAAAAGTCCATTAGTCAACTAAAACACATGTTAACCATTATAACAATAAATTACACTAAAATTCTTAATATTTTCTAAAAACACTTAATGACTTCGGTTAAGATAATCTCTCATTAGATGTAGATGATATTATAAATAACGTTCTATGATAGATATTATTTCAAGAAAAAATGATGTAATTTGACGTGTGGGATAAAAATTAATTAGAAACGGGAATTATATCTCTTATCCCATGTCCAACAAAAATAATCTTAATAAAAGATTTAATTAATAAAAATAGTTATATGGTATATTAAAGCAATGTGTCAATTAAAACTAATTAGTTTGAACTAAATTATCATAAAAGAAAATTACCAAGGATGGATCCTCGACTGTTTGGACCAATAAGTTGATACAATCCAAATTTTAACTTATTCAAACTAAATTTAAACTATTCATACTAAGTTTGAATTAAACTCAATAAAAAAAATTTAAACTCGAGATTTGCTCCACAAGTAACCCAATTAAACCAACATGAGATTGTTTTAATCTAAAATATAATAAATAAAATATTATAAATATACTGTTAAAAATTATAAATATATTATATATTATTTTATCAAGCTGACTTGTAAGTTTTTGATCCAAATTTTTCTAAATTGAAGTTCGAACTTAATTCTAAACGATGTAGGCGTTGCAGAGGAAGGAGGCGGCGGCGTAAGTGGGGGCAGGGGCGAGGATGAGAGGGTGGAGGTTGTGGTATGGGTGCTTGATATATCGGTTCGCATTGCCGCAGTGCTCGTGGAGGAAGAAGTTGCATTCCCAGCACGCGTAGACTGATGATGAGTTTGAGTGGTCGGAGGAGCAGAGGGTTTCGCAGCCGGAGCAGTGGAATTGTTGCCCTGCCTTGAGTAGATGCAGCTTCAGATTGTGTTGGTGGCTGAAATGCTTGTACTCCATTTATGTCCTCTCTCTCTCTCTCTCTCTCTCTCTCAAGGTATGATGAAGATTTGAGGTATGTATATGTTTGGATATATTTATATTTGTTTTAGATAAGTTGACTTATTGATTTACGTGAATTTGCGGATGCCAAACACAAGAAGTCAAGTTATTATTGCTTTTGGGAAATTGAATAGAAGCCAATTTGTAGAAGCATATGGGAGTTTGGTGGATGACCACAAAACTGGGGGCTTGACCCGCTAATAAAAAGGGTGAAAAAAAAAAAAAAAGAAAGGGACAATAGCTGTACATATAAGGGTTGACTTGCGAAAACTGCTATAAGAAAGTCAGCCTTCATGTAAAGCTGACTTGTATGGATATGCCATTCTATTATATCTTGTGAATGTCTTGTGGATGGAACGTGCAAAGAACAATGCTTCCGCAAATCAAAGAGTAGTATCGTAACTGACGAATTCTGATCCTTTGCTTAATGTAAAATTGTTAGCTCAAAGATGAGAAAGAGAAACTATTTTATTTTTCCTCCTAAGGCAAAATGTGAACTTTTATATATGATTTCGATGTTATATTTTAGAAATTTTTTTAACATGGAGTAGTATAAAATGAAGTAAAACAAACTAAATTGTTAATTTTTGATCAGTAAAATAGAATTATACATCAATCAAAATATAACTTACAAAAGTCTATAATCATTAAAGGAGTGAATGAATCAAATTTGTGATTCTCTAACAAGTGGATAGAGATCAAATATAAATTAAAGTAAAACAAAAAGAATTCATTAATCTTCAAAAATGTTAGCTAACTGAATAACAATGTTTAAAGTAATATAACAAGAAAAGTAACAATCTAATTTAGAATTGCTCTACAAATAAAAAAGATAAAAACTCCGAGAGTTGGAGTGCTGCTTGATTTTTTTCCCTCGAGCTACCAAGTTCTTTGATTTACATATCGACATGGATGGACCCATATCTTTTACTCTATTCTTGCATGGATGACCTTCTTGCGCGCACTTGATGGAGATTCAAGCTTGTGCATGCTAGCTGATGGCTTAAATGCCTACATATATATATATATATATATATAATCAAATACAGCCTCTATCTACCTATAGACTGGAAATATGTATATCCTATTGCATATCTCCTAATTAGAATTAAAAAAAAAAATCCAAATCCAAGTCCAATCTTAGAGCATATCTCTTAATCAGATATAGCTTCTATCTACTTGTGTAATGTTCTGAATGGACTTGATCAAGCATTCGTTATTGGTTTGACTAGGAAATGTGCATGTTAATTCCTTGATTCTAAAATTATCAGTTATTGGAGTTCCAAATGAAGTCAACTTGGTGGCCGTGGTGGCCTAGTTGATATTTATAATATAATTATTTGAATAAGGAGTTAGAAGAAAGAAGTGTGTATATATATATATATATATATTAATTGCATATAATCTTCTGCATGCACGCTAGTGCCATGGGTTGAAAATTTGCCCTAGGAGCAAATGATGGTATTTAAAAAAAAAATAAAAAAAAAATTACACTATGGGAAGGCATCGAACAACTTATTAGAGGTTTACGTGATTAATAAAGCAGCATTTTAATATAAAAAACTAACTAATCATGACTTCATAAAAAAAAATTGCTACACCTAGGCTATATTTAGTACGTGGAAATAGAATTTATTCTCACTTTAATCTATTCTTACATTAATATCAAAAAATTAAGCCCCATTTGGAAGCAATAAAAAAATGAGTTATTTTTTGTAATTTTTATTTTTTTAGGACTTTGGAAACACCTCAAAAAAGTTATTAAAAATTTCTGAAAATTTTTTCAACCTTTTAAGCAAATAATCAAAAGTTTTAAAATTTCTCCAACTTTTTACTAAATAACCAAAATTTACTAAAAATTCTTAAAAGTTGTTGAACATTTCAAATTTTACCAAATATATAAAAAATTGTATCTAACAACTTTTGTCAAAAAATTACCAAAATTTTCTAAAAAATTCGCTTCCAAACAGACTCTAAGTTAGGATACTGTTGTCTAAATTAATTATTTTCACATTAAATGAGAAAAGACATTTTATAATTCAAGTGATAAAATAGTCATTACATGGGCTGCGTTTGTTTGTTTGATGTGGACACTCAATGAGGATTGTATATCCGTGGGGCCCACAAAGATTGTGTTTGATTTGCAAAAGGAAGCACAAGATGATGCATCCCGTCAGATGATTTGTCCGTGGTTTTACAAGATGCCAAAGTCAAGGGGGTCTATGATATTATTTATATCCCAACCTTGAATTTGCTTCTCGTCCAAATTAAAAGGTTTAAAATTATTTTTTATCACATTTCATGTTAAATCACATCTTTTATCCTACTTTTTATTTCATCAACTAAATACCAAAAAAATAATCTTACATAAAAAATTAAATCCAAATTATATCCAATCTCAAATATTATATCATGAGACAACTTAGGTATAACCTTTCTCGTCCCTGTCCCTGTCCCCGTCCCCGTTTAGCAATACCCTTACCCGTCTCTGTCCCCATCCCCATCCCCATTTCGGGGAAAAAAAATTTCCCATACCCGTCCCCACAAAATAATGAATTTCCCGTCCCCGTCCCCGTTTACCCGCTAAGTATATTAACTATTATAAATTATATATTATATATATAAAATAAATATTTAAAATTATTATAAATATTATATATATTAAATAAAAAATATATTACATATATATATTAAATAAAAATTAAAAATATATATAATCTTTGACTTTGACTGGTGCACTTAATCAAATAGGAAGTGACCTTTATTTATAATCTCACAAAGCCTTCACTTCTTTATGAGAAACCGATGTGGGACTTCTAAAGGATTCACCACGCCAACAAAATTAACAAATAAATATTTAAACGGGTATGAGGTGAGATGGGGACTATCGTACCTGTTTCCGTACCCGTGCGGGTAACATTTCAAATCTCCATACCCATCCCCACCCCCGCTATTAATATCCCCATATCCTCTCCAAACGGGACGAGTGAAGTGGGTACTCATTGGATACGAGTATATTTGACATCCCTACATATTCATAATAAATTGGGTTATTGACTCTTGGAATAGGTCAAGTCCAATTGAGTTATGGGCAATAAAATAGGGGTGTGTTTGGGTCCAAATAAGATGAATTGAACCGATCACAAGTAAGCCCACGAAACATTATATTAAATTCCAAATAAATTCTGGATAAACCAAATACGACAAATTCACATAATTAAATCCAACAAACTCCCAAATTAATTAAATATAGACAAGATTAAGGTAAATTATGATTGGGAATGCTACAATCTCTCCCAACAAATCAATTTGAACCTTAATCGAAAAATTCATGTTCACGAAAACAAATAAATAAAATTAAAATTCATAACAATTATAAAAACCTTGGGTATGTACTCGTGTGCACCGTCAATACTTCCATCCGATTTTCAGAAGACTTTCACCTAAGCTTAATGCAAAATTATAGCTAGTAATAATATTAAATACGATACAACAATTAATAACTTTCAAACACAATATATATGAATTTAAAAATATATATACGACAACAAGAAATTGACACGACGTAAATAAATTAATTAAAAATTAATATAATTTAAATTAGTTTAAAAATAAATTAATTATCTAATATACTTCTCAATTATTAAAATATTAAAACATAAATTGACAATAAACACAAAACAGTATCATACATTTTTAATCATGAGGATTAGTTTAATTGATAAAATTTTGGGTTTACTTCTCAAAGTTCACTAATTCAAGTCTGATCAGAACTCCAGAGATTAGTCGAGATAAATACAAACTGGCCCAAACACATTGAACATTAAAAAAAAAGAAAAACGTATCATACACTTGCCACTCGTTGTATGAAACAAGTTTTATGAGGTGTTTCATCTACCAAAACCAATCAAAAATTCAATAATTCTTACCAACTTTTTAATTTGCTTCTAATTAAATTTCGTCACATATTATTTTTACATCAAATTTTTTATATTTTTATTGTACTTTTTTTTTGCCATCCAAACATCACTTAGTTTGCATGGAATAGAGCAAGGCAGAAGAGTCGAGCCGAACCATCCAATTCCAATCAGTTTGACTACCGTCACCGCACGCACAATTATCTCGCACCTTTGATGGCTTATATTTTTACAATTGATTTTTAAATGGAATATATCATCTTACGATTATGATAATTGTGAACGAAATATACTGATAATTATGTATAATTATCAATATAAATTAATTTTAAATGAAATACACTGATGATTATATATAGTTATCAATATAAATTAGTTAAGCATAGTTGTCAATATAAATTAGTTAAGCGATAATTTGTACCGAAGAAAAGAATGATCGGCGTAGATTAAATCAATTCTAATTGCGTGGAACCTGCCTAAATTGTAGCCATTGACTTTTTTATGGAACTAGGGCCCATGACCGGAGGCCCCTTCCGAGGCCGAAAAAAAAAAAAAAATCCTAATCGGCAAATTACGCATCCGTTTGGTTAAAAGAAAATTAAAATTTTTTATAATTTTTATTATGATGTTACTTTATTTCACTTTTGGTCAAAATTATTTATTAAGTAAAAAGTTATAAAAAAATTAAAAAAAAATAAAAAGTGGTAAATGTTAGAAAAAAATTAATTTTTTTAATAAAATTTAGTAGAAAAAAAGTAAAACAAAATTGATAAAAATTAAAAATTAATAAAAAAATTTTGATAAAAAATAGCGTTTGTCTAACGCACTCGACGTTGGGATTTTTCTTCTCACTTTTTTCTTCCCATTCTTTTTCCACGTTGTACGTGCGTGATTGACGCTTTGAAAACAAAGGAAACAAAAAAGTTAGGCACCTAAATAAATTAAAAAGCTTTACAAATTTATGTAAGAAAAAGTACTTAATCGGAATAATTTTGAACATAAGTCTTATGTCAATAATAATTAGAATTGGCCACATACTATGTATGAGATTTTTTTAATTTTTTATTTTAAATGAATAAAAAATTAATAAATTAATAAAATGCCTTAAATAATAAATGATAAACAGTTAACGATATCTAATTAGGTACTAACTAATTAACAGATATTTAAAAATAAAAAATATTAAAGTATGGTTAAAAGGCATTTAAATAAAATTAAAATATAAATAAATAAAATTAATTAATTATGTGTTATTTACAAAAGTTTCCTTTCAATACCATTGAGTTACAGAAAATTTCAGAAAAAAGTATTTACTAAAATAAAGTTTCACGAATTCTAAAGTCTAACAATTATTCCTATTATATATCTACTTTATATGATAATATAGATTAATATCGCCACGTCATCTTTATTTATTTTTAATTTACTGATATATTTTCCGATGTAATAGCATTTGCCTTAAAAATTTTCTTTCACTCTGGGTGTGAAGAATGAGAAGAAATGCATAGATATTTCAGAATTAAAATTAAAATTTTTTAACAAATTCAACACTGTAATATAAGTTGTGTTTGGAGTGACAAAAAATGAAATAAAAAATGAGATAAATTATAAATTCGTAAATTATACAATGAGATAATTTTTAAAAAATTTAAAAATTTTTAAAAATTTTTAACGCCTTATCTCGCACACCCATATTTGTAATTTAGGAGGGCTTAAAAGCCAACAACTACAACTAAAGCTTCCATGCATTCTTTTTTTTTTTTTATCTGCCGAAAACTTCGAGTCTCCTCTCCGACTAGAAGCATTGTCATTTGTGTGTAGGTCGGAAAAGAAAAAGGACAGGAAATACTTCTATTTTCCACGCGGTACTATTTCGTCTGAGGTCATCAAGTTTGCCTGCCACGTGCCAATACCATCACCATGCCATCAAAGACAAACGAATAACATCTTCTCACTCAGAAAAGCCTGCTGATTCTGCAGTCTGCATGTCCCCCCATTTTGAAGGGTTAGCTAGCAAATTAACTAAAGCCTCTTACATTAAAAATAAATAAATCAAAATTTCATGTTTCTTCAAGAATATAATGTCATTTTTTAAAGCATTCACTTTAGTGGGTTTCTCACATTTCACCTGTATTTTATATATATATATATATATAAAGGTCTGTATGTGTTGACATAAACTCCACTGTGTTGTGTTTTTTAAGTTAAAAATAGGATGGAGATTAAGGAAATTGTTTCTAGTATCCAAAAATCAGAACAGAACATAACATGTTTTGCGTTTTTGTTTTATTTTTTTTTTTAGTAAACTAAAAAAATCATACATAGTGTTGAATTGGTCTAATCACCCATCTAAATCAATTTTCAAGTTCCCAGTTCATCGAAGAAAAGTCTAATGCCCATATCGATCGATCATTGTTCTGTATATCTTCACGTGGTTGCTTTTTGGAAATCTATACATGCAGTGGAAATTATGAAGTTGCCATCAGTTATTCTTAATCGCTAGTTAATAATTATCAAGTTCCCAGTTTATCGAAGAAAAGTCTAATGCCCATATCGATCACTGTTTTGTATATCTTCACGTGGCTGCTTTTTGGAAATCTATACAAGCAGTGGAAATTATGAAGTTGCTATCAGTTATCCGCAATTGCTAGTTAATAGCTAGGAAGTCTAAACTTAATTACATTAGCACATCATAGTTGTCACCTTAACAGTTTAAGGTAAGGACATGAATATATATATATGTGAAATATATATATATATATATATATATCCTTGGAAAAAAGCAACTGCTTTCACCCAAATGCCTTCATTAATCAAACGTTGCCATATATAATCTTTTACATATGTTAATAAATATGAGGTGTTATACATCTACATGCCAAATTTTTTGTTACCTACACAACCAATTCCTTTTACAAAATCATTTTCTCCATGTATCACTGATCCGTAAGATATAAATTGTAAATATATTAGCATAATATTCACGCAAGGCGCCATTACTTCTCTCTTTTCCCAACCTTTTTCTCAAACTTCAACTCAAGCCTCCCTCTTTCCTTTCGACGTAGAACAACCGTCTCATCAATAGTTATTCCCTATTATATATATATATATATATATATATACATGATTAACAAAAAGGAAATTACAGAAATTTGGTTAATCTTCAGGGAAGAGATGTTCCAAGTATAGCTTATTAGTTGCCACTGTCTTTTTCTTTCTTCTGACCCATTGACTTAGAGACAATTGTATGGGTGAATCATTTAAGAAAAGTTGGAGAAAGTAATATAAAAAAATTTTAAGTTTCATCTAACAACCAGAATAGTTTGGTGAGAAATTAGAAATAAATTTTCAGATATAAGTACAGACCACATTCAACAATTAAATCTAACTCCAGAAGAAACTACATTATTAGTGTGACGTTAATATATATCTGGTTGGGTTCAATTGAGCTTTTTTTTAAATAATTGTAGTAAATGTGAAAAAATGATGTTAAAATTGACACTATCCATCTCTCAAAATTGTCCCATATTAAAAAAGAGAGATGCTTTTCTATCACCCTTTTTATCACAAATTCATTCACATTGGTTGACAATAAAAGTAATTTTGTATATATTTATAGGTTGTTTAATTTTCTTTTCCCTTCGTGGAAGAAATTGAATAATTTGTTTGGTATACTAATATGGGTTGTTTGGAGTAAGAAAAAGTGAGATAAATTGAGAATTCGTAATGCGTGCAGTAAAAAAAAAAGTTAATGTGATATAAAATTAACAGAGATTTATAGATATTTTTGGAGTTTTTTCTCAAACTAAACAACTATGTATATGTAGATAAGAACTTCTTCAAACTATCTGTTATCATTTTTACTCAGACGGTCCATTAATTCAATTCTAGTCAAAGATTATAAATAAATTGATTTTTTTTTTAATTTTTATTGAAGATTAGGTATAGATGAATTTTCTATAGAATCTTATTTTACCGACGGAATTTATCAATACTTCAACTATTTTAGCAGCTCTTATGGTTACTCAAGAGTATAAATTATTTCATTTCTAGTGTTAACAATATACAAAAGTCAAATAGGAGCTAGTCGTTTTACTAATTTTTCTCGCATAGGAGTTAGAATTATAATTCTCCTTTATTTACTTCTATCTGCGTGGGAGGAAGGAAAATTTATACTCGATTACAAAATTTATTTTGTATGCTACAGGTGAAAAAAATGTCAAAATAATGTAATAAACACTTATGTAATCAAAGTGATTTTTTTATGGTAATTAATTTTGTGTAAAATGACCGGTTTTATTTAATTAACCGGGAAACCAACAATCTATATATGCAGAAATTTTTTATTAAAAATTAACTTTTTTTTTAATTTATAGATTACTTATAAATGGCTCAGACAACTTTGTTTAGTAAACTTAGGCGTCATGTGATTTATTTTTTTATTTTTTTTTAAACTCATATGTCATTTTGCGCATCTGAAAATAAGAAAAACGGTTCAAAACACATTTGGTCACTTGTGTTTTTTAAATTTATTTTAGAAAATAAAAAATAAATTTTATATATGAAATAAAAAATAGTAAAAAGTCATTTTGACCGTTGTCAACTCAAAATAAGGAAAATCTTCAAATAAAGAAAATAGAGTTCTTTTATTTTTTTATTTTGGAATTTTTAAGACATAAAACACATAAAATAAAAAACAAAAAACTTATTTTTACCTGATTTTTTTAACTTAAGATTAATACCAAACAGGTTTTGAGTTTAAAGAAGGAAAATGAAAGAGAATGGGAAAATATAAAAGATATCAAAGAATAAGGGCTAAATTCTTCAGTTTCTGGTTTACCTATAATAGGAAACTGAAGAGAAGTATATATATATATTCCCTAAAAAAGACAAAAATAAAAAAAATCATTGTTTGATTACATATAAAAGAATAAAAAAGTATGAAGGATTCATTTGCATTTCTTTATTCTATGTTCAACAAAATAAAAAAAAAAAATATATATATATATATATAGATCCAAAAGCACTAGCTCATAATTTATTTTCTCTCTACAGTCAAAAGATAACCAGTTGCACCATTACTAGGACCTGCATGCAGGTAGTTTACCTCTCAAAATAGGAACCCAAAAAGAAGCACAAACCGATTAAGCAAAGTACAAAGTTTCCCCAGAACATACTCCTAAACTTGCACCAGGTGTAATAACAAGACCTCAAACCTTGAGTTGCATTCATTAAATTTACATGAAATTATACACACAAATACACAATTCTGCCAGAAAACTTTGGTCAAAATAACGTGGAACTTCTATAAGCCTATCATTTTAAAAATATATCATCACTACATCATTCTGGCATAATTCTCCACTAATTTTTTCTGGGGAGAATTCAGTATTTTCCCTTGTCTTCGTTCATATACACCGCTGTTTTGTTACTATCAGAAGCTACTGCTACTGCAATGTTTGTTTGTCCCAGCAAGCTGCTCATGGATCGAGCTTTCACAGTACCAATCTTCATTCTCTTCTTCGCTATCATCACTGCCTTCTTCTCATCCTCTTTACCGTCCTCATCATCTTCATTTTCATCATCAGACAAACTCCCCGCCAGCCATTTCTCTTTCCACAAAGACGAAGAAGATCTCAATAATCGACCGCCCCGCTGGTCATCATCATCTTTCTTTGGCGCATTTGCTCGAACACTTGTCATGCTTCTTAGTCTTCCTTTACCCAAATGATGTTCGCAGAGAGAATACCCAACAAGAGTCGGTTGGCAACACCTCCATCCCCTCCCATTAACGCGACTGCACCGCGACCCCTCCATGATCACATTCCCTCTCTTCACCTTCTTCAAACCAGCATTTTTAATGCTCAATTCGGTTTCTTTCCCTCCTTTCTCATCACCATATGGCAGCTTTACGCACTTCTTGTTCGTCTTCGATTTCATTTTCGTCGTCTTCCTCTTCGTCTCTTTCTCCATTATCCCGTGTCCATCATCACCTCTACTTTCGAAGCTCCTCCTCCTCTTCTTCAGTGGAACAATTTTATCTCCTTCACACCACGTCCAAACTTCTATATATATATATATATATATACATATATAATATAGAGTGCATGTAATTACAAGCCAAACCAAACAAGAATCAAACCAAATTCAACATCAGCTAATGGCAGTGACCTTGATGATTATATAAATTTATACATAGAATGAACCTTCAGTTTTACCTTGATGAGAAGAACTTGCTTTTGGCAGTAAGCAAGAACCCAGTTCTGCACCTATAATGCTTCCTTTCCTATAAACAACCAAGACCCAGAAAATCCCACAACCACATATGCATACACAAAATTTATGGAGTCAAGAAAATAAAAGTAAAGGAACAAATATATAGTGAGTGCACAGAAGGGATTGATGTATTGTAGCTGGGGACCAGCATGCAATGCTAACGTGCACCGAATGGGCATTTTTTTTTTTTTTACTCAATATATAGAAATAAAAATAAAAATAAAGATTAGACTGGATTGGATGGGAAGGGAGGGTGGCCAACCAAAGCTGATATAAAAAAGAAAAACACCATAAACAGTATTTCCACTTATGTTCTTTTTCTTTTTCTTTTTTTTTTTTTTTTTTTTGTTTGTGTGGGTTAAATCAAGATATGGTCTCTACTTCTCTCCCTCATTTTTACCTTTTACAACAAGAATTCATCAAAGAAGAGAACGCTCGAGTAACTTTATTATTATTATTATTACCTGGAATTCTTACTCTTCTCTTCCTCTTCCAATCTTTCATCTCTAGCCTCTTCATCATCCATCTCCTGCACAATCACGACATATATAGATATATATAAGATCTATACATATCATAGGAGTAACTAATGTAAGACCTATTTGGTGCAAATTGAGCATATGAGCACAGATATACATAAAGGCCTGTTCCAAATACATTGAAAATTGGGCACATTGAAAAGGTAGTGCAGTTCCAAACACATACACAAAAACAAAAGAAACCATATTGACTTTGCACCAACCAATCGCACCTTTTGCTTTCCATCCAGCGTCCTCCTGGTGCCATCAGAGCAAACCCATCTGGGTCTTGCACTTCCGATCGCCGGGTTTTGGTCGGAGGCCGGCGGAGGAACCTGACTTGGAGGATCGGACGGCTGAGAACAAGCGTTACCCTCTTGTACACACAGACTTCCATCTGGGTCTGGTTGCGCGCCACCTTGGAGGTGGTGTTGCACCACCGGGGAGCGGCTGAGTTGGGGATCTGAGAGAGGCAGTGAAGAGAGAGAAGAGGGAGGAAAACGTTTCCTGATCCTCATCGTTTGAAGATAACAGGCTGTGCGACGGGCACGGTGAGTGAGAGAGAGAGATTGAAGGGTGAAGACTAGACTACCCAGAGAAGAAGAAATGATATTTCAAGTCAGAATTTAGAGAGAGAAAGGAAGGAGAAAGAGGGAGAGAGTGCAAATCCCCTCACATACTGCATCCCCCAAAGAAAAATTTGTGCTTTATTAGTCTCTCTCTCTCTCTCTCTCTCTCTTTCTCTCTCTCTAGCTTTTATTTGTTGCACCACAAAGGAGAAATATATGCAAAGAGTAGAACAAAAATGTTGGGTGGTCGGCACGTGCGAGGGCTTGGATTGCAGAAATAAGGTGAGGCACGTGTGAGGAGGGTTGGAGAGGGGGATTGACCGGCTACCGGAATCTTGCCAAGGTGGACAGGTACGGACGATGACAGGGTGGCGGGGGGGGGAGAGAGAGAGAGAGAGAGAGAGAGAGAGAGAGAGAAATTACGTTTCAAAACATAGAGAGAGAAAAAAATACAAATTGATGGAAGGGGGTAGTTTTATCGTTTATACTTTTTCGATAAGAAAAGGTGGGGAAAAAAGTAGGCCCCACTTTCAACAACGACCGTGATGCTGCTCATTTTAACTTTTCTGTCTATGTGTGTGTATATGTATGTATTTTTCTGTGAATATACGTTAGTGTAATTAATTGTCAAGGGTAATTTATTCTTAAATTAATTATGATTAAATTTAATAAAATGGAGAGACGCTACTTGATTGAGGGGTTTGCGGGCGATTTAATCCATCCTTTTTTAATAAAAAGTTGATAAATTATTTAATATATTATTGCTTATAATTAACCTTGCACATAAGAGGAACATAGTAAGGAACTGCTGTTAATTTAAGTCTAGTGCAGAAAAAAAAATTTATTAAGTAAATTTAAAAAAAAATTAACTTAACCTATTCACTGAACAATTTAACCCATCACATGAATAGTCTAACCATAACCAATCCTTTACGACTCCTAAATTTATTAAATTTTAACATATAACTTAAAATATTATACAATTCTAGCTCGACTACTGCTTGCATATAAAGTTCACGCAAAAAATACAAGTGAATATTTTGACTGCAAAATAAAAAAAAAAAAAGAATATATAATTTTACATATTTATTACTTAAAATGGTGATTTGGTCAACTCATAAAATAATCTTTTTAATAAAAAATTATTTAATTTAATTTTTGCGATTAAAAGTACCCAAAAAAAAAAGCACTAATTGGAGGAAGTAATTAACCATTATTATGGCAGAGGCTTAGATGTGTGGACATATGAACTATTTGCATGATTAACACACGCTTGGCATGACTTGCATACGGTTGGGGCATGACATGCATGCATACAATTCCATTGCTACGCACAAGAATGAAAACTTTACCCAGGAAAAAAAAAAAAAAAAATAGTAACAGTAAGTGAAGTCAACACTTCTCTCTCACCAAAACACATTAATATGTTTTTTAATAAAATTTAGTAATTTTATTAGAGGATCGATTAATAAGTCCTTTTTCTACTTATATTTAACATGTTTGTGTTTTCTATTTTTTATTTTTTGTTATCTTTTTTTTAAATGAAAATTGAAACTGCGTTTCGAAATATGATTTTATTTATAATTACTAAATTTTTTAGTTTTTTAATTTTATTCTTTTTTAAAAATTAATTGAATTTAATAAATATATTTTATATTAATTTCATTATATTATTTATTAAAAAATTGAATTAAATATAAATATTATATCATTTAATTCAGTAAATATAAAATATATTAATCATAATTTAATTATATTATTTACTAAAAATAATTTAATTAAATTATTTATTAAATTAAATTAATATATTTTATTTTATTATTTATTAAAAATAATTTAATAATATTTATTTCTCATTAATTAGATTAACTAATCTAATTGAATTATTTATTAGAAATAAATTAATAATATATATTACATATTAATTTAATTAATTTAATTTAATTATATTATTTTTTAAAAATAATTTTAGTTTAATAAAATATTTGAATAAAATAATTTATTTTAATATGATGTAACAAAAATGAACAAAATATTATAATTGACAAGATGTTTGCAATGGAAAAAATAGAGTGAAAATATTTTTTTTTGTGTCTACGTTTTTCTATTTAAATTTTTATTTTTTTTGAAAACAAAAAAATGTAAACAGATTTAATAAATATGTTTCTGTTGCCAATTTATAAAAATTTGAAAAGATAAATAGAAAACGGAAAACAAAAGTTACCAAACGTGGCCTAGTTATGGCACTGTTTAGAGTTAAAATAAATACAAATTTCTACAAATTTTTATAAATACGAATTACAAGAATGTAAAATTTAAATTTTTACTCACTGTACAAAATAGAAGACACTAACGTTTTACAAATTTATACAAATTTATACAATTCCAAACATACCAAATATCTAGAAGGCATGACTCATTAGCACAAGAAAAATGCAAATTATTATTATGCATTTATCATTGTCATTGATTTCAAACAATATTTTTGAAAAATTTGTCATCGTAATAAAAGTGAATTAAATATGTTCTGATATTAATTATGTTTACTCTGGTATTATTATCACTAATAGAGATTTTTTTTCCTTTTTAAAAAATTTATTTTAATCACCATAATTTTTTAACATAATAGGATAAAATAAATATACCGATGATATTATTGTAAAAAATTACATTTTAGTAGGTTGTTGATCTCAAAGTTATAAGCCGACTACCGACATTATATTTTGGTAAATTATGAGACCATTTAGAGTGAAAAAAAAAATTTAAAAGTTAACAAAAGTGAAATTTTTTGAAATTTAGAGTGTAAAAGGTTATTTGAAATGATAGTTAAATATTTGTATTTGATTTGATATAAAATCGTTAAAAATTATATAAAATGACACGTGACAAAATTTTAATGAAAAATTTAGAAAAGTTTTGGAGTTTTATGAACTTTTTGATACCAATATCTATCTAACTTTTTTAAAAATCTACCAAAATCTATTGAAACGCATTATAATGGTTTGTTCTAATGGTTTTTGACAAAATTTTTTAAAAAATTAGAATTTTTGGCTGTTGAAAAAGTTAGAACTTTCGATTTCTTTTTGAAAATTTTTTTTTTTAACGTAATTAGAATTCCAAACAACCCTTATATTTAGTATTTTTATATTTTACACTTAATTTCACTTTTAACTCTCATATTTTAAATGGTCATATTTTGTTCTTGCACTTCAAATCAACACATTTTGTCCATTTCTATCAAATTCATTAACAACAAACACTACGCGTTAATTGTGTGTAATAAGCACATGATATTTTTTTCATTAATAAACGAAATGAGTGAAATAGCATGATTTAAAAGTTTAGAAAATAAAATGAAATAATTTAAAATATAAGTTTTGAAGTGAAATTTGTATGAAATAAAAGGGTATGTCTCTTATAATTATATTTTATTCTCTCGTGGTTAGATGGAAAAATATACGACTTCCTATACTTTAAAGAGTAAACACACAAGCCCTTTCAATTTAACATTTAAATTAAAACGTGTCAAATAAACGATATTTATTAAATTCAATAAGGATGTAATATTCACTTGCCATTTGATCATATGTAAAGCTTCTGTATGTATGTCTGCGGGTATTCCTTGATCATTACCCACGTCGAAGAGGAGGATTTCCTCTATATGAATTTTTCTAAAGCGTCCTTACTTAGGTATTCACACCAACTAATGACCAAAAATTTTAAATTTAGGGGACATTTTGAGTGACAAAAAGTGAGATAAAATTAAATAATTTGAGATAATTTATAGTTCGTAAGTTATGCAATAAGATAAAAAATAAATAATTTTTAGAAATTTTCAGATATATTCAGAGTCTTTTTAGTGTTTTTCAGAATGCTAAATGCATCCTTATTATTAAATACAGGAAAACCCTACTAGGACAAAAATATTAAAGATGCAAGATAAAGGAGAGGAACAAATGCTTTTTTTTTTTTTTTGGAATGTTTTATGTTAGTGAATTGTTAAGGAACCCACCTCATTTGCCAACTTAATGAAATTTAATATTTATATCAGGCACAACTTCTATCACAAGGCATTGAATCAATGATTAGTCCTTGAATTTAGAAAAAAATACATAATAGAATAAAAATTCACTCCGAATGAAAAAAAAAAACAAAAATTATTATTTTTTTAATGTCATAATTTGTCAAATTCGTAGCAAGTACGTTCTTCCCATAAATTTATTCATTTATATTTTGAGACGGGAAAAAAAAATTCCCTTTTGTTTCTTTATATCAAAATATCTTAAAAAAAAAAAAAAACAAATCACTAATTGCCCATAAGTCAAGGATATAATAATTGAGTGCATTTTCTAAATAATATTGTGATGACCAAAAAAAAAGTTGAAAAACAGGGCAAAGAATAAAAATTTGAGTCATTTTTATAAGTGCTCTAATCAGTGGCATACGTACGAATTTGAGTCAGCGTAAGTCAAATCACATGTAAAATTTTAAATTCTAAATAAATACATAAAATATGATAAAATATCAAATACTATACACTAATATCAAATACATTACCACTTTTTTACTCTGTTACAATAATTTGCTCTATTCAAAAGTTACCAAAATTTTTATCAGACATACAAAAGTTGCTGAAAATTATCAAAATTGCTAAAAGTTACCAAAAGTTACTAAAATTGTGTCAAAAATTTTACCAAATACTCAAAAATTATAAAAAAATGCTAAAAATTTTTTGGTAAAGAAATATCAAAAGTTACTAAATGATATGCATCTAATAATTTTTTATAAATATTTTTAATTTTTTATATCGAATAATTTTTTTTTAAATCCAGCATGGGCCTTCGCTTACACTGGACACCATATGACTTCGCCACTGGCTCTAATTGTTTAGTAATTAAGGAGCAAAAATTAAAGGTCGATTAACACCAAAAAAAAAAAAAAAGATTAAAAGATATTAACTATCTATGTAAAGCTAAACTATCTTCCCAACTAATAATATTGGGCTTAAAAAATAAATTTCCTTACTTTGAAATATTTACTGTACAAAAAAAATCTCTTATTCATATTTGTTAATAAATTGAGTAAATTGAGTTGAGTGAATTTGTATAATTATTAAGGGTGCGTTTAGAGTAACAAAAAGTGAGATAAAATGAGATAAAATCAGATAAGTTATGAGTTTGTAATTCGTGCAGTGAGATATAAAATGAGTAATTTTTAAAATTTTTCAGTATTTTTTATCGTTTTTCAAAATTTTTTACCACTCCAAACGGAGCCTAAAAATCAAAAAAAGAGTTTAGTTGTGTTTAGTATACATTCGCATTGACTTGAATGAGCATTCTGACAAAATTTCAATTATGCTATAGAAATAAATAGAAAGCTTGACTTTCTATTTTTTTTCATCTTTTATTGAGAAAGTATTCATTCATTTAGTTCATTTTTTGCGAAAAAAAAAAAAATCAAACAATTGGCACCTGCAAAAGAAATAAATAGTTAAATTGGCAATGTCAAAGTCAGCTAATATAAGGGAACATGCAGGACAGTTTTTAATATTTAACTATTTTTAAGTTACCCAATTCAATTCATTTTCCCTTTCTATTTTTAGTCACAAACCAAGCAAAATAAATTAAATTAAATTCATATTCATATTCATTTTTTTCCTTAAAAAATCTTTAATTTAATCACGACCCTACAATGCAAAAATAAATAGATAACTACTAGTGTAATTGAATCTTCCTCGACCGTAAATCAAAAGGCTGAAAATTCATGGTTGATAGGCCACATCAGTTGTGCATCCAATATCTGGATCCAGTCCCATGTCCTGACCCAACAATCATAGGTCTAAGCCTATAAAGTGGGCCTTCAACCGGCCCATCTAGTAGATCGGGTTTGCTGCTATTTGGGTTATCCAACCAAAACAAGTTCTACCGTTCGACAATGACCCGAATCACCTAGTGTCGAGGCAAACTCAACACGCCCAAAAAAATTTACAAGGACTCAAATTAATTAAATGATTAACACTTTTCAAAAATATTTGTTGAATAAAATTATAGTCCGGAAAAAGGCAGTTTCACCCTTTATAAAAATTATAATAGTCATGTAATTAAAATGACAAAAATAATCTATATATATATATATATTGAATTAAATGACAAAAATATTTCTGTTGATAAAGAAATAATCGTATTTAATAAATAACTTATTTAATGTTATTGCATGAATTAATATATTTTATTTTGAATTTATTAATTCAAAAATTACATAAGTACTTAATAAATAGTTTACAGTTAAGTTTCTCAAATTAAATTAAATTAAATTAATATTTAGAATGAACCTAGTTCTGTAATTAATTAAGTAAATTCAAAATTATTAACTAATTGTAACTATCAAATTTTAATTGTGACAATCACTCAGCAACTTTTGGTCATGTTTCATTTTGGCCATTTCATCAAATTTATTAACAAAAAAAATAACACATGCTGATCATGTATGATAAACACATAGTATTTTTTATCACATTTTCTTAATAGTGTTAATAAAATTGTTAAAATAGAATTTGACCGTAAGTAAAAAGAGTTAATTATTAGAGTTAAAAGTATAAAACTTAAACTAAAATTTAGCATAAAATATAAGCGTGCAAAATACAATTTACTCGTTAATGATATATACTATTACAACATATGAAACCATTTATTTATATACCATCTGGATAAAATTACGTATATTTAATTAAATCATATGTGGTAAACTAATACTACATGTAAAATATGAATTTATATAGAAAAAGTAAAAGTGAAAGAAAATTAATGGTGTGTAAAAATATAATGAAGTGAAAATCTCATATCTATTTCATCCCTTTTGGTTACGTTGGAAGAATATCAAGAAAATGAATAGGTATTTATGAAAACTTCTATAATTTTTAGTTGGTTAAACACATTAAAAAAAATTAAAAATTAGCACTAGCTTGTGATTTTATTTTATTTTTTCTTTACTTTGGTGTCCCTTATCCACAAATCCACGTGGCAAACGCAGCGTGAAAGAACAAAAAGGAGCTAGATGGATTCATGCAAATTGCAAACTATTGGTGGAACCAAGCTTTGATTGAATGGGAGCTGCTAAATCTAATGGTCAATTGGACAAGCCTATTTCTTTTTTCTAAGTCTGTTGCTGTTGCTAATCATCAACCACTCCCACCAAACCGGCCCACAACTTTTCAAGTGACAAAATACTCTCTTTGATTCGAGTCAGTGGGTACCAAGTTCTTTTGAGCATACGTACATTCAAAAGATGAAATACTTGTATGCATACAAAATTTATCTTATTGATCAAATATATTAACAGTGTAAACATTTAAGTGGCATTTAGTTTATTTTTTTATTTTTTATTTTCTGTTTTCATTTTATGTTTCAAAAATCTCAAAATAAAAAAATAGAAAATGCTCTATTTTTATTATTATAAAATTTTTCTTATTTTGGATTAAAATGCTCAAAATGATTTTTTATCATTTTTCATTTTATGTGTAAGTCTATTTTCTATTTTCTAAAACAAATTTTAAAAATACAAGTGACCAAATACGTTTTAAGTTTTTTTTCTTATTTTCAAAAGCGTAAAATAGAAAATAGAAAACAAAAACAGAAAACAAAAATAAAAAAATGAACTAAATGAGTCCTTAGTGTTTTAAAAACATTAATATTACTCTATCTTAATTAGTTTATGTTTCTTATTTTCTTGTGTATAAAGTATTTCTATAATACGATCTCGTAAGTATATGTAGTACAGGCTGTAAGTGTCAATATTGATAGCAGGAAATGCTGATATAATATATATACATTTTGACTTTCTCTCCTTATACCTAACTTTTAGAGGTATTTTTTTTAAATATATAAAATGGTATTAAAATATACACTATATTTTCCATTCATTACGGCACAAGGATTGATACTAATATTGCAGTGTTAGCTTAAGATTATAATATAAAATTACTTGAGTCGTAACATCAGCAATGCACTCAAAACTATAATATAAAATCTATTTAAGTGGAACGTCCATCAACTTCTGTTAACAATTTTTTTGTTAAATTCGTCGGTCAATTATTAAAGGATCATAAGGCAAGTAATGGGAGATTAACATTGAAATAGGGATGTCAATGAGGCGGGTATGGGGCGGGTATGACCTTCTCCGTCCCGTCCCCGTCCCTGTCCCCGTTTAGTAATACCCTTACCCATTTCCGTCCCCATCCCCGTTTCAGAGAAAAAAATTTTTCCCATACCCGTCCCCACAAAATAATGAATTCTCCATTCCTGTCCCTGTTTACCCACCAAGTATATTAATTATTATAAATTATATATTATATGTATAAAATAAATATTTAAAATTATTATAAATATTATATATATTAAATAAAAAATATATTACATATATATATTAAATAAAAATTAAAAATATATATATAATATTTGACTTTGACTGATACACTTAACCAAAGATGAAGTGGTCTTTATTTATAACCTCACAAGACTTTCACTTCTTGTGAGAAACCGATGTGAGACTTCTAAAGGAGTCACTACGCTAACAAAATTAACAAAAAAATATTTTTATGGGTACGGGGCGGGAATTATCGTACCCGTCCCCGTTGCCGTCTCATACCCATGCGGGTAACATTTCAAATTCTCATACCCGTCCTCGTCTCCGCTATTAACATTCTCATACCCTTCCCGAACGGGGCGGGTGAAGCGGGTACCCATCGAGTACGAGTATATTTGACATCCCTACATTGAAAGTAGTTGGAAATTTTGGTTATTTAATTGTTTATAATTTAAAAATTAGATTTTAAAGTAGTATTTTTGGGGGGGGGGGGGTTCTAAAGTGAAATTTGTCAATGCATTTAAAAGAAATTAAAGCCATAAGAGGAGACATGGTGCTCACTGTTACTAGTCCATAGACACACTGAGCAATGATTATGCATTACGTATATACTAGCCCTAGTAACGTAAGGAAGGCCCTGTGATTGCGGAGGAATATTTCACAGTTATGAACATTTTTATAATAACAGTTGGGTAGTTTTTTTTTTTTAGTCTTTTTGAAAATTTCAAACCTATGAAGCTATGTAAAGCCTGTGCAGCTAGGGAATAATTGAACTCAGAGGTCGGCGTCGACAGCTAATTGGTGATGTTGTATGAGCATATTCAACTCATAATGTCGGTGGGATTCTCACCACCTCGCCCTCTTTAAATTAGCAAGAAGATGAGCGGACAACGAATTTTTTTAACATCTCGAAGGTATGAAATTAATTGTTTTCTCTGTTGTGACAACTTAGAGTAAAGGAAACATTTTGACCCAGGACGCGTTTTTATTGCAGGACGCGGTGGGTGTGTGTAGGGTGATTAAAAATGAGATAGAAGTATTATTTAGAGTGCCAAGTAATAAAATAAAATAAAATAAAATAAATCTTTAATAATCTTTATAAATTATTAAAATTTTGTATTACATATTTACACATTTTTACTTTTATTAATTTTAAAAAATTTTAATATTTGTTAAAAAAATAAAAAATTTGGAAGGAGATTAACCGAATGTGTAAATTTTTTCACAATCATATTTTTTGTGTAGAAATCTTTTAAACAAGTACCATTATCGGTATTTTACACGAATTTTTTGAATCCATTAGAATAGATTTGAAAAAACTGTTCTAATGGTTTTGGTACTGTACATCTTCAAAAAGACTTTTCGAATCCGTTAGAATGAATTTGAAAAACTGTTCTAACGAATTACCATTGTCGAGAGCGAGTAGAACTATTGTGCAAGACATTAAGTGTTGATTTTTTGAATCCGTTAAAATAGATTTGGGAAACTGTTGTAACGGTTTACTATTGTTCATCTTAAAAAAAAATAGTTTGGAAAGAAAACACTAAACGCCAAAATTAACTCAAAATCACGTTTTATCTCGATTTATCTTGTTTTTTTTTAATCACTCCAAATGTTATCAAAGTGAGATAAATTGTGAGTTCATAATTCATGCAATAAGATAAAAAGTAAATAAGTTTTAAAATTTTTTTAGCATTTTTTATTATTTTTTAACATTTTTTGTCGCTCCAACGAAATTGATATATATATATATAATTATGTGATTCGTTATTTTTTTAATACAATAATATGAAAGAAAAAATTTAG
The DNA here is from genome assembly GCA_019916065.1 of Vitellaria paradoxa. NCBI lineage: Eukaryota > Viridiplantae > Streptophyta > Magnoliopsida > Ericales > Sapotaceae > Vitellaria > Vitellaria paradoxa. The sequence goes on along the minus strand of CM034235.1, from coordinate 57,102,959 downwards.
TTGGAGTACGTTTATTTAAAGATGGTTGGTTTATATGTATCTACATATAAATAAAGATATTTTAAGATAATTTTTATAATAATTAAAAGAAACGAGTAAAATAATATATACTTCTTATAACCCACGGCGCGATCTCCATAAAAATTATAAATTTTAAAATTTTCAATATAAATTTTAAGACAAATTTCCCTTTCCTTTTCACTTTTCTGTGAACTAAATTTTTAGCAAAGGTTCTAGTATGCTCCAACACGGATGGCAAATGAAATAAATCACGATTGGAGCTAGCTGCACAATCTCATTCACAGTTCCATAGAAGAGGTGAGAGGTTAAGCAACTATGAGCTAAATTATTCATGATAGTTAAAAAAGTGTTATATCATAAATATTTAAATTTGCTACTCAGATCCAACAAAATCGGGATTGAGTGTCTTATTATTTTATTATTATTATTATTATTATTATTATTATTATTATTTTGTAGCCGTCATTTGAGAAATTTAACTTTTATGTTGACTTCCATGCCAGTGATGCTAGTCACAACAGTGAAAAAATTGCACTAATCAAGCTGCAAATTGTGCTTTATGGTTCGCCACTTTTCTCTATATAATGCCTGTCCTTAGTGCCCACTGCATTGAAAAATTATAAGGCATATAGATAATTCTAAGCAATGGTGTCCTCTTCCTCTTCTTCTTCTCTAACGCTGTTCGCAATTCTTGTGGCAGCAGTATTGCTTGACGAATCAAAGGCACAATTGAGTGCTACATTTTATTCAAGCACTTGTCCGAATGTTTCCAACATTGTGAGCAGCGTTGTTCAACAGGCTTTGCAGTCCGATCCACGCATCGGTGCTAGTCTCATTCGACTCCATTTCCATGATTGCTTTGTCAATGTGAGCCCAAATTCTTCCAGCTTAAAACTTTTCTCAACTCGCCGTCTGTTCCATTTGTTTCGACATAAAATGTTTTTTTCAAAAGAAAATACTTTTACTTATATTTTAAGAATTTCTTAAAACATTAGTAAGTGTATTTTCCTTAAACTTGCTAAACAAAAAAAAGTGTATTTTCCTTAAAAATATTTTGGGCTAAAACAAATAGAGACTTAATGTAAAATATTTTTTCAATAATTATCACACTCCTACTTTAGAGTAAAAATGTGAAACATGATATTTTGTTCCATGATACTTTTACTTCAATGTTACTTTATGATTATTAGAATTAATTACAACAATCCAGAGCTTATACTTAGGGCCAAGTTCTAACGTACCACCTCTAACGAGTAGTTTGATTCTAACAATTTGATCTTGGGTTTAATGACTTATATGATCTAAATGGAGAATACATTATAACGACTTTATTTTTATCACATTTTCGTATTGCATGTCTTTTTTTTTTTTTTTTTTACAGTAAATTCATTATTGCTGCTTGTGAGTTTTCTTACTTTTAAATATTTTGCTTGAAATTTCGTTTAAGAAATGTGAATTATATGACAAAAAAGTCAATTTTTGGGAAAACAAACCATTTAAGATGAAAAAAAAAAAAAGAATGAGATTAACTTAAGAGATGTCAAACGATACCTAAAAATAATTGATTATTAGGTATCATTAAAACTACAAGTCCGGTAGTGAAATTGAATGTAAGTACAAAAAGATAAGATAAATTTATCATAATATTTAGAGACATATTTTAAATAGAAAATTAATGATAATACCATGTCCTTCATTGTACGAATTAATTGTGGTACGTGCATCAATTATTATAAGTTACTCTTTGACATTAATATATATATATTTTTTTTGTTTCCTCTTGTTTTCCGAGTTCGGTGAATGAAATATGTTGATTTTGTGGTAGGGATGTGATGCTTCGATTCTATTAGACAACAATGGAACCACCATACGAAGCGAAAAGGATGCAGCCCCTAATACTAACTCTACCAGAGGCTTCAACGTAGTTGACAACATAAAGTCCGCTGTTGAAAGCTCGTGTCCCGGTGTTGTCTCCTGCGCTGACATTCTCACCATTGCTGCCGAGGCTTCTGTTTCTTTGGTACCTTCATCAACTTCATTATTTATTTACTTATTATTATTATTATTATTAAAAAATTGCAAAAAATAATTAAAAGATAAAAATTTACGTGTGTATATATATATATACACACACACATATATACAGTCAGGAGGGCCTTCGTGGAGTGTGCTACTAGGAAGAAGGGACAGCAGGGTAGCAAACCAGTCTGGAGCAAACACCTCTATTCCATCGCCCTTTGAAGGCTTGACGTCCATTACTTCCAAGTTCTCTGCTGTTGGCCTCAGCGTTACCGATCTCGTTGCCCTCTCAGGTACCTAATAACTTAGTTTCTAGTTGTTCATAGATTTTCCAAAAACAAACGAATAAACTTTACCATAAGAATTATGTTTGTCTCCTTGTAGGTGCTCATACATTTGGGCGAGCGCAGTGCCGACTATTCAGCAACCGTCTATACAATTTCAGTGGCACTGGCAACCCGGATCCGACGCTGAACTCGACTTACCTGACAACACTCCAACAAATATGTCCCCAGAGTGGGAGTGGGTTTGCGCTGGCCAACCTCGATCCCACCACGCCAGATGCCTTTGACAACAACTACTTCTCAAATCTCCAAAGCAATCAAGGGCTTTTACAATCGGATCAGGAGCTGTTCTCGACGTCCGGAGCCCCGACCATTGCCATCGTCAACACATTCAGCAGCAACCAAAGTGCCTTCTTTCAGAGCTTTGCTCAGTCGATGATAAACATGGGGAATATTAGCCCCCTGACGGGGAGTAATGGGGAGATTAGATCCGATTGTAAGAAGGTTAATTAATTACTAATTGAAGCTAATTAAGGTTAATTGGAAGCTCATTTCCGAATATATATTGCATGTAAGTTGTTTGTCATCTTGTAATGACATGGCTTGAGTTTAATATAATAGTTAAAAAAATTACATCTAAAGTTACAAGTGATATGGTTGCGCAAGTTACTTCTTCACAATCCCTATATGTATATACAGGAGACTTATAACCACCCTACGATCTGCAAAAGACACCACGACAATGATTAAAGTGTTACAAAAATCAAAACTCTTATAGCTTTGTTCAACAAACTCTTTTTTTCTCTCTACTTTTTCCTTTCTTTGACTAAACAAAAAGACAGAAAAAAAAAAAAAAAAAAAGGGAGAATGAGGGGGGGGGGCGTGGGAGAGGATTGGGCTTTTGGCCCACTCAAAAAGTCCAACTTAGCTCAAGAAAATGAAATAAAAGTCTTCAATTTGTACTAAATCTCAGGTATTTAATTTAGAATGGTCTAAAATCTCAAATAATAGCCAAAATAAATGTAAAATAATATGATATTATTGTTCATTAAAATTCAAATTAATTAATATTAAAATAATAAACTATGACTGAAATGTTTTACTCTCTTAAATAAAAATCAATTTTTAATGAATACTAATTAGGTATTAAAATTATTTTTTATTAAAATCAAAGTGATTTACTATTAAAAAATAATTTTATATTAAAATTAAATAAATTAAAATTATTTATTAATAAATAATAATTATATATTAGAATGACTTATTTTATTGAAATATTTTTAAAATTAATTTAAATTTTATTATTTAATTGTGTCCATTATTGATATAGTTTGTTAAAATTAAATTAATTAAATTAAAACTAATAAACCAATGTGGTCGAATTTAATTCGATTCTTGATTCCATTATTTTTTTTTACCCCTTGCATTTACACATAACATATTTTAGAGAATATTTATAAAAAAAAGGATGATTTTTTATTTAAAACATTTTATTTCTGCAAGGTCAATTCTTGAACTAAAAAAAATATATTTTAGAAACTAAATTTTTAATTTTTTAAATTTTTACGGAAAATTCTAAGGAAAATGAAACTTTGGGTTAAAAACTCCATTTCAATGAATCAAAAAGTTAGTACTCCAATTGCACCTTATAAACAAGAAGTTACACTTGGTTGCAAAAGTCATTTGTAACCAATTTTACATTAAATAAAAATTAATGCATTTAAACTTTTAATATTTTATTTTGTTTTCATTTGTTTTAATGTAAAGAATTTTCGGTAAATTAAACACTTTTATTTATGTTTTTAAAAAAAATAATTTTTTTGAAATACAAGTAAATGTGTCTTTTAAAATATATTTTATACCAAAATAAATGAAACCTTTATTAAAATGTTTTTCAGTTTAAAATTTCATTTTTAAAATTTTCTGTTTTAGCATTTTTTAAATTTAAGGTGTGTTTAGGGTGATAAAAAGTGAGATAAAACGTGATTTAGAGAAACTTTTTACGTTTGATACACACATTTCAAACTGTATTTTTTTTTAGATGAACAGTAGGATTCTCCTTCCGATAAATTAGATTTTCGTTTGAACGGATTCAAAATTTTGTATCAGTCATGGCATTTTTGTAAACTAAAATGAACTCAAAATGGTTTCTACAATCTGTTTGGACGGAAATTGACTGTACGAATCTGTCGGAATGGTTTCTATAGCCCTAGGAAAAATAATTACAACGGTTGTCATTTAGTAGTTTAGGAGTCCGTGGTAAGAATGATAAAAAAAATTTTGTTATTTAATTAACTAAATTTCAGTTATTGACTTTTTTTTAAAAGATATTAAATTTTTTTCGAACTTCAAAAAAAGTAAAAATATATAAAAATATAATAAAAATTTTTATAAATTTTTAAAAATTTTTATATATTTTCACTAAAATTTGATGCACCTAAAACATCCCTAGAATTTACACTGAAAAGGTAATTTTTATACACTGCCCGTGTGAAAGAAAATTTTTAAATTGTTCATATGTTTGATAAAAATTTAAAATTTCTAACAATTTTCTAAAATATTTGATTATTTGATTGTCCACGTGGGCCTAACACTTCCAGGTGGCTTCATCACAGGACAGACAGCAGGAAATTAGAACCCTACCATTTACTACGCTACGGAGAATCTATTTTCCTCTCCTCTCCCTCCCTCTCTCTCTCTCTCTCGATACATATACGGTCTTGGCTCCATTTGTCTTTCCTCTGTCTCTCTCTAGACCAGATCGTTCATTGAAACGAGAGAACCATCCATGGCGGCGAAGAATCTAGTCAGAAGTTACTCCACTAAAGGGAGCTACCCCACCAATTTGTCAAACTCGCAAATCTGAGTCTCGATCGCGTCTTCTTCAAGCTTTTCAAAATCGCACCTTGCTTGAGGTCTCTCTCTCTCTCTCTTTCTCTACAACTGTGGAATTTTTTTTTGCCCCTTTGGCTCGCAAAACCCTAAAACGATTCTCATCCGAGGACTGTTGTATCATAATTTTCTTGGATTTCGGATTAGTGTGGTTGAGTGGCGAGGTCACAATCTTAATGACCTTTTCTTGTTTTCCTTAGGTTGAAGTTAGGGTTTTGATTTGGTTAACGAGTTAAATTTGGTTTTTTTTTTTTTTTTTTGGTTGCTTATGCTGACCATGAGAAATTAGGGTTTTTGATTTGGTGCAGTTAAGAAATTGCGTTTTTCTCTAATTTGGTTGAACCAAAAAGTTAGGGTTTTGATTTGGGTTTGTTGAGATTGAAAATGGGAGACGAGACGTCGAATACAATGAACCTGGACTTGAATTTGGGCCATTTTCCCTCAGCTGATAGTCATCCAGGATCGGGATCTTTGTCCAATGAGTCTGTGAGCGTGGAGGATTGGATAGATGGACCTCGGGTTAATCGACTTAGGGAAACGGCTCTTAGGCTGAGGGCTGGGCAGAGGTGGCGATCAGTGCGGCGACATGTTCCTGTTCCGATTCCCCCCGAAACTAGGAACATTGCCCTGGAGCTGATGGTAAATTCCAGTGGTGGCGGTGGTTTGCAAGCTGGGGAGGGAAGTGTCTCCCCCGAGGAAAGAAGTAATGAAGTTATAAAAATGTGCGACGACAATGCAACTTATGTAGAGAATGAGGCATTAGGAAAAAAGGAAGGTGAGGAAAAGGGCAATGAAGAGGAAGGAAGTTTCTTTGATTGTAACATATGCTTGGACTTGGCTAGGGATCCTGTTTTAACTTGTTGTGGTCATCTTTTTTGCTGGCCGTGCCTTTATCGGTGGCTTCATGTTCACTCGGATGCAAAGGAATGTCCAGTGTGCAAGGGCGAGGTGACATTTAAGAGTGTGACCCCAATTTATGGCCGTGGGAACAATGTCCATGAGCCTGAGAAGGATCTTAGTCTTAAAATCCCCGCTAGGCCCCAGGCACAGAGGATTGAGAGTTGGAGGCAAACTTTTCAGAGAAATGCATTTACTATTCCGATGGAGGAAATGATTAGGCGTCTCGGCAGTAGATTTGATTTGACCAGGGATTTGGTCCAAGTTCCGCCACAGAATCCAGACAATGCAGCTCAGAGAACTAATTCATTGATTAATCGGATCCTGACTTCTAGGGGAATGCGGATAGAACAGAATGTTGTGGTACCACCAGAGGATGTAGTTGATGTTGACTTGACAGAAAGCAGCCCTACCACCTCTGAGGTGGGTGAAAGCCGCCGGCTTTCATCCCTTCTACGTCGAAGATCACATACACATAGAGCTGCTACAATTTCCAACCTTACATCTGCTTTGAGCTCTGAAGAAAGGATAGTTAATTCATATTTTCATTACCATGATGGAGAAAGTAATCAGGAGCAGCCTCCCCCAGTTGTTGATGATAGAGATTCTGTGTCAAGCATTGCCGCTGTTATACACTCCGAGAGTCAGACAGTCGATACTGCAGTTGAAATAGATTCTACAGTGTCCCTTTCTACTTCATCTTCTGGAAGACGGCGTGATGCTTCGAGGGTTTCAGATGTGGACAGTGGAGATTCAAGACCTCATAGGCGGAGAAGATTGCACTAAAATAAGCTTCCTTCATTTAATTATTATCCCAGAATCTGAATAAGGATTTAGTATTCCCCCAACCTTTGTAAGTGCTAATCACCTTTATATAGGCTTTAATAACAGGATTTAGTATTTTTGCGGTACTCGTTGATTTTCATGAGAAACATTTTGATAGCTTTTGCTCTGAACATGCAGTTTGCAACATTGTTGCCTGCAGTCTGTGATTTCACTTTGGAAAATCAAATGTGTAGTGAAAGCGAGCAGGCCAACTTATTTGTAGCTCCTGTATATTAAGCTGGAAACTCTTATTTTTCTTTGTTTTTCTTTTTTTTTTTTTTTTTCCTTTTTTGATTAGCGGAAACTCTTTTATCTTTACTTGTATTTGTATATTTGTTTTCAACATCCTAATGTTCTTTGAATCTTTCTTTTTTATTTATTTATGCCTTTTTTTTAATGGGTAAAACTACAAGATTGTTCTGTTCTCGATAGGGAATGTGTGTGTGAGGCCAAGCATAATGTTGTTATTTTAGGCCTGCGTGTTAAGTTGCTGCACATGGACCATGATATGGCAAAGGGGAAAACATCTCAAAGAATAGACCTGCGTTGTGAATCGTTGCAGAAACTACTACATTGTGGTTGATCCTCTTCAAGTACGAGGGAATATTATCTGAAAGTTTATTTGCACGTCCTTTGAAGACGCGTCTTGATGCACGCGTCCATGGCTTTGTGGTCAGAATCCCTTCTGTTGTTGTTATTCATGAGTACGTTTTTTTTTTTTGGTGGGTGCCTGCTGCTCTCACCATCTCCCTTTTTTTGAAAGGTTTTCTTTTCTAAATTGGTTCTCTTGTTTTTCTCTGTTTGTATGATTTCCCTATTGTCCCAATTTGGTTAGAGTAACATTTGATGTGGGAAACATGCAGTTGCCATAGAATTGACTTGTCTATTGTGTTCTGGAATTAAAGTGGATGAATCTATTGATGGTGTCAGGTTTTTCATTTTTTGATTGGATTTTGAGCCATGCTATGCATAGTGTCGTAGTCAGAATTCTGCGATCTGGGTCGTCCATCTGCTGTATTCACAGCATATAATGTCTTCAATTGTTGTCAATGTTTTCTTGATGTTGTGCATTGTGATTAGTAGGAATGCATTCTGTATTGTGCGTAATGTTTATGATGGGTCACATTATTTTTCATTGGAGTAATTGCCCGCTCATTTGGGTTGTTTTTTTATTTTTTGTTTTTATTTTTTATTTTCTGTTTTGAATTTATTTTCTATTTTACACTTTTGAAAACAAGAAAAAAGTAAAAAATGCATTGGGTCACTTGTGTTTTCATCAAAACAAGAAAAAAGTTAAAAATGCATTGGGTCACTTGTGTTTTCAAAATTTATTTTAGAAAAGAGAAAATGCGTTTACACATAACATGAAAAATGATAAAAAATTATTTTGTTTTGAGCGTTTTTAATCTGCAGTAAGGAAATTTTCGAAGTAAAGAAAACAGAATATTTTTTATTTTTTTATTTTAAGATTTTAAAAACATAAAATAAAAACAGAAAATAAAAAATAAAAAAATAAATCAAATGTCACCTACGGTTCTTGGTTCCATATCCAATCCATGTCCCATGGAAACAGCTTAAGCTGAAATTGTGACCATTTCCTTTTTCTGCTCGTGGTTGACGGGAAAATTAGTTTATTTACGGTCATTGGAAAATGACTTTTTCCGTAATTAATAAGATTATTATTGGATAAAGTTTGAAATGACTAAGAGCAAATGTAAAACTCAAACTGAAATTGCAATTGCATTAGCTTGTTTAATTCTTACTTATGTAATGAATAGCATGAAAAAAAATTTACAGTACAGTATGGAGCCCGATGTAATTTTTAAATTATTGGAGGAAGTCCGTAATTTTTCAAAAGGTGGGGGAGTTCTTGTAGTTTTTATATTTAAACGATAAAATTATAATCAAATATTGGCGGAAAGTATGTGTAATTTATATGATAAAAATAATAAATTAATGGGCTGTTTATTAAAGAAAAATAACGTGTACAAAAAAAAAATTATATGAAAATATGTACGAAATGGTAGAGTTATCATTTTGTACAAAAATAATAATATTTTTGTGCGTTAAAAATATCATGTTGAAGTCAAGTTGGCGTTTTTTTTGTTGTTTTTTTGTTAAACCAAAAATTTGAGGCAAGGGTAATTGTTAGCAATATTTGAAAATAGGAGACCGCCTTTGTAAATTTTAAAATATTATATTAAGGCTGCATTTGGTGCACAAAAAGTTGATGAAAATCTCTGAAAATCTTAAAAAATCTCTATAAAATTTTAAACATTCCAGGTTTCTTAAAATTCAAAAAACGTTCAATATTTTTCTCAAAAAAAGTCGATAATTAGAATTCGATTAATCAAATAGTAAAATTTTTTTTGTCATTCTCACCATGGACTTCCAAACTACCAAATGACACTCATTTTAACTTTTTTTGTGGTATTTTCAAAACCGTTTCGACGGATTGTAAAAACTGTTCTGACGAATCGCATGGCCAACTTTCGTCTAAACGGTTTTTACAATCCGTTTGGATGGATTGTGGTGTAAAGAAGTCATAAATGCTTAAAATTTTGAATCCGTCCAAGTAGAAATCTAGTCCGTTGGAACGAAATCTTACTATTCATCTCCAAAAAAACGCGATTTGAACTGTGTGCACCAAACGTAAAAAATTTTCCTAAATTATGTTTTATCTCACTTTTTGGTGCGCCAAACACAGCCTAAAATTGAGAAAGAGAAAGTGTAATTTACTTATTTTCATTTAAGGGTGTGTTTGATAAAAAATGAGATAAAGTAAGATAAGTTATGAATTCATAATTTGTATAATGAGATAAAAAGTCAATAATTTTTAAAAATTTTAAAAATTTTACAAAAATTTTTAAGAGTTAACGGTAAACCAAATGAAACTCAAGTAGAATAGTAGAATAGAGTAGAATAGGAGTGTAAGCACACTGCTCAATGACAACTTTCACTCCCCCATTTATTTTTGTGCTCACGCTGAAACTCACAAATGGACAGGTCCTTATGCAACTAGGCTTTGGGCCCCATCAAACCGACGGGTCTAATTCAAAATTTTTATTATTTTTCTTTAAACAATAAATTATTACTAAACTATATATTTGATCATATACCCTATTAAAAATAATAATTATTAAAATTATTTATTCTATTAAATTATTTAGCATTAACACCTTCTCAACAATGATGTCCAGAATTTATAATAGCTAGTAAAAAATTCAACCAGCGTGGAAGAAAAATCGAACACTACCCCAACAAAAGTCTCGTCTGAACTCAATTTCACCAAAGGGAACAAGAGATCAAAGTGGAAGCACCTGGGATTCGGATTTTCCCATATCTCTACAGCATAGATACGTACCCAACCAAAGCCAAGTTGTTGCCCTAGTTTGTTTATATAAAGATAAGAGGTCTCGTCAATCACTGGTGCCACGACAAAAGCCGACACCGACAATATTCTAATCAACAGCAGTTCAAGATCCCCCCATGTGACAGAAAGCTCCAAATGTAGCGAAAATCGTGCCTAAAATTCTTCCAGACAATTTCTCATCGAAAGCAACAAACAGTTGAAAAGAATCAATGGAGCCGGCATCAATCTACAAATATTAAAAAGAAAAAAACATGACCCTTTAATTTTATTTATTGATAAATAAAAAAAAAATCATTAATAATTTACAGTCTTCAATACCTTACACCAAGGAACATATGTGGTAAGAAAAACTCCCGATTGCTAATTTTCCCTCTCTTCTCGATCATTCTAGTAAACAATTCATATACATTTTTTTAAAGGTACAGATTGATCTATCTCTCTCTCTCTCTCTCTCTCTCTCTCTATCTCTTCCCCCCTCCCCTCCCAAGTACCTATTAGTTTCTCTTAATGTTTTCGTAATTTATACCAAAAGACACTCTTTCTTGGATCTTTCTCCACCATGTTGGTTGTTTGTTCTCTATATTCTCAAAAAAACGATGAGAAACTATAATCTGCAGACATCCATGAACTAATATCAACGCCATATTTGGTGTTGTTGCTGCTTCTGCTTCTAAAAACAAAAGAGCACCCAGTACACAAAACTGCTGAATTGTTGAGTAAAGAGGCCGATTCCACAGTTGAAGAACCCTCAACTCCAAGGCCGCAATGAAACAACTTTACCACCCTTCACTGCTTCGGGTTACGTTTTCTTCTTAAAAGCTCGGCATAAAGAAGCTCGTTCCACGAATCTGGCACACCGGGTAGACACCAGTGGCTGCAGTCCTGGAACCTCAAAGGCGATCTCCTCTCCTCTTCGGTCAAGTTCAGCTTCCGGTAAATTGATGGGTGGCCATCCTTCCGATAGTCTGTCATTCTTGTGATATTCAAGTAAGAGACTTTGGTTTTCATCCCTTTCAACACCGACTCCAGTGCTTTCATCTTTGGTGGATATTGAGACAGATAGGTCTTGTTCTTGATGGGCTCGGTTTCGTGGTCGCATTGCCCACCAGAATTCCATTGTCCACCGCTGCAGACAACAATAGAACCAGCTCTCTCTTTTATATTGAATTTTTAGTTTCAATGATTCAATGACGACAAAATTAAACATATCTTTCTCAAGGAAAAGTTGGTAATATTTGAAAGGCAAATTGATTGGACAAGGAGTGGGAATGAAAGTAAATAATAATAGTAATAATCAACATATTTTCTCAATTGGTTTAGCGCAGTTTACCTGAAATGAGAAGCTGAATAACCTCTGAAGAAGACCAGAGTTTTCTTCGGATTTATATGGGCATCAACCCATCTCCCCCATGTTGTTACAGCTCTCCGAAATGCCTCAACAACGTTCAACTCGCTGTACACGTGGCTCCCTTCTTGATAATAGTCTTTCCTGCAACAGTTTGATGATTTTAGCAGATCAAAATAGAATCTATCTTGATTTTTAATGAAGTTTTACCCTTTGGAAGTCTTCTCATGAGTCCACCAGTGTCCCGTGTTGAAGATTAATATGTCTGCACTTTTATATTGATCAGCAGATCTCCCAATTATGTCTAGCCGAAGAGTTTCCTTCTTCGATCCATTTTTGTCCACCATTTCCCATTCTTGAACTAAGAAAGGAGTCACAAAGAATTCTACTGTGCAATCATAATCCTACCCATCCATCCATTTGATACCCAGAACAGAAGGAACAAAGAAATTTCACAAATTAATGACAAATCAAAACATTGATGGGAAAACAAGCTTATAGAGTAATCAAATTATTTTATTGCGGATAAAAGGGATTGGCTAAACAACTTACTTTGAAAACAAAAGAATAAGATGCTTCAGTACGAAAATGGTGCCTGCCAGATGCCTCATAAACCTTGCTTTTATCTTTCACTGAGTTTCTAAGAATGCAAATCAGAGATTCCCACATATTTCTATTCAGGGAATCCCCAACAAAAACCAATCTCTTTCCCCTTAACAATTCCAGCATGTGACTTCCATTCAACCTGCTATTATCAAGTTCATCAATATCAATGCCAGTAGAGGGGGGGGGGGGAATAAAATAAAAAAAAAAAAAAAAAAACTTCAATTATAGATCAACTTAAACTTTAACATGACATAATCAGTATACAACTTTTAGATTTTATTATATATATATATATATATATTATTAGACACAAACCAGAACACCCAGAGACAGAATCCACAAATACATCTAAATAAGCGTAGAAGAAAAGACAACCCAGAAGCTGGAATGATCATTCAGATTATGTTAAAAACAGAAGTTTGAAAATCTACACATTTGATACTATCAGAAAAAGATCACAACTTCAGAACCAAAAAAATAAAAAAAATAAATAAAAATAAAAAAATATGAAATAAAAAATTGGGGAATCCAAAGAAACTAGATAATAACGGAAGAAACCCGGTTATCAAATTATCAGAAACAAATAGTCTGATTGATCACTTAAATCTCAGTTGTAGAAAACCTAAAATTCAGATGAATTAAAAATGATAAAGCCATAATAAAAAAATCACAACTCATCAATTTCAGATTAACCAAAGATAAAATTCAGAAAAAAAAAAAATCACATGAGAAAAATAAAATAAGACATCATAACACTCAAATAATAATACAAGACATGGGCTTCCATTTGAGCTGATGTTTAGGAAGAGAGAGAAAGAACAAATAATAAATTAAATTCGACCTCGGTTTTCACTATCCTTTTGCGTAGAAATCTTATTTATAAGAAATTTGCAAGATTTAGTATAATAAACAGAAGTTTGAAAATCTACCTATTTGGTACTATCAGAAAAAGATCACGACTACGGACCTTAAAACATATAGTAGCAGATTGATCACTTAAATCTCAGTGGTAAAATTCAGATGAATTAAAATATAAGGACATGATAAAAGATTTCCCAATTACAGACTAAAAAAAAGAAAAAAGAAAACTTTACCTTGGAAGATTGCAGCCCTTGGGCTTCCATTTGAGTTGATAGTAACCATTATCAGGTCTACCATTAAGAAAACAATTGAATTGCTCATCAATCAGTGAGCATGACCCCGGTTTATACAGAGGATATGAATCATCTCTCACCCATTCTCCATCAAACAAATTACAATTCATCAGAGATTCAACTAAATTCTCACTCCTCTGCTTTGCCGACACAACAGCGGCAGCATTAGTCTTATTGCTCTGTTTCTTCAACATAGAAGAAGTAAGATTAGCAACAACACCACTTGTCGCTATAAACCTTTTCTCTTCATTCCCAGCAGCATTTTTCTTCACTTTATCGTTCAAACCTTTGTTCTGACTCTCGGCCTGGACTTTCGGCACTGAATTAACAGACTGATTAGCTGAAACTGGAGATTTGGGGCTCTGATTGGGCTTTAAGGGTTGAACTTTCTGACTACGGTTTTGTGAAATGGGTGATTCTTTATTCAAAATGGGTATTTGATTTGTGGTGTTCTTCGATCTGGTAGTGCTGATTGGTGATTGAAGAGGAGGAATTTTGTCGGTTTGTTGGGATGAGTTTGGGAAAAAGTGAGAGACTATCGAAGAGAAGTGAGATCTGTACGAGTCTCCAGATAAAATTGATGTTGTTTTGGAAGATGTCGTGGAGTTAAGGGAAGTAGTAGTGAAGAGGTTGGGGAACCATGGAAAGGAAGAGTTTGAAGAAGGATTGAAGGCTAAGAAAATAGTGAAAGCAAAGAAAGCGAACATGAACCCATATGCAAAGGTAATGGTTCTTTTGGTTCGGAGGATGGAGAAGAGGCTCTTCAGTTCTGACAACAGACTTCCGCCATTGATGGTTGCGTGATGCTTCGTTGCATCCGCCATCTAGGCTTTGTCTTCTGCTCCGTGTTAGAAACACCCAGAATTGTAACTGTGAGAGAGGAGAGAGACAGAGATAGAGGAGAAGGGGGCAGACAATGGTCTGTGGTGAGTGGGCTTTAAGCGCGCAGATATAGAGAGAGAGAGAGAGAGAGAGATCGTGTTTTCATTGTTTGTCATTCCTTAGGACTGTTTGGTTAGGCGCGTAATGTTAGTTTGCGTGTCGATTACACGAAGGAATTAAAGTTTAAGATTAATTACGATAACAACCTCTTCATTTGTAACAGATTTTTAATTATTCCCTTCCTCTCTCAACCCTAACACTTTAACTTTTTATATATTTAAAAAAGTTTTCGTTTAAACACAGCTCGATGAAGTAAGTTAAATAATCAAACTTTTGTATAATATAAATTTATTAAGAACAAAATACCCTCCAATAAAAAAAACAAATAAATTTTATTTTTCTTATACTTTCTTTACTCATTGAAAAATTAATTTATAATAAATTTTATAAAATAAGAATTTATAAAAATTATAAATTATTTATATCCTTATTTTTGTAATTAGCACTTATTTTTTGTAATTATCTTTTAACCTATGAAATTTGATTAAAACATAATGATAAATTATTAATTTAATATTAATTTATTTTAATTTGAGGAAATAGTAATAAATAATATTACTAAAAATAATTATTTATTTATATCATAAAGTTTTTTAGTAATAAATAATTTTATTTTTAATAGTAAATCATTATGAATTTTTTAATATTAATTAATTTTGATTAATATAAAAATATTAATAAAAAATCATCCCAATAATAAATTATTATTTATTAAATTTTAATTTTTATTTTAATAAATTCAATTATTCTTTATAACATTTATTATAAATTAATTTTTAAATGGATAGAAAGAGTGAGAAAAGAATAAAATTTATATATATGTATATCTATATGTATGTATTTATTTATTTTTTCTTGTATTTGAGGGTATTTTAATAATAGTAAAGTTATATTATATACAAAAGGTTAACTATTGACTTTATTCTATCTAACATTTCCATCTAACACAGCAACAGTATTTAGATAGAACCCCTTTTTAAATAGATGAGACGATCAAAGTATTAGAGTTAATAAATAACAGAAGTAATTAGAAATTAAGTATAATTAAAAATGCATCAATGTAATTAATCCTAAATTCTAATATGATAGATTTATTGAATACCTCACAACACAATATCTATCTATTTGCACTATTATAGGAAAAACACTAAGGTTGGACGAAATCTTATTTTCTTATGAATATTTTTTTTGTGAATTTTTTTTCTATAATATTTTTTAACTTCTTATAATTAATTCAATAACATTAAAAATTAATTTTTTTATAACTATCACGTAATTATATAAATTCAATTATTTATATTTTTATTTATTTTAAATACCCTTTAACTACTTAATAATTTTTTCTAACAAAATAAATGTATATAAAATCTCTAAAAATCTCTACACATGTTAATAAATTTCAACGATTCCCTATAAATTTCTAAAAAAAATCTTTTCTTTCTACTATTGATCTCTTTATTTTGTTAACTATCTGTTTAGTAAAAAAATCTAAAAAGACAATATATCAATATAATTTAAAATTTTATAGCAACAAATATTTTAAAAAATAAAGATAGGGCAACTTAAAGAATTTGGGCGTCCAAAAAAAAATTATTGTTGCAATTGTCACGTAAATTTTAAAAAAAAAATGAAATCACCTATGGTACATAGATTATTTTTAGATAAAAATTAATATATATATATATATTTGGATAAAGCTGATGAGATTAATAAAATATTACTTATTTGACCCTAAAGACTCGTAGGCTTTCTGGTCATTTGATTTGAATGGTATTAAAAAGGATGAAGGGAAAGCGGAGAGCCGGAGAACAGCAGGGTTGCCACTGCCGGTCCAAATGCCACTATTTGTTGGGATAATAGCAGAACTGCCACTACCGTCATGTGAGAGTTTAGTAAAGCAATCACCACCAACATGTCGCCACCTGTAACGCACACCAATTGTTTAGTGGACTTGATGGTGGCTGATTGCTGTTCTCCATTGTTTGGAAACGGAATATTTCACCCGGCTACCATTTAGAGCACTCACCTTGGAGTTTTTAAATTTGAATTATTATTGTAAGATAAAGATTTAAAATATAAATTTTAGTTAAAAATACGTTGTATTAGAATTTTATAAGAATCCCAAAAAAAATAAATAAATAAATTCATGAGGAAGAGTTTTTAAATATAGAAACTCGAATTAAGGTCTCTATTCATAAAAAATATATATATAATTCATTACTTTTCTGTTTCTTTTTCACTCAATCAAATATTTACTTTTAAATATTAATTTATTAATATTTAATTCCTTATTTTATTTTTAATAAATTAAATTATTTTTTTTACTTGTAAAATGATATATAATCAGTAATAATGTGATTCTTAAATAATTTCTTTTATATTGAAAATTAAAAATATTAAGCAAAGAGTTAAAAAAAGGGGGAGAAAATTAATATTTTAATATTGTAGAGCTTAGTTATAGAGATTCTGATAAAATTGTTGAGTAGAGGGTTTGTAAATTAAGAAAAAAAAAATGATATTTGTATCTATAAAATAAAAATTTGTTAAAAGATAGCAATTCCTTTTATAAAACCCCTTTGATGAATAAATAGGGGTGATGTTAAAAAAGCATTCTAATCTTCAATTTTTCACTTTCACACATTTTATCATCTCTTACCAAGAAAGATTGGGTTATTTATAATTTCGTTTGACTTAGGTTTGCATTAAATAAAAAATTAAATTAATTTTTGCCCATTTTAAAATTTTACACTTTGAAACCGAATCAATTATCATATAAAACCGAATCAATCTGATTTTATTAATTAATTTGGTATAAATTCGTAATATAGTTATAGAATTTGTGAAGAATAGCAGATATAAAATCAGGTTATATGTTAACCCAAATTTAATATGATTTGGCCCAATAGTAAAATGGATTAATTACTGTATTTTTACATTAAATTTTAGTTATTTGAGTAAAGACACGAATATAAATATGATTATAAATTTAAACACAACACATCAACGTAATAAACAAATGTAACATTGACACTTAGGCCCCGTTTGGGGTAAGAAAAAATAAGATAAATTGAGATAAAATGTGGTTTGAGGTTGATTTTGGCGTCACTTTTTTTTGAAAATTCTCAAACCGTGGGAACGATTTGCCAAATCCATTCCCACGGATTTAAAAAAATTCACAAAAAATAACGACAATGGTACTCGTTTAAAAGCTCTCGATACGAAGAATATGATTGTATAAAAAATTTATACATTCGGATAACCTACTTTCAGATTTTTTATTTTTTTAGCGAAATATTGGATTTTTTGAAAATTAGTGATGGCGGGAAAATTAAAGGTAAAAAAGTTGTTAGAGATTTATAGAGATTTTCAGTGTTTTTTTATGCCAAACGCAGCCTTAGTGTTTTTTTATGATGTTCATATTTTTGTTTTAAGGGTGAAATTTAGAAATTAAATATTTGAATTCAAAAGCCTTAATTATTAGAATTGAATGGAGGTAATTGTCATTATATAGTTGGAATATTGTACTATGTCACCACAAATTCGCACTGACGTAATTAATGAATTTATATATTTTTTAATTTTGATTTTAGACTTCTTTATCAAGTATTGGAAAATTAAAATTTTTTTCATAACATTAGGAAAAGTCTAAATTCACATCATTTAAGCTTGTATTCCCAAAAGGAGTATAGTGATATGGGCTTCGCATCTTGGTAGGTTTGTTGTCACTTTCATTACACTAAATGATGTGAATTAATTGAAATGGCAATACAAATGAAATATATCTATATATATATATATATATAATAAATAATAAGTTAAATTGGAGTTATATTGTCATTATCATCCTTTTGCTTCTCTCAAGAGAAAGATTTTATTTATAAGAAATTTATCAGTAAAAAAGAAAATATCATCCGGCCTTGAGGAAGAAAATGGAAATTAAAAGATGGTAATTAGGAAAGTTAAAAGTGGAACAAAGCTCTCTCTTTTGTGGATATTCAAAAATGGGAAATAATCACTTCTCACACTATGTTAATATATATATATATATATATAAAAGTAAATGGCTTGTTATAATTAGGTGAAATGACAATACAATAACATGGTTTTACGTATTGATAATATACCAATATTAATGGGACCAAAATGAAGTCTTAAAATACTTTATGAATAATATATAGTTAAAAATACTTAAAAATAATGTAGAATAAAAATATATAACAATCTCAAGCTTTAAGTGTAATTCTCAAACTTGTCTCTCTAAATTTATTTGTTTTTTAAATTAAACTATATTTTTAAAATATAAATAGAAATTTTATAAAAGTAAATGGTCTTAGTACTAAAGTAGATATATTTTGATACAAGAGAATACAAAAAGAAAAATTTAATATATAAATACATATAATTTATAAAAATATATATATTTTTAATACTTTGAAACAGTTCGGATCGGTATATTTAATTCTCAAGTCCATGTCGAATAAATAAACAGGATCGAAAGATGTTTTACGGTTAAACAATAATAATAATAAAGCTAAACTAACTAGACAAGTCAAGTTATATTCATGTTCTTTTACTAAAAATTCATTCGAGATTAGTTTATTATAAAATAAGTTAAATTTGAACTTAATTTATACCTCAAACTGGATTCAAATTCAACTTAATAACCCTTGAGGTTGGTCCAGCGGCTTGAGGGAGCATTTCTTACAGAGTTTGCTTGTGTTCGATTCTAAGGGCCACCCACCATAAGCGTAAGCTTGTAACTTATCTAGTCGGCGGATTTGTGGGGTATTCGTCTGTTCCCGGTTTATCGATCGGCTATACGGTCCATTGAGGACTGTAATAAATCGACCGGGTTCCGGGTCACCAAAAAAAAAAAAAAAAACTTACTTGAAATCAACTTATTAAAATTTAATCTAAAATTTTAACTAATTAAATTTCTAACACATTTTCAAATCCAATGGGATTTTCAAATTGATGTTCGACAATCTATTACCTGAGTGATTTCGCTTGGCTTACTTCTGGTCCAAGTCTATAAAAAATAAAAAATAAAAAAAAATGATGGCATAGTTGTAAAATGGGGCAAAAACTGAAAAGCATACTAAAATTAATGCCCCTACAAAGTCCATGTGCGTTGACATATTTTTGCATCAAAATCACGGTGTTTTCTTCCACCTGTCCCTCTTTCAATACTTAAAGCATACACTCATATAAAAAAAGAAAAGAAAATAATTATAAGATATAGCAGTAGCTTCCGCGTGGGCCCTCGGGGTAGTCTTTGCTATTTGGTTTTACCGTACCCAGAGGTACGTGCGTACGTGTCTCCAAACCACAACGCAACACCATCGTTTCAAGAGCCGACCGCGCGTATGATGATGTAGGGTTGAGATCCAGGGAGAACCAACTCCTCACTCCTCGATTTGTTAACCCAGCGACGGTGCGTCTGTCACTGTTATCCTAGAACTCTCTCTCCCTTTGCGTAATCTGTGTTGTATACTGCGTGTGGGGTCGGTGACAGTTTATTGGGTGACAGCTCAAGAGCTGAAGAAAAATCCAAAAGGGGGGAGGGGGGCATGGGAAGTGAATGTGATGGCGGTGGACAAGGTAGAGAAAGCGGACACTGCAATCCCATCTTGCATTCGTCGCCACTCAACGTCCTTCTTATCATGTAAAAAAAAAAAATAATAATAATAATAATAACACGTACACATGCCAATCTACTCAATATAGGGTCCGTTTGATTTGTAAATTTTGGTTAAAAATTTTTAAAAATTTTTATAAATCTCTGTTAATTTTATATCACATTAACTTTTTTTTCTCACTGCACGCATTACGAACTCTCCCAAAATCACAATTTATCTCAATTTATCTTATTTTTTCTTACTTCAAATAAACCATAGTGTGTGACAAAATCCCACCAAAAAGTTATAATTCAAATAAATTTTATGACGTGTTATTTTTATATTAATTTTTTTCTGTCCAAACACGACCTTAAAAGCTGCCCTACTAAAGTGTTTGTATGTAGCCTTTTTATGAATTTTAAATGGCATTTGGTCTAATTTTTTATTTTTTATATTATTCGGATTTATGTGTTTTATATTTTAAAATTTTCAAATTAAGGAAGCAAAATAGTCTATTTTTCTTATTTTAACATTTTGCTTATTTACAATTAAAAATATTCAAAATAATTTTTTATTATTTTTCATTTCATGTGTAAACCTATTTTCTGTTTTGCAAAATAAATTTTGAAAACACAAGAGACCAAATGTGTTTTGAATTTTTTTTTTTAAAACGTAAGATGAAAAATGAGCTTAAAATAAAAATTAAAAAAAAAACAAAAAAAAAAACCAATTGCTACCTTATTTTTTCAAAAAAGTGTTAATTCTTTTTTTTTTTTCGCTAAGGAAATTCATTCTATTTTCATTCTGTAATTGAATTAAAAAGATAAGAATTTTTAATATCTTTATTTCGTATTGATTTTCAATGTTTTCCCCCCACAGACTCAAATTAACTTCAAATACACGATCAGTTCCGAATTTTGATTTTTTTATAATATTTTCAATAGTTAAATTTTCTTTATAATAAAATTTCAGTCAAAAATAAAAATTGAAACTAAATTAGGGACTAGTGTAAAAAGTTGAAATTAAAAGTAAAGGTAAGCTTGTTTGACTTATATAACAATTATTGGAACCCACCGAAGACACTTGCCAAGTGACATTAGACTACACACTTCACATTAGCATTTAGTGTTTGATAGTAAGTAACAATATTACCGCTAGGATATATATATATATGTATGTATGTATGTATATATATGTATGTATGTATATATATGTATGTATGTATGTATATATCATGCATGATGTGAGCTTGTCATACTCCATGTGACCCGAGTCTTGATTTCCCATTATATATGATGATGTAACTGTCCTACATGACATGTATATGTGTGTATAACATAATCAAATGCATATGGGTGTGGTCTATTTGGAGTTGGACCCCTGTTGATTGTTGGATATACTAAAAGTAATTCCATAAATATACGGCTTGGATTTGTCGGTGCTGAATCAGTAAAGGTTAGAAAACTTATTTATAATTTAATACTTTTAACTAACGAATATTATCATTTATTCTAAAATTCTTGTTTATGTTATGTTTTAATTATAAATTAAACTGGGCACTATTCTACTGCATTACGTTATCAACATCAATCCCTCTTGACAGAATCTTCGAAATATATTAAAAATTATATTATTTTTATATTTTACACATTCATTGTTTTGATATTACTTCACGTCATCAACACAAAAATATCAAATAATTATTAAAATTTTCTAATCAACCAATCATGCACAGAGTAGAGTAGGGAGAATGGAGAATAACACCAGAGGATTAAAGTGAAAACCCATTTCACAGGGAAAAAATATCAAATACAATTCCATTTTCAATGGGTTATAAGACTCGAATTCACTATGATTCACTTATACAAATCATTTTGGGTCACAAGATTCTATCCGAATCCACTATGATTCACTTGTTGAAAACAAAAAGAAAAAGGAGGAAACTAAATTAAAATTAAATTAAAAGAAAAGATGACTTCCACGAAATAATGAAATGAGAGGCAGAAATATATATATATATATATATATTTTTTTTTATTAATTTTTTTTTCAAATAACAGTTGCAATAATATATATATATATATATATATATATATATATAATCAGAACAAAACAGAAAATGCAGGAAGACCGAGGACTGTGATGTACACAGTTTCCTTAAAACAGATTCGTCCCCTCTACCTGTGCGTGAGGTTATATGGACGTCTGTTTCCCAGGATACAACGGTTAACAACAGCACCGAAGATAACACAGACTTCGATACTCTCGACGAACAATAAACAAACGCAGAACACTATCACTGGAAGAGAAAATACGCAGAGAAGAAATAAGATGAAGAGAGAGAGAGAGTCTTTTTGCTGCTGTATATATTTTTTGTAAGCAGGGAAAAAGGCTGTATATATAATGTGGGGAAGAGGGGCAAACTAGGAATTAACCTACTGCAGTTACAGAATTAAATCAGTTACATAATTAAGCCAATATCTGTAACTGCTGGTGGATAATTAAAAGGCTAAAACTAGACCACTCGCGAGACCCGTTTTTCGTGTCCGCAGGTCGCGCGCTTGCACACGACAGAAGTTTATCGGGCCTCCGTCGGGGCGTAGGATTTGCACCCCCCCTGTGCGTGCGCGCGAGGCATAGTATACTTAACATTGGTTACCACTCATAAAAAGTGTAACCATATATGAAGCACTTAACCTCTTACCTCTTCTCCAATGTGGGACAAGTGTTTTCACACTTTCCACTTAGCCTTTCACACTTTTCAATCAAGAGTGCTCTATGGAAAATGCAATTTCTCATTCACCATTTCCTATTTAATTCCAAATTTTCCAACATCACTTGCACAAATCATTTTGTCACCTTACTCGATTCATTTAATAAATCCTAACAAATGGACTTCCGGATTCACTCAAAAAAAAAAAAAACAAACAAACAAAGGTTAGAGAAAGATCGTGAAAACTTTCAAGATGAAAAACTCTCTCTCTCTTTAAATCTCTATAATATGTCTCCCTATCCATCTATACATTAGGATTGGGTATATATACATAAAGTTACAAAATTCTATTCCAACTGGAACTCAAATAGCAAAATCTTTATAATATTTAGAATATTCATCTGGGCGATCTGTTAGGCTCCCAGTTCCTTGCCTGTGAAGATATCAATCTCATATATATAGAGCTACGAAATTCTATTCCAACTAGGACTTAAATAGTAAAATCTTCGTAATATTTAGAATATTTGTTAAGATAGTCTTTCCCTTGCCTGTGAAGATATTCGACCTCTCAAGTTGCCTACGCCCAGCCTACAGGGTCTATTGGTATTCTACAAAATTGTTTGAATAAATTTTGTAAAATTTTACTTGATTCCAACTTTGACTTTGATTGCAGTTTATTTCGTTTTTGCAGATTCTCTGAATTTTGAATTATCTTTTTTTCTTTTTAAATTCGGAAACAAATATATCTGTAATATTTAATCTAAGATTTGTTTGAATTTGTCAACATAAAACTTTACATAATTATTTTTTAATCATTTTTTCAATATTAAAAATATTGAATAACTATGTGTACTCCATGAAACTAAATGAATTTCAAATGGAATTGGGCAGAGAAATGACATTGTCACTAAATTAAATATACAAATAATATAGTAGCACAATGAAATTATAGGTCATGGAGTAGAATTCATAGTGAACTATAACAGTGTTAAGTATATTTTACTCACAAATTATTTAAAAAAAAAAAAGAAAGTAAGTTTTCATTCATTACAACAAATTTCTTGTATTGTTATCTAGTTTGTTATTCCCTGTTATCGAAGAAAGTGGGAAGTGAGGGTCTAAGGTTGTAACAACTAAATAAACCCACTTTCTCCCACTCTGTTTAGAAAATAATTACTGTCGAATACTTGATCAAATACTTGAGAAATTAATTTTTTTAATTGATTATTTATTTATTTTGTGAAATTTTGGTCAATTTGATTGATAAACAAAAGGACAAACCAATGCCATATTGGTCCGCTGGGAAAACCCAGGAGGCAAAAAAGTAAAATCAACACAAAACAGGGGTATTAATCAGGGCTAGTCTATTGATATTTTAAGTTGTTAGATGTAATCGTCAAGTAATAGTATCTTGTTCCTTTTTAAGGGGATATTGATTGTGATAACAAGACATGAACATGAAAATTGACATTATTTTCCACATTTAGCTCGAATTACTTCATTTTTTTATTTACAATATTATTAGATTGTACATAAATTTATCACCTTAAATTCGGGTTAGGTTTAAAAAAATTAACTACTTTCAAAATTTGTTTAAATTTAAATTATATATTTAAATCTCTAAAAATTTCTGAATTTGTCAAACATCCCTAACTAATTTTGTCTATAATATTAAAAAAATATTATTTGAAAAGGATTTAAGTTCCATTTTAGAACTAAGAAAATGTTAAATAATAATTGTCACCGCTACTTGGACTACTGTTTTACTAAAATACTAATTATTTGAAAATCGAAAGATTTATATCATGCCACATAAGAAAATTATATGCGGTTTCTCCCGTTGATCATATTATTTTTAATTTAATATTGGTAAATTTAATTATTTAAAATATTTCAAAATAAAGGGTATGAATTTAAATTTTAAATGTTAAGAGTATTTTTTTATATCTTAGAGTGTCCAGACCAGTTTGCGTGCACTTTAATTAATCTCTAAGGATTCTTAAGTTAACGACTAGATGAATATTCAGTAGTTATAAGGAGACTCAAAAGACTAATTACTAAGGAATAAATCGAAGATGTTACTAATTGTGTTAACCCTCAAGGTTAAAAGTATTTATTTGTAATTAACTAAATATTAAGTAAAAATAAATGTAATTATCCTAAATTACCAAAAAAGTTATATAACATATAAAAAGATTCTCTTTTCTTTTTAGTTTATCCCCTTTTGATTATAGTTAAACTAGTGATAATTATAAAAAAATCTAGCACGCTTATATCGGCAACGTGCTAGGATTATTTTTCAATTAGTTTTTTTTTTTTTTTTTTTCATATGGAGTATTTTTACAAAGGAAGTTTAAAAAGAATAGCATTTGATAATAAATAAAATAAAAATAAATTGTTATGAATCTATAAGATTTATCTAAGAAAATTAATTTGTTAATAGAAAACTGTCAATGACATACATTTGTTTTATATAAAAATTTGAGAAAGGAAAATGACAATTGATGGAGGAAAAGGGGTCCAATTTCAAAGTCCTTCCCATCCAACTTTTTGCCAACTGCGTACTTTTGTTCACCGACACCAATTTCTACAAACTACTCAAATTTTTATTTCTCCTTTTCTTTTAAGCCCAACCAAACATGTCCTTAATTGTTAACAACTCAATTATTGGATGGGCATGTCAGTCCAAGGGCCTTCATTCTCAACGGAAGAGTCCAATCCAAAGGCAATGTATACCATCAGAAAATATATATATATATATATATAAATCTATGATAGATGCAGCCTGCAAACGGGTACGATTGTGAAATTTGCTTTAACTGTCAAATATTTCACACACAATTCTTTATTTCATATTTAGGTATCGTTTAATGGGTTAAAAATCGGCATAAATAGATTAACTTTTGACGAACGAGTGTTTGATGAAATATTAATTTTTTTATTTTTATACTCAGTAATAATAATTTATTTAATTTAAAAATTATTAAAATTTTTATTAAGTACACAAAAAATTATCTAAAATTTTTAAAAATCATTAAAAATTTTATGAAACATACAAAAGTTGATAAAAGATGCTAAAATTGTCAAAAATTACTATTTATTTCACTAAACACGTAAAAAAATTCACCTACTAATTTTTTATCGAAAATATAATAAAAATTTAACTTCCAAACCAAACCTTTTTCTCCAACTCTTTTCGAGTTTAGCCTTTCGAACTTTTCACTTTGAAAACTCAAGTCAAAGAAAGCAACTAACATAAGATCATTGAGCCCCCAAAATTAGCTACTCCAAAGTTCAAACAATGAAAAGGGAGTCGACTTGCATTTTCGAATTGCGCAATTCTTATATGATGTGTAATGTTAAAAGTGTTTTTATATTACACAAAAATCAATACAATTGATATTAATTAAAAAATTAATAAATAATATTTTTTATATCTTAGAGATCGTCTTTGCATGCATAAAGAAAATGAAACCTTCAAAAATATTGAGGGGGGAGGGGGAATTTTACTTTATGTTATTGAATTTTACCTAGAAATATTTTAATACCTAAGTTTTTTTTAATAATAATTAAAGGTCTAAATTTTTAATTAGTTGTAATATACATTTCAGTAACCATTTTATCCCTAAAAATTAGACAATTATTGGTGAGAGTACAAGGTAAAATAATCATTGATAAGTGACATTGTAACTTATTCAAATACTAGTGACCAACCCGTGCCTACGACACTCCTCAACTAAAATGAAATATATTAGCACATTTTCTTTTTTTAAAAAATTGAAAATAAATTTCATTTTCATCGTATTTTTTTCTTCAGAAAAAGTAAAGCACAATTTAAAAGTTATCAGTTAAATATCCAATACAAACTCAAAATTCAATATCACAATCACATTTATAAAAGAAAATATCATGACATGCTTACAATCAAAATACTACCAGATTACTTGATTACTCAACAATGAGTCAACTTTAGAAGTAATTAAATAAAATGTGAAAGATCTTCTTAAAAAATCCCCTTTACTTGCATATATGTTAACTGGAGATCTTCACGATAGTTTCCTAAAAATACACGCGAAAAACAAAACTATTGGATAACTCACTGAAATTGGTTTTTAGTGGAAGAAATTACAAAATGCATTTAAGAGTTTTTGTTGTTTTAGCTGGTAAGCTACTACCAGTGCCCTTAAAAAAAAAGAACATTGAAATATGAACTATGAAAACCAAGTAAAAAAATAAAAATTAAAGGAGCACCAAACATACTTGGGTGAAATTGTTACCATAGCCAATTTTGTTTAGAGTATTCTATTTTATATAGTTTGAAATTGTTGGCACCCTAGGAGCTTGATTGTTACTTTGGGTCTTTTGCTATTCTGTCTCTTAACGAAAGACCAGTATTGCCATCCTCAAAGTACTAATATGGAAGTTTTTGCCAGAATGAGTGGTATTTACGAAATTATCTCCACTCTTGGATTGTGGGGAAGCTTACAAAATAAATGGAAAGAGATTTGTTCACATTGAAATAAACAATAAAATGGGCATAAAAATTTGACATAAATAACGGATTTAACAAAAGTACAGTACTTGTCACCTACATAGTAAAGTTTCACCAAAAAAAAAAAGTAATCTTAGCATCTAACAAAATAAAGATTTTCTCCACAAAAAAGAAAGTATTTCTTTACAAAAGAAACTTCTTAATAATGTTTTAAAGTTTAAGCTATCTAAAAAGCATTTGGATGCTTGTACCCATGCTTTTTCTTCATTATTTCCCACAACGATTTCATGTCAATTTCTACATATTGTCCCCAATGAGAAGCACGCACAATGACCTAATTAATTACGAAAACATTAATGAAATACAAATAATATGAAAGAGAGAGTAAAGTTTCAAAAAAAAAAAGAAAATAATCTTAGTACCTTAGAAAAGAAAGATTTTCTTCACAAAAAGAAAGTGTTTCTTTACAAAAGAGATTTATTAATAATGTCTTCAAGCTGATGTTGTCTAATAAACCTTTAGATTGTACCCGTATTTTCTTTTCATCACTTCCTCAATGATTTCGTGTCAATCTTTGCATATTGTCGCCAATGAGGAGAATATACGATAACTTGATTAATTATGCAAATGTTAATAAAACAAAAAATACAAAAGAGAAACATTATTAAATTGAAGATACCTTATTTTTGTGTTGCCACTGTAGCAATCTACTGGCATTTACTATTTTGAGCTCTTTAATTTTTTTATCCCAATCCTGCAAAAGTCCAGTTACACCTAAAGTCATTATCTGAGAAAATATGCATAGTTACAACTGAAACATATAACCAAAAAAATCATATGAAGATATAGCATCATAATAAAATAATTACATTAGTACAAACAAAATACTACAATAAAACTTTAGGATAAACAACGTTCATTGTAGATTGCCAGCCATCTTGAGGGGGGAGGATACATATACAGTCAAAGGATGTGCATTTGGATAGTGCCACATATAATTGTCCATGATTGAACACTGGTGCATGCAGATCAACTCCAACAAATTTAATAGATTGGCCTTGAGATTTATTAATTGTCAAAGCATATGCCAATCGAATGGGAAATTACCGTCTTATCATACGGAAAGGCAATTCTGAAGATGATAGTGTTAAGGATATTCTTAGTATAAAGACCAAATCACCAGACTTTTCTCCACTTAAAATTTGAGCTTCAATTACAAAAGTAGCACATCGGACCATCAACCTTGTACCATTGCAGAGTCCATCTTTTGGCGCAATATTTCTTAACAATATTATAGGACAACCCACTTTCAACTCTAGCTTAAAAGGTGGAAGGCCAGCAAGATCCAATGAATTTAGATACTCATTAGGGTATCGGTTTGTGATGGTACGATCTATTTCATCATCTTTAGACATCTTATCTACAGCTAAATATGTAACGCTATCTCCAGGGAAAATACGCAATGCAGCAGTGTTGATAGCATTGACATTTTCATTCCGTGCTGTATGAATTGTGCGTTCAGTTAAAAAGACTGGGGTCATTGTACCAATAGCATCGACTTGGATAAACTGCATGCAGTAATTCATTCAAATCTTTGCATTTACGTATTGTTGGTGGAAGTCTTACAATTTCTTGAGAATCAGTCCCAATCTAAGACATAGAATTAAGATTAGTAAAATAAAAAACGATATAAAAAATATAATTATCTAAAAATATCATAAATAGAAGTTTGAAATATTCTACCTTCATTAAGAATTTTGTAAAGTTAACATTTTCATAATCTGCATGATTTAAGCTTTTGTTTATATCCAAAGTCAAAATATGCATATATTTCCAAGAATGTCTCAGCGATGCATTAACAATCTGCTCGCAAACACCTTTAGGTATAACAGGCCGGATTTGTCGAAAATCACCACCAAGAGCAACAGTGATACCCCCAAATGGTTTTTCACTCTCGAAAATATCCCGAAGCGTACGATCAACTATTTCAATACAATGCCTATGCTGCATAGGGACTTTATCCCAAATTATGAGTTTTATTTTTCTAAATAATTCTGCTTGCACTGATTGTTTGCTAAATCCACAAACTGAGTTTTCCATTACATCCAGCGGAATACAAAAGGTTGAATGTGCAGTGCAACCTCCTACCAATAGCAAGGATGCAATACCAGATGATGCCACAATTACAAAAATAAGCCCAAGGCTGCGACATTTTAATGCAATTGTATTATACAAAAATGTCTTCTTTGTGCCTATCCCCCACTCAAAAAGAAATCAGTTCCTTTATTTTCAAAAATAGAAGAAGTGATTGCCACAAAAGTAGATCATTGCACATCATTAAGGAGATCAATGTTAATTTGTACATTTAGCTGTTTTGCATCATTTTACAATTTCTGATGTTCTAATATTAATTTATTGCCAACTATCGTATTCTAATTTTCTTGTTGGTTGCAGCATAGGCGGATAGTCAGCTAAACTCTTACCCGATTCTTGAAGCAATTGGTCCAAAAGATACAAACCATAATATTCAATTTGAGCTTCAGTTGGATTTGAAATGGCAAATAGATTATGAATTTTATATCTAAGATCATCACATAAGTGACCTGAGAATTTGTTCCATAACACGTGTGATTGCAACGGTGAGCATACTCAATAATCTCCTCAATCGATGCCCAGTTTTCCTAAGTACTACCTCCTGAAGGCATTGTATCCATTCTCTATCATCTTCTAGAAGTTCTTTTACAACACATGCAGTTTTAAATTTATCAAACAAAACATTATTGACTGTCCGTAAACATTCAAATAATTGTGGTCCTTTGACAACAATCAACAGCAAATGCAGATAAAATCTCTCACCACAATTAGGGCTAGCAAAGTACATTATATCAATTGCATAGCCTTTTTTTTCTTGGTGTCGACATCTTACTTGACTTGTTCTAAACAAAATACTATGTAAACTTCTAGTAAGTAAGTGCGCGTACTGATTCATTGGAAGCATAACATGCAAAATAACCTGTTAAAGTCGACATCTATTGACCAGCTTTAGAAATAATATAGCTTAATGAGTCTATAGGATTGTAAATAACACGGTGCATTCCAGGTAAATGAACTGCCAATCGTACAACTGTTGGATTCTTTTATGCATAGGATGACTAAATATTCGCCAAGCAGCTTCTATCGGACCAATATACTTCGAATCAAGATACTGTTGAATTTCATTTATCGCACCCAACACCATTGTCGTATGATCATAACCTTTGTAGATATACTTGTGAATATATTTGACACACCTTATTCTTGTGCAAACTTCCACATTTATATGGCAATTAAACTTTTTAGAAAGATATGAATTATATGGAACATCTCTATTATCAATCTCTTACGCCCTGACAGTATATAGTTGACCAGTGTTGCGACGACGATAAATAGGATATCCATCTTGATCCACAGTTGTTGATCCTGTAAAAGCTCGAGAGTATCCTTTAGTGCATTTGCCATTTTCCATACATGATGCTTGTGGGTTTCGAGCACCACATGGTCCATGAACCATACAACACTTGATAATTTCAAAAAGTGTAGGATCATCATTTGGATCTAGAAATTCAGCACAAACTATCTTATCCACTTGAGCACATGTTTGAATTTATCTGGACCTTGAAGAAATAATAGTGCATGCATGTGTGATAAGCCCCGTTTTTAGAATTCAATTGTGAAAATATGCGCAACTTTGTTACCAAGAACTTTCATTATTTCTATCTCCTTCGTCAGACACTTTCTCTTTAACTCAAAAACATGGGCAATTAAATCAGAACGATCAATTGGTTTTTGATAGGATAATAAAGTAGAAATAATTTCAGGCCAATTGGGATTTGCAGTCATAGTAAGAAAAATATTCGGGTGTTGATTGTATCGAGTAATAGCCATTGAATCTTGAAATATTTCGAATATATGCCTAGGACTCCCAGTAAATGAAGATGGAAAAATAAATCGTTGACTAACTTGATTAGGTCCCAACTCATCTAGACCAATATCTGACAAATTTTTGCAAAGTTCAGCACAAAGTTTCCCTTGATTCAACTTGTAGTATGTCAATCGATTTTGCTTAGTTGTAGCCCACGCATCCACCAAACATTCTTGGAATAGCTTATCACCTCTTAAAATAGTAGAATACTCTGTGGGACGTTCAAATAAACGATAACTATAAAATTACAACTGAGTAAGTCGATCAATTGAAGGTCGACCATGCAGAACATCCTACTGTTTGAGATTAGGTTCACATCCAAGATCACCAAATGGGAACAATAAAACATAATACAAAAGCAAATAAGCAGGGTGACATTCATTTATTTGCATCAACTCATTACCTCCATTTAAATATAAGATAATGTTTCTCATTCCACTAACCTCAGTTCCATCTCCTGGTATTACAACTACAATCTCATCAGTTGTTGGTAGATTATACTGTCTTCGATCTGTTGCAGAACTATAATGAAGATGGGCCAGTAAATTCTGTCCTTCTAAAGCTAATTGATTTAAAATTGCATAAGCTTGACGAAATTTACCGACAAATGCATTGACTTTCAATAAACAATTTTGAACTGCTTCAAGAACATCACTTCTTAAATAAGGATTTCTGCGATTTCGAATCTCCAAACCTGAATCTGGGTTATAAATATATAATTGAGCATAAACTGCATCTTGTCCTAGTTGTGGCAGAAGGAATCCTGTTCGATGACGCAATTTACCATGGATAGTGAATGATGTAGAGCCTCTTCCATTTAGAACTCTAGACTCAAATGTGGCACCAACACTTGTGAAAGCATTGACTGCATTGTACACGCGAGTATATTGTCGAAATGATTTTGATTGATCATCATTCCCATCATACAATGCTTGAAGTTCCGGATGAGGTGTCATTAGTAAAGGCAGCTTAATCTTTCCTTGCAAACAGCAAGTTCCAAATAGTGGATGTGATATAGAAGATTTTGAAAATTTTTCATTCATCCAATGCAAGGCTGAGCAATGAAGACATAATATATCCATTTTCCCCAGGTAATGTCATTCTAGACTTATGCCTGATTGAGTATGAACCCTTGCATTCATAGATAAAGCTTCAGATTCATCATAATTACACTAATCCTCTTGCAAAAACTGGTTTGTAGAAGTAGGCATACAAAGTTTACTGTGTAAAATCAACATTTATAAAAATAATGATAGAATAAGTTATTTATTTCAATAAATTTAAACAGTTTCATTTACCCGATCCTTTTAGGAGTTGAAGACACGCCTGGCATAGAGGATAAACACGTGGAATGATGCCTAATTAAAGTCGGCTTTTTTTATGGTTAAACGACATTAGTTATATTTGTCCCTTCTTCGAGGCAAGCACGGTTGCAAGAACTCGATGTTAAAGAAGGTCTATATGGAGGTTCCATTAGTTCAATACATTTTCTTGATCTTTCTCGTTCTCGTCGCAAGTGTTGTCCCACTTGATATATATGACATCTTTTTTCATTATTTTCACGTTCCCGTCATGCACGTTGGGCCAATGTAGTTTTTAATATAATAATATCATTGGATGCCTAAAATATAAATGTTATTTAATTGGGTGTGTATAGGAACTATAAAATGTATATTTTTTCTACTTATTCTTAAGTTAATTTTATTTTTGGAAAGGACTTTTTCCCTTTTCCTCTATAGCTATTTAACTTTATAGAAACACTTAATGAAAGTTATACAATACTTCAAAGTCATTATTATATGAAAATTTTGATATATTTGTTTTATTTTAATTTTTGTAATAATCATAACATGATCTAGATAACATATCATTAAAACAAATAAAACACTTAAGTCCATAACATGATCTAGATAACATACCATTCCCCAGCTTTTTGAGTAATATGCATGCACGGCACTTAAGGTTAAAAATTATATACTCTTTAAGCACATAGAATCTTTTGAATTTTTTTATAGCTTCTAGATATTTGAAATATTTATATAAAAAATTAATAAAGATCCCTACAACTGGACAAATATTTTCCTTCCTATTGCTAGAAGAGATTGCAATTTCATTTCTTTTGGATGTCGTGTTTGCATTCGTCATTATTTGTAAAAACAAACATAGGTTCAAAAAATTAATATCTTGTTATGATACCTAGCATCTATATAATAAAATAACACCTGCTTTTCAAAATAAATTTGAAAAATTAATGTCTTGCTATCTTATCTTGGATCTATATAATAAGGGAGGAAGGCTGATAGGACGTTTGTCCTAAGTGGAAGATTCAGGGAGGGTAGGGCTCGGTTTTAGGGGGTGTGCATGTGGAAGGTTGGGGGAGGAGAAGACTCGGTTTGATGGGTTTCTCAGTGCGTGTGGGGGGATGTGTGTAGTAATTTTGAAATTTTAAAATTTTGAAATGTAAATCTTGAAATAATGTTAAAAAAATGAAAGTTAAGAAAAGTATTTTTTTTAATTTGGAGAGTAAAAAATTATTTTGAAATTATTTTAAATTTTGTTTTGAATTGTTTTTATGTTTGATTTGATATAAAGTTATTAAGAGATGTATAAAAGTGAGACGTGACAAAATTTTAAGTAAAAATCTTAAAAACTTTTGGAGTCTTATGGAACTTTTGGTACAAATATCGTTCTAACTTTTTAAAAAATCTGTTAAAATTCGTTAGAATGGATTTTGACAGATTTTTTTAAAAAGTTTAACTTTCTTGGAATTTGAAAAAAGTGGAAATTTTTAAAGCTTTTTTGGAGTTTTTTTGAGTTTTTCTTCTAAACTTCAAACGCCCTTTTACACGCCAAATTATATTTGTGTTTTTTTATTTTTTTTACTTACAATTTTAATTTTAAGTGTTTAATATTTAAATTTTAAATACATACACTTTATACTCTTTCGATTTGCTAAAAATTTTGAATTTGAGATATTTTCAACCGTTAAATTTACTAAATGGTCAAGATTATTTTTATTTTTGTTTCGACTTTGATTGACTTTTCTATCATTATCTTAGCATATTTTAATTAGTGATTTTTATTATACAGGTTATTTTTGTAGTTTTTTTCATGTAGATTTACTTTATAAATTTAAATTTGAGCAATTTTCATATTAAATTATACTTTTATACCTTTAGGCACAGGTAATTTTTAGTAATAAATAAAATAACAACACCTATTCATATTAGAATGGTGGTCTTATCTTTTCAATAAGCATGGCATTAAAGCATTTAAAATAGCAAACAAAATATCAGGAACATAAAAATAAGAAAAAGTATATATTAATTGTATCAACTAAAACACGTCACTTATCATATATTCAAAGCTTGTAAAGCAATATACATGTCATGATAAAATTAATACCAAAACTCATTCACTCATTACGTGCATAAATTTTTTTTTAATTTTTTTAGACCTTTTAGACATTCTAATAAAAAAGAAAAAAACTTTTATAGTATTTATATTATCATAAACTTAAGGTTAAAAAAAAAAGTTATACTAAACACATCATTATCATGAACTTTTTTATCTTATCTAGATATTAGGACAATACATACTTAGAATTATTAAATATTCTTACCACTGGACATGCATTTTCCTTCCCCTAGATATTAGGACAATACATACTTAAAATTATTAAATATTCTTACCACTAGACATGCATTTTCCTTCCCCTAGATATTAGGACAATACATACTTAAAATTATTAAATATTCTTACCACTGGACACGCATTTTCCTTCCCCTTGGTAGAAGAACTTGCCATTTCTTTTCCTTTACACATATTGTTTGCCTTAGTCTTTACCTTTGAAAACTAGGTTTAAAAAATTAATGTCTTGCTATTTTACATTAGAATGAGTTAATAATAGATAAATATTAAAATTATTAAAGAACTTACCACTGAAAGTGCATTTTCCTTCCCCTTTCTACCGTAGCTAACCTTCTTCTTTCCTTTGGATATCATGTTTGCTCTTACCTTTTTATTTAAAAGAACAGGCAAAAAATTTAGAGACGTGATATACTACTTCACATTTATTATATTAAAACAGTACGTAGTTACATTAGAATAGTAGTCTTACCTCACGAATGCGCATAGTATTAAAGTCCTGTTCATCACGAATCACAATGCCTATAATTTTTTTCACGCAAAAATTGAATCTATATATATAAAGGCATTTGAGAGGGGAATAAATAAGTAGTAATACAATTTTCATGCCATGTCTTAATTTTTTTTTCTTTTATGGATGAGTGTTATACGTAAGGGTTATCCCTGATATCTTAAAAATTAAAAAAATAAAAGCAGTAAATGGATTATAATTTATCGTTCGATTTACTTCTGCATACACCTGTATTTTAAATAACATAAGTAAAATACATATTAATCGAAATGAAAATTGAGCTATTCAAGGAAATCTAACTTAACGTGACCAAAAATTGTGACGTCGTTCATGATCATAAATTGCTGTAAGTTGATTACGTTACAACATGAAAATTCATTAAAATTAAACATTAATTGTGAAAACAAATACTCATTTATATTTTATCAAATAATCATTTTAACTTACCATGTGTTGAGTTGCCCATATAAGAATAATAATGCAAAAAATAACTTAGCAACCAAAGCAAACTACTATTTGCCCGTGCCTAAAGGTAGAAAAAATAATTTTTACTGATAAAAACAAATTAATAATAATATTTGATGTCATTAAATAAATTTTTTTGGCTAAAAATTTTTAATCTACGTAATAAAACATATCATTTAATTTGACATTTGTACCAGTCATCACTAAAATTTCACCATATCATTACTTATTATACCTATATTATAAGGAAAGATAGTTAATATGACATTCAATAGGTAACTATTTAAATATATTTTTTAAATAAAAAATAAATACCATAACTATTTAAATATAAAAAAATAAATATTTCAATCAAACTCTAATTTTTAATGTGCTTATTATCTATATTATAGGGAAGGGTAGTTGGTGTAACATTTAACAGGTAACTATTTAAATGTAATTTTTTAAATAAAAAATTAGTTACTACAACTATTTAAATATACAAAAATAAATATTTAAATTAAACTTTAATTTTTATTAAAAAATAAATATTTAAAGGAAAATATCAATTTTAATGTGCTTATTATCGATGTTATAGGGAAGGATAATTGACGTGGCATTTAACAGGTAAATATTTAAATTTTTTAATTAAAAATTAGTTACCGTAATTATTTAAATATAAAAAATAAATCTCTATATTATAGGAAAGGATAGTTAATGTGACATTTAACAGTTAACTATTTAAATATATTTTTCAAAATAAAAAATTAGTTACCGCAACTATTTAAATATAAAAAATAGATATTTAAATTAAATTATAATTTTTATTAAAAATAAATATTTTTTAATAAAAATTTAAATTAAACTATATAAATATTATTGATATTTTTTAATACTTTTTATATAAAAGATTTTAAATAAATAAACTAATATTTTAAAAAATATAACATATAGTTTTACACTCTGTTTCATTTATATAATAAGGAAGTTCAAAATTTTAAATTTAAAATATTTTTAATTGTTGAATTTACTAAATGATCAGGATTATTTTTTTTACTCTTTCCATATTTTTTTAAATACATTTTATATAAAATATTTTAAATTAATGTTTTAAAAAATATAATAATATTTGTACCTTATTCTCTTTTGATTAATGATTTTTAATTTTATAGATTATTTTTACTTTTTTATGTAAATTTACTTCATAAATTTAAATTTAAATTATTTACACCTCAAATTATTAAAGGAGAGACGCCAGTAATTGCAATAAAAATGGTGAACAAATCATGAAAATCTTCCTATTTGATACTCGCCGTGTTTATAAGGATATAAACATATAAATAACTCAAATTTAAATTTATAAAGCAAATTTACATGAAAAAATATAAAAATAACCTATAAAAATAAAAATTATTAACCAAAAGATAATAAAATAGTTATTATAAATATTATCACATTTTTTAATATGTTAATTTAAAATATTTTATATAAAAAGTATTCAAAAATATATGAAAAAAATAAGAGGAAAAGAAAAATAAACTTGAACATATCTCAAATTCAACAGTTGAAAATATCTCAAATTTAAAATTTTAAACTTCTTTATTACATAAATGACGTCTTTATATAAAAACTATAAAAAAATATAGGAAGAGCAAAAGAAAAAGAAAAATAACCCTGATCATTTAACAAATTCAATAAAATTTTCTTATTATATAAATGACACATAAAATTTAAAGATTTATTTTTTTGATAAAATTTTTAAGAATTTAAAATTTAAATATATTTTTCTAAATAAAAATTTAATTAATTTTTTCTAATAAATATCCATAATTATGTAATAATAATAGATAATATAATTTTTGCAATATCCCCAAAATCATAAAAAAAAATTTCTCAATTCAAAAATAAAAAATTACTCGGACATCTCTTAAAATTTACTTTGGTGTGAAACAAAGAAAAATTGATTTTTTTTTAGTGCCAAATCATAATTTTTTTAAATCGAATTGCATATTCATTAGTAGAGAACACCAAATATCCAATATCAAGACATCTCTAGTACAATTTATATAAATTGTCACAAAAATACATAGTGCAAAGGCAATTCCCTATAGTAGATATCCCATCCAAAGAAAAAAAAAATCAATTTTTTCTGTTTCACACTAAGACAAAATCAATTTTTTTCTATTTCACACCAAAAAAATCAGGACAGCAAAATAAATTCGGAATCCAAGATCGACTATTACAATTTACATGACTACATGCCATTTTCTTTTCTACAAATTACAATTTAAAATTTAACAAATTCAGTGCCTGGGTTGAATTTCAATTAAAAAAAAAAAAAAAGATTGCAACCAAAATAAATTCGAAAAAAAAATTAAAAAATAATCCAAATAAATTGTAAGAGCAAGCATACGAAACATGTGTGCATTTGGAAACATAGCTGGATCTGAATTACTTAATGGCATGGTAAAGCATTTAACTATCAAACAAAACATG
The DNA here is from genome assembly GCA_019916065.1 of Vitellaria paradoxa. NCBI lineage: Eukaryota > Viridiplantae > Streptophyta > Magnoliopsida > Ericales > Sapotaceae > Vitellaria > Vitellaria paradoxa. The sequence continues at coordinate 57,064,718 of CM034235.1, read as the reverse complement.
AAATCAGGCATAAATAAGGAAATTTAGATTTTTAATGGACCCCTTAATTGTATTTATTCCGCCAAATTTAAACTTGACTATATTTTCAATTTAAATTGAAACTCGACTACAAGCCATTTTCTTTTCTCTCTCCGTAATCAAAGATCAACTATTACAAAATGAAGATGATATGTATATATATATTTATGCACACTTTTATTCTAAAGAAAATCAAATACTATTTTTAGTTTAAATACATAAACATATCCAATAAACAGACAAGGGCAATTGAAATAGTCCTGATCATAGTCACAATGAAACTTCAAGAACTAAAATATAAGTAGCAATTTGTCCAAGGAACCTGATCTTGGGCAACATTTAGCATGGCTTGCTTATGTGATCCCTCCTTGGTGAACTTGTTTATGTGATCCTTAGTGCAAGAAGGAGGCACATTGACAACTTTAGCTCATGATAGTGAGGCATTTGTGTGTGTATATAAAAAAAAAAAAGAAGTGATGATTGCTGATCCTTTTGGTTAATATGGATAAAAGAACACTCATTCTTCTAAATCAACAACACAGAATATTTGAGTGGCATACAATTTGCCCAAATATAAGAAAAAGAATGAAAACTATAAAAAAAAATTAGCAAACATAATGAAAGATGCATGAAGTACCGAGTAGAAGAAAAATCAGACAAAAACCTAAAACGTACCTTCAATCAATCTAAACTCTATGTTAAGTCTTGATGAAGACTTCGGGTTGTTGGGAGCGAAGACGAACCTATCTTCAGTCTGCACCAAGTTACAATAGCAATTCGTGACAAAAGATACTCAACAACTACCAAAATCATTTCAAATAGGAAGTTTGAAGTCCCAATCACCATAAAAAAATGCAAATTCTATCAATTCCAACAACACAACAAACCCTAAATTCCTGCTACACATTTTAAACACAGCATATATACATACAAATGCACATTCATGTATGATATACGGGGGTGCCAAGGTCCTTCACTGAAGACTTATGGGTCGACCTATAGTCCAGATTTTAGTGAAAGAGAGAGAGAGAATGGTAGCAAAAGAAGAAAAACAGAGAGCAGAGTGCTCAGTGAACCTGAAGAGAGACGTCTACTCAGGGTCAAGCGAAAAATTGCACTGGGCGGGATAAGGAGCTTGAGCGGGAAAAACTTAATCTTAGATCAAATTTCAGCCATTGAAATAACTTTAAATTCAATCTCAGACATTAAATCATATTATGTGAGAGGAATATTTTCAAAAAGTTTTGTGTTTTATTAGATAGATTACCCTCTTAATTGTTAAAAATATAAATAAATTTTGGGTACGTAAAATTTAACCTGGAATTTGAGCTAAATCCGGTTAAATAGTTTTGGTATATATGTTGAAGATAGATTATATTTAATTTGCACTCTTACACTTTGATTCATCTATTTTTAATCATAACATTTAACTTTTTAGATTTAACAGTTAAGTTTTAACATGATTTTTTCATTAAATTTATTAACGAAGAATGTTATGTACCAATTGTATACAAGCAAGTTATATTTTTACCATATTTATTTAGCAATTAGTGACAGAATAGTAGCAATTCCTCACAGGGAAGAACTAGGAAATACTAAAATTAATTAAGTTGTGCAAAGATAACAAGTTTGAATTCAATAACACGCAGGGCAAATACAAGGCTTCATTACAACCCAACTATCTTGAAAGAAAACAGCATACGCACTCTTCACTACCTTGGTTACTTTACTTTCTCATAGCAAACAATTACGAGCCTATTTAAAAACTTATTGTGTGTGTACATATATATACGTCTATATATATATGATAGTTATAATAGAAACAGCCAAACAACCAAAAATTGAAATACCTAATCAACAAAAGGAATTACAAATCAAAATCCTTTTGTAACGTAATTGACTAATATATATATATATATATATATATCTATATCAAAAGTTCATCCTAGCTTGTACATCTTCCCTGAGAAAGGTTGAAACTTTGGTCCACCATAGTTCAAATTCCCCGCCTTGACATCCTCTCCTGAGACCCTGTTTGGTTGCTTCTGTAACTGATTTCTACCCTCACAGCCAAACACAACATCTCCCGAATTCGAATCAGAAGATCCCCCATCCGGCCGCCTGGAAACCCCCGCGAAAGCTCTGAACTTTGTCCCCTCTCTTCCGGAATTACCCTCAGTCTTCGGATTAATTACGAATTTGGGTTCCGGCTCCTCGGGTTCTATGTAATCCAAAGGAAGGGCAAAGTCGACTTCACAGTCGGTATCAACAACAGAAATTGCAGAGAAAGGTTTGGTTTCCAATACATCAATGAAATACTCTTCGCGGCCGTGAGCGATCATAATTGTATCACCGGCGGTCAAACAAGCGAACCCTCTCAGCGCAGCTTCGAGCGCGGATTTCGGGTCTGAAATCCCCAAAAACTCCCTTGAATGTGGCTGAATTTTCATGAACTCGCCCTTCGGAAGGGCGGTGCTCTGCAAATTCACGAGGTGTCCCTCCTGGAGGCCCATGCTCTTCATCATCCAACCGGGTAGCAACGCGAAACCTTCCTCCGCACTGAACTCCAAAACCCCGCAATGCGAGACCCGGCCGGTGTACGGGTTCTTGATCTCGAACAGCATTGGGTATTCTATGCCTATGGAGTCGAGCCGATCGAACGCAGAGGCCGGCATTGTTATCCTGTTGCCTTGTTCGAGATTAGGGTGTGGGAAGCAGCGGTATTGTTGCCGGAAACAATTCTCGTCGTCGTGAAGGATCTCAAGATCGAAGTCTTCGTCGTCGCCGGGAAGTTTTGCATTTGAATTTTGGGTTTTGCAATACTTTTCGTTCGAACGCTGATGCGGAGTTCTTGAATTACTGGAATCGGAAGTTTGATTCTTTGAATTCTGATCGTCTTTCAGAGCCAATTCATAACCGTTTTTGTCATCACTTGGATAAGAATATTCTTCTTCTTCTTCTTCATCGTAAGAGTAATCAACGATGTATTCTTGAGACTCTCCTGAAGAATGCTCCATGGAGACTATGGACCCAAAGTGTGTATTAAATGAGTAAGAGGCTTTCTGGTATGTGGTGTATGAAAATATGTGTATATATGTGTATATATATATAGATGTAGAGTGTACTAATTATCATAGGATTTTGGTAATCTCAGTTTTAATAGACTTCAAAGAACAAGTAGGACTGAGAGTTACCTAATTTTAAATTTTTTATAGTTAAGAGTTAGGAAATATTCTAAATAGGAAAAATTCTATATTTTGTATACTTTTCATATGCTTTAAGGAAATATTCTATAGTTTGTATAGTTTTGTATAGTTACATGCAACTTTATATTATCTTATCTTGTGCAAATTTTCTCAAACATTGACTCCGTTTGGGATGATAAAAAATTCTGAAAAACGATAAAAAATACTGAAAAACTCTAAAAGTTATTTACTTTTTATCTCACTGCACGAATTACAAATTTATAACTTATTTTATTTTATCTTACTTTTTATCATTTTTGTAGTACAAAATTTAATTCAATTATTTCTTAAAGTCTTGCCCTTTATTTAATAACTTTTAATTTTTCTTTTCAAAACAAGAGGAAGAAGTTAAAGGAAAAGAAGTATTGGTAGTTTGGTGCTATGCAAAAACTATATTGTGTAACAATAAAAATAAAAACGATTAGGGATTACTTAGCAACAGTTTATTATAAGTATGCTTAAAATAATTATGTAAAATTTTAGAGTATATCAAATGAGTAATTATATTTTTTTTATTTTTTAGTGAAAAAAATAAAACACCAACAAAAAATTTTTAAAATATATTTATTAGGTTTCTAAAGATAACCGTTTTTAAAATACACTTAGAATACCCTTTCTTTCGTATTTTATAAGATAATGTAATTATTTCTTTTTAGAATTTAGCAATTTTTTTATTTTACATATATATTAAACTTTATTTTATGGTTTGGAAAGTGACATTTTGTTGGTTTTTTATCAAGTACATATTTTAAAATCCAAACCCCACCCCCCAAAAAAAAAAACCAAACATGGTTTTCACTTGGTTCAAACAATGGTCTTTTGCTATTTTTTATTAAAACATATTTTTCAAAATCATTCTCTAAATCAAATGTAATTTCAGCTTGTTTTAATATTTTTAAAAGGAAAAAAGATTTATTTCACTTACGCTGTTACGTGGTTTTTCATTTTGTATACCTAAACCTTACATGTTTTTACAAATGTGCACATATACCCTTAAAATTTAAATTACATTTGCCCAAATTTTTTCTGTAAAGTTTTTTATTAAAAAATAATAGACTAATTTAATATTATAAAATTATTTTTATAGTATTAGTGTTAGTAAAAATATATTTATATTATGATATGATGTATGTTTTATTATAAAAATTACATTACAATTAATTTATTAAATTTTAATATAAATATCATGAAATTTATACGCACAATTATTAATTATAGAGCATAAGTGAACAAAATTATAATAAACCTAAGAAAAAACGATCAAATTAAACGCTCACTACTTTATATAGATCCCGTTTGACATACAAACTTCCTCTATAAAACTCTATAAATCTCTAACAACCCTCTACTTTTAATTTTTTCGCCATCACTAATTTTAAAAAATTTCAATATTTCGCTAAAAAAATAAAAAAATTTAAAAGTAGGTTAAGCGAATATGTAAATTTTATACAATCATATTCTTCATGTCAAAAACTTTCAAATAAGCATCATTGTCGTTATTTTTTGTGAATTTTTTTTGAATTCGTGGGAATAATTTTTCAAATCCGTTCTCATAGTCTGCTATTTAAAAAAAAAGCGTCAAAATTAGCTTTAAAACACATTTTTATCTTATGCCAAACGCAGCCATAGTGTGGAAAAATTATAGAAAAAATTCTTTGAAACCCGTCGCCTGAGAGATTCGAACTCTCGCGGGGAAACCCCATGTACTTAGCAGGCACACGCCTTAACCACTCGGCCAAAGCGACGAGATGCTCAAACGCAGCTACTATAATTAAATAACTAAAATTGTTTTTTTTTTTTTTTTTTTTTTAAAGATTCCATAAATCCAACATAATAAAAATATTGATTAATAAAAAATTAAAAAAATTCAGAATGAGAAATGACAGACTGACAACTTAAGGTACCGTTTGGGACCTACCCAAAAGCTGGCTTTTGGTTACTAAGCTAGTTGCCATCAATTAAACATTTGTTCTCAATTATAGGGTTTGCTACGTGGACTCTCCCTTTTTTTTTTTTTTTGGTTTCCTCTGCTCAATTAAGGTAATTTCTTTTGCTAAATCACATTCAGTCATGCATTTCTCTATTATTTTTATATACGTTAATTTTGGTTTACTTCGCCTTTAATATTACTCTCAATGTAAATTCTACTATTTCTCCTAATTAGTGCATCCATTAATCTCAATTATTAGTCATACCACCTAAATTTGTTGACATTCCTTAAATTTATCTTCTAACTAGTCATTCTTAATTCTATATTTACCCATTTTACAATGCATTCATTATGCGATTTTCTGTTCAACTATATTTACTTTATTACTATATATATATATATTTTTTTTTTTTTTAATTTTGCTTAGCACTCGAAACCACGTAACATAATAGGTCCAATGGTTGTCTCATGTTTATTTTATTGTCAGTTTATTATTTTTTTAACATTAAAAGTGCAAATTTACTTTATTAATATTTGTTTATAACCATAATTTTTGAATAAAAATTAAACAGAAAGAGTCTGAATAAATTCAATACAAACATAAAAAAGTTTAAATACACATCCATAAAAACCCATAAATCTAAATGCATAAAATCATAACTACATAGAATATGAGAGAAATAAATCGTTTCAAAAAATTATGCTCCGGATCCATGCCAGGCCCAGAAACACAACTACACATATCAGATACAAATACAACACATGAATGGTGATTTTAAATAAAAATACTAACACTCTGGAGATATGATTAAAAAAAATATAATTATCTGTATTTTTATTAATTATATATACAAAAATAAGATTCCTTTGCAAAACTAATTCAACACTGCTAATTCGTCACCGCCAACCAAAAGATTTGAGTGAAAGGGGTGACAAATCCACCCTAAACCTAGGTAGAATACTATATAAAATAAATAACTAATTTTAAATACTAAGTCAACTCTATCTATCTAGTATTTTAACAAATACATAATTCAATATACAAAAAATTTATAGAGAGAGAGAGAGAGAGAGAGAGAGATACTTAAACACTTCACTTGGTATTTTCCACGCGTATCTCAGAATATTCAAGAAATATGCGTGCAATGAAAAAAAGAGAGAGAAATAACTCACTAAATGATTATGAAACTAAGAACAGAAAGACACACACACACACACACACACACACACACACACACACACCCAAACTCGAAAAAATCTGGGAAAGATACAGAAGTTTGAATATACAGAGTCGACAACCATAAGTTTTCCTTGTTCAATATTTCGGTGTTAAGCAAAGAACTACAAATGCATACCAATTGAATTCCACTGTTTTTCTAATATTGTCCAAAACAACTACAAAATCTCCTTCCAGTTTTATTCAATTTCAACACAAGCAACTCCAATAGCCACTTCTACTGCTGGTATAAAGGCTATCAAGAAAAAGTCCAAAAAGCCAGAAAACTAAAAGATGAGGAGCGGCAAGAGTTGAGGGCATTGGCTAATAGTACAATTCAACTCTACTTCGATAATATTCCTTTCAATGTGGTAATTTAAGGAAATCAATCTGGCAGAACTTTGGGCTAAGTTGGGGGGAGTAAGTATTGAGTCAATCACGGACCAACCAATTTGTTATTGGGAAAAACAACCGTACACACTTTGGGTGATAGGAGAGAACTTCGTAAGACACATGAATGATGGGGTACTAGCAGAATTCGAAGATATTCGTGCAAAAATTAAGTTAGAAGACAAAATGATTCTCCTATTGGTTTCTATACCTGCATCATATAAGCATTTGACAACTACATTAATGTAGATTAGGTAGTTGCTTCTTTTATTTCTCATTATTGATTCTAGAAGAACGATAATGGCAACTTAACAGAAAGGGTCATTTAAAGAGGAATTGTGCAGAGTACGAGAAACACAAGGCAAAAGAACAATCACCATAAGCAGCAATCACAAAGGATTCCCATAGCGAAGAAGAAGATGTGCTTTCAATTTCTTTAGGTATTGATAAATGAGATTGGGTAAGGAGGGAGTTTCGTGCACCGAGTTGCTCTTTTTTATTGATAAATGAGATTGGGTGTTAGATTCTGGATATTCCTCTCACGTGCTCCGTTAGAGAATAATTCATGATATATTAGGCACCTGATCCTGATTTGAGTAATGTCAATATGGTTAATGACACACCGAACAAAGTTGTTGGTATGACGACAGTGCAATTTCATTTGCTTGATAGCACAGTTGTGATGTATTGAAAAATGTTAGACATGTTGTTAATTTTAGGAAGAATCTAATTTATTCGGAAATGCTTACTTCCGAATGTTGCAATTTTCCATCTGAATGTGTAATTCTTGGCGTTTCTATAAGAATAAACTGGTGTTGCAAGGACAAATAATTGGAAACCTATACAAACTTTTAGGGAACTGCATCATAGATTAAGCTACAAAAAGCTACATATAGATATGGGACAAATAGTATAGGTGAGCGAGGTATGTAAGTGTAGAGAATGAAAGAACATGATAGGCAGGTGCAGAGATGCGTAGGGGGGGGGGGGCAACGCAGAAGCAATGTGGAGGTGCCCAAGTGATCAAACCAAGGTTTTGGCATGATCAACAAGTAATTCAAGGATGCTCCAAGTAGAAAGAAGGAGGCATTTTTTTTTTTTTTTTTGGTAAGTAAGGTTGTAATTGGAGAGAATGAGGCGATTGATGTGTCAAGAAGGCACATGCCTGGAGCAAAGCTGAGTTTCTTTTGCTTGGAGTTGATTAGTGGCAGTGATCTCTCCAATAGTGATCAAGCAAGAGTAAAGGTGGAACCACATCAGTTGACAAAGTAATGAGCTATGCAACACACCCCAGAGAGAGAGAGAGAGAGAGAGAGAGAGAGCCAGAGCCCGGGCACACCAATAGAGATTATGAGCATCTCGGTCTAGATGCGAATGTCACGCTGGTTTACGTGTAGTGGGATTTATACCATCTCCAAGGTGGTTTGCAAATTTCACGTCAATGTGGAGATTATTGGGTTTGTCTTGTATTCTATCCGCCCATTACAATTTAGGATTATTATTTTACATGTATTTGGGTTTATTGTAGAGTGTTAGGCCCATTAAGTTTTTCAAATACATGTAATGTAGGTTTCCTAATTGTATGGGAATTAGGTTTCTACAGTTTGCCCATAAATAAGAAATTTCTGAGAATTCTAGATTAACTCAGTGTAAGAATTAAGATAAGGAGAAGGTTTGTAAAGAAACGGGAGTTAAATTGTACTCTTCCATGGGTATGGTGGAACTAATTCTCTTTCACCCATGAATATAAGCAATGTTGAACCACATTAATTCTCCATGTTGAACTTTTTTCCTCTCTTATTATTGTGTATGTTGTGCTTTGATTGTGTTGGTATCCAACCCCAAAAAAGTTCCCTAGCAACAAAAATTTGGTGAATCCAACACTAAATCAAATACCCACACCCGACATCTATATCGTGGTGCTCATTAGGAAAGCAATCCCGTAATTCCCCCCCCCCCAAAAAAAAAAACAATAAAAAAAAGCAATCCCACTCAACCTTGAATGCTAAGATCCAGTATTTTCTTTTTATGCGTTCAATCAACAAAACTTTTTTTTTTTTTTTTTTGTGTGGGGGTGGGGGGGCTAATGCCACGATTAAACAGCTAAACGCAAAATGATCACATGCAAGACAACACTGAAAACGAGATCAAAAAACAATTACAGTGACATACCATTCAAGATGGTCTGCATGCACTAATCTGAAGATATGTAAAAATGCAATTGAAAAGCATTCATCAAAATTAACGTCTCAAGAAAATGAGCAAGGGCCACATATTGTCACAAATCATGCTTCAGTTTCATTAAGTCTGGAACTAAATTTGGTTTTTATGAAAGTATCAAGTATAAAAATAAGACCAATGACAGGTTCAGCGAATCGTCTACTAAGGCAATAAAACATCTGATTCAGTTAATTGAATCACTGCATTCATCCATGACAAAAATCTGGATCAAACATAAAATCATAAAAAACCTATGTTTTAACAAGATAAAAACATGCAAATTTCAGATTCCAAAACCAAAAACAGCCCGTATCTTGTGGAAAATAAGATCCCGCCATCCCCTCTCGGTATTCTCCACCACAGTTGCATTCCCATATCTGCATTGACAGCGCGTTAACATCAGAACTTAATTATAGTATACAATTGGAGAGACGAGGGAGAAAAAAAAAAAGACACACCAAAACAAAACAAAACAACACAACACAAACGGAACTATTTCATTAACTAGAGTCTTAACCAACCTGTCTTCTTCTGGAACATCAGTGTGTGTTAGCCTGATAACGGTAACGCCTGGTTCAGGCTCTTCAAATGTAAGTCGCACCTGTAACAACAATTACCGACCTTAATTAGATGAGAAGGAACACGATATTGTTTCTTTTCAAAACACCAGAAAATATTTGAATTTATTCCTGAAATACCAAACGAAACCCTACAAAAATAATGATTGTATAATGTTTCCTTTAAAACAGAATAAAACTCACAAAAATATAGCAAAATACGCCAAAATGATAAATAATTAATTTAATATTAGACTTTACTCCATTCAGATGGATTTCAATTTAGAATTCAAAGCATTAGTATGATTTTTTATATTATTATGATGCTTCCAAAGTATTTTCAAATCGTTCCAAGAATAGGTCAATTTCCATTATAATGGGACAAAACTACCAAAATAAAACTGTGATTCCTGCTAATAACCAATCAACCCTCGCTAATCTCTTGCCCATCTGATTTGGCCAAGTGTTCATGTCATGAAGAATGATAATTAAAATGAAAATAATCATCTAATTCACAACAATCACTCTCCATTCAATAAGTGAGAGTTATGTATACATGTATGTATCTTTGTGTGTAGTATACATGTATGTCCATATCGCAGCTGCACTTGAATACAAATAATATAACAGCCCATTCGTGAGTATTCCTGCCATAATAATTCCATGAGGCAAAGACATGAAGTAGCCATATGTTTGGATCTAAGAAGAGAAAAACTCAAAATGGGGAAATGTCCAAAAAAGTAACCACGGAAGCCATTCTAAAAAAGGGGAAATTTGGCACTGCTAAGTGAAATAAGTTCTTTAAGAATCAATTTCAAACCCGAAGAGGTGGTTTAAATCCTAACAACCATACTACATCTGGACTCTTTCATCATTGCACAAAACCCGTGTTTTACATACAGCTAGTTCTAAAATGGCCAATACTAGGAGAATTGTAGAATTATTCCAACGTACTTCAGCACCTAATCCTACAACAGATGCGTGTATGTGAATGGATATATTTATTGTACAAAGCAACAGCTTCTGACTATAGTTCTAGATTAGTCGTATCTTATGATCAGAACAGCGAAAATATGCTGATGCCTGTGATTTGTGCAGAAATTTATATTCACAAATACATGAATCCAATGATCAAGCAATCCACACAAATAGATAAAATGTTTATAGATGAATTAATTTTAGAGCACAAGCAAGTCGCTTACAGTTGACTGAATGCCATCAGGCCAACTTCCAAACCTCCATTTCTGCACAATCAACTTCCCCTCCTGCAACTCCACATTGCTCCCAGACACTGACCCATCGAAAATACTGAACTCCCCACCCACCTCCTTACTTATCCTCGCATTACTCTGTGTAAAACCCTTCCACCTATTCTCATCCATCAGTATTTCATACATATCTTTTGCCCTACAACTGAACTTCTCAGTCATAGTTATCGTCTTGAACCCCTCCTTCCTCTTCTTCCCCTCCTCCTTCTTCACCGCCGCTACTTTTGCCTTTGCCGCCCCTGAATCCGGCGCCGCCTCCGCCTTCTTCACCGGCTTCTTCACCTCCAATTCGTCCTTTGCCGGCCCACCATTCGCCATCGCCGCCACATAAGCCCTAATTTGCTCCAGAACAAAGGGCTTTCCCTTCGCCATAAAAGCTTCCTTCAAATTCTTACCAATCGGGCCCTCGTCTTTGACCACGACCCTGATTTCGGGATCTTCGTCGGCGTTCTCATCGGAAATGTACGGGACTTCGACCGTGCCATCAGCGCGGAGGAGTGTTTTCCCATCGGAGTCTTTGGCTTCGCCTTCCCAGGAGAGAGTGAGGCTGATCTCGTATCCAGGTATGATCTTGCCCTTGCGGACGTTGACGTAGGCCTCGCCGTCGACCTTGTCGACCTTCTTGGTCTTGATGTGGAGGTTGCCCTCGCCGTCGAGAACGGTGTGGTCGGAAAGGAGCTTCGTAAGGAGGTTCCGCGACCACTCGAGGCAATTGGTCTCGGCCCAGTGCCAGTTATGGACGTTTGCTCCGTCTGGTCTATCCTCCACGATCCACCTCTTATCTCCTTCACCATACTTCGCCATTGTAGAGAGACAGAGAGACAGAGAGAAAGAGGGAGGGAGGGAGGGAGAGAGAGAGAGTCGACGGCTTTGCTCTAGAGAGATGTAGATTGAGATAGGGGAGAGAGGGTAGAGGAGGGTATGGAATCCGAAGGATTCAGGCGTTAAGAAGGATCTAGAACTGTGTGCGCGCTGCTGGAGAGTTATGACTCGGTGGAGAACAGTGCCGAGTTAACACACACACATAACACATTCTTGATTAATGACCCTGCAGCGTAGAAACTGCTTGGGGTTAAAAAATAAAAAAGAAAACTTTACAATCCCTTGTAAACATAAATTACGAAATTATAAAATTTAAATTTTTATTTACTTGTACAAAATATAAAATATTAATTTTTATAAATTTATATAAAATTTATAAAACTTTAAATACACCCATAACCCTGCCTAGGATGGAAAAGTTAATTCATTATTATTATTATGATTATTATTATTATTTTAGTTAGTTTTTAAGAAATAAAACTTTTTTGTGTTTAAAAGAAATTAATTTTTTTAGTAATTAATTTTAAAATTTTTTTATTTGATATATTTGTTCTTTATAGTTTAAAAAAATCAAAATATAAGAAAATAATTTTAATTATTTAAAAATATAAAAAAATTAATTGTCAAACTTTAACTGATGCTAAACGAAACCCCTATAAGTCTTCTAACAAACAAAACGTGAATGAAAAAGAAGCAGCGAAGGGAAAGCAAAAGTAATAAAAGATCTTATATTTGGTTAGAAGGAAAAAAAAATAAAAGGTCAAAAAACTAAGAAAGAAAAAAAGAAGGAACCTCTGAAAATTTGATGAAAATTTTTAAAAATTTCTAAAAATCTCTACACATTTCTGCTTTATCAAACCTTAAAAAAAAGTTCAATACCTTTCAAAAAAAATTAGATAATTAAAATTTAATTAATTAAATAACAATTTTTTTTTTCTATTCTCACCATGAACTCTCAATCTACCGAATGATACCCACTTTAACTATTTTTTGTGAAATCGTAAAAATTGTTCCAACGAATTGTAAAAACTATTTCGACAAATTCGTGCATCCGTCCAAACGATTTCTACAATCCGTTTAGACATGTTATAATGCAATGAAACCATGACTACCCAAAATTTTAAATTCATCCAAACGAAAATTCAATCTATCAGAACGAAAATCTTACTATTCATCTCCAAAAAATGTAATTTGAAATGTGTGCACCAAAGACAAAAAAAATTCCCAAACCACATTTTATCTCATTTTACCTCATTTTTTATCACTCCAAACTTATCTTATAAATTGATGCCAGCAAGAGCAAAAAATACCAGCTCAATTCCTCCATCACAACTTAACTCCATATGTGCAACTATTAAGACAGTTTTTTTTCCCCCGGTCCAGAAAGCTAATTTTATTGAGTTTCAAATATAATAGAAATGATGTAATATAACACTGATCAAAATTAAAAATAATGCATTTCATAACTTAAAAAATCAACCAAAAAAATCACGCAATAATTACATCCCGTCTAAAATGATAATAAATTACATTATATAACTTAAAAAGTCAACAAAAATGTCAAATAACAATTTTGATAAATGATAACTAACAAATCATATCTACAAAACATTATTCCTTAAATTAAAATGTCATTACATCCCATCAAATCATCCAAATATTGTTACTTTTATTTTACAGTTTATTTTCTTTACAAGCCAAACTACTTAAAACATACATGCATCATAAGAGGCTTTTTGGCAATATCAAAATCCACCAAAACTTACAAAAGTTACAAATTTTTTTCAACTTTCTCTAATCAAATTTCACAACATGTCATTTTTACACTAACCTTTTTATTTTATTTTGCAATCCAAACACCACTTAAAAAAGACCTCAACATCTGATCAAGCCTTAGTTTTGCTCCTCAATGCACCAGAGACTTATCCAATCATTAACTTTTAAGGTCTAAGTATTAGTCGAAATGCACAAAAATTAATCCGGACACCCTAAGTTATCAACCCAAAAAAAAAAAAAAAAAAGACCTCAATGTGACCTAAATGAGTCTGTCATGTATCCAAGCTTTACCTGAACAAAAAATAAAAATGAAAACAAGAAAAAAAGCGAGTCCAACACTTGGCCAGCATATGTCCAGGTCCCAGACGAGTCTGACTCGCAAACGCCATCCTTAATAATGAGTTTGTGCTTCCATGAAGGCAACAACTATGAAGCTTCAAAGGCCTTCATTCTAAGAGATCACTTGACAGAAATGCAAAGCTTTTCAGAGTACCCAACTTTCCATGTAAGTAACTAGTCAACAAATTTTCTTCAAGCTTGCATAATCATATCACAGGAATGGTAAAACATTAACAAAAGTTATCAGTCATTTCATATTTTACTAAGCCATAGTTGCAAATACACAAATTAAAACAACAAAATACCACAGCACCATTCTCACACAGAACCATCATCAAAATCTCATGCAAAACAATAATTTAACAGTTTACCACTGTTGTTACCTATTGCCTTCTATTTTGTGGTACGGTTATCAGTTGTCGTAAGATGTGGTTACAAATAAACAAGATGTTTTGCTAAGTGACAAGTCACTCATTATGCAACAAAATTCCAAATTTCGTCAAATCACAATGAGATGTAGAAGAAGATTTCCAACCAAGCATCTTCAGAAGACATGGGGATCCACAGTGGCGGACCTAGAATTTTGAGTAGGAGGGCCAATTTAAAAAATTTTGTATTGAGTGGAAAGTAAAATAAAATTTCATATTTTTTTGGGGGGAGGAGGGGGCAAACACTATGTTATATGAAAAAATCTTAAAATCTATAGGAGTATCAAAGGATTTTTGAAACTTAGGAGAGACCAAATACTATATTATATGAAAAAAATCCTAAAAATCTATAGGAGTATTAAAGGATTTTCAAAACTTATAGGGGACAGTAGCCCTGCTTCCCCCCCCCCCCCCGGGGGACCACCCCTGGATCCACACACGGGAAAATTAAGGACACTAGACTCGGTTAAACCACTATCAACATTTTATATGAAAACATATAAATATGGGCATGCAATGACATGCTCTCCATGAGTGAAAAATCAATAGTTTGTTTTTTCTTCATGAGGATGGAAATAATCAGAATTTGCAGCACCCCATTGTTCAAATTTTATATAACAGACATGAACCAAAAAAGGAAATAGAATAAAGAAGAAACTGCTACGCTTATGAGTCTAACCAGAACATCACAGTATTTGTGGCTATGTATGTAACTCTACCCACTCCCACACGGCATGCCACTGCTGCATTATGATGAACTTCCACTAGCAAAGCTCTACATGTCAGCCCTAAAAGGTGACACGTGGAGCAACTATATGATAGCTCCCCAGGCGCCCCTAACAAAGGGTAACACACAATCCCTTAGCCTTGAGCTCTAAGTATTTTGAATAGCCTTGAGCTCTAAGTCTTTTGAAGGCATTCTCACAGTCTCGCTATCCCACTACAAGGTACAATAGAAGCACTCCATCAACTCAGTAGTAAGTTCCTTTGTTTGAGTGCAATGTTCCTGCGGCCCAAGCCAAATGTGCCACTGTTTAAGTGCATCATTCCTTTGGCTCAAGCCAGATATCCCCACACCATGGGCCCACAAAAGAACTCCTGTCCAAGTATCACCAACAAGCATCATCGGTTGAAGGCTGCGGAAGCCTCCACTTGACTGCGCCATTCCTCCAGCCAGGCCAAATGCCCGCAATAGGGTCACGGAAGATCTCCTCCAAGTATCATCTCCCTTGTACAAGCATACGTCGAAAGGCAAAACGGCAAAACATAGAATGATAGAAACCCCTTCTCAGAACATCTAGGAATCTGTGGTTTGAAGGCTAGATCCAAGAGTATGTAAAGTCCCCTCAATGGATTTGTGCGTCAACTAAAAATAATACACTCAAATACCATTAAACAAAGAGGACACATTGATCCATGAATACCTATGTCAAGTTCCCAATCATATCAAACAGCTCCAGCACTTTCATGGCACCGCACTGCCTATGAGATTAAGCCATGTAACACCTACTTCCTAGCACTTATCATGAGCAAACCTACCACCATAAGTTCAACTCCATTAAATAGAAGAATTTTCCATCTAGTACAAAAGTTGGCTCTCCTACTGTCTGGGGCCGACTCTAAATTCTCTCCACTATTTTTCTTTCTCACTGTTTCTCTTTCTGTATCCCTTTAACTAACCTGGCTCTCTACCTGCCACCCTTAGTAGACCTGAGCCACATCAGCACTTGCCATTTCTTCCCCGAGGGCCCATAATCAGTCCATTCACCCAAGTTCCCTACACAATTGGCAGATAGGCCTCACTGAAATTGAAGAACTTAACTTTGTAAAAATTGACTGGCATTTGAGCCTTTACAAGAAACATTCCTGGAAACAATTCAGGACACTTATATTCAATCTCAATTTTGTACCAACCCCCACAAGGTGCAAGGAGTACCCAGTAAAGCGGGGATCAACTTAAAATATGACAAGTCCATTTAAATTAGTAACAATGAAATTCCATGCAAAAATACTCTGGTTTGGTTGCTCAGTTTACAGGCTTCACCTAGTTCATTAAGACTGTTACATTTCAATTTTGCATTGAAGGCTAGTATGCTGTTTAAATTTCTAATATAGTGAAGTATGAGCTAAAGCTTTAGGCCATTTAGGCTTCATTCCATTCAACCAACAACAAACATAATCAATGTTAGGACCCTCAAAACAGTCTCCTGTAATTAGTCCTAAAGAAAGTTCAAGTTCCCAATGCGACCTACACCCAATAAAAAATTATCAAAGAAAAGTCTACAACTCCTACAATGTGCGGACCACTTGAACAATAATCCTTATGCAACAATGCAAGACATGGACAACATGCCCAACCATGAGATTTGGCCCAATCTGATAGCATGAACCTCTATAAAGACAGAATAAAGCACTTCCCAAAACTGACAAAGCTCATAGTTATCCAGAAAGCATGTACAAAAATCTCATAGAATTAGAGTTAACAGCACATAAGAAATGTAGAGATTTGATGTAAACAGAATAATTAACACACGTTGCTTATCATTAAACCAATATAAACTATGGTACAGATGTACAAGCTCAACATGAAAAGCTTGCGACAGACACAAGAAAACACCAATTTTCCATTGGACCAAATACAATAAAATAAGTGTACACGCCTATATCAACACACTGAACTAATGACAGTAATATATGTTAATATACCTTCAACTCAACCTTAAAAGCTTCCAAACACGCCATCCAGAAAAAATGTCATCTGAAGAGCAAGAAAGATACAGGTGTCAAAATAAGGCAAAACGAGAAAGAAAATAAATAATTCTTGAGATAAAATTATGCAAAAATGATAAAAGATCAAGGAAGAAAAACCACCATACCTAACAGCCGCTAAAAAGCAAATGCTAGGTCCTAAAATCAGCTGGCCATCACATGGTTTTTGCCCATGTGCCTGTCATCAACTTGGGAAACAATAAGAATTCAACACAATTTGGACTTCCAATTCTGTTTCTTGAACTCATCATACTGAGTTTTTTTCATGTTTTTGGGTGCATCTGGCTATAAAATTCAGTGAAGTCAAGCCGGAAAAGGAGAAACTTCAAATCAATGTGTTGCTGCAAAGGCAAGTGAGAAATAAAGCCCTCAAGCAATGATGAATATTCCTTGCCAATTGCATCTAGATCTCGTTCCATATTTCGAAGGAAGTCAATAGCACGTTGATTTAGGGCCTTACGGCCTTCACTAACCCATGACCCAGGCTTTGAAGTTTTATCATTTTGATGCAACCGTGATTTACTCTTGCCTTGAGAGGAGTCCACGGTTCTACATATCAAGATACCCAGGTAAGATAATTTAAAATAATGAAAAAAAAATACCATATCAAAAAGTCTAAATAAATGTTGACTAAGTAAGATCCATACTTTGCTTGAAACTCGTGAATTCCTTCATATAGCCGATCTGCATGGCTTCGGAATCGTAGGATTAGATCAAACAAAGCAAAGAGCACCTTATAAAGGGCTTGAGATCGTTCTCCAAGCAATGCCTTCTCAACAATTGAATGCAAATACTTCTCATGTGCTGCAAGCAGATCGTCAAGATCTTTAGCGGCTTCCATTTCATTCAGAAAGTTAGACCATGACACTTCCAACACTTCAAACATGATATAATACTGCAAATTTGTAACAAAATGATTCATATCATCCCAAAGAACCTGGCAACGTCTTGATGTCAAAAGTAACTGCAACCTAACTGTGTGTTGTAGCCTACTGAAAAAATGAGAAGTGATAGAATTTGGTTTCATTGTCTTCCAGACCCCAGTCAGTGCATGTTCAACCCGTCTAAGCTTCCACAAAAAATTGAAGATTCTTAAATACCTTGCCATAACAGACTCAGTAAACACAGTATCTAGTGGAACTCTGGCATCATATTCCAAAGAAAAAACATCCCAGCCCCGATCTCCAGTGTTATGTGGCATCATCTTGACCCTTAACCTATCCAATATGTCAGGATCATCATATTGTGCGTTAGATGACCGAATGGCACTTTCCAACAACCCAGCAAGCTTGAATGAGCTGATGGTATTGGCAGGTTCAGACAGCTCTGGCCCAACAATATCCATGAGATACTGAACAAAATCACCTTGCCCAAGTAATAAATAACGCTTAATTGCAAGGCAATGTTCTTTGAATTTATACTGCCTGTGCATAACATCAATCAAATGCTTATCTATTCTCTTAGCTGCTTCAGTTACCAAAGATTCCAATGCATCAGTTTCACCATATCCAAGACCCCATCTCTTAGTTGTGGTACCAGCAGCTGCAGCCGCTTCTGTAGCAGCATCAGCCCAACCACGGTCCTCACAGCAAACTCGAAGGAAATTTATGGACTTCCCAGTCCTCAGAATGCGCTGAGCAAGCGACTGTGATATGAAAGAAGGAAGCATTCCAGCATGGAGTCGGTAACCTTCCCTCCAAAGAGATTCGGCTTTCACTGGCTGACCCAAAACAAAAAACTCAGCAAAAATATCTTCAAGCTCCCCTTCCAAAACCCAACTTCTCACCATCTCAAAAAGAGGAGAACAAACCCGACGGAGCAATCGCCTCATAAAGTCATGCACAAGTGGGTCACCATGTTGGGCATGCATATGAATTGCCCCTGCCATTGCCCCACCCCTTAGCACCTTACAACTATCAACAAGGAGAGCCATAAGCCTCATTTTCACCATTGGTTCAGCAAACCAAACCGACAGTCTCCTAAGAGAAAGATAATTCCCAGAACTCGCAGTTTCTGAAACCAAAGGGATGGGATTCATTGATTGCGCTTCAAGCACAGCTAACAACTTATAATACTCAGAAAGTTCATCTTGCAAAGCAGCGCAAAAAGCCTGTCCAACGGTCCCAACATCTTCGGCTGGAAAATGATCCATGCTATCTGAAACATAGCCCTTAACCTTCCGAAACAACCATCCAAGCTCACAAAGCTTCCTGACCATTAACCTAGTAGCTCTTGGTGCCTTAACAGTATCTGGCAACGCATACCCGTCAACATTTTTATCAAATTTTACAAATTTCCCATCAATTCCCTGACAAGCATACAGCACATCCCTAACCAAAACTTCTTCAGAAACCTCATTCTCTTCCCTTAACAAATTGGCAAACTCCCTATATGCCATGTCCCGGATATTTTCCGGGTCTTTAGAAACCATCAAAACCCCACCATTCCAACCCTTTTCAAGAGTTTCCGGACGATGCAAAACCCTTGAATTATCATTTCCAGCTCCATCGCCCCAAAACTTTTCTAGCTTTTCTCGGCCACGCAAAGCTCGAGAATTATCATTCACAACCCTAGAATTATCATTGGTTTCCGATTCAAATAATGCCGGTAGTCCACCTGACATTGTGGAAGTAAAAAAACCCGCGGAACCCGTCGAGTCAGATCGAACCTTTTGGTTCCTCCTATCCTCCGAGATGACTTTGAGCATATAAAGCACAGCCCACCTATTTTTAATGCTTCCGGGGCCAGATTTCGAGGCGAATTTCGAATAAAGATCGGCGAAAGTTAGGGCAACGGAGGATTTACCTTGGGTGGCGAGGTGGCGCTTGATGGACTCGGCCATGGCGGCCTCGTCGGCGGCGATCGATGGCGTCATTCGGCTTGAGAGAATGCGAATGGCGTACTTGAGAGCTGCTTGTTGCTGCTGATGAATGTGGATCGAAGTCGTGGAGTTGGCACTGCTAGGGTTTGAGGTTGAGAGTGAGGGGGGTTGTGAATCAGAGTGAATGGAGAGTAAGCGGTGTACTAGTTCTTTAATTAGATCCAAGACCCTCTGATCGTCTTCCATGGCGAAGAAAAAGGTGTAGAGAGAGAGAAAGACGATTCCTGAGGGAGATCTGGAGAGAGACGGTGAGACCGTGAGAGCGAGGGACGGTTGAGTTGAGGTTTTTTTTTTTTTTTTTTTTTTTTGACTTTTATATGGGCGCGGAAATGAAAGCTTGTTTTTTTCAAATTACAATTGCTTAAATGAATATCACTTTAAAAATAAATATAAAATACGAGTTATCTACCAATCTTCATTTACCCTTTTCATTGATAGATAATAATAAGGAATTTTTTTTTCAAAAATTATCATACGAAATGAATTTTATAAAAAAAAATTAACCACAAATAGGATAATTCTAGACACTATCCCCTTAAAAAAATTTCCTTTAAGAAAAATATTAGAAATTCCTTTCTTCTTTTTTTTTTCAATCTATCACTCCTCTTTAAAAATGAATGAAACTAATGGTGCGTTAGAAATGAAGAAAAATAATGAAAAATGTGATTTAAATAATTTTTTGACATTTAGGCGCAGCCACTAAATCATATTTTTCAAAGATGAATAATGAAATTTTTTTATTTTTACGTCAATTTTTTGGAGAGAAAAACCATCCGAACAATTTTTTTAGGTCCGTTGAAATAATTTTATATCATAATTTATTAAAAGTCGTTGAAAAGTTTTTGAGATTTGTAAAAAAATTATTGGAGTTTTTGAAATGTTATTGAGATTTGGAAAAAATTTATTAGGATTTGTAAAAAATGTTAGGATATGTAAATATATATAAATTTATGAAAATTTTACGAAATACGAAAACTGTAAAATGTGTTAAAAAATTTTAAAAATTTTTAAATGTTTTCAAAGATTTTCAAAACTTTTCAACCATTTTCATCGTACCAAACACTCTTAAGTGATCTATCCAAACTATGAAATACGATGGGAGGTGTTTGGTTGGTCAAAATAAATCAAAATTCACCAACTTTTATCAAATTTTTATGTTTCATTTCAATCAAATTTCATCATATATCACTTTTATATTAAAAATTTATACTTTTACTATACTTTTAGCTAAACATTTTCACTCCAAACACCCTTTGTAATCATAGACAATAAGTCAAGAGTTGTGAACATTAACAATAAGATTCAAATTCATACTAAAAAATATATGATGATTCAACAAAATTTGAGCGGTTGCCAAATTTAGATTTATACTCCCAAAAAAATGTGATGATTCAACAAATTTTATAAGTTATCTTTTCAACTGTTGCAGTATTGCCTTTTTAGGGCAAGAAATTGATATTATGCCGTTTAAATAATAAGTCAAGAGTTGAACATTAACAATAAGATTCAAATTCATACTAAAAAATATATGATGATTCAACAAAATTTGAGCGGTTGCCAAATTTAGATTTATACTCCCAAAAAAATGTGATGATTCAACAAATTTTATAAGTTATCTTTTCAACTGTTGCAGTATTGCCTTTTTAGGGCAAGAAATTGATATTATGCCGTTTAAATAATAAGTCAAGAGTTGAACATTAACAATAAGATTCAAATTCATACTAAAAAATATATGATGATTCAACAAAATTTGAGCGGTTGCCAAATTTAGATTTATACTCCCAAAAAAATGTGATGATTCAACAAATTTTATAAGTTATCTTTTCAACTGTTGCAGTATTGCCTTTTTAGGGCAAGAAATTGATATTATGCCGTTTAAATAAGTTTTTATTTTAATTATCGACAAGTAGACTGAACTAGTGCTTTTTATAATTACTCTTTTTATTATTTATTTTATTGACTAACTTGACTTTCAAATTCCACATTATATGTATTGCTAAATATAAAAATATCATTTTGAGAGTGATTTACTAAGAATATTTAATATATATAAAACATATTATGTATTTTTCTTCTTCTTTGGCATATTCCCACACACCAAAATATTAATTTTCATTCATAAGTATTTTATAATATTTATAAATATATGAAATTGCTTACAAACAAATTCAAAACTTATCCCCACATCATATAAAAGCATGTTTGATTGACCAAAAAATACAATAAAAGCATAAAAATTTGATGTAAAAGTGATACGTAACGAAATTTGAAAAGATGTACAAAAAAATTGATAACAGAAATTTGATAAAAATTTTTGTTAGTTTTGACTAGCCAAACACCAGCAATGAATTGCCTACTTTTCTTCTGTGATGGCTCCGCATTTCCTTTGGCATTCTCAATAGGCTTTTTCCTTCAAATGAAATAGATCCAAAATGTAATTGAATAGGGTTAGTTGTGCAACATTGGCTAAAAATTAAATTTTGACTAGTTAGTTTTTTATTTTTTGATGTTTAAAATTTTCTTTTTGCATTTTAAATTTTTTTCAAATCACAAAGGATGAAAATATTAAATTAATAAAAAAAAACTAAAAGCTAGCTATTAAAAAAATTAACTTTTTTCTTAAAAAAAAAAACTAACTAATTATAAAAGAAGTTAGTTTTTATTTTTTTTTCCAAATTTAATTTAAAGGTAGAACTATACAAAGAATCGTGTATTGTAATAGAATCGGAAATGTTACGCTTACTCACTTCAGTTTTCACCCTTGGTTACACCCTATCAAAACAACATGGTTTTGGCCCTTAAAAAAAAAAGGAAAAAGAAAAATTTTCAACATGGCGGAGGAAGCAATCAGAATGTAATTAAGTGTGTGTTTGGAGTGAAAAAAAGTGAGATAAATTGAGAGTTCGTAATGCGTGCAGTGAAAGAAAAAAGTTAATGTGATATAAAATTAACAGAGGTTTATAGAATTTTTTGTAATTTTTTTTACAAACCAAACAGAGCCTAAAAGTGCAAACTGAAAAGAGCAAGTATAGCATTTCTACTTTGTTACCATGCAGCCCATGTGCCCTCAGACCCATTCTCAAACCCACCTCTTAAATCAGAGTGGCCCGGCCCAACCATGTCAATCATTGCACCCTCCCCTCCTCTGGCCCAAACTTCCCACTCTTCCTTTCCACGCTAACTTTCCACAATCTCCAGATTTATATAAGCAAAAAAAAAATCCCACCCCCGTTCTGCCACCCTATCTCGAAAGTTCTATCTCCCATCCCTTCACAGTTGGATCTGCATCCCAATCCCATCACCCTTGACCCCCAAACCCAGCCTTGGCCCCCGAAGTCATCCAACGAGGGACACACTTCGGTGTGAAAACAATCCGGCACCGCAACTATGGCATTTCCATTGCAACCAAGCAGCTGATAGTCTCCATTAGGATTCGACAAGTTGACATCATCTCCCACCTCTGAAGACGTCACCCACACAAGTAGACAAACTACAAACGCTTTGAAAATAGCGTACTACCAAGGGGCTACTTGGACAAAAAAACTAATACTCCATTTGCAACACCAAATTTTTCCCAAAAAAATAAAAATATTAAAAATTTTTAAAAATTATTAATTTTTTATTTCACTGCATAAATTATAAAAGTACAATTTTTATCAAATTTGACTAATTTTTTATTACTTCAAACACATCCTATAACACTTTAATACACAACAACAGAAAGTTATTAACTTTTTTTTAATTTATTTCAGTCAAATTTTGTTATATATTATTTTTATATCAAAATTTTGTACCTTCTTATACTGTTTTGCCATCTAAACAGCCCCCAAATATATGAATTTTGTTATTTCTTTAATTGTCGTAAAATTGTAGAAAAATTTTGTTTTTCGGGCTTAATTTGGTAAAATAACCAAAAAAAAAAAAAGATGACTTATTTATGATATATTTTCATTTATGACTTGTTTTTGTTAAAATATGATTTTCTTTTCTTCTTAGGGCTTGTTTGGTGTACAAAAATTTAGTGAAAATCTTTAAAAATTTTTTAAAATCTTTGAAAATTTCTATTATATCTTTACATATTCTTACATTCTCGAAATTCAAAAAAATGTCAATATCTTTTAAAAAAAAAGTTGATAACTAAAATTCGGTTAATCAAATAAAAAATTTTTTTTTGCTATTCTCACCATGAATTCTCAAGTTACCGAATGACACCCACTTTAATTATTTTTTCTGGGATCATAGAAACCGTTCCGACAGATTTGCACAGTTAACCTCCGTCCAAATGAATTGTAGAAACCGTTTCGAAGGATTATAGTATAAAGAAGCAATGATTGCTACAAAATTTTAAATCCGTCCAAATGGAAATCCAATCCGTTGGAACGGAAATCTTACTGTTTATCTCTAAAAAACGCAGTTTGAGATATGTGTACCAAACGTAAAAAATTTATCCAAATCACATTTTATCTCACTTTTTATCACTCAAAACACACTTTAATAACCTTAAAGTAGATACAACGGGTCCATTAAGAGCACCAAAGAAATCAAAAAATTTTTTAAAAAACTTTAAAAGTTCAATTTTTTATGTTTAAAAGTCATAAAAATACTTAAACATAAAAAATTCAAATTTGTCGGTTTTTTTTTTTTAAAGTAAGTCAATCTTTTATTTTTACTTGTATGTAAGTTATTTTATTTCTTATCCGTTTCTTAATTTTTTTTTTTTTTTTGTAAAAATGTTTATAATGCGTCTAAAAATTATGAAAATATAATAGTAAATAAATAAATTTTACTAAAAATTTATACAAAATAAAGAAATAGTAAAAAATATGCCCATATCTTTTTTTGGTCCACCAAGCTAACCCTTTGTACAAATTGTTAGTTAAAAGACTTTAAAAAAAGTCACACTTGTTTCTTGGAATGTGGATAAAAAAATAAATAATTAAAATAATAAAAAAATTAATAATGTCAAACTTATTTTTTTCTGTAATTAAAATATTTGTTGCATCATTTATTAATACTATGTATATAATAATTGTAGTTTATTCTATTTAGAGTAAAAATTATACTCACAATAGGGGTTGTCTGGATTAAAAAAATACCAAAAATTATCAAAAGTTACAAAAAGTTATCAATTTTTTTATTTCTTCTAATTAAATTTCTCCACATATCACTTTTATATCAATTTTTCTTATGACCATCCGAACTGCTCCTTCATATTTATTCAAAACAAATATAGGAGTCGTTTGGAGTACCAAAAAAATTAAAAAATCAAAAGTAAAATTTTTTGAAATTTAGAGTGTAAAAAGTTGTTTTGAATGATTGTTAGATGTTTGTATTTAATTTGATATAAAATTGTTAAAAATTATATCAAATGTTATGTGACAAAATTTTGGTAGAGAATTTTAAAAATTTTTTAAGTTTCGTGAAATTTTTTAGTATAAATATCAGTCTAATTTTTAAAAAATTTGGTAAAATCCGTTGAAACGTGCTATTTTGATATATTCCAACCAATTTTAATAAACTTTTTTAAAACGTTGAAAATTTTTTTAATTTAAAAAAAATAACAACTTTTAAAATTTTTTAATTTAGTTAATACACCAAACGGCCCCGTAAATATTCCCAAGAGCTGACATTAGAATTTCAGGAAAGGGTATCTCCACCCATTAGTGGATGGCCCCACAGTGGCCTTGGAAGGGCCGGTGGAGCCGTTGCCATTTTTTATGGTGGAGAGGACCACACCACCCATTACCGCGTGGTCTCTAACGTTATCTGCTCGCTGACTTTTTGATTCCACGATCGGAAAAAAGAAAATGCTCGGAGTGTCGAAAAAGTAAAAGTTAGTATTGAAGTAGTGTGAAAGTAATATGTGATAAAATTTGATTAGAGTAAATTGAGAATTTTTAGAATTTTTTTGAAATTTTTTTAAAAAATTTAGGTGTCATTTAATATATTTATTTTAAGTTTATTTTTCATTTTGTATTTTTAAAATAAAAAAATAATTCAAAACATATTTAGTCACTTGTGTTTTCAAAATCTGCTTTAGAAAACAAAACATAAGTTTATACACGAAATATAAAATGACAAAAAGTCATCTCGAGTGTTTTTAACCTAAAACAAGAAAAATTTAAAAACAAAGAAAGCAGAAAATGTCAAAGCAAATGAGTTTTTTGTTTTCCTTATTTTTGAATTTTCAAAATATAAGATATGTAAAACAGAAAATAAAAATAAAAAATAAAAATGTAAACCAAATACCACCTTAGAACTCTAAATAAAGGCTATGTTTAATTTGTAGATTTTCTCTGAAAATCTCTAAAAGTTATCTATTTTTTTATCTTACTACATAAATTGTAAACTCATAATTTATCTCATTTTATCTTATTTTTTATCACCCTAAATACATCCAAAGTTATATATAGACAAGTCTCAATACTTTTGTTCATGGCCTTACAATCAAAGAAATTAGCTAAGAATAATCTCAAACACCTTTTATGCTCATGTTTGAAGCAGAAAAAGTTAATATAATTTGACAAACGTGGTAACTTCGTGATTCTAATGTCTAAAAAATTAGAGTTTTATAACAATTTATAAAGATTTTTTTTTTGTATTTTATAGAGTATCAAATGAAATTTATAAATGTATTAGTAATATTCAGTACTTACAGCACTCTCGATAAAATTAATATTAAATTTCTTATATAATTAAATTTTTTGGATAAAAGGTTACAATTAAAAACAATATGATAATTCATAATTTTAATTTTTTTTTTTAATTTTAGACTACAACAGCTACTACTTATATTTTAGTCTCCCGCCAAGACTAATGGACAAGTAGGTCAATAACACGAAGTCTGAACTTTCATAACTTGCAGGCCTTTTATTGTATATATCTATAGGCAAACTCGCCAAACAGATCAATGACTCTAGCTCCAAGCTGAAGGGACTTGTGAAGCTACTACACTGATCAAAGATTTCGAAACTCTCTCTATTCAATTATTTTTTGATAAACATTATAAAGGAAAATATAAATTATGATTTTTTTAATTTAGAATGTTCAGTTTCTTAGAAATTATAATTAGACAGAATTTAAGTTAACAGTTTTGATTTGCATATAATCTCCACCCTTAAAATATGGTAAAATTTAAAATGCCTAAACTATTTTGTGAGATAAATAGTAGTGAAATCTGCTAAAATAAAAATTGAACAAGAAATTAAAAATATAAAATGATCTTAATTGTTGAATGAAAAGAAAAAATAATTCTTAACCATTGGATCTTAATTTGTAAGAGGAAAATTTTCAAAAATCATCATATTTTATTATATATATGTGTTTAAAGCTCTAAAATATGACATAAAATACAGCAGTATAATTTGTACAGTGTATAAAAAGTTAGAATATTATGAAAATTTATAAAAATTTACAAAAATTTTTGAGTATTTTTTAAAGCTCTAAACGGTTTTATATATAAATATTCATTTATGATAGAGGAATATCGTGTACATATAAAAATAGTTTAAAATAGTAAGGTTATGTTTAGTCACACCAAAAAAAATGTAACATTTAAGATTTTTAGCAATTTTTAGTAATTGAAACTTTTGGTACGTTTGATAAAAATTTAAAATTTTTAATAAAAAATTAGAGAAATTTTAGCACATTTGCAATTTTTAGTAAGGTAAAAAATTGGAGAAAGTTTTAATAAATGTTAGTAACTTTTGGTTGTTTGATAAAAAGTTAAAGGAATTTTTAGTAATTTTTTGTGGTGTTACCAAACACCAACAAAAATAAAATAAAAAACGCCAAAATTTTTTATTTTTGGACAACCAAACGGGGCCTAAGAAAAAACAAACAAATAAACAAAACCTCACAAGAAAATCAAATGAACCAATTAAAAAACACACACATACACATGCAGAAGGCCAACCAGATCAAATAAATGACCGCGTTTAGTTTGTTAAAAATTAAAAAAAAATTTCTGAAAAACTTTTAAAAAATTTTAAAAGTTATTCACTTTTTGGATGCGTTTGGAGTAATAAAAAGTAAAATAAAATAAGATAAATTATAGGTTCGTAATACAGTGAAATAAAAATGAATAACTTTTAAAATTTTTAGTATTTTTCACCATTTTTTAGAATTTTGTCTACTCCAAACAGAATATTTATTTTACTACATAAATTACAAACTCACGATTTATTTCTCTTTTTATCTCACTTTATATGACTTGAACAAATACTCTCTCAAACGCCCAACTTGTTTAAATATATGGAAAGTAGATTCCTTTTAAACCTATGCAGTGGTTCTACTTTTTGTTTACCTGTATTGGATTCTCTCTTCGGCACAGGGCAAAGTATGGATGGCATGAATGTGAATCTCTTTCTTGGTCCCCACTGAGTAGAGCTTTTCGAGCAGGCTGAAATTTGTCACACCATAAGAAGTCTGATACCACTGAAGTAATGATAATCAACAACAATAATAATAACATAAGTTTTATCCATTAAGTGAGGTCGGTTACATGAATCACACGATAAAACTGTGTTCTATAAAAAATGATAATCATTCATAATAATTTTTTTTTTATAATTTACACCTTGAGTATTCTTAATTAGTGAAAAAAATAAATAGAATGAAAATGGGAGAATCTCTTCTTTTGCCACACCCTAATCTCCCTTTGATTTTGAATCCATTAGTGC
This sequence comes from Vitellaria paradoxa, assembly GCA_019916065.1. Taxonomy (NCBI): domain Eukaryota; kingdom Viridiplantae; phylum Streptophyta; class Magnoliopsida; order Ericales; family Sapotaceae; genus Vitellaria; species Vitellaria paradoxa. The sequence goes on along the minus strand of CM034235.1, from coordinate 57,036,178 downwards.
TCAAGTTATAAGTTAATAAAAACATTTGCAATTTCCAAGAGGTAAAAGAAACGGATGAGAAATTATTTTTTCAGTTTTTGGCTTAAAATTGTATTTGTATTTATAGATTTTAAATGAATGGATTTAATAGTAATTATTGATAACTCAAATATTTAGTATGAATTTCAACTTGACCCTAAAATAGTAGATATCATTACATATAAAATAATGAATTTAGAATATTCATTAAATTTAATTATTTAAAATCATTAATATTAATGATTCTTAATTCTATAGAGTTGTCTTTGGATGGATAAAATAATAGTGTAATAAGTATAAATATTCTATTATATTATTTGGTTATATTTTTTAAGATTTAAGTATCATATTCATTCCATTATTTATTAAAAAAAAAGATAGAAATGGCTTATTATTTGGATAGAAGAAGGAGCATTTGATAAGATACGTAGAAAATTATCTTTTATAAAATGTAATATTCACTTCTTAGGTTAAATAATGTTGAGCTGTCGGATCCCTTTGTCATTATTGGCTATTGTTACACGATGCTTAAATATTATTGCAACAAGTGTTGACAAATCCCTTTAGTTTTAAGATAAGCCATATATGATAATTTATATCCATTTGTTATTTAAAATTTAATAGTAGACCAAATCTAGCAGGCATGCGTGATGATTTACTTAAATATTGAGTGAAGGTAAATTTAATTTAATATATTTTTATTGTTGGTTAGAATATTTATTTTTTTATAAGGATAACATGATTATTTATTTATATTTATTGTAACGACCTGCATCCATATAATATAATATTGTCCGCTTTAGACTTGGTAAACTGCTTCCCAGGAGGTCACCCATCCTAGTACTGTCTTCACTGGAGCACGCTTAATTTTGAAGTTCCCACTGAATTTAGTGTCCTCATAGTTTTAAAACACATTGTTCTTATATGGATATCGAATATTACATATATGTTACTTCCTTTCACTACCCAGGCGATGTGAGATTGAATGCATTGCTTCTCTACTTCACCTCCAGTTTCACTCTCACGTAGGCAGAGTTCCTTACGGGCAGGTTCCTCATAGTCCCTCACATTTATATCTATATTTTATTTTATCTAACTAAATAGATATTATTTTCTCATCCAATCACATTTTTTATTTATAAGCATGATTATTTTCACTCTCATTCTATTACCATCTTTACACTAGACTTGTTTTCACTTTTAACTAAGTGGGTATTTGGGCGCCCTAAAAAAATACAAATTTACAACAAATTTTGACATGTGACACTTTAGTTGGTAGTTCAGTATTTGGTAATTGTAAAAGTTAGAAAAAATTAAAAAATTTTAAAAAGAAATTGGTAAAAGTTAAAGAAAATTGAAGAACATTTCTAAAAATTGGAAAGGTTGGTAAAAATTTGAGAAAATTGGTTTCAATGTTTGGTGAAAAAAAGTTAGTAAAAGTTAATTTCTTTTTTTTTTTTTTTTTGGTGCAATAGCATGGATCATCAAGGATGATAAAGCTGAAATGTTTCAAGTAAATGGAGAGCAGATTAGTGCATCATCGGCTCTAATGGCGAAAGCTTTTACTTGTCTTCGAGCTTTGCCGTACTAAGACGTTTGAAATGTTAAAAACTAACTTTTTTAACCAATAGTTCTCTTATTATAATATCTTAAAGATAATATCTTGAATGAATCTCACATGAGAGATAAACCCGTAATTGACATTGGTTAAAAAAAAAGAGCGTTTTATGATTTCCAAAAAAAAAAAAAATGTTTGGTTTACCAAAATATAATAAAACATTATTTCTTTCTCCTATTTTTAAAGATTATTTACCTCTCACCCACCGTTTCCTCTTTTCCTTTGTTTTTCCTATATTTTCCCCTGAATTCCAAACACAATTTTTATGGATTCCAAAGGCTGCAGCGCATTTTCTACTGCTGGGATTACAATAGAGAAATAAAATATTATGATTTTATCAATATTTACTTGACTAAATTAATAGGCTTCAAACTTTGGAGTAAGAAAAAATAAGATAAATTGAGATAAAATGTAATTTTAAGTTAATTTTGGCGTCTTTTTTCTGAAAAGTTACAAACCGTGGGAACGGTTTTCCAAATTCGTTTCCAAGGAATCAAAAAAATTTACAAAAAATAGCAACGATGGTACTCGTTTGAAAGCTTTCAACACGAAAAATATGATTGTATAAAAAATTTACACATTTGGCTAACCTACTTTCAGATTTTTTTATTTTTTTAGCGAAATATTGAAATTTTTTAAAATTAATGATGGCGAAAAAATTAGAGGTAGAGAGATTGTTGGAGATTTATAGAATTTTTTAGAAGTTTATAATATGTCAAACGGGGCCTAAGTATTATTAATTAAGTTAATAAATGTTATTTACCTAAATGCAAATAAATTCCAAGTGTGTTAACTCCAAGTGTTGGGGGACAGGGATGTTTGGTTTTATCAAAATTAATTAAAATTTATTAATTTTTATTAATTTTTTATATTTTGTTTCAATTAAAATTTATCATATATTATTTTTATATTAAACTTTTGTATTTTACTGTATTTTTTAGAAAAATTTTTACTAACCAAACACCATATATTCCTTCCTAATAATTCACGTTTTGGCGTGTTGGTTGGTTTGGGAACTTGTTTAAAAAATGTTGCGTGTTTAGAATTATAAAAAGTGAGGTATAATGAGATAAGTTATAAGTTCATAATTTATATAGTGAGTTTAAAAATAAGTAAATTTTTAAATTTTTAATATTTTTTCACCAATGTTTAAAATTTTTCTGTCGCCCCAAAAGAAGCCGTTATTACGGAACGCAGTGAAAAATCCACCTCTGCGCCTGCAGCCCCAAATTTACTAATCCATATTAAAAACACCCTGCACCTGAGAGTACGCAAAAGCATCTTCCACTGGAAAGTAAGCGTCAACGGTCGGTCAGTAAAAAATTAAGGAAAAAAAAATTGAAAATTTCAAAAGTTGCGTGCGAGGAAAGGTCACTTGTGTCCATGATCACCGTGTTAATGGATCAAAGACGACAAAACGATCCCTCACATGGCTTTTGTTTAATTTATATTCACTGTTCTCTGCAAAAACCCCCCAAAAGAAAATTTATACAAAGGTTGTGCATCGTGGTCGTCGCTGATAAAAGATTTTTCTTCTTCTTCTTCTTCCATTTGTATATCCGGTCTATACGCGTTAATTCAGGAGCTCGCAGTACAAGGTTGTGTTTTTTTTCTGCCTTTTAGCTCTCAACTCCACACACGGACAGATTTAATTTTGAGCGAAGCCCGGATTTTTTTTTTGTTCAATTTGATCGTCGATGAAGACAATTTTCTGGAAAATCTCAATTGGGTATCTCTGTTTTTGGATTGTTTGTTGTTGTGTCTGTTGCGTTTTTCCCTTTTGATTGGTAGGGCAACCTTGATTTGTTGGGAATCTGACTTTGGGTTTTTTTTGTTTCACTGTGTTTAACTTGGATTTTGTTGTGGTCACTTTGGTTGGAAATTTGAAGTGGAATTCGTTCTTCATCGTTTCTCTATTTTGGATTTAACTGTTTTTTTTCCTTTTTTTTTTAAATTACCATGGTGGTTGATATAAATTTGGGGCAAGGAAAGGGGGACAGAAGGGGTTGTGTGTGCTTTCCTGGAAAAATCAACTTCTTGTTTGATTGAAATGGAAACTAGTTGAAGAAAGGAATTGCTTTTTCTCTAAAATGGCTGTTCTAGCTTTTGATTCTTATTCCTTTCTTCGGCAGAGCCAAATGTGCCTTTAAATGTGAAAAAGTAAATTTTTACTTTTTGGGTTATTAGCAGTTAAATACTCGCTAGAAGTAGTGACTTCTTATTAAAGTTTGATCGAGAATTGTCATGTTGAATACTTTTGATGGTATTTATTTATTTTATTGTTTTCATCCTAGATTTCGAATTCCTTGATTATTGTTTTGGAAGTGAAATTTGGAGTTCTCTGTGTTTGCTAAATATACATAAAAATAATGAATATTTGGTCGGGTAAGATGGTTAGATTAGACCCGACGGGTAAGATGGTTAGATTAGACCCGACAATCATTGTTAACCACTATTAATTGTCATTTTTGAATATTTTGAGGCTAATCACACTTTCATTTAGTATGCCAGTTATTGGGATAGTGCATGATTTGTACCCCCTTTATCTCTTGCCCTGTTTGCTCTTCTTTTTTTCCCGTTTGCCATGAAAACAACAGCCAACAGCTTTTGAAACAAAACTTCATAGAAGTCTGGTTTGTGGTGGTTCAAGTATAATTAGACCCTTTTATGAATAAGAAATAGTTTGCTATTTGCTTCTGATGCTTCACGGATAGTTGGTGAGAGAATCTACATAGTGTTGTTAGTTTATAGGTCCATCAAACCTTCTCACCTACTGGCCTCAGGCTGATGATGCTTTTATCTTTATTTCACTAAACTTGGGTCAGAGTTCTATTCATTGAAAATGTTATCCTTACAGTTCCAATTAATCTTTCGTTTTACAGATAATCAAAAGGAGCTTGGATAATGGTGTTGAAATTTAATTATTGAGCTCAGTATTGGGATTTTGTGGATTACCAATGGCTCCCGGAGGCGGTGGGTGCAAAGAGATGTTGGAATCTCTCCCAAAATATGCAAATTATGACATAGCAATGCTCAAGGTGGAGAAAAATACTACTCCAGTTAAAAGTATAATTGGTTCGGGTGAAAAGCATGGAATGCCCCGGTCAAATGGCATGCATGATTTGCTCGAGTGTCCTATTTGCCTAAATTTAATGTATCCTCCTATTCACCAGGTTTGTTTACAGTTTCAATTCTTCCCATCTTCTGATATTTGAATTATTTTGAATCTGTGGTTGGAAATCCAGCTTCTGTGGAGGAAGAAGTGTTTTCTTATCATATGGAATGAAATCAATTTTTTTTTTTTTTTAAATAGGATATAATGCTACTTACTTCATTAGATTTGCTTTATTTTCTAGAAGAATGATGAACAATATTATAAATGGTGTGAAAACAAATGGCACCATTAAAATCTTTGTTTTCGTTTTTGGTACTGTTTATTTTTGGTAGTCACATTTGTGTATTTGAACTGAATGTACATTCTGTTATTGCATCTTAAGTGTAGTTGCATCATTTATTCAGGAATAAAACCAAACCAAACCAAACCAAGCTTTTTTCCACTAGGTGGGATCGGCTATATGGATTTGTCAACGCCAATTAGATCTGTCGACGCCAATTAGATCATTTGTTCAGGAATATGACCTCAAATATTTTGCAAAATTATTTTTAGTTTTCCATATGAGGATATCAATATTCCATCCTATCAACATGAAGAACACCTCTTTGGACATCTTTCTTCACAAATTTCTAAATTGCTGCTGATGTTCGTTAATCAGGCCGTGTGAGTTGGCCAGGATATGATTGTTGATTCTTCTTTTAAATAATTCTTCTCTGAATGAATCTATCATTCTTTTGAATTAAAAATTAAACTTCATCATTTTCAAATGCCATTAGAATGAATAAAACTGATTTTTAATTGAGGTAAGAACATAGATCAAAAGGATTTTTCACCATTTATTTACTTTTTGCATCAGGTCTCCGTTGCTTCATTTGGGACCCATGTATAATGTCATATTCTGTTAACTCTTTGTCCAATTGGCTTGAGAGCTGGCCTATTAACTTAGAAGCTTATATCTGCTGCAATTTGTGGAGTTTGGAAAACTGGAACCAACAATTCTTATTGAAATCTCTAGGTTGATTTATTCTACCTCCCTCCCCTGGGACATTTGTTTGCATAAGAGTGAACCTATCCAAATCGAACACGTGGAAAAAGTACCATTATACCCTTATATATCCAAATTTGGTTGGTCTGGTCTATGTAGTCCAGGGTCATCCATTCTACATCGCGTAAAATTGTTTTGCAGGACAATATTTGTTTTGTTTGTTAGTTCTGTAAGAAAATCTTTTAAATCTCATGTTTGTTGTTCTATTTTGCAGTGTCCAAATGGCCACACTTTATGCTCGAATTGCAAAATTAGAGTGAATAACTGTTGCCCAACCTGCCATCTTGAGCTTGGAAACATAAGGTGCTTAGCTTTGGAGAGAATAGCAGAATCATTGGAACTCCCCTGCAGATACCAGAATCTTGGCTGTCATGATATTTTCCCTTACTACAGCAAGCTCAAGCATGAGCAGAACTGCAGATTCCGCCCCTACAATTGTCCTTATGCTGGATCTGAGTGCTCTCTTACTGGTGACATCCCGACACTTGTTGCACATCTCAAGGATGATCATAAGGTTGACATGCATGTTGGGTGTACGTTCAATCATCGATATGTTAAATCAAATCCACATGAAGTAGAAAATGCGACATGGATGCTAACTGTAAGCTGATTCATTTTTGTATCTTTTAATTATAATGTAACTATACATAATTTCAAGGAAACTATCACACACACACGTATATTCTTTTGTTTTTCTTTTAATCTTTATTGTAGAAGTAGAAGCTAATAGAGTTCAGTTGTGCTGTGATACAAATAAATGTAGTCTTCTAGTTGCATGTTTAAACACTCTGAACTGAAACCTTTGTAGTTTACCTACAGGGGTTTATCTGATTTGACATTTTTAGCTATTGAAACACTCCAAAATTGTAGGATAAGCACACATCTAAAAAATAAATGTTCATATTCAGGCTTTATTTGAAAAAAAAAAAAAATCAATTACTTGATGTTTCATAAGTTTCATATGTTCAACTACCTTGGGTGGGTGTGGGGTACGGTTTAGAAATTTTGACCTTTCATTAAAAAATAAAATAAATAAACATCAAAAAGAATTGTGATTTTCATTTAAGTTGTATATCTTGGGGTTATTGATTCTTTTGTGTGTATTATATCACATACCAAAAATAATAGTTTGCTTACATATCTTAGAACTCACTTTAAGGCTTTTAGGCATGAGTTCTCCTAAACTATGAAACAAATGGTAACCATTCTGAGCTCCATAAGGATTCTCCTCTACTTGCAGGTCTTCAATTGTTTTGGAAGACATTTCTGCTTGCACTTTGAGGCGTTCCAACTTGGTATGGCACCGGTCTACATGGCCTTCCTAAGATTCATGGGTGAGGATTGCGATGCCAAAAAGTTCAGCTACACTTTGGAAGTTGGTGGTTACGGCCGCAAGATACTTTGGCAAGGAGTGCCAAGGAGCATCCGTGACAGCCACAGAAAGGTTCGTGACAGTCTAGATGGATTGATCATTCCGAGGAGCTTGGCTCTTTTCTTCTCTGGTGGGGATGGGCAAGAGCTGAAGCTGAGGATCACTGGCCGTATATGGAGAGAACAGTGATTTTCAGAAAATTTGGTGGATGCTAAAGGTGATTTTGATTGTACAGTTGCAAGAGCCATGAGAAGAGCCCTCTTGGGTTCCATTTGGCAAAATGGAGGAAGAAATGCCTATATATATATGTATATATATTGACCTTGTTCTTCTTCTGTACACACTTGGGTGATTTCTGTTATCCTGTAAGATCCCAGTTGAAAGCTTTATGCAGGAAACTATTAGTGAATTTATGGGTGAAAATTCTATATCATGAATTACAATTGGTCTATGGCTTAATGATCTTTTGGTAGTAGTTTTCTCCCTGTAGATCAGATTTACATAGCTTTACTTGTAGATAGGGCTAAACTTAGTTGTGTTAGAAGAGAGATACCAGCACTGTTATTTTCTTTTCCTAATGACTAGGAACAAATGATTTCCCTTTGCTGTAGTAAAGTCCCATAGCAAGATTGTCTTCTGTGATATGTGAAGGTAAATAATTAAAGGGTATAAGAAGTTAAATGGAGTGCATTTAAGTGGTGTTTCGTTTCCTCCACCCCTCCCCCCGGGAGCGGGGCGGGAGAGCCAAAATAATAATAATAATAATAATAACAAACAAATAAGAAAGGAAGAGAGGATCCGCATAAAAAATGAAATAACGTGACACAAGACGAAATTTAATTGAAAAATTTTTTTAAAAGTTAATAAAAATTAAAATCTTTTGATATTTTTTTGATTAACCAATCATGCCCTTGATATTTCTCTCTTAATTATTTATTATAAAAAGGATTACATTATAATCTTATGATACACGATTTTCACAAACGGTGACGGTCGTGATGCATAATTTGAGTTAACTGGTCTCAGCTTTGGGGGGGAACCAAATTACGAGGACTTGGTAATAAGGTTTCATTTGGAGGAGGAAAAAAATAAAAAAAATAATAATTTTTTTGTATTTCAGGTATTTAGTAAAATATCAAAAGTTATTAATAATTTTCGTAATAAATTATCAACACACTAACTTTTACTGGGTTAGCGAGCAGTATAATGGTCATTTTACTTCAACTCAATTCAAAAGTTACTAAAATTTTTATTAAACGTAAAAATATTTATATATATATAAAAAATTATTAAAAATTTCTATTTATTTTATCAAATACCTAAAAATTACAAAAAGTCACTAAAAATTTATGTTTATTTGTACTAAACACACTAAAATTTTTATCTACCAACTTTTGTAAAAGGCATTCTAAAATTTACTAAAAATTAGACATTCAAACACGGCCTAAAATAACTTTCAAAAAAAAAAAAGAAAAAAAAAAAAGCAAGGCCTAATATAACTTTATGGTCAAAATAATATAATAATGATATTTTTATAATAAAAATATATTTAAGTGGTCTCTTTCATATAAAGTGATTGATTCACAAGAAAATTATATTATTTTGACAATTTTTTTTAAAAAATGTTTATTTTAAGACATTTTTAAAATGTTTATTTATATAAAACACAAAATTAAATGGTAGACATCAATATCAAACCAGATATTACTTCTAGTTGAGTCCCCACACACGAAATTCATTTTCTTCATGTTGAGAATGGTTTGTGTTCGGTAGCAGAAAATACCGTCGGAACTGCTGACCACGCCAACCGGAAATGCAATCGCCGACCTGCCGAACAAAGACAGAAAGAAAGGTTACGGCCGGAGTGGAGGTCTCTGGCCAGAAAACCCTCTGATGCTTAAGTCAGCTAGTCGCTCAAAGAAAGAAACTTTCAGAGAAGAAGTGAGTAAAAACTTAAGTTGGCAATAGTCAGCTTACTTCTGTGGTTCAGCAGAATGTCCTATTTATAGTAGCCCGAATAATGATTAAAGCATACCTGCGACTTGACGTTACGCACACTGCCGTGTCCCTCTTTTCCATCCTTACGTTAAATACTCTTCCCCTTCATTTAATGCCTCAAACCCCTCATTTAATACACCATGCCTCTCATTTAATGCTTCTGGTGGCTTAACACAGCATTACAACCAGAATTTCAGGGTCAGACTGTCCTCCTGTCACATCCGCCAACTACTCGTGACGAGATGGACTGATTTAGTTACTTTCTCAGAGATAAATACCCAGTTCAGTCTTAACTATGGTGCATTTATGGTCATGAGCCCTCTTTAAAGGTTGTGGGTCTCAGGTTCAACATTTACTAACCGCCAACGGATGGGCTGAGCAAACTAGCTATCGAGGTCCTCGGCTATAGCCACGTAGCAACACACTAGTTACTGGTGCTGAGGTTCAGGGTATTCTTTGGAATACTAACCTTAAGACATGTATTCATGTATAACACTCACGTGGAACTCTCGTGCCATTAATCAGTTGTTCGGCAAGACGCCACGTGTCACGACGCAACATGCTCGGTGAATGACTACATGGCTCACACAAATATGCTCGGCACTGGGCCACGTGGCGCCGGACTACACTTGTTCGGCACACGTACATCTAAGTATTATTTTGCCCAACATTTTGCCCCCACTCTGGTTGGAAAAAGGTGTTTTTCGAGCAGAGTAGCAGAGCGGAAGAGCCTTACCTTACCAATTTGTTCCATCTTCTTTATGCGATTTGTCGTTTAGTGCCCTTCTGACGCGCCTCTAATCCGATTGGACCCTTCTCTCTCTTAGAAATGACACGCGTAGTGCCCTTTCAGCTTTTCATCTGCTGCGCCGCTTACGCGGATCCCCAGATACGGGATGTCAAAATGTGAGTGGTCAAAAATTTGAAAACTGGGGCGCTAATAAATGTCATTTTTGCCGCTCGTTACTTTTTCATTGGTAATGCTTCGGTTACCCCCACAGATACACACACATATACTTATATGCTGGGTTCATCTTCTTCTACTTACTTTCTGCGATTCGAGCTATCAGATTTCCTTTTCTCCTGAGTTTTCATCTTCTCGAGCTTTCGTCCTTCCCGTCGTCCTTCGCTCCTGGTGAGTCAATCCTTTTGATTTCAAATCTTCCGTTATGGGTAGACTCGCAAACGAGCTAAACTCTGAGGAAAAAAATATGATTTTCAAGGAGAAATACCAAATTCCTCAGAACGTAAACATTAGGCTCGCCGAGCAAGGCGAGCGCGAAACAAGGGAGTTCCCCATAGTGGCCATTACGGAATGTGGCCTTAGATTCCCCCTGCACCCTTTTCTTCGCTCTATGATGAGCATTCTAGACCTTGGCCCTAGGAACCTCACCCACAACTTCTACAGAATTGTTAATGGGGTAATAGAAATAAATAGGTGATACGGATTCCACATATCCGAGTGGGATCTTCTTTACTGTTACTCTATCCAGAAGGTGAGGAAGGATGAGAACAGGTGGTACCTGAAATCCCGACCAGAAAAGGCCTTGGTCCACATGCTGCCTGATACGATTAAGTCAGAAAGTGACCTGTGCGTCGTCACAGGTTACTGGACACACGATCCAGACGAAAATCGTTATCCAATCGTCCCTCGGGTTTCTTTGGGCCCAGGTTGGTTGATTTCAAATGCTACCAGTTCTTATTCTTCTTCGACATTTTATCTTCTTTTTTAAGCATTCTAACTGTTTGATTCAATATCTGTGCAGCCGTCCAATCAAAGAAGATCTGAGCTACTGGTCTTCGTGCTGACAAGGATCATCTCAAAGAGGTGTTCAAATTCCTTGGAGGTCTGGATCTTTACCCGTTTGCGAGGGCAGTTCCAATCCTGTTTGACTTCATCCCTTCACACCAGACGTTCATCGCCCCCCCAAGGCTTCGAGACCTCAGAGGCCATTAGGCGTCTTCAGTGGTGGTTCCGGGCTTCCGCTGAAGAAAAATAAGATTACTACGCCTTGAGGCATCCAGGGTGGACCCGTCCTCCTCCGTTTGCTATCCCGTTGGTTGCCGAGCAAGTTCGTGCCCCACAAGTAGCGATTCCTGAGCCTACCGAGCAGCCAAGGAAGCGGAGATTCGTTCTTTTAGATGAGGAAGAGGAGGAAGAAGAAGAAGAAGTTGAAGTACCCCCCGCTTTCGAGTACTTTTCAGATCCAGAAGGGGAAGAGGAAGAAGATATGGCCCCGAAGATTGATTACAAGAAGCTCACCATGGCAAAGGCTAAGGGGCAAAGGGCCGAAGAGGCCCAGAAGAAAAAGGCAGACGAGCAAAAAGCCGCTGGCAAAAGAAAGCTCGATGAGGCGAAGGCCCCTGCTCCTGCAACTGCCGATCAGATAATGAAAGTGAAAATAGAGAAGGGGAAGGAGCAGGAGGCAGCTCAAAAGAAACCTTCTGGTCCTCCTGAGCAAAAAAGGGCCAAGACGCAATCTGCGGAAACAGCTCAAACGGCTGAGCAGTCAAAACTGCCAAAAGAAGATGCTGCGAGGGGGGCAGCACCTTCCAAGGTCGTGCAACCCACCAAAGACGCACCGCCCAAGACCTCCGAGCCACTACCTACTCAACCGATTGGGCCCGTGCCTCTTGCCATCGAGTATCCGGCCAATCCAGTTCGAGACTCCCCTCCGTTCGTTCCGAAAATCTTCATTCCAAGCCTCGAGCACCCTCAAGGCCGACCCTTCACTGTCCAAGATACAGCCTTCAACCACGCCAAGGAGTATCTCAAGGGTGTCCTCCCTCCTCGGGACGTTAATGCTACAAGAAAAAATAGAACGGAGGACATCCATAAAGCTCTAATGAAGAACATCATCTCTGTAAGTACAATGATATTCCTTTCTGTGTACCCTTTTGCCATTATGATTTTTCTAACTTTCTGTCCTTTCTACAGACTTCTCTTTACACAATGGAGTTAATTGCTCGGAGCCAAGCCTCCGATGCCAGAGCCGAGCAGGATAGGTCTGACATAAAGGAATTGAAGGCAAATGTGAGGACCTTGGAGAAGGAGAACAAGAGTCTTCAATCCAGCAATGACGCTCTAGCAAAAGAGAGAAGCCAGCTTCGAGATGAGAATAAGGAAATCGAGCAGCAACTTAACACCGCCCTTGGCCAAGTTGTAGGAAGCATAGCTCGCGTGCAATCGATGGACAAAATCTTAATCCATAAGGACGAAGAGCTGTTGGAGGTAAAGGGTAAACTCTCCAGGGCTGATATTGAATTGTCCTCAACAAAAGCTGGACAAGAAATACTCCTCAAGGAGTTGGAGACCTCCAGGCCCGAGCAGGGCAAATCGAAGCAAGAACTTGCCAACCTTTGGGCAGAGCTTGCACTGAAGACTCGGGCCCTGGAAGAGAAAGAAGTTGCTCTCCGAGAAGCCGAGGAAGAGGCCAAAGCTGAAGTGGAGGCCCAAATCAATGACTGCGTGGATCAGATGAGGGACGCTCACAATGACTTCTTCCTTGAGGGTTGGGAGGCTGCAATGAAGAAGAACAATATCGATCACACCAGCCTGATATACAAGGAGGTCCCTTATCCTGATCCAGAACGCCCAATCCCTCAGTTCAGCTTCGAACGTCCACCTTAAACTCCCTCAATTCAGACTGCCGAAGAAACAATTGACGAGGGAGAGGTTGAGGTGGATAGTGCCCAGAAGGACACCTCCCAGGCGCCTAAACAGATTGATCTGATCGTGGAGAGTGATCCCACTAAGGAGGGAGAGAAGTGAGCCTCCTTGTATTTTTGTTTTGCTTTTTTATTCAATTCAGATGTAACAATGTAAAACCTTTGGCTCTGAATGAATGAAAGTACTTTGGTTTTTCTCTAATCTCGCTTTATTTTTCTATGTCTTTGTTTCTTTAGAACTGCTGATGAATTGATTGGAGAATGCTTTGACTAGCTTGCTGATGAAATTATAAGGAATGCAGCCGAGGAGTACCTTGACGTTTTTTTCCTATGAGATAGCTACAAACCCTTACAACAAATGCTAATGCCCCATCTTAGGTTTAGGATAACCTTTTTAGTTGACAATTATGTAAGGTATATTGTAATTGTACTTTGAAACAGGAAATAAAAGTTTTTGAATTGTTTCCCACTGGAAGTCTGCCTTTCTATTTATACGGTTTATGTTTATGTTGAAGTATGTACCGTGAATGTATTTGTACCGATTAGCCGAGCAACCATAAATTTTAACAGAAATGCTTTAAACATCAAGTCTTTCAAGGATAACAAGTTCAAGTAGTTGTTTGCTTTTCATCCAGTAATTTCAAGCTTTTGCTAAAGAGGCATAACTTTAATAAACCTCACATACCTTAATGAGTTCGGCTGTCCTCGAGCTTTCATATAATAACCGATGAATCCACTTTTTGACAAAATTTCGCTTTTCAATTTCATGCCGAGCATCGGAGAAGTGAATCTTTATGATACGATGGCTTACTTACATCAGGGCCGAGCTTCTTTGAAATGATTCTTTGTGTTGTAAGGCCTTTTGCTTCTATTGTACCAGCGCTAAGGAAACTGAGCGTGGCTTCTTTTTTTTCTAATCAATAAACCAAGGAATTGAATCTTGGCTTAAAGAGCGTGTCTGGTCAATAAATAAACTAGGATTGGGCCAACATCAGAAATGATGTGGATTCTTTCTGTACCAATGGTCGGCAAACCGAGCATGGTTCCTTTTGATAATTCTTTTCAGAAAACCGAGGAATTGAATCTCAGTCTAAAGAGAATTCCTGGTCAGTTAATAAACTAGGATTGTACCAACGCTGGGCAAGCCGAGCGTGGCCCCTTTTGATAATTCTTTTCAGAAGACTGAGGAATTGAATCTCAGTCTAAAGAGAATTCCTGGTCAGTTAATAAACCAGGAAAGTACTAACACTGGGCAAGCCGAGCGTGGCTTCTTTTGATAATTCTTTTCAGAAGACTGAGGAATTGAATTTCAGTCTAAAGAGAATTCCTGGTCAGTTAATAAACCAGGAATGTACCAACGCTGGGCAAGCCGAGCGTGGCTTCTTTTGATAATTCTTTTCAGAAGACTGAGGAATTGAATCTCAGTCTAAAGAGAATTCTTGGTCAGTTAATAAACCAGGAAAGTATCAACGTCTAAAGGGATGTGGCATATTTTGTGCCAATACTCAGTGAGCCGAGCATGTCTCTTTTTCAGGCCATCACTCAAAGAGGTGTGGTGTCTTTTTGCTAAACAGGGAGTTATCTCAAGCTTTTGAAATTGCTTTAATTGCTTACAAAATAATGGCTTTTCAAATAAATGTACAAAGTTTTTAACAATAAACGTACAGTAATATCAATGATAGTACAACTTTAGATGGGCTATATTCCATGGTCTTTTGATCGGCTTTCTTGCCATATCAGTTAACTTGTAAGCGTCATTACCGAGCACCTCCAAGACGAGGAATGGTCCTTCCCAATTAGCTCCAAGCTTTCCTTCGGTTTGATCTTTCCTGCTTCCCATCAACCTTCTTAACACCCAGTCGCCAGTGCTGAATTCTCTATGTCTGACCTCCTTATTAAATTTTTTCCTTGTCTCTTGTTGGTAGTTGGCTAACCTTAGTGCTGCAAGTTCCCTTCTTTCATCAATTAGATCTAGACTTATTCCCATAGCTTTATCATTCTCCCCCTTATCAAATGATAGAGTTCTGATGCTCGGGAGGCCAATTTCCAACGGGATGACGGCTTCAACTCCGTAAGCCAGAGAGAAGGGAGATTCTCCAGTTGATCTTCTAGGGGTTGTTCGGTATGTCCACAGCACTGATGGCAATTCATCCACCCATTTCCCCTTTGCCGCTTTCAGTCTTTTCTTGATCCCATTGAGAATGACCTTGTTCGTAGCTTCGGCTTGACCATTGCTCTGGAGGTAAGCTGGTGTAGAGTAAATATTCTTGATTCCATATCTAGAACAATACTCCCTAAATGGGGCACTGTCAAATTGCGTCCCATTGTCGGAAATAAGTGTCCTAGGGATGCCATACCTGGTAATAATGCTCTTCCAAATAAATCGAATGGTATCTGCATCTCTGATGTGAGCTAGGGGTTCTGTTTCCACGCACTTCGTAAAGTAGTCGGTGCCGACCACTAAAAACTTTCTATTTCCCGAAGCAGTAGGCAGGGGTCCCATAATGTCGAGCCCCCATTGAGCGAATGGCCAAGGACTAGTCAGCGGACAGAGTTCTTGGGCTGGCTGGTGAGGAATGGGAGCGAACTTTTGGCATTTCTTGCATCTCCGAACGTAGGCTTGAGCATCATGCCCCATCTTCGGCCACCAATACCCCTGTGTGATTGCTCGGTGCGCCAGTGATCTGCCCCCAGTATGTGCCCCACAGACCCCTTCATGAAGCTCATAGAGGAAATCTTGCACTTTGTCAGGGTGAACACAAAAAAGATAAGGACCTGTGAAGAACTTCTTATATAGCTTATGGTCAGGGGAGAACCAAAACCTGGTGGCCTTTATTCGCAGCTTCCTCGCTTCTGTCTTATCCTCGGGGAGAGTCCCGTCCTTCAGGTGAGCAATGATTGGATCCATCCAAGATGGGGCTAAATCAGCACACATTACCTCCTCATCTTTCGTTATGCTCGGCTTCTTCAGAACTTCCATAAAAATCTGATCAGTTAGCCTTATTCAAGAAGAGGCAGCCAGCGTTGCGAGTGCGTCAGCGTGAGCATTACGATCTCTCCCAATGAGCTCCACGCTAGCTTTATTAAAGCCTTCGATTTTCTTCTTAGCCACTTGTAAATACTCTGCCATCTTCTCGCTTCTGGCCATGTACTCACCCTTTAGCTGATTGGCAACCAGCTGTGAGTCAGTCTTTATTACAACATCGTTTGCCATTAATCGCCGAGCAATGTTTAGCCCGGCTAGGAGAGCTTCATACTCTGCTTTATTATTAGTGACTTCGAACTCAAGTTTTATTGCGTACTCTATAGTTACCCCTTCCGGGGTAGTCAGAACAATGCCTACACCGCCACCTTTTCTAGATGAAGATCCATCAACCTCAATTTACCAAGGTTGTTCGGCATCGACGTGTTCGGCTGGGGCAGACTTTATTTCCACTTGCCATACTTCTTCTGCTGGACCAGGAGTTGGCGCGGTGAATTCCGCTACAAAATCGGTCAGAACTTGAGCCTTTATTGCGGTTCTTGGGACGAATTTTATGTCAAATGCACCGAGGGAGACTGCCCATTTTGCCACCCGTCCAGACACATCAGCCCTCTTTAAAACATGGCCAATTGGCTGATCGGTGACTACTTGAATGGTATGTGCGTGGAAGTAATGAGCTAACTTCCTGGACGCCATTATCAATGCCAAGGTCAGCTTCTCTAGGAGAAGGTATCTGGTCTCCGCCCCTTGCATCGTCTTGCTCACATAGTAGATAGGGTGCTACTTCCCCTGTTCCTCTCTCAGCAGGACGGCACTGACTGCATGTTCTGAAACTGCTAAATATAGTTGCAAAATATCCCCCGGCTGCGGTGTTGATAATACCGGGACAATTGTCAGGTATTCTTTAAGCTTCTCCAGTGCTGCGTCCGCCTCAGCATCCCATTGCATCTTATTGGTTCCTTTAAGTAGTCTGAAGAATGGTCGGCACTTGTCAGATGACCTACTGATAAACCGATTGAGTGCCGCTACCATCCCTGTGAGCTTCTGAACTTCTTTTTTAGTGCGTGGAGGAGAAACAGATTGGATGGCACGGATTTGATCAGGATCAGCCTCAATTCTCCTTCTGCTTACCAAGTGGCCCAAAAATTTACCCGAGCCAACTCCAAAGGCACACTTGGCAGCATTTAATTTTAACCCATAGTGATCAAGGGTAGAAAAAACATGCTGGAGATGCTGGAGATGAGTGTTCGGCTCCTTACTTTTTACCACTATATCATCAATGTAGACCTCCATCATCTGTCCGAGGTCTTCTTTGAATATTTTCGTAACTAACCGTTGATAGGTGGCTCCAGCGTTCTTTAGTCCGAATGGCATAACCCTGTAGCAGTATATGCCTTGAGGGGTTATGAAAGAGGTCTTCTCCTCATCAGGACCAAACATGGGGATCTGGTGATATCCCCTATAAGCGTCCAGGAACGACATCCTGGAACATCCAGCGGTTGAGTCAACGAGTTGGTCGATCTTTGGCAGGGGGAATGGATCCTTCGGGCAGGCCTTATTCAGGTCTGTGTAGTCTACGCAGACTCTCCATTTCCCATTCTTCTTTTTGACCACGACTGTATTGGCCAACCACTCCGGGTATGAGACTTCCCGGATGGCCTCCGCCTCTAACAATCGACCGACCTCCTCTATGACCGCCTCCGCATGCTGGAGAGCTGATCGCCTTGCTTTTTGTACCACAGGTTTTACCCCCGGATTCACATTCAACTTATGAGTCATGATTTCGGGAAAAATACCTGGCATTTCATGTGGGGTCCAGGCGAATGTTCCAATATTTTTCAGGAGCATATCCGTTAGCTTCAGTTTCTCCTCGGCGCTCAGGTTGGTGCCGATCAGGAAGAATTTATTATCCTCAGCAGGGCCAATCTGATATTTCTCCAGGCCCTCTATGGCTTTCTTCTCTGGATCGCCACCGACATCATCAATCTTCGGGGCGTCCTCGGGTAGCTCCGTCAATTGGACTTGCTCGAGGATAGTCTTGGATTTTAGGGCTGCAGAGAAACACTTTTGGGAAATATTTTGATCCCCCAAAATAGAAATCACTTCCCCACAATAGGGGAACTTCAGCACCTGATGGTAGGTTGAGGGGACCGCCTTCAAAGCATGAATCCACGACCTTCCTACTATAGCGTTGTAGGAAGAAGGGGAATCCACAACAATGAACTCAACCTCTTGCTCCACCGGACCCACATGGATAGGAATGACAACTCTGCCCAGAGGCCAAACAGGAGCAGAATTGAATCCTATGAGCGGGCATTCTGTCGGTTCTAGATCCTCTTCAGTTAATCCGAGCTTCTTAAATAAGCTCAGGAACATGACTTCTGTTGAGCTTCCTGCGTCCACCAGAATTCTTCTTACTTCGGAGTCGAACATGCCCAGAGTAATTACCAGGGCATCATTGTGCGGCAGCTGAATGTCAGAATGCTCGTCCTCATGAAAGGTGATTCCCTCAACGACGGTTTTCCTCGGGCGATTGCTCGGCTGGCCTGCCACGCCTAAGATCTCTTGGCTTTGTGGATTAGGGGCATGGTTAATGACACTCTGGGGTCTCCGCTCCATATGGATCACGTGGATAACTGCGGGCCTTGGGACATCTCTACGTGCTCTGGTTCTTGGTGGGGGTTGGACCTCCTCTACAGCCTCCTCCCCGGCAGTCTCTTCTCGTTGCCTCCTTGGCTCTCTGTCTTGTGGGGCTGCTTCTCTAGGTCTGCCCTCATCTATGAACTCTTTAAGGTGGCCCTTGCGCACCAATTCCTCCAGATGATGCCGCAATGATCGGCAGACTCCAGTTCGATGCCCCTTGTCTTGATGATACGCACAATAATTCTTGGAATTCTCCTTTCTAGGGAAGTCCGGCAGCTTTCCGGGCCATCTGAAATATGGCTTGCCTCTTATTTGAGGGAGGATCTTGAAAATCGGTATCTTGAACACCGTATTGATCGCTTCGAAAATGAACTTCTCTTCATCTACGAATCGGCGGCCTCCTCCCCGGCTTTTATCTCCTCTCTGGCCCTGGGATCTCTTTTCTTTTTGCTCGGCCGGCTGTGTCTCGTCCTCCACCTTAGCGTACTTTTCAATCCGACACATAAGATCTGACATGTTGGCCGCGGGCTTTTTGGTCAAGGAGAGCCACAGCCTATCCTCCTTCCGCAATCCCAGTTTAAATGAGGTGACGGCCAATTGCTCCGAGCATTCTCCCACCTCGTTGTAGAGCTCCAGGTAGCGGCGGGAATAATCTCTCAACGATTCCCCGGGTTTTCTTTTCATCGTGAGGAGAACGTCAGTGGTTTTGGGCTGTTTTGTGTTAGCCAGAAACCGAGTGATGAACTCCTCTGCCAGTTGCTGCCAACACCAGATACTGCCAGGGGGTAGTTTGTGGAACCACTGAAGCGCCATATCCCCCAGACTGGAAGGGAATACTCTACACATAAGGTGGTCGTTGCTACTCCATAATGTCATGGCCTGCATGTAATGACGGTAGTGGGCCAGGGGGTCAGTTCTTCCATCATAGAGATTGAGCCTCGGAGTTTGGAATTTCTCCGGAGGCTCCGCATCAATTATTTCATCAACGAACGGGGAAGCAGAGATCCGCCCTAGGGCTTTCCTTGCCATCATGCGTGTGCTCTGGCCCTGAGCACCCCATTCCTCCTCTTGCCCCCACTCATCTACCTTCGCCTTTCCCGCTTTCTTACACTTCAAAGTCAGCTCTTCTTGGTCTGAGCTATCTGCTTCTTCTGAGTGTGCCTCCAGCACCTTTTTCAAGGAACTCCTTTTGTGATGCACTTTGGTGAGCATGTCAGCATCAGATTTCGCGTCATGTTTCGCGACGGTTTTAGCCTAGTGCGAGCCCTTTCTAGAAGGAGTGACATCACGTCGCGAGCGAGAACGCACCTCCTCTTGTTCATGGGTGTCCCCGTCATCTTCATCAGTGGGGTCCCCGTAAAGAGCATCGTAACTTTCGTCAGATTCTGAGTCAGATCGATTAGAATGGGCTGCATAGCTAGCAGTAGATTTTCCCTTCTCCTTACTTAATTCCAGCAGAATTTCCTCCAGTTTTGCTTGCTTCTCACTGGCCTTAGCCATCAACTCCTCTCTCCGTTTCAACGCCTCAGGGCCCTCCATTTTTCTTCTTCTGGCATTCTCCAGACCTGGAGTCCGGATAACCAGCGCACTCCCTTTAGTTTTGGCAGGAGTGGAACCGTCTCTTGCCCGTGGAGATGATAGTGGAGTAGTGTTTCCTCTCGAAGTCATTATGTGGACAAATACTAGAGACTCAACAAAGAAACAAGAAAAAAGCTGGTGAACAATAATACTGGGCTAAACAACGAGCCCCACGGTGGGCGCCAAATGTTCGGCAGCAGAAAATACCGCCGGAACTGCTGACCACGCCAACCGAAAATGCAATCGCCGACCTGCCGAACAAAGACAGAAAGAAAGGTTATGGCCGGAGTGGAGGTCTCTGGCCGGAAAACCCTTCGATGCTTAAGTCAGCAAGTCACTCAAAGAAAGAAACTTTCAGAGAAGAAGTGAGTAAAAGCTTAAGTTGGCAATAGTCAGCTTACCTCTGTGGTTCAGCAGAATGTCCTATTTATAGTAGCCCGAATAATGATTAAAGCATACCTGCGACTTGACGTTACGCACACTGCCTTGTCTCTCTTTTCCATCCTTGCTTTAAATACTTTTCCCCTTCATTTAATGCCTCAAACCCCTCATTTAATACACCATGCCTCTCATTTAATGCTTCTGGTGGCTTAACACGGCATTACAACCAGAATTTCAGGGTCAGACTGTCCTCCTGTCACATCTGCCAACTACTCGTGACGAGATGGACTGATTTAGTTACTTTATCAGAGATAAATACCCAGTTCAATCTTAACTATGGTGCATTTATGGTCATGAGCCATCTTTAAAGGCTGTGGGTCCCAGGTTCAACATTTACTAACCGCCAATGGATGGGCTGAGCAAACTAGCTATCGAGGTCCTCGGCTATAGCCACATAGCAACACACTAGTTACTGGTGCTGAGGTTCAGGGTATTCTTTGGAATACTAACCTTAAGACATGTATTCATGTATAACACTCACGTGGAACTCTCGTGCCATTAATCAGTTGTTCGGCAAGACGCCACGTGTCACGACGCAACATACTCGGTGAATGACTACGTGGCTCACCCAAATATGCTCGGCACTTGGCCACGTGGCGCCGAACTACACTTGTTCGGCACACGTACATCTAAGTATTATTTTGCCCAACATTTCATGTTGCGTCCAGATTTGTCCCACATCGATTGGAGTCGGGGACTGAGGCCACCTTATAAGGGGCTTCATCTCCTCCCACTGGTATCGAGGCCTTTTCCCCACAGCGGGAAACAAAACCCCCGACGCCCTTAGAGCCGGGCCGCAGGAGGGGGACAATATCGGCCAAGCGGGCTGGCGGTGGCGCGGCACAATTTGGTGCGCAACATTTGGTGGCCCATGCAGGTCCGACGTGGCCTGTGGTTCCCCAGTCCCCGACTGGGGGGCCATGTTGCGTCCAGATTTGTCCCACATCGATTGGAGTCGGGGACTGAGGCCACCTTATAAGGGGTTTCATCTCCTCCCACTGGTATCGAGGCCTTTTTCCCACAGTGGGAAACAAAACCCCCGACGCCCTTGGAGCCAGGCCGCAGGAGGGGGACAATATCGGCCAAGCGGGCCAACGGTGGCGCGGCACAATTTGGTGCGCAATAGTTTGTCTAATCATCCTTGATAGCAAGTCCTTAAAAAAGTGCAAATAGTAATCTCATCGTATATATTAATTCACCGTGTTCTTCTTCTCTGTTTTAACGAAGAAATATTTCATTTGCGAAATTATTAAATGTTACATTATATTTTAAAATTTATAATTTCATAAATTTGAAAAGATGGATGTTCCAACCTTTTAATTAAAAATCAATTAAATATGAATATTAAATTCTTATATGACTAACGATTTCGTCTTGGTTCTTGAAACATATAGCCAACCATAAGGTGTGTTTGGAGTTAAAAAAAGTGAAATAAAATGAGATAAAATGTGGTTTAAGAAAATTTTTTGTGTTTGGTACACATATCTCAAACTGTATTTTTTGGAGATGAACAGTAAGATTTCCGTTCTAACGAATTGAATTTCTGTTTGGACGGATTTAAAATTTTATATCAGTCATGACTTCTTTGTACTACAATCCGTCAAAATGGATCCGTCGGAACGGTTTCTACGATCCAAAAAAAATAGTCAAAGTGGATGTCATTCAGTAGTTTAAGAGTTCATGGTGAGAATAGTGAAAAAATTTTTGTTATTTGATTAACCGAATTCTAATTATTAATTTTTTTTAAATGTATTGAACTTTTTTTGAACTTGAGAAGATAAAAACGTGTAAAAATGTAATAGAGATTTTTATAAAATTTTTGTGCACCAAACAGGCCCAAAATCTCATATGAGGGCGGCTACATACAAAATTGTATGTATTAGTTTATAGAAATGTTTGGATTACATACTGAGTCAAATGTTTGATTAATATACATTATTCTTTTATTAAAAAAGCAACTAAAATTTTATCTAGGAACTAATTTAAATAGTTGAAATTTTGAACTTTCTTTTTTAATGCTATTCGTAAACCATAACTAGAATTTTACCTAAAAAAGAAGTCTTTTATTTCTCTAATTTGATGTGAAACACATGCATATATTTTATCAAAATATTGTTTCTAATACTTTAATGTTGTAATGGTAATTTAATATACGATTGTCAATAATTTTTGAACTTATTAAATCGAAGGTGTAGTAATTTAAATATAAATTTTTTATTATAAATATGATTTTTCAAATATATGTAGGTTACAATTGTATTTATAAATTTTAAATAATGAACTTAAAAAACTTTCATATACATTAATTTAAATTAATCTCTCATAATTAACTTAAATTTTATGTAAAATTTGTTAATTTAAAAAATAATTTTAAAAATTGCGTGAGACATCTCAAGATTATCTCAGCAAATAAGATTTAAATTTAAGGACTTTTAACTTCAGAAAGTAACTTCAGGGGCATCCATGCATCCCCTGTCACCTTTTGAGGAGTCACTATTGTTTCCTAGTGCATACCGACCAATCAGCCTTCTTTTTCTCTCTTATTTCTCTGTTTCTTTTTTTTCTTTTTTTATTTTATTTTATTTTATTTATTTATTTATTTTGGTGTGAGTATGTTGGGGTGTGGGTACCTAATGAATATCTGTTTTTTCTTTCTTTCTTTCCTTTTTTTTTTTTTTTTGGCGCGGTCATTTTTCTCTCTCTCTCTCTCTTCTCTCTCTGTTTTTTTTCTCTCTCTATTTATTTATTTATTTATTTTGAGAGTTTAGGTAAGGTAACCTAATGGTCAATCTAGCAGAGCTGCCGGTCCTGCCATGGGATTTGCATTACGGTCCTGTTTAATATAACAAAATTTACCAAATTTAATAACTATAACTAATTTTTTATATTTTTTTAATCAAAAATTTTCACATATCACCTTTATGTCATAATTTTTATTTTTATTATACTTGTTGGTCAATTTTTTGTCAAACAAACACACGTAACCTTTCTTTTGTGAGTGACATTCTTCCAACTTCTAACATAAATTAAGGTTTAATTTGAGAAAAAAATTAATTTTTTTTGTTTTTAGATTAAAAAAAAGATAATTTTAATAATTTTAGACGAAAACAAAGAACTAGAAAGTTAACTAAACTTTTCAAACGAATTCTTAAGCTTGTAGTTTTAGATTTGTATACTTCCTTCTGCCCCCAGCATGGACATTAATAACCAAATGAACAGAAGCCAAACCGCATGTGACTTGGACCCATTGATTAAGATAAAAAACAACGGTACAATTTGCATTCGATCTTTACTCTTCCCTGGGAGAAAAAAAAAAAAAAAAAAAGGACCAAACTCTCTTGACTTTTCCCCATCATTTCTCTTGCCTGGCTTGTTAGATACATATCTTACATATCTAACAAGCACATGTGCATAATATATATATATATATATATATATATATATATAATATATATGCAGACCTACATACACACACATATTACATATAGGTTGAGTGAGAAGGGTTACCATTGAAAGAAAACAGGGAATCCATTGCAAAGGCATGGGAGACGTACCAGAGGACGATCCGCAGACCCAGTTGTTGGACTCAAGCCTTGATTCTCCCTCTCAAGATGGAACGCTTGAGCATCCCCTCAAGAGGACTGGTTTGTCTACCCTGGTTCCTCTTTTTTTTTTTTTTTCCACAAATTCTTGCCTTCTCTTTCGGCTTTGTTTGGGAGTTGAGGACGGGAAAAAAAAAATAATAATAAATTAGTAACGAGTGAAGAGAGTAGAAGTGAATCCATATGTGTTGAGAGTTTTACAGAATCAAATATTGAACCTTTTTTTTCTTGTTTGTTGGTGAGTTGAAAAGAAATAATATATATATATATATATATATATATATTATTTTATCATGAAATCTTTGTTTGGTCCCATTTAATTTGTTGTAACATTTTAAAATTTTAAAAATTATTCACTTTTTGTTTCACTGCATAAATTACGAACTCACAATTTATTTTATCGCTCCAAACACATCATTGATAGGTTGCCATTGTATCTTCTTACATGCATATAATTTTTGTTCTTTTAGTTCCTTATTTAATGGATAAATATGGTATTATAAAAGTTTTTTTTTTTTTGGTAATTGGTATTATAAAATTAAGTGTGCAAAATCCAAGTTATCAGGCAAAGTGGAATCCTTTGTTTCGGTTTATTTCGGCTTGGCTCGATTTTTAAATCAATGGTTTAGCCTGTGATTTAAAAAATTAAAAAAATTATTGAACGGTTGGATTCTACTTGCTGTACGAGGAGTCAATAAAACTTATACTATTAATATATTATATAATATATTAATTTAATTTATAAGTTTTTTTGAAAAGAAAACATAAAAAATACAACAATTGAGGATCTATTGGAACTGTGAAATTAGATTTGTAAAATAATTACTTTGAATAAATTCCTTATAATGTTTTGTATGAATAATTAAACTGTTTTAATTCTAATTGGCTTACATTTGAAATGCATTTTTTTTTTAAATTTTATTTTGGGACAGAATATTTGTCGTGTGTGTAGCTGCAGCCATTAATCAAGTTAGGCTTAATGAACATTATATTTATATGATATATGTATATACATATTTCTTGTCTAAACAAATTGTCAAACTCAATGAACTCAACCAAACTTAATGGTTTGGTTTGGTTCAATTTCTTTAATTTGGTTTTAGTACTAAACCCAACTAAGTTGAACCATATGCACCCTTAATAAAGTTCCATTAATTAAATTTTATTTTCTTTCAATTTTCATCCAATTTTGGATGGATGAAAAGTGGATGATTTGGGGCATTTTCTTTCTTTCCTTTCTATTTTTTTTACTTTCCCATTAAAACTCCGAGACATAAGAAATATTCTTGAATCATTTCTTCTTTTCTTTCCATTTCACTCTGTCCAAACATACTGTTAATTCAAATATAAACTCCTTTTTTCCCTTGTTAGAAGGACTCTTCTGTTCATATTCAATCCAAAGCAAGAATGAATGTTGAGTTCACTGATTACAAATACTTTGAAGGGAATTGAAGTATTGAATTTTGGAATGTGGGTTTTTGTGAAGGGACTCTATGGACAGCAGTGGCCCACATAATAACAGGAGTGATTGGGTCAGGAGTGCTTTCTTTGGCATGGAGTATGGCTCAGCTGGGTTGGATTGCTGGTCCTATTGCCATGCTTCTCTTTGCTTCAATCACCTTCTCTCTACATATCTTCTCTGCGACAGCTACAGATCTCCTGATCCTGAGTATGGTCCTATCAGAAACCGATCCTACTTGGAAGCTGTTCAAGTGAATTTGGGTAAGAATCTTATGGCTCACATTCCTCCATTGTTTTTCATCTCATCCACACAAAAAAAAAAAAAAAAAGAAAGAGAAAAGGATACAACAAAGCCAGTTCTTTTGCTTCTTTCCAATTTATTTATTTGCCTACCTCTATATTATTGTTGTTGTTGTTGCTGTTTTTTCCATTCCCATTGTTTTCAACTTTGTGGGATATTTGCATGCTGTCCAAAGAGAATTGCTCATGTGGTCCAAGACTTGTATGGTAACTTTTCTCTTTATGGTGATTTTCTTTGTTATTCCTTGATTTTAGCCTTCTAGTATTTTGTTAGGTTTGGGCTTTTTTTATACAAGCATATGTAGTACTCATGGGCTATTGAGTCGATTCAGTTGAGTAAATTTAGAGAATCTCTAAAGGCCTAATTGTGTTAATATTTGACTGACATCTTATTTTCCTCTTTAATTTACACATTTTTGTGCGTCATAACCGAAGAAAACAGACAAATACAAACAACAGAAATGGGATTTAGGTAGTCAACTTTTTAGGAAACTTGGTGCACAAAATATAGAAGCTTGAACTCCGTTTGAAAATATGTCTTTGGAATCATTTAGCCCCACTACCAGTAGAATTGAAATCTTTGCTCCTACACAGCTGTTGATGCAGACATAAGCTTACCTTGATGAATTCAACAATTGTCGGGCCCTGTCTGGAATAGGATCTAAAGACACAACATTTCATACTTTAACTGAATCCTTTTAGGGTCGTGGAAAAGATAGGGGCCTGCACTCCACACTAGCAAACTACTGGAGCTTGTGGTAGGTCAAAAACTTTTAAGAGTCAAAACTGTCAGGGATCTATCTTCTTTAATCCCATGCAAACATGAAAATTATTAAGTAACAGGATGTGATTTTTGCATGTTATGGTGGTGGCGATTGATTGTTTGTCATTCAAAAGGCTCTCTTTCTGGCAAGAGCACTTGCAATAGAGTCTCTATTCCTTTTGCTTATTCTTAAATTCAAAGAATGTTATCATCCAACAAAATTCTCTATCCCCAAACTCTTTCCTTATCTCATTTCCCAAATTTCCCAAATCTATTTATGGTCCCCAAATTCCCTACTTATTGAACAGACAATGTTTAACACTCTCCTCTAGTTTTTGTATTATTTAACACCCTCTCACCTACTTTCAGAATTCTAAATCTAAAGCTCTTAATTGTATAAGTAGTTAATATAGAGAAACCGTTGGGTGAATGAAGTTAAATTGATTCCCTATATTACTTTAGCACACCAAAAGAGGGATTGGGATAGTGATAAAGACTATTACAAATGGTTCAAGGGTCGGAATTGAACCAAAATGTCCAGTGCTGTCCCATATGCTATAGGACCCCTCTTGTTTGTTTGGACTTGGGAAAGTTCTCCATCATAATATGCCAACAATTGGCTGTTGGAAAGTTTAGTTGTTTCTGTTGTAAAATAAGATTTAAGCCCAATCTCCATTGTAAGTTATGAACTAAATTCAAAACTATGTGACTCTAAAATTAGTAGCAAACTATGAGGCGTTCATTTGACAACAGCATGGTATTCCAGGAGAAACGAGTGCATGGGTGTGTGGACTTTTTGTGCAAATAAGCTTATATGGGACCGGCGTTGCCTACACAATCACTTCCGCTATCAGCATGAGGTCTGTCATGTACATTGTTGAGCTCTGTGCATTCTAAAACTTAGTTTGGTACAAGGGAATGGAATGGAGTGCAATGGTCAATCCTACACTTTCAATCCATTATCTTGTTTGGTATGCTTATTAACTGCTACTCTATTTTATTTGAAATGCTACTTCTTGAGGAATTGATTAAATAAGTGTGGGAATGACTTTCATTCCCTTGGATCAAACTAGGGCTAATAGTAGTTATACAGCAAATTGAAGATTTTAGTTTGATTTGAAATTGTGGACGCGCTTTCTTATGGTATTGTTTTATCGTCTGAATTGATGTAGAGCAATACAGAAATCAAACTGCTACCACGACTATGGGCATGAGGCTGCATGTGACTTTGGAGACACTTACTATATGCTAATATTTGGAGCTGCTCAAATTATTTTGTCACAGATACCCACTTTCCATAATATGCAATGGCTCTCTATTGTTGCTGCAGTGATGTCCTTCACCTATTCCTCCATTGGATTTGCACTGGGGCTGGCAAAAGTTATTGGTACAAACTCTAATTTGCTCTGATATTCCCTTGATCTAATAAAAAAAATTCGGGTAAATTTTAGTTTGCCCCTCGACTTTGTCCCAAAATCTCATTTCAAGACCTGGGTACTTTTTGTAACAATTAAGGATTTGAGTTTTTAATTAGTTACATCTCCATCCTTAGTGACTATTTTGCCATTGCACTCCAATGGTTACACATGGAACTTTCGGGGGCAAAATGGTAATAAGGTTGTGTTTGGATCAAGGATTAGTCAAAAGAAAATGAAAGAGATAAGGATTTAAAATCAATTCTCATGTTTGGTTTGCGATGAAAATGGAAGAGATAACGCATGGGATTTGAGAAACTAAAAATAATTAAATTAGAAAATTAACTAATGGATAAATGCTTTTTATATTGTAAAATTTTTCGGTCCATTAAAATAAGAACATGTATTTGGGAGTTTGTGTTTCCTTTCCTCTTCTACTACTTTTTTCTTTTATTTGTCCCTTTCTCCCCCCCCCCCCCCAAAAAAAAAAACTAAATCCTAACTCCTAATACAACCCAAGGGAGGACATTACAACTAATTTAAATCTCATGCTCTTAATTGTCCAAAAAAAAAGAAAAAGAAAAACTCAAGTTCTGAAGTAAGATTTCAGGTAAAAATTACCAAAAAAAAAGATTTCAGGTAATCTCAAGGAGGCAAAGTGAAATTTGCCTGAAATATTCAGTACGTACATTGATTCTGTAACTGCAGGAAATGGAGTAATCAAGGGTAGCATAGCTGGAATCTCAGCTTCTTCTACAGCTGAGAAAGTATGGTTAATTTCTCAAGCACTTGGGGACATTGCTTTTGCCTATCCATATTCCCTTATTCTCATTGAAATACAGGTAAGGTGCACTGGTCAGCTTCCTATGGGCCAACTTTCAAACTTCCACGCAAACACTCAAAAACTAATGTGGAATCTGAAGCTAATTACTGAACTTGCAAAACCTGAAGGACACTTTGAAGTCTCCCCCACCTGAAAGTGAGACCATGAAGAAGGCCTCGACGATTGCATTATCGGTCACAACCATTTTTTACCTCCTCTGTGGAGGGTTTGGATACGCAGCCTTTGGTGATTCTACTCCAGGAAACCTCTTGACTGGCTTCGGATTCTATGAGCCTTACTGGCTCATTGATTTTGCTAATGCTTGCATTGTTCTTCATTTGGTTGGAGGATATCAGGTACTAACGCTGCTCTTTTTTTTTTTTTGTTTTAAAAAAAAAAAAGAAGAGAGAGAGAGAAAAAAAAAAAGGGAAAAAGTGGAAAATTTTGCTCAAGACTTAAGTTTGTTAACAAGAAGCAGTTTTTTTTTCCCCTTCATCTTATATGACTTCTTTTCAATGAAACTTGATTCTTTTTTGTTTATAGTAGTTTTTAGGAATGTTATTCATATTCATATTTAAAAAAAAAAAAATTCGCAAAAAGAAACAAAAAACTTAAAAATTAGAGAATTCACTTCTGGGTGACTCTAGCGTGTATTTTTTTTCAGTATTCTTTTTAAAAATGTGACTAACATATCCCAAAATTACAAAAAATAAATAAATAAATCAATCAATCAATCAAATTTAGTGAAAAGAACTATATAAAATGAAAAAAAAATGGACTAGAAAAAAGCTGACTACCATTTGATTTACAAGGCTTCGTTTGGAGTTTTGAAAATCACTGAAAAACATTGATAAGCCTTAAATTCATATATTCTTCCTTTGCATTTTTGTATGTCTGGCAGGTATTCAGTCAACCGGTTTTTGCAGTTGTGGACAAGTGGCTTTCCGGGAAGTTTCCAAACAGTGGATTTGTGAACAATGAGTACACTTTGAAACTCCCCTTCTTGCCGGTGACCCTGAGACTAAATCTTCTCAGGCTGTGTTTCCGAACAGCTTATGTTGCATCAACAACTGCAATTGCTATGGTCTTCCCATACTTCAACCAAGTTTTGGGAGTGTTGGGAGCCTTGAATTTCTGGCCATTGTCCATTTATTTTCCCGTGGAAATGTACTTTCTGCAGAGGAAAATCGAAGCTTGGACCACCAAATGGATTGTTCTTCGCATCTTCAGCACTCTTTGTTTGTTTGTCACCACGTTTGCTTTGGTTGGTTCAATCGAGGGACTTATAGCAGCAAAGTTGAGCTGAGAAATACTCTTCTTCTTCTTCTTCTTCTTCCATTTTTTTAATATATATATATATATATATATATATATATATATATATATATATATATATATATATATATAATTAAAAAAAAAAAGAGCATATAACAGGTAATAATCATAGTAAGATTGGAAGAACGACCTTTTCTGGATTGCCGAATTTTAGCGTGGGTTCGAATTTCTGCTGTTGTGCAAGATTTTCTGCCATACGTATTGGCAGATGGCATAAATTTGTATAGAAATAATTTGTGACATTCAATATAATTTTAAACATTTATTTATGTAATATTATACTACTAGAATTGATTGTACCTTTAAATAAAATTTGGCCGGCAAATAACTCAAATGTAAATTTGTAAAACAAACTTATATGAAAATTTTAAAAATAATATATAAAAATAAAAATTTTTAATCAAAAGAGATTAAAATATCTATATAGTATTTAATAAATGTGTAAATTTTATTATTTATTATGAATATTATCACATTTTAAAAAAATATTTATTTAAAAACTTGTATAAAAAATATTTAACAAAATATGAAAAAAGCAAGAGAGCATGTTTTCATGTGAAGTAACCAAAAAATAACTAAATTGGAGAGGAAAAGAAAATCCTGACCATTGAATAAATTCAATGGTAGAAAATATCTCGAATTCAAATTCTTTAGCTTGTTTATCGGCCCTGTTTGGCCTACAAAAATTTACCAAAATTTGCTAATTTCTAACTATTTTTTGTCCTTTCTTCCAATTAAAATTTAACATCTATCATCTTTATGTCACATTTTTTTTATTTTTATTGTACTTTTTTGTCAAATTTTGGCCAACCAAACGGGCTATATAGATGATACAAAAAGTGTAAAGGTGTATATATTTAAAATTTTAAGTTTTAAGAACATTAAAATTAAATTTTTAATTTAAATATTTATTCTTTAAGAAATTTTTAAAAAAAATTAAATTTTAAATATTATTTTTTTTAAAATAAAAAAGTTACTAACTTTGTTTAATAGGTATTCGTATATTGTTTACTTTTTAACTTTGTTTAATAGGTATTCATATATTGTTTAACAAATGTATAAAATTTTATTATTTATTACAAATAATTATATTTTAAAAAAATTTTATAAAAAAAATATTTAACAAAATATGAGAGGAGTAACAGAATGTATTTCCATGTGAAATGGACGAAAAGACAACTAAAGTAAAGAGAAAAAGAAAAATAATTCTGATTATTGAACAAATCCAACAGTTAAATATGTTAAATTCAAATTATTTAGTTTGATTATTACATAGATGGCACAGTAAGTGTAAAAAGTATATGTATTTAAAATTTTAAGTATACTAATTGAATTTTTAATTTAAATGTTTATTATTTTATAAATTTTTAAAGAAATTTACAGTTTAAATATTATTTTTTTAAATCCAAAATCTTAGTCAACTTTGTGTAATAGGTACTCATATATTATTAACAATTTTAAAAAATATATTAATTTAAAAAAATTTTAAAAAGTTTTCAAAAAATATAGAAAAAGTGATGTGAAATGACTAAAAAGACAATTAAAATAGAGAGAAATTAACAGTAATCTTGATTATTGAATAAATTCAACGGTTGAAAATATACAAATCACAAATCATAACCTTTCTTATTATATAGTAGATTTATTTATAAAAATTATTTTATTTATTTTTATTTGTTTTACTACACATTTAAGTTATTAAAAGTTACTTAATCATATTTAAAATATTATTTTATTTTATTTTATTTTGAACTTAATCAAATAAAAATTCATTATTTTTATTTATAAAAAAAAATGACATTTTTAGGTTGCCCGAAAAAACAAAGAAAAAAAAAAATAAGTCACCAGACGATGGCATTTTTCAGACAATACGTGGCGGTCAAATTAATTATTTGACTTCAATCCCGCCTTTTTTTTTTTCACCTAATGCCATGTAAGATAAATGTCAGATCAACTTACTTATATTGTAATATAGATTTAAGATTTTGTATAAATACAATCGAGACAAATTTACTTATTTTGAAAAAAAAAAAAAAAAAGAAGAAAGTCACTAAATTGTTATTTTTATTACACATATATTATCACGTTATTTTAATTTAAAAATCTAAATTAAATTTAGTAAAATCTAAAAAATTATACAATTGATGTTGAAAGAATATAATTTACTTAAAATAAATAACCTATAAATCGTGGATTCAACTAACAGCTTCCGCTTGAAGTTGCGGTCCTTTTTCGGTATATAAGTTTAGATCTGCAACTCTTGATAAAATAAGTTTATATGGATAGGATATTTTTTGGAAAATAGAAAATTTAAAAAAATAGAAATTGAATTGAAAATTCTATTTTATTAACTTAAGATAGAAATCAGTGCATTTAAGTGCAGTTATATCTAATTATTATATCTAATATAAAAGTTTGAATAATATTTATACTCTTATATTAACAAAAAATCGAATTCCTCTTTAAAAACTAAGGTCCCGTTTGGAGTAAGAAAAAATAAAATAAATTGAGATAAAATGTAGTTTGGGATTGATTTTGGCGCCTTTTTTTTCTGAAAAGACGCAAATTGTAGGAACGGTTTTTCAAATCCGTTCCAAGGGATTCAAAAAATTTACAAAAAATAGCGACTATGGTACTCGTTTGAAAGCTTTCGACACGGAGAATATGATTGTATAAAAATTTACACGTTCGATTAACCTACTTCTAAATTTTTTATTTTTGTAGTGAAATATTAAAATTTTTTAAAATTCATAATAGCGAAAAAATTAGAGATAGAGAAATTGTTAAAAATTTATAATGTTAGTTTGTGATGCCGAACGGAGCCTTAAGTACACTGGCCATTTGTTGACATGATCAAGCCCGCGTAGGCATCTAAACACAGTAGGATAGTATAGTTGTCTAATCAGTTCTTATTACTACCGAATCCATTTGTTTATTTTTTTTCTTACTTATTATGGTCTCAAACTTATTTAATTTATTTTTTAATTAAAATTTTAAATTCGAACTATCTCAAACTCGCCTTGTCTCATTCGCTAAATACTCATTTTTAAAGTCTCGCTAAATACTCATCTAAAACTTGAATTTCTTTTTTAAACAATTGAAGTGTTTTCCGTAGTACCTAACAAGTATATTTGTGAATATACATATATGTAAATTTTTTTATCAAGATCTTTATTATTTTTCTTATAAAAAAATCTCATTTAAATATAAAATAAACAACATCGTAGATATAAGTTCAATCATTATTTATACATTCGAACGAGTTTACAAAATTAATCATTTAAGTACTGCTTCAAAATGTGTACCATTCAACAATAATCCATAATTAAATAACACTATGTAAAAAGCTTCAATTACTAGTTTCAATTACTTTTATTTATCGATAAAATTGTAATTGTATAAATATATTACAGGTGTGTTTGAAGTGATAAAAAGTGAGATAAAATGAGATAAGTTATAGATTCATAAAAATTTTTTAAAAATTTTAACAAAAATCAGTACGTCAAATACATTCTATATATATTAAATAAATATGCAGCGAATATTATAAATGGTTACTGAATATCAGATATGTTATATAAAAAAATGTAAATCACTTTCAAATTGACACAATTATTAAATTTGAATATGAATCTCGTGTCAATCCTATTTCAATTAATTTAGTTGATTGAATAATTGACACAATTATTTAATTTGACTATGAATCTCGTGCCAAACCTATTTCAATTAATTTAATTGATTGAATACTTGTTGGACCTGTCCCATTACATCGTACGAGCCAATAGGAACCGGCTGTGTTGCTTGTGAGGTGGTTACTTATTACTTTGATGGTTTCTGGGGGGCCAATACTTACGTGTATATATTGATCCGTGCAATATACGGCATTGACTAATATTTTTTATGGACAAAAATATAATTTTTAAATACATTACTAAATATTTTAACAAAACTGTATGATTCCATAAGATAGTGAAGAGTTTTTTTATATTTATATTTTTTATTTGTGTTAATGTCAATGGGTTGATAAAATTAATCATAATTAAGTGTACATAAAAATATTAAAATTTATATTTTATCAAACCCCAATTCTATCCAATCCAATTCTGAAAAATAATATTTGCTCTAAAATATAAATTAAATGATAAACTTACCTAATCGACCTGATTTCTTTTCTGTTTTAGACTCTTTGTTAATTTTAATATATATATATTTTTTAATTTTTGACTCATTTTACATTTAATTAGAAATACTATTAATCTTAATTAAAAATTATTGTTAGAAATTTCTCTAAAAATAATTATTCCCAAGTTTAAATAATATTATGATTTTTTTTTGTATTTTTAAATTTAACATATGCATTTTTTTTTGTATTTTTAGACAAAATATCTTCATTTCATATTTGTGCTATATTTGAAATATATAAATTTTATAATTATATTCAATTTATATGCAAGTAAATCCACTTTTGAAATAGATGAATTTATTTATATGAAATTTTTAAACAAGTGGGTCTTTTCTTGAAAACCAAGCAAGTGGGTACCTTTTAAAAATTCATGAGTTATTTTACATTTATTAAAATAAATGCCACAATCCTAATGTGCTTTTATAAGCAAAAAAGAAGTGAAGTTGTAGTATTTTAGTAACGTAGGATAAATATACAAAAATTTTATAAATAAGAAAACAGAAGAGAAGAAGAGAGAATAAATGAATTTAAAAATAATTTAAAAATCTACTAAAAATAGCTAAAAAATAGAATGGCATTCTACATAAAATAAGAGCAAAAAAAAAGAGAAAATATATTCTTTTAATATTATATATAGATAGATAGATAGATAGATAGATAGATAAATAATATAGATTTATAAAAATAACTCATATTGAATATTACTAATCTGTTAAAAATTGTCAACATGACCGATTTAAATTTAAAATTAGAAACTTTTCAAAATATAAGAATTATTCCTAGGCCAATATAATATTTTAGCTTTTTTTTTGTATTTTTAAATTTAAAATATAATAAGAGAAGTTATAATTTTAAATTTGATTAATATTTAATTATTTTTAAATGTTTTTTCAATCCAAATTAATTGTTTAGTAAATTTTACAATTAGAATGAACCAAATGACAAATTTCATTTAAGAAACCAATGAGTTTACTTTACTATTGATAAACATATCACAAACATGATGGTCTTATAAACCTAAAAAAAAAAAACAAATTGTTGTCATTTACTAATGTGGGATAAAATGAAGTTAATATTTTGTGAATAAGAATAAAAATACCAAAAAGTTAAAAAAATTGTATTTGATTCAACAATTTGTAAAAATAAAAAAAATGAAATAATGAATATGGAGAGTGCCACACAATATTTAATAATAACTTTTTATTAATTTTGTAAAAATAACTTAAATTAAAAATATTATTATGAATCGTATGTTATACTTTATAAGAAAATATAATTAACCTTACCAATTTAAATTTAAAGTTAGAATTTAGGGGGAAAAAAAGCCCTCTCCTAAGACTAATTTTTTTGATGATTTGTTAAAAAAAAAGGGGTAGAATGATGATTATTAAGTGTACCATAAATATAGTCAATGTGATTAATTTAAATTTAAAATTAAAATTTAGAAAAAATACTACTTATGAACTTAATTAATATTCATTTTTTTGTACTTCTAAATTTTAAAAATATTAATAGTTAATATGAGAAAAATAATTTAATTATTTTTTAAGCTTTTTTGTTTGTGTTTTTTAACTTAATTTAATTTTAATTGTATTATTAATTTAATTACTAATATATTTAAAATATATAAATTTTATAACTATACTTAATAATAAGTAATTAGATCCTGTTCGGCAATAAATTTTACCGCCAGAACTGCTGATCACGCCAACTAGAAATACGATCGTGAACCTGCCAAACAAAGAAAAAAGAAAAATTATGGCTGGAGTGGAGGTTTCTGGCCGAAAAATCTTCTGATTTTTAAGTCAGCAGGTAGCTTATAAAAAACTCTTAAGAGAAAAAGCGAAGAGTGCAATAAGTTGGTAATAGTCAGCTTACCCTAATTGTGAAGTGGACTGTTGTATTTACAGTAATGTAAAAAATAAATAAAATAATACCTGTGATTTGGCTGTACTCATGCCTCCGGGTATTTTTTTTCTTCCCTTACTTTAAATGTCTTTCACTTCTCATTTAATATCCCATACCTTTCATTAAATGCATTTGGTTGCTAAATATGACTGTATAGCCGAAATTCAGTTGTCAAACTGTCTACCTGTCACATCTATCAATCGCTTGTAACGAGATAAACTAATTTAGTTTCCTTCACAGTGATAAATACATAGTCCAGTTATAACTAAGGCGCATTTATGGTTACAAGCTTATAATAATGCTGTGGGACCCATACCTAATATTTATTAGCCACCATTCCAAGGACCGAACAAATTAACTTCTAAGATCCTCGACGATCGCCACGTGCCAGCATGTCATCCATCAATACTAAGACGCCAAGGAGACCTAAGCCATCTCTATTGTAAGCCACGCGTCAAATATATAATGCTCGTGAGTAATGTCGCGTGTCAGCTAATAGTTGTTCGGTACAGGGTCACGTGTCACTAGTCAAAATATTCGGTCAATGACCACGTGTCCATAATAAAAATGTTTGGCATTGGGCCACGTGTCATCCCCTCTAATTGTTCGGCATTCCACATGTCCAAGTCTTATTTTACCCAACAAATCCCCTTTTCGAAACTTAAAGAAAGCGGTTCTAATTGTTTTTACTAAATCAGACTGACGCTTCAGCTGCTTAAGAAACTGAAAATAAACACATGCAGGGTTGGAATGGTATATCTCTGACTCGATTTATTTCTTCTCAGTATTCAAAGGTCTAAAATTATCTATTTTACAGAATATTTGCCATATGGTTGTGCTGGACAGTTTATTTCATATCTCTAAATTTTTTTGAGCATTTAAGGCATGCATTAGGATCAAATTGATGGACTCTATTTTCTTCTTATTCTTCTTAGAATCCTACACTTTCTGCATGCCCTCTGCACTAGGTAAAGTTGTAATTATCTTATATATATTTTGTAGTTTGAAGACTTAGGGCAAATGATTAATGGTTTGGGAGTTGAAGGTTCTCATTTGTCAGAATGGTATATGGAGTTATGGATTTGGAGATTGAAATAAACTTGAAAAAAATGTAGCATACTAGATATCCCAATCAACCACCTAATCAATTGCAAATATTTCAATCTTCAAAAAAAAAAATGTAGCATGCTAGATATCCTAATCAACCACCTAATCATTTGCAAATGATAATAATAAAGAAAAAACTAAGGAGATATAAGATTTTAATGAAAAAAAAATCTCAAATCTTTCCACCATAATACAATATTGGTTACAAAGATTTAATCTATCAGTTTCAACTCTACAAAATTATATTGTTGACTCCTTATCCGAATCCTTAGTTCACCAAATCCAAACGAAAGAAATAATTTTCTAATCTTTGAAGATTCATCGAATCCACAACACTTTACCAAATTCGTAGCCAACCAAATTCTTAGACATTGAATCAATCCATTTTAATCCTAAATTTTGACACCTAAGTTTATGGTTAAGTCTATATGGATTAAAACACTTTTTTAACTATTAGAATATTTTATTCTTTATATATATTGCCTATATTAAAATATTCTATATCTTACTTTTTAGTAAATAGTTAGATTTATTTTGGTACGTAGATTATTACCATACATACCTCTCATTGTAAGCCTATATAAAGGGCTCTTCTTTATCTTTACAAAATATACAATAAGCTTTAGCGTTTATATTATCTCTCCAATTCTAATTCTATTTCCTTGTCTTTCAATTTTTTATTTCAACATGGTATCAAAGTACATGATTTTCGATTCTGGATAGTTTACATTTTAAATCACAGTAAAGTATTTTTTACATTAAATTTCTTCTCTAACAGTTTTTCTTTTCAAAATCTTGCTCTACCCTAATACCACCACAACCACTGCAGAATTTTTTTTCTTTCACAGTCTGAATCGGTTCTTAAAATTTTTTGACCCTTCTTATTTTGATTCTAATATCTGTTTCTTCATATTTCACTGTCATGGTACTTTTTCTTATTTAAGATGATCTCTCAACATTATATCGTTCATCTTATTCATAGTACCGTTTCTTGACGAGATTAATTATAATATGCCAACAGATGTCACTCTTTCTTATTGGACGTAAACTCTAGAGAGTAAGGTGTTACTGTTTTCTTCTGATATTTTTTAGTTTTATCTTTTTTGTTCCATCTTTGCACACTGTATATTTTGTTTGGTTATTTTTTGATTGCTAATCCGAAAAATAGTCATATTAGTGGCAACAAAATTTTTTTAGGAACTCACCACCAAAACTTCGTTGCCGTTAGCAGTTACACAACTCCAGATTCTACACTCAGGACTTTTTCTGCTATTCAGTTCAGCTGTTTTTGGAATGCTTTTATTTCCAAACTCAAATTAGTTTACCATCTTGAGTTTAAGAGAAGGTGTTAGAATATTTTATATTAGATATGGGATATTCTTTATATATATTGCCTATATTAAAATATTTTATATCTTACTTTTTAGTAAGTAGTTAGATTTATTTTGGTATATAGATTATTACCATACATACCTCTCATTGTAAACCTATATAAAAGTATATTTTTTATGTTTATGAAATATATAATAAGATTTAGCGTTTATATTCTCTCTCCAATTCTAATTCTATTTCCATGTCTTTCAAATTTTTATTTCAACATGGTATCAGAGCATATGGTTTTCGATCCTAGACAGCCTACAT
Source organism: Vitellaria paradoxa (assembly GCA_019916065.1). Lineage (NCBI taxonomy): Eukaryota > Viridiplantae > Streptophyta > Magnoliopsida > Ericales > Sapotaceae > Vitellaria > Vitellaria paradoxa. The sequence goes on along the minus strand of CM034235.1, from coordinate 56,997,160 downwards.
TCTGAATTACAGTAAAGTATTTTTTGCATTATATTACTCTGGTATTTTTTTTTTTCAAAGTCTTTCTTTACCTTGACGCCACCGCAACTATTGTAGAATTCTTTTTTGTTCCACAATCTGAATTAGTTCTTAGGGTTTTTTTTTACCATTCTTATTTTGATTCTGATATCTGTTTTTTCGTATTTCACTGTCTCGGTACTTTTTCTTATTTATGATGATTTCTCAACATTGCATCATTCATCCTATTTATAGTACCTTTTTTTATAGAATTAACTATAATATGTCAACAGATGTCAATCTTTCTTACTAGTCGTAAACTTTGAAGAGTAAGGTGCTGTTGTTCTCTTCTGACATTTTTCAGTTTTGTCTTTTTTATTCTATCTTCATACACTATATATTTTGTTTGGTTATTTTTCAATTGCCAATCTGAAAAATAATCATATTAGTGGCAGCGAAATTTCTTTAGGAACTCATCGTTAAAACTTCGTCGTTGTTAACAGTTACACAACTTCAGATTCTACACTCACGACTTTTTTCTGCTATTCAGTTCAGCTGTTTTTAGAATGCTTTTATTTGAGGGAGAGTGTTAGAATATTTTATATTAGATATAAGATATTCTTTATATATATTACCTATATTAGAGTAGTTTATATCTTACTTTTTAGTAAGTAGTTAGGTTTATTTTAATATATAGATTATTACCATATATATCTCTCATTGTAAGTCTATATAAATGTCTCTTCTTTACCTTTATGAGATAGACAATAAGATTAGCGTTTATATTCTCTTTCTAATTCCAATTCTATTCCCTTGTCTTTCAATTTTTTATGTCAACATTTTATAACATTAACCATGGATTGCCAATCTTAAGAAATATAACCTAATAGAGTCAAGTGAATTTATTTCGAAATTTGCTATCATGGATAATTTAGTAATAGCAAATACTTCTTAAAAACATAAAGGCACTCATTTAATAACTTATTTAAAAGGGATGCAACAATAGTCAAATAGATTTTTTCTGGTTAAAAAACTCAATTGTGCTTTATGTAAAGGTTGTAAAGATATTAAGGAATAGTCTAACTTCACAGTATAAATTAATTTTACTAGATACATGTATTAAGAAGTGTAAGAAAAAGAATAAAGAAAATGCACTTTGAAAAACTAAATGGTGAAACCTAAAACAAGATCAATGAATGGTTTTTAAGGATGAAATGCTTAATGATGAAAAATAGATTTTGATAATGAAATAACTACCAAGTAGAATGAAATGACTTATAGTATTGTAATTAAAGGAGGGGCTTTAGAGATATTAGATATACGTAGAGGAAAATATTAGCCCTTAAAAAAAAGATTTGGCGGTAAAATAAGAAAGTACAAGTAGTGATTAAGTTTAAGAAGTTGCTATAAGAATTTATATAAGAGTAAGAATGAAGGGGCATGCAAAAGGAATTAATTGGCTAAAAAAAACAACTAGAATATCAGTTGGAGAAACTAGATATAAGCTATTCAATGAACTATATAATAAGTAAGGGAATAACGATGAGTATAAATGTATCCATACTACAAAAATAAAACTAACATTATTTTATTAAAAAAAAGATTAAAATGGGTAACCAGATTAATTTGAGCGATTAACTATTTATAACAGTTCGGTTACAGTTTAAAGGAAAAAAAACCCGACTTCATCAGTTTGTTTGTTTTTTATTTTTTATTTTTTTGTTTTTATTCAGTTAACCGAATCATGGGCACTCCTAGTTATGGAAAATTGGAGGTCTACCTGAACGATTTGAGATGAAAGACAGAGTTGACTTTAAGAGGTAATATAGTCAAAAAAAGTTTTACACATATTTAATTTTTTTTATATTTATTAAAATTACATGTCACAACTCTATTACTTTTATAGGCCAAAGAAAAAGTAAAGTTATAATTTTTTGGCGATGTGAGACAATGAAACAAAGATTTTGTGAATATGAAAAGGGACGAGAAGAAGAGAAAATGAAAGAAATTAAAAATAATTCAAATTTTTATTTAAAAAAAAGAAAAGTGGACTGAAAATTATAGAGTCATGTCACTTATAATTAGAATGAGGAAGAAGAGGAGAGAGAAAATATATTATTTTAGTATTATTGTATAGATATATGTATATGTATGTATAGGTGTGTGTATAAGCACTAAGGATAAATATGTATGTTTGGGCGTGGTTATAAGCACTAAGGATTATTGTTGGGGCTGCTGCCTTCGGAACGCGATGGGAGAGGATTCAGAGGAAGATGGAGATCATCAGACCCCTTTGGTAGACAAAACTATTTCTATTTCTTCATCATCTATTCAAAAAGTCGTCCCTCCCATCAGGAGAACTGGTCTGTCCTCCTCTATTACCCTCTTTTTGGTTCTTTTTCCTTACTGTAATCCTCGAGTTTTGAATGATCTAATAATACCCATGACTTTTATAAGCCAAAAAAAAAAAAAAAAAGCTTCCACTGAAATTGAAAATTAAGTATACAAAATCCAAATTTCGATATAAATAAACAAATCTTTTTGTCCTTTTTTCCCCAATTTTGACTACTACTGTGTTTTGGAAATGATAAGGAAGTCAAGTGCTCATATCGGTATCATACGTCAATGTTTTTATGAGAGTTATGAGATTGGTGTCAATTGATTTTATGAAGGGAAGTCCGTGAAATGTTGACTCTCTGTTAAGAGATTTTTTTTTTTTTTATATCATACCTCATTGTTTTTGTGAGAGTTATGAGATTGGTGTCAATTGATTTTCTGAAGGGAAGTCAGTGAAATACTCACTCTCTGTTAAGATGTATATATATATATATATATATATATTTTTTTTTTTTTTGACTTTTTGACATATCATAAAGCAGTTCAAAATAGTTTCCTGACTTCCCTTCGTAGAATTCCTACTAAAAGAAATAAGTTTCTATCAGAATTCTGAATATATAATAAGAAAATGCTACTCTACTAGAATTTTTAGTCAAAATCTTGTACTAAAATAATCTGGGAATGATGTAATTGTAATATAACACTGCCTTAATGGGTTGTTTATCTAAGAGTGATTGACTCGTAAAGAGATCACATCGCTTTGGTTAAAATTTCTTAAACTTGGTTTTGTTTATGATGCTGAATTAATTCATTTTTATTTCCATAATGTTTTGGGAAATATAAGAATTTATGAGATTGGTGTCAATTTGATTGTATATATGAAGGGAACGAATGGACTGCTTTGGCGCATATAATTACAGGAGTGATAGGCTCGGGGGTACTGTCATTGGCATGGAGTATGGCTCAGCTTGGGTGGATTGCAGGTCCATTGGTGATGCTCTTCTTTGCAACAGTCACTTGTGTCTCTGCTTTCTCCCTCTGCAACTGCTACAGATCACCTGATCCTGAATTCGGACCCACCAGAAATCCCTCCTACGTCGAAGCTGTCCGGACGATTTTAGGTAATCACTACTACCTCTTTCAAACCACGTTTCAACACGCGATGCACTAGAGTTTCAATAAACTAAATTTGACAATATGAACAAATCATACCTATATTATATTTTTGTAAAAAAAAAAAAAGGGACTTCTAAAAATCGTGAATTGATAATGAATTGTGTGACAATATTTAGTAAATTTATGTTTTTATAAAAGGTTATATACTAAAATATTTTAATAATATAACAACTTTATGAGTAGTAGATTTCTCATTGCATTGTCTTTTAGAGTACCACATTTCCGTTTTTGTTTCATGTAATGAAACAATTCACATTTTAAGTGACAATAGTCGAAACAAATTCATGTCTTGGGAATAATAACTTAATTCTTTTGGATAGATTTAAGGGCTAGAGGGTTCAGCTCTTTTATTGAAGCTGATGTGGAAAGTGGAAGGTACCTTATTGATTGCACTAGAACTATTTTTGTGTGTTGTTTATTTGTTTTTGCCGAGCTCGCCAAGTCTTTTGTTACTATGGTTGGAATTGATTTTATAACATTAATTGTTCCTGAAGAGCAGTGCCATTAGCTTTCAAATATTTGTTTACAGGATAGAACTTATAATTTAGCTAAGTTATGACATAATTACTACCACCATTCTCGCATAAATTTGCCTAAATTAAGTAATATTCCACATATAGCCAATTTAAGTCATTCCGATGCATTGCTAGAGACCATGATCTTGAGTGTTAATGTCTGTGTTACATGAGATGAGGTGCGAGTGTCGGATATAGGTATGTGTCTAAGAGGTAGATCTATTATTCTGGGATATAATGGGACATGGGAAAATATTCGCATGTGGTTGGAAGTTAGAAGTTGGCAGCCCAGAAAAATATGAATTCTGTAACTGTTCTCCTTCATACATTTGATCATTATTTATTATACAAGGAGGAACTTCTGACACTATCAAAGATTGCAGTCATCTGAACTGGTACATAGCTTATAATACAAATGCTAACTTGGACAATCATTTTGATTAATTGTTTCTCGTTATAACCATATATATATATATATATATATATATATGTATTTATGAAAGGATGGGGGTATTTGCACTCCTCCATTAGCTTCCTCCACTCCACAATAGTTTTAATGAAAAAGAGTAATGTGGAGTAGAGGAAGCTAATGAAGGAGTGCATTTATCATTTCCCTTTATGAAATATGAAACTTCATGGACTTTCAGGGAAGAGGAGCGGGGTCGTGTCTAGTATTATTTTAAGATTCAACTATTTCAAGGTTGCTGTCATCTATACCATTACATCTGCTATCAGCATGAGGTACTTAGTTCAGATGCTTCTTCTTACAATACTGGTGATACGGGTCACATGATGAATTTGTCTCTCAAATGCAGATTTTTTTACAATTCCTTGCTATTCTGAGTTCTGCTTTAGTAAGTAAATCAGTAAGGACTTTACACGTGTTTATACAAAGAATATAAAGAAAAAGTAGAACTCAGCATGTCTAACATCAAATTATCATCATAATCTGAGAAATCAATTGACATGATTATGTTCTGAAAGGAATGTTAGTTGTTGAATCAAGTTAAATCTGTGTTCTTTTGAGTTTCGTTTTTTTTTTTTTTTGGTTAGAATATTATATATTAGGTTATGATATATTCTAGCATAGCAATTCAGAACAGCATAGAATATTCTATCATTTTTCTTGGTCTTCTTTCATATTTTCACCATAACTACATAGGTTAGGTTCAGTTTTCACAGCAGTACCATGCCTAGATCAATCAAGTGAATTTGTATAAACTAATCTATTATCTATCATGATTCATAGAAGTACATTTTTCTAATACAGTTGGTATGGGCTGATAAAACCTTATGATCTCATCTGAATTTAGAAACACTTTTAGAGTTCTGTGGTAAGATTCTTAGCTAAATTCACTAGCAAGGCACAAACAACGTCTTCTCTTTGATTTCAACCAGCGAATATTTCTTGACTGTAATCATCCTGTTCTGGTAATGGTTGCAGAGCAATTCAGAAATCAAACTGTTACCACAAAGAAGGGCACAAAGCTGCTTGTGAATATGAAAATACTTCTTACATGCTTTTATTTGGAACTGTTCAAACAGTAGTGTCTCAGATACCCAATCTCCATAGTACAGAATGGCTCTCAATTTTTGCTGCAACCATGTCCTTCTCGTATTCTATTATTGGATCAGCACTCGGCCTAGCAAAAGTGATAGGTATATTAAGGAATATAGTGTGCTATTACATCACTGTGGTTCACATGGTTGTTGAAATGAGGAAAAGAAAAAAAATATGGATGACTCAAAAAACTTGTCCTTTGAACATCAATTAGATTTTGATGCCTCTTGAGTACTCATATATGGGCTTCTTGAATCTGAAATTGCAGGAGATGGAAGCGTAAAGGGTAGCCTTGGAGGGGTACCAACTTCTACTTCAATTCAGAAAGTATGGTTAGTCGCTCAAGCACTAGGGGATGTTGCTTTTGCCTTTCCATTCTCCATCATTCTGATTCAGATACAGGTTTAATTTTTTTTTTTTTTTTGGTGCATATATCTAATCTATACCATTATATAGATGAAACAATAGAGTATTGGTGAAGTTTAAAAATTAATGAAGTTTCAATTTTAGTGAAACCATATTTTAGGAAACTACCCTTTAAACTCCCATCAAATTTAAATTTTAAATCAAACAACTTCTAAAAATTACTCCTAACAAAGTCATTTTACAAATTAGAAAATTTTAACCACCACATTATTTTACTTTTATACTCCTAAATGGAAATTACACAAATAAAGTGATAACTACAGGCACATATCCCACTTCATAAGAATATCAAGTCTCATTATGGTTTGAAGTAAACAGTTGGAACTTATAAATCGTGAAGGACACCTTGAAGTCACCTCCACCAGAAAAGGCGACCATGAAGAAGGCCTCGGCAATTGCAACCGGTATTATAACATCTTTTTACCTTTGCTGTGGAGGATTTGGCTATGCAGCCTTTGGGAATTCTGCACCAGGGAACCTCTTGACTGGATTTGGATTCTACGAGCCATATTGGCTCATTGATTTCGCTAATGCGTGCATCGTTCTTCACTTTGTTGGAGGATATCAGGTACTTTTGCCACAACTTGTAATGGATGCACCATCCTTTACACCTAATGTCAAATAAATAGATTTACTGAAGATTTGACTTACCCAAATGGGTAGCCACTGTTTTATATTTATACTAATACAAGTTACATATACAATAAATACTATACAAGGAATCTAGACTAGGTACATACCCCCTAGAATATTAAATACACTAAGTACATGCACATATATTAAATACACTAAGTACATGCACATACATTAACAGCCATATTTTCCCACACTCCCCCTCAAGCTGGTGAATAGATATTCTCCATTCCCAGCTTGGATACGATACTTTCAAACACTGGACCACTTAACCCTTTGGTTAACACATCAACGAGCTGATCATTTGTAGACACATAGGGTGTGCAGATCAATCCACTCTCCAATTTTTCCTTGATAAAATGCCTGTCAATTTCGATATGCTTTGTCCGATCATGTTGCACTGGATTGTGGGCTATGCTAATTGCAGACTTATTATCGCAATAAAGCCTCATCGGGCCCTCCAACTTGATCCTCATGTCTTCTAGAATGATCTTCAGCCAAAGTAACTCACATACTCCTTGAGCCATTGCTCGAAACTTAGCTTCTGCACTAGACCGTGCTACCACATTTTGCTTTTTACTTCTCCATGTCACAAGGTTCCCACCAAGAAACGTACAATATCCAGTGGTCGATCTTCTATCAATCAATGACCCAGCATAATCAGCATCTGTATAGGCTTCAAGCATTAAGCCCCCACTCCTCCTAAAGAGAATTCCTCTTCCTGGTGTACTCTTAAGATATTGCAACATTCTGTGTGCTGCTCGAAGATGAACCTCTTTTGGAGTGTGCATGAATTGACTAATCACATTCACAGCATAAGCTATATCCGGTCATGTGTGGGACAGATAAATGAGCTTTCCCACCAAGCGTTGATACATCCCTTTGTCCACCATAGCATCTTCCTCTGCTATTCCAAGCTTTAGATTCGGATCTATTGGAGTACTCACCGGTTTGCATGCTGTTTTACCTGTCTCCTTGAGTAGATCAGTTACATACTTCTGCTGAGAGAGAAAAATACCCTTATCTGAATGTGCCACTTCAATTCCAAGAAAATACTTTAGCTTCCCAAGTGTCTTAATCTCGAATTCTTTTGCCAAGCACTCACTCAAAAAATGTCTCTCCTCATCATCACTTCCTGTAACAATTATATCATCCACATAAACTAAGAGAACTGTGACTCCCCCTAAAGACGAGTGTTTGACGAACAGTGTATGATCTCCTTGACTTTGCTTATATCCTAACATCACCATAACCTTGGCAAACCTGCCGAACCATGCTCGAGGAGATTGTTTAAGCCCATATAATGCCTTCTTTAACCTACACACTGTATGATCAGTAACTCCTTTTCCATAACCAGGTGGAATTTTCATATATATCTCTTCCTCTAGATCTCCATGCAAGAAAGCATTTTTTATATCAAACTGTTGTAAATCCCATCCAAAGTTAGCTGCCAAAGACAATAGGACTCTAACAGTATTCAGCTTTGCAACTGGGGCAAAAGTCTCTAGATAGTCCACTCCATACATCTGAGTATAACCTTTGACTACCAACCTTGCCTTGTATCTCTCCACTGAACCATCAGCTCTATACTTCACTGTGTACACCCATTTACATCCCACTGGTTAATTCCCTGCTGGTAACTCCACAAGCTCCCATGTTTTGTTCTTTTCCAGTGCCTCCATTTCTACATTCATAGCTTGCTTCCATTTTTCATTAGACAAAGCTTCGGATAGATTGGAAGGAATGACAATGGTTTCTAGGTTATTGAGGAAGGCTCTGTGTGACGGGGAAAATTGCTTAAAGGACAGGAAGTGTGCAAGGGGATATAAGGGTCTTTTAGTGCACTCTCTCATACCTTTTCTCAATGCAATGGGCAAGTCTGTGTCACTACTACCCTTATGGGTCTCACTCTCTACTTCTGGTTCGGCTTCAATCTGTAATATGGGTTCAGGAATCATTACCTCATCGGACTCTTGGACTTGCGTAGAGTTGGGGGCAACCATCTTCCTCCTTGCATACATCTTGCCTTTGCCATATCTAACATCCCTGGGAATAGACTTAGTTTCGGGTTGAGTAGACACGGAAGCTGTTGTTACAGGATTAGACACAAGTTCAGAGGAAACTATGACAGACTCAGATAGTTCAGATTGAAACGGAGCATGATCACTAGTGGATGAAGAAGTATGATGGTTTGAAACTGATGAAGAAGTAGGATGGTTTGAAACTGAAAGATCCAACATTAAGTCAAAATCCAAACCCTTGTCTTCTCTCACTAACTTCTCCCCCTGAAGATAAGGGTTTGGAAAGTAAGATTCACGTTCATTGAAGGTAACATCCATAGAAACAAAGAATTTTCGGGAAGGTGGATGATAACACTTGTAACCTTTCTGAGTTGACGAATATCCCACAAATACACACTTTATAGCTCTTGGATCCAGTTTCCCTCGGTTGTGACTGTGAACATGTACAAAGGACGTACACCCAAACACTCTAGGAACAAGATTATTTGTGGTGTGTAGGGTAGGGTAAAATGTTGACAACACGTCTATTGGACTCTTAAATCCTAGGACTCTAGAGGGCAATCTGTTTATGAGATGTGTTGCTGTAAGAACAGCTTCCCCCCAAAAAGTTTTAGGAACATGGTTTTCAAATAACAACGCTCGGGTTTTTTCAAGGAGATCACCATTTTTTCTCTCTGCAACTCCATTTTGCTGCGGGGTATTCACACAAGATGACTCATGTATTATCCCTTCCTTTTGAAAAAATGGACTGAGACTTTGATTAAAATAGTCCCTTGCATTATTAGACCTAACTCTTTTGATGGTCACTCCAAATTGATTTTTAATCATGGAACAGAAATTTGGGAAAACAATACTGACATCAGATTTATGTTTAAGAAGAAAAATCCAGCAGACTCGAGTGCAATCATCAATAAAGGAAACAAACCATCGTGCCCCAGAGATATTAGCAACAGTAGATGGACCCCAAACATCACTATGAATTAAATAAAAAGGAATGGAACTTATTTTATTGTGCCCTGGAAATGGTATACGTTTGTGTTTGGCAAGTTCACATTTTTCACAATGAAAAGACTCAACATCAAAACTTTTAAACAAAGACGGAAACAAAAGTTTAATGACTCTAAATGATGGATGTCCAAGTCGGCGATGATGGAGCCAAATTTTCTCTTTATAGGATGTCAAGGACTTGGAAACAAATGACACTGACTGTTTATCCTTGTTGATAGTTGGTTGACTTGTTTCAAGAAAGTAGAGGCCACCCCGTTCTCTAGCATGTCCAATCGTCTTCCCCGAATCATTTTCCTGAAATATGCAATCAGTATGATGAAAAATCACATTACATTGTAAGTCATGAGTAAGTTTTTGGATGGATATCAGATTGGTAGATAGCTTAGGGACATGAAGGACATTCTGCAAGGTTAACAATGGGTTAATTTGGACACTTCCAATTCCTGCCACAGTGGTCAAAGAACCATCTGCAGTGGCTATTTTTCTACTGCTTGGGCACGGGGAATAGGTGGTAAAGACATTTGGTGAGTGGGTCATATGATCGGTAGCTCCTGAATCCATGATCCAAGAGGTGGAAAAGGCTGCATCCGAAACATTTAATCCAATGGAAAGCGGAAACTCACCTGAATATGCTTATCAAGACTGTTGATGAGAGCTCTCGCCCTTTCCAGTTCACCTTGGTTGAGACCAGCTGCTTCTGATTTGGGTGGCTCATCACTTTGGCCAGCTGCTACATTGGCTTGTCCACTTCTGAACTGTCCCCCTCTTTGTCCCCATTCTCGGCTTGGTGGCTTCCCATGAAGCTTCCAACAATTCTCACGAGTGTGCCGCGGTTTCTTGCAATATGTGCACCATAAATTGTCTCGGTCTTGATTCCTAGAATCTCCTGTCTTCATGTCAAGGGCTAGTTTTCTTTCATTACCAGCAGACTTCTTTGCAGTAGGTATATTCAGCTTGTTTCCATCACTTGCAACCATTGCTGAATTGATTGAAACTTGTGGCTCCAACATCAGACTTCGCCTACTCTCCTCTCCTCGAACTATGGCTACCACTTCATTGAAGCATGGGACTTCCAATTTCCCAAGAATCTGAACACGCACCTGATCGAATTCCGGATTCAACTCAACAAGAAAGTCATAGACTCTATCCTGTTCAATAAAGTTCTTCAAAACAGCAGCATCATCGGAACACTTCGTCTTTATTATTCTGTATTGGTCTAACTCCTGCCACAAAGCACTCAATTGATTAGCGTACTCTGTGACCGTCTTATTCCCTTGCCTTGCTGCCGTTGTTTTAACCTTTACCTCATACACCTGAGCGGCATCTTTTGCCTTTGAGTACGTTTGTTGGATCGCGTCCCATATATCTTTGGCAGTGTTTAGAAACATGCACGTGTCACTGATTTCTGGGGTCATAGATCCCCATAGCCATGCCATAATCATCGAGTCTTCTTCATCCCACGCTTCAAAGTTCAGATCACTAGGCTTCGGACCCGTACCCATGAGATGGCTGATTTTCCCCTTGCCTTTCAAAATGGTCCGGACTAATTGGGACCACTTCAGATAATTCTTCCCATTTAATCTGTATGCAGCCTGGATATTTTGCAGATCTCCAATACTGTGCGAGATGGTTGTCTCATCTTGTTGACTGGTGGCTGGTTTTGTGACTGGTGAAACATCCGACATCATAGGTGTCGTGAGGAAGTAAAAAATTCAGCAATGAAGGCTGAAGAAAAGTCAGCAATGAAGGCTGAAAACGGGACGTTGAAGGTTAAAAAAAATACTCCCTTTTGATCTCAGAAAACAGAGTAAAAACAGAGCACAAAAGAAGGCCAAAGGTTCCAGAAAATAACCTGGCTCTGATACCATGTCAAAGAAATAGATTTACTGAAGATTTGACTTACCCAAATGGGTAGCCACTGTTTTATATTTATACTAATACAAGTTACATATACAATAAATACTATACAAGGAATCTAGATTAGGTACATACCCCCTAGAATATTAAATACACTAAGTACATGCATATACATTAACAGCCATATTTTCCCACACCTAAAGTTTCATACACACTCATACATTGACTAGATCTCTATATTTATTTATATATATGGCTAACAACAGTTCACTTGGTTATTATCTTCTGAAGGGATGAAAAATAGGGGTGTAAATAAACTGCATGGAGTCATTTATATATATATGACTAACAACAGTACAACTTGGTTATTATCCTTTGAATGTATGAAAAATAGGGATGCAAACACACTGCGTCGAGTCAAGTAGTAGCAGGGGTGAACCCAAGATGTGTAGTCACTGAGGACAAAAATACAATTTTTAAGTAAGCGAAGGCAAAAAGTGAAAAAAAAAATATATGTTGATGCAACTTTACAATTTATTTTGATATTTATTTTTGTCAGTTTAATGATTGAGCCATGGTTGCTGCTGAGAAGACATTGATTGGTTCACCCTTGCTCCATTGCTGCAACTATTGTTGTTCATATTACCTGCTTTCTATGTTTGCAGATATTCAGTCAGTCTCTATTTGCTGATTTGGAGGGATTGTTTGCCGAGAAGTTCCCAAACAGTGGATTCATAAATAACAATTACATATTGAAGGTCCCACTTTTGCCGGATATTAAATTGAGCCTTCTGAGGCTGAGTTTTCGAACTGCTTATGTTGCATTGGCCACTGGAATTGCGATGGCCTTCCCTTACTTCAACCAAGTTATGGGAGTGGCGGGGGCGTCCACCTTTTGGCCATTAGTTATATTTTTCCCAACAGAAATGTACATTGCCCAGATGAATATTGCTTCTTGGACAACAAAGTGGGTTGCCCTTCGTACTTATGCCTTTGTTTGCTTGCTTTTGGCGTTGTTTGCCTTGGTTGGATCAATCCAAGGGCTGATGGCAGCAAAGTTTAGCTAACGTTTTTGCTTCTTATCTTCCTCAAATGTAAGATCAAAGATGTGTCCATATATAATATATATATATGTATATATATTTACAGTTGTTTTTTTATACAACCAAAAAGCGTTGTAAAATCATAGCGTTGTAAAATTATGGTTTGGAGGTAGCAAGTGTTGATAAGTTGATTCCATTTTTCTCACTTCCTTTTCTTTTCTTTCTGTATTGTGTGGTGGTGATGCCAATATCATTGCTGTGGATGAAAACATCTATATATATATATATATATATATATATATAAGGAAACTCAAAATTTTAAATTTGAGATATTTTCAATCGTTAAATTTGTTTAATGGTCAAGATTATTTTTTTTCTCCACTTTGATTATCTTTTCAGTTACTTCACATTGAAATACATTTTCTACTCTTCTCATATTTTTTCGAATATTTTTTAATAAAAATTTTTAAACGAATATTTTACAAATATGATAATATTTGTAATAAATAATAATAAAATGTAATATGTATTTTTCATATCTCTTTTGATTGGTGATTTTTTTTAAACAAGTTTAGATTGAGACTATTTAATTGATTAATTTTCTTTTTCTTTAAAAAAGGTTGAGTTAAGGTGTGTTTAAATAATAATAATGTGCATAACCCGTAATTTTTTCTTAATTAGTGATTTTTATTTTTACAAGTTATTTTTATAACTTTTTATTTAAATTTGATTTTGGTCAAAGTTTATTTAGGTCATAGTTACATTATCTTTAATCAATTTTGATTAGTAATTTTTATTTTTATAGTTTTTTTATGTAAATTTATTTTACAAATTTACATGAGTTATGGATGAAATTATGATTTCAATTATGCTTTTTTCGTGCCTTTAGTCACGCGTAGTACGTAGCTCTGATTACTAGTGATTTGAGAGAAAATAATATGTGAATTCAATATTTATATGCATAAGAAAAGGTAAGCACAGTCGCACTCGCATCAGCTTGTGCATTTGGGATATGTTTCATATTAAAGGGGTGTTTGGTGCTAACGGAAAAAAAAGAAAAACAACAAAAAAAATGTGATTTGAATAATTTTTTTAACGTTTAACACACAGTTATCAAACCACGTTTTCAGAGATAAATAGTAAAATTTGTGAAATTTTTTGACTTTATGCAAAGAAAAACCGTTTGAAAGATTTTTTTTTGTTCCGTTGGAACGGTTATGTGTCAGAATTTATTGAAAGATGTAAAAATTTTTAAAATATGTAAAAAAATTTTGGAATTTGTGAAATGTTATTAAGATTTATAAAAAATTTATTGAAGTTCGTAAAAATTGTTGAGATATGTAAATATATATAAATTTATAATTATTTCACAATGTACAAGAAATGAAATAATTTTAAAAATTTTTTAAAATTTTCAAAATTTTTTAACGATTTTTATGGCACAAAGGGACCTAAGTATAAGCAAGAATCGTACGAAAGGGGAGGGGCCTTCGGCCACAGTTCAATCAAACAGCAACCAACCCACCCACCCCATCCCATCAAGAAGGTAAAATTCTGATAAAAATAGATTCAAAATACAGTAAGTGATTTTATGTGTGTTTATTTATTTATTATTATTATTTTTTTTAAGGTTGGTAAAAATTGAAAAAAATTAAACCTTGAAGAAAGTTGGAATTTTTTGGAGTAGCCAAACGAGCCCTAGATCATGCAGATTTTAAGAGTATGTTAGGTTGCTAATAGTAGCGAAAGTAAACATGTCAAACCAATTGAGTGAAAAAAAAAAAACTTTCGCTTATATTTAACACGCATGGATATATTTGAAAGTGAAATTTTCTCTTAAAAATACTTTAAACTAACAGGAATAACTTTGTCAGTTCGTATAAAACAGAGAATTCCTATTTTTTGTGAAATTATTAAATATCACATGAATATCTCAAACTTTGCAATTTCCCAGATATGAGAATTTGTTTGTTAAAAATATATGATCAAGAATCGGCCAAACATGAAAATTCTTGGGTCAATGAGAATTTACATTCTAGTTGCTGAATTTAATGTTCAATCAAACCCACATCGATGGTTTACCATAAAAGCGTTACCATCAGTCGCGATTTACAATGGCAAATTCCTCAGCCACAAAGGAGATCCACATGCACGCACAAGAATCACTGCCAAGACAGGCAAGCCATATTATTCATCAGCTCGGTAGTTGGCTTTATCACATGGTCTGTCCCTTACCTAACAAGAGGTATAATACCATGCAATGCTTGAGAGAGAGAGAGAGCACCAATTAAGGGATGCTTATGCTCTTTTCGTCCGCCTTCCAACCTCAAGCGCCAGCTGTGTGTCAATTTTCAGGGAAATATCGAGTGCCTTCACTGAATGTGTCAGTGCACCACTGCAAAACATGAGCAAACAAGATACCTTGAATGATTTATCCATTTTATTAAAATTGAACGCTGCTATAAGTTATGATAACTAGAAGAAAAGTTGCTTTAGACTAGAAAAACTAATTTTTAACAAAATGCCAGAAGGATTTGTTATCTCTGAGAGTTTCATCTTCCAAACACACCCATGGGTGTTTCTGGAACTTCAGTATTAAAGCAAGGTTAACAAGTAGGTCAGAGTGATAATTACAAAATGGCCAGGAGTTCCAATTCCTCCATTCTACAAATTTGATGGTGTTCAACACTAATGTTCTGGTACTTGGTTTGGCATTATCATAACAAACAGAATGGTAATTCATCTTTACCGTCTGAGTAAACTACAGTGGGGACCAACTCTTGTGAATGGCATAATAATACACAAGAAAGAGGTTCTTGACAGGCCCAGAAATTTCATTTTCACAATACACCTCCCATCAGCCGTGTGAACTCTCCCCGCAATATACTTTTGTATAAAACCCAAAACCCCAACTTCATTGAATGTGATAATAGGGTAACACCAGTACCTAGAAATGTAGGTCACCCCAGTTTGCCCAATTTTGTGCACCGTTTCAAGGGTAACATTTCCAGATGCCTGCCAAAATGAAATCAATATGCAATTATAAAGGCTTGTGAACAAAAGATTCAATCTTTCAGAAAATGATGATACCAATTTCAGTGGAGCAAACGGCAGACAAAAACCAGAAAAGGATAGTACTGTAGTGATATTTACTGGAAAAAAAAATAGCAAAAACAAAATGGAACAGCAAAATGCATATACTGAAGATCTTAAATGATGATTTCTTTTTTTGATAAGTAAGATTTGTATTAATAACATAAACATATACAAGTATCAGGGGCATACCCCATCTTCTTTCCATTGGACAGGCCCAATGGTGGATAATGATTTCAAGACTCAAAGCAGTGATTTATTAGGTCACAACAATATCCAAAACAAATCATATGACCCTAAATAGAGCAGAAAGAAAAAAAGGAGCTCTGCAGCTGCAATTACCAAAATGGATTGATAAGAAGGATGGCTTTACTGGGAGTGGGAATCAGGCATAGACTGACATCGACAGTTCTTACAAGGACCAACAGAAAACTACAAAGCAGATAAATAAATGTGAATAAATGATAAGACATACCTCAGTCTCAAATCTTCCATTGATCAGATCTACAGCCTCTTTAAGCATTGATACATCAACATCCCCATTTGATTGTGGGATAACCATATTATCCAGCATTATCCTCGTCAACAAAGTTTTTGTCTGAGAAGCATATTGTAATACCTCATTTACTTCCTCAAGTGTCCTGGTTTCAACCTGGGAGCAGACGCACTCATTTCATAAGTATACATAAATATGCCACGAGATGTATGCACTTATGCATGATTGCAAGTACAGACATGCAACATTTGCAATGCAGAGGAAGGAGAGGATTTGCTTTTCAAATAGAAATTAAAATTAAAAAAAAAAAGTAGTTGAGAACAATCAAACAATTGGAAAACACGTCATTATCCAATAGAGTGATCAAAAGAATCATGTATAGGATTGAGGTCTACAATCCACTGAATCCAGGAAAAACTTTAAAGTTGAGAAGACTACCTCAACCCCCATATGAAGATTATTTTCCTCTAAATACAGGTCCACAGATCTGAGAGCATTTTTAACCCCTCCAGCAATTGATATATGATTATCTTTTATCATCACCATATCAAATAAACCCATCCTATGATTCCGCCCTCCACCGATAAGAACCTATTTGAAGAGAGAGGTATATCTAAAAAAATATATAATAATAAATTAATTAATTAAATACAAGTAAAACATACACAGCACAACTATGAGGAGTATAAGCAAAGTTAGTGATTCGCACTGCCCACTTGTCCACGAGGCGTAAACCTGGTGCTGTTTTCCTTGTCTCTAATATGTATGCAGGGTGTGCAGCATCAGCCATTGCCTGCAACAAACTTAGGCATTTAAAGTCTTCATTGCCACATTGAATTGATCATGCCACTGGTTTGTATAGAAAAACTACATTCAATCCATTATTCATCCATTAATATATATAATAGAATTCCAAAATTTGTTATCAACAACCAACATAGCATTTTGCCATTCTTTTTTGTTATAGAAATTAAATATCATCATATTTTATGACAATTAGACTTCAGTAAATCTATCATGCAACAACCATTTTAAATTTTAAATTCCGTTATTACACTATTTGTTGCCAAGAGTTGAGAATGAGTCCTTTTATATTTTAGTCTGTTACAAAATTTACATATCATCATAATGTTTTAAATTTCATGTAGAAGCAAGTAAAATATTGCTCAAGTTTATTTTTTTTTAAATCCAAACATAATTGCACCTGTTTTTGTTAACAATTTCCAGTCATGAGGGTCCGAATTGGGGTAGAAAATAACATGACTACAGGAATGCAGTAATTGATCCTTGTTAATCCATCAATAGACATTCTATATTCATGCTAGGGAGGGAGAAAGAAAGGGGTAAAAAATAGAAAATAAAAAAGAAGAAAAAGAAAAAGGTTGCAGCACCTTAGTTAAAGTTGCTATTCCACTCATCCTCTGCATAAAGTTAAGCACAACCCTTTCGGCTATAACAATGTTGTGTGACCGTCCTGTGTGTCCTCAAAAAAGTGGGACGAAAAAAACGGGGCTTAAGAAACAAAACCTAGAAGAACTTTCTCCAATTGCAACTTAGGAGCACTTTCTGTGTTTACCTTGGACCTTACCAAACTGCAGTCCTTTCTGAACATAGTCTCCATCTTTTCTTGACCATTCCACCTGATATCAGTGCACATACAACAAGAATGACCAAGCATTCCAAGTTACAAATCAGATACATATTTAAGATACAGAAACTTCTATGCCCCAATACCTTTAGATTAGGATCAACCTCGCTGAATACCATCTCTGCCAGTGCAATGCCAGCAATGATCCCATCCTCCTTCGCCAAGAAATGGGCTTCCACTTCCATGTCCCGTGGAATCGTGGCCAAACAGGTCACATCGCCTGCATTGGAAGCCATAAGGTGAAAAATACTATGAAATTTTGGTTAAAAACGTTGATCATTCATCTGCCTCTATGGAAACATTTAAAATCAAAATCAAACATTAAGCCCATTTTTGGTAACGTTTTTATTTTCTGTTTTTCTGTTTATGTCTTCAAAATTTTATAAACTAACAATAGAAACATATTTGTTAAATTTGTTTATATTTTTTTGTTTCCAAAAAAACAAAAACTTAAACAGAAAAACATAAAAAAAAAGTGTTTTTACACTGTTTTTTCCCTGTGTTGTTGCAACATATTAAAATGAATTATTTTATTCAAATATTTTATTAAATGTAATTATTATTAATAAATAATATAAATAAATTACATTAAATTAATTATCTAAATTTATATGTAATATATTTTATTAATTTATTTTAATAAATAATTAAATTTAATTAATATGAAATATTTAAATTATTTTTAATAAATAATAAAACTAATTTAATAATTAATTTAATTAATATAAAATATGTTTTATTAAATTATTTATGTAACATGAAATATATTTTATTAAAATATTTTTAATAAATATCATAATTAAATTATAATTATTATATTTTATATTTATTGCATTAAATGATATAATAATGATATTTTATTCAATTATTTTTAATAAATAAAATAATTAAATTATAATTTAAGATATTTTATATTTATTGAATTAAATGATTTTTGATAAATAACTTAATTGATTAGTTTAATTTAATTAATCTAAATATGTTTTATTAAATTCAATTAATTTTTAAAAATTAATATTTTATGAAAATAAAAAAATAATTGTAAACAAAATTGTATTTCCAAACACAGTTTTAGTTTTCATTTCCAAAAGAAAAACGACAACAGAAAACATAAAACAGATGAACAAAAACAAAAAAACGACAGTATTACCAAACAGTCCCTAAAGAAACTAAGGTTTCAAAATGGAATTTAACCTAGTTGAGAGAAAATATGGTTAAATCTACATAAGATTAAACGAGTTAAAACCGTCTTTGCAAGAGAATCACAAGAGATAAGAAAGTAATTAAACCTCGATCCCCGGCATCTTCAGCTAGGGCAAGCTTTATGACTCCCTTCAAATCATACGTAGGGTGAGAAGGAGGTTTTACAGCCATGGATTCAATTGATATTCCAGGCTTTCTCATTCCAGTTGCAGACATTTTAACAATCAATCTGAAATGTTACCAAATAGTGAATGGGGATAACAGCGAACAGACCTGATGAAATACTGTATTTATGTATTCAAAGATATAAATAAACCTTGAAGACATAGACAAATGAGGTGAAACAAATCTAGAGACAGAAATGACCCCAAACATTGTTATTTATCTTGTAAAGCTCTTGTATAGACCACAAGGTATAAGCAAATTGCTATGTTCTTTTCACCAGGCTACTTCCACCTAATGCAATCAGCAAGCAAGAGACCTCCATTGTGCTTTGTTCGTGTATGGGAAGAAGATATCAAAGATAGACCTAGAATACAAGAACATTATGGTAAAATATGTGAGCCACATATTATCGAAAAAACAAAATACACAGCATGGAGCCACATGGTTTACACAACCTAGGCAAAGTTAATTGTCCTTGAAAAGTTATGAAAAAGGAACGGGCGTTTGTTTAGGGCCCATTTGGTAATGCTGTTTTTTTTTTTTTTTGGGTTATTCTCTGTTTATATTTTCTGGTTTTTTGTTTTCTATTTTTATTTTCCAGAAATGAAAACAAGCTGTGTTTAGTGATATAATTTTGTTTAAAAAAAAATCTTAAACAAAAACATTTCCCATATGTAATTGGTGATACTTTCCATCGTCTAATTATATATCCAAAACCAATCTCTCGTGTGAATTGGAATCCTCCGAGGGAAAGTATTGGAAGATAAAAATAATGACTTAAACACACCTCTAACCGTTCATCAATGGCAGACACTGGAAGCAATCACTCACCCATTTTCTTTATTTTCTTCAGTGCTCCATTTTCTGGTCTATGAAGGTTGATTCATCAGCCATTGTTATATACATATATACGCGTATATACAAATGTATATCAACTATACAGAGGCTCTAGCAGTTTGTTTATGGTGACCCATTTCAGAATTAACTATCTGTTGCAAACACAAGCTGATTGCTGATTCATCACCAATTGCCAGCAGTGGGTGTGAGATGATTCAGCTGAGAAAGAACTTGCAACTCATTGTTAAAGCAGGCAGTTGCTTGAGAACATCCAAAACTCAGCTTAACCATGGATCTCGACAAAATTAGGGGAAAAATTGGGGAAGAAGAAGACTGTAAGAATGCAAGAGATAGACCGGGATCTAGAGATAAGAAGAAGGAGAGGAAGAGAGAGACGGCAGATTTGGAGAAGAAAGAGGAAGAAGGCGCCAATGTGGGTTCTTGGACATCGCCAGCAGAAAATAAGAAGAGGGAGATCGCCTGAGACTGTTCTTGGCGACATCGCCAGTGGGGGAAAAGAAAGTCTCTTTTTGGTTTGACATGGGATGATTTAATAATTTTCTAGCTTTTTCTTTTTTTCCTTCCCCCTCCCTAAAAAAATAAGGGGGTATTGCACAAATTATAGTCACTTCAAATTATACCCTTAGCTAAGGATAGTTAAACTACAAAACATTTAAAAGCTTGGTTGAGCCATAGCCCCTCAAGGCCCCACGTAGATCCACCCTGTTAGAAGTATAACAAGGGTGGACCCACGTGGGGGCTATAGAAGATACGACATTCCAAACTTTCAAAATCTTCTCTAAAATAGAGAAACAGTGAAAAAAGCTCTAAAAAGCTCGTATCATCACCTCTATATACTCTCTATTTTAAAGAATCTCTAAGGTGGCTCTTCAAATATAGAGAGTCATTACATATTCTTTATTATAGAGAATTAAATAGAGAAATTGATAAAGAGTGTTTTTGAATAAAGAATTTATAAAGTCTCTTTTTAATCTAATTTAGAGAATCTCTTAAAAGAAACTGATATGGCTGTTAGTCTTATCTTTCCTATATCAAAATTATTAGATTTCATGAAAAACTTGTTTATTTTAGAGAGAATTCACATGGTTGGAACCAAACCCAATATTTTACCATAATGCTCCTTTTCCCGGTTTCTTCTTGATAAGTAAAGAGGAGTCTCTCTCAGATAATATGTTTATTTTTAGTTTATAATTTAAATGGGGTGATTTAGTAACTTTTCTAGCTTTTTCCTTTTACTTTGCCTCAAGCAAAGGAGGCATCACGTTTTGTAAAAATCATGAATTCACATTGTTATCCCTTTCACTAAAAGATTAAACTACAAAAATTCTAAAAGCTTGGGAAGTAATAGCCTCTCAAGCCCCCAGCTATACCCAGCCTTGTCAAGATGTAACAGTGGTGGACAGGGGGGGGGGCTAAAGAAGACAAGACACACCAAACTTTCAAAGCTTATGTTATGCTTTACGTTGATTACTTAATATATAATTTTTTTATATTAAACAATATATGCAAACTTTTTCTATCAATCAAAAGCAAAAGAGAAAGAGGTCTTATGATGTAATATCCCTAAAACATGTGTGTGTTATAGAGAGAGAGAGCGCATCTTAGGAGTAGGAGCACACCATAGCACATAATAACAACAACAATCATAATAACAGTAACAATAATGTATAACAACAATAGCTATCAATCAATCGTTATTATGGTGGTGCTTGTTGATGTTACATTGCGGTCGAAACATCGATCAAATTATCTCTAACAACATCAAGCATTACATTGCATACTATGCCCTTCCTCTCTATAGGTGCCAAAAAGCATTTCCTCACTTAAACATTACCTTTAATTTCAAGGCCATGCCATCCTAAGGTGATGCTAAGTGGAAGGGCCTTACGTAGGTCTACGAATGAGTCTTAACCATACAATTAGCTCTGATATTTCTTTGCCTCTTATACTAGGATCGCATGATTTTACAAGAACTTGGTCATCCAGGACTAGTTTAGAGGATTAGACCAAATTTTAGCTAGCGTACTAAACCTTCGCTAGTGGCAGGAGCCAGGAGGGCATTCTTGTATCCTTTTTTCCGATAAGCAAGAAATTTTCGCACCATATGTTGTGTGTGTGTGTGTGTATTCATCTATTTGAGGCGGAATGGCCAGCTTTCATTTTTTTTTTTTCCCTTACGGTAGAGATGTCAAATTGTTTGAATTAACAAATGGTTTGCCATGCCTTTGATATGAAAGTATGTGAACTCCAAAAGATACACAAATTTTGGGCAAAACATGGTCCCTTGAGCTCTTGGTTAGATCAACCCTGTTAAAGTTATTTAAAAGTCTGTGATGTGGCCCTACGCTTACTTAACCTAGTAACACATGATGTCTTTACAACTCTACCACAAATAACATAACTAGGCAAATAGAAAATAGATAAAATGAAAAAATATTAACTAACAAAGGAGAAAAAAAAAATGTGACTTTACAGCCAGCTGTCAGCATTTTCTAGTGAACCATAAGCACATCGCTTCATATTTAGCGACAAATCACCCTTCTTCAATGAAATATAATCAAAACCTTAAGAAAATTAGGGCATTCATGAGGCCCTTTGCGTTTGAAGGATTCATTTCCTTGAAGATCTTAACTAAAGAAACTAAATTTCAAGGAAAAACAAACTTCCAAAGAAAAAAAAAATTAATCATTCAAATCGGATCGAATAAAAGAAGAAAAACACTCAGAAACAGCACGCAGAGCAGAAAAATCTAAATTAAAGAAGTCAACAGAGAAAGAAGTGATAAAATTCTACCTGGACAGTGTGATTGATGGTGAGATCATGCGGTCTTGAACGGCTCAGCTGCCGAGCTCGACGGCGACGACTAGGGCTTTTGGTGTAGTGGGAAGTCGGAACAAGGTCCAGACGACGCCGTTTCTTTCTTTGTACGTGTCAGTCTGGAGTGATGGAAAACTTCCGCCTAATCACGTATAGGGTGTTTTTAGTGTAAAAAAAAGTTAGATAAATTGAAAGTTTGTAACGTGTACAGTGAAAAAAAAAGTTGATATAATATAAAATTAACAGAGATTTATAAAGATTTTTAATATTTTTTGTATGTCAAACGGAGTCATAGTGTGTTTGAAGTGATAAAAAAAATAAATTAAATAAAGTAAGTCAAGTTATTAGTTTATAAAAAAATAAATTATTTTTAAAAATTTTTAGTAAAAATTAATTTACCAAACGCACCAGCATAGCTTGTTTTACCTTTTAAATTATCTTTTATTTGGTACTGTTTAATTTGTTAAAAATTAATAAAAAGATCTCTAAAAATTTTTTAAAATATCTAAAATTCTCTAACGTAATTTGGTTATTTTATACTTTTTAAAATCTCAGTAAATTTTTATATAACGTGTTTGGTTAGCACCTAAAAAATTGATTAAAAAAATTAAAATTTTTTCAAATAATATTAAAATTTTTTTAAAAAATTAAATTTCATCGTGTATTATTTTCACATCACTTTAATGTTAGATTTTAATTTTCTTTTATAAATTCTTTTTAAAATCTCAATAATAATAATAATAGTTTAGAAGCATGTCAAAAAAGCCACGTCAAAATTCAAACCGACGTGCCTAACCCTCAAAAGTGCCTGGCAAGCCAAACAGTAGCACCGGCCAAACACCACTCTGCCTCTGCTTCAAATCTTTGTACCCACAAGTACCGTACTAGATTTTGAGCTTCAAATCCTACTTGTCCTCTTCTTTGTTTGACAAATTTTTTATTAATTTTTAATAAAAATTTATATTAAAAAAAGAAAATAATATTTTATTAGATAAAAATAACTTACTAAAACATTATCAAAAATATTAATATTTTATCAAACACGCAAAAATTTAAAATTAGTAATTTTTGATAAAAAATTCTAAGAAATTGTTAAAATTTTGATTACCAAAAGTACCCTTATATGATTTTTTTTGTTCAGATTTGATTTTTTTTGTTAAAATTTAAATATATTATTCATATTTTTTTATAATAAATTAGAATAAAAAATATTTGAAACTAAAAATATATATATATGTACGGATAAAAATAACTTATTTGAAATAAGTTAATTTTTTTTCATCTTCACATGGATTTTCTAATTTTAATTATACATTATTCTAGATGAATAAGAAAATACTCTGACAATATCATTTACCTATATTTTGATTATGCATTTAATCAGTAATAATACGTCGGATCATTGTATTTTTTTATATTACTTTTTTTCAATGAAATTTGGATTTTTTTAATCCTTAGATGGGTTTTTAATTTTTTTGTAATTATTTTCTAAATTTTATAAATAATATGGTTCAAATTAAATTAAATAAACAAAAAGAAAGGCAACCTTTAATACAAAAAAAGTTGTATAAAACAAACAATATAATTTATTTATATATACTATTGCAGAGTGAGCACTTAAATTTGGTGAAATTCTTATTTTTATAAAACGACAGTTTTGGTAAAACACATATTTTCTAAATTGACAAACATACCTCTAAAACCAATACATATACACTTGTCAATTTTAAAAGGTAAGGATATAATAGTTATTTTACAATTTTTTAAATTCAAAAATTTCAAATTTAAATTCAAATTTAAAAATTCAGTTATCTTATTCAAATTTAAAAAACAATTAAGGTATTTTTTATTTCATATTTACCCTATCTTTTTATATTGACAAAAATAATCCAAATACTAAAAAACATACACGAGTTAGTATATGTATTTTCTATTTAATAATTCTATTTATTCTTATATATATCTATCAAAATATTAGAAAAAAAAATTCACACATATCGCGTGCGCACAGGCGTGTATTTTTAGTCGGAACATGATGTATAATAATGATACCACAGTCATTTCTTTCTCTGTTTTTTTGGTTAGTAGTTTTTAGGTCTATTAATTTAAAAATAATACAAAAAATAGTTAAAAATAAAAAGATTCATTTAGCTAGGGGGGAAAAAAGGAAAAAGCGAGCTTTCTTTTTCATTTGTACTTTGAATTTTATATTTTAAATTATTTTTTGTAATTATTTTTAAAAATTGTGAATAACAATCTCAAACAAAAACTGAAATTAAAATTAAAATTTAATTAAAAATTTGACATAAAATAAAAAAAAATATTGGAATAAAATTAGGCAGATTTCTTTTGTAGGAAAAAAAAAATAAAGACATCAACTAAAATGACGTGAATACAGTGCAATTTGAGAGCTAATTATTTTTAAATAATTATTCATTAAAGTGAAACAAAAATGCCATCGTGGTACTATTTTTTTGTATACTTCTCGAGTTAAAATTTCTAGCATTTTCCATTTAACTATAATGTCAAGGAAATCTGTTGATATGCCAAATTTTGCATTTTCTTGCTTGCATGCATGCATTTCTTTTTCCTTGACATACTTATCATGAATTGGTGAGTAATATGCTATGTGTGACTGTACATACAACATGCATATTTAGGAAAGGGAAGATTGACATTACAGTTTCATGATTTCAGATTTTGGATAGTTGGATTAAAATTTATCAATTCAAATTTATTTAAGTATTTTTATATTAAAAATATGTGAATAAATTTAAACTATTAAATTTTAATGTAATGATTCAGATATAATGTTTATATAACATCGAAAAGCGATGCAACTCCCCAAATCTCCGGAAACCGTACATATATACATACATTCTTGTCTCAGTGTCAACCATCATAGTAGATATCGATCCCATGACGAATTGTCCTCTGCCCGGGCAGATGTGACTCCTCACAAGATTTGGCTACCTACCTAACAAAACAGTACCTCTCACCAACTACCACACTAAAATAAATGCAAAAAAATCTGTATAATCTCTCCCCTCTCTCTCTCTCTATATATATATATATATGTATATGTATATGTAAATAATTACATGCATAAGGGGGAGGTGGAGAAGTGTGTCAAGCATGAGCACGGTGGAGATGTGAAGTGGAAGAACAACTCTCTGGCATACATGGAAAAGCCCAGGCAAAAAATTTATTTTCTTTCTTTCTTGCTTTCTGTTTTAAGTTGCTTGTATATATCTTTCACTTCATAGGTTAATAAAATGTAATTTTGGGTTTATTATGTGGTAATTCTCTGTGACTATTTCTCTAGCTCTATGCATGAATCAATGCATGTGAAGTGGTCAAGCAAAATGCCATTGCTAGGGCAACCATTTGCACACAGGGCCGCATCCACGAAGGGGCAAGTGGGGGCAGCTGTTCCCTACTGACTGCTAAAAATTTATATATTTTATATATATTTTTTTATTCTTTTAATATATAAATATATAAATTGTCTCTACTGAAATTTAGTTCTTATTTAAAAATTTTTAATGTTTATTTTTTTTTAAATTTTGTCCACACTCAACAAAATTTTTGAATCTATCCTTGTTTGCACAAGTGTAATGTAAATGTACGAGCATCAATAGCCATTCCTTTCCTTCCTTTACGGTTCTTCACAAGATAATTAATAATTAATCAGTCCTAATTAATTTCAAGTATGGCTGGAGAGGTCAAAACCACAAGAATTTACATCAAAATCTCATGTTGCCATGGCTATTCTATAGCTTCCCACGTAGAGAATCTCAGGCTCTGTTTGGGATGAGTTCCAACTACAATGATTGCTTCTTTATATATTAGCTAGCTAGCTTGAGTGGAGAATTGTCCATAACTTGTACAATAAGTTTGTTTACTCAACAAAGTTTAGTTTTATAATTAATACAACACATAGAATTAAAACAGAGAGTTGCTCCTAAACGAGATTGATCATGAAGATTGATACCACCAGCCATAGCGAAACCTTGACAATTACTCTCCTCCTCAATCCAACCAATCTTCCCTTCGCAGCACTGCTACTCGAGCTTGCAGAAGTGTCTGCTGTAGCCCATTTAAACGTTCAAACATATATTAATTGGAAAATGATACTCTCTTGTCTGAAAGATTTTCATTTACTATCTCATGTGTTTTATATTTTAAAATTTTCAAAATAAAAACAAGAGAAAAACTCATTTAGTTTGACATTTTTTAAATTTCGTATTCTGATATTTTCCTTTTTTTGGATTAAAAATGGTCAAAACGACTTTTTTGTCATTTTGCATTTCGGTAGTGTTTGGAGTGATAAAAAAGTGAGAAAAAATGAAATAAAGTGAGAAAAGTTGTAAATTCGTAATGCATGCAGTGAAATAAAAAAGTTGATATGATAGAAGTTTTTGGAGTTTTTTTTTTTTTTTTTTTTTTTTTTTTGGTAGATGCCAAACGCAACCTTCATATATAAACCCATTTTTTATTTTCTAAAATAAATTTTGAAAATACAAATAACCAAATGTATTTTGAACTATTTTTCCTATTTTAAAAAATGTAAAATAAAAATGAGTTCAAAACAGGTATACCAAATGACACTTTAAGAGATAAAATTATTAGAATAGTCTGAGCTTAGTATCTTAAATAAAAATACTCTTAAGATACATTTTAACTACAAAATTCCCATTAACACAACATTCCGTCAACTCTTTCTGGTAAATTATTCTGCCTGAGTAGCACATCGCTCAAACATATGCATGGAAGCAAAATTCCACGTAGCTATAATTTTGGAGGAATTTAAAAGATATATATTATGAATTAATTTGCGTTCCTATAATGGATTGGAAACCCAAATGGAAAAGGGAAGAGAAAATAAAATGAAGGGTCGGGACAAACCTCCTCCGGTGGTTGTGTGGTTGCCATCATAAGCTGAGGAATTCGCAAATTGTACAAATATCTGGGCATCTGGTGAGTTAGGAGCAAGGTGTAGTAGAGCTGTAATTCAAACGGTAGAGGACAAAGAAGCTAATATTAGCATAATTAATATGAAAAAAGGGGGAAAATAACTAAAAAAATATTAGAATAATATACTAGTAATAATTTTGCAATAAAATAGTACTTTAGTGGATTGTTTTTTTTAAGATTATTGGCCCCCACAAGCTTCTTGCGTATCAATTTGATAGACTTTTTAAAAGACTGTTTTGGGGCCTGTTTAGTAGACAAAAATAGAGGAAAAAGTACAATAAAAATAAAAAGATGTGACATAAAAGTGACATGTGAAAATTTTTGATTGGAAGAAAATACAAAAATTAGTTAAAATTTGTGACTTTTTGTGAGTTTTATTGTGGCCAAACTGAAACTACAACAAATACAAGTTTTCTCATGTGAGCAAAATAATGCTGTGCCACATAATTAATTTTTTTTTGGGGGGTAAGTTTTATTTTGCACCTTCAAATTTTACTCAAAATCTCATTTTAAAATTCGAACTTTTTTTTTTAACAGTTAAAGTTCCAATTTCTTAATTAATTATAATTGTCAAACTTTCAGAGATAAAATATTCACCAGGAGGGAGGGCCACTATAACAAATTAAATACTAATAATTGTTAAAAAAATTTAGGTCATAAAATGAGAAATCAGGTAAATTAAGATTTGGAATACAAAGTGAAATTTTATTATTTTATTTCTTGTTTTCAAAATAATGTAACTCTCCGTGGGTCAATCACTCATTAAACCACACTTTTATCACCACCCAAAAAAAAAAAAACTTATTAAATTATGGTTTGCATTCTTAATTTTTTGACCAAATATCAGATTAAGGCATGACCTTTTTTAATTGTAACAATTGAAGACCTACAATTTTAATTTGTTACAATATTAACCTTATTAAAAAAAAAAATCATTAGCTAAATGGCTGACCCTTTAATAGACAGTGCTTATTTAACATGAGAGATTTATTTAAAAAAAAAATTTCATGAAATGTGTTACTACAACAAATTAAGATATTGTTCCCTTAGCTGTTATTGGAGCAAATGCGCGGGCACATAGAATTTATGCTTAAATTTTTTTTTCTTCCCTTTCTCTCCTCTCTATCACTAATTGCTTTTTTGTTTTTGTAATTTTCATTTATTTTTTCCTGACAAAAGGGCATTAAAAAGAGAAATTAAACGCAGTTAAAAAACGACGTTAAAGGATAATTTTGGGATTTAAAATTATGACGCAGTTTCGAAGAAACACCAAAATTGATTTTTTTTTTTCTTTATATATTAGCACAGATAAGTAAAAGGTGTTTTGAATTTAAATTTATTCAAAAATTTATGGGTACAAACTGTAATTTATTCATAAATAAATATTTTCTTGATTGAAAAATGAACAAATTACAATTAACACCCTCTATACTTTATTCCAATCTCACTTTGATCTCCTTAATTATAACAGTTAAACCTCTACACTCGTGTAAATTTTAATTTGCCTCTTCCATCAAATTCTTTGATCAAAAATGTCACTCATTAATCACACATTCTAGAAGTTAAATCTATCTTTTTCTGATTATTTGTACTTTTTTTTTTTTTTAGCAGTCAAGGTTCTATCTGAGTTGTGAAAACACTTGGGCTTAAAGGAGAAGTTAGCATCATCTACTTTTTGTGTTGAAAGGCTAGGGAAACAAATCTAAACTTTTGGATATACATGCATACATTTATAATAAATAATAAATATATATATATATATATATTTGTGTATATATATCAAAAGAGTAAAACTAATTAATTAAGGAAATGCAATTGATACCAGGGCATGCTGATATATTAGGTGAAGGGACATGGCAGATATAAGGCAGGCTTAGTGCCAGAGTAGCATTGATCTTGAAACCAAGGTTTGGCTCATTTCGGTCTTTAACTAGAAGACACAGACATCTCCTGGTGCTGTTGTAGTCTTTTATCAGATCACTGCAGCACACTGGAGTTGGAGCTTCTGATTCTCCACTCACAAAGGTGAGACATGGTGAGAGACCAATTAGTTGATCTTGGCATTCTCTTTTATCTGCATCCAAGTCTGAACTCACATAGCCAACCATCACCAGAACAACAATACAAATAATCCTTGAAGCTTTCATTGCCATATACATAATCATACAAGAGAGAGAGAGAGATTTGCTGCTTGTTGAGATACTGCATATATATATATATATATATATATAGAGAGAGAGAGAGAGAGAGAGCAGCTGCTTGTATATATATGTATTTTTAAGGAATGGCAGTTGCAAAATAGCTGTCCACAGAAGCTTGACAATGTGGTGAGGTTGATTGTTTTTCCACTTGAGGGGGTTTTGTATTAAATTTGTTTTCTTTGTGTGTTTAACAAGAGTTTGAACAACCTCTGGATGCGACAAGGGTTTCTTTTTAGCTTCATTTTTTATACAAATAATTGCGCATGCAAGCATCCATCTAGTATTTATGATGCTGAGAGATGTTATTTTCAAGGGTTTCCTAGCACAATCAAACGTGTAAACCCTTATTTTTAAGCTATGTTTGGCTTTCAATGAAAACGAGAATAAAATTTTAATATTTAATACGCACGAAATTAGAATAATAATTTATTTTTTTTAAGTTTGATATGTATGAGACATTTAGAAATCAAAAAAGAAAATGAATTGAAAATTAAATTACTTCTTTTAAAAAAAAAAAAAAAACATATTACATGTTAAACTAATAAAAATAACTCTTGTCAGCAAAGATTAAAATTCCCTAGCCAGCCAAAAATTCTTGTTTAGGTTCCTGAATCCAATGTCCAACCAAACATGGCATTAGTCAATATAGAAATTGATAAAACTACTTGCAGAGTAATTCTCTACAATCAGAAAATAACTAAAAAATGTGGCAAATTTGTGATCAAATCCAAATTACATTTTAATTACAAGAATGGAATTACACGAATGCCAATCACTGCGTAAAAGGAACACAGCAAATGGCAATAGAAAATGTTATCTGATTTAGGCAGCGCATTTGCCATGCTGCATAAAGCAAGCAGTAAATTCTAATTCATCAGAATGGGAAGATCAAAACAACTTGGGAGGACACACAGCCAAGAACATGCAAGGGTGAAGAAATTTGCTGAAAATGTCTATTAAATACTGAAAAGTTCTTCTATGGTATCTTCAGGAAATGGAACAACAAAAATAAAAGCTAAATAAGTAAATTAAACTCCTATTCCAGCAATTCTTGTGCTTGGCTGTTATCTTCTGTTCATTCAAATCCCACTTCTTTCTCTTGCTATCTAATACAATTTGGTCACGTAAAAACCGGCTTTGAAAAAGGAAAAAAAAGACAATTCTCCATTTCTTTATGTCCTCTCAACAACAAACCCAACGCTACGACAACCAACCTGACCACACCGCCTGGCTTTGTGGCAAATTTTAGTTTCAAAAAGTACAGAATGGATAAATATATTGCACGGGCAGGTATTGCTCAATACATTTTCTGTACATAATCATAACTTTTCTATGACAAAAGGTAGCATAAAGCAAAGTAGATCATGCTAAGGATTCCACTAGGAGATACCAAGGAAAGAACATGAAGAGCTTGATCCACCATTCTTACAACTAACTTATGTTTCTTTTGATTCTCACCACTTCCGTACCAAGGGTTTCCATCAGATCGGTCCTGCAGGCAATAGAAATTGGCTGTAACTAATCGCAATAATCACAACCCATCAATTCATATCAACTTAGTAAACCAACTAAATGCAGAAATCGCACACTCAAGTCGATTATATTTTGTTTTTTTCTTTTTACAGCACTAGTCCAAAGATCAGTTCAAGATGTGAGCACATTCTGACCATGTCCCCTTGATAACAAAACCACATGCGACAAGGTGACAAATTTTTTTTTTTAATTTAAATAATATTTTTATATATACTCTTGAATAGGATAAGGCAAAGAAATTGGCCTACCCAGTGGTATCAACGTCTAGTTCTAGGCTTGCAGCGGAATTCAGCTAACAGTGCTATATGGTCTGAAGACCACTCTGGAGAAGGAAGTGCTGTGTCTTTCCTCAAGCTATCCTCATCCACAAGCTCCAACAAAGACTCCACAGTTAAAGAGTCAGCTGAAATCAGAGATATTCAATCATCTAACTGTTACAATTCCCTATAATGCACAAATCCTCAATATACTTTCTTATTAGGCCTAAAAAGAAAGGGAAAAAAATGTAATTAATTGAAAAGTAAAATAATTATTATCAAAAAAAAAAACTGATGGACAAAAAATCAAGGCTTACATATACCTGAATAAAATATGTAATCAAGGGTACCAATAAAATCTCTGGTGCAGTTCGTAAACAAGGGTTCATTTGTATTAGGGTCCATTCTTCTTCTATGTTGGTCTAAGCCAAGGCCAACCCCCACCATTCTAGCAAAGGATGAGTAGGCGCTTACCTGTTAAAATAGCGACCAAAACAACCATTAAAGCCAAAAAATGCTCCTCACAACCACCCGTCCCCCATATAAGAATAAATAAATAGCCATAAAAATTATGCCCATGCAGCAAGTTCCTAAAACAATCCGCTCTTTTTAAAAAAAAAAAATTACCAATGGCAGCTGATGTGTTAGTTTGCTGGCAGGGCGCAAGATTCCAAGAGGATCTACTGCTAAATCAGGATGCATAGGCTCAACCTTCCCCATTGCAAGAAGTGTGTGGGGAGCACTGCAATAAAGTTAAATAGTACCTTCAACTAAGCAATATATCATGGCTAATATAGAAAGTTTTTCACAGTTGTATAATGACGATTCAAACAATTGAATTATATGCAAGAACAACATACTGACCTTCCAGGAACGGTATTAAAATCCCCACACACCAACATCGGAATGTCTGCACTGGCAGCTATTTTTTCCAATCCTTTCAAGAGAGTATGCACCTTCGAGATGGACAAGCAGAGTAATAAATTTAATAAATTGACCAAATAAAGGCACACATAATAACCTATAGGAAAATAGGTTTTGCTGAGAACCTGCCAGAGCTTGACATCTTTCAAATCTTGGTGAACATTCACGTGTGTATTTGCCTGTACTCCAAAACCATCAGGAAAAATATGGTCACATCACAAGATGCTTCAAATAATGCGTACATGCAAAGGCAAAGACAGAATGAACCGAAAAAGAACCCAAACAACCACACAAAAGAAAAAAGCATGGCTTTCTTTCCAAAAATTACTGCTCTGCAAGAAAATAAAATGGCAATGAATGTAAAAAGCTGGTTACCATGAAAGGTTTTATTTCATTTAAAAAGAAAATATGGAATTATGGATGCTAGAAGGGCCCTAGAGAAGAATAATTTAAGGAAAATCTGTACCACACTCATCTATTTTTTGCCTATGACCTGTTGCTATTTGGAGAGGTGACTGAAAATCAAGTGGCCAACATGAAGGAAGAGATGGGGGAGTTCTGTTTAGCTTCTGAAGATCAAGATCATAGAAATCCAAACTACATGCATCCTCTAAAGTCCTGCATCAGCAGCTAGGACACTTGGCATCCAATGTAAAATTCCCCTCCCCACAAATCTTGGGCTTAATACTTTGGTGTTACCTTGTTACAATTCTTGAGTATCTAAGGATTACCTATCAGTATTTTTTTTTTTTTTCGTTTGTTTAATGAATAAAAGGCAATTGTATTTAAAAAAAGCCATCAAGAGGATGCCGCCCCTACACAATGGTGGGCAAAATATGAAGCTATCAAGGAGCTTCCATGAGCTCCATGAAATGCAAAAAACTCAAAAAATCCAGATCTTTGCCCCTGGGTACCCAACTATAGAAAAGATTCGTAAACATACTCTTCAATCTATACGACGACAATTCTGTGTCCCGAAAACATATTCTATTCCTCTCCCCCAAATAATCCAAAATAAACAAAAAGGAACTATATGCTAAGCCTTCTTTCACTCTTAGGAACTCACGCTCCCCACATTTCCTGGAGAACATGATTCACCCCCAAAAGGAAGCCAATGCCACTGATCAAAGCTCATTAGCCCAGTGACAGTGCACCAAAAGGCGATTAATGTTCTCCCCTCCTTTCTTGCATAAACAGTGCCAATTTACTAAGGTTATGTTCCTTTTGATAAGTTTGTCAATGGTGAGAGTTCTACCATGGATTTAGAACCACACAAAAAAGGTTACCCTTTGAAGGGGCCCCACAGCTCCATACCTTCTTCCACAGGAAACTGCCCTCCTCAGACCCTATTAACCTCTTGTAAAAAGTTTTCACCATAAAAGTACCTGACTTCAGAAAACCCCTGGTAGATCAAACAACATTCTCTAGCCTCCTGTACACTAGGAAAAACATATCTAGGGGGATTCTTTACCTAAACGAATGCACCAAGTGGAAGGTGGGAAATGGCAACAGATTCAATTTTGGGTTAATGTATGTAAGGAAAACAAGCAATTATTACAGTATGCCATAGCTCCAGTCTTGAGGATCAATGTAATAAAGTGGTAAGAGACTACTGGTTGCCATCTGAATGCTGGAATTAGGATGAACTTCGGGAGGTGCTGCCCTATTCAGCATAAGCCAAATTAAGGGGTATTATCATTTCCCAGCATGGAGGAAACCCTAACAAGCTTATCCGGAAGAACTCTTCTCCAAAAGATTATCTCTGTTTCATCTAACTTGAAGCAAATCCGTAAAGAGATTAATGTTGTTGCCAGACATGCCAGGAATTGTTTTGGATTAAATCTGCAAACGCATAGCTTGCTGGAGGCATGTAGCTTGGATTATTCACCACAATCGCCTGCTCACAAATTTACATACATCTTCTCGCAAATTAATTGAGGATCCTCACTGCCCTTTGTGAAGACCACAGAGAAACCAGCCTAGTGCTGTTCAGGATTGTTTACATTCCAAAAGCTTACCGGACAAACTTATTCAACCCCAGCATTGGCCTTCCTTCTTTTCATTGCGCTTGAAACAATGGTTTTATTCCAGTCTGAAAAGGCAAAATTGGAGTTGTACTACATAGGTAAAATGGGAGTTAATTTTTTTCTGAGGCCTGTATTGGATCTGGACATGGAGGAATGAAATGATATACAAAGTAGATTTTGTATATCCTAGGCAACCAATTTGTAATATCCTTGACAGGAAGAGAATCTGTTAGTGCTCAACAAATGATTATTAACAAGCCATCCAACAGAACTGTGCAGATTAAATGGTGCTTGCCCAGCCATCCGCAAGGGTAAAAGTCAATATAGATGGATCAGCCCTTGGCCATTCTAGAGCAGCAGGTACACACTGGAGAAGAAATTGGATGGTGCATTATCCTTTCAAAATAATTCTCCACATCCCACAAGAATGGCAAGGTTTCCTAAATCTTTAATTCAGGATCATAATACGCACAAACCAGTAGCCCAACCACTAATTAAAAATGCTTGAGCTAGGAGTCTGGTTACAACCAAAGTTTAGATCATAAGTAACTTTCTAGCCTCCATTTGCAGCTGGACTAGAATAAAGTTTAAAAGTCAAATAACAAGAAGCCAACAATGATGAAAAATCAACATTTACTCGAAGGTTGATCTACACAAATAGTGCTCAAGGGAAAAAAAAAATGCCGAACTAGAGCACAATTATAGTAGCTCATTTTCTCCTAATTTGAATTTGGCACAAAGTTATATCATGCAAACAAGGGCAACCCCATGCCACCATATTCAACATGATACTCTGGACCTGGCTTGACATGGCCATACCACACAGTTTGATGTAATGGGATGAAACAATGCGCTACCAAATGAAATAATACAACTTCAATTTAGGACCTTCCAATAATAATAATAATAATAATAAAGTGGTGGTTGTAGTAGTAGCCATAGCATCAGGAGTAAAGCAAAAGCGCAAGGGAAACACGGTTATTTCTTACCACACAAACAAGCTGGCGTTTCCCTGGATTATCAATCACCTGGTTGCTAAATTTTGCTTCTAGAACCACTATCAGGGCAACATTATCCTATTTTTAAAAAACAAAAAACAATTTTTCATGAGAACTAACACCCAACATACAACTGTAGATATGGGAATTAGCCAAAAAGAAAGTTGGATGCAACTGAGCCACCTTAACTAATCGACTGAGTGCAGTTTTCTTCTGAGCACTAGGAACCACTGCCTCAGTCAAAGACTGCGCAGCTTTATTAAACTCAACCTGCACACAGTCATACTCATTAAAATTTTGTAAAAATTAGATGCATAAGTAGAAAACACAACCCCACACAAGAAGACTTCCCAACCTCATATTTTTTGACATGTGAAAACCTGTCTCTGCGGAAAAATGTTGCACAACCATCAATCGTATGGATACTTCCACTGTAAACCTGCTAAATACAACATAATTAAATTAAATTAAGATGGAGGCTACAATCATGTGGCAAAAGTTCATCTACTAACCTCCATTGTTTTTCTTTTGAATAAAGCTTGATAACCATGCTTGTCCAGCTCAGGGGCAAAAAATTCTTCAAAGTGATCACTTTGAACCTGAAATGAAGACAGTACAAACCTGATCAAGCAGCGTACTAAATGTTACAATTAACAGTTACCTCCCTACTCCCTAGGTCTTACAAACTCCAGGTCTGCAGATCTAAGATCAAAAGCAGGAGGGTTATCCTACAGGAGAGTAACAGCAGGAACTACCCTCGTGGAATCCCCATTATATAACAACTGAAGTGCATCACTGTTGAATCACGATAAAGGGTACCAATGTTCGAATACCACCAAAATTCTATGTTAAATGAATTGTTTCAGATTCTCCATCAACTAGACTTATACAAAACACTTCTTGTCCATTTTGTGAACTGTTTGTTTTCATTAAAAATGCAAAACAAAGGGACAATGACAGAGACATATATTTTAACAAGAAAAGTTAAGGAAAATAGGAAGGCAATAAAAACAACATAATTACAGTCAGAAAGTAGATATTTTTTATTTTTTATTACTTTCACACAAAAATGAAACAACCCAATACCAAAAAATTACTTTAGTTCACGGCAGATGCATGTAATCTTTGGGATAAGCTTTGTCAATTCCCTTACTATCATTATCCAAAACAATATTCCATTTGAAAGGCACTGAAATTAACTGACCAAATGCCATCTAGAATAGTCAAAGCTTTATCCAAAACTGAAGATATTAACCATGTCTAGCTGCACTAAATGCTAACCATGTGATTACATTTTTTTAGCCCATTAGCTTTCCCTCGAGAATTTCAACATCCAAATTATCAAAACTGGACTCAGTGCATTTTATTTAAAATATAAAAAATAAATCACTTTCACCATTTAGATAGCCATAGCTCTCAATTGCATTTACGTACCTCTTGAAGACAAACAATGTCAGCGCGATAGCCAACTATTTCTCGTAACAAATTCTGCCTGCGATAAGCCCATGAAAGAGCCCAAGAAGGGCAATAACTATATAATTCACTTGTGGCATACACATCAGACAAGATGTTGTATGAGAGCACCGTAAAAGTGCCTGTTGATGACATACGACCATCTGAATCCAAATGCCCCACCACATCAACACCACTGACAGAGATCAACCGACGGGGGCTAGGAGATGGAGCTGGAATGACACGGGAAGTTAAAATAGTGTTAGTGTGTCCCACAGTTAATTTTGTTTCTGTCTCTACCACGACACACTCAAACTTAAGAACATGGCCAATATCATCAGCAGTTGGTGTGTAAGTCTTAGAGCGTCCAACTTCAACCCATGTTTCACCCCCACTTCTCTGTGTAACTGCTGCAGGATAAACAGGTGCAGCACCATTTGCCAAGCTAGGGTTTGATTGTGAAGAAGGTAAGCTTGTGTTGACCGCTCCAGATCCTGTACTGTTGAAGCGCCCAAATAGTTCTTCCTCCTCGGCTCCATTTTCATTTACAGCACTAGCAGCACGCTCATGAAGAACACGATGATGCTGCCATGCATCCGAAAAACATTTAGGAGAGCAATGGTAACTTTTGGCAACAGGTATTTTGGCCTTGACACATCCTAAACACTGCAATGTGGCTTGCTCGGATGGATGCACACTACAGATAGCAACTTTCCTATCACTTTGTATACGATACCTGCAAAACAAGCCTAGAATTATGAGAATAAAGTCAACATATAGAAACCAAGATCACATATCCTGGCATCAAATGCATGAAATATCAAAACAACAGTAACTCATTGGCTCAAGCTCAGGGGTAAATCTACGTTGTTTCAGGACATGAAAGTTCAGTGAAAAACTGACTATGTAGCAAAAGGAATGATGTGAACTTTTAACGGCATAGAACCAAGTAGCAGAAAGTTGTCAAGTAACAGACTTGGATGCTTTCCGTTTTATACCAAGAAAAGGAAGTAAAAAAAAAAAAAGGAAAGGTGGGAGAGGAAAGGGACCACCATGCTCACAATTCCTAAATAAATTCATGAACAAGTTTTTATGAAAGCCAAACCTAAAACCACCTTAAACTAACATCATCTCTAAGAGAAATAACTTGCTTAGTCCACTTTATGAAAGCTACTATTTCCCGTAATCCAAACAGTAAATCTCTCTCTCTCTCTCTCTCTCTCTCTCGCTCTCTGAAAAAATGTAGGCAGCACTTGCTACTGATCTACTTGTAGCGTACTCTTCACAGTTGCCTACCAAGGTTGAAAATCAATTACTGATGTTCAGTATGCTACCAGCTAATTAAGGTGATCTTTTCTATTTTCAATCCTAAATACATCACGGGGAAAAAAAGATAAAAAAAAAAATACGAACAAAGCTACAGAGCGCGCGCGCGGGGAGAGAGAGAGAGAGATGAAAGCTTTCTGGCTATCCGGTAGTATTGACTCGGAGACGCAAAGCTTTTTGGCTTTTGTTGGGAGCCTGGATATGCATTCCTAAGCTTTTCTGGCTATCCGGTAGTATTGGCTCGGAGATGCAAAACTTTTTGGCTTTTGTTGGGAGCCTGGATATGCAATCCTAACATTTTCTAATAAATCTTATTATTTATCAAAAAAGAAAGAAAGAAGAGTCT
This sequence comes from Vitellaria paradoxa, assembly GCA_019916065.1. NCBI lineage: Eukaryota > Viridiplantae > Streptophyta > Magnoliopsida > Ericales > Sapotaceae > Vitellaria > Vitellaria paradoxa. The sequence goes on along the minus strand of CM034235.1, from coordinate 56,958,265 downwards.
TTTTTCATTTAAAAAAATGTTACAGCTGTCCACCAGAAAAAGATCAGCCAATCATTGATCTAGGTGCACTTTCAGATGCTAGTCTAGTGCAATCCATATAATCCTTTCTCCATTTCAAGTTTGATCCATATATAGCTATACAGAGCAATCAAGAGAGAATATCCCCATTAACGTTATTCAAATCAGGTGCATACGCTTAGACCTACAATCTCAACTCCAATGCTAGAAACTAATTCAGATATTAAGCATATGCTCAGACCTACAATCTCGACTCCAATGCTACAAAACTAATTCAGATATTAAGCAATCGTTAACAATGAGCAGGAGAAAGAAATTAAAAAAAAGGAATACACTGATGTGACGAGTGTATATAAAGGCAGCTCTATGTCCTTAAAAGATCTTCCATTTTCCCCTCATACAATTGCCTTCTCTCATAATATAAAATCAATTAACAAGAAGAAATTTTCCTACATTTTCCATATTAAATTCACATAAGGATTGATGAAAAATTTAGTCTGTTATAACACTCTAATTTATGAAACAAAATTCAAATTTCCACTTGAACGCTTTAACTTAGTGATTTATGTTTTGGTAAGCTTGTTCCAAAATGTGGTACATTTACCATCCAAAAGCGCAAATTTAATAGAAGTAATTGACACCATAATTATCAAAACCATACGATTCCGAATTTGAATATTACAATTCGAGTAGATTCACCGTGCAATTAATGCGAATCTTACCTCTAAACTGAATGAAATGGTGAATCGTGGTGAATCAAACTATATTTATCCGATTTATATAAAATCTTACGACTCTTACAATTCGTGTGAGTTAGGAAGCATGGAAGTGCACCTAGATCTAGGTTGGATTGCTTAGAAAATGAGGTGAGAGAAGCTCGTAATAGACCAACAATTCTGCAATACTTGCAAATCATCTTCACACAAGTTAAATCATCCTCATATAAGTTAAATCATCTTCACATAAGTTTAGGTATTCCATATTTTCAAAATTTATATCTTCATAAATGTAAGATTCAAACTCGCATTTCTAGCCATACAGTTTTATATTATTAAGAGTTAGCACTCCTAAATTTTATGCTTTTCATTAAGATCCTTATATAAATATAGTCTCTATCCCGCTAAACATGATTTATCTGCTGGCTATCGTAGCCATAAGGTTTACTCTCCATTTAGACAGCGTGATGAGGGATGGAGCCATACCCAGTGGAGGGTGGGCATCCGCCACACTTGAGATTTCAGAAAAAAAAAATGTATATGTATTATTTTACTAGCACACATAGACCTAGGAAAAATTTCACACTTAAGAAAAATTTTATTTAAAACGCTAGGAAAAATTTTACGCCACATCTAGGAAAAATTCCACACTTAGAAAAAATTTTATTTAGAACACTATGAAAAATTTTACGCCACACCTGGGAAAAATTCTTGGCTCTACCATTGGGCGTGATCATATTAAATTATTAGTTTTAAACATAATAATGTTCATTGTTCAATACCTTATATATTTTCAATATATAAGCATCATTTTTCTTTCATTTTCTAATTTTATACTATATCTTACAATTCACGATTAGATACGATTCATATTCTTAAATTTAATGTTTTGATTCATGATAAGAATCTCAATTTTGACAAAATGATCTCAAAAGTTTACCCAATATTACCTTAAAAGGGTTCTTTAGAAAAAGGGGGGGATATAAGGAGAGTGGAGTTTAGCAAGACAAAAATGTAAAGAATTGATGATGGTGCTTCTAGAAATGTTTTTTTCGAGTAATTAGGTAGAAAAATAAACCTATTTTATTGGATATCTAATTGTAAAAGGAAAACTGCTCTAAAAGTACCTATACTCAATGTTGTTAAAATCGGGATTTTACCCAAAATCAGTGAAAGGTCCGTAAAATCGAATCGTAAATCGAATCGTAAATTCGCAAGATTTTGCCTACAGCTTACCTTATGAAACCACAGTCTATATAACACGATATTTTAATATTTAGAGCTTTCACTGATTAGGTAAAATAGGTAGTAATGTGGGCTCAAATAATATTTAGACACTCACCGTAGTAATGTGGGTTCGAATCCCACCAAGATCCTTCTATTAATTAATTCATTAAGAAAATATAAAACATAAAAAAACTAATATAAAGAAAAAAATTTCAAGATTAAGATGAAAATAAATTCGATAACAACACGTTAGAAGGAACTATGCCAGGAAGAAGCTCTCTAACTTTGAACAAAACCCTAGTACTTTCAAAAAATCAACACTGTAGGGAGAGATCTGAAGAAAATCTCGCACGCGGGCAGTTCGAAGCTTGCAGCGGCATGCCGGAAGCTCGTCGGAATTGTAGCTCACACGGACTCGCACCTGGAGAAGAAGATTTGGGAGACCAAAAGGAAGAAACGAAGACCTTGGTTGCGCCAACAATGCTCGATTATGTGGAAAAAAATTAGGACTTTTTTTGTTTAATTTCATTTCTCCCCCTAAGTTTGATTAAACTACACCCAGAACCCAAAATTTCGTAAAATCGTAAAATCGCATGTAAAATCGTGATTTTACCGATTTTACCGCATAAAATCGCTTTTTTACCTATTTTACCCTAAAAAACGATTTTGATGCGATTTAACAAGGTTTTGCCCCGTAAAATCGTAAAATCGTACGATTTTACGATTTAAATCACAATTTTAACAACAATGCCTAAACTTAAAATTCTACTTGTACCACATTTTTTTTATAAATAAAGATTTTATTAATTTAAAAAAAAAAAAGACAAATAAGAATCAAGAAGATGCCGTACACAAACCAAAACCCTATCAACACAAACCATCCACAAACCCCACAAAAGAGTCTATACCCCCATGTACCCAACTATACATCAGAGACAAAATATATATATATATATACTCTTAATTTTGTATAACGACAATTTCTTGCCTTGGAAAATTCTTATATTCCTTTTCCTCTGCACCAACCAAATTAAGCAAAAGAAAGCCATTTTCCAAGCCTTCCTCTATTACTTTCTTAATTTGGTGTCCAGCCAAGAGCAAAGGAGACCCTTTGGCTCTTCAGGGTGACTCACTGCACCTCAACTCTAGAAAGCAGCAAGATCCAAAGTTCCCTCGTCCACTTGCCAGGCTGCACCTATTACCAGGGTAAACCCTATCTTCTGTAGGGTTGGCCCTCATATTGTGTACCACATGTTAGCGCACATGTACCAAATTCTCGTTCTCTTTCTATGGAAATGTCCACGTTCCAGGTAAAATAAATTGAGATAATATAAGAAGTGCTAAAATAACTTCTTTATCTTACAGTTTTATTCTAAGATGATGGATTCACACACAAGCTTCAAAACTGGCATTGGGCATAGGTGCACTTACACCAATACGGAGAACTATTGATATTTTAGCATAAATCTGGCAAAGTGGCTAAAATCAGATAAAAAAATATAACACATCCTAGCACCACTTGTTACAACATGGTAACCTTTGGGATAAACAATCTTTCCTAGCAGGGTTGGAGCTTGCGTTCAAGTTAGAAATCCGAAGTGCTGCAACTCATTGACAGCTTAATACAGAAATTTAAAAGCACTCAACAAATTCCCTAACCAGGCGAATGCAATCTCAAGTGTAATTGATGTAACTGAGAGCAATAGATTTAATAGATGGTATTCCTTCTGTTTTTATAGGTGGTATTTTCTGATTTAATAGATGCAATCTCAAATATAAGGAAAGATTATATATACTAATCATGGCAAATGGCCTACATATTCATATTCAAGCAAAAGGTTGACTTTCACATCAAGGCCAAATTTTTTGGGATGTATTCCTTCTGTTTTTATTTTCCCTTTCGTTAATTACCATAAGGTAACTGACAAATTACATCCAACGTATGTAACAACGCCATGACAAGTACGACAAAAATGGATCAAAGCTACACACATGCAAAAGAAAACCAAAATACGAGAAGGTCGAAACCCATTCAACACGTAATAACAACATTGTAAGCACGACAAGAGTGTTGACTTGATATAAAATCAAATGTACAAATTCGAATTCTCCCAATTATCTCACTTTTATGTGCCTTTCCCAATCAAATCTTAATTTCACCTTATTGTCAACCTTTTGCCAAGTTTTTATGATGCATCGTCTGTTTGCCAAAACCCCAGGAGTGTTGACTTGATATAAAATCAAATGTACAAATTTGAATTCTGCCAATAATCTCACGTTTATGTGCCTTTCCCAATCAAATCTTAATTTCACCTTATTGTCAACCTTTTGCTATGTTTTTATGGTGCGTCGTCTGTTTGCCAAAACCCCAAATCGTTACTCTCCAATAAAAACCTTCTATTCAAGTAACAGATTTCAGAACCCAAAAAAAAAAGAGAGAGAGAAAGCGAGAGAAAAGGGAAAATAAGCTCTCTTTTCAAGTTCTGAGTATTATAAATTTAAACAAAACACCATGGAAAGCCATTATATAAATGCAGACATCTAATCATAAATATCAAATTTATTCATTTAACAGCATTCCTCAACAATAAATCCTCAAAAATCCAATCTTTACTAAATTATCAAGTGTCAAACCATTGAAAACCATCCAAATCAACCAACATGGACTAACATATTAATCAATTTGGAGAATTCAAAGCAAATCAACATTAGAAGCAGTGCCAAAAAGTACTGACCACTTGTATCTCAAAAAGAGGCCGTCGATGGGAGCTGATTCAGGGACATCCTCCGTGGAAAGGGACTTGTCAGGACGGCGTAAGAGTACGTAAGGCGTAAGCTCGCAGCCTACAATCGGAATGTCAGACGGAAGGTGCACCCGCAGCACGTTCAGCATGCTTCCCACTTTCTCACTACCAACTCTACACAGCAGTTCCCAATATTTAACCCTAGAAATGATCCAACCGTTGTAGCTTCGACTACCCCTGAATCAAGCACCAACCTTTGACGGACGCTTGGCGGATCCGCCATCACCATACCCCGACACCCGCCAGCCTTGCAACGCCTTCACAGAAACCCTGAAAATTTTAAAAATTTCACGAAATGACCCAGAATACAGACCCAAACGATCTCTCTGAACGGAGTTATCTTATGTGAAGATAAGTAGATGAGTCCGATAAATAGAAAATGGATGGATTCGAATGCCAACTGGAGTGATTATGGAGTATCGACCAGCAAAGAGATGAGTTCGATTGTAGAGAGAGAGATAGAGAAGAAGATAGAGGGATCTGCTGGTATTAGGGTTTTACAGAGAGAGCGAAAGTGAAAGTCGCTCCTATTTTGTGTCGTTGAATTCTCTAACCATATAATTGTTGAACCAAATTGTAGAGAGAAATATATATATATATATATATATACGGATATGCTCATAAATACCGATGGATATTATACAAAGAAGGTGAAAAAATCTGCTTTCTTTAATGAGAATGAATTTGTTGAATGAATGAATACGTAGTTTTTAGAAACTGTTTGGCTTAATTCCCAAAAAATTAATTTCAAAAAATAATTAAGCACGTCTAACTTTTAGTAGGCAATGACACATTTTTTTCAATACTAATAGCAATTTATGTGGAGTTTATTATGCTGCAATTCTTCTTCGATTTTTAATCTTGTTTCAACTTTCATCCATTCTTTTTTATTTTTTCTTATTTTTTTCTTTCTTTCATAATTATTTTTCTTCTATCCTTCTTTAATTACGATTATTTATAATTTTTTTAAGAAATATTAATGATGGAAAGGCATTTTTATCAATCTAGTGATAGAAGTTTAGGGTCCGATTGGACGGTACTAAAATTTTAGGGAATAAATTTTAGATGAGGTATAAGATAAGAGGGGTATTATTTTTAAAGGGTTGGCCCACGTTAATGTGATGTTTATGGAAAGATATAACTTTTGACTTAGTTTGGATATTTTATAAATAAGAGGGGAGTGAAGGATGAAAAATTTAATCAAATGACTCTGTTGTCCTTGTAGTGTCCCAAACTTGGTTACCTATTAAATTAAATATTAAATTACAAAACCTACTCTATTTAATTATTTTTGGACAATTTAAAATTATATTATTTATTTCATTGAAAATTTAATTTTTTATATATTTATATATATTTTTTTAAATATATACTTTTGAATGGTTGGTTATTATCTAATTTTTTTAATTATATTTATTTTGATTTGTTGGCTTATCTATTTTTTTTATTAGCATTATATTTATTTTAATCAAGTTAATAATATCATTAATGAGGGTTAAAAATGTCAAAAATCTACCCACTTGAAGGGAGATAATTTTTGGCCAGCCTCAACCCAGCCCAAAAATTATCCCCCTACGGGGGCTAAAAAGAAAACACCGAGAAAACGAAGGCCGATGAAGAGGGGGGAAGAAGTGACTGCCAAATTATGGAAATGAGGTGGGGCCCACGGGTAAGTTTTGAGGAGATGTTTTACCTCATCCAAACGAGCCCTTAAGATTAGAAAGACATTATAATTGGTTATCTCTATAGATGAGATTGTAGATTGATTTCTTCTTCGAGTTTATTTAACTTTAAAAAATATTTTAAAAATTAGTTTCTTAATTGCTCGGTGTTTTATATATAAATTGGTTTCAAAAATATATGATATCAAAAAAGTAAATATAAATTTAAATAAAAGTATAAAGTAAAATTAGAAAAAATATATATTTAGTTTCAAACTATTGAAAATGTATTTTAAGTATATTTTTAATTTTTTGTTACTCTAGTCTTGATTTAAAAATAAGACCATAAACAAAACAACTAAAGGCAAATTTAAGAAATAGAATTGAAAAAAAATATTTCTAAAATTAGAGGAGCGTAATAAAATAATATTATAATTATACTTCAGGGCATATGTGTTTCCTTTCGAGACTAACATATATTAAAAGTTGTAACTTCCCAATGGTCACTCACGATTTTGGTAGGAATTAAATTGAACCCATCTCCTTAGAATTTCGCAGTCTTATATTACCAATAAAAACGACCATAATGATGTGATATCAATAAGGACTGGCATAAGTTCATGATTTTATGACTAAAAGTCATGAAGGATGTGTACCAATCGATTGGGATCTATAGGATTTATGAAAAAAAAAAATGATATTTGATCAAAGTAAGGCATGTAAATTTTATAACTGCTTGTATTACACTCATCCCATTAGAGTTGATTGCCTTGATCATTGAAGAGATTGTTAGACTAGTCCACTTGGCCAACAACTATTTTAAGTGCATCTTGGTTGGTAATAAAAAGGTAAATTAGGACATTTTTATCATCAATCCTAAAAAGACCAATTGGAGGTTTATTGGCCAAGTTTGTGAACATCATATAATTTAGTTAGATGCCTTGGTAGTCGATAGGATGGGTAGACTATAAATCCCATTAGGTTGCTACCAATTCAAGAAAAAAAGGTTAGTGATACGAGATTCGTTGGAGGCTTATGCCAGAAAATTCATCTTGATTATGTGGGAGACTTACACGTACAATTGGAGGTCCATCGCAACCCATTTAAAGCCATAGAAGAATGATTTGAGCACCATAGGCAACAAGAAAATGCTAATTTCTCTAGTCATGAAACCTAAACCATCAAGCAACACTATGAGAAGATTAAGCCCGATAAAAGGGATTTGAGGCCCTGAAATAACAGTTCAAACTTGTGAATGAAGAAGTATGGCATGATTACAATCAAGGGAGATAACTTACGAGGAGTACCAAATTGAGATGGCCAATACCATGATGGTAATCCCACCACACTCGAGGACGAAAAAGAAGGAAAATGACACTTCTTATTTGTCATTTGCATGACCAATGAGTTGAAAAACAACCTGGATTTTGAGCACAAACTCTCAGCATATCCACTTATTTAACAAGGAGTTGTTAAGAGCCCGTTTGGAGGATTAAAAACTAACAAAAAAGTAAAACTTTTAGTAGTTTTTTGTGTGTTTGGTGGAACAAAATGTAATTTTTTGTAATTTTTAGGTGTTTGATAAACTTTTTTACCGTAGCAAAGTAAAAAAGCGGTAACTTTTTGTATATTTGATAAGTTTTTTACTGTAGCGGAGCAAAACAGTGGCAATTTTTTGTGTTTGATAAAACTTTTTGTTTTATTTTTTACTGTAGCAAAATAAAAAAGTGAAAAATTTTGTAATTTTACCAAACGCACCAAAAGTTACAAAATACAACTTTTAATACTTTTTTACTAATTTTTAAGCCTCCAAACAGGCCCTAAGTACCCCGTAGACTTAGTCCCATTCATGGGGAAAAAAAAAAAAAGACAAAACTCTAAAGGAATATGTCATCAAGTAACTGGCTAAATTGTGCAAATTACTAGAATAATCCATTATCTTGCCATGAGGGCTATGGGAAGAATATTTTCACCTTTGTTAACCAAGGAGAAAGAATAATTATAACCCCAATCTAGGTTTGCAATTTACCTAGGCATTTTTTGACACTTTAAAGTCACGTTCTATTTTTAGGATTGTTAGAAGTAATAACTTGGCATGACTAAAGTCAATTCACAAGGTAGAGGGAAAAGATCAATTATGTTTTGAAAATGATTTGAATAAAACTATACATTTTAAATCAATAAAAATACATTTAGGTTTTGAATTTTCACCTTAGTTTCAATATATTATTTTAAATTTTTAACAATAGTATATAACTTAGTTTTAATATATAGTTTTCATTGTTATATAAATATAAAACTAAATGGTTGTCACCGTTGTTACCACCCTTCATCCACCACAATCTCTACCCTTTGCCACCTTTACTATCACTACCACCTATCTATTACCACCAACTCTACTAACACTTGTCAATTGCCACATACGTATCACCGCTATCCTATCATTACGTATTTATTTCTACCAATATCTTTGAATTATTTGAGGATTACATTAATTTAAACATTTTTATTATTTTTTTATTGCAATTTGATCTAGATAATTTTGAATTATGCACGATTCATCCTATCTTTTAGGGGGCTTAGGAAATTTTAAAGATTTGTTTAGCTGTTCAGCCAAATTTAAGATTGAGTATACTAACTTGAATCCTACCAAATCTAAAATATTTAAAAATGTATATTTTTATATATTTTATGCATTTATATTTTCTTACCAAAAATATTTATTCTAGTACCAAATTACTCACTTTTATATTTTTTTTTTATCTAAAATATAATTTATTATTTACAAAAAATAAATAAGCTCACATGAGTAAATTTAATAATAAAACTTAGGGCCAAATTATTCTTAGCTTTTATTCAATAGGCAATAAAATCATTTCAAGCTTAATTTAACCCGTCTATTAGTCCAGCCTAACCTATACATTGTTCTCGCTATTAAGACCACGACTTTACTCTCATTCCATATTTTATTTTATATTATTTTATTTAATATTTGATAAACAAAATTATTTTTCTCATTTTATATTCAATTATTTAATTTAATATTCAATAGAAAACATTTATTTATTATAACATTAATTAAATTAACAACATAATAAACTATCATCCCGTGTTCATTTTTATTTTATGTAATTTAAAATTCAATAAAAATAATTATTTTATTACAACACTAATTAACTTAGATCCCGTTTGGTTTGATAAAAAATTACCAAAAGTTACAAAAAGTTACAAATATTTATCTATTTTTATCAACTTTTGTTATTTTTATTTTTTGCACGTTTATTTTCTAAATTTAATTTTACAAACTTTTACAAAAAGTTACAAAAAGTTGTAAAAAGTTACTTACTTTTTCTCATTTTTTCAATATTTATTATCTTTTAGTACTACTTTTGGAATGACTTGTTTTGCATTGTTTCAATAGATTATTATGACGACTTTTTGTTAGTGTTTCAAATACAAAAAGTGAATGATATTCCTCACTTTTGATCAATTTTTGTTGTACAAACGGCCCCTTAGCTAAAGGTGCGTTGGTGTACAAAAAAAACACAGAAAAACTTTGATAATTTTTAAAAATTATTCACTTTTATCTTACTTTATGAATTCTGAACTCATATATTGAGTATGCTTAGAATTATATAAATTTCTATAAATTTGTAAAAATTAGTATCTTGTACTTTTTGCAACGAGTAAAAAATTTAAATTTTACAACCTTATAATTTATGTTTATAAAAATTTATAAAATTTATATTTTTTAACTCAAAATAATGCTATTATATCGTCTTTATCATTTTTTTTTTCTTTTTCCTCGACTCCAGACACCCCTAAATAAAATTATTTAACCGGAGTTATTCCAATTCCATTCCGTAGTTCTATTCGTTGTTCACGTGGGAATTTCCAGTTCGGAGAGGAATCGAGGTCACTGATGCAGCAAGTATCTGGTCCATCTGAGGCCGCGGCGATGCTTCCCTACTCGCCGCCGGAGTCACGGGAATCCACCGCGGAGGCGCCGCCCAAGCAGGTCGCGCTGGCGATGGACCGCCTTTCGCACGCTGCCCGTCTCATTGCCGACGTCAGGCTTGGCGCGGACCGTCTCCTCGAGGCGCTCTTCGTCGCGGCGCAGCCTCACCAGTCTAGTAAACCCTTGCATTTTATCTTCAAAGAAGAGGCCTCCATGCGACAGCATCTCCAGGATCTCCGAACCATAGGTAAGAACTAGTTCTCTTTGTCGATTTCTAGGTTTAGGCTTTCGATGCCAATTTATGCCACTTTATCAGCATGATGATATGGTCTTTGGTGTAATTTTTTGTTTGGTTACCATTATATAACTTGAATTGGTACAAAAACATTTGTTTGCGTGAACTCAACTATGTGAAACATTGTTACAAGAACGGGTTGAAGTGTAAGGTTCTTGTGCATTGGGTATTAATTGTTAAATTTTGTTTGGATGTGTGTTTTGGAAAGCAATAAATGGCATGAAAATTAGGCTGGAGGGGCTTGCGGAGTTTCAAATATGCAAAAAATTTGTTGAAACTTGAGTTGGGCTTTGTGTGGTTGCTTAGAAAAGCATAGCACCTTACGCTGATACCCATTTCATAATTTGTAAAAACTAGCACGTAACAATAGGGAGAGAATTCTGTCTTGTGCAGGGAATGATATTGATTGTTCTGAAATAATAAAAGGGTAGATTAATTGGACAAGGAAATAGGTTTGAAGAGGAGTTTAGATTTTCTATATTATCAAATCTAGAAATCTAATCCCCTTGTTCCATATTATCCTCATTTTTAACCTTTTTTTCCTCTTCCAGAGGATAGATCCGGTCATCCAATTATGAAATTGAACTCTCCTACATGGTTTCCCTTTAGCAATAGTGACATAACCCATCATCAATTCTCTAGTTGGAATGTATATCAAGGTCCTTTTGCACTCAGGCAATATGAGAAAAGGAATTCTGTAATTAAGATGTGTTTTGCCACTGTGGACTAATTTTGGGATAGGGTGCAAAATTTGGGTAGGTCCTTAGGTCTATATGGCTTTGTTTTATTTTATTTTTTTGATTAGCCGGTTTCTATGTTACTGTTGGCTGTTGAAGTATCTTGTTTATGGTTTAAGCTCTAGTCCCTGTTGTGGAAAGTTGATGGGATTTCAGTCTTTGAAGAGCTGGCCATACATATATTTATATAAATGGGCATATAAGGTTGTCAAGTATTTATAAAAATAACAAAAGCTTGTCAAGTTATTTTTCAAAAAAAAAAAAAAAAAAAAGTGCCAAGTTTCTAGATTAGTATAGAAACTCATTCAAATGCTAGAGGCAGATCAAAATTCTAGTTAATCTTGCCTTGCTAATAGGCCTATTTACAATGCTTATATATATATATATTGAGAGCCCTTATTCACATAACAAGTACAATCAACAAAATTAGATGAATTTTCTTTGTTGTGGTGTTGGAGACACATTTGAGAGTGGCTTGGGTTGAGGCAATGTGGTCTTTTAGATTGAGGCCCTTATTGGAAATTGATTTTGGGAATTTCCTTGAGAGCCAAACTTTCTATTTTCTATTGTGCATGTCATGGGAATACTTATTTCCTGCTAGGATAATACTTGTCCTAATACTTTAAAGAACTTGCAAGTTGCAAGTTGGCTTACACACTCAATGTTGACCATGATAATCAGAGTTTTCACATCGACCAGAAAAAATTAGAAATTAAAATTAATGGAAGCCAATATTTATAATGTGTATGCTAGTGACCATTCATTTATTTTCTTTATTGTTTGTAACCACATCCATAAACCTTGTGGTCTTATTTTTACTAGGAAAGCAATTGGAAGATTCGGGGGTTTTGAATGAGTCACTTCGATCACGCAGTAATTCATGGGGTCTACACATGCCTTTGGTTTGTCCAGATGGTGCAGTTGTTGCATATGCATGGAAACGTCAACTTGCTGGTCAGGCCGGTGCATCTGCTGTTGATAGGACCAGGTTTGCTTTTAAAATCTCTATTTATTAATACACCTTTGAATTCTAGTATTTATTTATTCATTAAGCCCCTTTATTAGTTTCTCATGGGATTTGGTGGGATGGCGGAACGAACCTGGGACCAATTCATTTATTCTGATAGGTTATGGGCCAACCCTACAATTGAAATAGATATTGGAATTCCTGTTGGGAGTTTGGTTACCCTTTAGGTCCAATGTAAAGCATCATGTTTGAAATTTGATAAGCCCAAATTTTATTAACAGAGGATGTATTCTAACTCTTATGGGACAAGCCTGTGAAAAGGAATAAGGAAGAGATGGCCTGGCTTTAAATCATCTAGTATGGAAAGTTGGGAGAGGGCAAATAATTCATTTTTGGAGGCATAGATGGAAGGATGAAGGCAGGCTTATGGATTTACTTGCGGAAATCTTCAATTTGGCAATCAACAAGGAAGCATTTATAGCAGTGTAGTGTGGAAGATGACCATGGAGGGGGTTTAGAATGTGACGTTGAGAAGAAATCTCTAGGATTGCGAATTGGAGATCTTTGTTCAGCTTATGGAGTTGCCATAGGCCACTAGACTTGGTGGGGTAGAATATTTAGTTTCATGAGATGTTTCCAAAAGGGTTGAGTTTGATGTGAAATCCTACTACAAGGCGCTAGCGGATGGAGGGGGAGTGGACTTCCCATGGTTCAGAATTTGGAAGGTAGGGGCAACCGCCAAAGTAGTCTTCTTTGTGTGGTGTGTGATTAGGGAAAGAATCCTTACGTTGGACAATCTCCTGTTGGGGGGGACATATTTTGGTTAATTGATGTATCTTGTGCAAAGTTCAGGAGGAATCTATTAGTCATTCATTCTTCATTGCTAATGGACTAAGGAGTTGTGGGGCTTTCTGCTTCCTACCTTTGGGCTGATACAGTGCTTCCCTAATACTAAGAATTTTTTTTTTTGGGTCTTGGTGGGGTTGCACTATGAGCCCATCTAGAAGAGGGCATGGAAACTAGCACCTTTTTGTGTTTTCTAGATCCTTTGTTTGGGGGGGGGGGAGAGAGAGAGAGAGAGGAGGATATTTCAAGGGATTGAGCTGCCTATTCATCGTATTAAAGGTTTGTTAAATCTCTTGTTTATATGGTTGGGTGAGGGGGTACAGAGAAGGATTTATTTAGGGCTTTTTTGGTTTGTTTTTCTAGTTTTAGTTTTAGTTTTTGTTTTTATTTTCTATTTTCTATTTTCTATTTTTAACTCATTTTCCTTTTTACGCTTTTGAAAACAAAGAAAAAGCTCAAAATGCATTTGGTCATTTGTGTTTTCAAAATTTGTTTTGGAAAACAAAAAATGGACTTACACATAAAACGAAAAATAACAAAAAATCGTTTTGAGTGTTTTTAATCCAAAATAAGGAAAATTTTAAAATAATGAAAATAGAGCATTTTCTGTTTCTGTTTCTTTATTTTGAGATTTTTAAAACATAAAATGAAAACAGAAAATAGAAAAATAAACCAAATGCCACCTTACTTTTCTGAAATTTGTGGAACATATGAGTTGTTGAGGGTATAGCCTGGGGATTTTTTGTATTGACTTGCTGGCATTTTCTTAAGCCTCTTCCTTCCTTTTCTTTAATAAAATTTTTTTATTGATCCAAAAAAAAAAAAAAAGTTTGAAATGGATTGCAACATTATGTATCATATGGTCACGGATTTGATCTGCAGTCATAAACTTCATAATTCTGCTATTTTGCTGCCCGACTATGAAATTTGTTGATACAAACTTTTTGTATTATAATCTTTACATCACGAGTGAATCATCTCTGTGCCATAGGATGGGCTGTTGGTAGGAGCAGCACAAGTGAAATGCTTCCTAAGTCATTGCAATGTGTTAATGGAAGCACTTTTGGTTTTGACATATGAAACTGCTTGCAGATACCAGCCTGACCAAAATTTTCAACAAAGGCAGGGATTGTGTTTCAACCAAACCTGGATTTTTTTTGTTTTGCTTTTCTATTAAGTTTTGCTTTGTGTAGAACTTCATTCAGAGAGTCATGTTCCCAAGTGTGTTATTTTCAATGGAAGAAGATCAAATTTTTGATATGCTTTTTTTTTTTTTTTTGTGATAGGTAAGTGGGGGAGGGGGGGTGAGTACCCCAGGTGTTGAACCCGGGTAGGTGAGGAGGCCGTTGAGAGCTTTACCACTTCAGCCAAGGCACTTTCTCCAATTGTTTGATATGTTATTAAACATCCTTGAAAGTTTCCAAGTTTTTTGTGAACTTTATAGGGCCTTTGAGTCAATTGGAGGTCATCGGGCTGTGTACTGAAATTATCTATCAAACCACATTCATAAGCACAAAATGACATTCTTTTTAGATTTTACTATCGGATAATGGCTAAAGATGTGGTTAGTTAGACTGGTACATATAAATTACTGAATTAAAAAAAAAAAAAAAAGGACTGGTGCATATTGTTTTGTTATGCCAGAAAATGTTTTATGTGCTACTCAGTAACTGGCTTAACTGTTCACTCCTTCATAGCTTAGCTTATAACAGATTATGCTCCTGGTTAGAGATTTATTGGTTATGACAGAGACCGAAATTAGTATCTAAATTAGCGTCTGTTGCCTGAAAGTTTGTGTTAGTTCTTCGAATAACTGTTTAAACCCCCCTCTCTCTCCTGAACTTCAATCTAATTGTGCAGGTTGGCACTCAAGGCATTCACTGATCAGAAACGGCGATTTTTTCCTCACCTTGATGATGGTGCTGGTACTGAATCAGTCTCAAAAAGGCTATGTGGACCCCAGATATCAGCAGTGAGTCATGAAGAAGAGCTTAAAAATTGCAGATCACTATCAGATTGCCTATCAAATCTGGAAAAGGAAGTTTCAGATGTGAAAATTTTTACTTACGAACGGCTGGACTGGTTAAAAAGAGCTTCTTCACTTCCATCCTCAGCCTATGAGAGCATCATAGAATCATCAAAAGAAAACAGTTTTCGTAGTTCAAATATTCTAGGACAAGAAACAGTAAGCGTTGTTGCTACAGATAAGGTTGCTGTAATTGAGTTGTTATTTCCTTCTGTTTTTAGAGCCCTTATATCATTGCATCCAGTTGGTTCCAGTGATCCTGATGCAGTTGCTTTCTTTTCACCAGATGAGGTAATTTGTTTCTGTCTAATAATATACTAGTTCAAAACCAATTGTATCAATGCATGTTCATACCCACATACGTGCATGAACAAATACTAACAGCCTTCTTGTGCCTTTTACGTGGGAAGAAGATGAACTTTCATATAAAAATAAATAAATAAATAAAACAATATTTGAAAAAAAAAGACTCTACAAAATCTTTTTATCATGAATTATTTCAACTGCAAAGGAACATTTGGCTACTTAAAATTCAGAGAAAAGTTAAACTTGTTTCATCTGTTACATAATACATTTCTCTAACCATCAACTGGCTTGGAATCTCATTACTCCACCTATCACAAACTCTTGCTATATAGTCAAGCAGGTAACTTTGACATGCCGGGACAGCTAAGTTATTTGCATAGAGAGAGAAAGTGAAGCCTACATTACACCTACGGACAGAAACTTACGGATATGCATAAATTTTAAAACAGTGGAATCTACAAACAATACAAACAATAATAGTGTGTTACATAACCCAAACTCACAACATTAATACAACCCATATTAGATTGCAAACTTGCTCAAGACACAAACTCTACGTAGCACATGAAAAATGAGTATATAAACATAGATAAATAAATACCTTCGCTTCATGACCCTTCATGCTCCCTCTTAACCTTTTTCAAAAACTAAAAACGCCCTGAACCCTATATACCTACAAACACATAAAGCACAATTCGTGAAACAAATAGTGCACAGATTTGTATGAAAATCAAAACAGGTAGAGACTATTCAATAAAAATACAAAGCTGAGGAAACAGCGAACAGACCCTGGAAGGAAAAAGCAACAAAATATCTAACAGCTTCCTGATTCTCATCCTGAGCCTGTTCTTTACAAATGTGCTCCTGGAGTTCTGTTGTTGCACTTTTAGATTTGCATTACATTATTGTTGAGCTTCTTTACATAGGTGGAAATTGCTGTCCGTTTTCTGGCATGTTTCTGACAGTTACTTTTGTGTCGTTAACATTGGGAGTAAAGCACAATTGTATTTTTTTGAAATTGCTGTCCTTTTTCTGGCACGACACAATTACGTTTGTGTTGTTAATGTTGGGAGTAAACCAAAATTGCATTTTTTTCTCTACCTTCACTCAATAAATGTTAATAGAAGTCTTATATACGTTGTCTTGGAAACTTAGTGAGGTAGCCAGGTTATATGTTCCTCTAAGAAATACACACACTTATACGTGCCATATTTGTATTGTGCATGTGTTTGGACTTGGACATGGCATTTTTTTTTGATTGTGCATGTTTCATTATTATTATATATATTTAGAATTTGACTCACTTTTGACACTTGGAGGAATGTGCGTCCATTACTTAGAGACATGTGAAACATTTCGAAAGATTGAAGTAAAAACTTATTAACGAATGATAAAATAAAAATAATGTAGGTCTAGTAATTCCTCCATTTTTTTTTTTTTTGAAATTTTGATCTTAGAAAGTCCTAAAACTTTCAGTTTATTTATATGTTGAACTTTATAAGATTTATATTAACACTTAATTTCCAAATTCACACTACTTTTTCAGTATGTAGAATGTGGAAAATGGTCCCTTATTATTTTGGATTTTTGATAATATGGTGCAAATATATTTGTAATATGAGAAATGAAAAAAAAAAAATAGTCATTATATTTATGTATACAGAATAGATGTAAAAAATATATAATTATTTGTTACCAAATCTCAACCATATTTTATCTCTCCTCCTTTTTTTTTTTAAATTAGTGTGTTTGCGTTGTATCATGCTTGTGTCTTGTGTCCGTGTCGACATCTGTGCTTCTAGGTACCCCCCTTCTTTTTTGTTTGAGCTATGATAGATATTGCTTTTCAAATGCCCTTCAGTTCCTTTTATGTTATGATTTCTTCCCTCTCTGGAAAAAAAAAAAAAAGAAAAAGTAAAAAAGTGTTATGATTTCTCAAAAGAAATGTTTCAGAATAATTTGAATTTATATAGAACTATCATAAGCCTCTGTGATGTATTATGTAATTCCCATTGGCTGATTTAGTAAAAGTACATCATATTTTCCAGTGAAGGTCTCGTTGTTATTTGAATTGTAATCTTGTCAGTCATATGGAGTCTTGGACCTTCATGACTGTTTATTACACTTAATTTTGGGGAATTAAAAGTAGAAGGGTTAGAGTATAGAAAGGGGCACCGATAGGTTTTTGTTTTTGGTAATTTACCGATAGGTTTCTATGTTAAGTATTGAATTTTCAGCTATCAAGTTGTCTTATGGAGTTGCTCCAAGAATCACCATGGTCTCTGCAGTTGAAGTGGTTGTGTTACATTCTCCAATCCGTTAAAAGTTTGTTATCTGTAGGATTCGGTTAAGTTCTAATATTGTGAAAGGATTTTGAATATTTGGGCATCATGTGAACATTCACTAGGCCAATTAATTTGTGGAACACAAGCAGAAAAGTTGCTTGTCCAAGGTGGCAAACTTTGTATGCTCGGTTTTTAATTAGTCTGACTGCTAACTGCTAAGTAGATGTTTTTCCTTGATTTCTATTGTATAAAGATTCCACTTTTTCTTTTTCCTTGACTTTGACCATATAAAGATGCCACTTTTTCGTGTCAATATGAATCTTTTTTTTTCTCAAGTTTGTTCTTAGTTAACAATCTCAACTACTGCTGTTTTATCACCCATTATTAGCTTGCATGATATTACTCGCCAACCCAAAGGGGCAGTGCAGAATTTAATTCCCATTCGGGACTTGGTTGTGTCTAAACTGATGAAATTGAACGAGAAAAGTAAAATTTAAGTAAACAAATAACGAATTGCTGCCAGGCAATGATATGTTTTGGCTTTACTTAACAGGGAGGCAGCTATGTACATGCAAGGGGCTTTTCAGTTTTCCATGTATTTAGACACATCACAGTAAGGCGTTTCCTCTTTGTTTTAGTTTTCTTGTAATATAGCCAGTGGTCCTGGATTTCCGAAGATTTGAATTGCAGTTACTGATTTTTATTACTTGTGCTATTGCAGGAACATGCAGCTATGGCTTTGCAGTATTTTCTTGGCCTGAGAACTGAAACAGCTCTTCATTTTCTGTTGGTATTGTCTCTATAACCCAAGGCTATGCTTGACTGGGGGGATAAAATTTAATGGATGTGAGATTGAATATGGCATGGGATTCAATTTTTTTGAGGGATTAATTTCTGGTTAATGGGATATGGAATAGGATAAAAGATATAATTTGACATGTGATTTGACAGTAGATGATTTTGAACATTTGAATTTCAGGGTGAATTAAACCTAGAAATGAGAATATACAATACCACATTCCCCTAGGTATTGTATATCACCCACTTTTGAGGGTAGAGTGGACAATTAGTCCACTCCATTTTTGTAAAATCAACCATGGGATGACTGGCTTCACTGGATATAATCGATTAGTTCACTCCATTTTTGTAAAATTAACCATGGGATGACTGGCATAACTAGATACAATATCCAATCCCCTCCAATGTATACTTCAAGCAGACATAGCCACAGTTTTGCTGTACCCATTTCTATGTTTGAAATTTTGTTGAAGCATAAGGAAGTTTTTTCAAGTGGCTTTATTTGGTTTTCAGCATTGGATCTGCACCTATCGAACTCTGTTCTCAAAAGCTTGCAGGTACTGACGGGTTGTCTCCTCGTTAATGATTGATTGCCTACAATTTCGTTTGGGTTTTGAATTTATGCGTTTGGGTGCAGCAAATGCGGACGACTTCTGTCAATGGACACGCAATCGGCTTTATTGTTGCCTCCAGTCAATCGCCCTTTCCGGAAATTTGCTCCTGGTAGCAACACTTGGTCAACTCATCAAAGTTCCTCCTCAACAATGGATCAGAGCACAGACGTTGGCAACGGGGCTTATCATGTTGGCTGCTTTTCAGAGGAAGTATAATAATCTCTTCCAATGATGCAGGTAGTTGTAGCTTAGCATATAATGATTGGAATTAAATAATAAATCATCTGTTCTGATTTTTTTATTTATATTTGCAGCGACAAGGCCAGATGACATTTCAGTTATAGTTAGTGACCAAAGATATCATCGATGTAAAGCTGCGTAGAATTGGTTTTAAACTTTTTTCAGAGTAGCAGGATGTGGTAGGGTTTTCTTTGTTTCTTTTTTAGGCTTATTGTTATTATTTATACTTCTTTTTTTGTGGGCTTTTTATTTGAATCATTTTTTTATGTAATACACTACCAATCAGTGTAAAACTCAAGAAGCGTTATATATATATATATATTAGTGTATATTGGCCCATTTAGCTACATATTGGATCTATTTTAGATTTTAAATTATTTGAAATTAAAAAGAAAATAATTCACTTATTAATAATTCATTGTAAAGCTATTCCATGTTTAAAAATGGCAACTGGGGTTGTTTGGAGTAACAAAAAGTAAGATAAATTGAGATAAATTGTGATTTGGGGAGAGTTCGTAATGCGTGCAGTGAGAGAAAAAGTTGATGTGATATAAAATTAACAGAGATTTATAGAGTTTTTTGGAGAAATTCAGTAAACCAAACGACCCCTTGGTGCAGAATGCTCCTTTATTGAGGCCAGTAGGGAAGTTAATTTCAGGGTTCAAATTCTTAACGGGATTGTAATATGACAATCAGTCTCAATTTTATTACTACTTTAAGGCACATTTTTAAGGTTGGTGCACACCTAAAATCATTAATCAGAATTTGTATTGTAAGATCCAACTTAAGTAAAATATATTAACAGCCGTAATCACTTAGGGATGCAAAGTTACTAATTTTTTCCATTTTTCTAAACATGCAAAGCTATTTCAGATAATAGATGATCAAATAAATCATGAAATTATTAGAAATTAGATGCTTGAATTGATTAGGAATGAACCCGAAGGCCTTCATCATCTCGTTTCGATCTTGTCTCTCTCTTTCTCTCTCCCTCTAATTCCCCTCTGTTAAGTTTGAATCTCACCTTCCAATCCCTCTCTCTTCATCTCAGATCATATCGAGCTCACCCTCACAGTTCTGGTAAAACCATATACATAGAGCGGTGGTTTAAAAGGGAAATGTGAAGTGTTGTATGAGCATGGGTCATGCAGGGGTCGAAGTGTAATGCATGCAACAGGCCAAATGGTTGCACGGTCTGAGCTTCTATGCCAGGTGAAAAACATGCGGTGTGCAAGAACAACAGATGTCAACTAACACAATTTATATATGTACATATATCTAAGCAACAGGGTTGGGTCGATTAATTGTAGTGAAATTCGGATCCAGGCACAATTTGGGTTGGGTCACATTTAAATGGTTGATTAGAGTGCGTTTGGAGGTCTAACAAACTAAATAAAACAAAATAAATCTCTAACAATTTTTAAAAATCATTCAAATTCTCTATTACATATTTATACATTTTCGCTTTTACTAATTTTAAAAAAATTCAATATTTTGCTAAAAAAATAAAAAACAAAAAATCCGAAAGAAGGTTAACCAAATGCGTAAATTTTTTTGACAATCATATTTTTCGAGTCGAAACCTTTCAAACGAGTACCATTGTCGCTATTTTATACGATATTTTTTGAATTAGTAGGAACGGATTTAAAAACTGTTCCCATGAATTTGAATAACCATTCGCTCTGCATATATAGAGTGTTGATTTTTTAAATCTGTGAGACCGATTTTTGGACAACCATTTTCACAGTTTGCTACTATTCATTTCCAAATAAACACCAAAATTAACCTAAAATCAAATTTTATCTCAATTTATTTTATTTTTTTATACTCCAAACACTACCTTAAAGTTGGATCAAATTCGAATTGGGTTTATTAGGTCAATTCAGCGAGCCCTTAAGTCTTGTTTGATAAATTTATTTGAAGGAAAGAAAAAAAATAAAAATATGTAAAAATATACTTGAATGAAAAATAATTAACAAAGTTATTTTTATGCCCACAAAAAGCACGAGTGAGGCTTATGTCAAGTTTAATAATTGAATTTGAAATGAAGATTATTCGATCATAGATATACTATCGTAATTAAAAGTACAAGTTTTAAAATGAAATTGAGTTGATATCATCCATTTTTATTCATAATTACACGGCTAACTAATGGGTGAGTCCAAATGTTAGAGTAATGCTATACTAAAAAAAAAAAATATTCTCAAAAAAAGTCAATGATGCAGTAAGTTGGTAATTTTAAAAACTTATGACTTTGAAAATAATAATTTATTTAAAATCATTTATTATATAAATGTTATTAACATAGCATTCTCGTAGTATTTTTGGATAAAAATTTAGAATGTAGCATTTTTTTTTTTAGAGTTAATGACCATTGAAAAGCGAGGGATGCATGTGTAATTTTATTTATTTATATTTTTTTTATAAAATGGGAAAATAACCGGTTATAGACGGGTTCCATAAACCGATTCGGGGCGGTGCGAACCGGCGAACCGGAAGGAAGGATTCCCAAAAATTCAATTTTCGACAAACCTCCAAATTTCCTAAAATTGTCAAGGTCTTGCTTTTGACAGGGGGAGACTGAGGGCGCTAGATAGAGATGGGAAATCAGAAGCAGAAGTGGACGCCCGAGGAGGAGGAAGCGCTCGTAGCCGGAGTGGCGAAGCACGGCACTGGGAAGTGGAAGAACATACTCAGAGATCCCGATTTCGCTCCGTCTCTCACTCATCGTTCCAACATCGATCTCAAGGTTACCCTCCCCTTCCCCATTCCCCTCCGACTTCCGTGTTCCTTCTTTCAATTTTTTCCGTTTTCTTCGCCATATTTGTTTTAAACCTTTCCCCGTTTGCGTACAATCTTCGTCTTTTGACGTTTCTGTCCGCAAATTCGAGCATAATTCTAAATTCTGATATTGCAATTGTCTCTTTGCGGTAACTTATCAGAGTCGGAGGATATATGATTGTTTGTGTGTTGTGAATTTTAAAATCGTTCATTTTCTGCATATCTATTTACCTGTGTGTATAAATGTGTGTCGGCATACATATGCACTGACGTTTCTGTAAGTTTTTAAAAATTGTTAAGTGGATTTTTTTTTTTGGGGGGGGGTGGATCATCAATTTTTTCGTGCGGTAAACATGATGTTTGTGTAAGCTTCCCGAAAACATTCAAGATTCTCATAAACACTTTTTGTTTGTTTGTACTTTTATTTGAATGTTTTTAAGTACTCCCTGTTTCATTTGATGCTACAGTGAAGATTTTATTTGTGACCTCTGTTTCTTTTGCCATTATTGGAACTTCTTATTTAAATCTGCTAAATACTTTGTAATTTCTTTTCCTGATAAGTAATCTATGTAATTTCTGTATTGCTTGTGTTTGGTGTCTTCATTGAATTGAAATTACCAAACAGTCGGTTCAACCAAAAGATGGTTTCTCTTGCATGAATTTGGTTGCATCTGAAAGCTTGTTCCAGTCTCATCCTTATTTTCATGATCAGGATAAATGGAGGAACATGAGCATTAGTAATGCTGCACATGGCTCTAAAGAAAAGTCAAGAACTCCTAGAGTAAAACCTGTTGCTTCTGGTCCAGTTCCCAATGGTCAAAGTTCTGCTTCTGCTCCTTCGTTTGCTGACGATGACATGACTGATGATCCTAAAAGCCCACAGGATGTGAAAACTGCTCCCCGGTGCGTTTATCTGTTGGTTGTTTGTTGTTCATGCAGAAGTAACCTCATTGTGTCGCCCTATTTAGTTAAAAAAAAAGATACTTGTAAATGCATAGATCTGCTATGCTACTGATATCTCAATTCTGCTCCTCCCTCTCTGCTGAGGGGGGAAAAAGTAATAATAATGGATAAAAAAAAGAATTTGACGATATAATAAAAGAAAAAAGAAGAAGAAGAAAGAAAAGAAACCACTGCTATGAGTGATGTTCTATGTATTAAATTTATTGACTTCTTTCTTGATAGTACCCTCATATAGAAGAAAGTAGAATAAAAGAGGTATTCCCACTGTCGGTGGGACAAATCCCCTAAAGTTCCAGATACGTGTGATGCTATTTCTATTAAAACAAGGAGGGCCATATAGACACAAGGTGCTTTCTATTGACCTCTTACTTTATAGCACTCAATTCTCATATAGAAAAAATGGTAGAATAAAAGACTGGGGATGTTTGATGGGCTTATGCTTGATATAATATTAAAACCAAAATAAGGTTTCACAATTTGCATTGTAGTATCTGAACTTTTTTCTTTTTTTTGATAAATAAAAATTGATATATTGATAAAGTTATCAATGGAATACCATGCAAATACAAAAGGTTGAGCAGACAACATAATGTCTAAGCATCCATATCATCAACAAAGAACAAAAAACTCTTTAAATCTGGATCTATACTTTCTGAAACAAAGTAGACAAAAGAATTCCTCGGAAATTCTGATCCTTAAAAGTTTTTTCTATTCCATTCGCGGTTTCACTCCAATCACATTGACATATGATTTCTGCTGGATTCTAATGAGACTTTTGGGATCTGAAACTCTTTTATACAAGAATTATTCTTAATTTTATACAAAAACCTCTCTCTTTTGTACAAGAATCATTCTTAATTTTATATTTGCACATTTCTTTTCTTTATATGATCATTGGATGCTCACGCATGTTTGATGTAATTTTCTTGTTTGCCAGGTATAACTCAATGATCTTTGAAGCACTTTCTGCGATAAAAGATTCAAAGGGATCTGATATTAGTACCATCATCAACTTTATTGAGGTCAGAAAGAGGTCTATTATTATATTCATTCCCCTGCATAAATTTATCTGCTTTGACCATGAAGAACTTGTATTACCTGCTAGGTTTTGGCAAAAATAATTGCAGACGAGTTTTAAATTGCCATTGTTTAGCTACATGTATCCATGCATCTTCGTGTTACTCTATGACAGTTGTGTGGTCTATTTCAACATGCAGACTAGAATTTCAACATATTGGATGAGTTTGAAAGACCATGAATCATTGGAAATGCACCTGTGTGTGATTGTTCTTTTTCTCTTTAACTTTAACAGGAAACCAGAATATTATTAAAGGGTCGAATGAGACTGTTTGATGAAGAGGAGGATGATAAGTCCTTCAACAATGGGGGGAAAAAAAAACATTGGCGAAGAGATAGAACAAGGCAATGGTATCACATCCCTCAACAGTGTATAGACTCTGAGAAACCTCAAGGAGGCCAAAAATATTATCAAGGGAAAACTCGAACAATTGCTTCCTTCCGACCAACATATCTATTACTGTTTTTCGAATCCAAGTAATGACTGACTGGCAAGAATCAGATAATTTTTAGAGTTCCCTAATTAAATTAGCACAAGATCAATAACACTTTGTTTTTCTCACCCACTCTACACAATAAGTCATTTTCAGTAAATTGTTGTGATTTTTGTGTTTAGGGGAGGGATTGGTTGATTGCCCCCAGGTCCCCCCCCGGGGGGGGGGGGGCTTGGGGGGGGGAGTGTTTCTGCTTCAATAGGATAACTTCTTGTTTTGCGTGCCTTACCATTGAGGATGTCATTACGAGTTGGCTACAAGATTTATCATGTCATTGACCTTTGTTTTGTTGCATCAATTTCTAAATTCTTTGATGTTCTGATCAAGCCAACTTGAGGATGCAATTTTGTGTTTCTTTTTCCTTTAATTTTTGTTGGAGAATCTTTTTTCTGGTTAATCTTTTCTGACATTACTTTGATTTGATGTTACATTTGGCAACACTTTTTCTAGCTTGATATGTTGGTTTATGAGCAGAGATTCATACGTTCATTATTTGGTTGCATTTTCTTGTGGCATTCAAATTCTGGATAAAGATACTGACTATCTTATTTCTTTATATTAACATGCTACAGCAAAGGCATGAGGTGCCACAGAATTTTAGAAGGTTGCTAAGTTCCAAATTGAGAAGACTTGTTTTGCAAGGCAAACTTGAAAAGGTGAATGGTTTTATTCTCTCTTAAAATAATCTTCAGTTGATATTTAACTCCTAAATATTAGTTTCCAATGTGTGTACAATTTTCAAGGTCTTCGTTTTACCCTGTGATGACAAATTCTATTGAATTGCTGTTATTCAATCACACTGCAGAGATTTCATCCTTCTGTATTCTTCCATGGTATTCTTCATGCATGTGCACCTATTTGTCATGTTCTGAACCGGAATCTTGCATAATCTATCTTGTTCAATCTCTAGGGATTACCGTGAAGTATTTCTTTTTGGTGGGGAATGTCATTGGTTGTTTGCAATTTCTTTACTTTAAAGCAGATTTCGTCCCAAATTCTTTACAGATTTAGCCTAGTTTGTTTTATTGGATAGAGCAGGACACTTGTACCTACATGCTGCCACATCCCCACGTCAGCTGAGGTAGCAGCATGTTCACTAGCTCTTATTGGATATATATAATCAAATAATGCACAGATTTGAATAGAAGTAACTTAACTGCTGCACCTGAAAAATAGACAACTTCAACAGTTGTGGTTGTAACTTGAAATTATAATTGCTTCATGAGAGATGTGCACAAACCCCCCCCCCCCCCCCACACACACACACACACACACCAGCCAGCAATCCTACTTAAAACTTTGTATATTTACTTTAAAAAGTGAGGGAGGAATATAGTTTGTATCTATGTTTTTTTTTTTTTTTTGGGTACAATAAGAATCACTATATATAGGTATATATATATTTAGGGGGTGGAGGATCCCCGGGGTTGAATTGGGGTCGTGAGCAGGGAATGCGAGTTCTTGAGCAACTGAGCTTGGCCTCCACTCAAATTGTACCTATGTTGATACTGAATATTTTCTTACATACAAAGCCCATCTGCATGTTACCTCATTATATGTCTTTTCTTCAATTTCATCAAAATGTAGGCCCAGAACTGCTACAAGATTAAAAAAGAAACAGCGCTGGGAACTAAAACACCTACACCAAAGCAAAGGGACATCAAGCCAAGGCCACTGCAGAATTATGGGTTAGTGATCTCTTCTGATGAGACAGTGGAAGAAGCTGCCATGACTGCTGCATACAAGATTGCTGAAGCAGAGAACAAGTCATTCGTAGCAGCCGAAGCAGTGAAAGAGGCAGAGAGAGTCTCAAAAATGGCAGAAGATGCCGAGTCACTACTTCAGCTAGTGAAAGAGATTTATGAACAATGTAAGTACGGGTTCACAAAATAACCGAAAGAACTGAGAACCACAAACCGAACCAATCCAAACACTTTGGGTCTGGTTGGTCTGGTTATAATATGAGATATACATGGTTTTGGGTCTAAAAATTGTCAACCCAATCTATTTGGTTCAGTTCTTGGATTAGTATATTTCCGAACCTGAACTAACCCGATCTAAACTGATCAAAATTGGGTTTGTTTAGTTCAGTTCTATAGCATGATTGGGTTGTTTAGTTCAATTTTATAGCATGATCAGTTTGATATTGAGTTCGTTTTTTTGGACCCAATAAAATTTGGTCTGTTCGGGATATACCATGAGCCTGACCCGAACCATGCACCCCCCCGGGGGGGGGCTGCTTTTTGTTTTCTTGTTTGAAAAAATGATTCATTATTTCTGGTTCATGTTACAGGTTCGCGCGGCGAAATTGTTCTAGTCTCGGCTTGAAGCATTGTTGTTGGATCCTTGGATGGAAGAAATTTGTGTAGTTCTTGTTCAGTTTTGTATATAAAATCGATCTAAACTCTAGGCAGATATGGTCTTATGTTAAGTAATCCTGGTAGCTATTTGGTTTTGTATATGAAGTTCGTTGTACTCCATTGGATGCTCTTCTGCTGTCAAGTGATCCGACTTATTTTCACCGCTTGGAGACAAAAGCGTTTGCCTTGGTACCATTAGGTTACTAGGATGAATTTGAGATTAATGGTAAATTATACTTACCAGTCTCATATCAATCTAAATTTTACTTTGATTGTTGTACTTTAGATCTCGCATTCTTAGATTTTTTTTTATGTTTTATTTTTTCGTTAAATTTATTGACAAAAAGCGTCGTGTCTTTATTATGAGTGATAGATAGTGATTTTTTTTTGTTAAATTATTTTATTAATAATTTACAAAAAAGAGGTAAAATGGGATAATTTAAATGGCAGGTAAATTAAAATAATTTAAAATACAAATAAGATATTAAGTTATTTTACTCAAAATTTTAAGGCTGTATTTAAGGGGTGGGGGTTTGATTACCTAGTTTATTCACAAGTCACGTGCAAGATGAAAATGTTCTATATGGAACAATAAATTTCACTGATTGGCAAGCACAAGATGAAGGCTGCGTTTGGCTGCTAATTTTTTTTTAAAGTTTTTTATATAATATTTTAATTAAAATTTAATTTTTTTTAGAAGCAATAATTTTTAAACGTGTTAATTATATTCGTAAAAAAAAAAAATTTACGTATATTAAGGTAATAGTTACCTATTTGAAAAAAAAAACAAAAAATTAATTTTTTTATTTTTATGAATATAATTAATATTTTTTATTTTTTATGAATACTATTAACATACTTAAATACTATAATTTTTAAAAGAAAAATAACAAAAAAATTACATATTTTTTGACTAAAATTTAAGGAAATAAAGTGTAATTAAATTTTAATTTGACTTTGTTTGGTCAAAAATTCACCAAACACAATCTGAACATAAAATAAAGTCTTTTGTTTGAGAAGAATAGTGATTACTCAATTTTTTTTAACTTTTTTACAATTTAAACTTATTTTAGAAAAATATCAAATTAACAAAAAAAAAACCTAAAAAATTAGTTATTAAAACTTAGTTTTTTTTTTCTTTTTCACAAATACAAAAAGCTAATTTTTTTTTGTCTAAAATTAATATCTGAAAATGAAACCAAAATTTCCGTTTCACTTCCCATCTTTTTGATTTTTCGCTGAGAACCCTAGGGCCTAGCCCAACGGCCCCAAACACACACCCACATCAGCGCAGCTCCTTTGCTCGCTCTCTCAGAATCGTTTTTTATTCCCTTCTCTCTTTCTCCTCCGGTGTGCGGCGTTGAAGCAAAGATTGGTGAACAGTGAACTCTGCCCTCAAGCCATCGCAGTCGACGATCGTCTCTGCAGAACCTGGTGAATACAGAATACCCTGGCAATTTGAGAGCTAAATATCGTTTTGATTGCTCTGTATTGCTCTCTCTCTTTCTGTATTGATCTCTATCATCATTATTGTTATCCTTGCCTGATTTCTGTGTCTCTGTCTGTGTATCCATATCTGTCTATGATGTTAGGTTTATCGGTGGGGTTTGCGTCTGTGGCTGTAATTTTTGGTTGGGTTATTAATATTTTCGTTCAAATTTGTTGTAAAAGGGATGGATGGGAGAGTAATTGTTGGAAAGCAAGTCAACTTCTTGACTGGATATTGAAAAGTCTACGAGCCACTCGCTTGAATCTGACCATTTTCACCTGATTTCCAGCCCCTTTAGTTCCTGGAACATTTTCCTCTAGTTTATTTTCGAATTGTGTTCTCTCTCTCTCTCTCTCTCTTGTTAAAAAGATCTCTCTCTCCCCCCTCCCTCCAAGAGATGTCGTATGGGGGCATTTTCATGATTCTGATCTCAATATTTCTAGACCCAATTTGCTAGTTTTTATTTATTTTTTATTTTTATTTTTTGAAGATTTTAAAGAATCTTGATTTTTGCATTGGGGATAGATTGGTGGTGAGCAAACCACACACTATCCCAAAACCCTTGAAATTTTGGTTATCATGATTGTGTGATTTGTATTACCCTACAAGCTATTGTAATCTCATTGAAGATCTCTTGCGTATTTGAATTGTATTTCATGGATTAGGCACATTGACGAGCTATTTGATATATGAGGTTGAAAGGTGTTTTGAAAAATTCAGAATTAGCAAAATGAATATACACATGAATTTTGAAGTTAGTTATTTGTTAAGAAACGTGTTTTAGATTGGAACATTGAGATATTGATATGTTGTTCTGGTTCTGGTCCATCATAACTTAAGCCACCATCTAATGAGACTAAAAATCTTTGATGTTAAAATAGCATTTGGGCCATGCTAAGCTTTTAAGTTTGGGGCATTTACGTGGTTTGTTTATGCTATGGCATGCATGGTGATGGGAAATGGATTGGATCCATAGGGGAAATGCCCGTTTTTGACTAGGCTAGTCAGTTAGTTGGTTGCTCTAGTGTGGGCGTTATGGGCCCTCAACAGGAGTCAATGAACGCACTATGGTTGCCTACCGTCTGCGGCATGGGTGTGGCAGACTCAGTTCTCCTAAGGTTGGGGGTAGATTCGATGTTTTAGGATATGTCCAGGTTGTTGCATTGTATTGACTATTGAGTTATGTTTAATATTTTCATTTTTTATGTGATTTACTTGTGAGGATACCTTATGCACTGATTCTTTTATTTATATATCTAGATGTTTCTCACTTGACATAATAGTAATGCCTACTTGCATATAGCTACTTGGGGGTTTGGACTATTGAGTTTTAGATGCTCAAGCCTACTTCTTTTGCATGTAATACTTCTGGGGCTGGTAGCAGTTGCCTTGAGCTTTCTTTGTGGCCTGCTAATTTGGGCCTTTGCTTGTTTCTTGTTATTTGTGTGTAATTGACTTGAGGGTATGAATCTATTTCAGACCTTTTATATATTGTTGTTCTATAACTTGTGAGTTGGTTTTAAATTATTATTGTTGTGTATCATATGGTTGGTTTTAAATTATAGTTGTTATGCATCTTAATTTTTTATTTATGGGATTTTTGGGAACGTATTTCGATATTCTGTTTTATATAATATATCTATGTTATGCAGGTTTGATTCAATATTGAACTTGTAAGTCGTGCCTAAGTGAATTCACCTTTGATTTTTGTACTAGTAAAATTTTTGATTGGTATCTGTGTGATATATTAAACAAAAGCCTTGTATACAAGAGGTATACAAAAATCAGCTCATCTATACAGGGATAAGGTCTCCCAAAGAAATCAACAATGGAGTACCTTTTTTGAGGCTTGAACTTTCTGTAACAAAAAAATAACTTAAACAAAAGTAATTACCAAAAGATGCAATATCATGTTCCACATCCTCAAAAAATCTTAGATTTCTCTCTGTCGGCCTTGACCATTTCTCCTGCTAAAAAATTGGTCAGGCCATGCAGCGTCAGTCACCTGTCCTCGGATTGCTTTTCTAGGCGCATGGAGGCCAACCTCCTTGTCCTAATCCTTCCCTTACATTAACTGCCCTATCATCTATCAGATAAGCATCTTAACCCTTCACCAGTGTAGAAGCTTTGTTTCCTCCCTCCCTCCCTCCCTCCCTTGGTGCCTTAGCTCTCACCCCATTTGGATCCGCTGAGTCCCGCCATAGACGACCTCCAATATTGTTCCTAGATGATCAAAGCATCCAGTTCAGCATCAATCACACAAAATTGAATTGAAAATTTATTGATAATAAAGAAATTTATTTTGTACATTTACCTTTTATTGGGCTTTTTAGGTTTCTAGCTGATCATTAATGCTATTTTTATGCAGACCATCCTATCAAATTTATTGAAAAATGGTTGATAACAATTTAGCTTCTAATTCAATGGCTGAAAACCAAAACTCTAATCCTGATGAGAATTTACCTTCTGAGAGTGATGTTTCAATTGACACGCTAGCACGAAGGGTTCAAGAGTCGCTCTCTCTTTCAAAGAGGCACAAGTTCTGGGAAACTCAACCTGTTGGCCAGTTCAAGGATCTTGGGGATACAAATTTGCCTGAAGGACCAATTGAACCTCCAACACCTTTGTCTGAGGTCAAACAAGTGCCTTATAATCTTCCCAATCCCTATGAGTGGATAACCTGTGACATGAACTCTGAAGAAATGTGCACTGAGGTTTATAACCTCTTAACCAACAACTATGTTGAGGATGATGAGAATATGTTCAGGTTTAACTATTCGAAGGAATTCCTTCAATGGGCCCTTCACCCTCCGGGTTATTTTAGAAGCTGGCACATTGGAGTGAGAGTTAAAAGCTCAAAGAAGTTGGTTGCTTTTATTACTGGAGTTCCTGCTAGAATCCGGGTCCGTGATGCTGTCGTTAACATGGCAGAGGTCAATTTCCTTTGCGTTCATAAGAAGCTTAGATCAAAACGGCTGGCCCCTGTCATGATTAAGGAGGTGACTAGGAGGGTCCATTTGGAGAATATCTGGCAGGCAGCTTATACTGCTGGTGTGGTTCTCCCTACACCAATATCAACTTGCCAATATTGGCATAGATCATTGAATCCAAAGAAGCTTATAGATGTTGGATTTTCTCGGCTTGGTGCAAGGATGACGATGAGTCGAACAATAAAGCTCTACAAGTTACCGGATTCCGCAGCTACCCCAGGGTTTAGGAAGATGGAGCCCCACGATGTTCCTGCAGTTCTGCGCTTGCTTAAGAACTACTTGAGTCAGTTTGTTGTTGCACCTGATTTCGATGAAAATGATGTAGAGCACTGGCTTCTTCCAAAGGAGGATGTTGTGGATAGTTATCTGGTTGAGAGCCCTGAGACTCACGAGATCACTGATTTCTGCAGTTTTTACACTCTTCCGTCTTCGATTCTCGGAAACCAGAATTACTCAACTTTGAAGGCTGCTTATTCTTACTATAACGTGTCCACAAAGACACCATTGCTTCAACTCATGAATGATATTCTTATCATAGCAAAACATAAGGATTACGACGTCTTCAATGCATTGGATATCATGCAAAATGAATCTTTCTTGAAGGAACTGAAATTTGGTCCGGGTGATGGGAAACTGCACTATTATCTCTACAACTACCGAATTAACCGTGCCTTGAGACCATCAGAACTTGGGCTTGTGCTTTTGTAGCTTGACCTTCCATTTTTGGTAACTTATGCTGATTGTTTTAGTTTCAAGGACACTTTGTGCAACTTCTGTACTTTGTTGGCAATCTATGATTTGATTTTAATTTTCATTATTTTGCTGGAAGATAAATTTTGAGAATATATATATTTTTCCCCACCTAAATTTTTCAAGGGCAGCTTACTGATGCTGAGCTTCCCTCTGTTTTAGAACTGCAAGAAGGTTTCTTCCTTTTCCTTTTTATCCCTATTTATTATCAGTTTTTTGCTGCTTTAACACCTACTTTACTTGTTATGGTACGTGTTATTGGAATTGGATCAATTGTAGAGGGGCAAAGTGGTTACATGTTCTGAAGCGAGATTGGTGGTAATTAGTTGCTGGAACAAATAACGCAGGATTTCGAATTCTAAGGTTCCCGTAATTGTCCCACGTAGGTTTGACTTTAAGTTCCATAATTTTAAGTTCCCTGTCAATTGTTTTCAAATCGAACATACGAACGCTACTGGCGGCGAGAGTTGACACTTAACTTCACCTACTCACTAATTATTTGTAGAAATGAACCACACAGATTCCTAGTCCTTGGGTGCCCATAGTCGCCTTGTGTAGGTTTAAGTTAAAACTCTAAACTTGAAAAAATTTTGAGTCTCTCCTCAATCGCTTAAATTTAGCATGAGGACGTGAAACTTGACATATAATTTTACTTAGGGACTAATGACTTGTAGTCAATTATAAAAAAAAAAAATTAACTTTTTTTTTTCTTTTCAGCCTAAGGGTGTGTTTGGAGTAATAAAAAGTGAGATAAAATATGGTTTGAAAAAAATTTGTGTGTTTGGTGCACACATCTCAAATCGCTTTTTTGGAGATGAATAGTAAGATTTCGTTCTGATAAATTGAATTTTCGTTTGGATGGATTTAAAATATTGGCCAGTTATCACTTTTTTGCATTATAATCCGTCCAAATGGATTATAGAAATTGTTTGGACGGAAATTGGCTGTACAAATCTGTTGGAACGATTTTTATAATCAGTTAGAACGGTTTCTGCGACCCAACAAAAAATAGTCAAAGTGGGTGTTATTCGATGGTTTGGGAGTTTATAGTGAGGATGACGAAAAAATTTATTATTTGATTAACTGAATTTTAATTATTGACTTTTTTTTTGAATGTTATTAAATTTTTTTTTTAAATTTGAGAAGGTAAGAATATGTAAAAATGTAATAAAAATTTTTAAAAAATTTTACCAAATTTTTGTGCATAAAACGTACCCTAAGCCGTTGTTACGACGACATATGACTTGCCGCCAAAGGGGTGTCGGCGACCTCGGTTGTCATAAGATTTTAAGGGTCAAAGCTAAATTAATTTAATTAATATATATATGTATGTATGTTTATAAAACTAACAATAGTTATTATTATCGAGGATTAAAAATATTAATTGCAGACATATGAACCATCTTTCACTCTTTATTCAAATTGAGCAAGTTCAACAACTTGGAATTTTTGT
The DNA here is from genome assembly GCA_019916065.1 of Vitellaria paradoxa. Lineage (NCBI taxonomy): Eukaryota > Viridiplantae > Streptophyta > Magnoliopsida > Ericales > Sapotaceae > Vitellaria > Vitellaria paradoxa. Next base: position 56,924,410 of record CM034235.1, on the reverse strand, counting down.
TTGTGCCTTTATATTAGTTTTATTGCAACAAAATTGATGACTTCTATTTCAAACATGACATGATACCAGAGTTCAATGTACATTCTTCCTCTTTTGTCATTTCTTACTTAGTGATTGTGATTTCTTACTTAGGGTTGTTTTAATGTCATTAGGGGGCGGAGTCAAAAATTCTAATGTGAAATAAACATTAATTATAGAATACATAAATGAGAGAGAGAAGGATCAAAGTGGGGTCATATATTTTTTCTTAGTTACATTAGGTGGGTTAGGTACAATTACATGTGTGTATTGGACTAATTATTATTATTATTTTTTTGGGTAGATAATTAGTATTGGACTAATTTTTTTTTTCTTTTCTTGGGTTGACACAATTCGTACTGAGTTAAAATTTTCTTTTTCCTTTCTTTGATGGGCACAATAAAGCACTAAGACAATACCAATAAAAAAAAATTACTGGTAATAAATTTTATTTATTTTTTCAAGGTGAGCATGTGCCTCTCCTAAGTTAGGAATGGCTTTGCCTTTGATTGTCATGTCAAAAATCATTAATTTTTAATTTTTTTTAATTTTTAATAACTTTCTCTATTTTTTTTCAATAACGTTTACCAAACATATATAAAAAACTTATTACATATAAAATTATTAGTTTTTCTAATTTTTAAAATTTTTTTCAATATTCTCCAATTTTTCTTTAATTAGAAATTTTAATTAAATACATAATTTTATAAAAATTAATACGTGGCAAAATTATAAGAACTTTCATTTTTTTTTTACTTTACCAAAGGCTCTCTTAATTGAAAATTTTAGCTACTAGCTAGGATTGTTTTTTCTTTTCTTTCATTTTTGTTTACAAACAATATTTGCTAGATTCACCAATAAAGAATGAGATTTGATTACTAGCTAGTCGAATCATTGGTGCATAAAACGTGTTTGATTATTAAACTATTGGAAGGTAGGAAAAGAAACGAGTCTACCCTTTATTTGCATACAAATAATTTGGTGGGTTCATTACTCTTTTCACGACCCAAACACAATAAATGTTAGCTATATAATTTACTCCACCTATATTAATCGACAAAGAATGAGACATTTTACTCAAATAGATTATAAAAGAACTTAAATAAATTTTCGTGTTATAAATATATACATATACATATACATATACATATACACATACACATACACATACATATACATATATATATATATACATATACATATACATATACACGTATTTGAAAAACTTTCATTTTTGCCCTTTATATTTCATTTATATTCATTTTTATCCTCTCAATTTTAAGGTTCTTCAATGTGATCCTTTTTTAGGAATGAAAACGAGCCAAATTGAGCCGGCCTTTAATTTATTAAGATCAACTTGAGTTATTTACAACTTTTATATAACCTCGAGCTTAGCTCGATAAAGAAGAATTTAGATTTAAGTTTGGCTCACGAATAACTCGATTAAAGCAAAATGATGTTATTTTAATCTAAAATATAATAAATAAAATATTATAAAAATTATAATAAAAATTTGATTACAAATATAAAAAAATTATTAATATATATTTTATTGAGTCAGCTTGCGAGTTTTTGAGTTGAACTTTTTTTAGACTCGAGTTTAAACTCGAATTTAAAACGTGCCACAAATCAACTTTGATTCAAATTTATTTTAGTTACAAACCGATCTCGAGTCAAGTTCGAATAACTCGCGAATAGTTCAATTTGTTTTCATCCCTATTTTCTTTCATTACACATGTACTTGAGAAAACTTTTATTTTTGTCCTTCATATTTCATTTATATTCATTTTTGCTCTCTCAGTTTTAAGATTCTTCAATACCCTCCTTGTCTTTCATTTTTACCTTATTCCCCAGAAAAAAACTTACATGTATTTTTCCGAATCTACCCATCCCACTATCATCTAAGGATCTAACACTTTTTTTTTTCTTTTTTTTTTTCACTTAAAAATCTGCATCAAACTCCCCATGTATATATTTTAAATATTTAGAAAACATCACATAATTTTATTAAACTTTAAAAAATTATAAAATTAATTAAATTGAAAGTTCATGAAAAAAATTTGACGTCAATATTAAAAAAGTATATGGAGAGGGAGGAGATTTCATGAGCTGCCTGAGATTTTGTTATAATAATTAAATTTTTTCTTACTGAAGATGCAAACCGACCAAATATTTTACTTAATTTACGCATGTTTCAATATTGAACTTTTCGCATGATGAGGGTAAATTAGGTAAGATAGATGGAAAAATACTTTGTAAAGCAAAATGAAAATACAAGGGGTGATATTAATACGAGGAGTAATGTTACAGTTACACCATTTTGTTTATACATTTTCTTACACTTTACTGGTCACCATCAATATAATTTATTTAAAATTATCACAGCCTCACGTAAAAGGTAGCATCCAACGGCTGTGATGATTTTGAGTAAACTATGTCATGACCAGTAGGGTGTAAACAAAAAGGTGTAAATGTAGTATTACCATAATATGAGTGAGTCTATTTACACTTTACAAATAATTTTATACATTTAATTTTATTTTTATTAAATAAAATTAAAAAATTACCTATTTTAGTTAATTATTATTATGCATAATTTAAAATGACATGATTATCTTTCATAAATAAATTTTTACAAATTTAAATAAACATTATTAGACTTAGCTTTGTATAAGAGAATGAAAAAAAAAACATTTTAATGACTAAAATAAATCTTTTTATATTTATATTTTGAACAATCATATTACAAATAATTTTTGTTTTATTTTTCTAACTTAATTAAATAAAAAATTAATTTATTTCATTTACTTTTCTTTACTAACTTTTCTCATTTAACCCGTTGTTACTGGGTGATTTTGTTCCGAACCGGGATTCGTTCTCCCGCTACTAATGGTAATGGACGAGACCAAGGTTTGGAATTCAATCAAAGGAGTGAACCTTCGGAAAAGCCAAGTGGCCACTCCTTTTAAAAGCACCCACACACACGGGCCACCACAAGTCATTTTTGTCTTGAGCTTTAAAAAAAAAAATTCTAATTTTTTCTAATTTTTTTTAATCAAATTTTATTACGTGTTATTTTTATATTAATTTTAATTTGATTTTATTTGGATTTTTTCAAAACTTCAAATGCTAAAGAATTAGTAAAGTACAAAGAAGATTGTCATACTGATCAGTGCATTAAAACTAAGAGGGTATAAATGAATATTCATAAAATATAGAGGGCAAAAATAATATTGTTATAATATTACAAATAAAAAATAAAAAAAAGAAACCGAATGATGCAAAGCACCTGTAGTGTATTATTATAAAATAATTATAGGTGTGTTTGGAGTTGTATAAAAATGTATAAAATAAAATAAAATTGTGAAAGTAAATATCTCGTAATTCGTACAGTGAGTGAAGAATTTAAATTTTACTGTCTCGTAATTCGTATTTGTAAAAATTTGTAAAATTTTATTTTATTTTGTAGAACTACAAAAGGACCCGCCTTATATATATAAATATATTTTAATTACAATAGCACGGATGTTGTATTATTCTAGGAGTTTTTTTTTTTTTTTTTTAATATATCCTTAACGGGTGGCGATAATACTAGAGCATATTTTATTAATGTTTGAACTCCATTAATGATTTTTTTAATTATGAACAAAATTATCCTTCTTTATTATTTAAAACAACCTATATTCTTTCTCCTTAATTAATTTCTCTCTTTAAAAATCTCCTTCACTAATTTTTGTTTCTGAATGCCAGTGTTTAATTAATATTTTGTTTAATTATTAACAAAATTACCCCTTTATTATTCTATCTAACCTAAATTATTTTTTCTTAATTAATTTATCTCTCTTATTGTATCTATTCATCTCTATCTTTCTTTTTTTTTTTAAATATTATTTTCTCTTTTCTATCTTCAAAAAACATATCTATTCAAAATATGGTTAAATAATAAATTTTTATTTTAAAATTAAAAATTATCAATGTACCATTGAATTATAAAAAAACTCTCTTCAAAAAATATTTCTCTTCGAAATATAGAATAAATTTCTTATTTTAGAAAAATTTAATTTTTTATTTTTTATTGATATAAAATTTTTTTGATACATTTTATCTCTCAAAAAAAAAAAAAAGGATTTGGTTTATAATATTTTTATAACAAACAAAATCCCTAAGTTCCCATAATTATATATATTATGTGTAGAAAAAAAGGATAATATTCTTTTAAAAATTATAAAAAAATTTAACGTAGACAATTTGATAGAAATAATAATTTTTTAATAAAAAGATTTTTAAATAAATTTTATTTAAAATTAATTAGTCACAATTAAACATGAGTGTAAAATTTTAGTAGTATAAATTTTTCTTTTATGTAATTACATTGAAAATTCATTAATCTAAAAAAATATATTAGATAAAATATTAAAAACTAGTAGACGTATCTTTAAAATTCAATTAAGCATTAATATTTTTTATGTATAAAATGATAAATTTATTTCTTAACTATATTTTGAAAAGAGATGTTTTTTAAATAAAGTATTTTTATAACTCAAGGGAACATTAATAATTTATAAGTTTAAAATAAAAATTTATTATTTAACTATATTTTGAAAAGAGATGCTTTTCAAAAGAGAAAAAGAGAGAGTAATATATTTAAAAAAAAAAGAGATAGAGATGAAGAGATAAGATGAGGGAGAAAAATTATTGAGTAAGAGAAAATTTAGGCTAAATAGCATAATAAAGGGAAATTTTATAAATAATTAAACAAAATATTAAGTAATTGAGCTTTAACATTAACAATTCAGGAAAAAAAATTAATGAAGGAGATTTAAAGAGAGAAGTTAATGAAGAAGAGAACATATGTTGTATTAAATAATAGAAAAGAGTAATTCTGTCAATAATTAAAAAGATCATTAATGGAGCTCTGACATTATCGTCACTCATATTTCACCCATTATGATATATATATATATATATATATATATATATATATATATATATATATATATATTATTTGTAACAACTTCACATGCGCATTCGCATATAAACTTATTTGATATGCCAATTATGTATGAATATAAAACTAACTTCCTTGCAACTACTCCACGCATATTCACGTATGTATGCACACATCCATAAAATATGTATAAATATAAAGTCACAATCTTCGCAATTGTTATGTATATAAATAAAAATATATGGTAACATTAATTCTTTCATACCCAAAAAAAATATATATATATATATATATATATATATGTATAATTCTTCTGTGCTACTCCACGCGAACACACAAATTTACCTAACTTTCCGTATTAAAGGGAAGAATTTTTTTTTTTATAACTTAAGCATCCAAGTCAGATTGATCGCATCTTGACTAGTTTCTGAGGTCTTGAAATTAATGATCGGATAAACTATCCAATAATGTTAAAAACAGTCGAACTACTAACCACTGTGGAACAATTCTTTGTATATTGGTAAACAAATAGAAATTTTTATTAATTTTAGGCGAATTTTAGGTATTTGTTAAAATAAATTGAAATTTTTAATAATTTTTGACAATTTTTAAATATTTGGTAAAAATTTTAATAACTTTTGAGTTGGATTGAAATAAAATAACCATTATACCCCAACTAACGAAGTAAAAGTTAGTATTTTGACAAAATGTCAACTCCTCAAAAGAAATAATTCTTGATATTTTACCAAACATTTAAAACACCAAAAGTTATATAATTTTTTTTTTCTCTTTTTAACTCCTTCAAACAGGGTCCTTATGGGTTGAAGTAGTGCTCCAAATTGAAGGTGTTTTGTATATACGAAAACGTCACGGGAGCGAGCTGTGAAATTTTGTTTCGCGCAAGATTTTGTTTCCTATTGAAAGAAATATTGGTTCAAAACTTTATATTTGTTTAGAGAGAGAAATATAATTAAAAAATAAATTTGTTAAAAAATTTAATTTTTTCTCTCATCCAACTATAAATTTTTATATCTTCTTTGTGCGTGGTGATTTAAAGAATTTTAAATTTGAGTACTAAGGTCTCGTTTGGTAACATATTCATTTTCTGTATATATTTTCAAAATTTTGTAAACTGGTAACAGAAATATGTTTGTTAAACTTGTTTACATTTTTGTTTCCCAAAAAAAAATAAAAAATAAAAACTGAAACAGAAAAACGTAAACAGAAAAAATATATTTTTACTATGTTTTTCTTTTCTGTTGCAAATATTTTGTCAATTCAAATACTTTATCCATTTTTGCTACATTATATTAAAATAAATTATTTTATTCAAATATTTTATTAACTAAAATTATTTTTAATACATAATATAATTAAATTAAATTAATTAAATTAATATGTAATATCTATTATTAATTTATTTTTAATAAGTAATTAAATTAGTTAATTTAATTAATAAGAAATACATATTATTAAATTATTTTTAATAAATAATAAAATAAAATATATTAATTTAATTTAATAAATAATTTAATTAATATAAATATATTTCATTAAATTATTTTAATAAATATTATAATTAAATTATTTAATTTAATTTAATAATTAATTTAAAATAATATTAAATATATTTTATCACTCCAAAAGCATAGTTTCTTCTATAATGACACAGATTAAACAATAATTCAATATTTTCACTAAACGCGCACATGCATATATATATATATATATATATATATATATGTATGTATATGTATGTATATATTTATTATTTCGGATGATCGAACGAAAAATTGCCAAGCACATACGCATTCACATTCACATGCGCTACAGCAAAGCCTAATATATATTAGTATTGTTTGATCTTCAAATGGTTAACTGGTAATTAAAGGTCATAGCATGTCTTTTATACATAGGAAATTATGAATGTTTGAGATGATGATTTGTTTTTACGAGTGGAGTCGGTGCAGTTTCTAAAACTACAACGTTAAAGACTTTAATTAGGAAGTGTGTATAATGTTAAAGACTTCCTAAAACAACAATATTTTTGGTAACGTATTATGCTATAAAATTGGCTTACATAAAAGTTTAATTTGCTAAAAATTAATTAACAACATATATAACTCTGAGGGTTATCTCCATTAGTAAAATCTTAAAATTATTTTTCAGGGTCACTAGTTCGAATTTCGACCATTAGAAGACTTATTTGATCGTTAATTTCGAATCTCAAGAATTAATTGAGATGTATGTTCAAACTGGTCTAAACACTCCGAATTATAATATATATATATATATATATATATATATATATATATATATATATATTATACGTATACAAAATTAACAAAAGCATCTCTTATTGAGGAGACAGAGAAAAAAAAAATTATAGACATAGGAACCTTCTTTCAACTTTTCTATGAAGTGCGTAGATCGTTCCTTCGGGGACATCCGATAAAGTGGGGAAGTCACCTACGTAACCAACTTGGGAAATTTTCTATGTATTTTTTTTATTGTAATAAAATTGACTATTATTTAAAACATATATGAGTTTAGGTGTAGTTTGACACCTTAAAAAAAAATAATTGTAATTTTGTATCTACGAGTGATACGTGGCAAGTTAATGTTTAATTAAGTGCTTAGTAAAAATTTGAGAAAGTTAGAGCAATTAAAAAAATTGAAAAAATTTGATAATAGTTAAAAAAATGGATAAAAGTTTATAAAAGTTAAAAAATTGATAAAAATTAATTTTGTATTTAGTGAAAAAAATTAAGTAAATATTTATATTTATATTTTGATTATTTTATCAACCAAAGTGGCCTCTTAATGTACATTCTTCCTCCTTTGCCATTTCACTTTTGAAATTTTTTTAGTTGATTAGGTCGGATCTCTCTAGATTGATAAACAATATTATATAGATTTTCTAAGAAAGACAGGGTTGAAGTTTCGGTCGAAGTGGTAAAAAAATTTTAAAAAATAGTAAAAGTATTAAAAAATTTTAAAAATTATTTATTTTTATTTTACTATATAAATTACGAATTTACGACTTATCTCATTTTATCTTACTTTTTGTTACACTAAATACATTAATTATGGGGTCTTGGTTATTCTACCCGCCTGTTAAATCATTGATTCATTTCAACGCGTGAACCGTTGGAAAAGAGCTCGGACTATCGTTTTCTTGAAATCATTTTAGTGGTACAAAGTTAGTAAAATAGATGAGACTACGTACGTACACTTTATCATATATATATATATATATATATATTATTCGGTAATATTTTTTTACCTTTTTTTCTACATATCCCTTCTCTTCTTTATTCATGGAGATCTTCTCCCAGCGGCCACCTACATATAAGAAAATAGTAAAATAAAACAATCGGAGTTAATCCTTGACTAAGGATACTCCGATACTTAAGTCAGTAACTCATATAGATAATAAATTCACGTAAACAAATATATATATAGAGAGAAGGATATCAGAGAAAAAGGAATTGAAAAAAGACCCATACTTTGTCTTCATTTTCAATATTTATAGGCAGAGTGTCTGTCTTACTTTCTACTGATTTGACTGTTACTTTACTTTGATATGACTTAAAGTAGATGTGGGTGGTTAACATTAAATGCTAGATAATGTAAGCGTCGGGAGTTATGTGGAAGTGACTTTGTTGCATACACTCTGTAAATCTTCTTTCCTCTTGCACTTGTGGGTAGTGAATGAAGTAATTACACAACATAATTGGCTAACTATTTAGTCCCAATTTAACTAGAATATATTCCCTGGTCGAGGATGAAATTTATGGTCGGCAAAACATCATTGTGGTCGGGCAACATATTTTTATGCCACACATTATGCCCCCACTCTGGTTGGGATAATTTATTACCCGAGCAGAGTAGAGTAAAACTTATAAATCTTTATCCTTTCCATATTAATAGCAACAAAATAAACAATATGTGCCCAAAAGTTGAAAGTCATCAACAGTGGAAGTATGCAACATTGCATAGATATACTTCAACAACAGTGTAAACGGTTTATGCTCTTTATGAGATGCAAAGATAGACTCCTGCTAAATTGATTTGCATGTGTAAGTAAATATGTAAAGCCATAAGCCATAGGCATTTGGAGAGCTTCTCATAACTTTTCATAATTTTTCTTGCCACCTCACATGTAATGATACTTCAAAAATTAGCATGTTGATGAATCATCGATACTCGTTTCAAGTTTAGCAACAAAACAAAATAAAATAGGCAAGTAATTTAAAGGCAGAACGTATTTGAATTCAAAAAAGTAACTTGTGATATTGTAATGAAAGTACCTTTACTACCATATATATATTGTGAAAAATGATGTACCTGGCCTTCTTGAGTCAAGTAATGAATGACACAATTTTGATGCCGAAAATCTTCTTAGCAGAGTTTAAAAGAGAAAAGGTGAGTAAGGCAAGCTTGAGCATCGAACTTTAAAGAACATAAGAATTGAACTCCAGTGATAGGAAACAGAAATGATTCTATCTTGAATAACCTTTTGTCTGCAAGGCTGTTTGGCGTAATGTGGACGTTGATTAGAGAACCTTAGTTTGCTTTTACTGCCCCGATAGGCTTAATTCGGCTCTAAATAATTCTTAATAACCCATTTGGCGTTCGAGCTGCTAGAAGCAATCAGTTTTGAATGCGTAATCAACTGAAGAAAAGGTAATTATCTTGAAGAAATGAGGTGCTTTCATCAGAGTGATCGATTGACTTGTCCCGATGTCAGTTTGCCATCGGCAAGAGCTACTCTTAACCATATTTATGGGTTGGACAATCTTCGTGAGGGTAATACATGGATGTAATATTGGACGTACACACACACACACACGCACATATATAGTTGAAAGCCTTCCACAAACACCTCTCGGTACTTCAAATTTAAGTTGAGCATGAGAAGTGTTTAGGTGAAACAATAATAGATTTAACTTTTTACTGACCAACCAACCATGTTTGGTCTTGTACTGACTACTGACCGACCGATCTTCCAGTATAATTAATGGACATTTATGTGGGTAACATAGGGAATTGAAGCTATTTTTACTATTCGACATCAAATCTCGAAATATCTCACGTAGTTTTAAAACTATCCTTCAAGTCTGTTTATCTCATATACACTTAATAAGTAATACTGACTTGAGAAGTAAATTTCGTCATGCAATCAACCATGAATGTGACAGATATCTTGACATGCTATTGATTGTCATTATGCAAGGGTCCTTGGTCATGCCTTAATAGCTAAACATTAAATAGGATGCTCACCAATTTCTATGAAATACAGGACAAGAAAATAACTCTATTTCATAAAGCTCTAGAATTCCAAGGGTTCAAGGAGTGTACATGTGCCCCTAAAGTGGATACGCTTTAAATATACCAAGTAATAGCAAATATGAACACTCATTCACGCTTATAGGCTTTTAAAACATATAGATAGCTTACATGTGAGCCATGATCATTTTAGTGGTACAAAGTTAGTAAAATAGATGGGACTACGTGCGTACACTTTATCATATATATATGTATATATATATTGTTCGGTAATATTTTTTACCCTCTTCTCCATAGATTCCTTCTCTCTCTTGTTCATGGAGATCCCCTCTCGACAGTGACCTGCATGTAAGAAAATGGTAAAATAAAGCAGTTGGAGTTGGTCGCCGACCAGGGACACTCCGATGGAAGAGAGAGAAGGGGATAAGAGAAAAAGGAATCGAAAAAAGACCCTTACCTTGTCTTCGTTTTTTGTATTTATAGATGGAGTGTGTGTGACATACTTTCCGCTGATTTGACTGTTGCTTTATTTTGATATGACTTAAACCAGAGGTAGGTCGCTAACATTAAATGCTAGATAATGTAAGCGTCGGGAGCTATGTGAAAAGTGATTTTGTTGCATACACTATGTAAATCTTCTCTCCTGTTACACTTGTGAGTAGTGAATGAAGTAATTACACAACATAACTGACCAACTATTTAATCCCAATTTAACTAGAATATATCTCTTGATCGAGGGTGAAATTTATGATCGGCGAAACATCATTGTGGTCGGACAACATATTTTTATGCCACACATATATCTATATATATGCACACACAAGTATATATCAAATTCTATGCAGTTACTTTTATGTATATTTACGTGTATAAATACATCTAAAAAAAAATCATACATAATGTTATAAAAACATACTAGTATAGAGAATTTATCATTTCAAAATAATTAACTTGTAAAATTATACTTTTTAATTACAATATATACCAACGGGGGGGCATCGTATCTGTGCCAAATATTTTATGTATATAAAGGAATATATATATATATATATATATAGCAGTCTTCTGTGCTACTCCAAACATAAATTTATGCAACCTTCCGCGCGAAAAGGAAGAAAGAACGGTTGAAGAAGACGCTAAGAATAAAAGAATGAAACTCCATTAAAGACGGCGACAGAGTGGTCCAGAAATGCACTTTATATAGTGGAAACTTTTTCACGGACCGCGATCTGGTTTATTCATCGCGTGAGCTGGCTGCGTTAACTCCAATCAATTGTCAGATTAATTTATGAAAATAAATTGACAGAATTTCATTTTAGTAGTAATTTTAATACACGTACTAAGGAAGTATTTGAAGTGACGAAAAATAAGATAAAATAAAATAAGTTATGAGTTTGTAGTTTGTACGGTAAGATAAAAAATAAAAATTTTTAAGAATTTTTAGAAGAATTTTTTAATTTTTAGTAAATCAAACGTTGCTTAAAAGTGTCGTCCTTTAAAGTAATAAATTTAAAAATTTCCACGCACATTTTTTTCGCTTGCAGAGACTATCATTTTCCTTAATAGATTTTTGAAATTATTTCAAGCGCTAAATAATAATGTAGACTAAAATTGATAATTAATTTTGATGTTTTGTACGCATAAAAATGGTGATTTTTGACGTGTTTAGAGTCCAAATAAATTTTAAAAATTTCTATATATCTTTACAAAATTTTTTGAACTAAATAAATTTCTATAAAATCTATACAAATCTTTACAAATTTGTATAAATCTCCACAAATCTCTATATCTCTGTAAATTTCAATAAATTTTTACAAATTTCAATAAAATTTCTATAGATTTCAAAAGAATTCTGATATAAAAAATAAAAAAACTGTCAATAGTTCAGATTTCATTCAAACGGATTTTTTCACCATTTTTACTATTTATCACTATCTTTTATAGTTTACTAATTACACTTTAAATGTCAAAAGATAAACTAAATCATATTTTATCTCAATTTTTACGACTTAAAATTATATCTTTATAATTCCACTTAATAAGAAAAAATATAAAATACAAGATTTGATTTGTAGATTACAAGTTGCCTACCCTTTTAAAATACCATCCAATACAAAGGCAACACGAAGTTACCACCCACCACCATTGGGTAGGCAGGACTTTGGAATATCGACCCCCACCCACCCTTGTTTTTATATAAAGCCCCCCACCAACTAGGGCTTTTTTGCATCCTCTCATACTTTCTCCTTTGAAAAACATACCACCCAGCTTTCTTCCCCAGACGATGGCCAGGACCACCCCGAAACTCACCCCCACCGCCACCGCCACTATCTTCACCATTTTCTTTTTCTCACTTCTTTTTCTCGGGAAATCTCAAACTTTCTCAAGAAACTTGTCCCCAAAAAAACATGGGCTTAAAAAGGAGAAGCTCAGCCACCTCCACTTCTACTTCCACGACATAGTCAGCGGCAAAAACGCTACCGCCGTCCGAGTGGCGGAAGCCGCCACGACGAACCAATCTTCCACCTTCTTCGGCGCCGTGGCGATGATGGACGATGCTTTAACCCTATCGCCGGAGCCGACCTCCAAAGAAGTTGGAAGAGCTCAGGGAATCTATGCTTTGGCATCGCAGACTGAAGCCGGTTTGTTGATGGTTTTCAACTTCGCGTTCACAGAAGGAAAGTACAATGGAAGCAACCTCAGTGTTTTGGGCCGGAACACGGTGTTCTCGCCCGTGAGGGAGATGCCGGTCGTCGGAGGGAGCGGGGTTTTCCGGTTCGCTCGTGGGTATGCACTGGCAAGGACTGTTTGGTTCAACGCCACAACTGGCGATGCTGTTGTGGAGTACAATGTCTATGTATTCCATTATTGATTGATGGCTCTGTCTCTTGTTTTTTTGGCTTTCATTCAAAAGTACACGTCATTGTTGTTTCTATTTCGATTGAAAAATATTATCGTACTGTGAATCATGTGATCAGTAATTTTCCACATTATTTTGAAGAAATAAGGCCGTGTTTGGTGGAATCAAAATTCACCAAAGTTCACAAATTTCAATTAATTTTTGTATTCTTTTTTAATTAAATTTTTTCACATATCACTTTTATGTTACATTTTTTTACTTTTATTATACTTTTTAAGAACTTTTTGTTCCACTAAATAGGCCAAAAATTGCAAATTAACTTTGGGATAATAAAAGTATGGTTATAGGGGTATACCCTTGTGTCATTGTTGCCACTTTTAAGGGTAATTTCACTTTTATTTATTTCACCAAGAGAAAAAAAAATTATTTTTTCTTTTCACTTTAATTAACTTTTCAGTTATTTTACATGAAAATATATTCTCTTATTCTTTTCATATTTTTTGAATATTTTTTTTTTTGTAAAAGTTATATTTTTTGAATTTTTTTATAAAAGTTTTTAAATTAATATTTTTAAAAATGTGATAATATTTGTCATAAATAATAAAATTTTATATATTTATTAAACAATGCATAAATATCTTAATTTCTTTTGACTATTAATTTCTATTTTTATAATTTTTTTATATATAAGTTTGTTTTACAAATTTACATTTGAATCTTTGTAGGTCAAATTATTTTTCGTGTCTTTAAATATGAACAACTCACAGTCATCTTATAATTTGAATTAAAACGTAATCTTCAAATCAGTTAAATATAATTACATTTGTATCTCAAGTGTAATGATTGTAATTTCGTAAAATAATTATTGAAAAAAATAAAGACAAATCTCATTACGAATTTTGTATAAAGTCTATTTAAAAATAAAAATAACCAAAAATTATATTTTTATTTATTTATTTTATGAAAGTCTTTTTACTCTAGTTAATTTTGATTGTGAGAGATAAATTTCGTTAAATTTAGTAGATTTTTGTGAATTTTACACTTTAGTAAAAAAATTATATATTTTTTGTCCAATTTCCAAAAAATAAAATTTAATTATCTTTAATTTTAAGTAAATTAATTTATAATTGGTACAATTGATATGAAAATTTGAAACCTTGTGAGGATTGAACATCAAAATTGGTCCACCAGCCAACGGGTTCTAAGGGGCTACAGTGGAGAAATTCACTGCAGGAGTTGCAGTGGATAAATCAACAGGTAGAATGTGATTGCATTAATATAAGATGTGTCTTTTAATATTGCTCATTAATTATGTTCCAATCAAATTTTGTCTGACTTTTATTTTTATTTTGAATTTAATTTTATTATAATAAATTAAGACTATTAAATTTAATACTATCACATCATATTAAAATATAATTATATCTAGACTGTTGATTGATCCACTATAGGGACTACTGTGAATTCTCCCACTGTATTCCCCTTAAACCCCCAAAACAGGGGCGAGCTTGACACGGGGAAATTTGCTTTTGGTCATTTCTTAGAGGAGGTGCTTGTCACATAAAAAAAAAGTCTTTTCTTAGAGAAGGTGATAGCCACATGAATAAATATATAAATAAATAAATAAAAAGTGGGGTAAAAATTCCAATCATATATAATTGGGGAGCTGTGTCAATTTCTCTCTCTTGCAAGGGGTCAATGAGGGCGGCGTCATTGTAATTCCAACACCGCATGCCTTTCCAACTCCATGAAAAATATATCGGGCGGCGCATTTAGTTTGTTAAAAATTATTAAAAAATTTTAAAAGTTATTTATTTTTTATATTATTATATAAATTATAAATTTATAAATTATCTCATTTTATCTTATTTTATTTTATTTTGAGTATGTTTAAAGTGATAAAAAAAGAGATAAAATGAAATAAAGTAAGATAAATTGTAAGCTCATAATTTATGTAGTGAAACAAAAATAAATAATTTTTAAAATTTTTTAATATTTTTCACTCCAAACAGAGGTTTTTTACCGGTCCAAACGCATCCGTTGTTTCTTTCTTGATGTTATTATATATACGAGAGCTTTTTAGAGTGTCAAATTAAAAAAAAAAATAGATAACTTTTAAATTATTAAATATTTAGTGTGTTCTTTTAAAAGTGTAAAAAAGTTAAAAAAAGAAGTAAAGAAAGTTAATAAAAATTAGATAAATTTGTAGATTTTTGTGTGAAGAAAGTTAGAAAAAATTAAAAAAAGTTGAAGAGACCTGGAGATTTTTAGTCAAATTTGGCACTCAAAATACACACATAGTCTACATTTGGTTATTAAATTTATTTTTTCTCATGTTTGACAGTGCTCAAAAGTTGTCAAAAATTTTTAGAAATTTTTTTAACTTTTTACCAAAAATTAAAAATTTTAATTTGAAGTTTTATAAAACTCCATAAGACTTTATAAATCTCTATAAAATTTAAATTTTTTATTCAGTAAATGAATTACGAAATTATAACTTTTAAAAATTTATACTAAATTTTTATAATTACAAACGCACAAAATTTAAACGTTGTTAATTTTTTGAATTTTTGTTAAACAAATATAATTATTAATTAAAAATTATTAAAAGTTGCTATAAATTTTAAATTTTAAATGTTCAAATACTTTAGTGTTTTTTTGTTTTTTTTGGGTTTGTTTGTTTCTTTGTTGGAGTGCAAGTTGGGTTAGTTAAAGTTGAAGGTGACGTTTGACTATGGGTGTACCAGTGAGAAATGGGGTGGCTGGCTGAATGGGGCCGCTTATGACTCTTATATACATAAACATATTCATCAGCAGATTCTCTCATCTTTCGCCATTTCCTACCTCTTGCGTTAAGGTGCAGGACTTGTGATTGTTCTATATCATATTATATACATATATATATATATATATATACACAATAGTAATATGGCCTATGCGATGCACGGATTTATTATATTATATAGTTAAATTAAATATACTATCATATTAAAACAATTAAGTTGTAGAAATATATCTGAAAGTAATATATATTGTTATTTTTATAAATTCAATCAAATAGTAAACGTAAAATAAATTAAAATATTGATATCATTAATAGCATGGATTCAATTAAATTCAAATTCTAATAAATAAAATGAAAAGAAAAAATTAAAAAGATGGAAGAATAACAACATTTACTCATAAAATTAAACAATTTATATATCAAAAAAATTGAAGAATAACAGTACTTACATACAAAAACTTACAAAATATATATCAATTATATATAAAAACTTAAAAAAAAAAATTTAAATACGTACCTAACAAATTACAAAGTCGAAGAGAAAATTATTGTAATAAAAAGTCTCCAGTATATAAATTTGAAAGAAAAGATATCTTCGTATTTATTTATAAATTTTACATATAGAAGAGTCATATTCTATTTAAATTAAAATACATTTTGAGGTCCTATCTTATTCCAATTAGATTATTATTTTGATCGAATCGAAAGTCCAAATCCAATAAAAGTTTGAGCGGTCCAACTTCAATTGGATTTATTTATCCATTGCCAATTTTATTTTTTAATTTATAATATTGTTTGATATCTTTTAATAAATAATATTATAACATATATAATTCTAAAAAAGAAAATTACAATTTAATTTAAAATATATCACTTATTTTGTATAACGATAAAAATAATAAAGGTCATGTTACTTATTAATAAATTAACATTTTTATTTAACAGGTTAATTTTTTTGTATTATTTTATTTAATGATAATAATTATTATTATATTTATTATTTTAAAATAATAATTTATTAAATTATAAAAAATTTAAAATAAAAAGTTGTATGATAAGTAGAAGTGTATATTAAATAAAAATATTAAGTGATATCTACAAACATTATAATTTAAATAAAATTGTGAATAAGTGGTAATTATGTACAATACTAAATTTATTTAGATTACATAATTATAAATTAAAATAATTATAATTATAAATTTATGTTAATAAATTAAAATATTTATCTAATAGGCTAATTATTTTTTTAATATTTTGTTTAATAATAATGATATTTATTATTAAAACCTTTATTTAACATAATGAATATTTTTTTACATTATTTTGTTTAATAACAATAATATATATATATATATTATATTTTAAATAATAATTTATTAAAATATAAAAATAAAAATAAGAATATATTTTAAATAAAAATAAAAATAAAAATAAAAATAAAAAATCAGAAACTATATGGTAAATAGAAGTGTAAATTAAATAAAAATATTAAGTGATATTCATGAACATTCAAATTTGAATAAAATTGAAACTTGTGAATAAGTAGTAATTATGTAAAATATAAATTTCTTTATAAGACAATTAAGATAACTACAATTAGACACCACGTGTCACAACTGTAGCGAAAGTTAAGTCATACGTGGCGCAAGATAGTTACACTTAGATGCCATGTGTCATAACTGTAGTACAAGTTAGGTCTTACGTGGTGTAGTGACATTGTCAGACTCTACTTTATATATGTATAATATTACATATAAAGTAAAATCTGATAACGTTGCTACACCATATAAAACCTAACTTGCGTTACGACTCTGACACGTGGCACTTAAGTATACCTATTTCGTACCACGTATGCCATGTAGGCCTAACTTGCGCTACGTTTGTGATACGTGGCACCTAACTACATCTCTCTTACACCACATAAGACTTAACTTGCACTATAGTTGTGACACATATATAGTTGTGACACGTGACACCAAATTATAGTTATCTTAATTATCTTATAAGAAAATAGTAATTTACTTAATTATTACTTAATTAAAATTTTTAATTTTATTTAAACTATAATATTCATGGATATCACTTGATATTTTTGTTTAATTTACACTTCTATTTATCATATAATTTCTTATTTTTAATTTTTATTTTTATTTAAAACATATTCTTATTTTTTATTTTTTTCTATATTTTAATAATTTATTATTTAGAACATAATAAATATTATTATTATTAAACAAAATAATGTAAAAAAATAATTACCCTATTAAATAAAGATTTTAATTTATTAACATAAATTTATAATTATAATTATCTTAATTTATAATTATATAATTTAAATAAAATTAATATTGTACATAATTACTACTTATTCACAATTTTATTCAAACAAGAATGTTTGTGGATATCACTTTATATTTTTATTTAATCGACACTTCTATTTAATTATCATATAACTTTTTATTTTTAATTTTTATAATTTAATAAATTATTATTAAAAAAATAATAAATATAATAAAAAAATAATAATTATTATTAAATAAAATAATGCAAAAAAATTTAACCTGTTAAATAAAGATTTTAATTATTAATGAGTATCATGTCCTTTATTATTTTTATTATTGGACAAAATAAGTGATATATTTTAAATCAAATTATAATATTGTTTATTAAAATTATATATATATTGTAATATTGTTTATTAAAAAAATTAAACAATATTAAAAATTAAAAAAAAAATGATAATGAATAAATCAATCTAATTGA
Source organism: Vitellaria paradoxa (assembly GCA_019916065.1). Classification (NCBI taxonomy): domain Eukaryota; kingdom Viridiplantae; phylum Streptophyta; class Magnoliopsida; order Ericales; family Sapotaceae; genus Vitellaria; species Vitellaria paradoxa. Next base: position 56,905,741 of record CM034235.1, on the reverse strand, counting down.
AGTGCTACTCAAACTTTTCATGAATTTGAATTTTTAATTTGATTAAAATTGTATTATAATCAAAATAAGATAGAATTTCAAAATAGTATTCTAATCTAAATAGAGTTTGATTTTCCTACATTCAAAATCTATAAGTAGATACGCAGTCTTCTTTTCTTTCATATTTCTTGAAGACTTTTAATTAAAAAAATTTTTGTCCAACTTTACGATTTGTTAGGTACGTATTTAAATTTTAATTTTTTAAAGTTTTAAAAAATTTTTCAAACTTTTAAAAATTTTTTCAAACAATAATGTTTGTGGATATCACTTGATATTTTTATTTAATCGACACTTCTATTTAATTATCATATAACTTTTTATTTTTAATTTTTATAATTTAATAAATTATTATTTAAAAAATAATAAATATAATAAAAATTATTATTAAATAAAATAATGCAAAAAATATTTAACCTGTTAAATAAAGATTTTAATTATTAACAAGTATCATGTCTTTTATTATTGGACAAAATAAGTGATATATTTTAAATCAAATTATAATATTGTTTATTAAAATTATATATATATATATATTATAATATTGTTTATTAAAAAAATTAAACAATATTAAAAATTAAGGAATAAAATTGGTAATGAATAAATCAATCTAATTGAAGTGCTACTCAAACTTTTCTTGGATTTGAATTTTTAATTTGATTAAAATTGTATTAAAACCAAAATAAGATAAAATTTCAAAATAATATTCTAATCTAAATAGAATTTGATTTTCCTACATTCAAAATCTATAAGTAGATACGCAGTCTTCTTTTCTTTCATATTTCTTGGAGACTTTTAATTAAAAAATTTTTCTGTCTAACTTTACGATTTGTTAGGTACGTACTTAAATTTTAATTTTTTAAAGTTTTATTATGTAATTAATATATATTTTATAAAATTTTATATGTAATTAATCTATATATATGTACACACTGTAGAAGAAAGAGTAGAGATAATAATTATAAAAATTATTTAATTATATAAGTAAATGTTGTTATTTTTTAATCTTTTTGATTTTTTTGTTTATTAGAATTTGAATTTAATCGAATCGATACTATTGATGGTATCAATATTTTAATTTATTTTACATTTACTATGTGATTGAATTTACATTAATAATAATATATATTGTTTTTAAATATATTTCTACAACTTAATTATTTTAACATATGGTAGTATGTATAACTTAATTATATAACATTATAAATTCGTGCACAGACCATATTACTAGTATGATATAACAATAAGAGAAAAGGGGAAGTATATTACTCCAATAACTCTAAGGCAGAGATTGTTAGATTAAAATTTAAAGATTTAGAAGTTTTTTTTTTATTTTTTAATTTTCAATTAAAAGTATGTGAATATATTTGGACTGCTTAATTTTAATTCCATAACTCTGATTTTGTTATTTCAAGCTAATATCGCTAAGTGATGTCAACGCTCTCAAATTATCTGGAGAGAATAGTAAGGGGTTGTGAGTTATGATTTTGCTTCTTAACAAGCTTGAAATAAGTTTAGACTTTTTTAGGTTATTTTTAATTTTATATAATTTTTAATTAAGATTAGACTTTTATTTTCTCCAATATGTAAATTTTTTATTTTTCAATTTTTTTTTACAATATTTTTTAAAATACGAATAACTTGCTAATGTTGAGTACAAAAATTAAATTTGTAAGATAGAGGGAAAAAAAAAAAACAACTTTTTCGTTTTAAGTAAAAATTCGTATCTTCTAAACACAGCCACGTGATAGATGTCACAGGTAAATATGAAATAATGGAAAATAATTCGTTCAAGAGATTCAGGCACGACCAGTGCAATCTGCATTATAATCTAATTAATACAAACTTGAAGTCCGCGATGCTTGCTTCTAGTAAGGTTGTCAAATATATTCGTACTCAACGGGTATTCATTTCATCCGCTCCGTTCAAGAAAAGTATAGAGATATTAATAGTGGGAATGGAAATGAGTATGGAGATTTGAAATATTATCCGAACGGATATGGGGACGGGTATGATAGTCCCACCCCGTCTTGCACCCGTTTAAATATTTATTTGTTAATTTTACTGGCGTGGTGGCTCATTTAAAAGTCCCATATCAGTTTCTCACAAAGAAGTGGAGGCCTTGTGAGGTTATTCTTCCTTTTTGGTTATGTGCATTAGTCAAAGTCAAATATTTATATAAATTTTTTTAATTTTTATTTAATATATATATGTAATATATATTTTTATTTAGTATATAAAATAATTATAATAATTTTAAATATTTATTTTATACATATAATATATAATTTGTAATAATTAATATACTTGGCGGAAAAACAAGGACGAGGATGGGAAATTCATTACCTTGTGGGGACAGAAAATTCATTATCTCATGGGGACGGGTATGAAAAAATTTTTTTTTCTCGAAACGGAGATGGGGATGAGAATGGGTAAGGACATTACTAAATGGGAATGGAAATGAAAAAAGACATATCCACCTTATACCCGCTCCGTTAACATGCCTACTTCTGAGACATATTATATATGTACAACAGTACTTCAATTTAAACCTAAACTCGAAGTCTCCACGATGTTTCTAATGACCAGCTTGAAGAGATGTCAGAGTTCACATGGTGCAATGTCAGAAAATGAAATGTTATGCTTTCCTCTTTCTTTCTTACTTATATACGCTGTCATAGTAACGACGTTTTATCCCAGATTGACGGTTTACTGCGTGTCAAATTCTGGCTTTTTCCTCGGTCTATATATTGTACAAGTGCCGCGTTTCTGTAATATTAGTATAGGTTTCAGTGATAAGAAGGAAATTGATCGAAGGGCTCGAATTCCTCAGCCCAAATTATTCGAATAAAATATTGTCAATTGATAAACTTTTTAGTAATTTCAAAATTTGAGTTTCGGGCACATCAACACACGTTAAGCTAGCAATCCCATATATTCATTAAATTTGGTATGCGAGTTTGGCTTATCATCCATGGCATGTTAAAACAAGCGACTTAATAATTTGATTCTTGGCGAATCGATTGTACTTAAATCTTATTTTTAAAAACTTCTCAATGTCTCAAATTTTGAATTTTGACATATTTGAGCAATATTGAGCAAGCAATCTCACATAAATTTTAAATTAGCAAGTAGGATTATTTTATCTTTTGTAACATATAGGAATAAATGTTTTGTGAATCAAAGTTTTAATAAGTTGGTTAATCCTAATTTTGTTTTTAAGAAAACTTTCTGATATTTGACATTTTGAGTTTTGGGCACATATAAAGCCAATGAACTTAAATACCTGTAAAATTGGCACGCAAGGCTGCCTTATTTGTGACCTGAAAGAATAAATGGCTTAAGAAATTGAGTTCACGTGGAATTAGTTATATGATTAAATATTATTTTAAGAAACATTTTTAATATTTAAAATTTTGAGTTCAATGCACGTATAAAACAAATGATGTTATATATCCGTAAAACTTATCACGCAGAATCACCTTATCATTTGTAACCTATATAAATGAATAACTTTAGTATCTGAGTTTTAATAAGTTAGTTATAGTTAAAATTTATTTTTAACAAACTTTTCAATATCTCTAATTTTAAGTTTGGCCACGTACTGAGCTAATAATCTCATTAGCTACTAGGTGGTGTTTGGAATACAAACAATATAAAAATGAGTTTTTGTTTTAATTTTTTGGCATTTGATTGACCCAATGCAAAAACTCTGAACAACCTCGTTCGAACTTGATCTCACATACCTGTTCGAACAATTCTTGTAACAAATATTGGTAAAAGTTAAAACAATTTGTAAACAAATGAACGGAAAACAAAAATAGGCAAAAATTTGTAAAAGTTAATAAAAGTTTGTAAGAGTTTATAAAAATTTGAATTTATTTGTGTACCAAATGCCTTTTAAATTTGGCACACAAGATCGCTTTATCATTTAATTTGTGACAAATAGGATTGCCTATGCCGTTGCTCACTTTTTTTCTTAGTTAAGTCAAATGAATATATATATACACACACTGAATGAAAAAAAAAATGCAAAAAAAAAAAAAAAAAAAAAAAAAAAAAAATTGGGCTCAACTCTGTCTAGAAAAATAAAACAAATCTTCAATCCAAAATTGCAGCCCAAAATTTCAAAATGATTCAAAACCCCATAAAAGGTTAAGCTAAATTAGGGGGTATTACAATCAATTCTCAAGTTAGGACCAAACCTCAAGTATACAACTTTAAAATGACCCAAAATATGACCAAATGGTCATGTTTGAAGGTATATTTTATCATCCCAGGAGGCCATCTTACGAGCCATATACCAAGCATGAAGTGAGATTCAAGGGTTCTAGGATTTGCAAAATTAATTGACCTAGCTGTTAGCTTCTCTCTAATTGAAGGTTATGCTTGAATGGGGCATTTCATGTACTATATATCACAAATGATATCTAGCTGAATGCATGGTAAAACATTTGCTTTTCAAGCTAGAGTGGATTATCGTAATCTTTTTTGCTAACTTAATGGCCCAGAAATTCACAAAGCCTTAAAGGATTAATGTGTACTTTACTTTTGACTTTTCTATATCAATCTAAAAATAAAAATGGTGACAGATATACCTACGTTCCATTAAATTTTTAGGAAATTCATTTCAAATTGAAAATAAAGATTTTTATTTCTAGAATTAACTTTTCATTTGGAACGGTAAATTTGATGCGATTTGATGAATTAAATTTGATTTCATTTTATAAATTTAAATTTGAGATTTTTATATCATTTAAAATTTAACCTAATATAATAAAATTTGATGAAAATTCAGTATTTTCTTAAACTATTTAAGTAAGTGGATAAATTTATTCTCATATATTTTATTTATCCTCATATATTATATTTATCATGTTTTCTATTTCTTCTTAATATAGTTAAAATTGGTATTTCTTTTAAATCAATTCAACGTAATTCTTAACTAAAATATATGTTCCAAACATAAAATTTTATTTATCAAATCAGATTAATTCAAATCAATTTTTTATTTTAAAATCGAATTAACTCCAAGAGAGAAATGTTTCAAATGGAGCATAAGGATTAAATTGTATAAATAAATTTGTAATCATGAAAATGATTAAAAAAAAACACTTAGTATATTTTATGATAGTAAAAAAGTAGACATATATAATAATCAATTAAATTCCGCTTTCAAAATGTGTGTTTTATACGCAATAAAATTAGTTGTCTTCTCTTAGTAATGAAGTGTAAAGTGCGCCCATTTGGAGGATGTTTAATTGCATCTTGACGCAACTTATATACTTCTATGGTTCCACTCTTCTTCTTTCCTCAAAAACAAGAAGTTTTAAAATTATGTTTAAACCATTTTGTTTCCTTCTTCATTTCTAAGCCTGTAGCACATTTTTAAATTTATGGCAAGATAAAATCATAATTTAACTTTTTGGATAACAATTTAAACGACGTAAGTAATTTGATATGATTTAAAATACGTGATCATAATTTAGACTGGTTATAATATAAAACAATTAATAGTTGAGAAGATAAAATAAGAAATATATCATAACTTTAGGAGTTATATATATATATATATGTTTTTTCAAATATCACTAACAAGTTTCTTTATCATCAAATATATATATATATTATTTGGATATTTAATCATCTACATGCGATAGCCTATGGTATTTGTGACCAAATTCGTTATCAGTTGCAATAATTAAAGAAAAAAAATCACGTGGCACCCAAGCAGACGTCCAATTATGCAGAAATTTTTGTCGATACAAATATCTTCATAAAAGGATCCGATTTCTTGCAGTATATTGATTGATCTAACAAATTACATATACGACATTATTTGGAAAACAAACCCATTAACACAGTAACTATAACATTTTCCTTATTACTAGTGTGTTTCTCGTGTATTTTAGGTTATATTTATTTCCACGTAAAATGTGTTTCACGTAAGATATTTATTTTTTCTTTAAATATTCAATTTTTTTCTCAAAAATAAAATATTCGTTTTCTTGTCACGAGCGCGAAGAGATTCCCCCCTCCCCCGGGAATTTTAGTAAAGCTTGTTGTGTTATTACTACAGGCAACGTAGAATGCCATTGCTTTGGATCTATTCTTAGCTTTCTCATTCCCTTTGCTTACTTTATTCGTTGGTCTATCGCCAAGTAATTAATAAAATTGTAAGATGTGTGGAACTTTAAAACTCATCCAATGGCTAGCTATGAAGAGATTTATGTTTGAACACTTTAACTTTGTACATGGGTCAATAAGATACTTACATTTGACACACTTGTCTACTCTCAAGTCGAAGAAAGGTGTCTGTGTAATTTACTTGATAAGAGTTTGAGTTTGAGTTTACTTCTCAGTGGTTATTAATTCGAGTGTATTCAAGATTATTAGAAAGTTTATCCGGTACTAGAGAACTCATTCGGTTGTTAACTCCAAACTCGTAGACTCGAACACTTTTAAGCATTCAAAAAACAAAAAAAAAAAAAGTGGTGATGGATAAAGATACATTTTTATAAATATTTTTGTAAGTTTTAGATATTTTTTTTTTCAGTAATATATATATAGTCAATAGGATGAAATTTAAAATTGATTTTCATTTATTCTCATGATTATGAAATCAATAAATTTTAAAATTATGTGAATATCTCAATTTTTTCTTTTAATGATTTTTGGATTCTTGCACTTTTCTTATTTTAATGATTTTAGAATTAGAATTTTTAGTTTAAATACACATGTAGTAGTTTGGTACATGCGTCTCTGTGTCATTGATATAACTATATTTTGATCATTCAATATTCTCTATTTCCGGTGAATTTAAAAACTTATTTAATTAGTGTTTATACGATAACTAACTATTAGTCTTTGATCTAACTTAAACCATATCCAATCTATTTTTATTTTCTGTTCTGTGTCAAAGGAGAGTGTTTAATAAAAATTTGGAGTTACCGTGCTTTATTCAAAATAATAATAATAATAGAGCACACTAGTTGCCGTAAACAAACCCCTGCGACATTAAGATAGAAAATTTAACTATGGTATATATAGCATTTTCCTTATTAAAACTATGGTGGATCTTGTGATATAACTCCAGTTTGTATTCTGATAGAGAAGATTTAACTCCAGTTTGTATTTTGATTCCAAATTCTTATCTATCATGAGTGGAACCGTTGCTTTATATATTCCTTGTTCCATGACGAAGTAATTAATAAAATTATAATATGTGTAGAACTTTAAAACTGGATCCGATTCTTATGTTCAATTAAACCACTTGTCTCCAAGAAAGGCATCTGTAATCTACTATAAGAACAGATGTAATCCATTCATGGGGGACTTATATTTTCTTCGATTTCTTTACCCATTTCAAGATTGTTTCATGGAAGAGAAAAGGAGAGAGATTAACCACCCCAGTCATAGGCACACATTGACCCTCACTGAAGATGGCCACGGCAAAGTTGATGGTGTTTTCTGTTTTGGGTGTAGGCAACAAATCTCATGGCCTTGCTATGCTTGTATTCCATGTCTGTTTTTCTTGCACAAATTCTGTGGAGATCTTCCCCTGGAAATGACACATCCTTTTCACCCAGAACACAAACTCATTCTGCTTCCATATCTTGATTACTCCTTCTGTGATGTTTGCACAGAATCTAAGATATCTTTCCAATACCGATGTATTCCTTGCAATTTCTATGTTGACATACAGTGCGCTTCAATTGTGCTTAAAATTCAACAGCTGATTGAGCACAAAAGTCACAGACACAAGTTGATCCCTCTGGAACAATCGATTATGTTCGTGTGCAATGCTTGCAACACAAAGCATGAAGGCAGGTCCTATTTATGCGCCGAATGCGGATTCTGGGTCAACCAGAAGTGTGCTAATTCATATCCCACCACCATGGAGCTTAGTGAACAACACCACTCTCACCGGCTCTCCCTCATCTATTCCATTCCATATGATCATAGCCCCCCTTGCAATATCTGCTCCAAGCATGTAAACAGAAATCAATGGGCTTATTTTTGTTCTGATTGCCGCTATATTGTCCATATAAATTGCGCAGCACAACATTCCAGGTTGGTTGACCATTAATTTTCTCTTGCCAGCTGCAACCCTTTTCCTTTATTTGATTTTTGTGTGGGCCGGAGTTGTTTCCCTTTTCCCCCCTTTGATCGATTAGGTTCCTAGCTAGGATTGCCATACATACATACATACATACATATATATATATATATATAATAAATTGAATCAACTAGCATAACACCTTCAACTATTAAATCTAACATAGTATTTTTGTAATGTGTTGTGTTATTTTTTTGTCTGCGCTTTCTTTAATTCGCTATTATGATTGTGATATTTTATTCTTCATTTCTTTGTGGAGCTTCAGGGATGGAAAAGAAGAAAGTAGTGCAGCTGAAAAGGTTGATCCAGATTTGGTAAAGTTGCCCTGGGCCGATGATTATGCTAGTATGATAGCCCAATTTATTAAGAACATCAATTCACAGAAAATGGAAGTGACAGATGTCAGCCAGGCCCATACGATCAACCATGCAAGTCATCACCATCCATTGATTCTCTCAGACAAGCAAGGCGAGTCATGCTCGACTAGTACTGCTGCTGTGACTCTGAGCGGCGGCCAATCTGTTCAGAGACAATGCAATGGATGCGGACAGACAACTTCGGGACCATTTTACCAGTGCATTCAACCAGAATGCAACAATTTCTGTCTCCACGAATGGTGTGCAGAGTTACCCGATCAACTACCGCGACATCCCGATCACCCACAGCACCCGCTACTCCTGATGACACAACGTTCCCCGCATTTCCATCCCCGCCAATGTAAATTGTGTGAATCGTATTGCAACACATTTATCTTCGGCTGTGACAAGTGCCAATACTACATTGATGTTAAGTGTGCTTGCCTGCCAGGCGGTATTCTACACGAATGTCATCAGCACGCCCTCACTCTCTTGGGGTTGACATCGGGTTATTGTATTGCATGTGAGAGGAGCGTAGGTTGGTCGGTTGCATTTCTATGTTCCGGCTGCACTTACGGTATTTGCGTTAAGTGCGCTCTTTTTCCGGGCAGCGTCAGGCATAGGTATGATAGACACCCTTTCATGCTTAGTTATTCTTTCCCTGCAAAGGACGGTGTGTACTACTGTGAAATTTGCGAGGAAGGCATCAACCCCAAGCACTGGTTCTATCACTGCCACACCTGTGACCAATCTCTTCATATACAATGCATCCCTCCTGATAATCACGATAATATGATGTATTCAAGTATCAAGTATGGTATAACCTTTACAGCCCCGTATCACCTTCACCCCGTCACGTGCGTGCGCAGCCCAAAGGACGACGGTGGCAACTCCAAATGCAACCAGTGTTGGAAATCTATTCGAGACCGGAACGAGAATTTGGCCTTCGAATGTGCAGATTGTAATTTCTGGATTCACTGCTCCTGTGCTTTGAGTTTATATTCCATAAATCGGTTAGTGTCATTGTTTGGCAGGTTAACTAATTTGATAACGGGAGTGAATTAATTATTCTTGAATATTAAACTAATAAATATATTTTTTACGGTTTAATGATTCAATTTCATTACGTTCTTTTAGCAGTATTTATTAGAAATTGCCCTCCTTTTTACTAAAAAAATATAAATATTATTAAATTTAATTATTTATAAAATTTGTTATGTCATATATTATGTTTTTCTTGATGTTTTGCATAAAAATATTTAATAGTTTAGTAAAAAAAATGTACTCTATTTACAAAAATTACTTAGATTTGATTATTGTAAACTTAAAAATTTTGAGTTAATTTTAATTTGGTTAATAAAATTAAAATACTGAAGGTATTTTGGTAATTGTACATCCAAAATCAAAAAGGTCACTGACCCTCCTTTCTTCAACTTGCTCTATCCTTGGCCGTTGAGTAACATTTTTTAGTTTTTCTATTTTTGGCATCAGTTTGGTTTGCAAAAAAATATCTAAAAAATTCTATAAATATCTGTAAATTTATATCACATCAACTTTTTTCTTTCACTGTACGCATTACGACTCTGCGATACTCTCAATTTATCTCACTTTTTTTCACTCCAAACACACACTTTATTACGTTGCTGTTATTTTTCATTACGCTTTTGTTGCACATGTTATTTTACATCGTTGTTACACTAAATATCACTATTTTTTAAATCATGCTTTGAGATTAAAAGAGGAGATCCTATCGCCGGCCCGTGTGAAGATGTGCATGGGCCACTTTGTTTGTCCCCATCTCCATGTCCGCTTTGTTTATTAATTTTTAGAAGGCTCTTTTACTTTCGCTGATGAATTTTATGCATGAAAGAGTGATTGAAATTATTTTTTTTTTTCCTTTTTTTGTTTGATAGTTTCCTTCAAACTAATGTTCTATGCATATATACAGTAAAGATTAGTTATTTTACTTTTTTATTTATTATTATTATTATTACTTTTTTTTTTTGAAATGATCACGGTTTGCAAGTCCAATTACTCCATATTACTTTTGATTTTACATTTTTGAATGGAAAACTTGTCATCACGAGCAGATTGAACCACAACATTTCTTCCTAATATAAATCACCCGTATGATTACATATCTCCAAGTATTATCCCTACAATGCAAGGGTAATTTCGTAGAAGTTGCTGTTTAAAATTAACATTTCCAATATTTCGATTAATGAAGTGAATTCAAAATGAAAGTGCTTTGGATGGAATTGTAATATTAAATTACTGACTTCCAACTCTGAAATTTATTAAATAATATGAAAAAGTTTGTTCATATCTTGAGAATTATGCTGGAAACTACATCGAATACCTTGCTTTTAAATTTTATAATTGATTTTTGAACTTAATAATTTATAAGCCTTTGTTATGCAAGTGTGAATCAATCCAATTAAGCAAACAATTGCACTTGTGGAGAGTAACTAAAGAAATAAGACAGGATTTAACAAGGAATACCTTCGCAGAACAAAACAAACAAACAAAACTTTGTATCCCGGGTTCATTCTGGTGCATCTTGAACCCAGGGTATGCAGTTCATCCTTCGCTTCTTTTTCACTCTAGTTCGGCCACGGACTGCACCCAACTTGCAAAAAGAGTTGCTTAGCCCACGCATGAACACCCTTTGGCTTGAAATCTTTAATCCAATAAATTATCAATACAAAATCAATTCTTATTTCACTAAGTACTCTAAGGCAAAAGATAGATTGGGGTCGTTTGGTGCCCCCCAAAGAATTAAAAAAAAAAATATATATATATATATATAACTTTGCACTTACAATTTGTGCGTGGCATTTTAGTAATTAGTTGGGTGTTTTGTAAAAATTTGTAAAAGTTAGAGAAAGTAAGTAAAAGTAAGAGAAAGTTGAAAAAGTTAGGTAGCATTTGGTTTATTTTTTTTTTTTGTTTTCTATTTTCTGTTTTCATTTTATGTGTTAAAAAACTCAAAGCTAGGAAACAAAAAATACTCTACTTTCCTTATTTTGAAATTTTCTTTGTTTTTTGTTAAAAATTCTCAAAACGACTTTTTATCATTTTTCATTTCATGTATAAACTCAATTTCAGTTTTTGAAAACAAATTTGAAAACACAGGTAACTAAATGAATTTTGAACAATTTTCCTTATTTTCAAATGTACAAAATGAAAAATGAGTTTAAAAGAAAAAATAAAAAATAAAAATAGAAAATAGAAAAATAAACCAAACGCCTCTTTAATTTTTTGTTTAGTAAAAAAATTGAAAAAACTGGTAAATTTATTTATTTATTATTTTTTTCTGGGCACGCGAAACGGTCCTAATAAAACTCTAAGATACAAGGGGAAAAAACAAGAGAGTTACATTGTTTAGACCCCGCACATTTGTTATACCATACACATTAAACCTAACAGCTACTATCGTACCATAGTAACCATACACATTTCATTTCCTAATTGTGGGCCACCTTGATAGTTGGGGGACATCAATTCACTAGGAACAGTCCTTTTGGGTGTCCTTATTTCTCTCAATCAACATGGCACTCTTTTGATCAGAGAACAAGTGGGTTGCCAAAATTGCCCAGTGGTAATGGGAAATAAAGGGACTACTTGTTGTGCGTGAATGCATTTTTCTAAAGTTCATTGTGACTTACATAATTTTTTTTCTTTTTTGGGTAATTGGACTTACAGAATTGATGTATCTGAATTTTTTATGCAAGCCCTAGCCTAGGTGAAAAACCACTTAAATCAAAGCTACATATACATAAATCACAATGTCTAATTAACAATTAGACCATCTGATGGGTAAAATTTTATCTTTTCCACTAGAGGGTTAGCCTGTCTGTCCATGAAAGTTTTGAGGAATGCCCCAATCACCCAAGCTGAAATAATGCTCTTGCAGGTATTTATTTTATGAAAACAGTTCACATCAAATTCTGGAAACTCAAGAAGTACCATTTATCAGTCTTGTCCCCAACAGCTCCACAAATGCTCTGATCCTTTTGCTTGCTCTTTTCACGCCTTCAATCAGACACTGAACAAATTCACCTCATTAGGTTGGCTTTCTTTAACCTTACTTTTGATAGCTCACTGTTTCATATAGGTTGCATTTAAGCATTCAATCCCATTACGTAGGCTCCTTTTTGGAGGGAGCGTTGTCCTGTACCAGGGCATTCTGCCTCTTAGCACGCACAAATAGGCAAAAGCAAAGGGGCATTTTTGTCATTAAAAGTTATCAATTTTTGGAGGTCGGAACATGATATCCTCTCATGAAGATAGGCAAGAAAATCATATCCAATCTCATCACAGTGAGATCTAATTATCTGAATTTTGCTTGAAAAGAAAAATTCTCACACCTAGCTAACTAAATATAATTAATGAACTCAAATTGCTCATTAATGATGAATTGAGCTAGGTAACTTTCGGAATTTTTTTTTTCCTTATCAGTTAAGCATCTGTTAAATCACATTAATTGATCTTGAAAATTAAAGTCCCAATAAGGTTACCACAAACAATAGTAGGAGGGATTCAGTAATTGTTTGTGTCTCTGGAATTGACATTTTTGTTCATTTTTATTAAAAAAATATTTATGTTTTGTTGTTGATTAGGTTATATATATATATATATATATATATATAAGTCCACTGAAAATAACTATTGAAAAGCAAGCACTGCCTTATTGGATTTACTAGTTTCACAAATAAAACCTAACACACCTAATCCAAAACCATAACATTAAGGTTTTGTTCAAGCATATATTAATATAAGCTTAATATGGGATTTATTAACTGGTGAATGGTTCAAGTAATGCTAGAAGGATCAGCCAAAAGTGGTAGTTTTGCCGGCATAATTAATGTAAGATAATTTAGTGATCCGTTAAGCTTCATATATGTTTGGATCTTGGATTTGTAGAGGAAGAACCAAAAGCTAAAATAAAATATACAAAAGCAAAGGGTGGGTGTGACAGTGGGATTGTACACCCGGACATGGATGATGATATGCTTGCCCCATATGTATATGTATATAATTTTTTTCAGTTATGAAGTTTCAAAATCTTCAGTGAGGCTTCATCATGAAATGTTAAAATGGTTGCTTGTAGGGGTGGAAACGAGCCGAACCGAGCTGAGCTTTAACATGCTCGAGCTTGGCTCGAGCTTTTTATACTGAGCTCGAGCTCGATTCGAGCTTTTATATAGGCTCGAGCTCGGCTCGATAAAGAAGAAGTTAGGCTCAATTAGGCTCGCGAATAATTCGATTATACCAAAACGACGTCGTTTTGATTTAAAATATAATATATTTAAAAAATATAATAAAAATATTATTAAAAATATAAAAATATTATTAAAAAAATATATATTATTCTAATCGAGTCTGCTCGCGAGCTTTCGAGCCGAGTTTCTTTAGGTTCGAGTTCGAGCTCGAATTCAAAACGAGTAAAAAACCGAGCTCGATTCGAGCTCGTTTAACTCACGAATCGAGCTCGAGCCGAGCTCGAGTAGCTCGCGAACAGCTCGGTTCGTTTCCATCCCTAGTTGCTTGACTCGATCATTTTTTCAATTTACACAAGGGCCTGAATTTCAAAACCTTGTGATCCCAATATCTATGTGGATATATACTCCGCTTGGGGCTGAGGGATCCTTAAATTGCTGATAGTGTTAGCTGATAGTTACATATATATATATATATATATATCATTTTCACCATTCGCATACATGCTTTGATCAGTTTTTGACTTGCAAGTACTTTTAGGCGTGAACATTCTTTTCCTAAATATTGCAATAAATTAAAATGTATTAATATTAAGAAGTTAGCTAATTCTATAACATATGAACTGCACTGCCACGAGCTGCAATGACTACATTTGGTTTGTTAAAAACACAAAAAAAAAAAAAAAAAAAACTTCTAAAAATTTCTAAAACTCTCTAACATATTTTACTCATCTTGTATTTCATGAAATTTCTTTAAATCTCTATATATATTTATTTATTCCAACAAATTTTTGCAAACCTTCAATACCTTTTTACAAACCCCAATAACTTTCTCATAAACCCAAATAATTTTTTAACAAATTTTAATAAATTAAACATAAATCCGTTGAAATGAATTCAAAAATCCGTTCCAATGGTTTGTCTCTCAAGCATTCTGATGTAGAAGTCAAAAAGTTCAATAACCTTCAAAAAAATTCTGCAATAAATCTATTGAAATGGATCCAAAAAACCGTTCTAATGATTTCTCTCTCCAGCTTTTGAACGCAAAAGTCCAAAATTTACATTATTCGTTTCTCAAAAATGTGATTTGGTAGTTAAACGCCAAACATTAAAATTTTACCCAAATCACATTTTTCATTATTTTTTATCACTCCAAACACTAACAATATGATAAACTAAATATAACACATACCAAATTTGTATACCATGTACCTAACAACACCATTACCAACAAATTAAATTAAATTAAATTAATTGGTGCTTTGTATTTTGTACTTATTTGGAGTGCCAAATTAAAAAAAAAAAGTAGACAAATTTTGAGTTATTAGGTATTGATTTGTTTTTCAAAAAGTGTAAAAAAATTGATAAATATTGTAAAAAGTTGAAAAAAATTAGTAAAAGTTGAACAAAATAAAAAATTTTTGATGTAGAGAAAGTCGTAGAAAATTTAAAAAATATTACAAGAATTGAAGATATTACCAAATTTGACATTCCGGATAAGACACAATGTACCATTGGTCTTGGCAAATCCTTTAGAAAGTTTCTTATCCTATGAAGTAGTGATCTACATCAAACTCTCCAAGTGAGCCAACATTTCAGGTTTCAATTTTCTTATCTTCAACTGTACAACATTCAAAGTGAAAAACAAATCCAAATATATGAACTTTCCACAGTTTCCTCACAACAAATGGGTCCGCAAACAATCAAAAAAAAAAAAAGTAAAAAAAAAATTAGAATAATATGGAGGACGTCCTAACCTAGCTATCACATTAAATAATAAAAACCTATATATTGACATATACACTCCAATTACAGGCTCACAGCATTGTCTTTACCGTATCATTCGGATTGTACTTTGTAAGAAAAGTAGTTCCATTATCCCCACCGCACTATTACCCGCACCTTTCACCGTTTATTTATTTATTTTTTTTTGTTGATTTTTAAATAAAAAACATCATCTTACAACTATCATGATTTTGAACAAAATGTACTAACCATTACGGGTAGTTATCAGTATAAGTTAGTCGAGCGGTGACTTGTGCAGGACAAAAGAGCGATGAGGGTAGATTAAATCTAAAAAAAGTTAACTTATTCACCGTTTGGAGTGCCAATAAATAAAATAAAACAAAATAAATCTTTACTAACCTCTATAAATTACTAAAATTCTCTATTATATATTTACACATTTCCATTTTTACTAATTTGAAAAAATTTTAATATTTCGATAAAAAAAATAAAAAATCTGGAAGGAGATTAATTTAGTGCGTAAATTTTTTTGACAATCATATTTTTTGGGTCGAAAACTTTCAGACGAGTACCATTATTGCTATTTTATATAAAGTTTTTTGAATCCGTTAGAACGGATTTCGAAAACCATTCTAATAGTTTATCATTGTCGAGAAAGAGAGAGAGAGTAGAACTATTGTGCAGAACTTTAAGTATTGATTTTTTGAATCTATTAGAACAGATTTAGGAAACCGTTCTAACGGTTTGCTACTGTTCATCACCAAAAAATGTAGGTGTCATTTGATTTATTTTTCTATTTTCTTTTTTATTTTCTATTTTCTGTTTTGAATCCATTTTTTATTTTGTGTTTTTGAAAATAAGAAAAAGAGTTCGAAACTCATTTGATTATTTGTATTTTCAAAATTTATTTTGGAAAACAGAAAATAAGTTTATATATGAAATAAAAAATGACATAAAATTGTTTTGAGAGTTTTTAATCAAAAAATAAAGAAAATTTCAAAATAAGGAAAAAAAAAACAAAGCATTTTTTACTTCTTTGTTTTGAGATTTTTAACGCGTAAAATAAAAATAAAAAATAGAAAATAAAACCAAATGCCACCATAGTCTGAAAAGAAAACACCAAATATTAAAATTAACTCAAAATCACGTTTTATCTTAATTTATCTTATTTTTTTTTTATTTTCTACTGCTCCAAACGCTACCTCTGTAATAAAATAGCAATTTTCAGGCCCCCTGTAGTCTAGTTGGAAGAGCACAATGTAACCAGTTTACCAATTATTGATTGCTTCCTCTGTTCTCAGCAGTGAGGCATTCATTGTGCGATGTCCATTATCATCGAAGCCAACTAGTTGTTTTTGCTACGTCAGTGATCAGTGACGGATCGAAAGGACGGTTGTCCCAAGTTTTGAAAAAAGTTTAGTGTAATTTTAATTAAAAAAAAAATTGAATATCTATTTAAGGCTTGCCCTCAGAATATATATATATATATATATATCGAAAATTCCTGTTCATAATTTTTTAATTTTGTCCCTCAAGTATCAAATTCATAAATACGTCCCTGTCATTATTTGCTTCTGAAATTTGCATGAAATCTTCATCATCACGTCTTGAGAAGAATTTTCAAAACTCCAATTCATCTATGAACTCACCTTTTAATTAATCTCTCACTCTCTCTCAAACACGCACGCGCGGACGGACAGGCATAAAAGCGTGCAATGGCACGAAAGGAGAGAAAATGAAGATGGCAGAATTAAACTACCAGGTTCAGCAATTATTGCTGCCTGAAGACCGACCACCCCTCTGCCAAGATTTGAGTGTACATTGATAAGAAGAGTGCATGCAAGGGCAGTTTTAGAATTTTGAGTTCTTTGAGTTGATATAAAAAGTGATAATAGGAGATAAAATTACAAAAGATTTAAAGTATAATAGATTGCCCGAGTTATAAAAATTGATGTTGAATTATAAAATTTTAGACCAAATTAAATTTAAAAAAAAAAATACACTGCCAAAAAAAAATAACCAATTATTTTGATTATATCCCAAATGAGTCTTAGCACCACCCATGTAAGAGGGTAAGATGAGTTTGAGGATAGACATAAAGTAAATATGAGTTTTAGGGTCTGACATTCTAATTGATTGCAATATAAGACTTCTATGCAATATTTAACTCCTAAAAGTTACAGTTAATGAAGAACATATAAAAGTTAAAAAAAAAATCAACGGTGACTAATATCACCACAACTAATTAAAAGTTCATCAGACCATTAATTATTGTAAAAACAAAATAAAAGAAGTCTCAAAGTCCTAAAATGAGAGTTTAAATAAAGTTTAAGGGTGCGAAACAAAATTTATTCACAATATTTTGAGAAAATGAAAAATGAAATGAGAGCAAATTATTTTACTCACTACTGCACTGATCTTGTTACCCATGCAATCATTCAAACCAACCGAACTTAACCTCGCGATTTCATCGTGAATTATAATGATCACCAACTGAGTGGCTCTATGATTGAAATCAGATAGAATAGATTTGAAGTTTATTTTCTCCTTCAAGCAGCTTGCTTCTTTTCAACGGTCTGTGGCCTTAAATTGGCCACCTGTGTTCTATCAGCCTTATGACGAGAGGTTTTTTTCCTCGTTACTTTAGTGCTTACTTCACGTCATTTATGGTTTGATTAGAACCTACACCTGCATAAATCTCTCTCACTCTCTCTCTCTATCATGAAGGGAAAATTTAGAGAATGTTCAGTGAAATTTGGCAAAGCCTTTCTATTTCATGGATATATCTGATCAGAGTTCTTTCAGAAACTTCAAACATTAATTCAAATTCTTAGATGATCTCTCTCCCTCTCTCTCTCTATTTCTTTTCCACTGATCGGATGGAAACCCACCTCGCTGATATATTATTCCATCTGTCTGTACATACTTTGCAATTTTCCACTCGGTGATCGAGTGTCATGAACACACGTATTTTGAGTTAATTTTAATTTTTAATTAATAAGGCCAAAATATCCAAATTTTAAATTAATTTAATTTTTAATGCAACTAAAATATTTAGAATATTTTAATAATTTCAAGTTTAAAATCAAGAAGGTCGTTTGTCCCTTTTGCCTCCATTTAAAGCTCCGCCCATGATCATACTATTGCAAGCATGCACATTTTAAACCAAACAGCTACAATTCCCTATTCCATTGTCTACTGGTTAGTGATTCCTGCTGACACATACTTACTAAGAAAATCAAAGACTGGTCCAATGCGTCCATACATTTTGCATGGAGGAATTGTCGAGGGTTTCTGGCTGTACCATCATCCTCCACGCAAATGGAACCAAAAGGCCCATGCCAGTTGGAGTCAAGAACAATAGAGAGGAATGATCGAGGGTAGAAAGTTTTGACATCACATTCCACTACCTTAGGAGTATTATGGAGATTCCATTAGTCCCAATTTTTAGGCTGTGTGTGTTTGTTTTGAAGGAAAATGGAAGGAAAAGAGGAAAAAGAAAATGGGGAGCAGTTTTTTTTTGGTTTGGTTTCAAAGGAAAAATGGAATAAGGATAAAAAATGAGAGAACTTTTTGTGGGGCTCACCATTTTTTGATTAATATTGTGGGCCACCAAGATAGTTGGGGGACATCAATTCACTAGGAACAGTCCTTTTGGGTGTCCTTATTTCTGTCAAACTATATGGTACCGTAACCCTTTTGATCAGATAACAAGTGGGTTGTCAAAATTGCCCACTGGTAATGGGAGATGAAGGTACTTCTTGTTATGCGTGAATGCATTTTTCTAAAGTTAATTGTGAGTTACATAATTGATGTGTTTGAATTTTTTTTGCAAGCCTTAGGTAAAACCCACCTAAACCAAAGCTACGTATACGTAAATCACAATGTCTAATTAACATCAGACCATTTCATGGGTAAATTTATCCTTTTCGCTAGAGGGTTAACCTGTCTGTCCATGAAAGTTTTGAGGAATGACCCAATCACCAAAGCTGAAATAATGCTCTTGCAGGTATTTATTTTATGAAAACAGTTCACATTGAATTCTGGAAACTCAAGAAGTACCATTTATCAGTCTTGTCCCGAACAGCTCCATAAATGCTCTGATCCTTTTACTTGCTCTTTTCACGCCTTCAATTAGACACTGAACAAATTCACCTCATTAGGTTGGCTTTCTTTAACCTTACTTTTGATAGCTCACTGTTTCATATGGGTTGCATTTAAGCATTCAGTCCCAATACGCAAGCTCCTTTTTGGAGGGAACGTTGTCTTGTGCCAGGGCATTCTGCCTCTTAGCACACACAAATAGGCAAAAGGAAAGGGGTATTTTTGTCATTAAAAGTTCTCAATTTTGGAGGTCGGAACATGATAACCTCTCATAAAAATAGACAAGAAAATCATATCCAATCTCATCACTATGAGATCTAAATATCTGAATTTTGCTCGAAAAGAAAACTTCTCACACCTAGCTTACTAAGTAATTAATGAACTCAAATTGCTCATTAATGATGGATTGAACTAGGTAACTTTCGGAAACTTATACATACATATTAGTCCACTGAAAATAACTGTTGAAAAGCAAGCACTGCCTTATTGGATTTACTAGTTACACAAATAAAACCTAACACACCTAATCCAAAACCTTAACATTAAGGTTTTGTTCAAGCATATATTAATATAAACTTAATACGGGATTTATTAACTGGTGAATGGTTCAAGTAATGTTAGAAGGATCAGCCAAAAGTGACGTAGCTCAGCTACGAACGAAGGAACAAGAAAATAAAGAAAACGAAAAAGAAAGGTTAAAAGAATTATTCTAGGGTTTCAATATCATCAAATCTATTTAAAAACAATAACATAAGGTACTATTATAGGCACCAACAGAAAACCCTAACCCTAATAGATAAATCCAAAACAAATATGATTAAATAAATAAACTAATAATAATCCAAAAATATAATTAAATAAATAAACTAGTAGTAATAAAAATCATCATTGGATTTGGGCTTCCTATCTCGTCTTGGCCTAGATATGGGCCTACTCCATGCTCCATCCTTCTTCCCGGGTTGAAAAAAACTCTGCTCCGAAGAGTGGGAGGAAAGGTAGCCATCCAATAATGAAGGATCCAAATGACGAAGATCATCCTCCAGTATCCAAGTAGTATCAGAATCAGGACGACCATGCCATTTGACAAGGAAGCGACGAAAACGACAATCTCGAGAAGTCACGAACTCATCATCAAAGATAGTGTCCACTATCTTATTAGAATACTGTAACGAAGGCACAGAGGGTGCACCTTTACTAGCTCCACCTGCAAACACACTAGAAGGCAAAGCAGGAGGCTTAAAAGTGCCTTGGTAAGGTAGCAGATCTTCTACATTGAACACATGACTAATATCAATGTCATTAGGAAAATCAAGAAGATATGCATTAGATCACAGTCCACGAATGATAGAATAAGGGCCCATGGCTCTTGTATAAAGTTTTTAAAATGCTTTTAGAATTCTTTCAGGACGAATGTGAACCATGACATATTCACTAACGTTAAATTCTCTAGATCTACGATGCACATCAGCAGCTAGTTTATATTCTTAATTATTTAAAGAAATCTTTCGCCTAATCTCAGCATGCAAGTCATTGATGTGTTTTGCAAATTTTTTTGCAGGTTTAGACACACGCATATAAGGTGGCAAAGGAACAAGATCAATGGGTGTGCGGGGTGAGTAGCCATTAACAATTTGAAAATGACTTTTATCAGTTGAACGGTTAACGGAATTGTTATAAGCAAACTCAGCTGTTGGCAAAATTAAATCCCAAACACCTTGTTTTATCCCAACCAAACATCTAAGCATATCACCCAAACTACGATTAACAACCTCAGTTTGACCATCAGTTTGAAGATGAAAAGCAGATGAAAATTTTAACATAGTTCCAAACAATTTGCAAAGAGTTTTCCAAAAATAACTGACAAATTTCACATCCCTGTCAGATACAATGGTGGAAGGCAAACCATGCAATTTAACAACTTCTTTCAAGAATAATTTAGTAATATGGGAAGCATCATTGGTTTTGTTACACAGAATAAAATGTGCCATCTTAGAGAACCTATCAACCACGACCAAAATAGAATCATGCCCTCTAGCAGTCCTCGGTAATTCAAGAACAAAGTCCATGCTAACATCCTTCCAAGGTTCATGAGGACAGGTAAAGGAGTATATAAACCGGTGTTTTGTTTCTTAACCTTAGCTAACTGACATGTTCAACATTGTGCAACTATCCTAGCAACATCGTTTTTCAGAGACGGCCAATAAAATCTATCTTCAACCAATGCAATAGTTTTATCCCTCCCAAAATGTCCAGCTAAACCACTTGCATGCATCTCCCAAACTAACAAATCCCTAAGTGATGTTCGAGGTATGCATAATTTAGTACTCACTTTAAACAAATAACCATTTTCAACAAGAAAGTCAACATACTCATGACAGTTACCTTTACTAACCTCATCATAAATAACACCAAAGTCAGGACATGCAGAATACTCATCCTTCAATCTATCAAACCCAATGACATGAGCACTCATACGATGAAGTGTAACAGTTAATCGACTAAATGCATCGGCAGCTTTGTTTTCAATACTAACACGATGGTTAATCACAAAAGAATATTCATTAAAAAATTCAACCCACTTAGCATGTCGAGCATTCAATTTCTTTTGTGAGTTTAAATATCTTAAAGCTTGGTGGTCAGAAAATAACACAAATTCAGTAGGCAACAAATAAAACCTCCAAAAGCAAAGACTTTGCACTATAGCATAAAACTCTTTATCATATGTAGAATATTGTCTTTTAGTATCATTGAGTTTTTCACTAAAGAAAGCTATAGGGTGACCTTCTTGACTTAAGACACCACCAATACCTACACTTGATACATCACAAGCAACCTCAAAAAATATTGGTAAAATCAGGATATCTCAAAACAGGTGTCTTAGTCATTTTTATCTTGATTTCTCTAAATGCATGGCTAGCAGCATTAGACCATTAAAACTTCGCATTTTTTAAACATGATGTGATAGGAGCCATAATGGTGCTAAATCCCCTAATAAATCTCCTATAGAAAGAAGCTAAACCATGAAAACTATGAGCTTTAGTGACAGATTTTGGTTCAGGCCACTTCCTAATAACTTTAATCTTTTCGGGGTCAGCTGAAATGCCATGTTCAGACACAATAAAGCCTAAGAAAAGCACATGTGGTTGCATGAAAGAACAATTCTTAAGGTTAACATAAAGTTTAGCCTGTCGCAGAGTGAGAAAAACCTGTCGAAGGTGTTTTAAATGCTCTTCTTTGGATTTGCTATAGATCAATATGTCATCAAAGTAGACCACCAAAAATTTTCAATGAAAGGCTGTAGGACATGGGTCATAACTCTCATGAAAGTACTAGGAGCATTAGACAAACCAAAAGGCATGACTAACCACTCAAACAAACCATCTTGTGTTTTAAATGCAGTTTTCCACTCATCCCCTGGCCTAACACGAATTTGATGATAACCACTACGCAAATCTATCTTAGAGAACCAACTAGAACCAGCTAATAGATCCAACATATCTTTCAGGCGAGGGATAGGAAATCTATACTTGATTGTGATCTTATTGATGGCTCTACTATCCACACACATTTTTCAAGATCCATCTTTCTTAGGTGTCAACAAAGCTGGCACCGCACAAGGACTAAGGCTATGCCTAACAAATCCTCTCTCTAAAAGTCCTTCTACTTGCCTATTCAACTCCTCTCTCTCTTTAGGATTCATCCTATAATGTGGTGAGAACCTGGAACTAAATCTATAGCATACTGGATGTCTCTTAAAGGTGGTAGTTCACTAGGTAACTCATTGGGCACCACATCAATAAAATCATCTAGTAATTTCATCACTTCCAAAGAAACATCAATAATCGAAGAATCTAATGAAACTTCTTTTGCTGCTAAAGCTAAGCACATACCAGTCTCAATTCCCTCTTTCTCAAACTTCTTACATTTTAAAATATGCAAATTCCGTTCAGGAAGTTTAGAGATGTCATGTTTACTATTGCAACTTTTCGATTTAGCAGGTCTCAAAATAATGTTCTTACCCTTGTACTTAAATGAATAAATATTATCTTTGCCAAAATTGGTAACATTAAGATTATAAAGCCAAGGGCGACCTAAGAGAACATGGGCAATATCCATGGGTAGCACATCACAATAGATTTCATCCTTATAATCTTCCATTTGAATAGAGACTAGACACCTTTGAGTGACAGACAAAGTGTGGTCATTCACCCATGCTACCCTAAAAGGATTTGGATGTGGTTCTACTTTCAGGTTTAACAATTTAACAGCATCCTTAGAAACCACACTCATTGAACTACCCCTATCAATCATTAACTTACACTTCTTATCTCCACTCTGTATGACTGTGTGAAAAATACTAGTACGTTTTCAATTATCATTATCTATAGTCGTGGATAGCACACATCTAACCACACCAACACACTCATCAGCATCAAGATCTTCCTGAAGATTATATTCATCACTAGAATATTCTAAAGGATCAACAATTTGGTCTTCCTCAATCTCCAAACTACTTTATTCAACATCTAAGGCCAATGCATGTTGAGGACAACAAGATGCAATATGACCATTTTGATGAAACTTATGACAGACAATCGATGGATTACTAACCTTAGACTCAATAGGAGAAGCAACAGGAAGAGAGTTACGTAAACTAGACTCTTTGCTCCTAACGTTATTGGGTTTAACATTACCATTTGATGACATGGATTATGACTTGAACTGACCTGTGTGTGCAAAAGAGAAAGGTCTATTGAACTTCTTAACTTCTAAGACTTTTTTTATATGCATCATTTACAGTGTGGGGTGCATGCAATTTAACCATCTTTTGAATATCAAACTTGAGACCATTAACAAAACGGGTGCAAATAGCAAATTGATCATCAATATGGAACTCACTACACCTAAGCCTAGCTTCCTCAAATTTAGCAGAATATTCAGCTACACTAAGAGTCATTTGTTTTAGATTAATCATGTTAGAGAACAACTGACTCTTATATGATGAAGGAATGTACTTTTCTTGCAACTTTGCTTTCATAACAGCCCATTAGGTGATGGGTGGTTCACCCAAACGAATCAGGTCTTGCAATACATTTTGTCAGTACATTTTAGCTAAATTGGTTAATTTCATTTTAGCAAACTAATATCTATCATTTCATACCAATCAAAATATTCTTCAATAGCAACTAACCAATCGGAGAAAGCATTAGGATCCATTCTACCATCAAATTCAGGAGCACTGACTTTGACTTTTGTTGTGATATCTCTTTGAGATTGTCTAACTTGCCTATCTTGATCTCTACCCTAGTTACCATTAACCCTAGGCTAGTATCGCTAAGAAACGCCATCCTCTCTCACGTGATTTGGTGGGTGATTTTGCCTTGGTGGTTGGTAATCTAGTGAAAAGTTAACATTAGTAGGTTGAAATTGATCACCTAGGTTGAACTGAGGGCCTCCTATATCGAGTAATCTTGTATGAGGTTGAGCAATTGAATTACTACCCAAGTTCATTCTACCCAAATTGTCATGCAAACCATTTGTGAATTTATCAAATTGATGTGAACTCCCAGAAGGACTTGAACTCCTAGTGTGTGTTGACCCAAAAAGTTTTCTAATAATTTCATCAACATATTCACCTATTTCATGTTCACCCAAATGTTTTAGAAGCAAATCCATTTTTTGATTAATTGCACGAGTTTGTTGTTCGAGGGTTGATTGACGTTAAGTCAATTGACCACACATTGAATTTAAATTACTTACCGATGCAGTGATTAAATCAAATTGTGCTTTATTTGCATCATGATGACGGGTAATACATGCTAGACTATCATTTAAATCTTGAGATAAGGCTTGTAGTCTTAAATCAAAATTGTTAAGTCTCTCAATTGGGTCTTTTGGGTTAGATGAAGAAGGTTCAAGGGTGTCACTTTTTGTGGCTGACATGCTGAATTAGAATATAAAATTTCACTAAGTAAGAAAATTTATAAACGATATGTTGATCCAACAAACACAAAGTTCAAAATTTTAATGCGATTATATGCCATAATTTGCACGAATCATGAAAAAATTAACCTTTTTTTTTTAGACTCTTTATGCTCTATCAAATAAACTAGAATGTAAAACACTCAAACAAAATATACCTAAATATCACAAATATTAATCGAATTTTTCATATAAAAGAAAATTTATCTCGTTGAAGAAGTTTTGAGATGCTTACAATACCTTAGTATTGTTGCAAGGGAACCAAATAAGGTGTGTGCTTTTTTTTCTTTTTTTTCGCGGTGGAAAACCTTCTCCAATTTAGGAGTAAAAACCACGAGGCCTTGGCCCACCAAAAACTTCACTATCAATAAAATTGCGAGTACACAAAGTATCCCTTGCTTCACAAATGCAACATTGTCTGGACTGTATAACTCTCTGTAGCAATCCCAAATTGACGATCCCTTCGGTCAAATTATAGAACCATATGTCATAAACCTTCTGTCAAAATTTCAACTTGATCCAACGGTTGATTGCAGAGATATCACCCTTTAAAGAAAACTACACTGAACAGTCAACAAGTTTCTCTATTTTCTGATCACCACTGTTTGGTCAACCGGAACTCACCACAGGAATCTGATATGGATGATCCAACCGTTCAAAATATAGAACCAGATGTTCTGAACAATCTGACCAAAAACCAAACCGATCCAACAGTTAACCAAAGAGATGAAGGCAATAGATGAAGACTGCACACCAAAAAAACTGCAACTCTGCACTTCCAAACTGCTCTGTTCGGAAACGCCGTTCTCACTGCTGGAAGTTCAAATCAACGATCCAACCGTCCAAACACAAGAATCAAAAGAGAGGGATGTACTGACCAAATTTCAGGCCAATCCGACGGTGAATGAAGAAGATATAGCCTGTAAAACTTGCTGCACACAAGCCCATTTTTCTTCTTCTCTCTTCCTCTCCTGTTCGTTATACCCTATTTTTCTCTTCTTTCGGCTAGAGTTTGAGATGAATAATGAGTTTTTGTTAATTATAGATCGATTTGCTCTGATACCAAATTGACGTAACTTAGCTACAAAGTAACAAGAAAATAAAGAAAACGAAGAAGAAAGGCTAAAAGAAATATTCTCTAGGGTTTCAATATCATCAAATCTATTTAAAAATAATAACGTAAGATACTATTTATAGGCACCAACAGAAAATCTTAACCCTAATAGATAAATCCAAAACAAATATGATTAAATAAATATACTAATAATAATCTAAAAATATAATTAAATAAATAAACTAATAGTAATAAAAATCATCATTAGGTTTAAATTTCCTATTTCGTCTAGGTCCAGATATGCGCCTACTTCATGTTCCATAAAAAAGTAGTAGTTTTGCCGGCATAATTAATGTAAGATAATTTAGTGATCCGTTAAGCTTCATATATGGTTGGATCTTGGATTTGTAGAGGGAGAACCAAAAGCTAAAATAAAATATACAAAAGCTAAGGGTGGGTGTGACAGTGGGATTGTCCACCCGGACATGGATGATGGTATGCTTGCCCCATATATATATATATATATATATAATTTTTTTCAATTATGATGTTTCAAAATCTTCAGTGAGGCTTCATCATGAAATGTTAAAATGATTGCCTGACTCGATCATTTTTTAAATTTACTCAAACGGTCTGAATTTCAAAAGCTTGCGGTCCTAATATATGTGTGTGTATATACTCAGTTCAGCGTTGAGGGATCCTAAATTGCTGATGGTGTTAGCTGATAGTTACATACATGTATATATATATTATCTTCACCATTCGCATACATGCTTTGATCAGTTTTTGACTTGCAAGTAATTTTAGTGTGTGAACATTCTTTTCCTAAATATTGCAATAAATTAAAATGTATTAACGTTAAAAAGTTAGCTAATTCTATAACACATGAACTGCAAGCTAATTCTATAACATATGAACTGCATTGCCATGAGGTACAATGGCCGCATTTGATTTGTTAAAACTACAAAAAAAAAAATTTTTGAAAATATCTAAAAATCTTTAAAATTCTATAACACATTTTGTTCATCTCGTATTTCGTAAAATTTCTATAAATCTCTATATATATCTATTTATCCTAACAAATTTATTGCAAACCCCTAATACCTTTTTACAAACCCCAGTAACTTTTTCATTAAACCCAATAACTTTTCAATAAATTTTTACAAATCTAATATAAATCCGTTAAAACGAATCCAAAAATCTGTTCCAATGGTTTTTCTCCCCAATATTCTGATGCAGAAGTCAAAAAGTTCAACAACTTTCAAAAAAATTGTGCCATAAATCTATTGGAACGAACCCAAAAACCATTCCAACGATTTCTCTCTTCAAATTTTTAATGCAAAAGTCCAAAATTTACACTATTTGTCTCTGAAAAACGTAATTTGGCAGTTAAACGTCAAACATTAATATTTCACCCTAATTATGTTTTTCATTATTTTTTGTCACTCCAAATACTATCAACATAATAAACTAAATATAACACGTGCCAAATTTGTATACCATGCACCTAACAACAACAATAACAACAAATTAAATTAATTGGTGCTTTGTATTTTGTGCTTGTTTAGATTGTCAAATTTAAAAAAAAAAATAAAAACAAAAACAAAAAGTCGATAGATTTTGAATTATTAGGTATTGATTTGTTTTTCAAAAAGTGTGAAAAATTAATAAAAGTTGTAAAAAGTTAGAGCCAGGTAGTAAAAATTAAAGAAAATTAAAAATTTTTGATGTGAAAAAAAGCAAGAAAATTAAAAAATATATATTTGAAAAATTAAAAATTTTACCAAATTTGACACTTTGGATAAGACACTGTATCATTGTCTTGGCAAATCCTTTACAATATGTTTGGTTTGATTTCCATCAATGCGAGGGGAGGAAGTCTATCCTCCTCCTTTTTCATCTTCCTTCGAGAAAGGAATTGTACTTTCCTTGATGTTGTTTGCTTGAATTGAAAGGCAGAGTATAAAACATATTTATGTATATATTGGGTCCGTTTGGTTTGATATAGTTTGCTGAAAATCTCCAAAAATCTCTATAAATTTCTGTTAATTTTATATCACATCAACTTTTTCTCTCACTGCACGTATTACGAACTCTTCCCAAACCACAATTTATCTCAATTTATCTCATTTTTTCTTACTCCAAACAACCCCATTATAACTAAAATTAATGCAAATCAAATATTAAAAAAATGAGATTGGACAACTTTTATAATTTTTTATACCATTCTCTTTTTTCATCTCATTTTTCTCTCTCTCTCATCTTCCTTCATATTTTCCTCCCAAAAATGGAAGGAAAAAAAATCATGTGTAATCCATCGACTTTTTTCTCTCAACTTCCTTCCTATCTTTTTTTCCTCTCATTTTTCCACCCAACCAAATAAGTGAAAGATTAATTTCCCTCTCAAGTTCCCTTCCCTCTCTTCCTTCCTCTCACTTTTCCATCCAACCAAACGGAGCCTTAGAAAATTTCTTATCCTATAAAGTAGTGATCTACGTCAAACTCTCCAAGTCAGCCAACATTTCAGGTTTCAATTTTCTTATCTTCAACTGTACAACATTCAGAGTGAAAAACAAATTCAAATGTATGAACTTTCCACAATTTCGTCACAACAACTGGGTCCACAAACAGAACTGAAAAAAAAAAAGTAAAAACATAAAATAAAAACCCATGTTATAAAAAATATCTCCCAAAAAAAAATATTTAGAATAATATGGAGGACGACCTAACCTAGCTATCACATTAAATAATAAAAACCTATATATTAACATACACACCCCAATTACAGGCTCACAGCATTGCCTTTACTGTATCATTCGGATTGTACTTTGTAAGAAAAGCAGCAACACTATGCCCGCCGCACTATTACCCGTATTTTTCACCGTTTATATTTTTATTGTTAATTTTTAAATAAAAAATATCATCTTACGACTATAAATATTTTGAGCGAAACGTACTAATCATTACGGATAGTTATCAGTATAAATTAGTCGAGCGGTGACTTGTGCGGGATAAAAGAGTGATGAGGGTGGATTAAATCTAAAAAAAAAGTTAACTTGTTCACCGTTTGGAGTACCAAGAAACAAAATAAAATAAGATAAATCTCCAACAACCTCTATAAATCATTAAATTCTCTATTATACATTTACACATTTCACCTTTACTAATTTCAAAAAATTTTAATATTTCGCTAAAAATAAAAAATTTGGAAGAAGGTTAACCGAGTGCGTAAATTTTTTTGACAATCATATTGTTTGAGTCGAAAACTTTTACACGAGTACCGTTGTCGCTATTTTATACGAATTTTTTTAAATCCGTTGGAACAGAATTTGAAAAACTATTTTAACGGTTTTGGCGTTGTGCATCTCCAAAGAGACTTTTTGAATCCGTTAGAACGGATTTGGAAAACCATTCTAATGATTTATCACTGTCGAGAGAAAGAGAAAGTAGAACTATTGTGCAGAACTTTAAGTAATTTTTTGAATCTATTAGAACGGATTTGAAAAATCATTTTAACGGTTTGCTACTGTTCATTTTAAAAAAAAGTAGTCTAAAAAAAAAACACCAAACGTCAAAATTAACTTAAAATCACATTCTTAATTTATCTTATTTTTACTTGTTCTTTACCACTCCAAACGCTACTTCTGTAATAAAATAGCAATTTTCAGGCCACATGTAGTCTAGTTGGAAGGGCACAATGTAACCAGTTTACCAATTATCGATTGCTTCTTCTGTTCTCTGCAGTGAGGCATTCATTGTGTGATGTCCATTATCATCGAAGCCAACTAGTTGTTTTTGCTACGTCAGTGATCAGTGACGGGTCGAAAGGACGGTTGTCCCAAGTTTTGAAAAATGTTTAGTGTAATTTTAATTAAAAAAAATTGAATACCTGTTTATGGCTTGCCCTCAAAATATATATATATATATATATATCGAAAATTTCTGTCCATAATTTTTTAATTTTGTCCCGCAGGTATCAAATTCATAAATACGTCCCTGTTATTATTTACTTCTGAAATTTGCGTGAAATCTTCGTCATCACGTCTTGAGAAGAATTTTCAAAACTCCAATTCATCTATGAACTCACCTTTTAATTAATCTCTCTCTCTCTCTCTCTCTCTCTCTCTCTCAAACACGCGCATAGACGGACAGGCATAAAAGCGTGCGATGGCACAAAAGAAGAGAAAATGAAGATCGCAGTATTAAACTACCAGGTTCAACAATTATTGCTGCCTGAAGACAGACCACCCCTTTCCCAAGATTTGAGTGTACATTGATAAGAAGAGTGCATGCAACGGCGGTTTTAGAATTTTGAGTTCTTTGAGTTGATATAAAAAGTGATAATAAGAGATAAAATTATAAAAGATTTAAAAGTATAATAGATTGGCTCAAATTATAAAGATTTAGGTTGAATTATAAAATTTTAGATCATGCTAAATTTAAAAAAAAAAATATGCTACCAAAAAAAGCATAAAAAGGTTAATTATTTTGATTATACTCCAAGTGAGTTTATAAGATGAGTTTGAGGGTAAAAATAAAATAAATATGAGTTTAAGGGTTTGACATTTTAATTGATTGCAATATAAGACTCCTATGTAATATTTAACTCCTAAAAGTTACAGTTAATGATGAACATATAATGGTAAAAAAAAAAAATCAACGATTACCAATATCACTACAACTAATTAAAAGTTCATCAGACCATTAATTATTTTAGAAACAAAATAAAAGAAGTCTCAAAGTCCTAAAATGAGAGTTTAAATAAAGTTTAAGGGTGCAAAACAAAATTTATTTACAATATTTTGAGAAAATAAAAAATGAAATGAAAGCAAATTATTTCACCCACTACTGCCCCGATTTTGATACCCATGCAATCTTTCAAACAAACCGAACTTAACCTCGCGATTTCATCGTGAATTAAGAATCACCAACTGAGTGGCTCTATGATTGAAATCAGATACAGTAGATTTGATGTTTATTTTCTCCTTCTAGCAGTTTTCTTCTTTTCAACGGTCTGTGGCCTTGAATTGGCCTCCTTTGTCCTATCAGCCTTATGACAAGAGGGTTTTTTCCTCATTACTTTAGCGCTTACTTCACGTCATTTATGTTTTGATTAGAACCTACGCCTGCATAAATCTCTCTCTCTCTCTCATGAAGGGAAAATTTAGAGAATGTTCAGTGAAATTTGGAAAAGTCATTCTATTTCATGGATATATCTGATCAGAGTTCTTTCAGAAACATCAAACATTAATTCAAATCCTTAAATGATATAGATATATATATATCTCTCTCTCTATTTCTGTCCCACTGATGGGATGGCAACCTATCTCACTGATATATTATTCTATCTATCTATACATACTTTGCAATTTTCCACTCAGCGAACGAGTGTCATGAACACACATATTTGTAGTCTATAAATATAAATATATAAATTGACAGATAGATTTACGCACTTTTATAGTAATGACAATTTTTATGGTATTTCCATGGGATTTGAGATTTTGTAGAGAGAGAAATAGAGTGTTGATTCTAGCTCCCTCTATGATATTGCCAATATGTTATAGCACTTTGAATTAATTATTTAATCAATTAAAAAAATAACGAAAAGGAGAACGAACTATTAGGTCTAATTAAAGAGGCTTGTCTAAACTTCTTATTGATGAGTTCGCCCTCCAAAATTATTTCATTCACAGATTAGAGTAAATTATATTAATCCTACTACCTTTCAAAAATATACGCGTGTGTAAATATATTAATCCTACCATGTT
Source organism: Vitellaria paradoxa (assembly GCA_019916065.1). Taxonomy (NCBI): domain Eukaryota; kingdom Viridiplantae; phylum Streptophyta; class Magnoliopsida; order Ericales; family Sapotaceae; genus Vitellaria; species Vitellaria paradoxa. The sequence goes on along the minus strand of CM034235.1, from coordinate 56,873,351 downwards.
TTTTTGTTATGAAATATCCGCTTAAGAGTTACCTAAATGTAATTTAAAAAAAATATTAAAAAGAGAAATTGCCGGCACCAGAAATTATAAACTTATTTTTTTATTTTTTATTTTTTTTGGGAAAAATTTTACAGATGAAGGTCCAAACTCACATGATCTTGAACCCTTGACTTTTCTTCACATGGGTAAAACCTCTGAGAACTAGAGCCACTGATGGTCATCGGAGCAATCACTGGCAATGGATGATGGATTGAACGGTCAGGATTCAAAACAGGCGGGCTTTGGACGGTTGGGAATGGCCATGAGGCGAGAGGACTCCCATTTAAGGGTGGATGATGATGATGATGAGAGTTTGAAGAACCATGAGTTCCATAGACACTACACCACCATGGAGTACTATCAGGATAAATGTTGCTGCGAGTGTGATAATTCAAGTAGTAGGATTGGTGATGAGCCCTTTTAGCTTGCTGACGCTCCCTCTTGTGTGCATTTTGATGACCTCCTAGGGCTTGAGATGTTGAGAAGCTTCTGCTGCAATAGTGGCATTCGAATCTCCGATTGATCTCTCGGTTGTTCGCTTCTTCGTACGTAATTTTGACAGACTCAGATTGATGATCAGACACAGTACCACCGGTGTCATTGCCAAATTCTATGCCGAAGAGACGAATACCCTTTTCTTTAATTGGTGGAGGGTGAATAAAGGGTAACTGAGAGAAGGATTCGACGTTTATGAAGTCATGTTTCTCTCTCTCAGCCTTTGCCATGAGGAGTGGTGGTAGTGGTGGTGGTGATGGTTGTTGTTGTGGTTTGAGGTATAGATTAAAAGAAAAGGAGAGAAAACGATATGAACACTGAGCACTACACCCTTTTGGAGATGAGATGGGGTGGGGAGGAAAGGAGAGGGAAAGAGATGTCAAAGAGAAAATGAATAATATCTCTATTCTTTTATGAGAGAGAGTGACTTGGTGGGGGAGAATGGTTTCATACATAAAGATTGTTCAAATTCCATTCAATCATAATCATACCAAAAAATAAAACAAAATTAATATTTTTTCCTTCATTTTAATTTCTATTTTTATTTTTTCTCTCTACTTTTCTGCTCTTCCACAAGTTTTTATTCATACATGAGAAATCGATGCGTTCGCATATATATCATACAATGGCAATGCATGGCTACATGAAATTGACTTTAGGGTAGAATTATTTATTTATTTATTTATTATTTATCATACAATGGCAATGTTTGGTTGCATGAAATTGACTTTAGGGTGGAGTTATTATTTCTTTTTTCTCTTCTTTTGGAGTGTAAATTAATTAAATGATAGTTTTCAATTTCAGTTTTCGAACAATTTGTTTGGTAGCCATACGTTGACTGATTGCACCAAGGTAATTAAATTTATGACTGTAGCAAAATAAGTTGGTCTTGTAATTTGTTGATCAAACAATGCAGCGTACAAAATCGTTGTTTGTTTTTAATATAAAATATTATTTTGAAATATAAATAAAATAATTTTCTAAAGAGCCCTAATTGTCATGCTAATATAACTGAAAATATATATATATTTCTAATCATAAACTATATGTTAACTTTATCCTTCGATTCTCTTTTCAACATGTAGGGTAAATTTGTGAGGACATTTGTAAATCATATTTTTACAAATAGTAAAAATCTAAATATGATTTTTTTTCTTTTTTTTTTTTTTTTTTTTTGAACTTGCATACACTTTATAATGAAAAATGATAAACACGCTATACTTTTAATTTCCGATACAAAGGTGCAAAAAGTTGAAAGGAAAGTACCTTTATTGTCTCATTTTAAAATTTTTAGTTAATGTTTGGAAAGTAAAAAAACTAAGGTGACATTTGATTTATTTTTTTATTTTTTATTTTTGTTTTCATTTTATATGTTAAAAATCTCAATCGCGAAAACAAATAGTATTATGTATTCCTTGTTTTGAGATTTTTTTTATTTTTTGTTAAAAACTCTCAAAACGATTTTTTATCATTTTTTATTTCATATATAAACTCATTTTCAATTTTCGAAAACAAATTTTGAAAACACAAGTAACCAAATGAATTTTGAATTATTTTCCTTATTTTTAAAAGTACAAAATGAAAAATAAGCTCAAAATAAAAAATACAAAACAAAAATAAAAAATAAAAAAGAGAAAAATAAACTAAATGACCCCTAACTTTTTTATAAGTGGTTACTAACTAATTATTAAAAAGTTAATTTTTAGAGTAGGAGGCTTTTTACTAATTAACTTTTTACGTTTTTGTTAATTTAAACATTTAATTTTTGTCCTTAATGTTTAAAAAGATTTTAAAATATAATAGAGTAATTTTGATTATTTAAAAAAAGGTAAAAAAAAAAATGAGTAGCTAGTTTTTGTTTTTTTCAAACGTAACCTTAGTTTGTATCATATATATATATATATATATATATAAGTTTGTATATACGCATCAATAATTAGGATTGTTTAGTGGGATGTGATCATCTAAAATGAAACTGCAACCTCTTATTTACTTGCACCTGTCTCTCCTGCTTTAATATCTGATTGCATAATTTGCAATCAAGGGATCATATCGATCAATTACAGAGATAGCAAGTGGGGAAAAAGAGAGAGAGAGAGAGAGAGAGGGAGGGGGAGAGAGAAGAGCAACTTTGTTGTTGGGTCTCTCTCTTTGGGACCAGTTACTTTACGTACGGGTAGTTGGTGAAGGTTCTTTATAGCTTTTGTCATCGTTTTATATCTGTTACAGGCTCCGTGCGAGGTGGTCCTCGAAACGCCAATCAGTTTGTACAAATGAGAACGGAAAATAATCTCTCCCTATAACTAACCCGTACACGTAATGGCGCCGTTTGGTCCCTAAAATTTTTCAAAAAATTTTAAAATTCTTTCGATTAAATTTCGTTATATATCACTTTTATATTATGCGCCTATTTGATTGATAAAAAAAAAAGATAAAAAGTACAATAAAAGTAAAAAGATGTAATATAAATGTGATATGTGAAAATTTTGATTGGAGAAAAATAAAAAAATTAGATAAAGTTTGTGACTTTTGGTGACTTTTAGTGCTACCAAACAGGCCCCATATCAATACCAACTTTTAATTTTTTTAAATTTTTTTACACTCCAAACGTCCCAATATGGCCTTGTTTGGACTAAGAAAAAACAAGATAAATTAAGATAAAATTTAGTTTGAGATGAATTTTGGCGTCATTTTTTTTCTGAAAAATAGCAAACCGTGGGAACGGTTTTCCAAATCTGTTCCCATGGATTCAAAAAAATTCACAAAAATTAATAACAATAGCACTCGTTTGAAAGCTTTTGACACGAAGAATATGATTATACAAAAAATTTACACATTCGGTTAACCTACTTTTAAATTTTTTATTTTTTTAGCGAAATATTAGAATTTTTTGAAATTAGTGATGACAGAAAAATTAAAAGTAGAGGAATTGTTAGAAATTTATAGTGATTTTTAGAGGTTTGTAGTGAAGCCAAACGGGCCTATATATATATATATATATATATATATATATATTGATTAAACATAATATTTCTTTTACAGGAAGGCTGTTGGGTAGCCCCCAAAATGAGATGAGTGTTGCATTGCGTAATGCTTAGATTATTTTAATTACCTTATTTGGTAATATTCACATATATGTATAGTTGGTTCTGTTCCCAAAAAAAAAAAAAAGAAGTGCGCTTCAAGAGAATTTCCATTTGTGTTTTTTCTTTTCATGATTACCCACTTATTATTTCAGTTAGCATAATTCACTTTAACAAATGTTGTTGGTTCACGCCGCCATGACAATCATTAGAATATGCATACGTATATATGTTAACAATCATTGAATATGCATATAATTTTTCAATATATCTATTTATTTATAGTCTTATATATCTTAATAATTTATCACAAATTAAGCTACAATTATTTGTTGTCTTCCTTTATAAAAATTCAAATTTTAGCAACCCGACGTGTTAAAAATACATATTCAAATTAAAAAATAACATATATATCAAGTGAAAAAAGTGCGTAGTATTAACTTTTGGGCAACAAGAAGGTTCCAATCAAACCAAACCGTAGATTATATGCAGTGTCGGCCCAAGCCTTTGTGTTGCCCAAGCCTTTGTATCATTCAGTTGCCCTTGGCCGAGTGCCCTTAGCCCACTTGATTGTCCTTTTAGCCCTGACCCGAAGGATTACCCTAATCCAATGTCTTGTTGGGTTTACCCCTAGGCTGGCCCTGTGTATATGCATGTGGTCAATCATGAAAAGATAGTGGAAAATTATTGAAAATCAAGGCTATCAAAGCTTATAATCAATTAAGGTTTTGTTTGGTAACAAAAGTAAATAGTTAAGTTTTTTGCTTTTTTGTGTAAATTGAAAAAATATAATATGTTAAAATTATGAGAATTTGAAGCTTCGTAAAAATTTAAAAGAAAACTTAAATTTTGGTGTTAAAGTGATATAAAAGTGACACGTGAAGAAAAAATCGATTAGAAAAAATTACAAGTTTTTGAAGTTTTTTTAAAAAAATTTAAAACTATAAACGGAGCTTATAAATATCTTTGCATCACATAAAAAATTAACTTTTCAAATATTAAAAGATAATAAAAATTATAATTTTTAAACTAAAGAATGCCAAATAAAAGTAGAGAAAGGCTACACTCATCCCAAGAAAACACTATTTATATACTAGATTGTCCTTAATTTATCTCGATTTATGTTAAAAGGGAAGAGGTCCCAATTTATTAAGCTTCAATATTAGTGGTGTGCATGAGTTAATTTAGTTCGGATTCGTAATTAATTCGAAACTCAATCGATTTTTTTCAATTCTTAAAAATTAGACCTGAAACTGAATCGATTTCAACTTAGAACTGAATCGAACCAAACCAAAATGAAAATATCGGGTTAGGTCGGTTCAATTTTTAGGCTATTTTAAATCGAGTTGGATCGAGTCAATTTTAAGTTGACCCGATTTATTTATTTTTAAATTCTAAACATTCAAATAAATAATATACTATACATTAATATAATACTATAAATATTATATTATATATAGTCATATATATTATACATATATATCAATAATAGTAACTACTGTTATAAAACAGTAGCTGTATATATCAATTTAAAAAAAAACTATTATATATATATAATATTATATAATATAGAGTGTCCAAAATTCGGCTAAACCTTTTGCGACCGTAGCCATCTAGGTTTGGGGATGCTTTCCATGTAATCAGACTGCTCCCCACTGAAAGTTACTAGGACTGGCACTCTAATGCCAATATCCTAAAATAGAAAAAGCTGTCGGTCGAGCGATATTCAGCCGAACGCCCCTCCGACGGTCAACTTAATATATGTTTTCTTTATAAAAATCTACTTAAGCAAATTTTACTTACCTCTGTTTTTCGTGCCCTTCGTACTTATAGGTTTACTCACGCGTGTTATCTGTGTTCAATAATCATGAGTTACGATGGAGCGATAGTCAAAATTGCGCCGTATAATCAGCACAAACACAATCGAAGCTATAATCGGTAGTGGAAGTGGATGCACCCCTTTTTTACCATTCATAAATGCAATGAGAAAGATAACCGCTCTTCTAACTACCAACTTATTCTCCTCTTGAATGTGTGCCACGTGCATTTGTTAGAAGTACACCGTTTATTCTAAGATTACCCTTTATAATAATATGAATATTATATAATATATTATATATATTTATTTATTATATTTTTGGGATTGGTTAGGGTTAGGTTATTTTCAATTCGATTTTGATTTGGTTTGATCTTTTTTTTTTTTTACTAACCCGAGAATCAAATAAAAAATATTAGATTGTTATCTTTTTAATTCTGAATCAAACTGATTTTAGCGTAAACTTGAATCAAATCGAATTAAAGTGGTTAGATTAGTTTGATTTTTCAATTTGTTTGGTTTTTTTTGCACCCCTACTCAATATGAGCCACCCTCCCATTTTATAAGTCTTTGTTCACAATTAAGGCTCATTGATTCATTATAAGTCCGATAAAAACTAGCTACTTCTCTTTATTTGGTAATCGAGTTAGATCTAGTCCAGATCAGTTATTGTCCTATTAAATGTGAAAGACAGAGGCAGTTCCTTATTTCTTTCCTATTAGGTGGCTTCAGAGTTGGCATTACTACCTATGGAACTCCTATCTTGGGACCTCAAACTTTCGACAGGCATGTGTTTCCTTTTGAGCCTGTTTGGATGTGCACTATACATAATAATTACATCTTTATTAGCCTCAGAGTGAGAGAGAGAGAGAGAGAGTCCATGCATTTTTCTTTGATGAAAATGTTATTTATATAGAGATATCTTTGAATTGGATTTGTAGTTGACAGATTGTTTTGGACAATTGTTTTGCTATAAAGGTTGAAGAATTCGATCGAATCTTTAAAGTGACTTTAATTTAAAATAAAAAAATTGGCACTGTTTGGAATTTAAAAAAAAATACAAAACATTATAAATCTCTAAAAATATAAATTATGAGAATTTAAGTTTTTTGTTTACTATATAAAGTACGAGATATTAATTTTTATAAATTTATATAATTCTAAACACACTTATTATTAGAAGCAAGTGGATATATATATATATATATATATATAGCATCAAGCAATGCAACATTATTTCTTCAACATTGCTGCAATACTACAAATTAAATTAACAAAAAGAGCTTTGCTGCAATTTCATCAATATTAACGCTAATGCTGTATTATATTTTTAAGTCTGTTTTCAAATGTCTTTTGTGGTCACATTCACAAATGGTTAATTTTCATTTAATTTCCCGCAGAAAGTCGGCGTCCGGTCGATATTTGAAGATTCTTAGAGATTTGAAAGCTCAGTCATGAATATGCTGTTCCTTTCTGAGTTGTGTCTTATTGTTTGCCATCCATATAGGTTGCCAATTGCCAGTACCAATGATTATGTAAAATTGCGAAGAAAGAGAATTAGTCATGATTAAGGGTTGAGAATTAGGGTTAGTTTAAGAAAAAAAAAAGTAGTTAGTTTATTTTTAGTTAGTTAAAAATGACTAAGTTATTTTTATATTTAGAAAAGAAAAAATGTAATTTTTTTTAGATAGATTTTTAATTTTAATTAATTTAACATTTTTGTCTTTTAAAATTTAAAAAAAAAGTTAAAATGTTAAAAGATAAATTTAATCAATCACTGTAATAATTACTAGTTAGCAGCCACTGTAACAACTACTAATTTGAGTTGCCAAACAAAGCCTTAGTCATTACCATCGTAATTACGAAAAGTTGGAAACCTCACAAGGAGGATAGAAGGGTTTCGAGTTGCGGGATTTGGGACAAAATTAGAATTAGGTTTATTTGAAAATAAAGGAACATAATAGAGGAATAAAAGAGTTAAAGTTTTTTAACTTCTCTACTTATTTTCTGGTTATTTTCTGGGGTCGGGGAGAAACCCGCATCCGCTACCATGAGTGCGCACTAGGTGAAGCTCGCCCCGTGGCCCTAGCCGGCAAAGAACTACGAGGAGATAAACCAGCCTAGGCAAGTCCTCGCTGACCGGCTCAGCCGAGAAGGCTGTTAGATGACCCTCCTACGGGTGACATTAGTAGATCAAAGATGAGAATAAGATTTGAACTCGAGATAATATTATCGATAGGAATACAAAATTATTTTAAAAAAATTAAAAATTTGGCATGACATTAATACATTAGCTTTATTTTAAATTAATATATTGGTTTGAAATTGATACCATTTAATTTGATTTTGAAGTAAATAAATTTAATTTTGAAGTAAATTAATTTTTCAACATATTTATTAAAATTTAAGTATTTGAGTACAAACACCAAAGATTATGAATTCAAGCACGACATAATATGATACGATTGTCACAGCTCTCCGATTATAACCAAGTTAGTCCGTGCCATTGCTGTCTTCGCAAGTAGATGAATCTTTACCGTCCGTCTGTACGCTATTCAAGATGATACAAAGGCTGATTTTTTTTTTTTTTGGAACCCCAAACATCCCAGTTGTTGAAACCCACGAACTTCGAGCGTTTGTATTTGTGCTCACCAGAGGCCCAAAATATATGTATATATCCATAATATATTTTCATGGGCCTTTAGTTGGACCGATAGAAAACCTGTTCAGTTTCTATGGGCCCATTTTTAGGCCCAACAAGACCCTACCCTCTTCAAAGAACCCGGCCAACAACGGCCCAGTGAAAGTGCCAAACCCTAGATTTAAGTTTCTTTATGCAAGATGCCTCGTGTATATATATCTAGGAATATTAGGTTTTGCAGTCCTCGGCGCTGAGAGAGAGAGAGAGAGAGAGAGAGGCACAGAAAGAAAGAGAAGCAGAGAAATGCCGGCTGGTCACGGTTTGAGGTCGAGGACGAGAGATCTGTTCTCTCGGCCCTTCCGCAAGAAGGGGACGATCCCACTGACCACATACCTGAGGACTTACCGCATCGGAGACTATGTCGACATCAAGGTTAACGGCGCCGTTCACAAAGGCATGCCCCACAAGTTCTACCATGGCCGCACCGGCCGGGTCTGGAACGTCACAAAGCGTGCCATCGGTGTTGAAGTCAACAAGCAGGTCCACTTCTCTCCGCTCCTTCCATCACATATAATTTGCATTTACTCCTAATTTAGTCTGATCTGAAGGTGTTTGATTGATTGTTTGTGTCGAAATGTTGGAGTAATTATTTAGCTTTTCGCTTGTTTGATTTGAAGGTGTTTGATTATTTGGTTGTATTGAAATTGTTGAGTACTTAGCTGGCTCTTACTTAGTTTTGTGTATCTTTAACAGAATGTCAATTGTCCTTAGTCTGTATATATGTACATTTTGAGTGCGAGCGTGTGGTTTTTGAGATGATATAAGTAAATGGGACATGTTTGCTCATATGTGAATACGGTTTTAACGACTGGTTTAGCCTTTATTTGGTCCGGAGATGAGATTTTTATATGAATACTTCTGGTTTGCTTCAATTAATTTATTTTCTGTTTAACAAAAGGTCAATTTTCAAGTGCTCCCATGTCATTTTTGCATCTAATTTTGGTATTATGGTACTTATTAATGTTGTACTTGTATAATTTCTTTATTTGTAATGTTCATTTATTTACAGAGTTGTGTTGTTTGCAATGGTGCATCTTATGTTTATTTTTAGCTGAAGTCTCAAGGTTGTTGCTTATTTTTATTTTTAGCAGCCTGTACAGCTATGTATTGTGAGGAAGTGTTTTTGCGGTACTTATTTCTGTGCAGCCCATTTAGGCCCAAATGGTATTTCTCCCTGAACCCCTCTTTGACCTTTGAGAAAAGCTTGACATAAACTTTGTGGCAGAAAAGTCCTTACAGGCTCCACTTCTGATTGCAGAATATGTTTTTTTTTTTTTTTTTCTGTTTCCCCTTTTCTCGGAGTTTTATTGAAGAGGGATAATCTTTCGATACCAGGTGGACACCTGCTGTGTCGCCAAACTTGATCAATTTTAACTTAGTGTGTGTTCATATGCTGAAATGTTTGTTATTGTCGTATGCATGTCATTTTTAGCCATTGTGTCTACCTTAGGTTAATGATTAATTTTGTATATTATCTACAATTATGCATTGCCCTGCCTGCAGTCTCCCTTTACCTCCCCCCCCCTTTCCCCAAGTTGGCATGCATTACACTTTACTTGACAGATATTTTGGAATTTTTCTCATAGATACAAATTGTTCCTTGTTACTGTCTAATCTGTAATTCTAATTGAATTTATTCTGATGCGCACTCCTGTCTTTTTTGTAAATGATGAAAAGCAATCAGACTAAGCTATGATTTGCCATATTTGTGAAAATAAGTACAGGTTCGTAACAAGATACTTAGGAAGCGGATCACTGTTAAAATTGAACATGTTCAACCTTCAAGGTGCAATGAGGAAATAAAACTGAGGAAACAGAAGAATGATCAACTGAAAGCAGAGGCCAAGGCAAGAGGTGAGATCATTAGCACAAAGAGGCAGCCAGAGGGCCCTAAACCTGGTTTCATGGTCGAAGGTGCGACTTTGGAGACTGTTACTCCTATTCCATATGATGTCGTCAACGACTTGAAGGGTGGCTACTAAGTTAATTTTGGATGCCTTACTGTTTGGTTTATGAGTGCTCAAACACCTAAAGATTGAATTTTCATATCTCAATGTCTTCTCTTTTAGTCTTTTGTTTAGTTCAGTCATGTTTTTATAACATTAATAGACTTTGTTTTCGTCTAAATTTTGCTTAAGAAGGAGATTATTTTCTATGATGTTGCTTATTCATCTTTATTGTGCATGGATGAATGTTGATGCACTCTTGGCTGTTGGTTTGGACTTTCAGACTACCCAAAGTGATATTCACTACATAAAATCTCTTCCAGTTTTTGGGATATTGCATAGAGGGCTTGCCCATGACCAGTTGCCTTGGTGCTGTTTCGGGGTTCTTGAGATATAGTTTTTTTTTTTTTTTTTTTTTTTTTTTTTCTTTTAAATATTAATTTTCTTGCGATTTCTCAAAAGGTCAGTGTTCCTTTAATCTGTTCAATATTGCTAAACTATTGTTTAGACACATTCTCATTCCCATATGGTAAACTATTGTTTTGAACTTTGGACACAATAGGATCCTCATATTTTTAGAACGCCTTGACCTTACATTCAGTTGCTGGTATTTAATAGCTGATTGGGTTTTAAGCAAATTTGAGCTGTAGAAATGCAGTGGGGAATTTTTTTTTTTAATTAACTACATTGCATATTACAAGTAATTATAATAGTTTTAAAATTTAAATAGATGGTAAAGCAATTAATTAATCATAAATTTATTAAAATAATAATAAAAGTTACACTATTTATGAAATAATAATGTGTCCGATAAGTGAAGAGAATGAAATAATAAATGGGAAATTGTGGATGGTAATAGATCAAGAAAGATTTGTCACAACTTGCTGATTCGCACAAGTCAAATTGAATTTATTGAATTTACTTTGGTTTGTTGATTCAAGCATGTTGTCAAATTAAATGGTTCAACAATAGGAAATCGTACAAAATATCCAAAGTAAGGATAGAAATGAATTGAACTATATATCCAAAGTAAGGATAGAAATGAATTGAACTATTTATGAGTTATTCGAATTCGATCCAAACTCAGTTCGTGACTAAAATAAGTTCAAATCAAGCTTGATTTAGGGCTCATTTACATTTAGGTTCAAGTCTAGAAAAGTTCAATTCGAAGGTTCGTGAGTGGGTTCATTAAAATAATATATATATTTAATAATATTTTATTATATTTTTTTATAATATTTTATTTATTATATTTTAAAATAAAACGATATTATTTTGATTTAATTAATCTATTCACGAATTGAAATCAAATTTAAAATTTTCTTTATCAAGTCAAGTCCGAATCTGTATACAAGTTTGAATTGAGCTCGAGTTCGAGCCCCATATAAAAAACTCGAGTGAAGTATGGATAAGTTAAAATTTGGCTCGATTTAATTTGTTTTCACCCCTAATCCAAAGTTAGAGAAACAAGGAAGAATTCTCAGTTTTGTTCAATTTCCATCCACCTTGGTCGAAGTCTGACTTGAAAAAAAAAAGAATAAAAAAAAATAAAAACTATGAAATGAAATACTAATTAAATTAAGAAATACCACTGAAGGTGTATTTGCTAAAAATCCATCCCAATACAAAATAAAAAATAAAATAGTAAAAAAAAAAAAAAACTCTAATTGAGACGATATTTAAAGAAAAATAAAATTAACAAAAGGCTTCCAAAATCAAGATAAAAATTAACAAAAAACATAATAGACAAAATTTTTACTTTTACCCGTCAATTATTTCATGTATTCAATTATCAGTAGTGGTAGGCATGTGTGTTATTACTGTAATTATTTCATGTATTGTTACAATAATTAAATATATGAAATAATTATTAGTAGTGATAGGCACGTGTGTTGCACGGATAAAATACAGTAACAATACACGCTTAATAAATTATCAACCCCTAATATTCTAAAATAATTGTAAAAATAGAAATAGAGCACCTGCGGACACGCCAATATAAACTATTCTATAACGAAGAAGCTGGAAGGCAAGTCTCTTCACAAGTCTGGCGTGCTCATTGGATGAAATATAAAATTGAATAAATAAATAAGCCAAAAGGAAAAACTTAAAAAAGTCATCACAGATAAGGACTCATGAATTATAAAGGCCCGTTTGACATCAAGATAAATCTCTATAAATCTTCAACAACTACTTTACATTTAATTTTTTTGCCATCAGTAATTTTAAAAAATTCTAATATTTCGCTAAAAAAATAAAAAATCTGAAAATAAGTTAACCGAATACGTAAATTTTTTATACAATCATATTTTTCGTGTCGAAAGCTTTCAAACGAGTACCATTATTGCTATTTTTGTGAATTTTTTTGAATTCGTGAGAATGGATTTAAAAAACTATTCCCACGGTTTGCGACTTTTTAAAAAAAAAATGGCGTCAAAATTAACCCTAAATCACATTTTATCTCATTTTATCTTATTTTTTCTTACTCTAAACGGGACCAAATACATACAAACTTCTTGATAACCGGACCCATTAGAAATTTAGATTGATCATTTTTTTTTTAAATCAAAAATTTACTTAGTCCAAATTTAAGGGGGGAAAAAACAGACTCAAAATTCAAAACCCTTGAGCCCTAGCTATGGGAAAGGGCCAAACAAACATCCAATTGAGACAATTGGTTTATTCTGTGTAATCTGTTTGTTATAATATGTTCTTCATCTTCCTTCTTTGGATCCTAAAAATTTAACAAGTCCAAATTCTGCAGTGCCAAGCAGCACTGATGATGCCAGGTTGAAAACATGTGCCCAACCCATAAACAAAATTAAATATGATAAAAAAAGATCCGCCTAATTAACTTATAAATAAAAATAACTTTTATAACAAGTCTATGATTTTTAAAGTTGAAGCTTGGGACCAACATAATAATGCTAAACTGGCCTAAAAGCGTATTCTTTTAAAGTTTTTAAGAACTTTCTAACACATATTCTCATCAAATTAAGGAAGAAAAAAAAATTAGTTAGTCGTAGGCTTCTAAAAAGCTTATAAAATTGAAGTGTTCAGACTTATTTTACCTGATCAAATAACCTTGATTCTCCTTTACATTTTTTTAATTTACACAAACAGTTAAATATTTATTTTACCCGATCATGAGGGGGTTCCAAGGGACTGCAGTGAAGAAATCTGGTGTAGGGGCTGCAGTGGAAAAATGAATGGTTAAGATTTATTTGAACTTCAATAAAATGTGACCATTGACATTCCATATTAATTGTGTTCCAATCAGATTTTTTAAACTTTTATTTTTATTTTAAAAATATTTTTAATTAAAATAAATTAGAACTATTAGATTAAGTGTAAATAAATCTCAACGATTCATTTTCCACTATAACCCCTATAGTGAATTTCTTCACTGCAGTCCCTAAAACGCTCACGAGGGTCACCTTGTGATTAATCACAAAAGAATTGGACTGATCCATGGGCCGTACACTGACTAGATGGATCAATAAATAAGAGGGGAAGCCCAAGCCCCTCTAATCTGGCCCGGTGCGTAAATGTATGTACTCTGTTTGTATCTGCGTAAGACCGTTCGGTGGGTGGTTTTGCAAATCAAGTCACGCTGTCGGATTACAGTCGGCATGGTGAATTCTCTGGGTATTTTCTGGCACTTTCTCATCCAAAATTCTCTCTTTCTCTCATTTTCATTGTCAAAATTTCTCTTTTTAGTTTGTGAATTCAAATCTCGCCTCGGGGTTTAAACGGGAGCGGGGACGGAGAAAAAGAACCCCTCCGCAAACCCTCTCCGTTGACATCCCTACCGCTAAACCACGTAAAATTTGATTTGAGATTGAGAGAAAGTGATTTACATCCTCTAGTTTCTTCGAACAATAGTTTCTTGATGGTAAAGGAACCTTTAAAGCTAGTTGGTTGCAGAAAGTTCATAGATTATAGATGAATTTTCAGTTCTCATGCCTGTGGTGTGCTCCTTTTGAAAGAGGAAAGCGTGCGTGTATGGGCTAGTTGTTACCTAAATTGACTGTTGGTTGCAAGTTTCATTTGTTTTTTTATTCAATACTATGTAGAGCTTTTTTTTTTTTTTTTTTTTCCCCGGCCAAATTGCTCCTAATTATTGTCAAACTTGAAAAATCGACTCTTCTAGTATTAGTTATGTTCCCGTAATCCATTTGTACGTTACCATTGATCATGTACATGCACTGATATGAACTATGCAGTGTTATTTTAGGGATCATCCCACAAGTTTTATTGAAAATGTTTTCCTTTTGTGGAAAGTGTGACTGATGGATGGACAGTAGTTTCCATTTTCAGTCGCAAGTGTCTTTGATGTATTCTAATAATCCTTGTGAAAATTGTTTGGCTATTGAGGATTATGAATTAATTCACGTACATTTAAATCTGAAATTCAATATAATTTCCATTTTCTCGCATTAGCCAAGCATTCCGCACAAGGTACTAAAACTTTGTTTCAGTCAAAATTTTAGTGGTACTTACGCCGGCATCAAACCTTATGCACAGTATCACTAAAATTGGCATTTCTGTTGATGATTTACTAGTACACTTGATTAATAGTATGTTTCTTTAACTTTGTCGGCCTCCTTTATTTTCAGATATGTGAATATGAATGGAAAAAACACTACTTCCCCGCTGAGACGCATTTTAGTGAATTGTGCAGCCCAGGTTTGTTTTTTAATAGTATATCAGTCAACTTTTGATCTGATAATCTTTTCAGGCTTTAAACATTTGGAATTTCTTGGTAGCACACTTATGCGTCAATATACTTGTGGATGTAGAGCTGAGTGAGAGCGTAAGAAATATAGAATCTCTTTTTCCTTTTTCTCTATAGTGGATCGGTGGACGCAGGTATGCTGTTGAAAATTGAAATAGGAAAGGAATGAATTTAGTTTTGTAATGGACTTGGATTTACATTCAACGTTGGTACATACATGTTATTATAAGCATGGAACAAGCACTAGAACTTGCAGTAGTATGTTCACCCACTAGTATTGTATACGGTATAACATTAGCACAATTAAACAAAGTTATTACATTGACATTGTCTTGGCTATCCATAATTTTTACGTTCAACATACGAAAAGATTTAATTAGGTCGTCAAGCAATTGCATTCTCTAATCTGTTTTGCACGTTAACTTGTATCATCAAGCGCTTCGTAGTTTTAGGTGGCATTTTAACCACAAAAGTTCGCCTCCTGTGGTTTGTTCAATACACTTCCACTCATGATTGCATGCACTTGCACATGCATGTTACCACTTCCTTATTTTTCAAAAAAAGAAAAATAAATAAATAAAATCAAATAATGTAACCACTTTCTTCTATACTTTGATGTTTGAACAAGTCTACAATATATCCTAGCTGGTTTCTCTTGAATATTTACACTAGGCTTGCCAATATTGTAGTGTTTAACAACAATGATCATGTTATGATGGGAGGGACTAGCTCAAGTGGAAAAGGCACCCCACTTAAACCAAAGATCATGGATTTGAGTCATCCCAACCCCTTCACTTAATAAATAATAGTTATTTATTAAAAAAGGAAAAAAACATTGATCATGTTGTCTCCCTTTTATGTTCATATTATTGGTTGAGCGTTTGAACTTGATTTAAGGCCATAATGTATTAATTACAGACTCAGTTTACATTAAATGGGATGCTTTATTTATGGAATCATCTAGGGTTTTGAGAGCCTGAGTTGTGTGGTGGCAAGGATTTCTTTTCTTGTTTCCCCCCTTTTGGCAAGGTTGATTTCTAAAACAATTCACAGTTCTTGAAATACATCGTTTTTTGTCAAAGGTAATGGTCATCGCATATCAAGAGCCTGGTTGCCAATGGATATAATAGTGTGGAGGATTGTAAGATGGAGAAGAGCATGAAAGATTGTCCCTTACTTTTTAAAATGAGCAACAAATTATCAAATAAAGGATAGTAGTATGAAAACAAAGAGGACAAGAAGTCGACAGAGGAGAAAAAGAAAGAAACAAAATAGAGGCTACAAAGGCAGGAATCCTGAGTCTAGATGCAACATTCAATCCACTTGTCCTTAATGAGGAGTAGAGAAGAGTGATTAAGTCCACAGAGAATCCAAAAAACTAATTCCTAACACCCCAAAAATTTGTGATCAGCATATCATAGCAATTTTGGGGGCAAGCCTAATAATCACCCCTGAGTCCCAACAGAGAATATTTTACCTATAACCTCAAGCCAACACACAGTGCAAGAACAAATTATTGACAATTTCTATAGGGATGGCAACGGAGCAGATCGGAGGCGGATATAGCAATATTCGAATCCAAACTCCAAACTCTTTGTTCGCCTCTGAATTTGCCCCGAATTCTAGATGGATATTTTTTTTGGACCTTCATCCCCGCACTAAACGAAGAACGGATATATCCTTGGATTTCCAAAAATGCGAACTCTTTGTCCGTCTCCAAATTCACCCCTAACTTGATACATGACTTGATTGCATATGTAACCTATATTACTACCAAATAATTCATCTCTAAAATCAAAATAATGCATAAACATCATCAAAATAATAATTCACCAAAGCAATACATAAACATCTCCAAAACTAACATTTTACCAAATTACCATTTCACCAACTAATATATAATAAAGATACACAATTCCAAAGTATCGACATTGTCCCAATTCAAAGTAGCAAATACAAAATATGATAGCTCATAACATAATTATTAATCCCAATTTCATGAATTTGCAAAAAGCATCCATACATACTTTGGGAATTTGGGACTATTCAAGTCTGTTTGGGTAGTTTTCGGGGCAAATTAGGACGGATTGGGGTAGATTCAGATTGGATATCAGATTTGGGGCGGATCGGAGTGGAGGTAGTCCCATCCCCATATCCGATTCCAATATCCAAAATTTTGTTTTAAATTAAATCCAAATCCGATCTGATCTGATCTCCCAAAAAAATCCAAATCCTACATCCATTCGGCCCGAGTAATGGATCGGATTCGGATGGGTCGGCCAAGATTGCCATCCCTAAATTTCAACATTATCTTTACACATACAGCACCAGTTAGGTTGGAGAGAAAACAAAGGCCTTATTTTCTGAAGCATGCACAAAATTTGCCATGGAAAGTATAATGGTTCCACAGGTTGGTCAAAGAAAGCAGGAAAAGGATCATTCCAAAGGCTTGTTATCTCAGCGTAAATGGTGGTTAAATTCTCTTTCTGATTGATATTAAACTTTCACAATCAATATCTGTGATTGATGTTGTAACCAATTGGTTAAAAGAGAATTTTAATTGTAGGAGCTAAAATGAAGTAAATTATTGTACACAGTGAAATTGTTTTCATACTCCTTGGCTGTTATGGGCTTTTACACTACTAAAAGCATTTATGTTTGGGTTGCTGTTAAAAGCTGCTTAGTGCCTTGTTATTGTGATGATAGTTGTGTCTCTGCAGGCAAAAGAATATGGGAGTTGTGTAGCAACAAAAGTTCCACAAGTTGAACGAGACATGTGCTTGAAGGAATTCCTCGCATTAAGGAATTGCATGCAAAATACGGTATTATATATTATTGGATCAGTTATTTGTTTTAGTTGGCAAAGGAAAAATAATTTCTTGCTACTGTCTTTTATAAATAATGTCTTTCTTATTATCTTTTCCTTTATAGCTCAGAAGAAATGCTTAAGTTTGTGGCCTTTACTAGTATGGGTTATAGGATCTCAGGGGTTTTATGCGGAGCACACAGAAAAAGGTTAGGCATATCAATGGAAAAGGGTCATTATTATTTATCAAGAATGAGGTCCTTTCAACTCTCATATATTTGTTGCTATAACTGATTCAATTTTTTCTCTTTTTTCAGCACAATTGTTGCTCGCAAGTTGGCTTGGTTTTTATCTGCTCTTGTGCTTCTTTTACCCTGCTGATTCAAGTTTGTGAAGCAAGGAACTAAGAACTAGAACTAAGAAACATGTTCCGGCAGGCATCAAGTTCTCAGACTAGTATTGGTTTTAGTGGATCTGGTGCTCTTTCACATGTTTATATTCAATATCCACCTTTAAGATGTAGCATTCCTGGAGCAAGAGGTTTATTTTATGATGATGCAACTAAGTTACTAGTCTCACCAACATCTGATCAGGTACGTGGTAGATAAGAAAATATTGATATGAATTGTCTTTCAATGTATACATTTAGTTTTCGTATATAAGTTTTTCATCTTTGCCTTTTGAACTACATGGAATTCTTTTGTTTTTCAGGTCTTTTCATGGAAAACTTCCCCCTTTGCTGCTCTTGTTGTTTCCACCTCTGATTCAATTAGCGAAGGGCCAATTTTATCAATTCGATATTCTTTAGATGCAAAAGTTTTGGCAATTCAACGATCAAACCATGAGATTCAATTTTGGAATAGGGAAACAGGGAACACTTTTAGTCAGAAGTGTAGGTCACAGACGGAGAGTATTCTGGGATTTTTTTGGACTGATTGTCCTACTTGTGATATTGTATTTGTAAAAACCAGGTATGTGGATGAAGAAATTTCCTTGTGTGTTTTGCTAGTTACATCTTTAGTTTGAATCTACATTAAACCTCAATGTGATTGGAAGTATTACTTAATACGCATGCTATCAAAATTTTACTTATCAAAAAAACTAAAAATACTTCTACCATATATATCTTATAGAATGGGGTATGAAACACTTAGACATGGTGATATTACTTCTATCATTGATGTATAATATCTTGCATGGGCTATGAAATCCTTAGATATGGTTCCATTACATTTGATTGCTGCCAATATTTTCACCATGTATCATGGTTTTTTCCTTGTCATCTGCCTGGTCTTTTTATTTTTTCGCTTCTTGCTGTTTGCAATTTGTGTGGTTCTATTATCTTGGACACACCATTTTCCAAATGACTGGTTTGGTCTCCCACTGTTCTGGTTCTGCGTGGTTAAATTATGATGGACTTGCATATTATTTTCTTCGCATTCTAAACATTTTAGTTCCCCCTACAGTGTTAGTTGGACTCTTCTGAGTTGTGTAGCTAGGAGAGTGGCTTTTGAAGACGACAACCCACTGTTAACTTGCACATGAGCTGAAAACGTACTCCCCCTTGTTCTCTCTCATGATATGCAGTTGTAAACAATTTTCCTTCTTTGAAAAAAAAAAATTGGACTTTACTAACCCTTTGAGATACTGACTGTCAAGAGACCTTCATTGTTGTTTGTAGGATAGAGAGGACATGAATGTACCTCATGCAACGCTGGTGTATTTTGATACAAAATCATTTGTTAGACTCTATCTAGGTTTGAGCGATATTTAGGCAATACAATTTCGTGGCTAGATGCAAAAAATACTTTCTTTTCTCAGTGATGTACTGTGGATGGTTAGCACCTGTACCTTTTTTAGCTGCTCTGTTTGTGGGGTCTCTGATAATGAATATTCACATGAGGGAGGAGAAAAACAGTTTAGTGTTTATCTGCTGAAATTGATATATACCTTTCTATCTTATGAATAGGTTCAATGAATGTTCCAGTGGAGGCTTCAGCCAGTGATAGCTTTGTATTAAGTGGAAATCCTTTGTTCATCATTAACACGAAATATTTTTGCTATTAATGGAAGAAACCTTGTTAACAGGAAATTAAATTTCCTTTCTGTGAACTTTCCAGAGAGACTAGATCGCAATACTAGTGGAATAATAATTCTAATGTTTCTGTTGTAAAAGAGTAAAACACACGAACACATAAGCGTAACATGCCAAAATGGTGTTTAATTAATTAATCATTTGGATTTCATACATTTAGATATATTTCTCTTATATTTGTAAATATTTATATGTATTTTCATATTTTTGTGACACTTTCAAAATGTTTCCAAGACATTTTTCGAAACGTTCCAAAATGGTTTCATTTCCATGTTAACTGAAGCAAAAAATTAATCCTTGGCCTCTTTTGGGGGTTGGGGTAGAAAGATATGGAGTTATTATATGAAACCTTAGCAATGGCTCTGCAGTTGTTCTCCAAGTTGAAAGGACATTAAATACAGCTACTACTACCAGTGTTCCAGTTCATCGATATATTTGTGTAATAGTACAAAATAAATAATTTTGTTCTCTGCTTATATCATTATTATTATTCATGAAACGACTACCTGCTTTTTTTACCAAGTTCCACTTCACTAATGGTGTTTGATCACAGTGGGCTTGATTTGTTCTCCCTTGATTCTGAGTTGAAATCGCTCCATTTGGTTGAGACAAAGAAATTTAATGTGAGCTGGTATGTCTATACACATGAAAGTCGCTTGGTTCTTCTTGCTTCTGGAATGCAATGCAAGAGTTTTACAGGATATCAGGTAAAACTATTGCTTCTTTCAAAATTGTAATCCTCTCATTTCGAAAGTGATTCTCTCAATTCCTTTCTGATCTAAGCTTTGTTTGGCCTTGTATAAATTATGAATCTGGGATTGAGATGCAGAACCTGTTTTGGCTTATATCTGTTGTCCTAGGAGCATTACTAATGCATGATAGGTTTCCAGTTTTGTTGCATAGACAGCATATACTCCAGATTACAATTTTAATCTTATGAAGTCGTTTTTGTATGTTTTGGACAATTGAAGAGTTCATTTAAGCAGTGAGTCTTATTCCACTCAAGACGTGTAGGAGATCCTGTAACTGTTTCCTAGATCCAGATGTTTTTAAAAGTAAATGCAATTCTTTCATTTGTCTATTATTATAGACAATCTCGTCCGCATTAATTAGCTATTGATTTTGAACTTGAACTCTATTTATGATTCATTGTTTGTATCTCATTGGGCCTAAATATACATTTGTTGTATTGCTTTTATATATTTTCCCTCCCATTAGCATGTAATTGGATATGGGATATCTGGAGATATGCGTTATATAAGCTTGGATACGAGTGTTGTATGTGTGTTTTAGTGTCAGATTCATCTGAGTCTTGTGTCTAAGAACATCACAACGTAGTCAGATATCATATTGATTTGAGTTATACTGTTTTTAGGTTGAAATGGTTCACAAACTAACAGAATTTTTTGCGCATGAAATGGGAGGTTTATGCATGGTTACTGGGTGAACTTGACTACTTAGGCATACTTAGTAAATGCATGAGATGTGGGAGACATCCAATATCTTTAGTTTGAGTGTTGTGTGTCTCGTGGATTCTTCAAAATTTTGGATGATTCCATGTGACATTGATGGGGAGTAAGCATGATATGCCAACTGGATTTGCAGCTTTAGCAGCAGAAGAAAGAAAAATGTCCGCTTGCTACCTTCCTGCTGAAACATATTTTGTTTGTTTGCAAAATTGCAAATTTTCTGGGGAAAGGGTGAATGGCTTTGGATATTTTGTTCATCTGCTTTCACTGCCTTGAGATTCTTTCTTATGTTAGTTTGACTTGGTTTATTCTTCTGTTTAGCTTTCATCTGCAGGTATTATTCGCTTGCCAAAGTTTGAGATGGCAATGGCTAAATCTGAGGCAAACAGTAAGCCTGTCCTAGCTGCTGAAGATGTCCATATTGTGACCGTGTAAGGTTTAGGTTTTTATTTTTTTTAATTTTCATACCTTGACATCTTTTCACAGCAGAGTTGAAGTTTAACCAAAAATTATTTCCAAATCTCTTGTCAATTCACAGCTATGGTAGAATATATTGCTTGCAAGTTGATAGAATTGCAATGCTACTACACTCGTATAGGTTTTATCGCGATGCAGTTGTACAACAGGTAAACTCTTCCTTTTGGTCCCTCAAATTTTTGGTACATTATAGTTCAATTACAGGGAAATTGATCCAGTGGTGAGTGGAGCATTCAAATTAATATACCTGTTAGGTGTGTTCACCATTTGGATCTGCTCTTGATAAGAAATATCAATAGAAACAAAAATTCAGATGTTGATTATGAAGTTGAGGACATTCTTTTGTAAAATTTTAATATACTAGGGGCTGAAGTTATATGATGGTCTTGAATGTTTTTTTTTTTTTTTTTTGAAAAAGATGATGGTCTTGAATGTTAATCTAATTCTGATATTGTCTTTGAACTGCACCAATTAACTCTGCCAAAAATAAAATAAAAAAAGGCTGCTGAAACAGCTAAGATATTATTATTTTCCAGGCTAGGTCCAATGACATTAAGTAATCTGCGAAATTGATATAGGGATCTTCCTAAAGCTCATATGTTTTGGCCTGTCAATAGCTTTTGGTTTTTATCTCATGCCACACCCAAGGGCTAAGGTGCAATACACAGAGTCCATGTTGGTGCGTGGGTAATTGTGTCTGTCTGATCATAAATTGGTAGGATAATGGAAGTTGTGATCTGTTTGTAAACTATTGCTAAGTTGTGGAAATTTGAATGTGATCTACCCTATTTGAATATTTATCTAAGATATGGATATGTTACTTCTGAAGGTTTCATAATTTGTTTGAGACTGTCCCTTGACATGCTTGTCTTCATTGAGTCTCTGTAGAGAAAACTTTCTTCCAGAATTTTGTTACAAGCGAAGCATTGTTCCCCTTTTTCATGAATAAAATAATTTTATTGAAAACAGCATTAGGCCAATGCCAAACGACAGAGATACAAGCCTACCCTTCCCTCTATCATTCTCTCAGCAAAAATAGAACCGGATTCCAAATTAGACTTTATACCTCCCGTCCTCCAGCTATACAAACTTTATGCCTCCCTTGACATGCTCCCTATGGGTTAATAATGATCTTATTTTTCCATTTTCAGGGTTCATTGCCAGTTTATTCAAGCAGGATTGCTGTGAGTGTGGTTGATAATGTTTTGCTTGTTCATCAAGTGGATGCAAAGGTTGTTATTCTGTACGACGTGTTTTCAGATTCCCGAGCACCGATTTCTGCTCCACTTCCTCTTTTGTTGAGAGGTTTTCCTAGGGCCATCAGTCCATCTCAATCAAGTATTAGAGATGCTGAAAAATCGGAGGCAAAAGAGTTAAGTGATACTGAAGCAATCATCTATGGAGATGGCTGGACTTTTCTTGTTCCTGATCTCATATGTGATGCTGCTAATGGACTTTTGTGGAAGATCCATTTGGATCTAGAGGCAAGCTTTTATCTTTATACTTGTGGCATATTTTTTATGATATTATCTTTTATTCTTGAAGCAAATGTCTCCTTCCCTTTCCAGGCTATTTCTGCAAGTAGCTCAGAAGTACCATCAGTGCTAGAATTCTTGCAGCGACGTAAGTTGGAGGCATACAAGGTATTGGCAATCCACTTAACACTTTTATGGTATCGACAGTTTCTTATTTTCTTTAGGGGACAATGGATAAGGTTTCAGTTTGTCCTTCCATGGTCCTGAAGAACACATCCATCGATTAGAGTGTAGTGATTGTGTAAATTATTGTCATTCTTGAAATAAAGCTGCTAAAATTGAATGCTTTAGTTTTAGGATTTGTTACGATGATTTTATACAGCATTGAATTACTAGTGGGTTTTATTTTATTTCCTTTTTGTTGTCCTAATGTCCTTTTAAGGACGTCAAGTACCCTTCTGCCTTCAGATATGGTTGTCATGCAATGTCTTTGCCTTTTCAGGCTAAACAATTATGCTTGGCAATAGCACGTACTATTATTCTAGAACGAAGACCAGTACCCATGGTTGCTAGGGCAATAGATATATTAACTACAGCCTACTCGTATTCAATCAAAATGGGAAGTTATTCTAAGGGAATGAAAGTAGAGAAGAGTTCAACTTCTGATGTTCCACAAGTGAATAGACCTGGTATTGTTGCCGATGATTCTGCCAGCAGAGCAGATGCCTATGGGAAATCTGTCAAATCTGAAGCTGCTAGTGGAGTGCACAATGAATCTGTCAATAGATCTTCAACTTCCTCAGCTTCAGACTCTGAGGATAATATTAGCATTGGACCACAGAAAACCAGCCCAGGTGATGTGCATTCTTTTGGTGGTAAAATGGACAGTGAAATTTTAATGGCTGATGAAACCCATAATGCTAAATTTCAATTGCCTTTACAATCTCAACTTCTTGGACCAGGTAATAACCCACTGAACGCCAATGTTGCCGACCATCAGGAGTCTCAAGTTACTTCAGGTGCAATTTCCCCGGATGAAATGTACAGCTTTGTATTCGCTCCTGTGGAGGAGGAGATGGCAGGAGACTCTTCTTACTTGGTTGCTATCATTATTGAGTTCCTCCGCAGGTATAAAATTATCTGTTTTTAGTAGTACAATAAAGATAAAACATGTCAAATGAACCACATAGCCTGCTTAAGCTGTGTTTTATTGTTGCATCTAAAATTCTAAATCTTTTAACCCAAGTTGTTATCAGACATTAAATCATTGGATGCTCCACTGACACGTTGAATGGGTATCTAATGTAAACTTTTTTTAGAATCAGGTACCTTTTGACATTGGTTAGACACTAAGAACACAGAAAACTTGAAAAAACTTAAAATCAAATATGTCATTGGATAGAATTAAGAGTATTTTTTTTCCCCTCAATTGTATAGATGGGTTAAAGTGGGTTTAGATCCGGATATTGAACCTTTTGTGTGCTTTGTTGAAGGTTCATACATATGCTTCTTACGTGATCCCTAAAATATCTCTCTATTTTTGGTGTTGTAGTGCTAATGTGGAAAAGATAAGAACACATCCAAATATTTATGTGTTGACCATACAGCTGCTAGTCCGCGGTGAACGATATGCAGAATTGGGGTTGTTCATCATAAACAAGGTTATCCCTCCCTGTTCTTCATAAATTTGTATGCTTGGTCACAATAAATCTGCTGTTTTTCTTCCCACATTTGATGCGGAGTTTGAAAGTTCAATCCTTTGCAGATTCTTGAACCCGCAAAAGAAGTTGCATTGCAACTACTGGAGTCAGGTCGTCAGAATAGCCAAACAAGGAAGTTGGGTCTGGATATGCTAAGGCAGCTCTCCCTTCATCATGACTATGTTTTGTTGCTGGTGCAAGATGGTTACTATCTTGAAGCTTTACGCTACGCACGGAAGAACAAGGTACACAGGGGAAAGAATCTAACAATTTATGCAAAATTGAATTTCAGTTTTTCATTCATTCTTCCATGATGATTACTTACATGGTTCAAATATATATTGTGTGTTGTATTTTGCTCCTTGATAGAATGGGCTATCTAATTTATGTTGAAGTAAATAAAGAACTCTTGTGAGAAAACGGGAACATTAGGATCCGTTTGGTAGTGCTTGTTTTGGGTCCCTTTTTCATTTTGCATTTTTTAAAACAATAAAAATAGCGAACAACACATTTGGCTACTCATGTTTTTAAAACCTATTTTAGAAACTAGAAAACAGGTTTACACATATAAAATGCAAAATGGCTAAAAGTCATTTTATGTCTTTTTGACCCAAACATAGAGAATTTTAAAACATAGAAAATAGAAAATGTCAAGCCAAATGCGTTTTTAATGTTCTTAGAACATGAATCTCAAAATAGAAAACTGAAACAAAAAACAAAAATAGAAATGCAAATCAAATGCCACCTTAGATGCTATTCGGACGCAAGTCCTCTACTTCCTTTTGATCAAATGAAAAAAGTTTTTTTTTTTCAATTGATAAATTAAAATTTGAATTTGGGTTTTCCATTCATTCTTCCATGATGATTACTTACCTGGTTCATCTATGTATATATATATATATATATAATGTGTTGTGCTTTGCTCGTTGATAGAATGGAATCTCTAATTTATGTTCAAGTAAACAAAGCACTCTTGTGGGAAAACTGGAAACTTTAGATATTATTCAGACGCAAATCCTCTACTTCCTTTTGATCAAATAAAAAGTTTTTTTTTCCCGCAATTAAATTCTATATTTTGAGTATTTGGTACCAAAAAAAAAAAAAGAGTGGAGCTGTGAAAAAATTCCAATTTGCGATTTTTTGTGAGGTATTGTAGTTTTTGTTATGGGTACAATTTGCATGAGTTTAAGGTTATTTCACTACAAATATGGGGTGGGTTTCAGGTCAATACAGTCCGGCCTTCACTGTTTCTTGAAGCAGCTTATGCTTCTAACGACTCGCAACATTTAGCTGCAGTTCTGAGATTCTTTTCAGATTTTATTCCTGGGTTTAAAAGTACTTCAGATTACAGTACGTACTGCCGCATTCTTGCTGATATGAATTCTTCTGTCGCTGCTTGAGGTGTCCAGTAATTGATAATTGATGCGCCAAATTTGAAGTCATAGTTCCTGAAATACTGAGAAAGGAATCACTGTG
This sequence comes from Vitellaria paradoxa, assembly GCA_019916065.1. Lineage (NCBI taxonomy): Eukaryota > Viridiplantae > Streptophyta > Magnoliopsida > Ericales > Sapotaceae > Vitellaria > Vitellaria paradoxa. Next base: position 56,847,035 of record CM034235.1, on the reverse strand, counting down.
AAAACTTGTGATAAAAATAAGGAATTCAAAATTTCTCTCATAGCTGTACTTTTGATGACAATGTTGCGTGAGTATTAGGCACGAAAAGGTCGAATCAGCTTCATTTTGTATGGTTGGTGTTCTGCTCGTAAACTTTTACAGTTTTACATCTTGTGTATTTTTTCCCCGCTTTTTTCTTAAATTAAAGATTTATCTGATTGGTGCACTTACATTCCATGTTTCTTGCTAGAAAATATTTGCTTCAAGATTGACTTAAAAAGTAATATTGGCATGCCAGACCATATCTGTGGAAGAAATTCTTTAGTCGGGGAAATTGTTGGTGAGAAAGTGTCGTTGAATCTAGTGAAAAGGTTGAATCTAGTGAAAAGGTAACGATCAACTTGGATGATTTGACAGAGAAACCAGTGGGGAAGAGCATAGATCAGGTAGAGAAATAAGTTCTCAACTTCGAGGTGGGAGAGGGTTTGTATTGCATTACACGAGATCATTGTTCTATATGAATTTATGAAATTGCATTTTTTGCTTCTGGCAGCAAACAATGTTGCTAATGGGCATTTGGTTCTGGGTGGAGCAACCACTGAAGTCCTAGCTGGGATGGGGGAGAGGAATCCCATATGGAGTTTTACTCCAGTTGCTACATTTTTGCAGTATATGCATTATCATCATTATGGGACTTCTGAACTTTAATATTGAAATAGGATCAAAAGCATGATGCAGTATAGAAAACAAAGTGTTTGTTTGGTTGTAAAAGAGTTTACAGGATGCCACCGACGAACTTTTATTTGAAAGCATTTACGCTGCAATCGCTTTTATTTCTATTGTAGTGTTACATTTTAGAATCCTCCTAATAACGTATATACTTCAAAAAAAAAACTTACCTATTGAGGCAAAAAAAAAAAAAACTCTCCTACATGGCATAGTATTAGGCTAGGGAATCTGGCTGCCTCTTTTTTCCTATTTTTTTTTTTTTTAACCTCCCTGGTTCTTTAGGCTCTTAGGCCCATTCGTATTCCTGGATACCCACAGAGGGTCGTTTATTGGATTTTGGCGAAGGGACTAAAGGGAGAATGGAGCAGAGGTGCTAACTAGAATCTTGCTTGTAATGGATTTGAAGTAATCCCTTGCAGGGCCATTGCTGAAATATAAATTTAAGCACATAAATTACACTTTGTACCTGTGCATTTTATATTGTATATCACTTGTGGTCCATCTGCTTTTAATTATAGTTGTTAACCCTTACAGTCTACTTATCATTTGACCATTCGTTTAGCAATAGTTAGTAAATGTGATGAAAATTGCTGGATGTTCGATCATTGAAACTTGACATGGTGGCAATTGACTTCAGATCCTCTGTACCAAATTTTTTTTTCAAATATCTATCCCATTATAAATTTACATTAGTAAAGTGACCGTTTAAATTATTAACTAATGCACACTTATAATGGCGCATGAATTTGGGACAAAAATTTGTGTCAGGGAATCACTTCTCGTGGCAATTTTTGTTAAATAAAATTGACAAAAAGCCACAAATTAAAACTTGATCATGAATATAAAGGGTCCCGATTCAAAGTAGAGTGAACAAAGTTAGATTTGAAAATAAAAAATAAGAGTGTAAAGTGTAATTTACCCAATTTAAGCTATTTAATATGCAACCTAGATTTCGAAAGTTAGGAATCATAATTTTATCAACCCCTGATGCTTCAACTACCTTGCCCCATTGGTCTGGTTAGGTTCATTCTAGTTTCTCCATCACAATTTGCAGAGGCAATTTCTTAATGATTGTACTGTGCATTGCACCAACCCAGAACTCAGTAGGCTGCCCTTAATTTGAGTTGACCGTATATGGGGTGGTGCCTGGTATTAGTTTCTCTACTTGCATATAACAGATTGTTTACATCTGATTTTTTTATACTTCACAATGCTAAAGTCTTGTGCATCAAGTTGCTCTCTTTTTTTTTTTTTGGTGACATTTGGGGTAGTAATTAGATCGTATGAACTCTTCTTCTGGTACGTGGAAGTCCGCAGCCGCTTCCCCATAAAGGGCGCGCTCAGGGAGAAGCACGCTCTGTGACCCTAGCCGGCAAAGGGCCACTAAAGGTAAACCAGTCTAGGCAAGTCCTGGCTGACCGGCTCGACCGAGAGAATTTTTAGAAGCCCGCCACAATAAACGGTAGATTGTCCTCCCGAAGGAGAATTGAACGGTAGATTGTCCTCCCGAAGGAGAATTGAACTTGAAACCATGCGGATCAAGCCCTTTAGTCGCTCCCGAACCCCACTCGGACACCCCGAAGGGTAGATCATATGAACTCTTGTTAAGAGATAACATGGATCGGTTGAAAGTTTCTTACAAGTCTAGTTATACAAAGGTTCAAACTAAATACATATTCTCTTTAAGTCTGCTGCAATTGTGGACTTGGAGTAATGAAAAGATTTTGTTATGTTGCAACTTGGGGGTTACGAGTTTAAATTTTGTAAACAGTGTTTTTAGAAGCAGGGGTAAGGTCGGATATATTTGGCCTTTCTCAACTGCCCTTCTCTAGGTATGTTCCATACTTAGGTTTCAATTACTCTAATATGGGCTTGTCAATAGGGCGGATGTGGATTTGATCTGAACTAAATCCGTCAGATCTAAATCCAATTACAATGAATCTGATCTAGATCCAAAAATAATTAGATCTGATTTATAAGATTCAGTTTAAATTCATATACCTAACGAATTTAACTTATTTTGAAAAATAATTTTTTTCTAAATCATAATTTCATAATTTTTCTCAAATTAGCGCTCCTCGGTCTCTTCTTCTCCACCAAATCCGATCCAAAAGAAACAAGGTATCCAAATTCTAAACCACTCTATTTTATGTATACCTAACCACTCATCTCTTGCATCTCGAGTTTCAATTTCAAGCTAAGCTGTTGATTTCTTCTATACTGTTTCTAATTGGATAGAGATGATCGTTTCAATGCCAGTTTGTTTTTTCTATTTTAGATCTGTAGTAACTTTTCACTGAATGTTTGTAATGAATCACCTTGTAATTGTGATGGCCGTCTATTTTTGTGAACAATTTGAGCTAAAAAAATGTTTCTATCAAGAGAGAGAGCGCATGGAAAGCATGGCCTATACATGTAATTGTATATATATTATAATTATCTAAATAATTATTCATGTATACTTCATATATATGTATATATAGAGAGAGAAAGTAAAATAGTTTATTAATTAATTTTATTTCAAGTAAATTTTTTTATTTTTTAAATATTTTTAAAATTTTAATTTTTTATTTTTAGATATTTTATTTTTAAAAATAATGGGTCTGACGGATCATTCGGATCCAAATTTATTAATTTTTGAATCCAACATATCTAAATCCATTGGGTCACGAATTTAATTAAACGGATTTGATCCAACATTATTGAATCTAGTCTAGATTGGATCTTGACCAAATCTAACCCAGCGTACTCAACTACTTGAAACTGACTCTTTTCAAACAGTCCATCCATGCAAGAGCTTGGTTTCTTTGATCTTAAAATGATGCTGTTTCAAAAGCTAATTCCTAGAATTGATGATTAATTAGCTGAGTGCCGTGGCTAACTGTGCTATAATTTTCTCCCCAGTCACACCAAAGGAGATCGTTAGTTTATTATTATTCTTAGTACAGTTGTTGTTAGATGGAACAGTCCCTGTTAAAATCCTTGATGAGACTCTCTCTCTCTCTCTCTCTCTCTCTCTCTCTCTCTCTCTCTCTATGTGTGTGTGTGTCTGTGTCTGTGTCTGTATACTCGTGCATAATTGTGTGGCTTGTGTACTGATAACTAAGCAATGTCCGAGAAGTCTGTCTCTCAACAAATTCGATTGATGTCACGGCCCAGCAGTGTGGTTGAACCTGATAAATTATGATGTAAGGTATCTTTTATTATGATGGACCAGCTTTTGAATGCTTTATATATCAAGTTTGGTGAATAATACATCGTCATTGATTATGTTTCTATAAACCGACTTAGTAGTTCATTACGCTGTTATTTTTGTTTGGCCTTCTCTTTGAAAACAAAAGGATTAGTGGGTCATGCACTGAACTGGTATTGATGTTACAACTTCTCTTGCTGATTTGTTTATGCTTTGACAAAATGATTAATTGCAGTGATTAGGTAGTTTCAACGATTACTGGTAGAATTTGAACTTTTACGAGAAGGCATTTTGGGAATTTTTTATTTTTTATTTTTTAGTAGTTTTTGTGTTTGGGAAGAGACAACGATTAACTTTTTAATAGTTGGTTTTTTAGTTTTTTTGTTAATTTAATGTATTTGCTTTCAATGGTTTAAAAAATTAAAATATAAAAGGATAATTTTTGTCATTAAAAAAAAAAACTTAAAAAGTTAGATAGTTAAAAATTAGCTTTTAACTAGCGTAACAAAACAGACACTTAAGGGAAGTAATTGATAATGTTAGCTACGTAGTGACATGGGATGGCCGTATTGGATTTCATGAAGTGATTCTTTAGTTTCACGAGTTTCCTCCAGGAATGATGTTTTGATTTAATTTGAGTCTCGCGTTTGGGAAGTTTACCGGTTCCTGATTATTTAGGTAGCTTTTGGCTTATCTTTCAGTTTTTTATTTTTGTTTTATGCGTTAAAAATCTCAAAAAGAGGAAGCAGAAAATGTTCTGATTTCTTTATTTTGAATTAAAAATTTTTAAAATGATTTTTTGTCATTTTTTATTTTATGTGTAAATTTATTTTCTGTTTTCTAAAACAAAATTTAAAAATACAAGTAACCACGTGAGTTTTAAATTTTTTTTTTTAATTTTCAAAAACACAAAATGAAAAATGAGCTCAAAACAGAAAATAGAAAATAAAAATAAAAAATAAAAAATAGAAAAACAAACTAAATAACACTTTAATTTTTTATTTTTCCTGACCATGTTACATTTCAAGTCATGAAGATAAAAATATCAAATTAACCAAAAAATTTAAAAATTAGTCACTAAAAAATTAGTTTTTTTTTTCTTTCTCAGATACCAAAAACAAAAGCTAGCTTTTTTTTTTTTTTTTCCTTCTTTTTTTTCTTTTAAAATTAAGCCTAAGTAAAAGATTAATAATAATAATTAACATGTTTCGTGTATTGGACGTATATAAATGTGTATAGGCTTCATTTGAAGCTCTCCTAAAAAAAATAAAATCTTACAAATCTCTACAAACACGAATTACGAAATAATAAAATTTAAATTCTTCACTCATTGTATAAATTACGAGATAATTACTTTTATATTTTTATACTATTTTACACAATTTTATATAACTCCAAATAACCCATATACAGTACATTGGCAAAGATAGTGGTTGAGAAAGAAGAATGCTCCAGTCACCACAAACAAAACCTCTGCGTGTGCGTGCGCGTGCGTGTCATATTTGGGGTCCAAATGGAGGATGTTGCTATTGTAATCTAGCAATCGGAGCTCATCTTTTTGCTGCACTAAAAGTATTTCCATTTGGACTTTTTTTTTTTTGGAAGATATAAGTTAGGTTATATATTTATTTATTTATTTATCGAATAAATTATTATTTCAAGTTTGTTTGTTTGAAGATAACTTTCTGTGCCATTAATTTCATATACCTGGTGGTTTGTTGTTTTTGGTTGGGTCTCTCTGCGGTTATTCTAAGTACTTTGGTCTCTAATTTTATTTTTGATGAGCAAAAGAAAACACCAAAGTATATTTTTCAAAATTACAATGATGTCTACTTATTTATTAAATATTTTAGAATACACACATGAATAAGGAGTGTTTGAATTCTCAAAAAATACCCAAAAAAAATTATTAACTTTTTTTAATTAAATTTTATAATGTGTTATTTTTACACTAATTTTTATTTTATTTTTTTTAATTTTTCACAAACCAAACACCATTTATATCAAACTTCATGAAATTGGTTGTAGTGATGTGAGACAGGTCACACAATGCTCAACCAGAAAAAGTAATCCTAATTAAAATTAATAACAATAATAATAATGCCTTTTCAATATAATATTTTTTTCCAAACAACTTCCAACATGTGAGAGACACCTCATCAGATACTTTTGACAACTATTTTTAATTTCTGTCTCTACATATATATATATATATATATACACAAACACATTTTATATACATATCTCTCCTAATCATGGTGACTTTTTCTCTAATCTGATTTCAAGTACCAAAATAAGTTATCTTCTGTTAAACAAACACCCATGTATTAGAAAATTGATGGATGAGTTATACTATCAAAATCCACAGGAATCAATCACATTAAATAAATAAATAAATAAAATTATTAAAATATATTTTTTGTTACATAATTGTCATTATCACATCATTTTGATATAATTTTTTACCAAATAATTTTATTAAAAATAGCATTTTTCTTGATAAATTCATGTGACCTTTGCCAAAATCAATTGACAAAAAAAAAAAAAAAAGAAGAGGAATAGAAACAATGTGAAATTGGCCCACAAACGCTAATATTATGAAGGAAGTTGGTGATGAGGTTGTTACTTGGTTGGGTTTCACACTTTGGGGAGGGGCAAACAAAGTCGGATTATTCATTGGATTCCATTGAGGCAGAGAAAGAAAACAGTGGGAGAGACAAAAGGAATCCTTTTGGTTGCACTAGAATGAGTGGTTGGTAGACACCCTCAGTTTTTATTTCTTGTGGGACTAGGGGCACTAATTTATTTTTATTTGTTTGTGGGAGTTGGAGGACGAGTACTGCTTATAAGAGCAGATGGACAAATAGATAAAAAGACACTCAGATACCAAATGATTGTACATATAAAAGCGTTGGGATATTAATTAAATAACCTTTTGGCATGCTTTTTTTTGGGGGGTGGCACTATAGGATGTGTGGAATACTTTATAATTCAAAATTTTAAACCTATGAGTGTATAATCTATATCACGTTATATTAACTATATATTCATTACTTAATTTTTTGATGTGGGATAATTTTCACGTGTGTATTCGTAACACTTTCCTTTTCACATTTGAATTTATTCCACATTATTAAGCTACCTCTCGAGCAAAAATTTTATAGGCTCTTTTTTGGAACTCTTTCTCGAGTAAAAATTTTCTAAATTCTTTTTTTATATAGTGGGCTCTCTGACTTTTTTATGCACACCTATCAAATTTTAATCTTATAGATCAAAGTGCATATCATCTAATACACTCGCAACATAATGAGTGCTTCGTTGGCTTTCATCCAACATGATCCACCATTTCATAACACTTCATGGACCATCTCTAAGATTTATTTCTCATGAGCCTAGTGATCTTGGAGTACCGTTCTTGCACCGAATTAACATCGTATATGTTCACCGACCTATCGTTGATCCCATCATGCACCACCATTAACTATGCCAAGTTGAACCCCATGCACGTCCGCCTATATTGTCCCCATTGGCAAAGAGATAGTCATGCTCCGTTGCACTACTCCATGTTATTTTTCGTTGGCAAAAGGTACATGACTCGTGTTTTGAAACTACTTGTTGGAATATTGATAAATTTTTGAAAGCCCCTTCTAATAAGTGGCAATATAGTATATGTATAAAATATCTTACAATTCAAAATTTAAACTCATGAGTTTATATCCTATTCCGTGTTAATCATAATTAACGTAAGACAGTTTCTTGTGTATTTTCCAATCGATATGCACTATCATAAAAAGTATATATTGACTTTGAAAACTATTTGCCATTGTAGATTTTCTATGTGATTAAGAGGGTGTTTGGTTTATCAAATTTCACTAAAGGTTATAAAAAGTTGTCAACTTCCTCTAATTAATTTTCATCACGTCATATTTTTACATCAACTTTTTTAATTTTTTTTTTTTTGGCAATCCAAACACTCCTTAAAATAGTTCAACTTGTCACAATACCAAGTTGTTTTTCCTTATTTGTCTCTATGTATTGAGGTTTGTTTACAAATATACATCTAATATAATGTGTTTAGGACATTTACTTCTTTAGAATATCTAAAATACTTAAAACGCTATTGAAATATTTAACACTTTCTTTGAAAATATTTATTTCTTAAAATTAATTTAATTCTAAAATAAAGACTTGATTTGATTTGATTTGACAAATAAAATTTTGTGTTTAAAACATATAATTTGAATTTAACAACTGCATTGAATTGAATTATGAAAAATACTAAATTTGATAATGTTAATAGAAATAGAAAAATATGGTAAATATGATACATAAGGATAAATTTTTTCACTTACTCAAGTGATTTATGAAAAGAATGAATTCTCATTAAATTTTATTGTTTTGCGCTAGATTTCAAATGATATAAAAATTCTAAATTTTCTGTTATGAAATAAAATTAAATTTAACTCATAAAAACTTGTTTCAATTCCAAACATAAGAATTTGTGAAAATTCTTATCAAATGAAATCAAATTTCATCAAATTCACCATTTTAAACAGAATGTAAAAATAAAAAAAAAAAGTGTGAAGTGTCCAGAAAATAATTCACAATAATTTTTGTTTTATTTTATTATTTTTTATTTCTAAACGTTGGCCTTAATCTTGAAGAAGGAGTGGACTATAATATGTAAAGAGAAAGACTTCCGTCTAAGTTTTAACGTTTGAAAATTTTAATATTGTTTTGGACATATTAACGGTGTTTTTAACTTTATATATCTCTATAAATTTCTATAATTCTTTTTAAAATTTAAATTTTCTACACATAACATGAATTATGGGTCTGTTTGGTTGGCCAAATTTTGGTCAAAAAGTACAATAAAAAGGAAAAGATGTGACATAAAGGTGATATGTGTTAAAATTTAATTGGAAGAAAGTACAAAAAGTAGTTAGAAATTTGTGAGTTTTGGTAAAATTTGGTAGGCCAAACAAGACCTATAAAATTATAATTTTTATAAATTTATACTAAAATTTATACAATTCCAAATCCACCTTATACATAATTTAAAGGGATAAAAAGATATCTAATATTATACATACATATAATTTTCTCACATTTATCACATTATTTTTTATTTAAGATTAACAACGAGATTGATAATAATAATAATAATAATAATAATAATAGTCATTGTACAGCGACCAAACACAATGAAATTAGGACAGCGTCTATTAATCATCAGATCTGATGGTTACAATGCAATGCCGGGTGGTTTGCAACTTTGTATTGATGGGTAAGCGTCGTTACCAGACAGTATGGTTCTATTTATTTCAAAGACAATGACAGCGCCTGGCCTTAGTTCACGTATATATTATTATGTATCTATTTGTATGAATTGTTTCCACTTCAAGGATTAGTCTCCCTTCCTTTGTACTAAAAAAAAGTCTGTTTTTGTTATTTGTGCATTGCAGGACCCTAAAGTGAATCTTTGGGCTACTTTGGTTGAATTCTCGTAAATTCAGCCTTTTTTATTATTGCCATCTTTTTCATATTTTTAACGGTTTTTTAACCCCTAATTTATTTTTTTTTTATTTTAAGAGGAGTTAGTAATTTCATCAACATTTTTTTATTAAAAATTGAATAAAAATCTTTATAATAATATAAAAAAATTACCAAAAAGCTTTACATTTTATCTTTGATTTTTGTTATAATAGTAATAGAATACATAAAATAATCCACAAGAAGAAGAAGAAGAAACGTAGATTTTGATTAAGAAAAGCTATAAAATATTTAAAAAATAATACTTACTATAACAGTGAAAAACACTTTCCAAACAGCCCGTTTTGGAAGAAATACAAATTATACAAAAATAATTTTGTAATTTATAAGAAATTAGATTTAAGATGAAACAAAAGATTAGGGATGTCAATAAGACCGGTATATGAGGGTACCCAACCCGATCAAATCCGATAAAAATCAATTGGAAAATACCTTAATGAGATTGGGATGGATTTGAGATTAAAATTTAATACCTGTATAAAGGTTTGGAAATTGCCTGTAAATAGTCGATACCTAATACCCGTTTATACTTATAGGGTATCCGATATCCGATACTCGTAGGGTACCGTTTTAGTACCCGTTTAATAGAATAAAATAAAATATAATATATATTTGTATATTTACAATTTTATCCCTAAAATAAAAAAGCATAGCAATACTCTTAACTTTGTTAGGATAGTTCATTTGGACTTGTTTAATTTATGATTTGTTGTGTGTTATTTTACGTGTCATGGATTGTTCTATATTTGGTTTGAATATCGTTTATGAACTATGATTGCTATTGTGCTATTTCAAGGGTATGTCCTGTATATTTTATACATTTATTTCTACTATTTATAGTATATTTCTTTAATCTTAAAAAAAAAAAAAACTTGAAGGTCCTTTGACCAATGAATTTGTTTAATTAGATAAATTTAACATTTTTATCACTTATTAATTTTTTTATTTTTTTATCTCAAATCAGGTATTTAACGAATACTTAATGGGTAATTTGACTAATTGAATATAAATGGGTTTCGTGAGTTTGAGACGGAACGGGTTTGAAATTCTAACTAAAAAAAATAAATAGGTTTTTGATGGTAATGGTAAACAAAAAATAAATAGATTTGATAGTGAGATTAACTAATTAAGCGGGTACCCTACCCATTTACATTCTTACAAATGATGGATAACTACCTTTTCTTCTCCTCCTCCTCTTCCACCTTCTTCTTCTTATTATTATTATTTTGGTAGGTATATTATTATTGTATTTATTTTGGTGAGTACCACGAGTATTATCTTGATGACCATGAGATCAACTAATTATGTGTTTGGACTTCGAAGTTGAAAATGATGAAAAAATCTAAATATTATATCAAAAATAAAAATAAAAATATCCCTAACATTGTAATTATATTTTTAATTTTATTTGAAAATGCAGAATTGTATATCCCTTATTCATTATTTCTCCTTAAAATTAGAAGATTTATAATTATCTTTATCAAATTACATCTCTTATCCTATTCTACATTCCACCAATCTAACACCAAAAAAAGTAATTTTCATAAAATAAAAAAAAATTTCCATATCATATCCAATTCCATATATTATCACATGATAAATTTTATCCACCCAATCAAATACATCCTAAGGTTATGTTTGATTGGAGAATTGAATGAGGGAAGATTAATAATACTAGGATTATATATGAGATTATATGAAATTAGATATGCCATATAATTACTTTTTTACATAGGATTATTATTTTTATTATTATTATTTTTTTGTGCTTGATTAGTGGGGTATTAAGTGGGATAAGTAATGTAATTTGACCAAAAATAATTTTAAACTTTTAAATTTTGGTAGGAAATTCATTAGTTATGGATATACACAATACCGCACCCATATAGTATTGTATGTCTCATGTGTTTGAAGATATACCATTTAAAGATATAATTTGGCTAAAAAAATTTCAGCATAAATCTATTGACTTTTGCTATAAATCTACTAACTTTCAATATGAATCTACCAATTTTTATTATCAATTTATTCAATTTTGACAAAAAAATGACAAAACTTATTAAAAATTAGACTCTTAAATGGCCCGCATATTGACCGGTAATCCATAGTTATTTAATATTGAAAGAAAAATTTTATGCCCACTAATCTTTTTCTCTCTTTTTTTTTAATCCAATAATCAACATTACCTCCGTGAGTAAAACCACACATTATTATATAGTTACTTTTGCATCATTATATATAATTTTGATAATCCATCTCATATATTTTTATTAATCCGTGCTTTTATCATCTATTTAAAATTGTCATTTTATTGAAACATGTAAAAAGATAATTCATACTAAAATTATAAAAATTATCGATTTTGCTAAAATAATTTTAACTTTTTTTTGTTGCTATAACTAATCTTAATAATTTTATTATAAAAAATATGCCCACTATTTTTCAAAATAATACGTAATTTTTTTTTTTTTTTTGCCTTTGATGACTTAAAAAAGCGAAAAAAAAAAAAAAGGAAGAGAAAAGGAAAGAAGAGATGATTCCGGCCCTGTATGCCTGACAGTCATATCCAAATAAATCCACGTTGACTAACGAACTTTTTTTTTTAAGCCTTATTAGTGGTTTTATTTATTTATTCTTTCAATTTGGTAAGTGATATTCTAACAGTGACACGCAGAAAACTCCACAAAAATTTGTTTTATAAAGCGTATACACATCCCGCACGAGAGTTCTGTGACTCTCTCTCTATGCGCACTCAAAAATTAAAGAAAAATGGACAAAAATTCACAATACAGCTGAGAGGGCGATGAACCCCTCTCTCTCTCTCTCTCTCTCTCTCTCGCTCTATAGGTGGGAGATTGCCAGGTTGGCAGCTCTCTATTCTCTCTCTCTAAACCTACTGGCGCTCTGCCTTTTCCTCTCCACCTTTGGTACCTTCTATCTCTCTCTAAAAGGTGTAGATTGAAAATGGGGTTTTGCCTTTCATCAATGGGCATCGCTTCCAAGGCAAGCATGAAAAGCCTGGTCTAAAACACTCCCAAAGTTAACACTTCACTTAACTCCCCTCTCATTTTGTTATTGTACTCGACCAATCATTGTGAATGATTTATGATGTTCGTCGCCCATTTCTTTCTCTCTCTCACTCCTCGTCAGATCTCTCTCACCTGAAAAAGATTCCCCCCCTCTCTCTCTCTATGTGTGTGTATGTCTACTTGTTTACCACTCACTTGATTCTCCGTGGCTACTCTTCAAATCTGATTGTGTTGTCCTCTAATTCGTATATGTAATTGGGTTTTTTTTTGGGGAGTTGTTCGTTTCGATTGTGGAGCTATAAATTACAATGGCGTCGAGACGTGGGTCCAAGTCGAAGAAATCGAGTTCCAGAGGAGTGAATTCGCCGTCGTCCTCGACAACGTCGTCGTCAAAGCATTTTCCGGAGACTTCACTCGACGGGCTGAGTTCGCCGGCGTCCTCGTCGGCGAGAAGTAAGCCGCAGTACTTCTACTCCGAGAGTCTGCCTGTGGATGCTGAGAGATCCAAAGAGAATGTGACCGTTACCGTCCGGTTTCGGCCACTTAGGTCCTTCTACTTAACTCTGAACTGGGTTCGATTGTATTCCAGTGTTTAATTATGAATATTTTTGTGGTTAATTTGTTTTCAATTTGTGTTTTGGAGCAGTCCAAGAGAAATTCGGCAGGGAGAGGAGATAGCCTGGTATGCGGATGGAGAAACCATCGTGCGGAACGAGCATAATCCATCTACAGCATATGCTTACGGTACACTATCATAGTACATTTGATGATATTGAATAGAACTTGGTGATTTAGTATTTATTTTTGATATTTGTAAAGTTTAATACTTCAGGTAGTTGAATAAGAAAATGTGGAAATAAAATATCCATGGTGTTTCGAAAATTAATTTTATACAGCAGTCTTGACAAACTTTATTCGTTCTTTTCTGGAGGTAAGGTATTTATTTATTTATTTTTTTAAACTATGGTCTCTTGTGCTGGGCTGCCATTTTGTCTTGAAAAAGATTTATGGTGTTGAAACTAGGTGAAAAAATAAATAAACGTTAATGAAATGATGATGACAAAATTGTTGACGTCCGGCAAGAGCAAATAATCAAAGTGAAAATATACCATTCTTCTATAGGCCATTAAGTTGTTTAAATGAGTAAGTTGGATATATCATACATTTGCCCGTGTTGGTGTCTTTGTGTGGTTGTTGTTGTCAGTAATTGTTTTTAAATTGTTATGTTAATCAACTTTGGTAAGTAAGAAATTATCCTGATTGGCAATGTGGACAATCTGGATGAGCTAGCATCAGTTCTGAGTTGCAGAATCAGTGGGCCTTCAACGAATCTGGGGGTTCCTTTTAAGGCTTAGGGTGTTTGGGATGGGATGTTGAAGAGGAAGCAAAAGAAATGAGCCAGATGAAAATAAAAAAAGTATTTCACGATGGAGAGGTTACAGAAGAAATTAGCGAAGCGTGGGTGACTCTGTTTAAGAGTTTTTTGTCAAATCTCTCAGTGTATTTCACGTTGTTGGTCAAAGCCCCAACTTTAGTGATTAATAGATTAGAAAAGCTCCAACGGGATTTCTTGTGGGGGGAAGGAGATAGGGTTAACTACCACTTGGTTGATTGCAAAATGGTATCTAAAACTAATTAATGAGGCACTGATAGGAAAGTGGCTTTACAGTTATGCATGCAAACATGATAGGATGTGGGAGAAGGTTATTACACATAAATTTGGGGTAGATTGTGGGGACTAGAATACAACCACAGGGAACACATCTGTTGGTGCCAGTTTGTGGATTAGCATTTGAAGAGGTGTATATTTTTTAGGAGCTTATCAGTTGGGAGCTTGGGACTGGAGTTAGAAAAAATTCTGGAAGTAGAAATGGAAGCCAGAAAGAAGGCTGGAGAATCTCTATCCTGAGTTATTTAATCTTTTAGGCTATTACAAATGAGGAAACGATGGGGTCATTTGGGTGGCTTCTAAGTGAGAAAAGTCTGAAGTAAAATCCCACTATAAAGTTCTGTGTGGGAGTAGAGAATCAGACTTCCCTGGAGAAGGATTTGGACTGAAGGTGTGACTCTAAAAGTGACCTTTTTTTTATGGGGTATGATCTGAGGGAGAATAACTATTGGTAATATCCAGAGCAAAGGTCTTCTGCTAGTTAATAGGGTTGATGAGTGTTGCTTCATTGCCAAAGAAGCTAGTTACCCTAACTCCAGATTGACTTGATTGAGAACATCTAATGATCCAAGCTGAAGCCAAGCTCCGGTTGCTCAATCAGTTTTGAGGCCCTACTCAAGGGTTTTCACTTCTAGGAATACCACTTCTTCTGTAAATGAAAGTTCTCTTTTCTGGGATTCAAATATTAATTTAGTTTGTTTCACACTTTATTTACCTTTATTTTTTCTGTTAACTACTTGAGAAGAATTATTTCTTTCTTCAGGCCAATTTTCTGAAATTAATATGCAAGAAAATAATTTAGATTGACATTTATGCCATAGTTGATTGTTTTCATTTGCATGCTTCCAGATCGTGTGTTTGGCCCCACAACCACCACACGTCATGTGTACGATGTTGCTGCACAACATGTTGTCAGCAGTGCTATGGAAGGCATCAATGGTATTATTCTTTAGCTAAATGCAGACACTTTGTGCATTATTTATTTTAATTTCTTTTCAGCCTGACCAAATGTGCTAAATTCTACTTTTACCCAGTGGTAACACATCTTTAATTAACAATTTTTTCTGATTATATTAGTTTGGCCAGACAGAAAATGTTGTTTCTCTTAGAATTTGATTAGTGAGGCCAAAAAAAAAAAAAAAAAAAAAGTTATATTGTCATTATTTGGCTTGATCATTCTTTCTTGCTTGTGTAGACATTGAGATATAGAACATTCTCATTTTCTATTTTAATAGGCTCCTACTCTCAGTTTCCTTTATAAGATTATGAGCAGTGAACATTGTGTTTGGGTTCATCATATTCTTAATATATTTGATAATGTAATATAGCATGATAAGTTGGCTCAAGCAGTGTGGAACTTGTGTTGCTTGACTGGCAACTCATAGTGTCACGAACACAATACTAGTACATCACCTTCATAGAAAATATGCCTCTTACCAATTACAGACCGTTGTGTAGAAGAAGCTAAGATATCTTGGCAAGCGATCTTTTGGTGGTGTATGCGTATGCCTAAGCAGAGTAGATGTGTTTGAGCCAAGGATTGCATGGCCAGACAATGGTTGACTAAGCTCTTGTCAATCGGATGGAGAGCAAGTAGAATGAGGGATCCCTTGGCTAAGTAGAGAGAGGTTCCAAGTTTACAACTTTACATAGCCTCCCTAGTTGAGCACTATATATGGTGGCCGTGGTTGCACACACGGTGAGGTTGAGTTAGACTGTGTCAATGGAGTGGAATATCAATTGGTGATTGGAAATGATTTTCACCAGGATACTGTGCTATGTTACTTGTAGCTACCTCCATAAAACAATAGTAGAGAAATTATCAAAAAAAAAAAAATTAATCACACAATACAAACAATGATTTACTTGGTTTAATTTAAAGCTTACTTCCACATTTAAAGATGATCAAGATATTCCATTACAAAAAAATGGTGTAATAGTGGTTTCTTTCTTTCACGAATAGTAATCCAACTTGGTATTTGTTCCTTCTGTCCAAAACCTTAGATTGACCAGTTTACACCTAGGTCGAATTACAGTTGAAATAACCCCACAAAAGCTGGAGCCTCAAGGCCTTCTACCTCTTGTCAGACCTTAAAAAGGCACCCTGGGCTCCAAATACAAAATCCCATCCCAACGATCTAACTTCCTGGCATGGAAAACGAAGGCCAATATATGTTTAGTGATTTTTCAGGAAGATTTGCAATTTGAGAGCTAATATATTAGTGGGTTTGCTTGAAATGATACATGGGGTTTTTGGCATAAGCAAGGGAGTAGATATCATGAATTTGGCAGGCAGTCGAGTTTTTTCTTTTTTTTTTTTTTTTGTGTAAAATGATTTGGTGGTCCAAACTTCCAAAGTGCATTTAAGGTCGCATTCTTTGTATGGACTGTGGCACATGGATAGTTTTTTTGTTTTAAATGATTTATTCTCTGTTCGTGGATTGCATTATTGTCACTTATTGCTGCAAGTTCAAACAGTTGAGCGAGTTGGTATTTTGGGAGATTAGTTTTTCTATGTTTCGTTTATACTTGGCATTTCCTAGCAATGTGGCTGACAATATCTGTGGTAGGCTTTTGATTTCTTCTTCATCGTCTTCGTTGATGGGGGGTGGAGTTGGGAAGAAGAGAATGAAGGCATGTCTTCTGGCCTCTTTCTACTTAATGTGTATTGTTTAGGCAAGGTTAACCAGAAATTTTTGATGGAGGAGGGCAACCAATTTTTGTTTTACTGAATTCAAGAGTAGAATTTTGAGTCCTTTCTAAAGTTCAATTGCGGGGATGATCAATCCATCATTCAAACTATATTTGGACTATGTTTCCTTTAGATGCTTGAGGAGATTAATGGGATTTTTTTGTTGTTGATTTTTTTTGGTTCTTTATTATATAGGTCGCATCCCCTTTTGATGACTTATTTAATAAATTTTACTTGAGCACAAAAAAGTGGCCATATATCCTTTGAAATGTTGACTACATTGACCCCAAGTTAGTAATTTTGCTTCCATGAAATCTTAACAGAAAAGATTTTTCATATGCATTTGATTATTATTTTTATTTATAATTTCATTTCTTGCTGTGTTTAAATCTTGATGTTGTGTAAAATTTATTTCACATATGATTTCTTTTATGAAAAGGTACAATTTTTGCATATGGTGTCACAAGCAGTGGAAAGACACACACCATGCATGTAAGGGATATTTCGTTTCTTTATATATTAGAATATTTTCATTCCAACAGGTATCATACATATCATATGCATTTGAGGTGACAACTGTTTTCTCTATTCATAATTGAACTCATAAGCCCTTTCATCTTTTGTGCTTATACTCAAATAATATTTTCATTCTTTTGGTTGCAATAATTTTGTTATTACTCTTTAAACTGGTTTTATTATCTTTCCTTGTCTCATCGGAGTGAAAAACCAGGAACTCACTCACTTTTAGTTTAATGTGTTGATATCAAAATGGTGATTGAGGATCATGTGAGGTGATGTTTCTCAGGGGCCATGACTCCTCTGTTTGGACTTCTGAGTCGAGAAAGTAGGATAAACCGCCATGACTCCTCTGTTTGGACTTTTGAGTCAAGAAAATAGGATAAACCATGGTACATGAACTCTTCTAAATGTATGATGTATTAGCGTCAGACACTTGAGTAAGGGTAAGATACGTGTCCCACATAGATAATTGAACATCCAAACAAACAAATTTAGCAATTTACAAAATTATGCATAAAACTCATATTTGTACATGAAATACTCTAATGGCATCTTATAAATACCAGCTTATCATATAAAATAAAATAATTATATTAAATATATAAATATTTTCTTGTGTCTATGTATCATTGAATAAGAGAATTAGATGAATTCGACTTTTAAGCACATATTCATATCCAACTCCCGTACTCAAGTCCATGTAACATAAGAGGGTAAATCAACAGTTTTGGGCTTGTAATATTGTACACAATGTGAAATCACAATCATCCAAGGAATAAAAAATCATTTCTATTTCATGAAATAGTCAAAACTTTAGCAGAATTATAATGCTAATGTTTCCAGCCCCAAAAAAAAAAAAAATTCATGCATTTCGGTTTCAAATTCTTAAAATCTGCCTACCTAATCTCCTACTTTGAAAAAAATTATATGCTAAGAAAATTGAGCTAATCAGCATATACGAAGAAATAAATGTAACATTTTCAGTGACCTATAAAAAAATGAAACATATCCAGTGATGTAACATTGTCAGTGACCTATAAAAAAAGAAACATATCCAGTGTAAAATCTACACGGGACTTGATTTTGAAATGAAACATATCCAGTGTACAATCTACACGGGACTCGATTTTGATGAAAAAATTAATAAAACTGAATTCATAGCAAGAAAATATCACATGATGTTAAAAAAAATTAAGAAATGTTGGTCTTCTGTAGTAAAACCTGAAGACTGTTTACATGCCTCGTTATGGATGAATTTTTGGTAATTGAGAGGCATAGACCCACGTTTCCTCGTGCCATGAAGAAGAAATCAAAACCTATGCCTTTAAGAAGCCTTCTCAATATGCTGGTATTTTATTTTGGTCTGAATCCGCTAATCTTTAAGTTGATTCAATGGAGTGGACTTATCCTAATTTCAAGTGGATTTTTAGATCTCATCTTTGTAGCCATTCATGTGTGCTTAAGTTAGAAATTGGTTACTGGATATATGAAAATTTATCTCCTTTTCAATGGTGATCAAAGTTTATTTACTTATAAACAGATCATATGCTATTTTGACGAGATTAGTTTTTACATTAAAATGAGCATTTAAAAAATTCTAAGAAGGGTGACTTTTTTGTTTTATCTTAATTAGTGTGTATTCTGCATGCACAGCATAAGATAAATTGAAATCCATGGGGTGGTTATGTTTTATAATGACAATTCATGCTGTTAGTTTGGTTACATTAATGGCAGGGTGATCAGAGATCTCCTGGTATTATTCCATTGGCTGTCAAGGATGCTTTCAGTATCATTCAAGAGGTACTAGTCGATACAAGTCAGTCTCCAGTATGACCTCTATTGAGTGTAGTCCAATTTTAGAAGTGGAAATACTAACTAAATATAATCCATGGGCCAGACTCCAAGACGAGAATTTCTCCTTCGCGTCTCGTATTTGGAAATCTATAATGAGGTGAGCTGCTGGGCTTCTCATTTGTGTTGTGAATGATGGATCATTATTTCTATATTGTGTTCTGAAAATGTGGACGCTAAGCTTCCGATATCATGCTTGAGTTATCTGTTGTATTCCTAGTGAAGTCATCAACTTTGTTTGCTGTTGTTATAATCTTCTCCACGAGTCTATTATAAGCAGATGATGGTTTAAGTAAGCTTATGGCATTGCTTATATTGCCTCGTAGGCTTCTGGAAATAGTTCATGGGCAATTTACAACATGTGATTTTACACACTAAAAATGCTTGTTTCATGTTGATGTCCCTTTAAAAGGATAGTTCTTGCTTAAATTTAATGGCGGGACTAAAATAATATCAACTGTCTGATATGCATATGAGAGTAGTTTATTTTTATATGAGACTCCTTAGAATTACTGTGAACCTAGGTTTCATTTCACAATTGTGGTTGCCATGCATCACCTTGCCTAAAATTTCCAAAATGTCCTTGTAGTTTTTTTTTTTTTTGAATATTTATATGATTGATTAGTGATTATGTAATTTATTTGATTAATTTTCTAATTTCTTTCTTTCTAATATATAAGTTTTTTTTTTTTTGGATAAAGCAATTTATAACTAATTTTTTTAATTTCTTTTCCAATATGTAAGTTCTTCTGTTTATAACCTCATTTGAAACATTATTACTTTAATTCTTTGGAATAAATTGTCGTTATTACCCTGGAATGTGGGAGACTTGTCCATTGGATTGCCCTTGATCAAACTACGTTGTCTTTCTCAACTTTATCATTTAAGTTACTAGTTTTGCTTCCTGCTACTTGCTGCTGTTTCTAAAGCTATTGGAACTTTTAGTTTTCTGGTTGTACTGTTCAAAATAAACTAGCTTGTGTTTATGTGACATTACTCTCCCTTAAGGTTTCTTTCATTTCAGGTTGTTAATGACTTGTTGAATCCAGCAGGACAAAATCTAAGAATCAGAGAGGACGCTCAGGTGCTTACCTATTATTTTCTAATCCTTTATTTTGATGATATTTTCCAAACCATGACTGCTACCTCCATGAAGTTAAATGCTTTGTGTTTATATTTGTCTATATTCTCTAATTTCTTTATTTTCACTTCCTTTTTGTTAAGAAATGCTAGCATTTTTTTATGTTCTATTTTTTGAAGCCAAAGATGCAACATTCTCATCAAATATACAATTATTGAATACTTCACTCAAACTACGGTTTTGGTTAATCGTGGGTAAATCTCCTAATAGTTTAAGCTTATGAGACAATTGGTGCTTTAACCTATTTCCTAGAGGTCTTTCAAATCTTGTTATCATATTTGTTTCCTTGTTTATTCTTTTGCAGTGGACCTTTTTTTTTTTTTTTTTGGAAGTTGGTACTCCTATTTGGTTTGATTTGTCTGTGTCTCTGGCCTAGACGTAAGATGGGTTACACATGTGAGAGTTTTAAGTTAGCTTGATTTACGTTACTAGATCCATTTCCTAATAACGTAAGCATATGGGACAATTTGTGACCTAACATTTTTCATGTCCTTTAGTATCTTTATGAAGATCTCCCAAAAATTCACTAAGAATTTAGAAGGTCTATATATATCCAATTGTGGTTGTTGCATCTTGTATATCCCTCTTTGTGTCCACTTATTGAAGGGGAGAAGAAAGAAATCCAACTGGATATTGGTATTTTCATTGTTATGATATATCATTTTTATTAGAAATTGTCCTATATCGTCCTATAAGAAAAGTTATTCTCCCATATAAGAGATAGACTTCCCTCACCTTAACATTTAGATTTTAAGACTAAGGCCCCTACTCTTATGTGTTATTGGGCTTCTTTACATTGTATTAGAGCGGGTTTTCAATTGGGTCTCACCATAGTTTACGCTGTGCCTGTATTCATGCAAGTTTGCGTGAGGGAGGTTGTTAGAAATTGTCCCACATTGGCTCCTAAGAAAAGTTAATTCTTCCATATAAGAGATGAATTTCCCTCATCTTAACACCTAGATTTTAAGGTTGAGACCCCTTCTCTTATGTGTTGTTGGGCTACTTTACAATTTTTTTGGCATAGGTTGTTCCTTCCTCATGGGACTAGAATTGGAAAGACTTGACTTACATTTGTGCCATCACAGTGGTTTGGATTCAAGTGGAAGCACTACGCTGTTGTTTGTTCGGTTCCATTTAAACTATGTAGGGTATTAAAATATCAGCTGGGGTTTTCTTTAGGGAAAAGATGCAGAACCATAGATCATCTCTGGTTACTAACAATAGCAACAATGGATATTGGTCATTGACAAGGATTATATTCTGCCATTCTTTATTGTAACTATTACTAAACTGCTTTCAAAATTTGGTATGAATTGTCATTGGGACTGAAGCAATGTGAAAATGAATATTTGTTTGAAATACTTAACAAAAAAAAGAATATTTGTTTGAAATCAGGAGCATGTTTAGGAAAATGAACCCTGCAACAGTGAACTTTTTAGAGCATAAGTCAAACCCTCTAACTACAAACTAAGGGTGTGTTTGGTTTGCTAAGAAAAACCAAAAAATCTCTGAAAATTTTGAAAATCTCAAACTCTCTTAACACATTTTGCACACCTCGTACTTCGTGAAATTTAAATTTATATATATCTACATATCCCAATAAATTTTTTACAAACCTAATAACAATTCTACAAACCCTAATAACTTTTCTACAATTGCCAAAAACTTTTCAACAATTTTCAAAAAATCTGACATAAATCGTTGGAACGGACCCAAAAATCCGTTCCAATGGTTTCTTTCTCTAACTTTCTAACGCAGAAGTCTCTAACTTTCTAACGCAAAAGTAAAAAGTTACACTATTCATCTCTGAAAAATGTGGTTTGATAGTTAAACATCAAATGCCAAAAAGTTACCCAAACTACGTTTTTAGTTATTTTTTGTTGTTTTTTGTCACTCCAAACACTACCTAATTGTATTAAGCTGTTTCTTTGTGGCCTTATTCATTGTGAAGATAAGAACGATATTTGAGCATGATAAGACGATTTTTATTGAGTATTATGCAGGAATGTGCAAATGGATATTGAGAATATATAAGATGTTCAAATTGTACATCAAAATAACTTAACTGGACTATTTTCTTGAAACTTTGAAGAGAATGCGTGTAGAATGTGACTGACTCTTTATGAGGGAATTCTAGTCCTTTGGATGATGTTGTTTGTTATATTGAGTAAGCCTCATTTCCAAGATATCCGCTTATTTTATTAGTTGCCTGATTGTTGGCTGTAGGGTACTTTTGTTGAAGGAATAAAAGAGGAAGTTGTATTGTCTCCTGCTCATGCTCTTTCCCTTATTGCAGCTGGAGAAGGTAAGAGTTTTCCATCACTATGGGTGTGATTCTGCTGAATATTTTTCTTTGCTACCATTGCTTAAGTTTCTGCAAACTTTATAATAAAATTTTGGTTGCTGACAACAGAGCACAGACATGTTGGCTCCACAAATTTCAATTTACTCAGTAGCAGAAGCCATACAATATTTACACTGGTATGTTAACACTATATTAATTAAATTTGTTAAACTTTTTGTTTTTGAGTTGGGCACATGAGTTTGATATTGATTATTACATTTCAGTATCTTTTCTTATGGCTAATTTCCAACTTAAATTATTTTTGACTTTAAGATTTGAATAGAATATCTTTTCATTCTATTCATATCCAAATTTATTGATAAATTGATTTTGACCTTACCCATTTTCTAATGATTTATACATTTATCACTCAGTTTGGCTAAAATCTTTGGAATTTCATGGCCCAACTAGAAAGTTGTTTGACTTGATGTCTATGTAAGATGTACATGTCCAATGCTTACCTCACTTAATGTGGATAAAAGTGTACTTTCCAGAATTGTTGAAAATAAAAACTGAGGTGTTAACACCATCTTACTGCTAAGAAAATGCCTGTTTGATAAAACTGTCAGTTTTCAGTTTTTATGTTCAATTTTTATGTTTAGTTTTTAGGCTTTATGTTCAGTTTTTAATTTTTGGTTTTCATTTTTATAGTAGGAAAAAAAAAATAAAAATTTGAAAACACGTTTGATAACGATAATTGTTAATTGGTAGTTATAGTTATTAATTAATTAAATTCAATAAATTTAATTATCTTAATTATATTAATTATTAAAAATAATTTAATCCAAAAGAATAAAATATATTAAACATAATTTATTATAATTATTTTTTAAAAACAATTTAATAAAATATATTTCATGTTAATTAAATTAATTAATTTAATTGGCTTAAATTAATTTGATTTAATTAATTAATTTAATTATATTATTTTTTCAAAATAATTTAATTCAATAAAAAATATATTCAATATAATTTAATTGTATTATTTATTAAAAATATTTTATATTAAATTATTTTTATATTAGTGTAATTAATTAAATTTAATTGAATAATTAATTTAATTTAAATTAATTAATGCACTTATTTAATTATATTCTTACTAGAAATAATTTAATTCAATAAAAATAAAACATATTAAATATAATTTATTTTATTATTTATTAAAAATAATTTAATAAAATATTTTATATTAATTTAACTAGTTAAATTCAATTATAATTAATATAATTTAGTTAATTAATATATTTAATATATAATTTAATATATTAAATTAATTATTGATAAAATTAATTATTAATTAAATTATATTTAATATATTTTTATATAAATAAAAATAATATATTATTAATTTAATATATTAATATATTTTATATATTAATTAAATATTTTTATATTAAATAATAATATATTTAGCGGTAACCTTAGATTAGTGGGAGGTAGTAACAGCGGCGGGACGCGGTGGCTGGATGTTGGTGGCAACTAGCGAATAATGATGATCAATGGTTGTAATTGGTAGTGGTTCTGTAAGAAAATGAAAACTTGAGAAACACCTTTTCAATATTTTTCATAATTTTTAAAAATTTTGAAAACAATTTTCATTTTTTTAAAAACTGAAAACAAATTTGTCAAACAAGTTTTCATGTTTAGTTTTCAAAAAAAATAAAAATAAAAACAAAAACAGAAAACTGAAAACGAAATGGTTGCCAAACTGGCCCTAAGAAAAGGACATTTGATTTTATTCCTTGCGTGCTGTGAAATATTGACTTTTTATCCTTTTGTTAATTATTTTTCCTATCTGATGAATTTTTGCCCTGCTATTTTGTTAACAGACAATAGAGAGTAGCCCTTGTGGTGATAATTGCGAAGGTGGGGCTGTAAACCTGTCACAACTGGTATATATTTGAGACTTCTAATTTTAAATTATCTTGGTTAATTTTTGATAACTTACTGCTTCAGGCTTCTATCGGATGACAATCACTGTTTTCTTTACTTGATATCTTTGTGTTTTTACTTATGCATGCAGAACCTGATCGACCTGGCAGGCTCTGAGAGCTCCAAGGCTGAAACTACTGGTGTGCGTCGAAAGGAAGGATCCTATATCAATAAAAGCTTACTAACTCTGGGAACTGTGAGGCCTCAATTATTACTTTATATTTGGTCCGCAGATATCTTGTTTTAGCTGTCAAATTATACTTCATTGCCATACAGCGAATCAATCTTACTGCATAATTTACTTATTACAATGTTTCTACAATAGGGAGAAGTATTTTTTTTTTTTTTTGATAAATAAAATATTCATTAAAAGAGCATCAAGAGGATGCAACCCATATGCATAAACTGTACAAAAGTATCCGTAGAAGGGCACCATTTATCTATAAAAGAAAGAAAGTTGTTTAGCTCCGGCTCTATTCCTCTGGTTAGCCAACTATACAAAAATGACAAAAATGCGCTTTTGCTCTGTACAAAGAACATTGTTTATCCTGGAAATATCTCCTATTCCTTTCCTTCCAATTGATCCACAGTATGCAAGCACGGATGAGTCTCCAATTCCTCTTTCTGGCTTTACTGACTTAATCCCCACCATGATTCACAAGCGTGTCTCACCTACCTCTAGAACACCCACTGGACCACAAAGCAACTCAAAGCCAACTCCCACAGTTCTTTGACCCACGTACATTGCATGAACAAATCTTATAAAACAAAAACAAATGTGGCTTCTTCTTTTCGTTATTGTAAACACAAGTTCACTATAAATTGGATACTTGAATATTATTATTATTGTTGTTGTTGTTGTTGTTATTTTTTGGGGGGGAGGGGTGGGACTTTTGTGTAAAACAAAAACAAATGTGGCTTCTACTTCTCATTATTGCATACTTTTTTTTTGGCTGAAACTGGAAAATCATTATTGCATACTCAAGTTCACTATAAATTGGATACCTGATTTTTTTTTTTTTTTGTTTTGTGAAACATTTATGTAAATTTAATGCCTTAAAATTCAAGCAATTTTTCCTTACCTCCCTATCAAATTTTTGCGTCCACCATTAGTTGGTTTCATTTTGCAACATTTTAAAATTTTGGGATAATAGGTGATTTCACTTGGTATTATAACTCCGGTTTCAGAATGTTGGAGGTTCAAGTCTCTTGTGTTTAGTTCTGCTTGTTTGCCTCTTTTGGGTAATTAGGTTATCATTTGGGTTCATTCTATTGTTGTGTTGCATGATGAAACATATAAATAGAAGAAAATACAAAATTGAAGAAGCCATAAATCAGCTTATCCCATCTTTAACTTCAAGGCCTAGAGATTGGTTGAAGTGCGCGCAAATTTTCTTGGACTTCTTTAATTATCAAATATGAATAACTTAATTAATAAGTGAAAAAATATGCTTTGCATAATTAAGGATTTAATAGGAATGAGGTGTATGGAGTTTTTTGGTTACCCGATAAACATAGATGCTTCTATGAGGAAGCATGTTCATATACAAAGATATGTCAGACATGACACTTCTTGGCTAAGAAGCATAGATACGATGTGGGACATGAACATGACATGAAACCGACACAACAAAATGTTTAATAGGATCTTTCATATTAATAAGTTGCTTAACAAGTGGAAAAAAAAGTATCTTATTGTCTGTTTATAAGAATAAAGATGTATCCAAGAGTGTAACAACTAGTGGGGCATTAAGCATATGAATCATACTACGGAACTTTGGGAGAAAGTGATTAAGGTTAGGCTAAGAAGTGTGACAAAAATATGAGAGAATCAATTTGGTTTTATGCCTGATAGATCAACTATAGAAACTATTTTCCTCATAAAAATATTGATGGAAAAATATAGAGAAAAGAAGAAAAATCTTCATATAACTTTTATTGACTTACAGAAGGCATATTATAGGGTTCCAAGAGAAATTTTACGGTTAATGTTGGGGAAAAAAAATGAGTTGCTATGAAATATATTAAAATAATCAAGAACATGTATGACAGAGCAGTTACTAGCGTTAGAATTGTTAGAGATGATATAGATGATTTTTCAATTAAAATTGGTCTACACCAAGGATCAGCTTTAAGTCCTTATCTTTTCATTTTGGTTATGAACGTGCTCACTGAACGGATTCAAGACGATATCCCTTATTGTATATTGTTTGATGAATCTGTTTCATAAATGGGATATAGCAGTCTGTTAAATTTTCTCTTTAGGTAAGTCGGGTGAGTAGTCTGTATCTAGTCTAGATTGTGATGGCATCTTCTGGATGCTGTATCCATCATTTCCATCAATAAAAATTTTACTTATCTTTTAAAAAAAAAAAAAAAAAAAACAGTCTGTTAAATTTTGGTCTTTATTCAATGGATTGGTCTTATTGTGGAACGTGTGAAATTGTTTTTGTCACAGGTTATATCAAAGCTAACAGATGGGAGGGCTACTCATATACCATACAGGGACTCTAAACTGACTAGGCTTCTTCAATCTTCATTAAGTGGTCATGGACGTGTATCAGTAAGTTTTCTCATATTTTTCTTTCTATATGTGTTTTTGTGTATTCACATGGGGGGAGAGAGAGAGAGAGAGACACACACACACACACACACACAGAGGGTTAAGGCTGCCTACCTACCATCCTCTACCCTCTCCCAGACACTGCTGTAAAGCACAAACTGGGTTCAATAGACTTCCATATATAAAATGTCACATACATGTTATATATTTCCCTGGTCATATGTTTGGTTGAAAATAGATTGCTACATTTTTTGTGGCTGGCCTTTTTTCTTCTAACTGAAGCAATGCTCTTGAATAACAGTTTTCATGGGTTTGTGTTGTACCTTTTGTTTTTTGAATTACAGCTCATATGCACTGTTACCCCATCATCAAGCAGTGCAGAAGAGACCCATAACACTTTGAAGTTTGCCCACCGTGCAAAGCATATTGAAATTCAAGCAGCACAAAACAAGGTATGAATTAGTGAGTATCTGCGTTATTGAAATTGCCTTGGTCATCGGTTGTTGGAACTAAACCTGTAAACTCACAGATAATTGACGAAAAATCGCTCATCAAGAAGTACCAAAATGAGATTCGCTGTTTGAAGGAAGAATTAGAACAATTAAAGAGAGGCATTTTTACCCTACCTCAACTGAAAGAAGCTGGAGAAGAGGATATTGTGCTCCTAAAACAAAAGGTATGATAGCTTCATAGCCGGGACTACCATCTGGCCAAGGCAAATGACTTAGGCCCTATAATTTTGATAAGGCCCCATATATATATAATGATATATATCACAACTTAAAAGTGTCCAGTTGCCTCTCATCTTGAGGATTTTAACGGATATTTGTCATTGAAATCTTGAAAAACTCTTGATATTCTCCCTTTATCTAACTTCAATCTTAGGCCCCAAATTTATCCAACTTCAACTCTTTTGTTTTTTTATCATTTATCATTTATTCAATTTCGGTTTTTTATTTTTTTATTATTTTTTTTAAGATACGCCTTATCAATTTTTTTTTTTTTAGATAAGTCCTATCAAATATTCTAGGCCCTGGATTCCTCTTAACACATATTCTCACCCACCTATAACTGTTTGTTTTTACTGTCAATTCATGGGCCCCATGGAGAACCAACAATTCTTGCTAATTGCTCTGAACATTGTCTGCTCCATAAGTTTGTTGGTAATCATCAAATCCTCACCAACCCCTCCTTTGGTTCTGATTCTTACTTGCTGGAACATCCCATCAAAGCCAACAGTTGAGTATAACTTGATGCTCAACATAGGTCCTCATCCCTTATCTGATTCTATTGACCTCAGCCTCCTAGGACAACACAAAAAGGTTGAGATTACCATACGAACATTCCCATCTGCTGTTAGCCCAACCCTTACCTTCAATATTAGTGCATGCTCTATAATTTTAATCATTTCGATACATGGAATGAAAATAGGATGCAGTACGCTTGTAATCTAAAATACAGTACATTAGGGGGTAGGCTTCTTATAGAGTTATCATATTATAAAAATGTTTTGGTATATAAAAGTGACTTATTTTCTAATTAAAAAAATAAAGAAAAATAAAACAGTATAAATATTCATGAAACTAAGTGCATTTTCTTTTTTTATATTATTCTTTACTCATTATCCTTTCGTAAGTGGTTATTTTCACACGATTTGTTATCAATTCACTATGTTCAGTGGTCTTTCTAATGAAAATATAATATGGGTTTAATATTTTCAGATCCTTAATTTCGTTGTATTGGAACGTTAGTGTACTACATTTTGTAATGTGAGTGCCAAAATATGGTTCACAATGGGAGTACTGGTTTCTGGTGGCTATGGGTGCATCCCACCCGACCATCAACCTCTCCAACAACTCGACTGTGACAGCAGGAGTTCAACCTTAAACTCAGAGTCAGCCCACTTGTAATGGCTAGTAATTAGTCCGTACAAATTTCTAGCCATTAACATAATTTGACATACTGCTTCAACCATTTTTCGATAGATGATTTTTTGGAGATAATGAGTCAAGTGTCTTGGATGGGGCTTTTAGTCTTCCAGCCCTTTTATACTTCGTGTGTGCACATGTTTTGCCCAGCTTTGGCCTTCTAATAAATGGCGGAAAAGAGTATCTTAGTTACATCCAACGAAGTTTATTAATGTCAAACTGATAAACCTTGTTTATCTAAGCTCTAAGCTTCTTGCATTGCATGAAATACATTAGGAGTTCTGGTATTGAATTCCCCTGGTATGGTCATCTTAAACTCTAAATAAAACATATATCTGTGATCTTCTTGTTCCAGACTGCTATTAAATCTTGGCAAAGGTAAGACCCAAGAAGCTTGATTACACTCCATTAAAAAAAAATGCATCTACCCACTTGTGTAAGCCACTTAACTTGGAAACCTAAGAAGAGTGGATACTTTTGGAAAATGGTGTGTCCATGTTGTGTTGATGTTAAATACTTTCCCTACATGTGTCAAAAGCTTGTCTAAAACTCTTCCTTTCAATTTTAAGTTCTTTTTAGAAGCAGACAGTTGGAGGACAGACCGTCCATCACTACATGATGTATATTGCAATTTTCAATGAATGAAAACTTGGAATTAAATGATAATATAAAGATAACATGGATTATTGATTCCTTCTTTAATTTTTTTAAATATAACTCAAAATGTCTAATTTTTTTATGAATCGAATTTCCTAAAATAGATTTTAATAAAAGAGAAATGTATTTATAATATATAAATGATTTTTTTTTTTTGGGTGTGGGTGGGTGGGTGTGTGTGTATTGGTTCATTAATGTATCCCACTGCGTTGTGTCCTAATATTATTAAAATTGATGTGTCAGTGTGTCCCTGTTGTCGTATCCATGTAGCCAGCTAGTTATCTTACTTTTTCATCAGTTATTCTAGAGGTATTCCTTTGCCCTCCATGTTTTGATGAAATTTATATTTCTGGTGTGATTTGTGAGGCTCCTTTCTGATTTCCAGAGAGCCAGCCTATTTTTAATTGAACTATGTACATGGTAGATGTTTATGCTGGTGGTGTTGTTTTTCTTTTTCTTTTTTCCTTATTTTTTATTTGTTATAATGGAATTGATGTCATGCATAAGTCTTATGTGGAATTGTTAATACTGCTGGTTACTTCTTTCATCTTGGCAAATCAATTGGCCTGCATGACTTGACCCAATTTGTTTGGTGTCCTGTGATGTCTAAAGCTAGAAGATGGTCAAGTCAAGTTGCAGTCAAGATTGGAAGAGGAAGAAGAAGCTAAAGCTGCCTTATTAGGCAGAATACAACGACTGACAAAATTAATCTTGGTCTCAACAAAAAGTTCACAATCATCAAGATTTTCTAACCGCCCTGGTCATAGAAGAAGGCATTCCTTTGGAGAAGAAGAGGTACTTATTCCCAAATTGTTTTTTCCTTTGTAAATACAGTTTTTGAGTAGCCTAACATAAATATCATGACATGGTATGTCTACTGCTGAATATTTGGACTTGAGATCAATTTCTTTATCTATTCTGTTTTGTATAATTTGATTATGGTTTCTTCTGTTGATATGCAGCTTGCCTACCTCCCACACAGAAGAAAGGACTTGATTCTGGAAGATGAAAACATTGAATTGTACGTCTCCCTTGATGGGAATTCTGAAACTGCAGATGATACATTGAAGGAGGAGAAAAAAACTCGGAAGCATGGGTTGCTAAACTGGTTAAAGCTACGGGTATTTAAATACTTATCTTTTTCTATTCTAGTCACAAAATGGTTTAATATATAAATTTTTTTATGCCCAATTATACCAGTTGTCATAGAATCTTGGATGGGAGTGAAAAATTTTGGGAGAGCTGAGATATTGCTTTGAGAATATTTGAGGTTATGATAAAAGGGATTTTTGCAATTTTATGGAAAATCAGATGACATTGAGCGTATGTTCAGAGTTTCTATGATTGCCTTTTTTTTTTTAATGCTATCAAAAGCAAAACCCAATTTTTAGACTGGATCTCTCGTTTAGTTAATTACTGTTAATCAAAGTAAATTGCTTCTTGAAATCTTTAAACTTGAGCAGCACATAACAACATACACTCCCTTAAGATGGAGTAAAAATGATATGATATCAAAATAATATCCCATAATGTTCACATTTCTGTTATGGAACTATGTTTTACTTCACTGCACATTTGTGATCGATTTTGGATCAGCATTTGTTGTTGCAACTTGCAAGTGGATGTAATTGTTGTGGATACCAGTAAAAATTTCCTGTGGTGTTGAAACAGAAGATGACTAGTTTTTTATTTGCTTTATTGTTCTATAACTTCTTTTTAGTCTCACTTTCCAAGTAAATCTGCTGTTTTACCAGAAACGAGACAATGGCTTGGGAGCTTTGGCAAGTACCAGTGATAAATCAAGTGGAGTCAAATCTATTAGTACACCTTCAACTCCTCAGGCAGAAAGTGTTAATTTTCAAATGGAATCCAGACGTTCACATTCTCTTCTTTCAGAGAGCACTCCTGTGGATCTTTTACCAGAGGCAAGCCCATATGGAGAAGGTCCTGAAGAGAATTTTTTGGGACAAGAGACCCCTTTGGTATGAAATATATAATTTTTTTCACTGTTTGAACAATTAAACAGTAATATAACTGAAAAAAATAATCTGCTTGCTTTCATAGTGCGTGTGAAGTATTTGATAACATAGTTTTTTTTTTTTTTTTCCCTGAAGAAGATTTAATTGCCTGGCTTAATGCCTTAAAATATGTTTGAAACATTCAAAACAGAACACCTCCAGTGCCCCACCTTCAAAAATGCAAACATAAAAATGTAAAAAAACAAAGAGAAATAAAAGGAGGATAGAGTGGATGGAAATAATATTTAAAGAAAAAGATAGTCTAGGAGGGAGGAGAATTGGGTCTGCATTTGGAGGCATAGGTGGTTAACTCTCCTGCTATACTTTTTGGAACCTTGAGTCCCATTGTTTATTCAGAAGTTGTTGCCCAGGCTGGCCTACAAGATTCTTAAAATACTGCAATCCTTCCTGCTGCAACATTGAGCTTGGAAATTGCATAAATTCAGCTGGTGCTTGTGCTAGTTATGTTCTTGGTTTCACTTGAAGCCTTTTTCACTGCCCTGCCCCAAAGATCTTCCCTCCTATTGAATTGCCATGAAAACCTTTTCTATTAGGTACTGTACAATACCACTGCAGTGCATGTAGCCAACTCTAGTTGAGACAATGCTTAGTTGAGCTGAGTGGAATTTCCAGTGTCCTTAAAAATGCATGGCAGCAGTCATATTGTAAAGTAAGATTAACTTTTGTTTTCTAGCCTTTCTGGTTCTCTATGAAAAGCACCAATATTCAGAGTTGCTGTGAAGTCAATGAATCTTGTTAGGTTTACTTTCAACCTTCTCTCCACCACCTCTGTTAAAGATTTGACTTGCATCCAGTCAAGCCTGTAAATGCAGATTTATATTAATTAAGTACTCAAAATTTAAATCTATTCTACTTATTATACTCCAATTTAACTTAGCTGTATTATAGAAGACTCATCAACCAGAATTGG
Organism: Vitellaria paradoxa; assembly: GCA_019916065.1. Lineage (NCBI taxonomy): Eukaryota > Viridiplantae > Streptophyta > Magnoliopsida > Ericales > Sapotaceae > Vitellaria > Vitellaria paradoxa. The sequence goes on along the minus strand of CM034235.1, from coordinate 56,814,307 downwards.
TTTACATAGCCTGAGGATTTAGAATCATTTGTCTTATTGGGTGCCAGACTAGTATAAAGACAATTGATCAAATTGATCTTCTGAGAGAGCAGCAAAAGATCTTGTCTGGAGAAGTGGCATTTAATTCAAGTGCTCTAAAGCGGTTGTCTGAGGAGGCTGAAAGAAACCCAAAGAAGGAACATATTCATGTAATAGCTTTATTCTGTATCATTTGTTTTTATTACTGTTGCTGATACACCTAGAAAATTCAGATTATATTCTTTTTTGTTATTGAAGGTTGAATTACGAAAGTTGAGTGATGAAATCAAAAAGAAGAATGAACAAATAGCTTTGCTGGAAAGGCAAATTGCTGAATCCATTATCTCTTCTCAGGAAAACTTGGATAATGTGGAAGCATCACAAGTAAGTTGGTTCTTTAATCATATAATTTCATGTTTTCTTGATTATTAATTCGAGAACTATTGCTGCTCCATGCTGCTGTCATGACTAATTTAATTTTGACTTGCAGTCTGTTGCTGAACTAATGGCACAACTGAATGAGAAGTCTTTTGAGCTTGAGGTGATGATATTTTGATCATTGTGACCGGGGATTTTATATTTCTACATTTAATAAGATATGTGGAAATTGAATTGGAACCAAACTAGTTTAGCTTTTGCTTCTTTCCCTTCGATTTGATAGGAGAATGCAAATCTATCCTTGACTTGCTAGTTTTTAGAAAACAGAAAATGGGGTGAATGCTAACTCATGCAATGATCAATTGTAATGATTTTGTGATTTCGTTACAATGATACTGTGACCTTTATACTCAAGGTTGTTAAAATCGATATTTTACTTAAAATCGGTAGAGGGTCCAAAAATCGAGTCGTAAAACCGAATCGTAAAATCGTAAGATTTTACCAAATACCTATAAAACAAAAATATAGTCTATTATTCTACAATTTTTTATTTAGAGCTTTCATTTTTTTTGATAAGTTGATAATTTTATTAATAGGAGAAGAGAGAAAATACATGTGTCAAGAAAAATGCCATACCCAAAAACTTACTCATATTAACAAAATGAATCCTCAACAAAATTTACAAAAGATTTTATATCTAGTTTTATAATTCATTTACCCAACTACACAATTGAGACTATTAAAATGATTGGTATGATCTATACAATTGATATTAAAATAATGACTTCATTTTATCCTAATTTTTTGTTTGAGTTGAAATGTGTTTGTAATATTTTATTATAAGTCTCTTGGTTTCTATCCTAGTTACTAAATTTAATTTATGGTAGTCAATTTGGTGTAACAATATACATGGTTCTCAACTAGTGTAATATAGTAAATAATAGTATTATAGAATTAAAAAAATAAAAAAAAGTAATAAGTGAAATAGTTGTGGCATATTATTTGAACAAAATCATAAAAATCTATTTTATTTGACAAAATTACACAAAAATACTTGATTTTTAAAATCGGTAAAATCGCCTATAAAATCGAGATTTTACTAATTTTACGTCCCAAAATCAAGATTTTACTTATTTTGTCCCTGTTAAGATTTTACATAGAATCGAACAAGTTTTCCTATTCTAACATCGTAAAATCGTAAAATTTTAAAATTTAAATTGGGATTTTAACAACATTGTTTATACTGATTCGAGAGTAATTACTAAAGTTATGTTTGGTACATGAGAATGGAATGTAAATAAAAGTTGGAACGTAATAGAATGGACATTCCCATTCTCTTGTTTGTTTGCCCAGTTAAATAGTCCTAAAATGGGACGACCATTTCTATTTTGATATTAATTAAAATAAAACAAAACAAAACAAGAAGTGCAGTGCAGATAGGAATCGGGATGGCTGGTGGTGGTAGGCGGTGTAAACCGTGTAAGGTGGTGGAGGTGATGGAGGGCGGTGGTGGTGGGGTCTGTGGTTTGGCGGTGATGGAAGTGGTATAGGGTGGTAGTGGTGGTGAAGAGAGGTGGTATGTGGCAACGTCGTGGTGGTTGCAATGGAAGGCGGTGTGGGTAGTGGCGGTTGGTGCAAGGTGGTGGAACTAATAGAGAGTGGTGGTTGTAGTGGTGTTGGTGGATGTATGCTGGTTAGTGGTGGTTGGTGGCATAAGGTGGTGCAGGTAGAGGGTGGTGATGGTAGCAGTGTTGGTGAAGAGTGGTGGAAGGTTATGTATGTGACAGAGGGTGGCGGGGCTGGCGGCAAGCTAGTGAAGGAAGGGTGGTATGTAGTGGAGTGGTGGTGGTGGAGGTGGGATGGGTAGTGGTAGTTGGCAGTGTGGTGTAGATACCAGTAGACGATATGGACATGTGTATGGACGTCGGGCCAAGGAGGCCCAACCATTCTTATTATGAACTGATTATTAATATTTATTTTAGTTAATTATGTTTTATTTTATTTATTATTTTGGACCCATTTGTTTTGGGCTATTTTAGTAGTAGGTTTATTTTATTTTAGGCTTTTGTGTTAGACCCATGATGTTTTCTATTTAAACCCTAATTAGGGTTAGCTGAACATTGATTGATTGATTGAATAATTCTGATTATCTCTCTCCTACGGCTACTCTTCCCTCCCCTCATTCTTCTCTTCTTCTCCTTCTTCTTCTTCTTCTTCTTCTTTAACCCTTTCTTTTTTTTCTACTCAACCCTACATTAACTTTGGTATCAGAGCAAATCGATCTATAATCAACGAAAACACACTGTTCATCTCAAACCTTAGCCGCAACTGCAGTCATAGCTGCTGCACACGCCTTACATGCTCTTAAACCCTTCGAGTACACTTTCGTACATTCCCAGCGGTACCTAACTCCAGCAAACCTCACCATTGGCACCACCAACCTCTGGCGAACTTGTCAGTGACTTCGGCCACTTCCAGTGACTTGTCCAGCGACTAGCCGGCGACTTTTCCTGCGACCTCCGGTGAAGTCCAGAATAACCACTACACTCCAACGATCTGACCTGTGCTCTGCGCGAAGCTCCAGGGATCTCCGTCAACTTCCGGCGAAGCTCCAGCGACCTCTAGGAGACTTTGGAACACCTTACAGTTCATTTTTGCATATTCAAAATTGTCAGTACACTATCGGGTACAGTCAAACAATAACCAAATGCAATCCCAAATAGCATCTCTCACTGCAGCCATTCAAAGACTGAACATGAGTTTAGACACATGGAAGGAATACTATGGGCCGAGCAACCCTATTCACCTCTGTTCTAACCAAATATCGAATTCAAAGTCGAACACAATTTCAGCTCCTCTATTTGGTGCCCTTACCAAAATTCCAAAAGTAATTGATGAACCAAACAGAAAATCTGATGACGACCACTTTGAAGTGAAGAGAGAGCTTAATGATGATCAAATTGAAGAGTTGATTTATGAGCTTGATCCTGACGACTTTTATTTTTCAGATAATGAAGATGATGACCAAATCGTAGGCAAGTCACTTGATGAAATTGTTGCGACTACCGAAATTATTGCTACTAATGAAGTCATTTTTTTTTTATGAGGCACAGATTTTCAGCAATATTACTGATGTCTCTGTAAGTACTATCGAATTGAAGAGTATGCCTAAAATTTATGGTGCTTTTGTGGATTTTGTCTTTCCTGCACTTAAACTTCTTCCACAAGTTGGTCTATTTTTTGTCTTCTTCCAACATCTACAAGTTCTATTTTCTGAATCGCGAGACTTCTATTTTGGAAGACTTGGTGAATACACTAGATTTCTACCACTCCTGACCCGTGTTCATGAACTATGGGAGTAGCTTGAACATCCGCTTTGTTCGTGGCCTGGCGATTGAAGGAGTATGCAAATTTTTAACTCGACGGAACCGAGTTTTTCTAAGGAGAATGATGCGGAAGCCAAAAAAAAATATGAAATAATTATTATTAGAATTTTATTCTATTAGTATTTCATTTTATATAAAGATTTTATGTTATTCTATTAAAGATTTATTTTATTTTAGACAAAATTTTATTTAGATTTCTTTTAAGAAGGATATTATAACATTTGATTTTGCTTTATTTTTAGTAATCTTGAGAATGTATTAGCCTATTTAAGGCTTATGATGATTAGGGTTTGATACATTGATGAATATGAAAATTTGAGTTGTTGAAGTCTCGTGGCTTGTTTTTCCTCCCCTCTTCTTCTTTCTTCCCTCTTTCCTAAACTTCTTCTCTCTTTCTTTATTTTTCTTTCTTGACTTTATTCTCTATCGTCCTACATCACAGTGGCCACCATTTTTTTTTTTTTCACCTATTGCTCCATGAGGGATTAACAATATGGGAATAAGCATTCCCTACCTTGAGAAAGGGAACAACCATTTCTACCTTTTATTGGAATGGGCATTCCCTACACTTGAGCGCAATAAACAAGGGAGTGAGAATGAAAGAAGGGAATGGGCATTCCATTCCCTCCCACCAAACGTGACCTAAGGGATTAGACCTAGAGCAAGGGAAAGGGGACTGGCATCTTCTAGTTCTTGTTAAAGATTACTTGTTAGACTCATCTTGAAAACATGTTGGAATAGATTAATTTTGTTGATGTCTTACCAAACCAAACCAAACCAAACCAAACCAAACCAAGCCTTTTCCCACTAGGTGGGGTCGGCTATATGGATTTGTCGACGCCAATTAGATCTGTTTAGAGGAATGTCCTCTGGTAAATTTAGGTAGGTTAGGTCATGTTTAATGGTTTCTTTCCAGCTTCTCTTGGGTCTTCCTCTATCTCTCCTACTCCTGGCAAGCTCCATACTTTCACACCTTCTAACAGGTGCCTCTGCTGGACGCCTTCTAACATGGCCAAACCATCTTAATCGGTTTTCTCTCATTTTATCTTCAATCGGTGCTATTTCTACTTTGCCCCTAATCTCCTCGTTCCTAATCCTATCTTTCCTTGTAATCCCGTACATCCACCTTAGCATCCTCATCTCCGCAACTGCCATCTTCTGATCATGATTATGCTTTACTGCCCAACACTCTGATCCATATAGCAACGCTGGTCTAACCTCTACCTTATGATACTTTCCTTTCACCTTGAGGGGGATTTTTCGGTCGCACAAAACCCCCGAAGCACTCCTCCATTAGCCAATGTTTCTCCATCTTACAGTTGACATTAAACGGGTTCTTTTTATTTATTTATTTATTTTTTTGGGGGGGGGGGGGAGGAGGGGGGAAGTAATGAATAAACAGCAAACATATAAAGGGAATGAACTAGCCTTTTCCTTTCTTTTGTTGCTCATCCTAAAATGTCAGTTGTTTAATCTGAGAACCAGTGTATTGTATTTCCGTTTTTTCCAGGTTAAAGCTGCAGATAATCGAATAATTCAAGAGCAGCTCAACCAGAAGGTACAGGAATATGGACAATTTTTGAAATTCCACTTGTCATGATTTTAGTGGTTGAGAATCAATAGTAATGACACATACCTTCCCATCAGATATGTGAATGTGAAGGACTGCAAGAAACAATTGCCTCATTGAAACAGCAGCTCTCTGATGCACTGGAGCTGAGAAATTTCAGCCCAATTGTTGGGCATTCAGAACGTCACTCAGAAGCAAAACGAATTCAGGGAGAACATTCTGTGGGCAAAGAGAGTAGAGTATCAAAAGATCCAAATGATGGGTTGCTTCTACAAGCTCGGGTTTGTTTAAGAAAAGCTATGCAATTGCTTAAAATGTGCATAATGAGTTACATGCAGTACTGTTGCATTTTGTTTTAGACATCTTGCTGAATCATCCAAAATGTTCGCATTTTATTGAAAACTGAAGTGAAACTTAGAAATCATTTCAGAAGTCCTAATTTCATGGATTCGAGCATTTCACCTCGCAAGTGTTGCATGGCCAACACAATTTTATGGATAGTTTGTTATCTTTATTACAACTTTTTAAGTTTTAAGTGTATGGTCTATCAAATTTGTAAAAACATCACATTAATAAAATGAATATATGTTAATGCTAAGGTGGATGTGTGATAAAACGAGGGGCTAGAAATACTGCATTTGTGAGATGGTAGAGGTAGCACTGATTAAAGATAAATTAAGGAAATTGGTTTAGGTCCATGTACAATGGAGACTGGTAGGTGTGTCAATTAATAGTGATAGCATCCAAATTATGATTAATGTAAGGGGGGCAAAGTAGACCAAAACTAACTTGCATAGAAATAATAAGAGACATGGCTCAATGTGGTTTAATAGAAAAAATGACCCTTAATTGAGTTGGAAGAAGAAGAAGAAGAAGAAGAAGAAGAAGAGAGAAAAAAAAATTGAGTCGAGTATCTCGTATCAATTGTTTTGAGTCCAATAGCATAAAAATGAGAATCCAAGGTTAATTCTGAGTTATTCAACAAATTATTTGAATGCATTGCATTAGATTTTATGTACATTTTACTTTTCATGACTCATGGAAGGCCTGATGTAATCTGTACGCTTTTAATGATGTAATTGTGTGAACTTGTTTAGTAGGCTACTGGTCCTCATGGTATGTGTGTGGTTAGTTGTGTGATGTTTTAATATTGGTATTTTTATTTGAATTTTTTTGCATAGATGTTGGACTCTTTACGGACTTCAAACTTCTTCATGTGCATACACTTACCCACATTCATATGCATATGGCTAAATAAGTTATCATTATATCTCACTAAATTGCAGCTTCCTGAGCTAAGTATTGTGGTTCAATTGGTTGTTATTTGAACAAATTTTGGTGAACTATATTTCCGTGCCACTTGAAGGTAAGGGATACATAATGAGATTCATTTGAAATGGAAACACAGTTGTGGTTATATGTGCAAAAGTAGCTTTATTCCTTTCAATTATTGAAATCTCTATGTCTAAAAGGCCATTAGGCAAAGTACTATATGTATAATCTTGTGGCTAAGTACTATATGTATAATCTTGTGGACTGAAAATCTGCTATTTTACAGAGATGCCGTCTATCCATATTTTTCCATCTTTCTGAGAAGAAAGATGCTTTTTTAAGCTTAAGATATTGAATTTGGTTTGAACCGAGCACCATGTCATTCTATGAATGTTCTGACTGTAAGTCATTTTCCCCCCTCAATCAGGCAGCTGAAATCGAAGAACTCAAACAGAAAGTTGCTGAATTAACTGAAGCAAAAGAGCAGCTAGACCATCGTAACCAGAAGCTAGCAGATGAGAGTTCTTATGCAAAAGGACTAGCTTCTGCTGCTGCTGTTGAGCTTAAGGCATTGTCAGAGGAAGTTGCCAAGCTCATGAATCATAATGAGAAATTGTCTGCCGAACTGGCGGCACAAAAGAATTCCCCCAACCAGCGTAGAAACAGCTCCACCTTGAGGAATGGCCGGAGAGAGAGTCATGTCAAGCGGCAAGACCAAGGTGTTTTATCCCCCGATATCAAGAGGGAACTAGCTTTAAGCCGGGAACGAGAGCTTTCATATGAAGCTGCTCTGGCTGAAAAAGATCAAAGAGAAGCTGAGCTGCAAAGGAAGGTAGAAGAATCCAAACAAAGAGAAGCTTATCTTGAAAACGAGCTCGCAAACATGTGGGTTCTCGTGGCAAAGCTAAAGAAATCTCATGGAGCTGAAAAAGATGTTTCAGAGTCCATGAGAGAGAGCCGGAAAGTTGACGATTTTGAAATTTGGAATGAACCAGCACTGACAAAGGGCTTTCAGTAGGATTTGGCTTGTAATGGGACAGAGATTGTGTTCGATGTGTAATGCAAATTGGGTGATGGGTTGTGTATTGTGAGTGAGCCCTTTCCTTTTTATCATTGTAAAAATCAGGTTCTTTTTCTCCGTTAGTAATTTACCTAGGGTCATAAAGGTAAATGTTTCGTCACTTGTTTATGATGAACAAGTACAACTTTACGGATCCAAAAAATGCATGTTGTTTATTACTGTTTTCTTGAATCCAAATGTATTTTTTTTTTGGTTAAACTTTTTGTAATTATTCTTTTTGGTGCAGTAAAAAAGTGTGTATTCTCCCCTTCGTTGTAGAATAAAACTTCAGGAGCAGGCAGAATGATAGTTCAAACAAATATCGTCAGCTATTTTAGGTTGCTTTTTTTGTGTAATTTACAGCTCCCACGGTGGTTTTGTTTTTCAAAAAATATTTAATGATATTTTCATAATTCTATTGTCCTTGTAAGTACCTACCTAGCATAAATTTGTTCCAACCTGCGTGGGATTTGCATTTTTTTTTCTTTCATCTATTTTTTATTTTTCTTTAACCAAGTATCAACTTACAATTGCATTATTAACTCACATATCTTTGAATACAACAAATTTTAAAAGAAGAGTTTTTAGGAAGTATCTTAAATATTCTACAAGTGTTCTAAATATCATAAAGAATTATAAATTCTATTGAGTCTTATAAATATTTTAGATATTATAGTAGATGATTTTAGAAGTATAATTTTCATTATTAGATCAAATCAATATTCACCATTCATTGAGCACGGGGAATGATATAACTAGAGGTAGGACATGTTTACTTATAGATTTAAAGTTCTAAATGTTCAAGTTAGTGAAATGTTCTCACTCGCTTTCTTTGTAAGTATTTTGCTTCTTAGAAACTGACTTAAATATAAATGTCGCATGGGTTGAGGTAAAGAAATTGCAAAGCTGTGACAGGAGTTAAACACTATTATCAGTGTCCTGTCCTTTGAAAATAAGAGCGATTTTAAGCTGGTGTGCTTTAACAAATTAATACATCTTTAAGCAAATAGAATTAATGTCCCTATATGACTTTTGAGACATGTGAAAATGAGTTGATTATTCAAATAGCGACATAATTCAACAACAATTTGGTATATCCCTATTTCTCGTACTATTGCATCAAAAAAAAAAAAAAAAGAAACATTTCTACTCAATCTGATTGAAATATTTAGAGTAAAAAAAGATGAAATTCATAAAATACCGACACGTGGAAAATTTTGAAATGATATTTCAATTACTTTATAACTTTTTCCTTTATTATAACAAAGGTCAAACTTGAATTCTCCAAAACTGAACTTTTAAACAAATGTTCCTCCTCGTCAGAGACGCCCAATTTAATCCAATTGCAACATTTGTAATGAAAAATGAAATTCGTGAAATACCAAATGTTCTTCATGAGAAACGCCCAATCCAATCCAATTGAAACATTTGTAAAATGGAAAATGAAATCCATGAAACACCAACTCGTGATAAATTCTGAAATGATATTTAAATTACCCCTAATTTTCTCCTTTAACAAAGGTTATTATATCGCAAGTCAAATTTATTTTTGTGAGCCAAATTTAAGGAAAGCAAATATTTCCGGGTTGATTTCCGAGATGTGCCATCAAGATCATATTGTTTTTGGGAGGGGATTAAAAATTGAAACCATGTCCTTGTAAACGTGAAATAGACTCACAAGTCCCAGTTCCCCTTACAATTCTCCTCCCATCTGTGAAAAGATCAATATAGCAAAAAAGAAATTTTTAAATCCGCAATTCCCCTAAAAACTTTTAAGGTGGAAACGAATTGTGATATTTGAGAGTTATTCGAGCTCGACTCAAGTTTAGTTGGTAATTAAAATGAGTTTGAACGAAACTTGATTTGTGACTCATTTAAATTCGAACTTGAGTCTAAAAAACCTCAACTTCAAAATTCGCAAACCACTTTTAATAATATTTTTATATTTTAATAATATTTTTATTTTATTTTTATAATATATTTATTTATTATTATTTAGATTAAAACGATATCGTTTTGGTTTAATTGAATTATTTGTGAGCTGATCTCGAATTTAAATTCTTCTTTATCGAGCCGAGTTCGAGTCTATATAAAAATTCGAATAGAGCTCGAGCTCGGTATAAATTAATCAAGCTAAGTTCAAATAAACTGAAACTTAACTTGATTCGACTCATTTTCACTCCTAACAATTCTCCTCCTATTGCCATAAGAAATTTTCAAACCTTCCATTATAAAATTTCTGTACTGTTGTAACCTTTCTGAATATGAAATAAATAAATTAGACCACTTGTATCTCCCAAGTTTGCAAAGTACCGTTGTCGTAAATTCTTTGAAACCGCGGGCATGAAAAATAAAAAATAAAGAACCCAGAAATGGCTTGAAATGCATAAAGGCCATAGGCTTCTCCATCAAATGATCTGGCATTTAATAAATGAAGGTAGCAAAAACAGTAGCGGGGTTATCGGCCGTTCAGCTGCGGTATCCTATTGGAAGGAAAAAGTTATTTATGCAGTAAAAAAAAAATATGTTTATTGTCCTTGCTGCATGCATGCATGCATTCAGGTTACGTCCGCCAGTAAATTTACAGATCGGAAACATTCATTATACATGGCATGGAATTATAAAGTTATATATTTAATTAACTCAATGACTATTACATGAGACACACACCCACAAAAAAAAAATGAAAAGAAAAGAAAAAAAAAAAAAGAAAAGAAAAAAAGAAACAGAAGAAAAGGCAAATTTTAGAGAAAGAAAAGAAACAGAAGCAAAAAGAGAGTAAAGATAAAACAGTTTTTTTTTTTTTTTTCGACTTTTAAATGGATCAAAATTTGCTTAGATAGTAAGAAACATGTCAAGTAATGTTTCTCATTCTTTTGAAATACCAAAATGCGAGTTTGGGTAAAAAATGGGCAATGGAGTAAAAAAAATCATTTTATTACTTAATTTCAGATTAGCTTAAATTTCTTAATATATATATATATATATATATATATCAGTGAACATTTTTAAAACTTTCTTTCTGTCTAGAATGCGAATTTAGACCAAAATTCTAGTTAAAATTGTAAAATTTTAACCTGAGCTAAGTTTGGAGCAAATTTTGCTTAACTAACAAAAAATATACCGAAGAATGTTTTTTACTCTTTTAAAATGCTTAGAATACAAAATGTACTCGAGATAAAATGGTCAAAATTTTTGGATCATAAGTTAAGACAACACTAAAATTTATTTAGTTGATAAGAAATATGTGAATGGATATTTTTCACTCTTTTGGGATGTCAAAAAATATCAATGTGAACAAAGACATACTCATGAATAAAATAATCAGTTTTTAATTATGACTTAGGATTGAGTCAAAATTTTGCATAATTGATAAGAAAGACGACAAAGGATATTTGTGAGACTTTTGGGAAGTTGAAAATGTAAAGCAGAATTAAAAACAATCTCCAGAGTAAACAATCAACAGATGTAGCGTAGAGTATAAAGAAAATATCTTTTAATTTCTTCACCCCCTACCTCACCTAAAACGTTAGCATTTATCCCTTTGCGAGGAAATTTTATGAATTGTAACAAATATAATTAAAAGAAGGTTGAAAGTTAGAAGGGTAACGTTTACCCCCCTTGTATTACATATACCAAACATAACCTAAGATTAAAGAGGAGGAGGACGACGACAACGAGGAGGAAGAAGAAGAAGAAGAATAAAGAAAGAAAGAAAGAAAGAAGAAGAAGAAGAAGAAGAAGAAGAAGAAGAAGAAGAAGAAGAAGAAAGAAAGAAAAGAGAGAGAGAGAGAGAGAGAGAGAGAGAGAGAGAGAGAGAGAGACCTTAGAAACTAAGAAAGAAAGAAGAGAGAGAGAGAGAGAGACCTTAGAAACTAAAGCCTAAGTTCCAGGTCCAGTACTTCTGCGGCTCCATCTTTAGCTCCCTTGGCAGCAACACTAGTCCTAATAATAAGATCAGATTCAACCCTTGAAGAAGAAGCAGCAGCAGCAGTACTAGTAGCGCCTGATTCCATGGCTTGTGGAAATTGTCGTTGGAGGAGAGGGATGGGAATAATCTGATCATGGTGATCGGACCAACTAGACAAGGACGACAGAGGTTGTGGACTTGGAGATGTCATCAAAATTTTGGGTGATGAGGGAATTAGAAGAGAATGGTGGTCGTAGTAGTAATAGTTCTCTTGTTGCTTGGGCAGGCGCAAGTGATGGGTTCTTTTGCTCTCCCTTGGCTCGAACCGATGAGCATTCTGATGACCACCCAGGGCTCTACCGGACTCGAGTGTTTTCCAGCAGAAGATGCATTTGTATTCCCATTTCCCGGCTGACCTACAAGTTCTAGTACTCGTAGAAGATGAAGCAATTGGCTTTCTTTCCAAAGAAATTGTTTGGCTTTGCATGGTGATATATGTAATGTAATAATGGGAGAGAGGGGAAGATAAATATATACATACATACATACATATATATATATATATATATATATAAGAGCTATATAAGCAACAACCAACCGAGTTTAATGCTCCCTTCAGTAGAAATAATAGAAAAGTGGGATGCAATAAAAAAAAAAAGAATGATTGATTATTTTCTTTTATAATTAATTGGGTTTTTAATTTATTTTAGTAATTTAATTTTATTATTTCAGTTGCTTTAAATTTATTATATTTTTTGAAATATAAAATGTGTTTGAAATTGTATAAATTTATAAAAATTATAATTTCGTAATTCGAGTTATATGATTCGAAAATTTAAAATCTGTAAAGATTTGTTTTATTTTGTAAAAAATCAAATAGCCTTGTAATTTGAAAAAAAGAATAAAAAGAAAAGATGAAGAAGAAGAAGAAAGAGGCGGCGGAGGAGGAGTGAAAAAGAATCACACATCAACCTATGTCCATGTGCATTCTTTGTTTTAAAATTAAAAATTCCTACTGTAATTATATAGAATTATTTAAAATAGCCGATGTACAATAATTTTAAATAAGAAAAAATTTAAATCACTTTTTATTTTATTTTAAAGAACCCTAATATAGGTGGCCCTTAAAGTCGGTTTATTTTAATGTAAAAAAAAAAAAAAATTGAATCGTGACATTCAAAAACAATAGCCAAAATAACTCTTTTCTTGCCAACGTGGCATGAGCAAGTATTTTCTTTTTTATTTTTCCTTCCTTACTAACACGAAGTTTCTAAAAATATAAAAACTCAGTCTGCAGGCATAATCAAGATCTCAAATACGAACGTACGTGACTAAGTTTGCAATGCATAAGTAAATAAATAAAATCCCGAACATCAAAATAAATGAAAAAAAAAATATCCCACACTTAAAATCTTTCATTCTCTCTATTGAATGTGAATCCACATTCCGCGACTGGGGACGCCGCCGTGAACCAAATAGAGAAGATAGTACCCCGGAGGAGCTAGCTTTCCGGACGGCGGCGCCACCGCAGTAACTTGTCCATGAGAGACATCAACCGGGTCCAACACGAGTAATCTCTGATTCATCGAATACCCGTGCGTCGTAAAAGGCGGCGCCAAGAGCGTCACCTTAAAGTTCTTCTTCACTTTTCCACCGCCATTCAGCTCAAATTTCACATGGAACTGCTCTCCGTACGCCAAACGCTTGTCCGAGGTTTTTTCCAAGATCCTAGGTCTCTGTTTCTCCAACTTGGGGTCCAAGTAAGGAGGAAAGAACTTCTCAACCCTCACATCGGTTGGGAACTTCACATTCTCCTTCACGTAGTTAGGGTTCGTGTTGCTGCCGGCGACCAGCACCGTCCCGTCGGCCACCACGCCGGAGGAGGCGTGGTACATTCTGGGAATGGTCGTCGGTGTAAGCTCCTTAAACCTCTTGCCGAGCTTCTTCTTCGGGCTGTAAAGCACCGGAGTTAGGTTAGGCCCGTCGGCGAAGTTCCAGCCGGAGGCGCCGTGAGTCGCGCCGTTGAGAATCAGGACATCGCCGGTCGGAAGGAGTAACATGTCTCCCATCACGCGCCTTGAGGGCATCATATCGATCTCCCACTGAGCTCCCGGTTTCATAACCTCGATTCTCCCGCAATCTTGCAACGCCGGCAAGAAGACACCTTTCTCGGCCCTCGCGAATGCCTGGGGCTTTGCGCCGCCGCAGACTAAGACCTCGGGGTTCAATGCGGTGCCGAGCCTGAGAGGGAGGAGGGCGGACATGCCGGAGGCGGGGTAGTTGCGGGAGCCGCCGGGGAGGATGGGGAGCTCCCGGACGATTCGGTTGGCTTTGGGGTCAAGAATGACGGAGCGGCTGTTGGCGAGAAAGAAGACGGTTCCGTCGGGGAGGAGGTGGGCGAATGGGTAGAGATTGTTTTCTACTTTGTCCCTGGTTTCTTTGAGGAATGGGAAATCGACTTTCCTGATTGGGAAATTCAGTGAGTTCTGCACGAATTCGTAGTTGAACTGGTCACGTCCCCCAAACAAAATGAAAGTACCATCTTCTAGTTTTTCCTGAGTAGCATACCTGCACAGAGAGAGAGAGAGAGAGAGAGAGAGGGAAATAAGTCTTTGGAACGATCTCTATTTGTAATCCTCGAAATGCCTCTTACATTCCCATTTGAATTATTAACTTTACGTATTGAGGAGGTGTTTGGAGTGAGAAAAGTGAAATGAAATTAAATAATTTAAGATAATTTATGAATTTATAATTTATATAGTGAGATAAAAAAGTGAATAATTTTTAAAAATTTTTAAAATTTTTTAATATTTTATATCACGCCAAATGTAGTCTAAATTTACCATTTTATCAAAATATGTAGAAATATAACTTACCAATATAATCTAAATTCTCATAATATAAAATAGTTTTTTAAAAAAATAAAGATTTGACAAATTACTAAAATACTGTTAATTTTTATTATGGAAAGATTATGTAATTCATAAATCATAAATGAAATTTTTTAAAATTGTAAATAGCAATTGCCTATCCGTTTATTAAAAAATTTAAAAAAAATATTCTAATAATTATTTATTATTTATTAAATATAATTTTAATTTAATAAAATAAATTATTTTAATAATAATTAATTTTAAAAATTCCTTTTATGTGATGATCTATTTTATTCTAATAATCCATTTATCGTAATTCTTATGTTAGGGTCATACACATTCATCTTTATTTTTATTTTTCTTTTGAGTAAAATTTAATATCAATAAGATATTCTTAATTTTTATCATAAAAATGTAGTTCATATGTTATAAGTATAATTTTTTAAGAATTTGGGTTGCAATAGTTTGTCATTACTTTTATCCACACCCAAATAGACTCAACTATAATCATTATATTTTTAGGTGTGATAAAATTTAATTTATGACATATGAGTTTTCTTCTTAAAAAAAAAAAGAAAGAAAATATTTGCCAACAAAATGATAAAAATTAAAAATTTTTGGTAAGTTTTCTTCTCTATATTATTTATTTATTTATTTATTTATTTATTTTTGGGTTTCTTTTCCCATATCATACTGTTTAAATTGTACAAACCCAAAAAATGACATGTGGCTTATTTTATTATGATAAAAGTTAATAATATTTTGGTAACTTTTCAAATCTAAATTTTTTATAATTATTTTCTATTACCAAATTTTAAATTATATTGATATATTATATTTTTAGATATTTTTATTATTCAGTAAAATTAATATATAAAATTAATGACTCAAATGGCATTTTAGTCATTTGAATAACATTCAAACTTATAAAAGGGGGTAAAGAAACAAAAGCAAAAGATAAATGCAAGAGGCATTTAATGCAAACACATTTTTTTTTTTTATATATCTTAGAGTATTCGGGTCAATTTACACGTATCTCGATTAATTTTTAGATTTTGAAGTTAACGACCGGATAACCCTTCAGTAAGTCTGTTACTGAGGAGAGTCGAACTAATAACCATTGGAGAGTAAATCTAAAGTCTTATCAATTGAATTAACCCTTAAAGTTGTTACACTGAAGTGTCTTTATTGTCAAAATAAACAATTTTTTTCTTTTTTTTTTTTAAGCACAAAAATGACATTGCCAATTGATTTTGACACATTTGACTAAAGATTCCGCTAAAAAAAGTTTTTATAGAAAAATATGATAATAACATTTTTATAATTAAATAAATTTTATTTTTTCTGATAAAAAAATTTTTATACAGCACAAATCGATTGAAATAGGAAATGTACGCGGTCAGGCGGGGACGTATACATACCATCGGGGGCTGCCAAGCCCTCGAGCATTTTCCCGCCAATCGCAGTCTGGGCACTGACCAAGAACTCTGACGGCACTGCCTCCATCTAGATACCCTCCTGTGCTTATTAGGCTGCCATCAGGAGAGACACCTCCAGATGAGCACCATGGATCTGTCAAAACCTGTAATTAAGAAAAAAAATTAGCCAAAACCCTTATAAATTAATTAATTAATTAAGATATAATAGAAATTCAATTCAGGAGATTCCTGCTTATTAAGAACCCAAATATAAAAGAAATTCAACAGATTTTATTCTGCCTTTCTTTTCCGTTTCTCTTCTTTGCCTTCCAACCAAGCCCAAAATTAAAATTAAGATAAAACACAAAGAGAGAGAGAGAGAGAGAGAGAGAGAGAGAGAGAGAGAACCTTAAGAGTCCGAACTTGAGCAGTGTCAGAATCATATTCAATGGCATGAGCCCAACAATCAATTTCATTGGGCCTGCCAGGGAGAGGACGACAATTCCCAACAGGGGTCAATTGAATATTAGACGGTCCGAGGTTACCTGTATCGTACATGATAACTTTGTTGTTTGGTAGCAATTGGAAGTGCATGCTGGAAACACCTGCATTCAGATTATGCATCTTCCAATCACCCAAATACCAAGTCTTAAAATCAGATTTTTCTTTCTTATCACCTCTTCCACCTGCAGCTACTGCATCGTCGTTTGCCAATTCCCCACTATTATTACCTTTATCTTTATTCTTATCTTTATCATTGTGATTATCTTCTCCTTCGCCAAATGCCGACGAGGACGAAAAGTCAAAGTTTCCTAATTCCACATTATTGTTATTATCATAATCATAAAATGATGATGGTGATGATCCTTCTCCTCCTCTTGGGTTATCCTCATTTCCTTCATCACCGCCACCTGCTCGTCGCCCTAAAAACAAT
This sequence comes from Vitellaria paradoxa, assembly GCA_019916065.1. NCBI lineage: Eukaryota > Viridiplantae > Streptophyta > Magnoliopsida > Ericales > Sapotaceae > Vitellaria > Vitellaria paradoxa. The sequence continues at coordinate 56,797,488 of CM034235.1, read as the reverse complement.
GCATCGATGCCATTGTTGACTATGTCCAGAACAGATGCAGACCCATAAACGAATAAGAAAAAAAGAATGAAAATACGTGCCTTGAGCAACGTAGTCATTGAAGAGAGTTAATCCCCCTTCAATCTGGGGGGTGAAGGGGTGTTATTGATTTTCTTTTAATTCCTCTGGACTTCCATGCCTCTCCTTTTATGTGTGCAATGACACAATTAGAATAATACAGCAAAAATGCCAAAAATGGAATTGGCTAAATTGGAACAAACATGCTAAATAAAAGTGTACTGGCCACCCATAAAATGGATATGCTAAAACTGTACGGTGTTAAATTTTAGTGGAGACCAAAAGTCAAAATTTGAGAGAAAACCACCCAATTTGCTTGATCTTTTCCTTTCAGCCCCAAGAGAAAAAAGGGAATTTCAAATTCGCCACTGTACAAGCTGTTCAACTAATTATCTTATAAATGGAAATGATATCAAACGGTAGTCAACTTTTGTGGGTTTGCCCCAGGTTCAGCCGTGTTAACTAGTGAATTTACTTCCCATATAAATGACGTGAGTTCGAATCTCATGACTTACCTAAAGTGGCTAAAGAGCCAACTATGTGTCCCCTTATTAACCTATCAATTAGGTGGTTTGTTGAGGGTAGTTAAATGGCCAACTACATGTCCCCTTACTAACCTATCGGTTACGTGATTTGTTAGGAGTTACAATAAACCAGTAAAATTTCACGTCACAAAAAATAAAAATAAAAAGCTTTTATGGGTTGATTTAATTAATGCAGCTATCCTATGAAAATATATATTGATTTGTTTTTAATTAAAAATAAATAAAATAAAAAAGTTTAATTCGATCTCATGCCTGTATTGTGGCAGTGTTGCAATTTTGGTCCGATCCACATCCACCGTATGTTGCTGTTTGGACATGTTAATTTTGTAAGGAGCAGTTGTGTTCTTTGACTGGTCAATAATCAAAATTAGAAAAGAACCCAAAAAGCGAGAGGAAAAAAGGCAATTTGAGCCATTGAAAAGTAAATGAGAGGAAAGAAGACAACCGTGTTGGAAGACAATATTGTTGTAGCTTTTCATAAAACCTAGTTCTTTCTCCTCCTCACATTGGAGCCCATTGAAAAGTACATGAACTTTGTATAAATTATGAGGGTTATGATCCCTTCACAATTTTAAAGAGGTCGCTGCCCTTCTGTTTGAAAATATTGACTTCCACTAGTTCATCCCTCTCATTATAGATTTCTTTACTCCATCCCTAATATTAGGAATATAGTTACATTATTATACGGGTATTTGAAAGTTCAATCTATAATAATTGTTCCGTATATACATAATTTTTAGGTAGATATATAAGTTTTGCTATTAAATTTTTATTTTCGATCTAACCAAATTGAGTACTCTTCAGTATTAATGATCAAGCAATGCTACTCTATCAGAATTTATTATAAGAATGAGATGGTTAATTATGAACCAATTAGTTTCAAATCTTTAATCCACTAATAACTTTCTTATTATAAAAATGTCACTGTTACATCATTCTAATCATAATTATTGATAATAAATTAATTCAGATAGCATATAATTTTCCTTAATGATCTTAGAAAAAAAATAATAGGGAATTATTAGGTATGAATATATGTAATATACGAAAGTCTATGCACACTCACTCAGCTGTAGGTGTGCAATTGTGACCTCCATCTTGCATGGTTTTACGTACTATCAATAGACTACAATGAGATGAATGTGTTGGAAAATAATTAATTGTGGGCCAAATATGTTATTTGTGTGTTATAGGCTATCATAAAGATTAAGTCCATTTAAAGTGGTCTGTTAAGGTTTTAAGGTTTTGGACTTTATAACATCTCAATTTTGTATGGGCCTTTAATGTGTAGATACCTAAGCCCATATTTCTATTTTATGATGGGCCGAATAGAAGTAGGGTTTCTACAGTTATTATAAATAGGTTATGGTCCGCAGGTCATATGTAAAAGTTTTCTAATCAATCTGAAATCCCATCGTCAGAGAGAATAAGGAAAAAAAAAACCTACGTATAGAATTGGAAGATCAAGAACCTCAAAATTACATCAATGGATTTAGGTACGCTTCCGCATTAATTTATCTTCTTGATGATTCAATATGAAATTAAATTAAATCCAACAAGTGGTATCAGAGCATACTCATGTTGAATCATTGAGATATTTTATTTGGATTCAGATTTGATGGCTAGGGTTTAAAATTTTGGGGATTAATTTTTGATTCTCAAAATTTTGAAATTTTCAATTATTTGATTTTTCTTTCATGCGCGTTTGAAGTTGAAATTACATATAAAATTTTGTCTGGTTCTTGATCTTGCAGTGCCACCCTTCGGTAGATTTGTGATTTTATTTATTTATTTTTTACAGCTGTCAGGTTTTTCGGATTATTAATTTTGTTTTTTTTGTGAAGCAAACTCACTTTAATCTATTAAAAAAAAAGGGGGACCTGGTACTTTACAGAATTGAAAGGATCAAGTTTTCATATATATATATATATATATACACACACACACACACGTACATATATGTACCCAATGGCATCTTCTGGATTTGGAAATAGTGGTCTCTACTCAAAAGATCATTATTAAATCTCATAACAAGATAAATAAATAAATAAATAAAGGCTATTAAAGCACACTAAGTGCTGTATACTGTGCAATCATTGATGGTTGACTTTTCTTTCTTTTGTAACTTTACAAACCATGGATGCAGATCCATGAACATTAATGAATATGTATCACGCACCTTTATATACAATTCTTGTGTCTTTCAGTTTGTATTTGGGCCGTAATCATAAATGGCATTGCGATATCAAGTTTAGGGTTTGTTATTGATTAATGCTTATCATTTAACTGATTTTGTATTGGTTAGATTAAAAAATATATATATATATATTTTGGATTCAGTGGTGACCTGCTATTATATATATAAATATATATATATACAAATATATATTTTGAATTATGATAATCAAGTATTTAATTTTGTTTTGTTTTCAAGGGCTGGGAAAGTTAAAAAAAAAAATTGCTTAACAGCCCCCAAAGGTTTATTCTTATTTCAAATAGGCCCCTAAAGAGTTTTAATTGCTTTTAATTTTAAAGTATTGATTTAAGGAATCAATTAAATTCAAATTTTGGTATTATTAATTTTGGGTATATAATATTCAACAATAATTTAATGGAAGCAACATGTTGCCAAAGCAACCTCTCTTGTGGAAATTATTTTGTTTTGAATATTAGAAGGTTGTGTGTATGTATTTATTCATGCAAGTATTGATCGGCCCAAAGGAAGGCTAATATTTGGCAGAATTACATATACACCTGTGGTGGTAAATATGTGACAATTATTAGGTTTCCATGTGAATAGTAAGTCAATCCAAAGATAGACTTATTATTTGACAGGAATTATTGTCAATGTTTGATTACTACAACAAGAGTACCGCTTACAATTAATATTACTGTCCAAAGACTTGATATTAATGTTGTGCTGGGTATCTTGAGATGGGTATACCATTATTTGAATTTATTGATTATTAATTTTATTTATTAATGTGAGCATGGTTTTCTTTGGTTGTTTTGTTCTCAATACAGCTAATATGTCTGCTACTACCATATCTGCCAATATAAATTATATTCCTATGCTGAATGGGACAAATTTCAAGGATTGAAAAGAGAACATATTAATTGTTCTTGGCTGCATAGATCTTGACCTTGCACTTAGGGTTGAGCAACCCGTTTCTCTTACGGCTGAAAGTTTACTTGATGAAAGAGTAACTTTGAGAAGTGGGATTGCTCAAATCGCATGAGTCTCATGATTATCAAGCCCGGCATTCCAGAAGCCTTTAGGGGCGCAGTATCCGACGGGATAACTAATGCCAAGGAGTTCCTTGCTAAGATTGAAAAGCGTTTTGTTAAAAATGATAAGGCTGAAATAAGCACGCTTTTGCAAAGCTTGATTTCAATGAAGTATAAAGGCAAGGGGAACATAAGGGAGTACATCATGGAGATGTCTCATATTGCTTCTAACCTAAGCGACTAAAGCTTGAGCTGTTTGATGACTTACTCGTGCTTTTGGTATTGATCTCGCTTCCTACACAGTTCAGTCACTTTAAGGTTAGTTACAACTGCCATAAAGAGAAATGGTCTCTAAATGAGCTCATTTCATATTGTGTGCAAGAGGAAGAAAGGTTGAAGCAAAATAAAACTGAAAGTGCTCACTTGGCAAGCACCTCTAAAGATAAGGGCAAGAAAAGAAAGAAAGAATATGAAGCTACTACTAAGGGTCCAGCACAAAAGAAACAACAGCAGAAATTTGACAGCTGCTTCTTTTGTAACAAAACTGGACATCTTAAGAAAGATTGTGCTAAATATCACGCTTGGCGTGCAAAGAAAGGTACAATTCTTACTTTGGTCTGTTCTGAGGTTAATTTAGCTTCAGTACCTAGAAACACTTGGTGGTTAGATTCTGGTGCTACTACTCACATAAGTGTTTCTATGTAGGGTTGTCTGAGCTACCGAAAGCCAAATGATGGTGAAAGATACATCTTTGTGGGAGATGGCAAGTCGGTGGAAGTTGATGCGATAAGCACTTTTAGGTTATTATTAGGAACTGGTTATTATTTGGATTTGAAAGACACTTTTATTGTACCGTCTTTTAGGCAGAATTTGGTTTCTGTTTCTTTGTCAGACAAATCTAGATATTATTGTTCATTTGGAAACAATCAGTTTAGTCTTTCGTTGAATTCAAATGTTATTGGTACTGGTTCATTATCTGCATATGATAACCTATACTTGCTTGATACTATTACATCATATAATGAAACCTTGCATGTGCAATCACGTAGTACTAAACGCAAATTAAATAAAGAAAATTCGGTGTCAGTATGACACAAGCGGTTAGGTCATATCTCAAAAGATAGAATTGGAAGACTTGTGTCTGATGTCATTTTGGATTCCCTTGATTTTTCAGACTTTGATGTCTGCATTAATTGTATTAAGGGAAAATAGACCAAAATTAAGAGGTTAGGTGCCAACAAAACTTCAAACGTCTTAGAATTGATCCACACAGATATTTGTGGACCATTCCCTACGGCTTCTTGGAATGGTCAACAATATTTTATATCATTTATAGACGATTACTCACGCTATGGGTACCTATATCTCATTCACGAGAAGTCTCAGTCACTGGACTTGTTCAAGGCTTTTAAAGCTGAAGTTGAGAATCAACTCAACAAAAGGATTAAAAGCGTCAAATCTGATCGTGGTGGTGAGTACTACGGTAGATATGACGGTTTAGGAGAACAATGTCCAGGACCATTTGCTAAATTTCTAGAGGAGTGTGGAATCGTCCCACAGTACACCATGCCAGGATCCCCTAGCATGAATGGTGTAGCTGAGAGACGAAACAGAATGCTAAAAGATATGGTAAGGAGTATGATTAGTCATTCTACTTTACCAGAATCACTCTGGGGAGAAGCACTTAAGACTGCAGCTTACATTCTTAATAGAGTACCCACTAAAGCAACTGCCAAAACACCTTGTGAGCTTTGGACAAGCAAAAAGCCTAGTTTGAAGCATTTTTACATTTGGGGATGTCCAGCTGAGGCAAGGCCTTATAGGCCACATGAAAATAAATTGGACTCCAAAATAGTGAGCAGTTACTTTATTGGTTACTCTGAGCGATCAAGGGGCTACAAATTTTATGATCCCACACTTAGGTCAATTTTGAAACGGGAACTGCAACATTTTTTGAGGATGTTGATTTTAGGGGGAGAAATAAGGTTAGAGACATTGCCTTTGAGGAGGAATCGGTTTCGATTCCTATTATCCTTTATGATAATGTACAGGCTTCTATACCTGTCATTGATCAAGAAGGAAATCAAGAATCTCAACAAGACAATGTTGAATAACCCCCCATCCAGAATGAGGTAATTATTCCAGAAGAACAAAATCAACAACCTGAAGAACTAAGGAGATCCACGAGAGAAAGGAGAAGTGCTATTCCAGATGATTATGTAATATTTTTCCAAGAATGTGAGGAAGATATTGGAATGGTGGAAGATGATCCAATCAACTTTCATCAGACCATGCAGGGTTCTAACTCTGAACAGTGGATTGATGCCATGAATGAGGAGTATAATTCTATGCAAGACAATAAAGTTTGGGATCTTGTCCCATTACCAGAAGGTGCGAAACCCATTGGTTGTAAATGGATATTTAAAACCAAAAGGGATTCGAATGGTAATGTGAAAAGATATAAGGCTCGTCTTGTAGCAAAAGGCTTTACCCAGAAGGAGGGAATCGACTTCAAAGAGACTTTCTCTCCGGTTTCTACGAAAGATTCTTTCAGAACCATTATGGCGCTTGTTGCACATTTTGATCTTGAGTTACATCAGATGGATGTTAAGACGGCGTTTCTTAATGGTGACATTAATGAAACGATCTATATGGTGCAACCAGAAAACTTTGTGTCGGGAGACTCAAAGAATATGGTTTGCAAATTAAAGAAATCCATCTATGGACTCAAACAAGCTTCCCGTCAGTGGTACTACAAATTTCACCAAGTAATTATCTCGTTTGGCTTTGAGGTAAATGCTGTGGATAATTGTGTGTATCACAAGTTCAATGGGAGTAAGTATATTTTACTGGTTTTATATGTTGATGACATATTGCTTGCCACAAATGATATAGGCATGTTGTATGAAACCAAGAGATTTCTATCAAAGAATTTTGAGATGAAAGATCTTGGTGATGCATCTTTTGTATTAGGGATTCAGATACATCGAGATCACTCTCGGGTTATTCTTGGATTATCACAAAAGACCTATATCGATAAGGTACTTGAAAGATTTGGCATACAAGATTGTAAACCAGGTGACACCCCTGTCGCTAAGGGAGACAAGTTTAGTCTCAATCAATGCCCTAAAAATGACCTTGAAGTTAAGGAGATGCATAAGATTCCCTACGCTTCAGTTGTTGGGAGTCTAATGTATGCTCAAGTTTATACACGTCCAAACATAGCATTCATTGTTGGAATGTTAGGCAGATATTTAAGCAATCCTGGGATGGATCATTGGAAAGCAGCCAAACGAGTTTTGAGGTACTTACAGAGAACAAAGGATTACATGCTCACTTATAAGAAATCGGATTAGCTGGAGATCATTGGGTTTTTTGATTCCGATTTTGCTGGATGCCAAGATAGTAGAAGATCCACATCAGGTTACATCTACTTGCTGGCTGGATGAGCTATATCCTGGAGGAGTGCCAAGCAGACACTCATAGCTTCTTCCACTATGGCAGCAGAGTTCATAGCTTGTTATGAGGCATCTAATCATGGAATATGGCTACGAAATTTTGTCACTGGGCTGCGAATTTTGGATAGTGTTGAAAGACCATTAAAGTTATTCTGTGACAATAAGTCAGTTGTGCTATATTCTAATAACAATAAGAGCTCTTCGAAGTCTAAACACATAGACATTAAGTTCCTAGTTGTTAAGGAAAGAGTTCAGAGTAGTCAGATGTCTATAACGCATATTGGCACAAACTCTATGATTGTGGATCCGCTCACTAAAGGCTTACCACCTAAGGTCTTTCATAAGCATGTAGCTCATATGGGTGTTGTATCATTTGATGATATGTTGGTTTAGTTGGAGTTTGTATTTGGATACTTTTCAGTTGTAGACACATTTTATGGATTTATTTTTTGCAGAATAAAATATTTGGTTTATTTGCACTCTGAATGTATTTATTGTGATCTCACTAAAGAATAAAGTAGGACCAGTTGGAAATAGGCATGTTTAGATCACATTACATGTAATTTCCATGCTACACATCCATACTTGATCAATGTCGTTGATTGTATTGATATATGTGACTATTGATGGGTTTAGTTATGATACATATAACGAAAGCCGCTTTAATCCTATATTGATATAATTGATGGACCAGATTGCATAGAGATGTTTGATAATGATAGCAAATTTTGAGCTCATAAGGTTAATTTTATAATGCATAAGCTAACATATCTGGCCCAAGTGGGAGATTGTTGGAAAATAATCAATTGTGGGCCAAATATGTTATTTGTGTGTTATAGGCTATCATAAAAATTAAGCCCATTTAAAGTGGTCTGTTAAGGTTTTAAGGTTTTGGGCTTTATAACATCTCAATTTTGTATGAGCCTTTAATGTGTAGATACCTAAGCCCATATTTCTATTTTATGATGGGCCGAATAGAAGTAGGGTTTCTATAGTTATTATAAATAGGTTATGGTCCCCAGGTCATATGTAAGAGTTTTCTAATCAATCTAAGATCCCATCGTCAGAGAGAATAAGGAAAAAAAAACCTACGTATAGACTTGGAAGATCAAGAACCTCAAAATTACATCAATGGATTCAGGTACGCTTCCGCATTAATTTATCTTCTTGATGATTGAATATGAAATTAAATTAAATTCAACAGAATGGCAATCATCGCATCAAAATAAATCCTTTGTTCCGTAACCCTAAGACTATTTGCAAGTAGTCAATTAAGAATTCTGTTCTAGTAGTCACAAAGATGCAGGCATCAATTTACCCGAAGGATCACAATTAATGACGAGAAAAGCCTTTTTTTTTATTACTACTAATATTTGTACTTACTATGCTAAAATGTGGTTAGCGCAACTCATATAATATATATATTTATAGTAGTAATTTTCCTTCTTACGTACTTGCTCATAGACATAGAGTGCGTAAAACTTTACAAAAGATAGAAAGGAAACTAGCTAGGCTGGTGATACTCATCAACCATAACTAGCTACTTCTAATGTCTGTCTCATATTTGTGTTTACTTTACCTTTAAAAAAAAAAAAATTACCAAGAGAGAGAGACAGTAGACTAGTAGAGACTTTGAAATTGTCCTTCCTTCAGTAGTTCAGTTCCGTTACTACAGCTTCAAAGTCAAGTCCAATGACTGGGAATTTTCGCCTCCTTCTTCTTCGCCTCCATTATTAGCTCTCAATTCCCTCATTACCGGAGCAGGCTGCAGATTCTGATAGTCGAGACCGCGCTCCGGTTTCCAATTCGCCGGCTCGAGATTATAGGGCTGATGGCTAGCGATATTATTATTATTCTGGTAAGCTGCACCACCACCACCACCGGATTTCGCCAGTACTCCCGGTGGCTTAAGTGACCGGAGGAGAAAGGATCTCCTTCGGTAGGCGGTTGGGTTCTTGATGAAGAGCCTCTTCTCCTCATTTCTCTCCGTTCTGTGAGCATTTTGGTGGCCCCCCAAGGACTGGGATGATGGGAATCTCTTGTTGCAATATCTGCACACAAAAGCAGAGCTACTCATCCAGTAGTTTTTGTCGGATGGATGCTTCAAGTTCAAGCTCAACAGTGCCACTTCTTGATCACCAACATCCATCAGCCTTTGTTTTGGATGTTGTTCAGTTGAGCTTCCCAAAGAATGTTGCATGGTGATGTAGTTACTGAAGACTTGATAGGGCAAAATGAAGTAAGAGAGAATGGTTCTTTCGGAACTAAAAGCACGGAAAGGGGAAGAAGAAAAGATGAAAGAAAGAGAGGACGGAGGGCTTGGGTTTACAGAGCACACAGGACTCTTGTATTTATAATAGAAAAGCTTGGGAACCAGTTTCAGACTTGCTAAAGCAATCTTGCAAATGAATGGAATTGCTCATAAATGGATTTCTTACTCAACTCGTTTATTTGGTAAATTAATAAAATTAGACTCGTTTAATAGACAAATTGAGTTTAAATTTTGTCTAATCGGCTCATTTAGGGATTGGGGTTGATCTCATTTAATATTATTGTAGGTATATTATTAAAGACTAAAACATACAAAATTAAATATATTTATTATTTTGCACTTATATTATAGTGTATTTTTTATTTAAAAAATTACTTTAAAATCTACTTAATTTTAGATGAACAATATATATATATATATATATGTTAGTAATTATTATTCATATCCCACAGTAATGTTTATACATGTCTGTGAATTATCACACTAATCAATCAAATGGATTTTAAAATTTATTAATAACACCACATTAATTTAATTTTCTAACATTAAATTCTATTTAACCTATATTGAATTGTAAATATAAAGAGTACTGCTTTTAAATAATGCTAATAAATTATGTTATTTAGTTCATGCTCAAATTAAATTTTTTTCATTTAATAAACGAGTCTAAATTGAATAGAAGAGGACTCGACTTGACTCATTCACACTCTATTTAACTGAAATTTCTAGACCTAAAGAAGGGATTTGAACCACCGAAAATAGTTTTCTGGTTTGGTTTTGTTTCAATGCACTTGGGGATTTGTGTGAAGGAGACATGAAAGTTGGATGGGTGAATGGTGGTTCTTTGTCTTATGCTTCTTAATTTTTACTCTCTTTTGGTTGGACATTATGAGAATCATCCAAAATCTGAATTAGAAGCATTCTGTATTTATCCCTTCAAGTGCAGCTGTGGAAGAGCTCCGTTTGGGGGTCGTATATGTAGTCAGTGGTTCTTTTAGAAATATATATATATATATATATATATATATATATTAAAAAAATATTCTTATATACGTCTTTTTATACATATATATCCTTATATATATATATATATATATATATACACTATAAACAACTTGATTGCTATGTTAATTGAGATTTATAATGAACTAATCATTTCCAATTTTGAAAATAAAATATAAAATATTATATATTTAGCGAGAGAATTGTTAGACAACTAGGCTAAGTAAGGGAAGAAAAAATTATTTTTTTTTTTCTGGGTAGCTGGCTTATAAAAAATTAGCTTTTTTTGGTGTTTTGGAAGATAAAAAATTGACCATTAATAATTAGTTTTTTAATTTTTTATTAATTTGACATATTTACATGCACTTTATGATTTGAAAAAACTTATAAATATAAGAGGATAATTTTAGTTATTTCAAAAAAAAAAATTATTGCTATCAAAAACTAACTTTTTGTGAGGATTCCCAAACACAGGCTTATTTTCTTGCTTTTCAATAATTTGCAAATACTAGACTGCTCTTCAATTGCCCATGAATAATAATACTTTAAATTGCAAGAATTTTGAAATGTTAGTGCATAACACGCCTGACACTAAAATTACATTAATAATAACTATTTTTCATCACAAATTTTTATATATTTAATAAGCACAATTACAAAAATATATATATATTTAATAAGCACACTAATTTGTCAGTAAAAATGATAGAATTAGTGATAAAATTATTCTATTGTTTTTAAATAGATTAATAAGTTGCAAGTACAACAAGAAATTCTTAAGTGTCATTTAGTTTATTTTTCTATTTTTTGTTTTCTATTTTCTGTTTTAAACTCATTTACTATTTTACGCTTTTGAAAATAAGGAAAACAGCTCAAAAAAAGCATTTGGTTACTTGTGTTTTCAAATTTTGTTTTAAAAAATGGAAAATGGGTTTACGTATAAAATGAAAAATGACAAAAAAATTATTTTGAGCGTTTTCAATTCAAAATAAAGAAAATTTAAAAAAAAAAAAGTATTTTCTATTTCCTTATTTTGGGATTTTTAAAATGTAAAACATATAAAACAAAAAATAGAAAAATAAATCAAATACCACCTTAATTATTTAGATGCTCCTATGGTGACAATTGATAAAAAATATATAGTGATGAATCAATAACTTCACAATCTCCAGAAGATCCGATTCAAGTTCGGAAAGTTATCTAGAATATCGGTGTGATACCTTCCAAAGAATTTTTGATACTTCAGTTAGTAAGAGAGTTGAGATAATATTTTGACAGAATTTTAGTAAGATAGACGAGATGTACTTATTTTGCTGTGAAGTATTGGTTTAAACATAGGAGATCTCATGTGGAGCGGTTTGCATGCAGTTACAAGTAACTGCATGTAACGTGCTCTTCCTCCTTCCAATAGGATGATGCCACATGTATTGTAAATCTCAAGATTGGTTCCTTAATCCATTAACCAATGTGTTTCGTTTAATGTGGTTTGTAACAGCATCTTTATAAGCATATATAACGAAATTGTTAGAAAATAGTTATACACATGATTCGTAAGGTAGGCTACTTTGGAATGACTAACCAGGAATGTCCTCACTCGAGCCTCCATTCGAGTAGTCCAGACTAATCGATAGAATTTTTACTTGGAGGCACCCGACCAGGTAGCTACGATCACTCAAGAGAATCTTTACTCAAATGGACCTGATTGGATGCAGATCGAGTAGGAAATCTATCCGATACCCCCACCTGAGTATGAGACCTCCCTATATCATATAAGTTCAAGAATAAAATGATCATTTTATTAGACAAGCTCAAGAAATAAGTTTGAGAATAATACTCACCACCATTGTCGTGATGTACGTAAATTTTTAGCAAATTTGATCCTTTAGGTTCCGAAAGTAGACTCTTTAACTTGGCAAAGTTGATTAATATCGCTCCTAAATTAAGTTACAGTCGAATGCGAGCACCCAAATAAAAATCACTGTTTTATTCCTAAGCTTACTTTGATTACTATGACAATTTTTTAGACTTCCCAAAAATCAAGAATTCTTCCACATACCCGTTTTCACATCATAAACATCAACTGCAATCAAGGCTACAACATCGATCTTCGTAGGAAGTATCGTTAAACAATCCAAAAAAATTGATTCAAAGATGCTCCGTTCCTAGGTTATATGATCTTAGACTCTAATTAGTAAACTAAGAAAAGATAATATACTTAAAAATTTTTAATATAAGAAAATATGAAATAATTACAAAATTATGAAAAAAATAAAATATATAAATCAGTACACAATTCACGATGATTAATTTTATCCTAACTACAAATAATAAATTATCATAACAATAAAAACATCGACTTGCAAGTGTGAAAAAAGGCTTAGTTTAGGAAGTAAAAATGTTAATTTTTTTTTTTTTTTTTTTATAGTTGACTACAAGTTAACTTTCAAAAAGTTAACTTTTTATGTTTGAGAAGAAAAAAAATTAATTTTTAGTAATTAAATTTTTATTTTTATTTTTTGGTTAATTGAATAATTTTGATTTAAACAAAAAATTAAAATGTAGGAGGATAAATTTAATTTAAAAAAAAAAAACTAAAACACTCGGTAGTTAAAAGTTCAGACTTTCCAAACAGCGCAAAAATTGTATTACGTAATTGTTTACGTCACGATCTACCCTACCCGGCTTCTCCTTAAAACGTGCTCAAAATATATGTATATATATATATATATATATATATCGGACACATATATGATATAACAAAAGCCTGGACTACGCAATTCAATTCCGATTATTCTGCATATCAATAAATGCTACAAACAAGTGCATGTCAAACACGTTGTGAATATGCCCCCCAACACAAAGTGTTAGGCAAAAACTACTTCATGGCCGCTCCGTCCTGATGCAATGGCGTTTGGCAAAAAATAATAATAATAATAATTAGTTAATTAATTAATTAATTTTGATATGTGTTACTTTAATTGTTAGTTAGTATTTATTAAAAATTTGTAAAAATTATTGGATTTGCAATCCAAGAGTCACTAGTTTGAGTAGAGATTAAAATTTCACCCGATTGTTAACTTCAAAATTCCTAGAAATTAGTCAAGGTGCACGCAAGTTAATCTGGATATCATGAGTTATCCAAAAAAAATGTAAAAATTAGAGAAAATTAAAAAAAAAAAGTTAAAATTTGAAAAAAAAAAGTAAAATTTGGTCAAATTTTGTAATGAAAAAATTTTGAAAAAAAAAATTAAATAAAATTAATTAATTCTTCTTTGGTTTAACCAAACAGCCCCTTAGAGTTATTGCACAAGATCAACCACCCCCTTTGGACTTAAATGGCAAAAATGGACAAGTATTGGGAACGAAACTAATCCGCATGCAACTCTTTCATCACCTTGTTACAATACTCCGGAAGTGCCATCAATGCACTCAAACAAACACTGACATGCACAACCATTTTTGAGAACTCTTCTAGAGTTTTGTTGAGCATTAGTTGTCCAAGCTCTATTTGCACTACCACAAGGAACATCAAAATTTGGTGGAAGAGGATCAGTGTGCCATACATTTGAACTCTATTTGCATAAAAATGAAATATCCTTTGAGTGTTGAGAAATTGATAGAGAAGGTGTGAGAACCCAAACAATGGATGACGTGTGTTAATCCCACATCGAAAGTAAATAACATGGATTTTGGGTGTATGAGTCATGAAAGAGGAATCTATGCTTCTTTATAAATATTTTATTGATCTGACTTGTATAGTTTTAATATATAATATTCTAAATATTTATAATTAAATTTTAAATTTTTTTTAGTGCGTTATAAAATTTTGTTGATCTATTCTCCTATTGTCTATTTATAATTGTAATTTTTCACGCGCAACAAACATTTGTAAGATTAGTCGAAGTGCGCGTAAGTTGAGACAGACATTCTAAATTACAAAAAGAAATTTATTATCAAAATTATTAATTTTGTTAAAATAATTTTAATTTTTTTACACCAAATCTCACTAATTTTTTATTAGCACTTTATATAATTTTGTTGATCTGCTCTCGTATAGTTTTGTTAATCCATCCTTATTGTCTTTTCATAATTATAATTTTTCACGTCGAACAAACATATGAAAAATTAATTAATTGTCAAAATTATTAATTTTGTTAAAATAATTTTAACTTTTTTTTGTAAAATTTATTAAATTACTATGATTATTTTTAATAATTTTATTATAAAATTATAAAATGGGTCGCTCACTGGTGGTGAGCGGTGATGATCTTAACTGTTTTGATGTTGGAAATGATCGGCCGGCTTTGGTGACTTCAGCTCAATTGTGATGTGCAGCAGCTTGGCAGCAAAGTACCAAACGATGACGTTTAATGCTGACTTCAGGGCCTGGATTTGCCCCCCAACTTCAGGCCCCCTCTCCGCAAGAAGAACCCTACGACCTAAGAAGAGTGGTGTGTGGGAAACTGAGTTGGGCCAACATAATTAAATACGTCCACGATCTGGAAATGACAAGGCCTTCACAGGGGTTGCAAACTAGTCCATTCTACTATTAGGCTAATATTGGGTTGTATAAATTTAGTATTTTTATTGAGTTCGAACTCAAATCGATTTTTTTTTTTTTTTTGGGAGTTTGTAACTCTCTGCTTGAATTTGGCTTATTAATTCGTAAAATAACTTGAACTCAGTTGTATTACAACAAACGAAATTGCTTGCAAAATATTTTTAAATATGTTCCTATACTTCTATCAAGCTTTTTTATGAGTTTTTTTTTTTATTCAGATTGCTTATGAGTTTTTTAAGATGTCTGCTCATGTATTTATTGATGAATAAGTTTAACAAACAAATAAAATAAACAAACTTCAAATTAATGAGACTGTTCACACGTAATAAATTAAATTATACGCAAACATTTAAGAAGACTAGTTACAAACTACAAACAAATTTGTCTACAAATATTTTAATAAGTTTGTTCATAAATGATAAAATATATATCTATATATTCGCAAGTCTTGTCAAGGTGAACCTATTTATTAAAATCTATTCATTTATTTTTCAAATTTAAAAAATACGATCACAATTATTTATTTAACTTATCAAATAAACATAAACAAGCTCATTATTCAAATACCTAATTTTTTTGCAACTATATTTATTATGTTATAACTTATCTTTGGTTATAGATGAACCGAGTAATTGATTGTTTTTAAATTTGATTCAAAAATCTTGTCGAGCCTAAATATATATCTTAGTTTAATAAAATATATTTAATTTAATTAACTTAATTTAGTGAAATATATGCATGCATACGTAACAATCAATTTTGGGTAAGTTTTTAACCTAAATATAAATCGAGTTCGATTAATTTGATTTGTTTTACAGCTCTAGAAACTCAATTTATTACATTCAATAAGTTAGAGAAAATTAAAAAGGGTCAGCATAACTTTAAGGTTACATGTCTTTCAGTTTACAAAGTCAAGCCAGCTATTTCTCGGAATAGTACAACAATTAAGAATTGGAAGTTCAAATTTCACACTGCAACAAGCAGCAGATGGTTTTCAAGAATGGTTGCTTTGTGATACACTAAAATTGCCCCCCAGCTAGAGAATTATGAAGAATGAACTATCTCAAAACTTTATCTTCTAGCAAACAGATTCATCCAGACAATTTTGAAAGACTCTGAGGGAACTTCATTGGGATAGTTGTCAAGGGTTCCTTATTTGAGACTCCTTCTCTGGCCTTTGCCAGAGTATATCCCAGTGCCATGGAAACTGGAAATGCAACAGCATTTCCCACCTGTATATACCTGCAAATGAGATGGAAAAAAATCTATATCAGATAGGATCAAATTAAGTTCCCACTTTATCCGCACTATTGCCATACCTATTCTCAATCAAGATGGTTAATATCATTACCAAAAAAAAAAAAAAAAAAGATAAAAAGTGGGGAAAAAAATCAAATCCAGTCAAATAAACCTGCAAAAGGAAGCCTGACTATGGATACCTTTCTTTTGTTGGCCCCCAAAGTCTGTACCAGTCAGGGAAGCCTTGTAGTCGTGCATTTTCACGGACAGTCAACACTCGGTCTTGCTCCGGATGAAGAATAACCTTTCAAAATAATTTAAAGCTAAAGCTGGTTCAAGTTTTGGTCATGATTTAACTGTTGAAAGCACAAGAAAGGGGGTCTCTGGTATTAAAACCTGGTTGTGGGGCTCTGCCCTTGTCACCACAGTTAGTACAAATTCATCCCACCATAGGCGACCAAATGGCCTGCATTTTAGCTAGTATGTAAAAACTTTGGAAAATACAGGATATTTTCACGGTTAGAACTTTAATAGTTTGTTTATAAGTTGGATTTATGGAGGGAAAAGAGAAGTAAAGTGAAATTAACCATGTGAACTTTATTTTACTTTTGTGATTGAATTAGAAAATCGGACAAAGAATAAATAGATATTTGTCCCAAAAAAAAAACTAATCAGCGATCCAAACACAAGATAAGGAAACAAAAGGCACATACTTAGTTGATGTTCCACGGACGAATGTCATAGCATAATCTGGTACCTATTTTATTTTTTAAAATTGGTGAAACTAGTTAGTATGGCCTTGCTTAGTGACAGAAGAAAAAGAATAATGAAACCAAAGAGTTTTCAGCAACAATACAATACCAGAGGTTTCCCTGACTTCACTTTCAGCCTTTCCATGGATGGATCCCATTCCACCTTATTGTTTGGGCCAACCAAAACACCAGGTAAATCCCTAAAATTTGCTCCCTGTCAAAACTCATCGGTTAAAATATCAATTATCATACTATATTAAAGCTAAATTTAGAATAATTATGAGTCAATTCAACAAACAATTGAACCTTCTTTTTAGGAATATGGCAAACTCTTTCATAATCATCCTCATTCAATTGCAAAGGTATGTGATCAAACAGCATCTTCTTTTGTGGTACATTTTTGGTGGAAACATTAGAGTGAAACACATCTGCTAGCACAAATAATTGGAGATGAGATACCTGAGCCTTGCAACATGATATCAAGCCTACAAGTAGCATTGTTCATAAAAATGTGCAGAAAGTGGCATCTAACCATGTGATGCAAATTCCACAAAAAAACATTGGAACAGGTGAGTGGTTTACTATGGTTCTCTCTACAAACCACAACCATAAGAAACCCTTATGAACCAAATGTTAAAAGTATAATCCATGCTACAGAGTTTAGTGCTTATGTAGGATCATCAAGGATATACAGTTGAACATGCACCAAACAAATATAAATGAAGTTTATTTTACTACATAACTACATGGTATTTTTCATTTTCACATTACACGCTCTATATTAATTCGTAAAACCATTTTCTTCTAAAAATACAATAATTAAGAAAGCGAGGTCATACATTCTTTGGACAAAGGAACTAGATGAATTCAACACCTGTAATTGAGTCCATGAAAAACATAATATTTGAATGCCAAACACAGAATTTATATCCAATTAAGTTTTATCAAACCAACCGTTGAAATATAATACGTAGAACAAAAAGCAAAAAAGCTGATCAGAAAACATGGTTGAATAAGGATATGTAGAAAAGCACTGGGGAACTTAAATTGAGTTATTAAACCCATTTAAAATGTTTTACATGTTTAAATTATAAAATTTTTTATAGTTTGATAACTCATTTGTGTTTAATAAGTCATCAAACCATGTGTAATACTTTATCAAACTATAAAAATCCGTTTAATAACTCAATTTTAACATTATCAAACTATAAAAATGTGTAGTATTGAGTTCAATTGGCAATTTGGGTTCAACGTTTTTAACATTTGTAAAGCAGCTAATATAAAAATGATTTGGGATTTGCTTGTATTTAGCCAAATGTTTTCTTTGGTTCACAACTTCCATATAGTATAACTCCAAGAAAATTTTTGAACATACCTGATTTTCTCAATCTAATATACTTTTGAAAGTCATTAATAGGAGCACGAGAATAGGGCATCTCATCTTGATTTTCATTATTTGTAACCTAAAATATAGGTGGTATTAAATATCAGTATCATTAAAGATTGATTGCATCATTGCAACATACGATCAAAATAAGTGACATTTACCGGTGGTAGATCAGCTATTGCATCAACTAATACAACACTTTTTTCCAAGCTACATGATTGTCCTTTTTCATAGCCAACTACGATGTCCTGTAGTTAGAGGCAACAAACATTATATAAATGCATAATTAGTCCATCTTACTTGATATAAAAACATTTGTACCTTGAATTCAACTGGAACTACCCCTTTTCCAACAAACTCGTGTGTAGGCAAAGGATATTGAGGTAATTTCTGAAATAACAAAAAATAACTCATCACCAACATGTCTTGTGATTATTATCATTGACATATATAAAACACACTTGCCTCCATTGAATGTGCACCCCAAAGAAAAACTCGCATTCGACATTGAGGAACTCCAAATGACCCAGCTGCTAGTATTCCCAAACGAGCTTGGTAGTTCATAGAAACTAGGCGGCCAATGGCATAACACCCCAAAACACCACCAGCCAATTTCAAAATATCAACTACATTCTCCATTAAAACGTACTTTGGCTTCAAAAAACCAACAATATCCATGAACACCACAAGCTGGTGATTTTTTGGATCCTTCAATGGGTCACATATATTTCTAAAACGATTAAAACCACTCATTCCTTGACACGGAGGACCTCCACATATGAAGTCAACATCACCCTAAGTAAACAAGTAAAAAGAAGTCTTAACTAGAGAAGAGGATAAGTGAAAAGAAAGAGAACATAAAAGGAAGGGAAAAATAATAGCTATGCACATCCAAAAAGATGAAAAGCACTGACAAATCTAGATTAAGTCTTATGGATTCTAATAACAAAACTTACTGGAAGAGGCAAAATCTTTGATTTAAATCCTCTTGTCACAAATTCCTTAAGACTGTCTTTGCATTTACTGGCAAAAAATAATAATAACGACGATGATGATAATAGCATTAAATGGCAATGCATATTATATGAAAAATAGAGAGAATAGCTAGCCAAAAAAAATGAAGATAGTTAATGACAAGACTAAATACCTTAAACCATCAATTGGCTCCCAAGTGTCTTCGCTAGGCCCATAGCCCCTCCAACGCACCTGTACATCGTGAATTTAGAAGTTAAGAAAATAAAATAGAAAAAGAATAGCAAATAGATTTAAATCCAATAGAACTAACTAATCCAAAGTTACAATAACTATATATGCAAACTATATACGCGGTCAACTAATCCAAATATGAAGTGTACATGTGTTGCAAGTATTAGGCCAATCAACCCTATGACAAAGGACTTCTGTGCTCTTATAGAGTAGATGATTGTTTTTTAAAAGTCACGACAAGCCATGTTGGAAGCTATTGGTATTTATTGCTGTAACAAAATTATATGCCTTGGAAAATTTTCCAAACCCTTCATTGATAAAACATGTACTTAGGTAGAGTTTGGAAAGCAAAAAAGCTAGTTTTTTAACTTTTGTGCTAATTTGACATTTTTGCCCTTCATGATTTAAATGAATTTTAAAATATAAGAGGGTAAATTTGGTTATTTTTAAAAAGGTCAAAAAGCTGAGTAGCTAACTTTTAGCAAATAGTTGCCAAACACAACCTTAGTATGCAAACCTACCTCTAGGCTCTGTCAAAGTATCTAGAACTCCTCGGTCTACATATGAATCAATCTAAAAATAATACTAAAATGCAAGAATACCAACGTGACTCCATATATGGTCTTTAGACAAACTCCTCTCCATCTATCAACTCTGCCAACCTTTTGTTAATGCTAGTACTAGACCATCGAGAAATATGAGCCTCCTTAACCACTGGTAAAGTTTTGCTTGTTCACTCCTATTTATGTTTGTACATCTTTCTTACAAATGTTGTTATTTTTGTGATTCCAAATTGGTATTCTAAGTGTTCGCAAAAGATTTAGATAGATGCACAATTAATAATTCCTTTAGAAATTAATCCTTATCAAATAAAGATGAAAAAATAAGCATTGGGTACATAACATATCACATGATAAGTTGCACATCAACAATGCTCACATGAGATGAGTTTGTGGTTGAAAAACTAGTTGGCTATTGTTGGAGCTTAAATTTTAATGACAAGCATACGCATCAACTATAATAAAAGTAATAGAAAAGTAGTCAATGTTCACTAGTTTCCGACCTAAAAAATAAATATGCAATACAAAATAAATAAATAAAATAAAGGTATAAATGCTAACAATTATAAGCCATTCTTTCGTGTTAAAATGTAAATACCTTAAAATATAACCCTCGTTTGTTAACTTTGTTTGGATCGCCATAACACACAGCAAGTAACTTTCCCACTTCAAATTCTCCTGAAGGAACTTCAGAGCTATCATCATCATCACTTTCATCCTCATCACTGTCCAAGCTGTTTTGTTCAGAACTGACATCTTCAAATTGATGAGAACCCAACAGTTGAAATTCCTTGCAAAGTCTTTCCCACTCCTTAAGCAAAGATAGGAAATCTTCTGCTGCCTCATTTCTTACCTAAAATCATTTTGGAATCGTCCTATAATAAATGGATAGATGCTAACAGAAAATGAAGAAAAATGAACTATATGCTACCTCAGTTTCAGGATGGTTCAACTTAAGACTTTTGCCTGCATAAGAATTTATGTCAACAGCCCACCTCTATGTGACCAAAGACAGATAAGACATATCAATAGTTGCATAAATTTGTACAGGACAAAACAAGTTTACAAAATGACATCTATGACCAATTCTTTACTCACGGTTACTAGTTTTAAACTAGATATTGACGCACCAAGGGAGAGGCCAGTTGACATGGCTCCACATCCGGAATATAAATCTAGTAAAGACATTTCTGACTTTTCAAATCTAGAAACTTGAGAAGACTTTGAAACATCTAACTCGGTGTCTCCTTGTGCACTATTTGAATTGGCATCACTAATTGAGGATGCATCACTATCCGGCTTTAAATTACCTGGAGTTAAAAATGCAAATACCATCAATTACTTTAATTAATTTAAATTCAAGTTTGAAATTACTGTAGTTAATACAATTCTGATTACTATCGTTGCAATATCATTCTCAAATTAAAGGGGTTATTTATTGGTTCAGATTGTTATTATATGTAAATAACTAATTTATTTTGGAAGATAATCCTCTTTAAAAAAAAAATGAGGACTAACTTGTGGCTGTATCTGGAGTTGTAAATGAAAAGTGTGGCACTGAATATGCCATATCACAATACAAATCTGATGATGATATTATTTTCTCTTTTGCACCCAAATCCATCTGTTGAATAGAGATAATTGTCAATTAATTTGGAAAGTGATAAATAGGAAAAGAGTTAAAAACTATACAAACAGAGAGGCATGACAAAAGCACCAGCATCCAGAAGCACAAGTTGATCATACATTTGCTGAAAGTTGAACAATCTTTACTTTTGACACAATGCAATTCAAGGGATTGTCATCTCTTATGTCAGAGTAAAATACTCGTCTTCTGTCAATGAGATGGGATTGGTGCTTAATTACCTGGGAACATCCAAATACTTGAAGATTAGTGAATGAGATATTTTTCAAAAATACCTAAAATTGGTGGCTGAATTAATAAATTTTGTTACCGTATCTTCAGCTCTATAGAACCACTGAGCAGTAAAATATAGTTCCCTATCAATGGTTTCAAATAACTCCACAATCTTAGCTATGAAATCAGGCTTTCCCTCTTCGGCCTACTACAGCACAAAAGAGAAAAAAGAGAATTTGCATTGTATCTAGGAAGTCATAGCTAAATTTTTCATTCACTAAATTCAGTGATGGTTTGAATTTTGGACCCTAAATTTTATCCAAAAACATAGATATAGATAAGAGACACAAATACAACAAGACATGCATGTGCCAATACATATATGTCACTTTCCTAAAAGTATTAATGCATATTTTTTAAGTAAACACAACCCTTCACACAAATCAAAAACTTGGTGGTGGGCTGTAAATGTAACACAAATAAAAACTACATCTTACCAATGCGGGACAACACAAGAATTCTTTTATTTTTAAATACAAACCAACATAGAAGTCAAAAAACCTGATGGTGGGGTGGTGTCGGGATATAACACAAACCACACCTTAGCAATGAGGTTTGTGCCATTTTGCTTTAGCTTATATAAAATTATACAATATATTTAAATACCAAACAAGTTTTCCGCCTTTCATTTTCTTTGGAAAAAAAAAAAAGGGAAAAAGGGTCAAGCAAAGAACTGACAACATTTAAAAAAAAATAAAAGCACTAAAGTAGTGTTTGGAGTGATAAAAAGTGAGATAAAATGAGAAAAGTTGTGAGTTTGTAATGCGTGCAGTGAAATAAAAAAGTTAATGTGATAGAAGTTTTTAAAAGGTTTTAAAGTTTTTTTTTGTTTTTTGTAGATGCCAAACGCACCCTAAGTTACCAAGCAACAAGGTAGAAATTAAAGAGTTGGACACTTAGAAATTAAATTAAAAATAGAACTTTGGGGATTGCTCAAAAAAACAACATTGGTCTTCGGAAGGTCATATTACTCCACCCTAAACTGGCCAACCAAAACCATTGAAAGTAGTAAAAACTAAAAATAACTTTATCCACTTTCACATACTTCTGGAACCTTTAAAATTAATTGAATGAATCAGCGGAGGATTATGCCAAACAAAAGAAATGTTTTTTGACCAATAGGAAACACAAACCCTATAGATTGTGACCATGTCACTAGCTCAAATAGAGTCAAAGACACATACGAGTATGAGATAGAGAAAAAAGGAAGCTGACCGAAACATAAGCGTCATCGTAAAGTCTGAAAATGCAGCCATCAACAATAGCTTGCTTGTAGTGACACCTTGCTTGTAGAACCTCTTTTTGATTTGACTCAACTCTACAGCCCATATTGAACAATAATGAAAACAGCAGCAACAATAAATACAATTTATGTAAAATCTTTCACACAAAAACAAATACACAATGCATACCCGTTCGATTCAGTTGATGAAACGTCGATCTTGACTTTTCTCTGCGAAAGACAGAACCCACGGTTTAAAAAAAACAAAAAACAAAAAACGAAAATAAAAAAAAACAAAACAAAACAAAAGAGTCAATCGGCAATGCTGCCCAAAACGGACATAAAAGGTTTTGTGTTTAGAAACCTTTGATTGGTAACGCTCGGGCCATCTCTCCCTGGCTTCTTCGGCGGAAACTGGCTTCCCGGTGAACCGGACTTCGTCAGCTTCCGGCGACTTCGTCTCGGCCCGTCTTTTGACACCTTTACCCATTCTCTCTCTCTCTCTCTCTCCCCACAGCAACGCAGAGCTTCAGATAGGAAAAGAAGGGTTTCAGGTATACGTTGAGGGGCGCGACAAATGAAGTTTCGAATGTTTCAGAGTTATTTGAATCGGGCGGTAAACAATCCCATTAATTGTCAATAAAAAAATATTTTTTATAATTATTAATAATTTTAAGAAGAATAAAAAGGGGTTAATTAAAGAAAGCCCCCTTATTCATTATACAATAATTAAACTTAAACAAAATGAGCGTTAAACAAGCTCTTGAGTGAGTTTATTAAGAATATATTTAA
This sequence comes from Vitellaria paradoxa, assembly GCA_019916065.1. Lineage (NCBI taxonomy): Eukaryota > Viridiplantae > Streptophyta > Magnoliopsida > Ericales > Sapotaceae > Vitellaria > Vitellaria paradoxa. The sequence continues at coordinate 56,773,289 of CM034235.1, read as the reverse complement.
ACTCTTTTGATATGCGATGTTTTAACCTCTGCATTAAGCAACTTAAATGAATATAATTTAACATAATTTTTAAACTCAATAAATAGATAAATCAATTGTAAACAAACTAAACTTGACTCCATAAAATTTGCAAGCAAATTCGTTTATTATTCATAAAAAGTATTATCTGATGATTATTGTATAACAAGAATTCTTAGTATATAATTCGGTCCATTATGTTTTATTCGGTGGATTGAAAGTAATAAAATATATATCTCTTTCAGTAAAGTAGCCTTATAGTTATAGTTCTATTTAATTTATTTGTTCATTAAATTTTCTATTGTGACTAATATTCATATGCTAGGTTTCCCAATATTTTCTATCATGACCGATATTCACATTATAGTTTCATTTTAAAATATATTTTTTTTATTATCTTCAATATAACAAATTTTGGGCAAATTCAAACTTGGGCAAGCAGGGCAATTCAAATACTAGACAACTTAGTTAATCGACTAAGACCTCGTCTAATAAGAAGATCCCAAATCTAAAAAAATATATACAGATGTATATTTAGTTATTAATATATCTATATATATGTATAGTTATTTTAAATTTATTATCTCATTCTCATTTTAATTTCAAATAGTTTTAAAACTTATATTAATTTATACCTCGTAACTCATCTAATAAAGACATCTCAAATTTAGAGATATATTTAATTATTTTAATTTTATTATTTCTTTAACATTAATGATCATCTTAATCCCATATACTTGTTAGAATTTATTTTAATTTATAAAAATAATACCTCATAACAGTACAAGGTTGATTTAGGCTTAAATTATCTTTATAAAAAAAAAAAAAAAAAAAAAACTAGACCTAACTTTTTTCATTTTAGGTCTCCAAATAGTTTGATACAGCCCTGTGGACATCAAAATTACTATTTTTATAGTTTAGCTATGGGCTGCGTTTTATGCCGAAATTCTTAATACAAGCTCACCGAATGGCTGAAAAAAATTTGTCGGAGTGTATCTTGTTACTCAAGCAAGTTTCAACCTAATCCGAATTACCATTTACAAAACCATCAACTTTATCCAATTCTCTTCAACTTTTTTTTCAATAAGATGTTCATTTGTTATAAGCAGGTGTGGAGGTGTCCTTCAGTTGGAAACAATGACAAGGCAGTGAGCAATTTTGCAGATTGGTGCCAATCTCTGTTTCAGAACCAAAGAACGGAGGAAGCTAATATAGCTGCAATTATAGCGCGAGGGATTTGTCTCAATAGAAATGATTGGGTATAGAACAGGAAGAGGAAGACAGCAAACCAGATTGTAAGTTCTTCGTGCTCATTTCTCGAGCAATGGCAGAGAGCTCAAGCCTCACCTGATTTGGATGTAAGCAACAGAGGAAATGATGTTAACATCAGTTGGAAAAAGCCAGACGCAGGTAAGATTAAATGTAATATTGACGCGGCTATTTTTGATAAAAAGGGTTATAGGGTTATGGGTGTATCATCCACAGGCGGAGCCACAGTTGCCCGCGATGGCACATGCCCACCCTTGAAAAAAAAAAAAATTCTATTTTTTTGTTGGTATATTATTTTCCATGCTTAATTGTGCCCACCCGAGAGAAAGATAAAGTTTTTAACTAGACACATATTGTGCCTGCCCAATAAAGAAAAAAAAAAAGAGCCTAATACTAATTTTACCCACCCAATAAAAACAAATTTTAACCTAATAATATCAATTTTAACTCCAATTTGACCTTTTTTTTCTCTCCTTCTCTTTCCGACAATTAAACCCTTTTTTTTATTCCTCATATGGTACCTCATCAATCATCTATGTATCTTATAATTAATATCTATCAGACAAAATTTCTTAGCTTCGCACTTAGCATCATTCGTGATGAGAAAGGAGAAATAATTGCAGTCAATAATAGAATTTTACTGGGCGGAATGGATCCTCAAATTACTGATACTCTCAATTGCCAGAAAGTTTTGAGTTGGTTGAAGAAGCTACAAATGCATGATGTTCCTCAAATTACTGATGCTCTCAATTGCCAGAAAGTTTTGAGTTGGTTGAAGAAGCAACAAATGCATGATGTAGTAATGGGATCAAACGCACAAATGGTGATTCAAGCTATTAATGATGTATATAATGATCTATCATATTTTCGGTTTAATTGTAAAGCAATTGTAAAGTCCCGTCTAAGGATATGAGCAATTGTACGTTTGTTTCGCACGTCGATCAACGAATCAGACAACACATGCTCTCGCACAAGCAGTTGGTTCTAAGTCTGACCACGAGATTTGGAGGTCTTCTTCTCCCTCATTTGTTCTTGATCTTTTAGTTTTAGATTCTCTTTAAATAAAATAGATCTTTAAAAAAAAGTACAAAATGCATAAAAATGACGTGAGGTGTCAAATTTTGATGAAAAAAATGGCAAAAATTGATGCACCAAAAGCACCTTGCATTAACGGGTCGAAGCCGGTGAGATCCGCCAATCGGACCTGTTAGCTCACCTCTATTCCAACACGGACATGAAAATGGTCACCTGCAGATCAAAATGCTTTTGGGTCTCCAACCATAGTTACACATGCAGAAGCTAGTCTTCATCATCATAATCCAGGTGTGCTGACTGAACATTCGTTTTCAACTCTTTTGAAAAATTGCAAACTCAAGAAAGAGTGAATTATGCAAAACATAGTTGTAATACTGTCATGATGGGTCGTCTTTGGTACATAAATCTTCTTACTGGCAGCTATTTTCATCTCTCAAATTACAAAGAAATGATAAGATAACTGTCTAATTACATGAACCATATGAAACCGAATCACAAACAAGAGATTCGATGGAGATTCAAACTCACAAACTCAGAGAAAAAAAAAAAAGACACGATTTGCCCATCCAATGGAGACTCATCCTACTAAGCATACTCTGCGCCGTTGAGGGTGCATTTCGTTTGTTTAAAAAAACAAAAAATACCTGAAAAACTTTAAAAATTTTATTAATTTTTATAACTTTCTAATACATTTTGCCTACCTCACACTCCATGAAATATCTATAAATATATATATATATATATATTTATCCTAACAAATTTTTACAAGCCCGAATAAATTTTTATGATCCTAATAATTTTTTCACCAATCTCAATAATTTTTCAACAAATTTAACATAAATCTGTTAAAATGAATCCAAAAATCCGTTGCAACGATTTTTCTATCCAACATTCTGATGCAAAAGTTAAAAAGTATAATAACTTTTAAAAAAATTCAGACATAAATCCACTGAAACGAATCCAAAAAACCATTCTAACGATTTCTCTCTCTAATTTTCTAACGCAAAAGTCCAAAAAGTTCAACAACTTTCAAAAAATTCTGATATAAATCGGTTAAAACGGACCCCAAAAAAACGTTCCAATAGTTTCTCTCTTCAACTTTCTAACGCAAAAATCAAAAAGTTATACCATTCATCTCTGAAAAACATGATTTAGTGGTCAAATGTCAAACGCCAAAAAGTTATCCAAACCATATTTTTTGTTATTTTTCGTAATTTTTGGTCACTCTAAACACTACTTAAATGAAAAGTGGCCAGTGATACAAGACCAAGCATCAATACTCAATAGAACTTAGCATCGCAGAATTAAAAGAAGAGGGGAAACAAAATATAACATGGGTAAGAGAAATAATTGATGAAACTTTCCAAAAAAAAAGAAAGAAAGAAAGAAAGAAATAATCCATGAAAAATAACAAACCCTCCCAGGCACTAAAGCAGTCCCTACTCAAACAGGCAAAGTTACATTAACCTACCACCAACCAAAAGTCAAGTTAGATTCAACATTTGGGGTTTCAAATGATGCAACATTTCCTCATAAGAAATCCTGTTTATTTCACAAGTTTGATGGAGCCCCCAAGAACAATGGCAATAATCAACTAATTCAATTACAAAATGGTCCTTTTTTTTAATAATAGAGAAATAACTAAATCAGCCCATGACTGAGCTAAAAGCCACAAATTACTCACTTGATTTGTTAGATGGTTTTGTCACTTGTGGTTAATGACAGTGGCATGAAAGTCAATTAGTATACTATTAAAAGGGAACTAAAAAAACTACTAAAAGTACCAATTCCATCTAAAAAAAGAAAAGAAAGAAATTGTTCTACAGGTATGCAATCTAATTAGTAGCAGCAAGCAAAACACAAGAACACCAAAAACAAAAGGAAAATAAAAGAAAGAGTAATGATAAATGCAAACATTTGTAAGGGAAATCATGTCAATGCACCATATGGGAATGCATACCGTAAGATACCACTTAAAGATTACAAACAAGCACTTAACCAGTGAGACCACAACCGAAGGCTCCAAATGGCCAAAACCTGGAGCTACACTCAAAAGTTCAGCAAAGAAAACCAGCCAACAAACAAATTGCTTAATTGATCCCCACCAAAACTGATCGGTGAACAACCATTAAGGGGGAAAAAAGGTGCTTTATAAGCGTGCTTACTGTTAAAACAGTAGCCCAAAAAGAATCCAGTGAACAAACTGGAAATATGTTCCGCGGTGGACTTTTGTGTGGAGGAGGAACAGAGAAGAAAAGAGGAAAGAATTTCCCTACCGTGGAATTGTAAATTTGTTATTTGGAGGGCAGAATGCTAGTAAAGACACTTGATTCAGACTACAAACATGTCCTCTTCAAATAAGCATATATCTAGCTAAGTTACAATTTTTTTATGTACATATTTTCTTCTGGGCCCAATATCAACGTACTGCACTATAGCCCTCCAGCTTAGGTAGTAAATACTAATTTCAAATTATACTACCTAATTTCAAATTCAAACAATAGAAAACCTGATGATGTAAAATTAGCAATTAATTTGGAACATTATTGCCACAGTTTAATACTTTGGCACTGAACAGCCCGTCCTCCCATATTTCCCAAGTAATCAACCCCCTATTATGTATGCATCAAACAAGTTGAAAAAGAGAATGAGAGAATTGGATACTCTTCTCCCTTCTCAGCAATTTTATTTATAGATTAAACCTTACAATCAACTAAGGAAATTACAATCAAATATGGAAATAGAAATTAAAGCTATATCTGTCATTACAAAGAATTAAAGATTTTCTATATATCCTAACACACCCCCTCAACCTGGAGCATATAAATAAAAAATGCCCCAGCTTGGATGAAGGACTTTGAAATGAAGAACGAGGCAGCAATTTGGTAAGAAGATCGGCAAATTGCAAAGAAGATCAAACAAACAGAGTACTGAACTCTTTGTGAAATAACAAATCACAAATAAAGTGGCAATCAATCTCAATATGCTTTGTGCGCTCATGAAACACGAGATTATTAGAAATAAAGATGACAACTTGATTGTCACAATGCATACTCATAGAAGCAGGAATATCAGTACCAAAATCACATAGAAGAGATCAAACCCAAAGCATCTCCGCAACAATATAGGTGATGGCATGATACTCAGTCTCAGCACTTGAACGAGCTACAACCTTTTTCTTACTGCGCCAAGTAGCTATATTATCACCAACAAATGTACATAACCCGAAGTCGAAAGCTAATCAGTCCGACTTCCAGCCCAATCTGCATCACTATAACCCGTGACAGATAAGGAGGAAGAAGGCCGACATAGAAAGCCACGAGCAGGAGTCTACTTCAGATACCGAAAGATCCGACAAACCAACTTAAAATATGAATGAGAACTATGCATGAATTGGCTGACCACCCCCACGACATTGGGGGTATCGGGACAAGTAACAGTGAGATAGATAAACTCCCCCATGAGACGTTGATAACGACTCACATCAAAAAAGCTCTCTCTCGAAATAGAATCCAATTTAGTAGAGGAGTCCATGGGAGTATCAGCAGCAATTTTAGAAAGTAAATCCAAACATACTTGCGCTAACAAAGTGAAATACCCTGTGATGAGCAGGCAATCTCAATTCCAAGAAAGTAACGAAACCGACCAAGATCCTTAGTATAAAACTGAGTGACACAATATTTTTTCAAATCCACAATACCTGAATCATCATCACCAGAGATAATAATGTCATCCACGTATACAATCAAGATAACAGTGCCAGAAGATGTGAAACGTATAAACACTGAATGATCAAGAAGGACAAAGTTGAAACGATCAAATCAAGCCCAAAGAGACTGTTTCAGGCCATACAAAGCACACTGTATGTAATATACAAGATGTTCACTGCCAGGAATGCTATAACCAGGGGGGTGATCCATACAGATTTCCTCCTGAAGCTCACCATGAAGAAAGGCATTCTTAAAGTCAAGCTAATGTAAAAGCCACAAACAGCTGGCAGCAACATAAAAAAGAATTCAGACTAAATTTAGGTGAGCAACGGGTGAGAATGTCTTAGAGTAGTCAACACCATATGTTTGAATATACTCTTTGGCAATTAACCGAGCCTTAAGACGCTTAACCAAATCATCTGAAAGATACTTAACAGTATAAACCAAATGACAGCCAACAGTTTGTTTTCTAATGGGAAGAGAGGTGAGTTCCCACGTTTGCTTCTGACGGAGAACATGTATTTCTTCATCCATTGCGTGTTTCCATCCCGAGACTATTAAGACTTATTCATAAGATGTAGGAACAGAAACAGGAGACAACGCACAAACAAAGGAGGATAGAGAAGAGGAAAGGCGATGGTAAGACACAAAATTAGCAATGGGATGTTCAGTACAAGTACGTCTACCTTTGCGTAAAGCAATAGGCAAGTCAAAAGGAGAAGTAGGTACCTCAGACAGAGAAGAAGAATCATTCGAGGAAGTGAAGATCACCCTCCTATCACGATCACACCAATACACCTTTAGCAGAAGAGCAATGGGGTGAATAGTAGGAGCAATGGTAGGATTCTCCGATTGGGTGGCGATGTCAGTAGTGTTTAAGGGACAAAAGCCAAGACAAAAGGACATATAGTGAGGATATGGGAGTAGAAAGAGTAGGAGAAGACACTCCCCCACAAGAAATAAGGTCAATTGACAGAGTATCACCATCAGAGGAAAAGAATGCGGTAAATGCAAAGAAGATAACATCGACACTAACAAAATAGCGACGAGACTCGGGATGATGACACCGATACCCTTTTTGTGTGTGAGAATACGCCCAAAAAAGAGTAAGAGTGGAAACAAACCGAGCTGCTCGCAAGCTACTCGAGCTCGATTCATGAGTTAACCGAACTCGAACCGAACTTGATTTTTGGCTCGTTTTGGATTTGAGCTCGAGCTTAAAGAAGCTCGGCTCGAAATCTCGCGAGCAGGCTCGGTTAGAATAATATATATTTTTAATAATATTTTTATTATATTTTTTAAATATATTATATTTTAAATCAAAACGACGTCGTTTTGGTTTAATCGAATTATTCGCGAGCTGAATCGAGCCTAAATTCTTCTTTATAAAGCCGAATCGAGCCTATATAAAAGCTCAAATCGAGCTCGAGCTCAGTATAAAAAGCTCAAGCATGTTAAAGCTCGAGCATGTTAAAGCTAAGCTCGGCTCGGTTCGATTCCACCCCTAAAAAAGACACTTATGAGAAGAAGGTGATAATTTATCTAGACCTGAATTAAGGATGTGAACAAATGCAACACAATCAAAAATACGAGAAGAAAGAGAAAAGGGTGAGTGACCAGGGCACAGCAAAGAAAAGAGAGATTGGTTTGACAAAATTGGGGTAGGTACTCTATTAATAAGGTAACATGCTGTTAGAACAGCATCCGCCCAAAAAGGTTTAGGAACATGCATCTAAAACATTAAAGTGCTTACAACATCTAACACATGATGATGTTTTTGCTCAGCAATACCATTTTGTTGAGTAATGCAAAGGCAAGTTGTTTGATGAATAATTCCCTTTTCAAGACAAAAGTCTTCAACAACAAATTGAATATATTCCATAGCCTTCTCAGATCGAAAAATTTTAATTTTTTTATCAAACTGATTGAAAATTTCATTATAAAAATAAGAAATGATATAAGGTAATTCACTCCTTTGTTTCACTAAAAAAAGCCATGTCATACGAGAAAAATCACCAAGAAATAGAACAAAGTAGAAGAATCCATTAACACTCTTAACCCGAGAGGGTCCCCAAACATCAGCATGAATAACAGCAAAAGACTCAGACTCACGACTACTAAGATGACTGGGAAAGTTACTACGGTGATGTTTGCCAAATTGACAAGCCTCACATTCTAAACTAGATACAGTACTCAAATTTGGCACAATAAGTTTTAACCTTGTTGAAGACAGATGACCTAGACAACGATGCCATGAAGAGGAGAAATAGTAGTACGGAGAGCAGTAAAAGTTAAGTGTTTTGGAGGGCAATCGCAATCGAGATAATAAAGGCTATCTTTCTTATGTCCCGAACCAATCGTCTTCTTCGTCTCGGGATCCTCAAAGACAAAAGAATTTGAAAAAAATGTTATTGAACAATTTAATAATCTGGTTAATTAACTTACAGATAGTAAATTAAAGGAAAATTGAGGAATATAAAGACTAAAATACAAATTTAGAGATGACAAAGGATGAAGAGTCCCTTTGACAGACACAAGATGAGATTAGCCATCAGCTAACACTATATTGTGATCAAAAGGACTAAGATTAGAGAATAAGAAAGAATTACCAGAGATATGCGAGCTGGCTCCTGAATCCATAATCCAAGAAGTTGAGAAAAAGGGAGAGATTAAAATTGAATTCTCTCGTCTCCCTTGCATATTATTTATAATGAAAGTTTACATCAAATTAGGAAATAGGAAACTAAGAAATTAGGAAACCAAATCAATCACTCCTATATGCTAAACAATCACATCTATATTCTAAGGAAATTAAGCATATATTCTAATATATATGTTTCTATATTCTAACACGCCCCCTCAAGCTGGAGCATATAAGTCAAAAATGCCCAGCTTGGATATGAAACTCTGAAATGCAGAACGAGATAATGGCTTGGTGAGAAGATCGGCCAGCTGAGAAGAGGAGCGAACAAATGGAGTACTCAACTCCTTGCGGAGCAGCAAATCACGTATAAAATGACAATCAACCTCAATATGTTTTGTACGCTCGTGAAACACAGGATTATTGGCAATAAAGATAGCAGCTTGATTATCACAATGCATTTCCATAGGAGCAGGAACTTCAATACCAAAATCCCGAAGAAGTGACCTAACCCAGAGCATTTCAGACGCAGTGTGAGCCATAGCACGATACTCAGCTTCAGCACTAGAACGAGCCACAACCTGTTGTTTCTTACTACGCCATGTAACTAAATTACCACCAACAAAGGTACAATAACCCGAGGTGGAACGCCGATCATTCCGATTACCAGCCCAATCAGCATCACTATAACCAGTAACACTTAAGGAGGAAGAGGAACGATACAAAAGTCCACGTGCTGGAGAATGCTTCAAATACCGTAGAATCCGACACACAGCCTCAAAATGCGGAAGACGAGGACTATGCATAAATTGGCTGACTACCCCCACAGCATAAGTGATGTCAGGACGAGTAACAGTGAGATAAATGAGCTTACCCACAAGTCGACGGTAACGACCCACATCAGAAAATGGCTCGCCCGAGGTAGCATCTAACTTAGTAGATGGGTCCATAGGAGTATCAGCAGGACGGGCACCGAGAAGACCAGTGTCAGAGAGTAAATCCAGCACATACTTGCGTTGTGACAGAGGGAGATGCCTTGTGAAGAGTGGGCAATTTCAATTCCAAGAAAGTAACGAAGTCGACCCAAATCCTTGGTATGAAATTGAGTAGCAAGATACTGTTTCAAATCCACAATACCCGTGATATCATCACCAGAAATAATAATGTCATCAACATAGACAATTAATATAATAGTGCCAGAAGATTGTCGTCGTACAAAGACTGAATGATCAGCAGTAGAACGAGTATACCCAATATCAAGGAGAACAGAGCTGAAACGATCAAACCAAGCCCTAGGAGATTGTTTCAGACCATATAAAGCACGCTGTAAACGACACACAAGATGCTCACTACCAGGGATACTATAACCAGGAGGTTGATCCATATAGACTTCTTCTTGTAGTTCTCCATGGAGGAATGCATTCTTAATATCAAGCTGATGTAGAGGCCAAGAACGACTTGTAGCAACAGCAAGAAGAATTCGAACTGAATTCAGACGAGCAACAGGAGAGAAAGTCTCAGAATAGTCAACACCATACGTCTGAGTGTAACCTTTGGCAACCAACCGAGCTTTAAGGCGCTCAACTGAACCATCTGGAAGATACTTAACAGTATAAACCCAGCGACAACCAACAGTTCGTTTGCCAATAGGTAGAGAGGTGAGTTCCCATGTCTGATTTTGATGAAGAGCATGCATTTCTTCATCCATTGCGTGTTTCCATCCCGGAATAGACAAGGCCTGTTGATAAGTAGAAGGAACAAAAACAGAAGACAAGGCACAAATAAAAGAAGACAAGGAACAGGAAAGCCGATGGTAAGAGACAAAATTAGCAATAGGATGTTGAGTGCAAGTACGCTTACCTTTTCGTAAGGCAATGGGCAAGTCAGGAGAAGGAGAATGATCTTCATCAGAATCAGGTACCTCAGACGAAGGGGTGTGATCTGGCGGTAAGGGAAGAATGACCTTTCTATCAGGATCACGTCGATAAACCTGTTGCAGAGGAGCAGGAGCAGAAGGTTCAGATGGAACTAATGGTTCTGAAGCTGTGAAGTGATCAGTGGTAGGAGTGAGTGAGGTAGACTGGGATATGGGAACATAGGTGGAAGATAAAGGGGCAGAAAGAGTAGGGGAGTGCGCCCCCTCACGAAAGGTAATGAGATCAGGAGATAAAAGGTCACCACTAGAAGAAAAGAAAAGAGTAGATTCAAAAAAAGTGACATCGGCACTCACAAAGTAACGTCGGGAAGGAGGGTGATAACAACGATAACCTTTCTGAGTGCGGGAATATCCTAAGAAGACACACTTACGAGAACGAGGTGAAAGTTTGTCTTGATTAGGATCAAGTATATGAACAAAGGCAACACAACCAAAGGTACGAGGAGAAAGAGGAAAAGGTGACCGATTGGGATAAAGAAGAGAAAATGGAGACTTATTTGACAATATTGGTGTAGGGACCCTATTAATTAGATAACAAGCAGTGAGAACAGCATCTGCCCAAAAAGATTTAGGGACATGCATGTGAAACATTAGGGTACGAGCAACATCTAACAAATGACGATTTTTGCGTTCAGCAATACCATTTTGTTGAGAAGTGTGAGGACAAGTAGTTTGGTGGATAATGCCCTTATCAGTACAAAAGTTATGAACAATCGTCTGAATATACTCCAATGCATTATCAGAACGAAAGACTTTAATTCTTCTGTTGAATTGAGTAACCATTTCATTGTAAAAACGAGAAATAACAGAAGGTAAATCAGACCGTTGTTTAATTAAAAAAAGCCATGTCATTCGAGAAAAATCATCAACAAATATCACGAAATATGAAAAACCATTAACACTAGAAATGCGGGCAGGGCCCCAAACATCTGTATGAACAATATCAAAAGGTTCAGACTCACGACTAATACTACGGCTAGGAAAAGAACTACGGTGATGCTTGCCAAGTTGACAAGCCTCACATTCAAGACTAGACACTGAACTAAAATTAGGAAAAAGTAGCTTCAACCGAGCTAAACATGGATGACCAAGACGAACATGCCACTGGAGAGGGGAGACAGAGGTGTGGAGAACTGTGCTAGTTAGTTGTTCTGGTGGACGATCACGATTAAGATAATAAAGGCCATCCTTCTCATGCCCCGAACCAATTATCTTCTTCGTCGTGAGGTCCTGAAAAACACAAGAAGTAGGAAAGAAGGTTATGGAACAATTTAATAATTTGGTTAACTGACTGACAGAGAGTAAATTAAAGGGAAAGTGTGGTACATAAAGACTAGAAGGGAGATTAAGGGATGATAAGGGATGAAGAGTCCCTCTACCAGACACAGGACGAGAAGAACCATCAGCTAACACAATACTATGATTAACATTACTGAGGTTAGAGAATAAGGAAGAATTACCAGACATATGCGAGCTGGCTCCCGAATCGATGATCCAAGAGGGAGAAGAGGAGACTACAAGAGCTGGTTTACCTGAGTTAGCCAGAGTAGTAGTGGAAGATGAAGGATTAAAAGCACGCAAGGATTGAATGAGCTCTTGAAGTTGTGAGGAGCTTAAGGTTATTGTCTCCTGAGAATCAGACGTGGTAGCTCCATTATCAGACGCTGGAAGTGACGAAGTAGCACAGTCAGAGACATGGTGGGCTTGTTCAGGCTTACCATATTTCTTCCAACAGTAAGGCTCAGTATGATTGGTACCACCGCAAAAATTACACTTGCGGTCACCTCGACCATTTGATGAACGTCCTCCACCACGAGAACCACTACGAGTAGTACGTCCACCACGAGTGCCACGAGAATTACCTTGGGAAGAACTTCCTCGATTATGTTGACTAATAAGTGCTGAAGAATCAGTAGAAGTCACTGAATGATCATTCACACTGGATGGATGGCAACCCAATGATGACCTTTGTATACGAGCATAAGCACTGGCAGCAGTAGGAAGAGTTTCACTCGCTAGAATTTGATCTTTAAAGCCTCGAAGTGCAGGATTAAGGCCAGATAAAAAGTTTGCAATCATGAATTCTTCCCAATACTTCCTTTGCTGTGTTAAGTCTTCACTGAACGGTCTGTATTGTAACAGCTGCTCCCATAAACTCTTCAAGTGACTGTAGTAATCAGACAATGATCTCTCGCCCTGTTTTGCAGAGAACATCTGCTCATACAACTCATAAACTCGAGAAATATTACTTTTCTGGGAATATGATTCTGCAAGGCAATCCCAGATCTTCTTAGATGAGTCACAAAACTCAACGGTGGTAGCAACTGAATCCTCCAGACTATGCCATAATAGCCCCTTAACAATTGCATCCTCGCTCATCCAAACACGATACCGAGGATCAGTGGACGATGGTGGCTCATCAGTAATAAATTGTAACTTGTCCTTTCCTCGAAGAAAGGTCTTCACAGCATGTGCCCAACTCAAATAATTCTCACCATTTAATTTTTTCGGTGTAATAGAACGAGGAACATCATCTGCCTTTAAGAATACAGATTGAGGCATGATTGAAGTAGTATCTTCAAATTTTGACATGTTAATAAATCTCCAGCACAGTCGTCAAATAAAGAACCAACAAAGAGACCTCCGCAACCGTAGAACAAGAGTGGTTAACCAAACCAACAAATCAACGCCCCAATGGCAGCAAAGAAATCGGAACAAACCAGAATGGCAGATCTGGTCTCGAACAAGAAGAAATCAGAAAAAAAAAAAACAGACAGTTGCGAAAGACAGGGACGAGAACGACCATGCTTACATCCAAATCAACTACCCATCAAGCCAAAAGGTAGCAAAAAGGGTCGCCTGCCCTAGGCGAGCTCCGGCAGGGGTCGCCGGAAACTTCTCGGAGGAAGACGCGCCTGCACGCGCCGAGAGAAGCTTCGCGCGTGGAATCTGGACGCCTCGGAAGTCCCGCGCGTGAGGGCGCGTGGCCTACCGGCCGGTGACGACTCCGGTGGGGTTGTGATCGTCGGCCACCGGCGATCCTTTTGGAGTGGTCGGACTTCAATTCCGACCACCGGAGAGCTGTCCGCCGGCGATGAACAGTGCCGCTACAGTACTGTTAGGGTTTTTTTTTTTTTTTTTTTTTTTTTTTTTTTTTTTTTTTTTTTTTTTTTTTTTTTTTACAGGGCTGCTACAGCTAGGGTTTTTTTTTTTTTTTTGTGGAACCAGAGTTTGCTCTGATACCAAGTTGAGAAAAAGGGAGAGATTGAAATTGAATTCTCTCGTCTCCCTTGCATATTATTTATAATGAAAGTTTACATCAAATTAGGAAATAGGAAACTAGGAAATTAGGAAACCAAATCAATCACTCCTATATGCTAAACAATCACATCTATATTCTAAAGAAATTAAGCATATATTCTAATATATATGTTTCTATATTCTAACACAAGATAAAGAAGAGGAGGCCATAAGAGTTGGGTTACCTAAACTTGCCAAAGTGACAGTGGAGGCAGAGTGAGTAGAAACACGTAATGACTGAAGGAGCTCTTGAAGCTGGATGAGCTTAGAGTGAATGTCTCCTAAGAATCAGATCCAGGAGTACCATTATGAGACACTGAAGGCTGTGGAGGACCATAATCATTAGCATAATGTGCCTACTCTTGTTTACCATACTTCTTCCAACAATACAGTTTTGTGTGATTGGTTCCCCACAAAATTCACACTTACGATCACCTTGATTACCAGACAATTTGCCCCCTCAAGATCCACCACAAACATTCCTTCCACCATGGGAGCCACAAGAAGAGCCTCCACGTTTGTGCTGACTAACAAGAGCAGATGAATCTATAGGCGGTGCTAGATGACCAATGATGGAGGGACAACTGCCCAATGAAGATCGTTGGATGGGAGAGTAAACAGTAGCTGCAGTGGGCAAGGTCTCGCTTACTAAGATCTGACCCTTAAATCCTCGAAGAGCAAGATTAATTCCAGATAAAAAATTAGCAATCATAACCTCTTCCAATATTTCTTCTACTGTAGCAAGTGTGTACTAAAGGGGCAATATTGCAACAGCTGCTCCCATAAGCTTTTGAAATGACTATAATACCCCAAAAAGATCTGTCGTCTTGTTTTGCTGAGAACATCTGATCGTATAACTCATAAACGCATGAAACATTATTCTTTTGGGAGTAGGATTCAGTAAGATAATCCAATATCCGTTTAGAGGAATCACAGGATTCAACCATGATAGCAACTGCATCCTCTAAATTGTACCACAGAAAGCCCGTTACAATCGCATCTTCACTCATCCAATATTGTACTTAGGGTCATTTGAGGGAGGTACTTCATCAGTGATGTATTGCAGTTTGTTTTTCCCCCGAAGAAAGGTTATAATTGCATGAGCCCAACTCAAATAATTGTCTCCATTCAAATTCTTCGGCGTGATAGAGCAAGGAACATCATCAGCTTTAAGAAAAAATGCCTGGTGAAGGATTTGAACAAATGAAGATTCTGAATTCGACATAATAAAATACCAGAAATAATGTGTTTTAACTCAAAAGTCCTCTAAAAAAAAATCAACCACCAATCAATGAGAGCCAGCAAACAAGCACCACATGGAGCAAAAGACACCAAAAAAATAGCAAACTCAACAACAAGGGTGAGCAGTTGACGACTCAGCAATCAAGGATCTTCAACAGATCGACAAAATCAGCAACAAGAGAATGAACCATCGATGACTGACACCAACAAGAAGAACACAGTAACAAGAATCATTAACAGATCATTAATCGAGAAATAAACACACCAACATAATCGAATCGACGAACTCGTAGCAGGCATCCAAGTAGTAGGCGACATTAACAAGCACAAATGAAGAAACCAGGAATGAAGACTCCCACTCGCCGTCAGAAGTCACCGGTGGGACTTGAGGGAGCCACACACCGGCACGCATCGAAGAAGACTAGGCACGTGGGCTTTGGATAGCAGCGATGATCGACGCATGTAGGTGCGTCTGCGACTTTTTTGACAACAATCTCAAGCCGTGGTGACCGCCAGCGGCAAACGATCCTCCTGGTGTGGTCGGAGATCAACTCCAATGAATGGAAAGTTGATCGCCAATGAGAGACAGTAACGAACGCTTCACTAGGGTTTCTGTAGCACTATTTTTTCCCCCCTTCTTGGAATCAAAGTTGCTCTGATACCAAGTTGAAAAAAGAGAAAAAGAGAATTGGATACTCTTCTCCCTTCTCAGTAATTTTATTTATAGATTAAACCTTACAATCAAATATGGAAATAGAAATTAAAGCTATATCTTTCACTGCAAGGAAATAGAATAAAATTAAGGATTTTCCATATATTCCAACAATTGAAAACTTAGAAATTAAAATTAGATGAGCAAACATACAACAACAGATAGCAAAAATCAACCTGTTAAGCATGACCAAACCATTGAAACTTAAAATAGAGCACTAGCAAGCATACGCAGATAGACAACAGTTATGTACAAATAAGAAAGCAAATAAAACATCAAGCACAGCATCTGAGCATCTTATTAAGCAAACTCAAGGTCAACTAAACATGTTAGAAATTCAGACAAATGTTGGGTTGCGGAAGAATCAAAGAGAGACAATTACGGTACAAGAAATTTAGTTAATTGATCCATTATTCTGTGCACCCAATTCAATATTCCAAAACTATTCTTATAAAGATAATCACTAAACCTAATAAACACCATGACCATAAAACCATTAATTGCTTCAGTAAGTATAGAGATCATCAATTAAATCCAATAAATTAACTTTGGCACCCCATACTATCATAATTATATATATATATATATATATAGCAACATAAGCAGAGAGAAGTTAATTTTCAACGAGATCCATAGCTTGCACTTTAAATTCTGAAGAGTCCAAGTAGTTATTTAAAATTATTGTTGTTATCAATAATTTCAAAATTATTCACTTACTCGTGATCACAAAAAAATCTAACGTAAGGAAAAATTACAGTAACAAAACTTGATCAATTGGTCTTCGGATCGGGCATCGGGAAAAGACCAGCGCCGGCGGTCCCTCTGGGAGGCGAAAACCCAAGGAACTTCTGCAAATTAGTGCGAATGCTAATCGAGCAGAGAAAATAAAGAAACGCCATCGAACAATCCGTGGGATCGTCTCCTTGCAGACCCCTGTGGCTCATTTTCTGGACAATTCTAACCGGAACAAAGGGGATTTTAGCGACGGACTTTCCTTCGAAGAGAGAGTTGAGCAGGCCGAAGACGACAAATAGGACTAAGGCGACGACTGCGCCGGACTTGAACTTGAAGAGGGAGAGGTCGCGGCTGGACTCCTTGAGGCTGGTCTCGACGCGGTCGATCTTCTTGGTTTTTGACTTCTTGAGGCTGAGCTTGGAAGGGTTGGAGTCGGTCTTCATGGTCTCCAGCTTTTTGGAAGCTTTGTCAATGGAGGATTTGAGGGTCTTGTAGGAGCCAGTTCGGTAGATTAGGAGCCAGGAGATGGCCTCGCAGACCACAGCGGTGCAGACGGAGATTCCGACCACCGTTAGGCTGTCTGAATATTTGAAATGTGAGAAGAGCGTTGCGGCCATCGCTAAGAGCTCCCAAGGGTTTTGGAGCACTCAGAGAGAGAGAGAGAGAGAGAGAGTTTTATTTGCGATCAAGTGCAATTTCCGTATATTACAAGGCAGATTCGGATTCTACCCCGTAGGCCCTGTTTGGCGAGGGATTTGCCCAGTGCTTCGCTTAAAAGATAAATTCCTCAAATAAATCGGTTAAAAATTGTATAGGAAGTGTTTGGTTGATAAAAAAGGTATAATAAAAATATAAAGATATGATGTGAAAGTGGTGTGTGAGAAAATTTAATTGGAAAAAATTAATAATTTTTTTGTTATTTTTGGTATTTTTTGTTCTATCAAACAACCTACATTACAATTACTTAAATCATCATTTGCAATAATAAATTAAAAATAGAGCTAATAAAAAAAATAAAAGTGAGAGATATAAAGTTTATTAATGTTAATCTAAGTGACGTATTCATAGTAAAGTTATCATTTGTAATAATAAATTTAAAAAATGAACAAAATTTGTTAATAAAAAAATAAGATAAAGAAATATAAAAAGATAAGTTACGTTTGAATATGTTATTCAATAAGATACATTATTTTTAATACATGAAAAACAAATAAAGAAAAATAAGCTATGAAAGAATTATTATGAAGAAAAATAAGCTATGAAAAACAATGCAAGGCCGAGTTCAACCCACTACCCTAGCCAAGTCAAAGGCATAATGCCAAGCCTTAGTAACAGCCTACAGCTAAATTCAATCTACTACCCAGCTCAGCATTGTAACTCAACAAGCCAGGGAGCTCGTAGGACATGTGCATAGCAATTCGGGGCATGTTAAGATTGTTGGAATGCATGCCCTCAAGTCGTTTTATTAGAAGATATTTTGATTATTTTTATTTAATAAATAATATTTATTCTTTTAATGTTTTTTTATTTTGTATGGATGTATTTCATCTTTTAATGTTTCTTTATTTTATATGGATGTATTTCATTCATGTGATGAAGGTAAAAAATATGAATTAAATTTTTGATCAATTTAGATTAGTTCATGATCAGTAATTAAACGAGTACATCTCAATTGAAAGATTGTAACACGTTTAGTTTTTAATTCTTATAGTTTCATAAAATTGTATATAATGTCAAATTCATTACCAAAATTGACATATATGCATCAACATAAGAATGACTGATCTCAAATAGTACTGGTTAAAATAACTTTATTGCAACTTGATTGAAAAATTATAAGGATTAGATTGTTAAAATTAAAATTATAAAGACCAAAGTGGGACAAAGTGTAAACCACATGGGTGGTTTATGTATTTTACTCAAAATAGGGGTGGCAAGGTTATAATAAAATAACTAATACAATGAAATAATTGTTAATAATATTTAAAAATAAAAATGATTTATATAAATTTCAAGAAAATCTTTTGTAATTACACTAATATTTAGAGGAGGTCAGTGTAATTTAGTATTTTTTAAGAGCCTAATTCATATTTAGGGGGTGTTTGGTGGAAAGAAAATCGTTGAAAAATTTCAAAAAACTTTTAAAATTCTCTATCATGTTTTATACACCTTATATTTCATAAAATTTTTATAAATTTTTATATATATACATATCCTAATAACTTTTTACAAACCCAAATAAATGTTTATAGAATCTAATAACATTCCACAAATCTTAATAATTTTTTCACAAATCTCAAAAACTTTTCAACGACTTTCAAAAATTTTTTACATAAACCATTTCGACAGACTCAAAAAAATCGTTCGAATGATTTCTCTCTTAAAAAAACTAATGCAAAAGTAAAAAATTTTACTATTTATCTCTGAAAAACGTGCTTTAAGTTACATGTCGAATGCTAAAAAATTATCTAAACTATATTTTTCATTATTTTTCGTCACCCCAAGCACCATTAATTAGTTGCAACTTTCGAAAATATTTCTTACATTTTTTTCATAGCCCAAATTTACCTGTTATTCTTAAATTTACAAAATAATTTTGCAAACCACATTATTTTTTATTTTTCTCAACAAAATTATGTTATATAAATATACATATTTACGTGAATTCACACATGTAGAGGCTGTAAATGCAAAATGGTAATGGAAGGAACGGCAGGCCCCGCCGCTGGGGCAAATGTTGTAGTTCTAAAAGAGGAACAAATCTGTGTCTACACGCACACATATATATATATATATACATAGTCTCATCAGGGAAACCCCTATTTCGCTCGCCCCTCTCCTTCTCGCACAATCTATCTATATATGTATATATATTTCTCATCTTTCTTTGTTTCTAAATTCTCGATTTTGTTCGATCTTGCGGTAAGGTCTCAGTCTATAATAGCTTCAGACTTGGGAACAAACCAATTTAAATCGATCTGAAAATCGCACTTTTTCGATCTTTATAGCCTTGAATTAAATTTGATTGCACAAATCATGCACTTAATATATTGGGTGTATTTAGAATTTGTAAAGCCTTGAATTAAATTTGATTGCACAAATCATGCACTTAATATATTGGGTGTATTTAGAATTTGTAAAACTGATCGGGTTTTGACCTGTATCGGACGGTGGAATTTGGAGGGACGGTAATGGGAAGATTGATGAATGTATCCACAACTGTTTGAAGATGCCAGGATTAGCGCAGAGAAATGATCATCAATTCAGTAATGGTGCATCGTCGTTGTACTCATTATCCTGTTCTAATGGATCAGTTTCGGCCAATGGATTCTGGTCAAATCATCGCGACGATGTTAGCTTCAATCAGCTCCAGAAGGTACTGGGTTTATTTCCATGTGGGTCTGTTTTGATTGCTATAATTGTTTGAACAAATTGGAATTGCAGTAGATTATTCTGTTGTATTAGTTTGGGTTAATTTGATTAAATAGATTTTGGGTCTTTTTGGATAGTATATACAATCCAGTTATGGTGTTCATTTACATGATTTTAGTGGGTTTTGTGGTGTGACTGTTAACTGGTAGTCTAGTTCTGATCAGTTTTTGAGTATGTGATTAATCAGATCCAGTTTTGCATTTACATCTGTTACTATTTTGTTTTATACGAGCAAATTTGTGGCTTACTATATTTTGCAATAGGGATAGGACTTGCAACGTTAAAATTAAAATCTTAATTGCTTTTGAACTGTTAATTGGGAATGGTAGCTGACACACTGTTTTGTAAATGTGTTCTTAAGCAGAAGTATGCTCATATCCTTTCTGCTGTGAAGAAAACAGCATCATAACTTGAAATGTGGAGTTTGCATGAGTGTAAACTTCTTGTGTTTTAACCTTTTTCGCTGCTAGGTATTGCCTTAAATGCTAGAAATACAAATGGTTGTGTTAATTATGTCCGTACTATTTTCATACAAGTAAAGAAATGAATTTGCTATTGTCTACTCATTTAATGCATGTGATAACAGCAAACAGTAACTAAAATATACACAAGATGACGACAAATGGTAAAAAAATATGGAGTTATTATTGTCTTTTGATGTGGGTTTGAAGGGAATATGCTGTATTTTGTTGCTCTTAATAGCGTAATACGTGGCTAGTCATTAACAATGTATTATTGACTTGTGATGTAGTTCTGGAGCGAGCTGCCACTGCAAGCACGACAGGAGCTCCTGAGAGTCGACAAACAAACCCTCTTTGAGCAAGCTCGTAAGAATATGTACTGCTCTAGATGCAATGGCTTGCTGCTCAAAGGTTATTTGCAGATTGTCATGTATGGAAAGTCTTTGCAGCATGAGGGAGCAGGTGGGAACCTTCCTTGCAATAGGCAAGGAGCCCTAAAATATCAAATGGGTGGTAATTTGGGTGTGATGATGGCATGCCAGGATGAAGTTCAAGATCCATCAGTTCACCCTTGGGGAGGCTTGACCACAAGTAGAGACGGGACACTGACCCTTTTGGACTGCTATCTGTATTCAAAATCTCTTAAGGGTCTTCAAAATGTAAGTTGTGCCTTGCATTACAGTTTCATAACTGATTTCCTACTTCCGTCTTTCCCGCACAACTCACTGTCCATTTGAACCAGGTATTTGACAGTGCGTGTGCTAGGGAACGGGAGCGAGAGTTGCTTTACCCCGATGCCTGTGGTGGAGGAGGTCGAGGTTGGATAAGTCAAGGAATGGCAGGTTATGGCAGAGGACACGGAACAAGGGAAACATGTGCTCTGCATACTGCCAGACTCTCTGTTGATACATTGGTTGACTTTTGGTCGGCACTTGGAGAAGAAACTCGACAATCTCTTCTACGGATGAAGGAAGAGGATTTCATAGAAAGGCTCATGTACAGGTCTGGTTTTCATCTTCTTCTTTTCCTCTTTTTTTCTTCTCCCTCCGTCTCTCCTATGATGATTCTATCTAATGTGTCGTGTCAAGTTAGTGGAGTGTCAGATCACTAAGATATATATGTACTAGTGGATAAAATATGTTAGCAACAAAATTAGAGAATAAAATCGAAATAAGATCCCTCCATGATTTGTTACTTGATCTGTGCTCTAATTTAGGGCTTTATGTTCCTTATCTTTTCCTTAATTTTGGTGGCACCATTTGTATTTATTATCAAACTTTAGTAATATAATTTCTTTATTCTCTCTTTATTTTTTGTGTTTTTGAATTCTAACAGGTATTAGAGAGCCAATGGTTTCCTTCTATTTGTTTCTGGTTCCCTTAAACATCCCTGTACCCTTGTCCATCTAAAATTTAATGCTTATGTTGCAGGTTTGATAGCAAAAGGTTTTGTAGAGATTGTAGAAGGAATGTTATTCGGGAGTTCAAGGAATTAAAGGAGCTAAAGCGTATGAGAAGGGAACCTCGCTGCACCAGTTGGTTTTGTGTAGCAGATACAGCCTTTCAGTATGAGGTGTGTTTCAACTCTATATCATTATAATTATCTAGAACTAAAAGTGTGCACACACAATGTGTCTGATTTTTGTCTTTTTTTTTTTAATTAAAAAATTAAAAAAAATTCGTTTGTGTAATTTAATTAGGGATATAAAAATAAAATAATGTGATGGTTAAGAATTTAAAATTTGTAAAATGACTTAATTAGGGGTAGTTTTAGAAGTTATTTGATTTAACATTTTAATTTGATGGGAGGTTGTAGGGTATTTTAGGAAACTAAAAAGCTTCACCAAAATTGAAGTTTCATTATTTTTTTGGGCCTTACCAATGCCCTAATGTTTCCTTTATAATAATATAGATATATTATATTGATAAGATGTGACATCCTTATATTTCTGTACTTAATTCCCAAAAAAAAAAAAAAAAGGAAAAGAAAGATGACCTTATATTTTTTTGTAATTGATTTAAAATCAACCTTGACACTAGTAGTTTCGATGAGTCAGCCAAATGGGAAGGCACCATATCTAATAATTCATTTGAGTTGTTGGAATTTTACGCAATAGTGCTAATAATTTTTCAGGTGTCCCGTGACACAGTCCAAGCTGATTGGTGCCAAACTTTCATGGACAACGTTGGAATTTACCACCACTTTGAATGGGCTGTTGGGACTGGAGAAGGAAAATCTGACATTCTGGAGTTCGAAAATGTTGACTTGAGAGGAAGCGTTCAAGCAAGTGGTCTAGATCTTGGTGGCTTGAATGCATGCTACATCACTCTGAGGGCTTGGAAAATGGATGGTCGCTGCAGCGAACTTTCTGTGAAAGCTCATGCATTAAGGGGTCAACATTGTGTGCACTGCAGGCTTGTAATTGGTGATGGCTTTGTTACAATTACCAGAGGGGAAAGTATTAGAAGGTTCTTTGAGCATGCTGAAGAGGCTGAGGAGGAAGAGGTAATGAAATTATTGGGGCTATCTTTTTCTGGTTCATCGAAAAGTCATTGATAAGTTTGTGTATGTGATATATTCTGTCTTGGTATCTTTCATAATGTTGTATAAACTTTCAGGATGATGATTCCATGGACAAGGATGGAAATGAACTGGATGGAGAATGCTCGCGTCCCCAGAAACATGCAAAGAGTCCCGAACTTGCACGAGAGTTTCTTTTAGATGCTGCAACTGTTATTTTCAAGGAACAGGCATGTTCAATCTCTTGACAATTCTCATTCTTTGTATAGCCATTGATCTTATTTTACTTTTGATCCCTCACCCCATTATTTTTTGCTTCTTTGGGTAATCTTATTTCACTTTTGAACCCGTCCGCGCGGGCCTCGGTGCCCAGGGGGGTGTCTTTTTAGCTTGTTTCTCCTTTAGCTCCCTCTCTTTGGGCTATTAAAGATCTATTCAAGGCCTAAAACATGAATTGGGACATGATGGTGATGACATATAATTGAATAATGGTTTATGCTTCAGTATGCTAGGGTTAATTTTTTAGTATGCCAAAATTAATAAGAAGAATTACCTTATGTGCTTTTTCCAATTACAGAAGAAAATTATAACTAATTTTGGAATAGTGCGTATGAGGTAAAAATTAATACTGGTCAATAAATTATTATGGTGATGTAGCTTCTGATGAAACCTAACCTCATTAAAAATCAAATGTTGGTAGAGAATATTGAAGACGTTAGAAAGCGTATAGTGGATTTTGACAACTCTCTCTTCACTGAGAGAGAGCAATGGAGACCAAGATTGGATGGCTTGGAGTTTGCCACTATTCCAGTTGGGTTCAAGGAGGCTTTGGTGGATGTCTTTTTAGAGGAAGATGTATAGATTGTGTTAAAAGACCTTGAATGGCGACAAGGCTTTTGGGCCAGATGGGATGACAATGGCCTTTTTCCTTCGGTGCTCGGAAGTCATTAAAACTGATGAAATGAAGGCAACGCTTTGGAGGACAACGTGGAGGTGGATTTCCCGTGTCTGAACCTGTGGCATTTTGGGGGCACCTTCAAAAGTGGCTTGCTTGGTTTGGTCTCTAATATTGGAGGATTCTCTCATGTTGGACAACCTTATGAAAAGAGGTTTTACCTTGGTCAGCAGGTGTTGCCTTTGCAGGAGCAAGGCAGACTCCCAACCACTTGTTCTTCAAGTCCACTTGGGTCAAAGAAATTGGGTTACTAGTGCTGAATTGTTTTGGGATGAAGTGGGTTTTCCCTTTGGACGTGAGACTTATCTTCAAAACCTGGTGGGGTGCTTGGAAATGTGCAAAAGGAGAAGAAAGGGTTGGAGGCTTATTCCTTTTTGTCTTGTTTGGGCTGTGTTGGGACAGAGAAGTAAAAGAACTTTTTAAGACCCAAAAAAAAAACTTCTTTGTATAGTGTGAGAAGCATTTTTTTTCTCTCTTCTGTATGGTTGGCTATCTAGGGGAGAGAAAGCTGGATTTACACATTTTTTTTGGGGGGCAGTAGATAGAGTGCACAGACTTTTCTTGATACTTTTGAGTTAGTGAATCTACTGTTTTTGGGTGGCATCTCCTTGATGCCCTTGAATATACTCTTTTCACTGGTCTAGGGGGAAAAAAAATCGAATGTTGGTCAATTAATTGCATATTATTTTCTATACGTACGGCAATTTTGAATGTCCGCATTTATGTAAACATGACTTAGTATACAAAGAATGTTGTTTGAACTCTTTCCAGGTTGAAAAGGCTTTCAGAGAAGGTACTGCACGGCAAAATGCTCACAGCATTTTTGTGTGTCTTGCACTAAAACTGCTGGAAGAACGTGTGCATGTTGCGTGCAAGGAAATTATTACGTTAGAAAAGCAGGTAATAATTGTTGCATTATTTTAGATTATGCTTTTGGTTCAAACATTAGGCATGGTCATGTCCTAATTTTTCATGTGGTAATTCTGACTCCCTATTTGTTTTGTTTCTGTAGATTAAACTTCTTGAAGAAGAAGAAAATGAAAAACGTGAGGAAGAAGAACGCAAGGAGCGAAGAAGAACAAAAGAAAGAGAGAAAAAGCTCCGAAGGAAGGAGAGGTTGAGGGGCAAAGAGAAGGAAAGGGAGAAAAAATCTTCTGAATCAGACCAAAATCTTGTTGCTCCCAGTGCTTTGAATGAGGAAGATTCACCAGGTGTTGATGAGCAGCTAAATGTCATCAACAATGGGGACCTGATATGTGAAACAGATCGAAATAGTTCATCCAGGCCTATATCTCCAGATACTCAAGATAAGCAACTGTTGAATGGGTCTATCATTTCAAGCATAGAAAACCACTTAGATGACAGTCCTGATGTGGAGTTTTCTGATGTGAAATATGGAAATAGTTCATTTACAAATGATCACTCAGAAGTATCTCATCGAAAACTGAAATTTCGGAAAGAATATCAGTTGGATCCAACCTTGAAATGGTCTGACAGACAGAGATTTGTGGTTGTCTCGGAAGGCAGGGTTAATAAATCTGAGCGTAGACAACATGGTGATAATTTTTACATTTCTTCAAAGAGTGCCAATGGATTGAATAAACAGTTGAGAGGTAATTCCACAAGGTCCAACATTAGAAATTGTGGCCCCAAGTTTTACTGTGCCAACAACCGGACAAGCGACAGATATGATTTCCATGCTTGCAGCTGTAACCAACACACTGATTACAAATCAAAGGTGGAGACGCATGCTTCCACAGCCAGAGTAGGCCGGGAGACCAAATCTGTGAGTAAGTCAGAATCTGTGCTGGATACATCGAAGCCATATTATCGTGGTAGCAAATATAATCAAATGGACTACTTACGCGATAATTGTGGGAGAACCAAAAGCAAGGTTATCACAGGGAATAATCCTTTCTCCAGAGATTCGCATCATATGAAGAAGGTTTGGGAACCTATGGAATCACAGAGGAAGTATCCACGGAGCAACTCGGATACTGATGTTACATTGCAGTCATCTTCTTTCAAGGCCGAAGATCAAGAACCTGATAATTCTAAGACTTCTGGTGCCATTTGTTCTGATGAAGTCGCTGAAAAATTGGAGGAACCCAGTCAGGAGGAGAATAATTTGAAGCTACCAAGAAGCTCCAGCCCTGGAATGGACAAAAATTGCCAGAACTTTCATGTAGATGCAATGACTAGTCACTGTTCAAAGGAAGCTGTCAATAAAGACCTTGAACTTTGTCCTACTACCTCTCCCTCAAGTGGGACCAGAGATCCTTCAATGGGCATTACTTCCAATTCTGACAACTGTTCATCGTGCCTTAGTGAGGGAGACAGCAATACATCTTCAAACTCGCCAAATCCAGAATCCTTGTCATCATCAGATTCGGAAGATGCCAGCCAACACTCAGAGGGAAGAGAAACTTCAGTATGCATCCAAAGTAACTTCCCCGAGTGTCCTGATACTGTAACGGAGAAAAAACAGATTGCAGAGGAAGGAAAGGCTTTAAGAAGCAGGGTATCATCTGGACCAGACAGTGCAAAAAGTAACTTGTCTATAAATTTACCAGCAAAAGCAGTTCAAAGTCTTGATAGTGGAAGAACAAATGTCAATCTGGGATCTCAACATCAAGGCATGCTTCCCACAATGCCCAACCAGAGCATACCCTTTCCAATGTTTCAAGCTCCTTCAGCAATGGGTTATTACCATCAGAGTCCAGTTTCTTGGCCAGTGGCTCCTGCTAATGGATTGATACCTTTTCCTCCTCCCAACAATTATGTATTTGCTAGCCCTTATGGATATGGTTTGAACGGGAATTCACGCTTCATGCAGTATGGAGCCCTGCAGCATCTTAATCCTCCACCACTGAACCCAGGTCAAGTCCCTGTTTACCAGCCCGTTGCCAAAGCCAATGGGGCAAACTTGAAGGATCAAGCCAGGATTTCTAAGCCGTGTGGGGTGCAAGAATCATTTGGTGAACCTAACATGGAGAAGGCTGTTCGAGCAGGACAATGTCCTATGGAAGCAGTTCCAAGGGGTGATGATGGCAGGCCAAATGGGAAATCCGACAATTTGGACAAGCGAAATTCAGGTTTTTCCCTCTTCCATTTCGGTGGTCCTGTAGCTCTTTCAACTGAATACAAATTGAATCCGGTGCCTGCTAAAGATGGCATTGTTGGAGATCTTTGTCCGAATTCATCTGCAGATCATGTTGGGGATGACCATGATTGCAATAAGAAAGATTCCATTGAAGAATACAACTTGTTTGCAGCAAGTAACGGAATAAAGTTTTCATTCTTCTAATATGGTATTTTGAGGTGTTTGGTGGCTGTTTGAGATTTCAGTCCCTATCCTCTTTGTTTGATGGTGATGGAAGTTTTTAAGTTCTTTAAATTCGAACACAATAATCTTTGCTTTGAGAAAAATTTTCAGCATATTTTATGTTTTAGTTGATTGGTTTATTTTATTCAATTTGTGCCATTGTTTTTCCTAATGTAGAGAAAAGAAAGAAAAAGGTTTGAGAGATTGTCTAAAGTTTGAAGGTTTTCTGTACGAGGCCTGTCCTCTTGTTTTTTAAATTTAATGGAGCTTTTATTGGCGCATGCATATATATATATATATATATATTTATATATCTTGCACCTTGCAGCAGAAGGTTTCAGAGTCTTGTCTAGAAATAGGTTTCAGAGTCTTGTCTCGAAATATGAACTCTTCAGGCAGCTTTCCGTATTGTAGAAATGCAGTTCTATTTAATTGTCTACTGGTGCAGTTATTATTATTGTTATTAATATTTGCTTTAGTTCATGAGAATGAGATGGATAATTGAAGTGCGGAGGTTTTAACTCAAAACAATGGTTTTTCTTAGGTTCAAAGTGCTTCAGAATCTCTCTCTCTCTCTCTCTCTCTCTCTCTCTCTCTCTATATATATATATATATATGCATATTTGTATCAACAAACTAGTTTCTCCATCTTGTTCTTAAGTATTTCTTTTAAGTTTGTATTTAAGTATTTGTTTGCAGAAACATAGGCTTACACAGTAAATTCATGTGAACCGTGACCTCTTTATAGTCAAAGATATACAACCTCCGCCTTAGAAAAATGAAACAGAGAATGCCAAAATAATAATAATAATAATAAAACAACCAAGCAATCAGTGCGAATCCAGTTTTTATTAACTACAATATCAATACTTGTGCACAAAATTGTTACTTGTTTTTTCCACTTTTCAACTGCAACAGAAGTCAAGCTCAGTATCTGTTGATCAACTACTAAGCCAACTCATTTTCCTTAAAACTTCAATACAGCCAGGTAAAAGCCAGGTTCATCAACAAATTCAGTGATCTGAAATGAATGATCTGCAGCAACTTTCTGCAATGTCATCCTATCTGGCAAGTCAGAGATTACCATTTCCGGGAATTGTTGTCTTTGATGTTCTAGTACCTCCCTTCCTTGGGGATGACTGATAACAATTCTCGCATCTATGCAACATATTGTTAGAACCAAATACAACAAACTAGAAGGAAGGAAGGAACAATCAATTCAAGTCCACCTTCTCCATTTTAACTTTTGAAGAACACATCAAATGCCAACAACAGCGATTATTATGGAAGAGTGGAATCTGTTTGATTACCAAACTATGAAATTCAAAGGAATCCCAAAGATATTTTTACATTAATATCCAATCCACTATGTTTGTAACATCGATTTGAGGAGGAAAAAAGAAAAGTTGAGGGAAAATAAAATTTACTAGCTTGTGTAATTTTTTTATGCTTAACCTAGTAAAAATTAAATTTTTTTTGGGGGACAATAATTTGTTCAATTTCTACTCATTTTTTAACTCAAGTTAAAAAAAAAAAATTACATAAATTTGATATTTTCACATTATTATGCCTTCATACAATTTTCCTTCCCTTTTCCTTTCTTTCCATAATGACAAACCTATGTTCCAAAAGTAGTATACAGGTTGAACTCAAAGGGGAAATTTCCAGGATAGGAATACAAACACCATCATATTCAACAAATATTATTAAAATGTGGGAGTTCAACATAGTTGAGCATTCATATCAAATGAAGAGTGAAAAAAATATAAACAGAGTAAAAGTTAAAAAATTATTAACTAGAAAATTACCTGCCAAACATTGTTTAGCAAGTGCACCGAAAACCTGATCAAGTTTAAAGGGCAAAGCAGGCAGGAAGTAAAGAAACACCACATCGAACGGTGCCCACTTCTCTGGCACATAAATCAGTTCTCCTTGCCAGCACTTAACCATGTCATACTTTTCTTTGATGCAGGCCAATACTAGTAGGGATTCATGGACAACAAGCAATAGTTGGGAGGGGAATGAATTGACTATTTGGTCCACAAAACATTCAGAACCAATTGAAACCAAAACCTTTGAATTATCTTGAATCTCTCCCGCAGAGATTATTCGGTCAGTCTTCCGTTTATGCTCCACATCAGAATTTGTACCATCAACTTCAAGAAATGACCAATCTTTCTCCACAAAATCTTGGAAATTAATTATAGAGGTTGCTCCCTCATTTGAAGGAGTTGTAGCACCAGCAGAAGATAGATGACAGTGCAAAATATGAGAAGAAATGACTGGGGGCAGGAATGAATGAGAAGAGAGGTGCTTAAAATTTCGGTAGTTAAGATAACAGCTATTATATTGCGGCTGCGAAAGAAGACGAGTTGCAGATTTATGGAGAGCTGGAGGATGAAAGAGGAAAGAGGATGGTAAGAAAACAGAATTCATGGGGATAATCCTAGAATGGATATCTGGAGCTTAAGGTGAGCAATTGTGATTGTCTATTGGTGCTTAAGCATTCAAGTAATACATAGTCCGCTTGTGTTCACCAGAACTCAAATCCTTTCATTTAATCTTTCCATCCGTACTCAAAGATGTATCATGCCATTTACTCGATGCCCCTGTCATCAATAACACAGGAATGCCGATCTTGAAAATTTGAAACAAATAAAAGATGCAAACTTGGGAAGGTATGAAATCCATAGACAGCATTTCTTAATACGAAAATGATGTTATTGATGTACCTAAAATGCTCAACTATCACCAGCATTCACTGCGTTTTTTCTTACTCCTATGGCATTCGGTTTTTAAATTCCAAAAAACATGATTAATCGCTGCCTGGATTTTCCACCACCTAAATATTTATAATTTCCAGAAACTGGTCACTGAAAACATGGCCATCTCTGCCCCTTCTTTTTTCCTCAATCCTCCACTTTGAAAAAGCTTTGCAATCCATACAACCAACTAATCTACAAACATCCAAAAATATGAATATCACATTCAACAAAATTAAATTAAAATGACAAAGAGTACCCTTGACTAGAAGATTAACAAAGAATATAACTCCACCAGCATCGCATAAAACTACAGAAATTGTAAACATACGAGTATTTAAACAAGGACTTGATCACACAATCCTTTCAACAGCAATTCATGTGAAATTCCATTGGAGCTTCACTTTCAGCCCCTCGTCGTGGTGCGTCGCGTCAGCAGTCCGTCATACGTCAACACAACGGCGTCTCCAGTGGCCATTTCTCGTGAATATATAAAGAATAAACTTATGCACACATACAAATATATATATATGTATGTATGTAATTCAACGTTGGACGTAAGGGCAAAAGGGTTGCAGAGAGCTAACCTTGGAGTGAAGTGATTGAATTGGGTAGCTCGTAAGTGCAGGTTATCGTCTCCCCAATAGATGCCCTAATTCCGTAGTTGCTCTTTTGATAGATTGAGTTGGGCTGCATTTATGGGCCAATTGGAAGCCCAAAAGAGTATAATACCTGCTAAAACCCAGCATGGTTTTGCTCGCGTGTTTCTTTTTTTTTTTTTTTTAAATTATTATTTGTGGGGGTGTTTCATATTAGGAAAATATTAATTTATAAAAAAATTATTAAAATAACGTGACAGTTGTAGATTTTAACAAAAAATACTTTAATTTTTTATATTAATTATTGTTATTGTTATTTTGCATAAATTAGCCTACAAATGTTGTTCCATTTTGCATTTCCTTTGAAATCTCATACCATGACTCTTTTCTTTTTGCCAAAACTGGATTAGCATAAAATAAAAATAAATACCAAAAAAACTTGCATTCATCTTCCGCGTACAAAATAATATATCTTTTATTTTTTTTCAAAAAGTTTGATGTTACAAATTTCATCCCATAGAACGCATAAGCCACCCCTTCATGGCCCCTTCCTCGTCAATGTCATCTCATTACCATACCCCTCAAAACTAACCAGCTCTTTTAGACTTAGATGAAGAGGAACTATCTGAGTCAAAAGTAGAAACTTCTGTTACCTACCCTTTACCTTTACATTTACCATTTCTGCAACTTTCTTCCTCCACAATTATCCCCCATCTCTCCCTTCTTCTTCTATCCCAATCTTCTTCAGTGGCTTCTCTAATGACCAAAGCATTAATTTGACCATCTCCTCGTTCAAGTCTTTTATTATCATGCAACGCACCCCTTCCTCAGCCCCATCCTTAATCAAGACCCGGCCCAGCATCATCTTCCAAATCACTACTGTAATCTAACTTTAGGAAAATCTTAGGAATGCAATTGTCATGCCCAACCAAATGTCACTCGACCTATTCTCCCCTCCTCTCACCATTCCTTTCCTCACCACTCCCCAAATTTCTTCCCCCCACCCCCCAATCCCTTCAATCCCATCACCCTTGACCCACAGGCCCCCCCGCCCCCAAACAAAAAAAAGTTATTTAAAAAAGATGCCCACACCCCCAATAATTATCTACGTCATCCATCGTGGGACCCACATCATTCTAAAAACAGTCTGGCACCACAACTACATCCCCATTACAACCCAGCAGCTGGGATTTCCCATTAGATTGCAACAAGTTGACATCATCACCCATGACTGCTGGCGTCACCCTATCTCCGCTCCGATCACCACCCTCTTCCCTTCCCCTCCGGACTGTATCCTCCTGCAACTGGTTTCCGGCCAAATCTTCATCCCAGTTTCTTTCCCCTTGATCCACAAAATTATTAGGAATCTCTTCCAACCGCTCACCATGAATCACACAAGTAGACCCATCAGCGCCCACTTCAATATCCGCTGGACTTCCACCTATCTTATTTATCCTGTTCGAATGACATTCTCGGCGGTGGGGTGGGAACGCCGAAATAAAACCTTGAAACGTATTTCCATCCTTAACACATTCTAATCTCAACACCAAGCCTTCTGCCAACACCTTCAAAAAAAGCTGTAATTCCCTCTTTGGCTTCGTCAAAACTAAGCGGGCAATGTGGATGAGTGTGCCTCATTTTCCAACAGTTTGTGCAGGCTTCAAACACTCATTCGTATTTGTATTCCACCCAAATAGTCTCACCATTGGGAAGGTTCAAGAAGAACCTAATAATCAACGGATCATTGGTCCTCATGCAAACCCTAATTCTTATATAGTTTATATTCCTGATAAATTTCTCAAGCTGAACCTGTTTGGTTTCTGAGAAAAAGTAATGCAGCAGAAACGAAAGAGAATAAAAGAAAGCTAAACAAAGAGTCTCTCTCTCTTTGTGTATATTTTGTAAAAAGTAAAAGTAAAATTTCAAATGAGTACAAAAGCGACTTATATACAATACAGCAACTCACAGCAACTCAATTTACACTAATATTGCCACGTGTATATACAGCTGTAAACAACTTTCAAAACTGACTAACAATTTGACACACAACTTGTATAACTGATTAACAAGTTGACACGAAAATTAAGGTGTAGTTTGCTTGCTGTAAGTATCTGATTTATAAGAGCCCCCCTCAAGTGAGGAATGTATATTGAGAATTCTGAACTTGCTAATGATAGAATGGAAAAGATCAGAACTCAATGGCTTGGTAAAAACATCTGCAAGCCGATACTGAGAGGAAACATATAAAAGTTTGATGGTACCATCATGAAACTTTTCTCAAATGAAATGGCAATCGATTTCAATATGTTTTGTTCCCTCATGCTGAACCGGATTAGAAGCAATGGCTAAAGTAGATTAACTATTAGTAAACAACAAAGCAGGCTTGGGATGAGGGACATTCAAGTCTTTTAACAAAAATAACAGCCATTGTAGCTCACATGTGGATGAAGCAAGAGCTCTATATTCTACTTCAGCAGAGGATCGACTTACAGTGGATTGTTTTTTAGCCTTCCAAGAAACCAAAGAGTCTCCAAGGAAAGCACAAAAACCTATGATAGATCTCCTGGTATCAATACAACTTGCCCAATCACTATCACTATAGCATTTCAGCTATAGAGGAGATGAAGCAGAAAGAAAAAGACCTTGACCAGGAGTGCTCTTTATATATCTCAGTATATGTTGGGCAGCTAGAAGATGAGAGGAAGTTGGTTTTGACAGAAATTAGCTCAAAATATGAACACTGTAAGATATATCAGGTCTGGTAATGGTTAGATAAAGTAATCTACCAATTAACCCTCTATATGAAGAAGGATCATCTAAAAGATCACCATCTGTAGCACTGAGTTTAACGTTAGACTGCATGGGACAATTAATAGGTTTGCACCCCAAAAAACCAGTGTCTTTCAAAATCTCTAATGCATATTTTCTTTGAGAAATAGAGATACCATTTTTTGATCTAGCAACTTCAAGACCTAAGATATACTTGAGATCACCCAGATCTTTAATGGTGAATTTCTAATGAAGAAACAATTTGATGGCTTGTAACACAGCTAGATTATCATTAGCTAAAATAATATCATTTACATATACCAGCAGAACCATGTAAGAATTAGATGTTTTTCTGGTAAACATAGTGGGATCGGCTATAGCTTGAATAAAGCCATAATCAACCAATGAAGAGAACAACTTAGCAAACCATTGTCTGGATGCCTGTTTGAGACCATACAAAGATTTAAGAAGCTTGCAAACCTTGTTATTTGTAGAATGCTCAAAACCAGGTAGAACTTGCATGTAAACCTCCTCATGTAAATCACCGTGTAGAAAAACATTATTCACATCCAATTGATGTAAATACCAATTCTTCATAGCAGCAACAACTAATAGAACTCTGACAGAGGTTAGTTTGGCTACTGGAGAGAAAGTGTCTGAATAATCTAACCCTTCCTGTTGAGTATATCCTTTAGCAACAAGTCTAACTTTATACCTTTCTATAGTCCCATCAGCTTTGTACTTAACTTTGTACACCCATTTGCACCCAATGACCCTTTTATCAGAAGGTAAGTCTGTTAATTCCCAAGTATGGTTTGCTTCTAGTGCTTTAATCTCTGCTACCATAGCATCTTTCCAGTGAGGGAATTTAATAACTTGATGGAAAAATTTAGGTTTAAAGGTAGAAGAAATAGAAGCAATAAAAGCAAAATGAGAAGAAGACAATATGTTATAAGAAAGAAAATGAGAAATAGGATAAGGAATAGTAGTACCTGAATTTAATGGAGATGAAGGGGTTGGGGGTACAAGCTGTATATTACTGCAACTATAATCTGCAAGATATGATGGTGGACGTTTAAATCTTGAAGATTTTATGTTTGAAGGTTGATCTAAGTGATGAGAAGTGTCCTCAGCAGGATTAGATTCAACAACAAGATTAGGATCAATGCCATGACTATTATTAATAGAAGCAGAAATATCAGTAACATCAGAACTAATAGGTGGAATAGAATGTGGAACACAAGAAGAATCAGAACTCTAAGAATGATATTGAGGAAAAACAACAAAATCATCAACAATAGGAGTGGAAGAACCAGAATCTGAAATAAAAGGAAAAATAGTTTCATGAAATATGACATTTCTAGAAACAAACACATTAAGATTGTCCAAGTCCAAAAGCTTATAACCTTTTGTATTGAAAGGATATCCAAGAAAAACACATCTCTTAGCACAAGAATCAAATTTCTTCCTATGAGCAGACAAAGTAGAAGCGTAGCACAAACAACCAAAAACTCTTATATGTTTATATGAAGGAGGAATGGAGAATAAAAGCTCAAAGGGAGATTTATTACCTAAAAGAGGAGATGGAATTCTGTTAACGATATAAGCTACAGTGAGTACACAATCGCTCCAATATTCTAAAGGAATGTTAGATTGAAATCTGAGAGCTCGAGCCACAGTAAGAAGATGTTGATGTTTCCTCTCCACAACACCATTCTGTTATGGAGTTTCAACACAGGTCTTGTAATGAATTATACCCCGATCTGAATAGAAATTAGGCAAACAAAATTTAGGCCCATTATCAGATCTAACTCCTTTAATGGAAGTTTGGAATTGAGTTTTTACTAAATTAGAAAATGATATCAGAAATTGAGAGGCTTCAGATTTGTTTTTTAGCATATAGACCCAAGTACACCGAGTATAGTCATCAACTATGGTAAGAAAATACTTGAATCCATCAATAGAAATAGTATTAAAAGGACTTCCCCATATATCACAATGCACAAGATCAAAAGCTTTATTAGAATAAGAGGAAGTACTTATGGAAAAAGGTAACTTGTGTTGTTTCGCTAAAGGACAAACATCACAAATTGGATTAGGAATGGAAACAACATAAGGATTACATCTTTGACTGAGATGCAACCTTCCTGCTAACAAATGGCCTAATCTCGAGTGCCAAATATTGGCATGTTTATTATTTTGAGTAACAGAAACAGAATTATTACAAGATCCAGAAGAATGTTCGGAAATGATCTTGGAAGGGGTACATCTTGCAGAGCAATTATTAGTCAGGTAATATAGGCCAGCAGTAATCTCACCCTTCCCAATCATCTTCTATGAGGACAGGTCCTGAATAAAACAACAAGTAGGAAAAAATGAAAGACAACATGTATTAGTAGAAGTGAGTTTGGTTACTGAAATCAAATTGTAACCAAACGAAGGCATACATAGAACATTGGTGAGTGTTAAAAAAGGATTTAAGCAAACTGTGCCAATATGAGAAACTGTAGCTGATTGTCCATTGGGAAGCTTAACAAAAATGTTTGATTGAGGCTTAGCATTTTCGAGGAAAGACAAATTACAAACCATATGATCTGTTGCACCAGTGTCTATGATCCAAGAAGTTTTATTACTCTTAGAACTTGAAATGGTGTGAAAAGAAGAAAAAATGAAATGTTCACCTGAAAGTACAGTGGCAGCAGAAGGTAAAGCACTATTTGAAACCTCAACAGACTTAACAGACTCTTGATGTTGAATGAGGCTCAACAACTTCTGATATTGATCAGCAGTAAAACTTATACAGTTGGAATTGGGCACTTCAGAAAAATCTTTGAAAGAGATAGAATTCACAGAAGACTGAGCATTGCCATTCCTTTTTCCCTCGTTACTTTTATAACCAGGAGGGTACCCAATCAACTTGTAGCAACTCTCCACTGTATGTCCCAAGTATCCACAATGAGAGCATTTTGGTTTATCTTTATTTTTTGCAACATTCTTGACATTTGCTTTGCTTGCCAAAGCCATAGAATCCACTGTATTAATCACATCATTGTGAAGTTATCTCTGACTTTCTTCTTGAAAAAGTAGTGCACACACTTTATTCTTTGAAGACAATGGAACTAATAGCAATAATTGACTCCTAATAGTTGAGTATGAATCATTCAAGCCAACTAAAAATTTGATCACGTAATTAATCTGTTGTTTGTCATGAATGTTTTTCAATAACTCATATGTACAGGTTTTCATTGCTCCACAAGAACATGAGGGTAAAGGATGGTAACCAATATATTCATCCCAAAGAGACTTGAACTTTGTAAAATAACCAATAATAGACAAATTTCCTTGTGAGATTGAACTCAAAGATTTTTCAAGTTGAAAAACTCTGGTTCTATCACTTCTCATATATGTATGCCTCAACTCAGTCCAAACATGATATGCAGAGTTAGCATACATAAGACTATTCTTGACTTCCTTGTGCATTGAATTCCATAACCACGAAAGTACCAAATTATTGCATCTAGACTAGCAAAGATATAATATACCACTATCTTCAACTGGAGGCAAAATTGTTCCATCCACAAAAGCAACTTTGTTTTTCACATTTAGAGCCATCAACATGGTTCTACTCCAAGAAATATAGTTTTCCCCAGTCAAAATTTCTGAACAAATCGGAATTCCTATATTATCAATAGAATTTATATAGTATGGACTAATCGGATCCAAAGATGGATTCAACACAGATGGATTTGTTCTAGCATTAGTTTGACTTTCTTCAGCCATTGCATGTACAATCTCAGAAAGCAAACCAGATCTAGAAAGAAAACCAGATCTAAAAGAAATCAAAAGTGTGTATTCTCACCTTCGAAATCTGCAATTGATTTCAGTTTTTAATTCTTCAATAAGAACAGCGGAAGATCTTTTAGTCATGCGTATCTAATTGCTCTTATACCATGATAAATTTCTCAAGCTGAACCTGTTTGGTTTCTAAGAAAAAGTAAAGCAGCAGAAACGAAAGAGAAGAAAAGAAAGCTAAACAAAGTCTCTATTTCTTTGTGTATATTCTGTAAAAAGTAAAAGTAAAATTTCAAATGAGTACAAAAGTGACTTATATACAATACAGCAACTCACAGCAACTCAATTTACACTAATATTGCCACGTGTATATACAACTGTAAACAGCTTTCATAACTGACTAACAATTTGACACACAAATTGTATAACTGATTAACAAGTTGACACAAAAATTAAGGTGTAGTTTGCTTGCTGTAAGTATCTGATCTCCAAGAATTCCTCCTCCGCGTACGATTTCCAACATCCACACTTACCGCCTCTTCAAACACCTTACCCACAATCAGTGTTGCTTCCACACTATGACATCTCTTATTCTTGTAAATGGAACCAAGGGCTCCATTTTCGTCGAGGCTCCGTCCAATGCCCAAGGACTGTTCTCTAATACGAACCAACGATCTTCATCATGATTGAAACAAAAGATGAAAACCTATCACCTGACCTCCCTTTAGAAGTAGACCTTAAGCGTCATTATGTGATTATAATACTTATACTGTTATGCATGACTATGATTCCACATACATAAATAATGTTACTATGTAAGCCTTTAAGAGATACCCTTTCTACTTAAGAGTGCGTTTAAAAATGAGTATTTTAGAAACTTTTGCTATTTTATTTTTTTATATATTTAGTAAAATAAATAAAATATTTTAAAAAATTTTAAGTATTTTATAAAAATTTTTAATAATTTTTTATTGTGTAATAAAAAGTAGAAAAAAATTTTCAAGAAATTTTATGAATTTTTAGTTGTTTGGTAAAAATAAAAAATAAAAAAAAAATTGAAAAAATTTTAACAACTTTTGAAGAATGATCAAACATCCAAAAAAAGTAAAAATTGCTATATATTCATTTCTCTTTTTTTTTTTTTTTTGGGTTTTTTTCTCCACTTCCAAATGCACTTTTGCATTTGACATCTCAAAATAACTCAAAAAACTTCAAAAGTTTTCAAATTCCTTCAATCAAATTTTGCCACCTATTATTTTTAGGTCACATCAACCTCAACTTTTAAATTTTTTTGGACCTCCAAACACCCCCATATATATGCAATTCATGAAAGAAAAGCTCAACAATTTCAATTCAATTATTATTATCTTTGCATTACAATTTGACTGTAGCTATATTTCATTTTTTATTTTTATTTTTTTTGAGAATTAATAACATACTTAATAAGTTCTCTACGCGAGTTCGCGATTTACCGCTATACATGTTGAGGGGCCGGTATGTGTGGCACAAACCAAAAAAAAAAAAAAAAAACATACTTAATAAGTTCCAATTATATAGACTTGTAATGACACTCAAGTAAAATTTTCTTATCTAAATTAATAGTTAACAATAAAAAAATTAATATAATCC
This sequence comes from Vitellaria paradoxa, assembly GCA_019916065.1. Lineage (NCBI taxonomy): Eukaryota > Viridiplantae > Streptophyta > Magnoliopsida > Ericales > Sapotaceae > Vitellaria > Vitellaria paradoxa. The sequence goes on along the minus strand of CM034235.1, from coordinate 56,734,447 downwards.
TAATTTATATAAAGTCGCAATTATAACAATTAAAGATACTACTATCATCTATTAGTATAAATATATGGCTAGTCTCTACAGAAAGGTCATCCAACCTTCCCTTTCCTCTTCCTTCGGTTAGCACCAGGCAGCACGCTCCTGAAGAATATGATGCAGGTAACTGTTACCTTACAATTGGCCATGCAGACCATTTACAACCACCCCCCCTCCAAAAAAAAAGGGGGTATGTGCGGCTGTACAGGCACCTCTCTCAAAATTGGTGTCTGCAACACTTCTGCTTACAAAATTGCCTCAACTCGGTATCAAAGTACAATATGATACCTCAACACGTACACGTCACTTGAGGTTGGAAAAGAGCCGACCGATAGGAAGATAACCCATCTATGATTCACCTCTTTTACATGTTGGATACTCAAATCCTGGTGGAGGACAGCCGGAGTCATCACCAGCCTGATCATAATCACCCTGAAGATCATCGCTTAACGGTTGTTCCTTTGATGTATCGCCAACAACCAAATGTGATTTTTCACCGTGAATCTCGCCAGATATAATGCCCGGTAGATCCTCTGAGTGACTTGTCTGCATTGCTCGAGCAGATGAAAGATCATTCCTTCCAACATTGCAGGAGTTCTCATGAAGAGATTCAGAAACAATCATGCTGCCATGACCCACAGCATCGTTTATTTTGTCAGCAAGTTTAAGCCTTCTCTTCTTCTTGAGTTTATTATTCTGAACAAAGGAAGAAAGAGTCACATCATCCCCGACTTCTGTTTCTGATGTGCAATTAGAACGTGGTTCAGAAGCCTTTCTTTTCTTCGTAGTATCACTGCCACCAAATGCCTCGTCAACCTCGTTTTCAGTTGTGAATGATTTTGAAGATGACGAATGATTTTGACCGGCACACTTGTTCAAACTTCTCTTTGTTACCCTTTTCTCCTTCAATATAGGTTCATTGACACCTAAGGCCTCAGCTTCACTAGAATTGGTTGTCTCTGAAAGTTCCTGCAGAAGTCTACTATATCTACTCCTCCCTGAACGTATACCAGTCATCTTCCTCGCCCCATCATTCCCAAAGGCTTCAATCACATTAACATTTGTTGTCCTTGGTGACATTGAATCTGGACAAGTCAATGCGTGAACTTGAGGTGGATCAGTAAGTTTATCCTGTTCAACACATTTACTCTTTCTTTGACCTTGTTTAGATGCCTTCTTATTCTCTGCAGCAGCATCCCCGCCAAACTCTCCAACGTTTCTACCGGTCACATTCAATAATTCTGAATCTTCACAAGCTGATCCATGAGCTTCCCTTGGATCAGTCCCTTTATTCTTCTTTGAAGATAGTTTCTTTGCTCTTTCCATTTTTGGGACAGCATCATCCCCCAAGCCTGGGTCTACTTCCTTTGCTTCTAGCCTCCCTCTGTAGAAACAGATGAATCAAACCAGAACAGGTACAGTAAATGCAGGAAACACAGACACACTTTCTTTAAGAGCTCTACGATACAAAGAGATCTAGTATCATACCTAAATTTCCTCTTTTGCCTTGCAAAAGACACTTCCTCTCTTGTCCCCCCATCAAATGTCATAACCTCTTGACCACTCCTTATGACATCTTGGTTTGGTTCAGAACATTTTGTCTTCTTTGAATGTGGCTTCATCGTTCTCCTCCTCTTTGGAATGGAACCATTACCCAAGTTCTCTTCCACATTGCTACTGGTTGGCAATGGAACGTTGTCAGGACAAACTTGTGATTCCTCTGTAGGTCTCTTGCGCCTGCATTTTGTTACACTTCTATCAGTAAATGACAAGAATAACGTGCCACATCCATCAGTGATGCAAATTGTGATATACAACTGGGGTATATGTAATTGGCTTAACTGAAAAAGACTTGAAAGAGTGTTTAATTTACAATTGTCAAGAAAAGCAGTTCAAAAATCATGATAACAAGCACTACTATGATTTTCTAAGAAGCCGATGTGGTAGGGAAAAGAGACAACCAGAAAAAAACTTACCTAGAAACTTTTCCATTTGCCTTAGGTCCTGATCTCCTCCTGTGTATTACAAATAAACTAAGATCAATAAAATGAAGTGTACTACTATATAAATCCCAGACGAACCACCTGACCCTCGTACCTTGATTTCCTATCTTGTTTTTTAGAAGGATTTACATTTTCGGATTCAGAAACTGTATTTGTCAATGCTAGTGGAATGAAATCACTGGGTCCAAGAGCAGGTCGTTCTGACTCCCGATCTACAAAGTTCGATATAAGAGCAGCTTTCTGTATTTTTCTAGCTGCTTGGAGCAGTGGTACTTCATGTGGAAGCAACACCTTCCATCTCCTAAACATATGGGAGAGCCAAAAAAGAAAGAAGGAAAATAAGACAAGACAGTAGAAATAAAGTTCACAGCAGAAAAGTCTTAAGCAGCAAAAATGGAATAACAGCGAGAAAATGTGACAGAAGTATAATGTGTCCAATTACTAGGGTCCAAAATTCACCTCCTGCACTGACTGTCAGTACGTGGAGGCACACATGCAGCGACCTTAGACCAGCTATATCCATGCTCTGAAATTGCTGCTTTCAACCTTGAATCCTCTTCTTCAGTCCATTCACCCAGATTCAAAGAAGGATCTAAGCAATTGAACCATCTGCCCAAAACCCACCATTAAAATTAATCACATTAACTTTGGAGCTAAGTTTGAGATTTATTTAAATCCCTCTCTCTAAATTGCATGAGTTCAACCAAGATTTATTTAAATACCTTTCTCTACACTGCACATGAGTTCGACCAGGCACAAATTGAGCTATTTTCTTCCAGGTTTTAGGTCCAAAAAGCATCACTGCCACTTTTAGTCTCTTATCCTCATCTGAAGTCCACTTCCCTACCCTTTGCCTTGCTGGGTGAAGGGATTTTATCCATCTGCAGCAAATGAAATCACATGTACACAGAACTGGTCTTACAGATCGAATGCAACACGATAATAAAGCATTAAAATTGTAGATTTGGGCAAAATAAAAGTCGCAGTTTCCAGTTCGACAGGAACTCCAGCTAATACAAAAGCAAAAATTCTCAAGCAAGAAAAAGCCATGGGAATTGGGATCTCAAGTAGCATTTTCTACTCGTGGAGCCAAAACCAACATATTGTAATACAGCAGCCACTGTTAAGTCAGTCCATCCCTTGGTGCAAGCTAAAAGCAGGGACTACTAAGCTAATTTAATTTATCACTTCTCTAGTATGACCCACACAGGATTTTTCACAAATAAATTCACACTTCATTTATATTAAGATGCCCGCCTTCATTTTTTACCTTCAGAGACAAATCATATTTCCTACTAGCAAATTTAGAGCTGGTAGAAAATAATACAGCCATTCTTTTTATAGAACCTGCTCATCAATTTTGAAGTTTTTATTCCCACTCTATTTATATTTTTGGCATTTTATTTCGGAATTATAAGCATATAAAATACAAAATTTACATTGTATTTGTGTCCCCCCTTGCCGTTGTCGTATTCATTTTTTAAGATCCATTGATTCAGTTGTCAGCAAGAAGGTTGACTTCTGTAGATGCTAGCCCATCACCAAAAAAAGAAAAGAAGAAAGAGGAGAGTTAATCAATTATACAAAGAAAAACAAGAAAATACTTTTAACTAAAAATGGAGTTAGTCGGTCATATCTTATGCTGATACAGAAGAAAACTTCACATTAAATCCAAACCAGTCAGTGTGAATCCAATGGGAGTTTTTAATGCTAAAAAATTCAAAAGGCCCTTGTGTAAAACTAATATAACAACTAAAAAAATCAGTATTAACCTTCACACTACAGAGCAATGGAGAAAGGAAGGAAAATGCAAGGTTTAGAGCTTGATGTAAGGTATAAAACAAGAATGGCCGATCTTTAATAGAATTCCTTGACTTGAATATCAGTTGAGCCTGCTTAGATGCATGAGCAATTTGGGTACTGTTTTACTAATTGAACTTTCAGAGAACCACACAGAGGCCCAGTGCTAAGTATTAGCATATCTCACCTGTACTGAATTAAGAAATCGTTCATGCATAAGTATTACAGAACTTCCATAAAATGCTTTTCTATAACATATAGTATATATGAGGTCATCGGAATGGGCTGGGTGAATTAATGTTTCTCTCTAGCACCTAAAAACAAATGATAGAGATGATAATTAAGTCCAGTCAAAGAGAACAGAACTAAATTTATAAGAAGATACTTGAGTACTTCTCCATCATTTCTTGTAAGTGTATTACATTGAAACTTTGCTTTATTAGTTAAATATTCTCATTTAAATTTCAATAAGAACTTGTCTTAAGATTGTTAACTGACCTATTAGAGCATTGGGTACCTGTCCTCCCTTCCAAAGCAGAAGCCACAAGCTGCCAGTTACCCTCACCAAAAGCTTCAACAGCAGCACGAAGTTTATCATCCTCATCCTCAGTCCACTCCCTCTTTAATATCGAGGCGTTAAGACTTCTCTGGTAACGAGCCAAACATTGAAATGGGGTCCTGTTTGTTCCCAACAAGACAGCAATATCAATCCAGTTATTGATCCCCCTTTGTTGGACAATATGCAAAAGCTTCTTATCCTCAATCTTAGTCCATGGATGGTGATTGATTAAGAGGTCTTCACAGTTCAACCACCTGCAGGAATTACTCAGATACATTAGTGAAAATGGGTCAGATACAAAGCAGTCCATGTGTACCTCATCTTTCTTAAAAGGACAGAATAATTACATCACGGCACCTATGACAATGTTAAGATGCAGGTTCATCCAGAACCAGGATTTCAGTAAAAACACCAATCAGTCAAGTTTCAAAAGTGATACATATTGACTTGCTCTCTAATTCAAATCCAAAAAGACCCAAATTTGTGTGTGTTTAATACTATAGAACCTATACCTAACCATATTCATCAAGACTAGGATTGAAGTTGTAGAGGAAAACTGCAATGGGTCGAAAGCAAGGGCTAGATGCTAGTCTAGGTTGCTGAAATATGGAAAGAGGCATGGGTATGTTAAAATGGAATATTTTATAAAGGTTCCTTGAGTTTGTTAGAGATGTAGAATATATTGTAACTATAGAAAAGGCCCTTGATTGATTTTTTCCTTCTTAGTATCCCTTGCAGTATTTCACAACCATTTAACAACCCTTTAAATGGTTGTTAAATGTCAGGATGGTTTTAACCACCAATTTGTGTAACTAAATGAGAAATTTTGTATGCCAGCATGGTTCCCTCATACTAAGCATGCATTTTGTTGAATCATCTATGCAACAATATCTCATCAACAAACCTTCATTTTGAATGAAACTGTTCATAAAATTAGTCATAAAGTAAGAAAAGCTTCACAATTGAACTTTAACAATAAAAACCTTTATTTTAGGATTAACTATCTACTTACCTTGCTTCACATTCTGCACCCGTACGACCTGTGACGTACATAGAAGCCAACCTTTCCCAATTAATCTTGGGCAGAAATGACCTAATATTCTCAGGAGTGATATCAAGATCCCTAATTGATGCAACAATGCTATCAAAATCATTTGAATTCCCATGAGATCCCTCCACGTCACTGTCAAGAGAAGAGTTTTTAGTTAATGTGATTGAGCACGAAATGACCAGTAGAGCTTATTTGAATAATAAATTTGTAGAAAATAACATTTGCACTCACTTCAAGATGCTATTCTCCTCTATAAGGAGAAGATGGGTTAATGTAAAAAGACACTTGATTGCCTTAACTAAGTATATGAATTTGAATAGATAAATTGGAGGGAATAGAACTATAAAGCCAAAACCTAGATATAGGAACAAAAAGCTTGTTAACTTTTATTAAAATAGCTACTAACAAAGCAATTTTCCAAATAGCTTTTACATTGCAAAGTTATAGAGAACATGCTAAAGCAAAGGACTAAAACTTCTAAAAGCATAAAGAAAAGTCAACACCTCATATTGTTATTGTGATTATTTAAACTAAAAAGCCAGGATAACTAAATTTTAAACCAATGAATATCTGTTAAAATTACTGAGCAAACCATTCCAAAAAGAAAAAAAATATATATATATATGGAAATTTAAAGTTTTCCGGTTATAAATTATTCAAAAAGTGCAACCCAGTGCATAAGGCTCCTACATTAAAGGGTTTGGGAAGGATCAAATGTAAGCAACCTTCCCTTTGCAAACAAGAGATTGATTCCAGGTTTGAACCCATAAATAAATAATAAATAGGTGCACACAAAAGATGAAGCAATTAAAGCACGAGCCATGCCTAATGACGTCGTGGAGCTTTTATCATGTCTATTAACAAAAAATGACAAATATACCTGATTAAATCAACCGACTTTTGAAGCAACAGTTCTTGAAATTGTTGTTTTACTCCCTTAGCAAGATTCTCCCTCTCTTCATCCGACCACTTTTCTCGACTCAATGAGATTGGAAATTTTGTCAATACCATTCTATAACTCGCAACACGAGAATTCTCATCAGGACCATAATATAAAGCTGAGGCCTTTTTTCCTTTACCCTGCAAGAACCACAAAGTGTTAGTCAAATATATATATCTTTCTTAATTTCTTCTGATGAGTATATTTTAAATAGAAGGCACCAAATAAAGGTGGACCAGTGTGAATGGGAAATATACTTAGGTTAAGTTTGGGAACATGAATTTGGATTTTGCATCTAGATTTGAATCTAGGAATTTAAATCCAAACAATTGAAATACTTAATCCCAAATGCATTTATTGGGTATCAAAATTTAAAGTGTGGATATGAGCCAAAAATACTTGTATAACAAATAGTATTTTTGTTCTTGTTAATAGCTCCAGGTTCTAAAGAATTAAGAAACTATAATATGTAAAGTATTGATTGAATTAATTCAAGAAGTTTGTTAGCAAGTACTTGAAGTGTCCAAGAAAAAATAAAGCAAACATGACATACATAAAATATAAAAAATATATGTATAAATACATTTAAAAAGGCGGCCTAGTGCATGAGGCTCTCGCCTATACGAGGTATGAGGAGGGGTAATGTACACAATCTTCCCTCCCCCTCCCCCCAAAGTAACAAGAGAAATTGTTTCTGAGCATTGCACTCACAAACTCTAAGGTAGTAAAGGAGCAACCTTACCATTGCATCAAGGCTCATCCTCAATAAGTTTGGCAAGTCATATCATTATCTCAATCATATTATACTTTTTGTATTCTAGATTCACAGGCTTTTCCCTGCCAACTCAACTTCCATGTCTAGTGCTTAATATTCAGGATACCATCAATACATGCATCTTCACTATTTTCAAGCTTGGCACTAGGGACCCTTTTTCTCTTTTATAAGTTTCATAAACAAGCATAGTTTTGGCGACCGGATCTAGTTTTGTTTACTTTGTATACATCTATATATAAAGATTGTAAACAATTTAAGTACATGCAAAAATTAATATAAAATATATGTGTAGCCTTCTATTATAGCACACTAGCATTGTTATTTGATTTAGTTACTATATGTGCAAATTTAAAGGATAAACCCTCTCAATTGAAATGACAAAAGCTCACTTCTCTTTCTTCTACTTTCGACCAATCAGAGTCACAAATATTGGAATGTCTTAGAATAAAGTACGTAAATATGCATCTTTTTTCAAAGATATCCTTACTTCGTACAAGCTCACACCATATGTTGCATCCTGCACTTTTTGGACCTTGGCAAGTTAATGCACCATACAAAAGAACCATAGGCAAGGAAAGGCTGACACTACTACAAATGGTCTAGACAAACTAATGGGTTAAGGACTTAAAGTTTCACAACCAAATAATCCCCATTCAAATTGAACCCCTCAAGCCATATCTAAGGCCTAAGCCAAAAGACATTAAAGGTTTAACTGTTAGCTGCCATCTCACCTAAAAACTCAAGTTGTTTGGAACACGAGCAACTTATTAATAAGAGTTGGTTTGGGAGCCCACCAAAAAAAAAAAAAAAAATCAGTGTTTTGGTTTTTAGCTTATTTCCGTCTTATATGGCTTTTTTTTTTTCACCAAAATTTTATTTTCTTATTTTGTTTTGCATTTGTTAGGCATGTTATTTGCATTCTTCAAAAAGAAATGTAAAAGAATTGAAAAATTAGCTTTTTTTTTTTTTAACCTGTAGGAGAATTTTTTTTTATTTTCTTATAATTCTTTTTTATGAATGCGAATAACACGCCTAACAACTGCAAAACAAACTAAGAAAATAAAATTTTGCTGAAAAATAGCCATACAAGACGAAACTAAACTTAAAAGCAAAAAACTAGTATTTTTGCTTCTTAAACCAAGCCTTATACTAGACTTATTTTCTCTAAACACACCTACATACTTAAATTTTTTAGAAATGGCCAAACACGTCAACCATTGACTATTGGATTGACAGAGAGATTTGAACATAGCACCTTTGCCTGCCTGATACGATATTGAACTCTCGCAGTTCGTCGGTCAAACCAACGATTCTCTTCTCAAAGTAATAGAGAGATCTTTTTCTAGTTAGACTTCTATCAATGCAATGAAAGAGCCATCCCTTCCTATTTGTTTTAAGTCATAATGTCACCAAAAAGCTCACATTGCTAGGAAGAGGAGCAACTTTTTTACTTATACTAAACTCATTTTCTCTTAATAGTAATTTCTATGAGCTAAAACATTTGTATGGAGCACCATCAAACTAAAGTAATCATAAAAGGTTCTTATAGTAAGGTTGATAAAATGTTTTGGGGAACTTGATGGCTTTCTCAGAAGGTGTATCATGAGAAATAAAATCTTGGATGGCTAGTGAGAATCTACTAATTCAACAATTTGTATTCAAAAAATTTCTTACAACTTCGTTAGAAGTCATCTAGCGCTATCCACAAAGAATATGCAGAAGGCCAACAAAATCACTTAGCCTACAAGGTGATAAAATTGCTATAGTTCTTCTCTTCTATTCCTTTTTTTCAGTTATTGCTGCTTTTAATGTTCTGTGGCTACAGAAAATTAGAACAAAATAGATAGAACTAGAACAGGATGCTAGGCCATTAAAAGACTGCTGACCTTGAAACAACATAAGTTAACTCATATCGTTTTAAATGCAATAGTAAGTCTACTTTTGAATGGAGTTCAGCTGCAAAACTGTATTCCATAAAATATTATCATTTGACTTCTTTGAAGTATTTTATTTATTTATTTTTCTTGTCATTTTTTGTATTTAAAATTAAAGCCGAAGGTGGAGGAAGAAAATAGGTTTAGCACACAAATGGAAGCATATGACATTCAGGGTCCACTGTTAGGTTTGTATGCCAAAATATAATCGCAGCTACCCTGGGACTGATACGGGTTGCATCATTTATAATCTAAAAAAAAAAAATGAATAAAACTACACAAATAGACATATACATATTAAGTATACAAATGTTGTTTCACAAATCTATACACATATATATAGGAAGTTCTTTCATTCATAGGAAAAAGAATGAAATGATAATGTAACATATGAAATATTTGAAGATTGAAGCTGGTATGAAGTTCAATAAATTCACATTGTAATTTGTAACTAATGCACCAGAGAGTAGCAAAAAGAAGAGTACAAGAAAGACCTTCAAATTAGCCCTCGGCTTTGTTGTTGAAATGAGCTGGACACGAGCATCCTTCTTTTGGGACAATGCACGGCCGGTTCGTTTTTTACAAGTAACCTGAAAGTCTTTCAAGATTTTAACTCGCTGCCTCAGCCTTTTGTTCTCTTCGATCCTTGCTTCAATCTGAATCAGCTTACTTCGAAGAAATTTCTGACAGGCCCTGTTCTTCTTGATGGCATCAACGAACATCTGCGCAGATTTTGGGAATCCAGGGCACCTAGATGGAACTACAGCTAAATTGTGTGTGTCAGATTGATGCCACTCAATTAAGCCAGATGGCGAAATCCCAGGAATAATGTCATTTGATGATTTTGAACTCTGAGAAGTGTTGTAGACATCTAAAGAATCAGGAAATCTTTCGGAAAGGTTAGTTCTGTCTGCAACTAAATTATTGGAAGTTTTCTCCAAGGCAATGCTGGTGGCATGATCCTGCTCCTGTTTATTAAAATAATTATCTGTTCTATTTTTCAGACCATCTGCATTGGAATTTAAAAAGTAAATGAAAAGATGCTCATGTTTCTTGAAGGGCATAAAAAAGGAGGAGATATATTAATAATTGCCAAAAATGCTGATGCTACAATGAAAACAAAACTACAAACAATACATCTGCATTTCTTAGCATTCCTAAAAAAAATGTTACAAGCTATCATTGATAAAATTTAATTAAAGCTCTAGTTAGACATACTAGCCCACCTCAAGAAGACAACATGCTTTCAATACTTGAAGAATCTCAATGCCATTTGGCACTTTTGAATAGGCTTCCTAGCCATATCATGTATTCGAACAGAAAATTGTGCTTGGTGAGCCAAGTCGAATGGGCTTTCTAAAGATGTTGAATTGCTTAAATGCACATTCAATAGAAGTGACTCTAGGTGTACCTTCAAAATGACTTCGCAAGAAGCCAATAAGCTTATAAACCTCTTAAAATAACACTAATAACTTTATATTCTTATCTAGTTTTGATATAAACTGAAGTCCTTTATTACTTGAGAAAACTCTGCTTGTTCTCTCTTTTATTCTATGTTCTTCTTCACTTCCATTGATTTTCAAAACTATTATTGTTATTATTGATTAAATATCAATATTTAAAACAAACATACTACAGTGGTAAAATAGTTCCATCCTATGCCCCCCTGCATGCATATCCTATGGATGACATAACCCATGCATAGTTTTTTTACTATTTTTTAATTTCATATGCGTCGTGGTAGTTGTATATATCAATTGCTTGAATTTAATATATTATAGAATTTATTTCAATACCCATTCTTAACTCATAAGGAACCACAAATTGTGTCAACATACATCTTGCTTTCGAAGTCCTCTCTCCAACGTCCTTTACAAGAAATCTACTCAATACAGAGGAATTTCAAAATTGCAGTTAGGCACTACACAATTTGATTCTATGGACAAAATTTGTGTGCACGCACATTATCCTTCTCAAGCACATCCAAGTTTTACGATAGGTGGGAATTTGGGAGATTATTACAAGCTAAAATCCAAGGACTCGGCTTTTTGTTCGTTGAGACAACAAAGTGGACTCTGAAACCAATTATTTCCCTGTATCTAAGAATAATGTAGCACAGAAAAACTTGACTCATCAAGGACCATGAATGAGCAAACGTAGAGGTTTTTATTTTCCAATGGGTTGTTTTATAGCGGTATGATTACAATGCTTGCACTGAATGGAAGAGAAACTCCCTTCTTTACCCGGAAAATGACTCAAGGGTAATGGACATTTTCCTTATGATATCCGTGCATCACCAAGCACTTACCCCTACTCCTAACAAGTTGCTGGGGTTTTGAAGGTGGATCGTGTAATTGGTTGCTTTGCTTTCCAGTTATAGCTAGGATCGCAGGTTTCTAACAGGCCAACTCAAGAACTTGTACACCTCTTCCTCTTGCTTGTGCTGCTTATGCAGGTTTATTTGCTTGTTATTATTCCAATTCAGAAGATGAGTCTACAACTTACTTATTTTTCCAGTGGACTAGACCATGGATTTTAATCAAAATTTTGATCCAGTAATTCAGTTTAACTTCCAATAGCACTTGGTTCAAGCCAAAATTCCTGATTCTGATTGTATGTGATCAATTTTAGTAACTTTTAGTTTCTACTAATATCTACATGCATTATGGCTTCATCAAGGGAATTGGAATTTGAAACTCCTAATCACATTACAACAAAACAGGTTCCTATCCAAATTCAATCAAATGAATATAAACCAGAGTCATCAATTTCAAACCAAGAATAAGAAACTACCTTTATCGTACCCCTCGAACCGCCTCTGAATGGCACGGAGGGTCTCGAAATCGTCATCGTCGTCCGAAGCAGCCGGCGGAAGTGTGCTCAAGGGCTTCAGAAAGAGAGGCGCCTCGTCGTGAGTGCAAGCTGAGAACCGCTGCCGTATCCCGCGCACCAATTCGAGGTCATCCTCCTCGGTGTCAGAAGCGGCGGAGGCGGATGGGTGCTGAATGGATTTAAGATCCGTTCCTGTGAGAATGCAAGCTCTCCTAAGGGCTTCCATATCCTCGTCAAAGCCGTCACCGGCGTCACCGCCGGAGAATTCATCGTCTTCATCGGAGTTACAATCCATGGTGCTCGGAATGAATCAAAGACAAGGGTTGGCGGTGACTCTGGAGGTTCGGGTAGGGTTTATGGTTTCTCAAACTGTGAGAAGTTGCAGCTGCGGAAGGAATCGTCTTTTGGATTCAGTTATCGCCAGAAAGAATAGCAGTGGGTGATGAAAAACGTGATTTTGATTTTTGCGAAGGGTGCGAAACTCGTAGGGCTCAAACTATATATATATATATATATATTTTATGTTTAACAGTTTTTATGTTTTTTCAGTCATCGTTAATTCTTTTGAAAAACATATTTATTAATAAAATTTGTTTGCAGTAATCAATTTTTATTTAATAAAATATTTAAAAATTATTAAATTTTTTATACAATTTATTAAATTTAATAAAATATATTTTTATATTAATTTAATTAATTCATTTAATAAAATTATTTGAAATTCATTAATCTAATGCTATGATATATTTATTTTTGATAATAATTAATTTTAAAAAATTATATTAATAAATAACATAAATTAATAATAAATTATTAATTTACTTATTAAAAAGTAATTTAATTCAATAAAAAATTTTAAAATAAACCGTTTTAAGAGGTAATTGTTACTTCTAAAAAAATTTTAATTTAATAAAATAAATCATTTTAATAATAAATATTATTTTAATATTACTTTTAATTTAATAAAATAAATTATTTTAATATGTATTATTATCAATTTTAATTTTATTAAAGTTACTTTCAGTTCAATTCAAATTAAGTACCTATTAAATTGAAAATTGAATCGAAAATACCATTTTGTCAAATTTTTAATCCAGAATCGAATTGCAAATGGTATAGATTCGAACCAAAGTAATCGAATTAGTTTAATTTTTAAGGTGGCATTTGGTTTAATTTTTTATTTTCTGTTTTATGCTCAAATCAAGGAAATAAAAGGTATTTTGTTTTCCTTATTTTGAGATTTTCTTTGTTTTAAGTTGAATAAACTCAAAATGACTTTTGGTCATTTTTTATTTTACGTGTAATCTCATTTTTTATTTTTAAAAATAAATTTTAAAAATAGAAGTGACCAAATATATTGTACCTATTTTCCTTATTTTCAAAAGAACAAAATAAAATATGTGCTTAAAACATAAAATTAAAAACAAGAATAAAAAATACAAAATAGAAAAACAAACTAAACGGGCCCTAAGTTGTTTGAATTTTTTCTTTTTCTGCACCGCTACCGTTTAGTACTATATCCACGATATATAAGCACCTATTAAGTTTGAAGTGCCAAGCTTCAAGTTATTCAATCACAATTCACAAATAAATACTTCAAGTTTTATTCCAAAAGTAAGAGAAAATCAGCGCTTGGTAGTTTAGGGCTCATTTGGAGTAAGAAAAAATAAAATAAATTGAGATAAAATGTGATTTTGAATTAATTTTGACGTCATTTTTTTCTGAAAAATTACAAACCGTGGGAACGATTTTTCAAATCCGTTCCCACGAATTCAAAAAAAAATTAAAAAAATAGTTAAAATGGTACTCATTTGAAAACTTTCGACACGAAGAATGCGATCGTATAAAAAATTTACACATTCGATTAACTTATTTTTAGATTTTTTTGTTTTTTTTAGCGAAATATTGAAATTTTTTAAAATTAGTGATTGTGGGAAAATTAAAGGTAGAGGAGTTGTTAGAGATTTATAAAATTTTTTAGAGATTTTTTTTTTACTCCAAACGAGCCCTTAGTTGGACCATCGAATCACTTGAGTCATTTAAATGCATACCCAACTTATAGGTATTCAATTATCGGACTTATTATTATTATTGGATGCATGAATGTAATAATCATTTTATATTATTTCCTATTTAAATTATAGTTTGGGACATATTAGTATTAACTCTAATGCTATTATTACTATCGTTGTTATTATTATAATAAGCTGTTATACTTAACTTTTAGTTATGTATTATGTCTTGAATTAAATTATAGAATTATTATTATTATTATTATTATTTGACTCATTTATTTTATTTAACTTACCCAATTTGTAAAGAAATTTAGGATATGACAATTACTTCCTTAATTTAATAATAAAAAAATTATTATTGTAATATAATTAAAATATTCTAAAAAACCGACGTTTCACAATTAAACTAGCACACAACTCTAAGATTTATTTAACCATTGATATAATTCATATGTATTGTTTTCCTTGTTAACGTTTCCTTTATCTATTTTATTTTTACCGTGTAATTGTTCTCATTATTAATGTTTTTATGGTATTTATTGAACAATTCATAACTTCTAATTTTAGTATGAAAATATAGAGAACATTTGAAGTGATAAAAAGTGAGATAAAATGAGATAATTTAACGAAAATTATAAGTTCATAATTTCTGTAATAAAAAAAAATAAATAATTTTTAAAAATTTTTAAAAAATTACAATGCGCCAAACACATTTACAGTGATAATTGATTGAGAATGCCCTTAATGGGAGGAGGAGAGAACGAAAGAGTATGCATAAATTACTTGAATTATTCGGCGAGTCACATGAAAGGGTGATTTCATCGACAAGTTGCCAGACAATGTGAAATGCAGCCTTGATCCTGACCTTTCCAGTGTTGCCCTTTCGTCAGCGAAGGGTTTGATCCATGGCACTCTCTCTCTCTCTTTCTGTGCGCGCGCGGCATTTGATCTTATGTTGCATTTCAGTTTCCGTCTGTAAACCCGCAGTTAGTTTCGTTTTTATTTTCTATTTTTCTATTTATATTTTTAAATTTTTGTAAACTAGTAACAAAATTTATTAAATCTATTTATATTTTTTTTTCTAAAAATGAAAACTTAAACAAAAATAAACGTAAACAAAAAAAGTATTTTTATTCTATTTTTTCTCTTACAAACATTTTGTCAATTTCAATACTTTGCCCATTTTTGTTACATCATATTAAAATAAATTATTTTATTAAAATATTTTATTAAATTTAAATTATTTTTAATAAATAAAATAATTAAATTAAATTAATATGTAACATATATTATAATTTATTTCTAATAAACAATTAAATTAAATTAGTTAATTTAATTAATAGAAAATATATATTATTAAATTATTTTTAATAAATAATAAAATAAAATATATTAATTAATTAAATTTAATTTAACAATTAATTTAACTAATATTAAATATATTTTATTAAATTATTTTTGATAAATATCATAATTAATTTTATTTACTTAATAATTTATTTAATATGAAATATATTTTATTAAATTATTTTAATAAGTATCATAATTAAATTATTATGAAATATATTTTATTCAATTCTTTTTAGTAAATAATATAATTAAATTATAGCTAATATATTTTATATTTACTAGATTAAATGATATAATACTTATACTTTAGTCAACTGTTTTTAACAAATAATATAATTAAATTAAATTAATATGAAATATATTTATTAAATTTTTAAGGTTTAATTTTTAGGTGTGACAATTGCGAGCCAATAAGTATTTAATATTTGTAATTTTCGTATTGAGTCTTTATTGGTCAAGTTGTTCCTCAATGCGAAGATTGAATTGGAAAATTAATTCATTCTAAATATGGTGTGATCGAGATTTGAGCAGTTTGTAAATTTCTGACATATTCGATTTTTATTCTATTTCCATATTGGGAATGAATGAAACGAATATAAATATTATATATTCTGTCAGACCTAATAATCACCTTTGAATAAGAAAAAAAATACTTTGCGGTAGAGGCAATCAAGGGTGTCAAAATTCAAAGAACAACAATTGATCGTGATTTCAAAGGGTTTGAAGAGTGAAGAACATCTTTGGATTCTAGGAGGTGCCGTTCGGGTTCAAGAGCGGAGTCAATCACACAGGTGAAGATTCATTGTGGGTTCTAGCAAGTAAGAGGTACTTAGACTAGGACGGGTGTCGAGTCAAGTCATGTACGGTAAACTCTTGTAATCTTCGATTTTACAGTAGATTGATTTTCAGGGATAGTCGCCTTATAGACTCGAGATTTTTACCTAGAAGTAGTTCTAGGGTTTTATCTCGTTAAATCGTGTGTCTCTTTTACTTTCGTTTGTCTACGTTTACTTTTGAGGTTTTCTCCATATTTTTTATTTTTCAAAATTTAATTAAATTTTTAAAAATTAATAAAATTAAATATTTTATGAAAATAAAATTTTAATAATTATCAATAAAATTGTATTTCTAAACGCATTTTTAATTTTTATTTCAGAAAAAACAACAACAAAAAATAAAAAATAGAAAATATAAACATATAAATGTAAATAGAAAAACTATAATGTTACTAAACGGCCTTTAACTATCTAGTTTTTTTATTTTTTTAAAAATAATCAATGGGTTGTTTGGACTATAAAAAAGAATTAAAATTTACCAAAAGTCACAAAAAAGTTATCTATTTTTTCATTCTTTCAATTAAATTTCGTCACATATTATTTTTACATCAACTTTTTGAACTTTTTATGTATTTTTTTACCATCCAAATAGCCCTCAAATTTATCCTCTTACATTTTTAACTTTTTTTAAACTATGAAAGACAAAAATGTCAAATTAACAAAAAGATAAAAAGTTAGCTACTAAAAAATTAACTTATTTTCTTTTCTAAATAAAAAAAAAACTAATTTTTTAATAGTTAGAAGTTATCTAATTTTTTCTTCTGAAGCTCAACCTTAGTCTACTGGGGAAAATTTTCCTTTCATTTTCTTTGTTTCTTTTCAATAAAATGAAAAGAGAACTTTATTTATTTATTTATTTTGAATAAAACGAAGCCTTATTTTGGATTAAAATAAGATTTTTATCAAGTCAACAAAATTTGAAAAAAAAAAGAAAAGAAAAGAAAATGAAAGATCCTTGTAGATTCATTATTTTTTTTTATAGATTCCTTGATGAAGTTCAACCTGTCTATATATTTCATCAACATCACTCTAGGGTATAGAGAGAGAGAGTCCTTTTAATTACTTCCTATATAGCCAAGCTTGAGGCTCATTGTTTTAGCTAGGGAAGGGCACTGCCTCTTCAGCTCCCCCTCGATTTTAAAATTAGGCCTGTTATTTTATCTTAAATCTGATCCTACATTTATATATATATATATATATATATTAATTTCTAATACTAAACCCATTCGACTAAAATATATATAGTTTAATATTGACAATATTAAATTCTTAATTTTTTTATGTTTTTTAAAATTTTTATAATATCTAAATAATATATAAAAAATAAAATACAAATAGTGACCAAGTGACCTTTGGATTGTGGAAACCCTCTTCTCCCTCACAACAACAACAACAACAACTAAAAAAAAAAAATCATGATCTATATAGATTCTTTCAGTTGAATTTTATATTATATAATTTAAACTCTGAGTTAAATTATTCATACGTTATCGTTTTACCAAACATATCGTTATAGTTTAAATATTCGTGGAATTATTATTCAACTATCCTCTTCTGATATATACTTTCTCATTCTATATATCACGTACCCTTGTCACAAAAGTTAACTCACAATATAAACACTTTATAATACATCTCACTCTTTATTTATTTATTTACTATAAATGTGATATTTTTTACTTTGTAGGGTGAAGTTTAGGAAGAATTTGACCCTTTTGTTATTTATTTATATTATTGTGAAGTTTTACATTTGCGTAATTTGTGTAAATATATATATATATATATATATATATATATATCTTTGACCTCTCCTTTTGTGATTAAGAGAGTATTCGGATAACCAAAAAAAAAATTACAATAAAAGTATTAAAAAAATTAATATAAAAATAATACATAACAGAATTTGATTAAAAAAATTAATTATTTTTAATAGTTTTTAGTATTTTGCGGTGTACCAAATACCCCTAAAAAAAAAAAGAAAAAAAAAAAACAGTTTTTCACTTGCTGAGAGGAGAGATTTCTCGGGTCTCAGTACATTGATTCGATATTGTTGTCATAATAATAATAATAATAATAATAATAATAATAATAATAAGCTACCATAATCATAATTTAATAAGAAAAACCCAGGATCTTTCCCGTAATTTGTTCTTGTTTTGTCGTCTTACATCCACTCCAGCCTCCAGGGGAGACCTTTGAAACAAAGGCTGCGTTTGGCATGTAATTTTTTGTTGAAAATTTTTGATAATTTTTATAAATTTCTGTTAACTTTATATCACATCAATTTTTTTCTCTTACTGCACGTATTACGAATTCTCCCCAAACCATAATTTATCTCTTTTTTCTTACACCAAACCAACTCAAAATGGAAATTTAAGGCACTGGCCCTCTTTAAATAAGCTATAGTTTATGTGTGACATGCCTCCATGGGAGACCTTTGGAACAAAATGGAAATTTAAGGCACTGCCCTCTTTATATAAGCTAATTTAGGTGCAGTGGATTTGTGTAAAGCATGCGACAATCAAGAATCTGGATTTATTGATTTCCATTCATCTTTACCGGATAACTTTTTTATTTTTATTTTTCTCTTAAGACCATAAAGTTAATGTTTGTTTAAACCTTTCTAGCAATATTGAGGAGACTCGCACTATTAATTATTAGAAAATAAACTTAAGATTTTACCAGTTAAACTAACCATTAGAATTATTATCGATCAAGTTCAACTGGTTAAGTTATTCCTTTTATTTATTGTTTGGTTTACTAAAAACAAGCGGTTAGTTACACTAACACACTTCCAATTATATCTGATTTTCAGTTTACCCAATTCATCTATTAATTCTAACATTTTGACACCGTCATCTATTTAAAAATAGTTTTGTTTGGAAACTGCTAAAAAAGTTCGCTAATTTTTTATTTATCTATTATTCAATATGTTTTTAATGTGATTGTTACTCACATATTCAAATTTGGAACTTATCACTAAAAGTTTGCATAGGTAAGGTTAGATAAATCATTCGATTTTCTGTTATAAATTAAATAAATCAAAATTTTTCTTATTCCATCCAAAAAAAACTTGACCTTAAAATAAAAATAAATTATATATATATATATATATATATATATATATATATATATATATATATATTACTTTTGTTTGGTATAAAGGAACAGGATAAGCAAAACCTAATAAAAATTAAAAAATTAAATCAAACCTAATGATATTATGTTTTTAATTTTACGACATTTTTATTTGATTTAGTTATTTTTTAATTTAAATTTAACTTAAAATTTTAAACAAATTTTAAGAATACATTATTTATTATTAAAATTAAATAGATATAATAAATATAGATAAAAAGAAAAACATTTATTATTAAGACTCGAGAATTGATTTAGTTAGATTATTTATTAAAATTAAGTTCAGGTCGGGTTTTTTTTTGGATGGGATAAAAAAATTTTGATTTACTTAATTTATAATAAAAATCAAATAATTTATCTGACCCAACCTTTACAAACCTTTAGTCATAAGTTTCAAATTTGAATATATGTGAGTAATAATTATATTAGAAATAAATTGAGATAATTAACGAATAATAAATGAATAAAAAAATTAACAAATTTTTTAACAGTGTGTAAACAGAACTTCTTTTAAATAAATGAGGGGTCAAAATGTTTAAAGTTAATAAATGAAAAAATAATTTGAAAATTAAGTATAATTGAAGGAATGTCAGTATAATTAACCCTAAAACTCTAACTTTTATTAAATTTTTTAATTTCCTTCAATTAAATTTCATTACGTGTGATTTTTACTCTAATTTTTTATTTACTTTTTAACATTTAAGCACCATCTTGATTTACATCCTTTAGTTGAATTGGTATATAAGAATTGAAGGGGAGTCATTTACTTTAAGCTACTTTTGGAGTAGAAATATAAATATATATATTTATACACACAATTCTCTTTAAATTTTTATATTTTTTTTTCATTTTCGTATATCTCTATAAAATTTTTGCAAATCTCTATAAATCTAGTTAAATCTCTACATAATTTTTATAGATTTCAATAAAATTTCTACAAATCTAATTAAATCTATTTGCTAAAATTTTTTTGTTACATATTTTCATTATTTATTTATTTTGCATTAGTTGCACTCTAAGGGTATATTTGGCATACTAAAAAACGCTGAAAAATGTTAAAAAAAAGTCTAAAAATTTCTAAAATTCTCTAATAAATTTTGTATTTTTCATACTTCGTGAAATTTTTATAAATTTATATATATCTATATAACCAAACCAAGCATTTTTTCACTAGGTGGGGTCGACTTATATATATCTATATATTCTAATAAATTTTTATAAATTCTAATAAATTTTTTATAAACCTTAATAATATTTCACGAATTCTATTAATTTTTCTACAAATTTCAAAACTTTTTTAATGACTTTTAATAAATTCTTATATAAAATCGTTTTGTCACACCTCAAAAAAATTGTTTGAATGTTTTTTCTTTACAAAAAAAATGACACGAAAGTAAAATGTTTTACCATTCACTTATAAAAAACGTGATTTATTGATTGTGTATGTTTGATAAAAAAATTATCTAAATCATATATATATATATATATATATATTTTGTTATTTTTTATACCTCCAAATGCACTTTGAATAACAAAACTTTACCCAAAACGTGTTAAAGAAACTTTTTTTTTTAAATCCAAACCCTTTCTCGAGGGAGTTAATGTATCATTTGCTTTGAATATGTTTTTACATGCAAAAGATCATAGGTGCTAGGTTTATTGGGACTCTCACCGTGACAAGTGGTGCATGAGAATAGGAGTGTAGGAGTACACGTATTGAAATTTGAAATAAATCTGACAACCAGCTGTCTGCATCCATCACCCGTCATAATGTGAGGGCCTAGTGGGCGACCTGGGGGGCATCCGATGCTCAGCTCTTGGATCATTGAAAAGTGATTCCGACGAATGACAATTCTGTTTGGGTTAACTGATTGCAAGATTTTAAGAGAAAAAAAAAAATAACTGAAGATTAAAACATAAAAAAAATCTAAGAATGCTTTTAAGTGTTTATTTAAAAAAAATAAGTTGCTAAGCTCTAGTTGGCATTATTTTCGTTCTCTGTTTATATTTTTAAAATTTTATGAATTAATAATATAAATATATTTATTAAATTTGTCTTCTTTTTGTTTAAATAAAAATAAAAACTTAAACAAAAAAATATTTTTATTTTATTTTTTTATAAACATTTTATCAATTTTAACGTTCTGTTCTTTTTTTAATCATATTAAAATAAATTATTTTATTTAAATATTTTATTAAATTGAAATTATTTATTTTTAATAAATAATGACAAAAAATAAAGTAAAAATACTTTTTTGTTTAAGTTTTAATTTTTATTTAAACAAAAAAATATAAATAAATTTAATAAACGTGTTTATGTTACCTATTTACAAAATTTGAAAAACGTAAACATAAAAATAGAAAATAAAAACGTTGTTAAACATGAATTTTGAAACTCATTTTTTTTTTTCAAATAGGCACTTATATTAGAAGTACTCTTAGATTTTTTTTTTTTTAATATGTAGTTAGTTTTTCTATTTTTTTTTTTTTTTGAATCTCACAGTCAGTTAATCCAAACAGGATTGTCGTCCGTTCGATTCACTTTTGATAATCCAAGGGTTGAGATTGCACTGGTTTATAATCCGGTGCAACAGTGCACCAGATGCCCTCCAAATCCCTAGTATGAAAGGTGTTTGGAGATTCAAATAAGTTTAAAAAACTTCAAACAAAAATTTCAGAAGTTCTAACTTTTTCAAATTCTAAAAAATTTTAATTTTTTAAAAAAAATTTGTCAAAATCTATTGGAATGCAAAACAAACTAATAATGTATTTCAACAGATTTTGACAAATTTTTAAAAAAGTTGAATTGACATTTGTACAAAATATTTCACAAAACATGTGTCACTTTATATAATTTTTAATAACTTTATATCAAATCAAATATAAACATTCAACAATCATTTCAAAATAACTCTTTATACTCTAAGGGTGAGTTTTGAGTGACAAAAAGTGAGATAAAATATAATTTGGATAAACTTTTTATGTTTGGTGTACACAACTCAAATTGTGTTTTTTAGAAATGAATAGTAAGATTTCGTTCCGACAGATTAGATTTCCATTTAGACGGATTCAAAATTTTAGGCAGTCATGACTTCTCTACACTATAATCCGTCCAAACAGTTTTCGGATTGTAAAAACTATTTGGACGAAAGTTAGCCGCGCGATTCTGTCGGAACGGTTTCTACAATCCATTTGAACGGTTTTTATGACTCCACAAAAAAAAAGTCAAAGTGGGTGTCATTTGATAGTTTGAAGTTCATGGTGAGAATTGTGAAAAAAATTTTGATATTTGATTAACCGAATTCTAATTATCGATTTTTTTTAAAGATATTGAACTTTTTTGAACCTTGAGAAGGTAAAAATGTATAAAAACATATAGAGATTTTCAGATATTTTCAGAGATTTTTGGTGCTCCAAACGTACCCTAAGGTTCAAAAAATTTTACTTTTATTACTTTTTAATTTTTTTTTTTACACTTCAAACGACATCTGAATATTTTCTATTCCAAAACTGATAATATTAAAAAGAATTCCTAAAAGAATTAATTAAAAAAAAGTTTACTTCATCGATATTTATACCTTAGATTGATGTTTAGTAACGCACATGTTGGTTCAGTCTGGGGAGTGACAAACAAAGAAAAAAATAATAACAATAAATAAATAACTAACTTTTTATATTTTAGATATTCAATAAAATATTAAAATTTATGAATTTTACTAAGTTAGCAAGTTATTAAAACATTAATGTATGTTAAGTTCGTAAGGGGTATAATACTCATTTTATTTTAATTCAATTTAAAAGTTATTAAAATTTTTATCAAATACTTAAAAATTACTAAAAATTATAAAAAAATTTTATTTATTTGATCAAATATTTAAAAATTATTAAAAATTTCTATTTGATTCTCCGTTTGGAGTTTCGAAAATTTTTTAGAAACTCTAAAAGTTTTTAATTTTTTTAATCAAATTTATCACGTGTATTTTGACATCAACTTTTAATTTTTTAAAAAATTTTTCAAAGCTCCAATTGTTAGTACACAAAAAAAAAAAAAAAAATTATCTACCAATTTTGTAAAAAAAAAAAATCAAAAATTAATAAGAATTTGACTTTTCAAACGAGGGCTTTTATATATATATATATATATATATACATATCTTAAAGCGGTTGTCGTTTTACAATTTTTTTTTTTGGTAAGTTGTCGTTTTACATATTATGATCCACCATGTAGTTTTTAAAGATTTTTAAACCTACCTAGCCTATCTTGGCATTGATTTGAAGCACCGTACCAAGCCTGCATGTGAATAACACAATCCAAGCTCCTCTTTCCTATCTTTTAGATTTTTTCTCTCTTTCATAACCAAACAAAAAAAAGTGTATATATGCTGAATCAATCAGACTATTGTCTCGATATATGAAAGGCAACCTTTAAGGTGGTATTTGAATGGAAAAAAATAAAAAATTATGTGTGGTCAAAAAATATTTTACCTAAAAATCATAATAGTATATTCCCAATCACAATATTACACACTTAACCCAAGAGAATATATTGTAGTTAAATTATGAATAGATAGTATGATAGTTATATTATGGAATTATTTCATTTATTATACTCAAGTGTATATCAAGAGACAATATTACAATAAAATCACTTCTTCACATGTGTCAAGACTTACATCACGAAGCATTTAGTACCACAACTGTATAGACAAATCAACATAAAATCAATATAAAATAAGTTAAATTCTTACTCTATAAATGACAGAAACGTTGTCTAGATAAGAACTCATTCTTCCTTCCTTTTCTCTCTCTATATCACTCTATATATATATATATATATGAAATTATTATCTATATCTGCAGTTGACTTAAGTATCGGAGAGTTTTTGATCGAAGACCAACTTCAACTATTTTATTTTACTTTTTTCTCGTATACGGTTTGTACTGGAATGAACTCTAGAAGAACAAGAGAAAAGGGGGACCTACGAACGAAGGAAATTAAAATTTTCTCGCACAATTGATATAAAACTGTCGTGGTAATATTTAACTGAAAAAAGTTAAAAAATATTAATAAAAATTAAAAATTTTAATATTTTTTAATAAATCAAACACACCTACTGTATATGGACCCACGTTGAATAATGGTTGCATTGGTTGGTTGTGATCTGCTTACGTCATTGTATTTACAAATATATATATATATATATATATGTATACGTGCATGCACGAAATGAAGGTACGTGGCTCCTAGCCCTTGTGGCTATAAATTAATTCATAATTCATAATTAATTATTGAAGATCCTATTGTCTGCCAGCAGAATCTTAGTTCAACGGTCAGATAAATGCAAAGTGTGCGCCTCCTTGTTTTATAGTTTGCAATTGATATATTTCTTGTCAGATATTTTGACTTTCTTGTCATATGTCCCGTTAAATAATAATTAACATTTTTAATGATGCAAGGCAGGCTGTGAGTAGTTGATTTTTATTTTTTCTCCAATAAGAAAAAAAAAAGTTACAAAGTAGAAGAAACTTGAATTATTTACATTTTGGGTTGTTTGGTTAAAAAAAGTTGAGAAAAAAGTACAATCAAAGTATAAAGATATGGCATAAAAGTAATATGTATTAAAATTTTATTAAAAAATATAAAAAATAGTTAAAATTTAATTATTTTTAATTTTTTTGATCGGTCAAATAAGCCCTTTATACACAATATTAAAAGTGAAAATCATTGACATTATCTAAATATTAATAATCTACATTTATAACTACTATACTTAAAATGAATCTTGCTTGTACATTGAGGATATGCTCCTTTGACATTTGTAATATTCTCCCTTTTATCTAAATTATGTTACTTATCCCTTAAAAGAAATTGTGAACAATTAATTTTTAAGTAAAAATATAAGAATATCAATTGATAATAAGGATGGTAATAGTTGATACAAGTAGATAACACGATTCATAACATGAATTACTGAAAAAAAAAATTGAATATGATAAGAACACGTGAACCTGAAATTGATGTACATAATTTAACACGAATTTGACTAGATTATAAAATAAATTATTTATTTAATATATTCATTAATTAAGTTTTCAGATATTTGGGTATTGGCATGAATAAACATGTTTATAAAGTCGAGCATGAATATAAACCTGAATTGTTATCTCTAATTAAAAAGTAAATAATTGTTACCTCTAATTAAAAATTAAATAAAATTAAGGAGTATAAGTGTAAAAAAAAAAAAGTGAAGTACTAGGGAGTGTAAATGTATTTTTTAAAATATTAATAATCAAAAACATTATATTTGATGAAATTTTTAAAATTTTTAATTTAATATAAAGTAGGAAAAATGTAAAAATATGCTCTTTGAATTTAGAAGATATTAATAATTTTCACATTTATGAGTTGATGATATGGTGCAAAAATAAATATTCAAAACCTTTCCATAGACATTACCACAGTGTTTAGTTGAATGAAAAAGTGGGAGGACGAAGAATAATATATATATGTATATGTTAGAATATTTTATTAAAAAAATACTTAAAGAAACATCAAACATGGGTGCAATTGTTTTTTAACTCAAATTCAGAATTTTTTTATTAAAAATTATTTAAAAAACATAGGTCCATTTAGTTTCTTATTCAAAAGCCCCCTCCCCTTTATCTATCTCTTTTTCTATTGTGGATCTCACTTTTTTTTTTTCTTCCTATTCTTCTTAAAGTTAGGATTGTTGGATTAAAATATAATAATTTAAATATATTTATAAATTTTTAGATTTTTATAATTTTTTAGATTAAAAATATATAAATATATTTAAATCATTAAATTTTAAATCGATAATCCCGATTTCGCTGCCTCTGGTGAGATCTCCAAATTCAAGAGATTAATTATCTGTCTTTTGCCTCCCAATTCGGTCTTTCTCCACCGAAACATTCGTGTTTGTAAGTTTATTGAGTAATTTTTTCCTTTTTTTTTCAGTTATTATATCATTAGAAAATTATTGTATTTTTTTTTCCTTCATGTGGATCCCAACATAAATTCCATCATATTAGTACTGCTTTACAATTATTGTATCATAGCCATTTATTAAGTGGATCTTAAATTTAAAGTCTGTTCAATTATACCTACTTAATTTATGAACAATTTTTTTTTAAAAATATTTATCCCATATTTTCACAACTTTTACATAATTAAAAACTAAACAAAATTAAAACATCCAATTAATAACCTTACAAATAATAAAATATTTATTATTTAATATTTTGTGTTGTATACTTAATTTTAATTTTATATTCTTAAGGTTTTATAAAATCAAAATAACAAAATTACATTTTAATGTTTTTATAATATTGAGTTCGAAAAATTTACTAGACTCATTCTAAATATTATAAAATTAAGTTTAAACTATAAAATGTATATGTGAACTTGAATAGATCATCAAAAATAATTTTTAATATATTAAGTGTCATAATTAAAAAATGAGTATATTTTTTATTATATTAATAGTGTTATGATTTTCACACAAATAAATTTTCAAAAATAACATGTGTCTATAATTATTATTAATTCCTCATATTTTATTAAATTATAAAATATGTATAGAAAAGATAATATTTTTTAAAAATATTATAAAAAAAGTTTAATGCAGACAATATAATATTTTTAAAAAATGTTATCTTTTGTGTACATATTTATAATTCAATAGAATAAGAAAAATAATAATTATAAACAGATGTTATTTTTAAAATTTATTTGTTTAAAAAAATATTATACTATTAATATATTAAAAGTTATTTTTGATGATCTATTCAAGTTCATCTATATATTTTATAGTTTAAGCTTAATTTTATAGTGTTTAGGATGTGTTTAGTAAATTTTTTAGACTTGATATTACGAGAACATTAAATGTAATTTTATTATGTTCATATTATAAAGTCTTAAAAATATAAAACTAAAATTAAGTATAAAACACAAAAATATTAAACAATAAATAATTTCTTATTTGTTAGGTTATTAATTGGATATTTTAATTTCATTTAGTTTTTAATTATGTAAATTGTGAAAAAATATGGGATAAATAGTAAAAAAATTGTTTATAAATTAAGTCGGTGTAATTAAATGGACTTTAGATTTAAAAATTAAACCGTGGCTAATAGAGTCATTTTCAGAGAAGGAGAAATGAGTTTTTATTAAAGATAGAGTTTTCAGAGAAAAAGAGATGAGCCTTTACTAAAGATAGAGAAAGAGACAAAAATGAATATATAAATATGAGACGAATTAATAACGGAGAGAATATAGAATAAGAAATGAGAATAATTTTGTCAATTGACACTAAAAAACAATAAATGAGCTCTGGTATTAAGAATTATAACTCTAACATTATCGCTACTCTTTTAGTAATTTTTAACAATTCAAATTTTTGTTTTGGTACAAATTTAAAATTTTTAGGAATTTAAAAAAATTTTAGTTATTTGTTAAAAAATTGAAAAAAAAAAATTTAGTGGCAATTCAAAATTTTGATGTGTTTGGTACAAATTTAAAAATTTTAGGGACTTTCACAAATTTTTAGTTATTTGTTAAAAAGTTAAAAAATTTTTAACAATTTTTAGTAGTGTTACCAAATACCCAAAAAAAAAAAAAAGTTAGCCAAAAATTTTTGTTTTTTTACAACCAAACAGGGCCCATATTAATGAATGTTATTATTACTAGTGCTGCCGTAGGTTGCATGATGTATACGGTTAACCGGTCAAGTAAATTTATTCATTGTAACTTTGTTTGGATTTTTTTTTTTTTTTTTTGGGTACATCAAGACAAATAAAAAAAAAAAAAATTAAATGCTCAACATGGGAGAGAGAGCGAATCCCATGAAGTGATTGAAGTCCGAAAAGTTTAGGTGTTATTTGGTTTATTTTTTATTTTATATGCTTTATGGTTTGAAAATCTTAAAATAGGTAAAATAAAAATGTATTTAGTTTAACATTTTTTATTTTCTGTGTTTTGAAATTTTTCTTATTTTAGATTAAAAACGCTCAAAATAATTTTTTGCTATTTTACATTTAATGCGTAAACTCATTTTCTGTTTTTTAAAATAGATTTTGAAAATACAAGTGACCAAATATATTTTAAATTATTTTTTTTTCAAAAGCGTAAAATGAGAAATAGACTCCAAACAGGTATACCAAATTATACTTTAGTTTCTATTCTTTTTTTTTTTTTAAACTGAAATTTAGTATCTTTAGTATACTTGTTTTTGTACTCATTTATCATTATCTCTTTCTAAAAACAAGAAAAATAGTTTAAAACATATTTGATTACTCGTATTTTTAAAACTTTCATTAGAAAACAGAAAATTAGTTTACATGTGAAATACAAAATAGACAAAAATTGTTTTGGGCATTTTTGATCCAAAAGAAAGAGGATACCAAAATACAAAAAAATAAAAAATATCAAACCAAATATATTTTTAATATTCTTAAAAGATGAATATCAGAACAGGAAATAAAATATAAAAAATATAGAAATAAAACAAAAAATATAAATACAAACAAATGCCATCTTAATTTTTTTTTTTTGCACCAGTGAATATGACATGACATACCAGGGAATTAAAAGACAAAAAAAAGGTCATTGTTATTTTTTTTTTTCTTGTTTTTGGAAGGAAGATGCCTTCATCTCCGCCCAACTGAACTTCATGGTTGTGCCATACCATTCATAATGAACTGAATTTACTATTATGACCAAGCACCGGTCCTATTTGTACGTAGATTCCAACTACCACGCATCAGCCCATTTAATATATGGACGCACACACATGAATATGAACTTTCAATGAATTGATAGGTCTAGACGTTTATATATGAATGATTTTTAACTTGCTATGAATAGATAAAGATGCGTTCATTAATGTATACATATATATATATATATATATATACATACATATTTTGAATGAAAAGTCTACAACAACCCACAACTTGATCAGATGCCCTGCCCTGCCCCTCAAGGTCAGTATCCCAAGTCCAATAGTCATCGAGATTCCTCTAAATGCCAAAAACAAAATAAATAAATTACATTTAACATTTTTTTAACTTTATTCTAATTTTAATTTGAATAAATATCTGTCCAATAAATATGTGGTATTTTCTGTTATTTTTTTTTCTTAGTGATAGCTGATGATAAGGGTAAAGTGAAAGTATTGAAAAATAAAAAAGACAGCGGTAATGTATTGATCTTGAAATTGGATTGGTGAAAAAATACAAAAAAAATTAATTAACTTCCTAGAATGAAATAGGTGGAAAAGTACTGCAAAATAATTAGCTCAAAATTTAATAAGTATTCAGGTCATGACTCCTTAGCCATGCAGTTGCGGAACCGTCAAATACGGATTCCAGGTGCCGCAGTGAAAAATTTACTGTAAGAATTGTAGTTAGTAAATCAATGGTTAAGATGTGATTACATTAAAATAAAATGTATCTTTTTATATTTCTCATTAATTATATTCCAATCAAAATTTGTCTGATTTTTATTTTTAATTTGAATTTAATTTTATTATAATAAATTAAGACCATTAAATTTAGTACAATCACATCCTGATCATTAATTTACCTACTACACCTCTGCAGTGAATTTTTTCACTGCAACTCTTTGAAATCCGTCAAAGACCGACACATCTTCGTACCCTCTGTACAAATTAATTAACATTGTTGGTGTCATCATCCACCAATAAAACAACAGTAGTCGCCTTTAAAAACCAACCAAAACAATGTTTACACGAGTAAAGGTAGCTGCAGTGTAGTAGAGAAATGAAGGGTTGATACCTTTTTACATTTTAATGACACGTGATATTTAATATTTCGCATTAATTATGTTTCAATCAAAATTTTTAAACTTTTATTTTTATTTTAAAATTAAATTTAATTAAAATAAATTACAACCATTAGATTAAGTGCAAAGAGATCTCAGCTCTTCATTTCTTCATGCAGTCCCTGCAGTAGATTTGTTCACTGCAGCGCCCTTAAACCCTGTTTACACATAGTATGTATATATATATATATATATGTATAGACACGAAGAAGTTGAGATTTCACATGTGTTTTTTGCACCTATATATAAACGTCACTAGTTGTGTCCCAGGGCAGGCATTTTTGAAGGAGGCAAGCTCTCAAACTCCTCTAGCCATTCTCCCATTTGGCTTTTTTATGGCTATTTTGGAACGTTAGTTTCGTGGGTTTGTGATAAAAAGTAAAATTTTTCTAATGTTTTCATCTTTTGTTCTCCACGAGATCCAATAACCATACATCGGTGGAATTTGTCATATTTAGGCTATATAGATATATATATATATATATTTATATATATATATGTTTGTCAGATATCTTTTTCCAAGGTTTTTTTGTTTTTGATTTGTAAGATATATGGTCGTACTAGTTTATATCCTTGATGATATATATCGTCTGTCATCTTTCTTCTTCTTTTACAGAGAGGTTGATTGGGGGTTTGTCATAGGCAACGAGCTACGTACGGGGAGAGAGGGCGGTTGATTTGTCCCCAAGAAGAAGATTGGTTTAATTTCTGGAGTGCGATATATATATATATATATATATATGGATGTAAAAACACCATTGTTGTCGAATGAAGAAATAGTCCCAACGTCGACCTACCGGAAAAAGAACTCGGTTGATTCTCTGAAACGCGATTTTTTCTCTAAATTGCCAGACAAAGTTAGGTCTGGCCTTGATCTTGATCCTGAGTCCCCCTTTGAAGTTGATCTTTCTAAAACCAAAGGCCTAATTGAAGGTAAATCGTCAACCTTCCTTGCTGATTGCAATTTCTCTGTCTTCCATCTCCATCTATGTATTTATTCTCTTTCATTTTTGAATAATATAATACAATATATATATATTATTTCATATCCATGTTTATATACTGATTTGATGTATTTTGGCTAATTTACTGCACATTTTTGTTGTTTATTCAATGGGTAGAGATTATTATTTTCCTCCTCTCTCAATGTGGCCCGATATCCCCGATGATACACACACACACACACACACACACACACACACACACACATATATATATATATATTTTTTTTATTTGTATTTTTTGTGTCAGGGGAGAAAGAATACTATGAAAAACAATTTGCCACCTTGAGGTCTTTTGAAGAAGTTGACAGCCTAACTTCATCCCATGACAACATTGATGAAGAGCAAGATTGCCAAGAACAAGCCCAGCATGAAAGAGCCATGAACTTTTCTAATTGGGCAAATGTCTTTTTACTTGCATTCAAGGTATTTATATATGTACTCTACATTTTAATTAATTTCTCTATTATATATATATATATATATATACACACACGCACGCATATGCCTCTAGTTGGGACTCTGAGAAATCTAATTCCTTTTAATTAATTATAAGCCTCATTTATGTTAATTTCTTACTTCTCTTTTCTCTGTATCTTCTTAAGAGAGATGACATGAAAACAAACTTTTTAGCACTTTATTACTGGAGAATCTAGTCATTTATAAGATAAGAGTGCAAGAATTTTGGGGTGTTGTTATTTACATTTTTTAAATACAATATTGGATCCGTCCAAAATTTCGAAAAATTCTATAAATTTTTATAAATTTATATTAATTTTTATAACTCCAACACTCCTGTTATGGCCCCGTTTGGAATAAAAAAAATAAGATAAATTGAGATAAATGTAGTTTAGGGTTAATTTTAGCGTCATTTTTTTTTTAAAATCACAACCGGTTTTCAAAATCTGTTCTCACGGATTCCAAAAAAATCACAAAAATAGCGATAATGGTACTCGTTTGAAAGCTCTCGACTCGAAGAATATGATTGTATAAAAAAACTACATATTCGGTTAACCTATTTCTAGATTTTTTATTTTTTTAGCAAAATATTAAAATTTTTTAAAATTAGTGATAGCGAAAAAATTAAGTGTAAAGGGATTGTTGGAGATTTATAAAGATTTTTAGAGATTTATCTTGATACCAAACGGGACTATATAATATAAAGTGTAATTTACCCTGTGTGTGTATACAACAACCGATCAAGAAATGTTTTAATTGTGAACCTAATTTAGATATATGCCACGATTAAAAGTGGGTCCTTGGCGATTGCTGCATCAACACTGGACTCTCTGCTGGATCTAATGGCTGGGGGTATACTCTGGTTCACTCATTTGTCAATGAAAAACTTTAACATCTACAAGTACCCTATCGGAAAATTGAGAGTGCAACCAGTTGGGATTATCATCTTCGCTGCTGTCATGGCTACTTTAGGTACGTTAACTGGCCACATTGTCCTTAATTTATCAGACATTGCTCAATTATGTATGTACGTATGTATAATAACTGTATGCATGGATGCGCAGGGTTTCAGGTGCTGATCCAGGCTGTAGAACAACTGATTAGAGCGGAACCTTCGGGAAAGATGACTAAGGAGCAATTGACTTGGTTGTATGTGATTATGCTAACAGCAACCGGAGTAAAACTTGTCCTTTGGATTTACTGCAGAAACTCAGCAAACAAGATTGTTCGTGCATATGCCCAGGTAATTTTGTACTGTATGTGTTTAATTTAGAGGGTAGAATATCCTTGAGTACATGGCACTCAGAATTTCTATAGTTTAATTATTCCTCATTTTATTTTGGTCTATTTATTTTTAAATTGTTTCACTTCATACTTATACTTTTAAATTCATCATCAAAAAAACATCATCTATTATTAGTTGGTTTTGATTTCTCTTATCTTCAAAATTTGACTGATAAGGTGAAATTTTTATTCATACTTATATATTGACCACCAGTCTCTTTTATAATCGATGTGAAAACTTTAACAATCTTTTTCTTTATGTATTCGGTCTTGAGTCCCATTCCACAACTAATATGGAAATGCTAAAACTCATAGGATACAAGGTATTTTTTTTTTTTTTGTGTCAAATTATTGTAATCCTAACAAACATAATGATCAAAGTTGGAAGATTTGTACATTTGATCTAATTCCAATGTCATCTCCTTGTGAAATTCGTTAAAAATTCAGTATTAAATAACTATACGAGTTTCACGGAATTAGATAGAAAAATAATATTGAAATTTGATTAAATATACAGAAGATAGAGTGACATAAATTAAAGTATAAGTTTTAAAATGAGATTAAAAGTAAAATATAAGAATCGCTAAGTACATTTTACCCTTAATTTGGAAGTTCATAATATATATATATATATATATATTTCTAAGCACATCCCATTTGTTTGCAATATATTATTTGCTCCTGATTTTTGTTTCTGTTCCTCACCCTAATTTGTTAAAAAAAAAAAAAAAATATTTATCTGCAGGACCATTATTTCGATGTGGTGACAAATATAGTAGGCTTGGTTGCTGCTGTTCTTGGTGATAAATTCTACTGGTGGATTGACCCAGTTGGTGCTATAATCCTCGCTGCCTATACCATTACAAATTGGTCTGGAACAGTACTTGAAAATGCAGGTTTAGTTCCTTCTTTTTTTTTTCCCCAATGCAAAATGACATGAATTTTAACATATATATCCAACCACTGCTTTTTTTACAACTGGAAAAATATATGTAACTTACCAGGTACAGTTCCTTGTTCATGATTTATGTATGTATATGGGTGTGTGTGTGTATATATATATATATATGTATATATATACAGCATCACTGGTTGGACAATCAGCCCCTCCGCAAGTTCTGCAGAAACTCACATACTTGGTTCTAAGGCACCATCCTGAAATCAAACGGGTTGACACAGTCCGAGCCTACACATTTGGTGTTCTCTATTTTGTTGAGGTGAGAACTCTTTATTGCACAAAAATTGACCGGATTTGGGGTCATTGCTACGTTAATCCCATGACTTTCCATCTAGACCACTAATTTAAAATTTAACGGTATAAATATATTTATATTTTTTTTGAATTAAGCAGTGTAAATATATTTAAATTATTGAAATTTAATTAAACAACCCGACATAACATTTAGCCTCCCCTTTTTAAATTGATCATGAACTCTCTTTTTTTCCCTCCAAGTTTGCCGAAATCTCATTTCAAGAATTGATTTTATTCAGTAACAATTAAGTGCTCAAGTTTTTAATTAGCCGTCAATCGTTTATTAATGCAGAGACAAATGCATTACAACGTATTAAAAATTTAAAAAATTTTAATTATTATTTAAAAAAATAATCGACTTATTATTATTTTTTTTTGGCTACTGTATAATTAGTAATTTTAGTTTGTTTTTTTATTTAAAAAAAAAAAAAAGGTGGACATAGAGCTGCCAGAGGATTTACCACTGAAGGAAGCTCATGCAATAGGAGAGTCACTGCAGATTAAGATTGAAGAACTCCCAGAAGTTGAGAGAGCATTTGTGCATCTTGATTACGAGTGTGACCACAAGCCTGAGCACTCTGTTCTAAGCAGACTTCCCAGCAGCCAGCCTTAATTAATATTTTATCTCTTCAAGTTGATTTTAATTTCTCCTTATCGAACCCACGATAGTCTTAATTTGTATAATAACGATGCAATTAGGAACTCTATTATATAGTATGAAATGCAATTATGGGCTCGTTTGGCATAAAAAAAATTCTCCAAAAAACTCTATAAATCTCTAACAATCCTTTTATTTTTAATTTTTCCGCCATCACTAATTTCAAAAAATTTCAATATTTCGCTAAAAAAACAAAAAAATCTAAAAATAGGTTAATCGAATGTGTAAATTTTTTATGCAATCACATTCTTTGTGTCGAAAGCTTTCAAATGAGTACCATTGTCACTATTTTTTTAAAAATTTTTTGAATCCATGGGAACGGATTTGAAAAACCGTTCCCACGGTTTGTGATTTTTCAAAAAAAAAAAAAAACGACGCCAAAATTAACTCCAAACCATATTTTATCTTAATTTATCTTGTTTTTTCTTACTCCAAACGGGCCCTATATTTGTAGCCTCTTGGTCTGTTCTTGGAGTGAGAACTTGCTGAGTCAAATGACAAGAAAAAAAGAGGAAAGAAATATAAAATTTTAAATGCATTATTTTATTGAAGTAAATTAAGAAAATATTACGAAATTAAAGACATTTATTTATGAATTAATTTTTAATTTCTCAGATCCTAAACTTCTTTTTGCTTCTATTTTTCGTCACAAACCAACCAACGTGAACGGTCTCTCAATGGTTTGTTTTATTGAGTGCATCTTGCACATGTTAAGAAACGAGCGCAACATCTTGAAGCCAATTCGTCTTCATTGAGGTTATGATCCATTTTATCAAAATTAAATATTTCGTAATAAAATAAATTTAAATTCGTTATAAGTCACTCAATTTTGACAGCATACAATCTCGATCTCTTAGTGCTGAATTCGAGCCGGTGCCGGGTGCCCAAACACCAGCCACTCGCTCTCATTTAAATAGATAGCCTAAAAAGGTCATGGATGGGCCCCTCAATTGTTTTTTTTTTTTAATAAGTTTTATATTAAATCTCCGAAGGCCAACGTTTTCAAAGCGGAAATTCATCGTTCTTTGATTCATCGTCTTCCAAATGTAAAGTGCTATACCGCGGTGAACTGTAGTCTCTAAGTCCGTCTCTTCTTTCCTCCTTTTCTCTTTCTTTTTTTGGTTCTCTTTTTTATAAAACTAAAAAGAAAATACGGAGAGAAAAGGGTAAAAAAAATGGAATTTGAACAAAAGAGAGAGAGGGAGAGAAAGAGAAATTTACCAAAAGTTTGAAATTTTCCGTGTTAAATTTTTAATACAATATCTTTCGCTTCAAATATTTAATATCACCGCAATTACCTAAAATTGAAATCATATGCTCTACGATCTTTTTCTTTTTCTCCCTTTCCTCTTCTCTCCCCCATTTTCTCTTCCCTAGGAGGTAAAAAAGAGAAAGACCAAAATAAGGAAAAAAAAAAAAAAGAAGAATATGATAAAAAAAATAAAAAATAATGAGTTGTATCCACTAACCACAATATAATCTACGGTTTAATTAACTCAATCTTGGAAAAATAAAATTATTACCTCATCACAAATTAAATGACAAAGTCTAAAATTAAAATGGTCCAAATCTCAAATAAACGACAGTTGCTTTACCCCGTTTGATAAAAAAATGGAGAAAGTTTTAAAAATTTTTAAAAACTTTTGGTTATTTGATAAAAAAATTAGAGAAACTTTTAAAAATTTTATATCGTTTTTGAGGTATTACTAAACATAAAAAAAAAAGTAAAAAAATTGTTAAAAATATCTTTTTTTTTTTTAGTTCCAAATGGACCCTTTAACACATTCGAAAAATTAATTTATAATAAATTTTATCAAATAATAATTTATAATTAAAATAATTTATTTTATATTAAATAAAGAACATTTGTGGTTGGAGTAGGAAAAGGAAGAAGCACGATTCTCTCGCCCGTTTTTCAGTTGAGTTCAGTTTGATCGACATGCAATGGCAATCGGATTCTTATGTCTCACAAGCTGTCTCTCCATATATACATTTTTTTTAATTATTTAAGTATACGCATATACATATATACATATATATAATATCATATCAAATAATCAAAAGGTGTATGTGAATTTTTTTTTTTTCTTCTTCTTCTACATTTTTTTTTTTTAATTTTTTCTCTTGGTGAATTTGGTCTTTGATCGGGGTTTGAAGGAAAATGGAGATGATAAAGAAGAGCAGCCAATTATTAGGGGTTGGAGAAGAGGAGACGAGGGCGAGGCCGAAGACCAAGATAGTGTGTACGCTGGGGCCCGCATCGAGGTCAGTGCCCATGGTAGAGAAGCTGCTGAGGGCCGGCATGAACGTCGCTCGCTTCAACTTTTCTCACGGATCCCATGAATACCACCGCGAAACCCTCGACAACCTCCACGCCGCCATGGCCAACACCGGTATTCTCTGTGCTGTCATGCTCGACACCAAGGTCTCTCTCTCTCTCTCTCTATACGTATACATTTGCATTTCCGATTTTTGAATCCAGCATACAAAGCCTCACTTTGTGTTTATGTGATGTTTGTTTTCATGTTTATGATTTTTATTTCCCTCCTTTAATCTTCGGGCTTGACTATTGGGGATTTTGTCCTCTCATTTCTCTATACATATATATATATATATGTATATATATATATCGAAATAAAGTAATTGGTTTTGAAATTTTTATACCATTTTAAATTTAATGTAAAACAATAGAAGTTGGTGAGAATTTCATTATTTTTTTTAAGTCATTTAAATTGATAAATTTATTTTTATATATTATATTTATTATTTTTTAATTAATGAGTTAAATTTAATATTTTTTTTTAAATTAATCCAATTCAGTTCTTCGTATCAAACGTATAGAATATTAGAGATTTCTCCCAGTTATAATTCCCTTCCATGAATTCTCCTATAAAAGTTATGGATTTCCCCTCCCCCCCCCCCCCCCACCATTCTTGAGATGACAGGGTCCTGAGATTCGAACTGGGTTTCTGAAAGATGGGAAGCCGATCCAATTGACACAGGGTCAAGAGATCACCGTCTCC
Source organism: Vitellaria paradoxa (assembly GCA_019916065.1). Taxonomy (NCBI): domain Eukaryota; kingdom Viridiplantae; phylum Streptophyta; class Magnoliopsida; order Ericales; family Sapotaceae; genus Vitellaria; species Vitellaria paradoxa. The sequence continues at coordinate 56,696,640 of CM034235.1, read as the reverse complement.
ACTGATTATAGCATCAAGGGTGACGAAAACATGATCAGCATGAGCTACAAAAAGTTGGCCGAGGATGTAAAACCAGGCAGTGCGATACTCTGTGCCGACGGCACCATCACGTTTACCGTTCTGTCTTGTGAAAAGGAAAATGGTTTGGTCCGGTGCCGCTGCGAGAACACTGCTCTCCTTGGTGAGAGGAAGAATGTCAATCTTCCCGGGGTAATTGTGGATCTCCCTACTTTGACTGAGAAAGACAAGGCTGATATCTTAGAATGGGGGATTCCTAATAAAATTGACATGATTGCGCTATCTTTTGTTCGCAAAGGTTCTGACCTCGTGGAGGTCCGGAAGCTGCTGGGAGAACACGCGAAGAATATCCTTCTCATGTCAAAGGTTCGTCATCAGTTCATTGGAAAATAAGCTGTTGAAGTTGGAAGTCTATCTGGTTTTATGCAACTTGCTTTCACGGCGTTTTTCTTTAATTCGAAAGGCATGAAGTTACTTTTGAAATTAAATAACCTGAATTTAAAACTTATCTGTTCAACTTTTCATTTGAAAAACATAATTTTTTACTTTTTATCTTTTTTTTTTTAAGATAAATCAGGAAATAACTAAGAACAGATAAATATTCTATAATTAAGTTTTAAATAAAGCAAGAGGAAGGTTAAAACAGCATAATTCATTAAAAATAATGCATTGGAAATACTTCTACTCTATTGAAAATAAAAAATATTTATGAATCCATTGAAGATATATGAATCCCTTAGATGCAAGTTTACAAAAGTACAAAAATAAGAGAAATGCTATCTCTTTAATGGATTATCTTTAGGAATAGTAAATGAAAGAGTTAGATCAACTTAACATTAATTGAATGGATGAGATTTAACTTTTGATTAACATAAGTTTAGGTCTCCTAATTCATTTTCTTCTTGGACCCCTTAGAATTTTGTCAAGTTGAGTTAGCGGTCACTTTGAATATTTACTATAAATAGGTTGATTTCACTTTGAAATTTCTCTTTTTTGTGTGTGCGCGCGTGTGCGTGTGTGTTTTGTGTCCACGTGTTTAGAGGTTGAACTCTATATTAAATTGCTCAGCAGCACCTTTAATGGTCTAACTCTCTTGTCAGGTTGAAAATCAAGAAGGGGTGGCAAATTTTGACGATATCCTCGCCAACACGGATGCCTTTATGGTTGCACGGGGTGACCTGGGAATGGAAATTCCAATAGAAAAGATATTTCTAGCGCAGAAAGTGATGGTCTACAAGTGCAACATCAAAGGAAAGCCCGTGGTAACAGCTACCCAGATGCTGGAATCAATGATCAAATCTCCGAGGCCAACCAGAGCAGAGGCTACAGACGTTGCCAACGCAGTTCTCGACGGCACAGACTGTGTCATGCTGAGCGGCGAAACGGCTGCAGGGGCTTACCCAGAAATTGCCGTTCGAACGATGGCTAAAATATGCGTAGAAGCGGAGACCTCAACTGACTACGGACACGTTTTCAAAAGAATTATAGCCAATGCCCCTGTGCCAATGAGCCCGATAGAGAGCTTAGCCTCTTCCGCCGTTCGAACGGCTAACTCGGCAAAAGCGGCTCTCATATTGGTTCTAACCAGGGGAGGGAGTACTGCAAGGCTAGTGTCCAAGTACAGGCCTTGCATGCCGATACTGTCTGTGGTCGTCCCGGATATCAAGACCGATTACTTCGATTGGTCGTGCAGCGACGTGTCTCCGGCGAGGCACAGCCTTATATTTAGGGGTTTGATTCCAGTTTTGTGTGCCGGATCTGCTAGGGCTTCTCATGCAGAATCAACCGAAGAAGCTCTGGAGTTTTCGCTCCAACATGCCAAGGCGAGTGGTCTCTGCAAGAATGGAGATGCGGTCGTGGCTCTGCACCGAATTGGGACTGCGTCCATAATCAAGATTATCGACGTCAAGTAGAAAGAGATTGATTGATTATCTCTCTTGATTGTGTGCATCTTTCCACCTTAGCACTGGTTTGTTAGGGTGGATCGATGAGAGAGAGATAAAATGGTTTTTTTTTTTCCACCAAATTTTTGTCGTGTTAAAAATTTTGCACCTCGAAGCATTGTCCATTTTGCATTTTGATATATGGGTATTGTTTGAGACCTTCAACGATAAAGGTCTACTATTTCTCCCAAAGGAAATAATTATTCTTAGCATAATTTTTTCATATGTGTGTGTGTGTGTGTATATATATATATATATATATGTTTAGGGGTAGCTCTAATTTCATTCCTATACCCACCAGCAAACCACCAGATGAACTGCGGAAATTGTAATTGCACTAACCATATGAAAGTTCCGACCACGGCCATACATCCACTCTGGAATTTATGCCATGCTGAGACAGTACGCATCTCTTTCCTCAGTCGATTGAGTCAGTCCCAAATGTCAAGCCCTTCCAAACAAACACAACAGCTAGGCTCTCAATTTTCACAGTGCCAAATGCTTCCAGTGGGGGTTCTCTCTGAGGAAGGTTAATTAAAATACTATATATACATATATATATATTTTAGTAAAAGTAGCATTCTTAAACTAAAATAGCGAAAAGATGGAGGTTGTTACGATTTAAAACTAAACACAATATCACCAACGTTAATATTTGCAATTAAGATGTGTTTTGATTCCTTGTGAATGAAGACACTTCAAGACAGTCTTAAAAAAATATTTTTTACACCTATTTTGTACAGTTTGAATTTCAAGTGACATGCAATAGTAAATAAAAATTTTATCGAGTTGAGTTTTAGTAACTGAGGCACAAGTCTCGTCACAATTAATATCCTTAATTTGGATGTATCCCTGGACAAAATAGCTCATTTGATAATATTTATAGGTTTTTTTTGTTTTTAATTTCAGTTGCCATTTTTTTTTCAGAAATAAAAGTAGAAAACATGTTTAGTAATACAATTTTTTACAATAATTAATGAGATAAATTATTTTAATATGCATTTATTATTAATTCTAATTTTACAAAAGTTATTTTAATATGTAATTGTTATTTTTATAAATAATTTTAATATAATAAATAAATATTTTAATATATAATTATTATCTATTAAAAATAATTTTAGTTTAATAAAATAAATAATTTAATTTATATTATAATTAATTTTATTTTAATAAAATAAACATTTTATATATAATTATTATCTATTAAAAAATAATTTTAATTTAATAAAATATTTAAATAAAATAATTTATCTTAATATGATGTAAAAAAAGAACAAAGTATTAAAAGTGATAAAATATTTATAAAAAAAGATAAGATTAAAAATATGATTTTTTCACATTCTTTTATTTAAATTTTTATTTTTTGACAGAAAAAAATAAAAGTAAATTTACTTTCTGCTGCTGATTTTTAAAAATTTGAAAATATAAACAAAACAAGCAGTAAATTACCAAACGGGCCAAAGTAAACGACCGGCCGCTGTGGTTCTTGCTATTGTACCTCAAGCAGATATCAGTCCTGTTTCATCCTCAAAATTGGGTCTCTCTCTCTCTCTCCAAAACTCACATAGATAGATAGATGAAGCTGAGAAGCAAAGGTTTGTTGTTTTCACTGCTAAGATACAACCCGCCGTTGCAGTACGAGCCGTCCAATTCTTTTCACCAGCAATGTCGAACCCTAGTGAAAGTTCGCTTGAAGTGGGTCAAGAACCGGGGCCTAGACCACATCATCGACACCCACACCGATCTCAAAGCCGCTTGCCTCCTCAAGGACGCCATCAACCGCTCCTCCACCGGCTTCATCACTTCCAAGTCCATCTCCGATTGGCAAAAGCCCCTTGGCCTCACCGTCCCCACCCTCCGCTTCATCCGCCGCTTCCCAACTCTCTTTGAAGAGTTCCCCCACCCCAGGTATCCTAGCTTGCCCTGTTTTCGCCTCACTAAAATTGCCACCACTCTGCACAATCTCGAGGAGAGGCTCTATCAGACCCACGAAGCGGATACGATCCAGCGCCTCTCTCGGGTCCTTATGATGACCAAGAACAAAATTTTACCTCTTCAGTCACTCCAGCCTTTGAGATGGGACCTGGGTTTGCCCGATGATTTTCATCGAAATCTTGTTAAGAAGTACCCGGATCGTTTTCAGCTTGTTAAGGGGTCCAATGGGTTGTTGTCTTTGAAACTCGAGCAATGGTGCCAAGAATTTGCGGTTTCTGAGTTGCAGAAGAGTTACGAAAATGAGGAATTGGGTAGTGGTGAATATAGGCAATTTAAGAGGGGCCAAACTGCGTTGGCATTTCCAATGAGTTTTCCGAGGGGTTATGGAGGGCAAAAGAAAGTGAGGGCATGGATGGAGGAGTTTCAGAAATTGTCTTACATTTCGCCATATGAGGACTCTAGTAGAATTGACCCAAATAGCGAGCTCATGGAGAAGAGGGTCGTTGGGGTTTTACATGAGTTTTTGAGCTTGACTGTGTACAAGAAGACTAAGAGGAACTACTTGAGAAGCTTGAGAGAGGAGTTGAATCTTCCTCACAAGTTTACGCGTATCTTTACAAGGTATCCGGGGATATTCTACCTCTCCTTGAAGTGTAAGACTACTACTGTGGCACTAAAGGAAGGCTACCAGCGGGGAAGAGTAGTGAATCCGCATCCACTTGTTCGCTTAAGAGAGAAATTTTATTATGTAATGAGAACTGGGTTGGTTTATCGGAATAAAGGTTTGGACATGATACCTGAGCTGGATAATTTGGCTTATGATGGGGTTGCTGGGACAGAACAAGAAAACTCTGAGGAAGAAGAGTTTGAAGCCAGCGATGAATGCTATGAGGAGGGAACTTCAGAGGGTGAAGTGGATTCTGATGAAGACTAGTGTTTCATCCTTACAAAAAAACAAAAATCACGAGTTGCCTCTAAAACGGAAAAGGGTTTCTCCTTTGAGGTTGGTTGTCTATTTAAATAGCACTTTTAGCTATAGATCTTTATTAATAGAGTATATAGATTTTATTTTCTACAGCAATGCTATTCAAGGCTTTTATGTTACTCTTGACTCTAAAGAACTTCATTTTCTATGTTGTGTTTTCTTACATTACATCACGAGGGTATTGTTAATGCTGTTTTATGCCGGACAGTGCACAAAATGCTGAATCCATGCCATGGTTGTGATAATCAGCAATCCTCTTTTTATTAGTAACAAGTTATATTTAGAGAATCTAGAGGATGCAACCCAAATATGCAAGCACTACAAAAGCAAAGCTTAGCCATCCAAACTATGTACTACACCTTCATTTGCTCAAGAAAATCCAAAGGAGGCCATGTAAATCAAATAACAAATGGTAGTATTCATTTCCCAAGTATAACAAAAATCAAACAGCCAATAGCCACTAAGAAGGTAACCTATGCTACACTATTAGGGGACAACATCCATTAGGCGTATCTTGTTTTAACATTTTTAAATTCCTTCATTGTCCTTGGTTTCTTGATTCCCTAAGGCCATTAGCATAAGCTCTTCTAAACGTATACTCTTATCATACTTGGGAACTGCAATAGCATCATGATTGGTTCTTGGCATATTTCTAATTCTGTGATCTTTAATTTACATCACACTGCTTTAAGGATTGGCGTTGTAGCACTTTGAATGTCTTTATTCTCCCCTTGCCCATTGCATATATGGGCATGAATCCATGTCAGCCGCCATCTTCAACATTAATCTAACATTATTTGATCTCTAGTATGTTGATTCATTAGGTTTTCTGGTGTGTAACGCCTGGTTGATCTAGACTTTTGGGGCCCTGCAGATTGTTCTTTTTGTTCTGAGGCTTTTGCCTCAAGCGTGCTGGATTGCACGATTTCCTAACCATGCTCCGTTAAAAGTAGTCCTTTCAAACAACGACTTTAACAGTGACTTCCACCTTGGAAATAATTAAAAAATAAAAATAAAAAAATAATTAATGGCGTAAAGTCGTTTTTGCAAAGAATGACTTCAGGCTAAAATCACCCATATTGTAATGTGATTTTCATGTCAGAAGATATGTTGTTTCTAGTTTCCAACTGAATGATCCAACAACAAAGCCATGTTATACTTTCACAAATTACAAAATTCAGTCCAGCCCAGATCAATCACCCGAAGAATGTGGGCAAAACTCTTCCTGCTCATACACAATCCTGTATCCAGCAACCAGTTCAAACCTGCAGAGCCTTTGTCCAGCCATTCAGTGGAGGACTGCCGGAGATATTCCTTGAAGTAGCTTTCGCCAATTCCTTTAACTCATCTTCTGCCTTCTATGCAGATAGGCTGGGCTGCATTGAAAACAGTGATGAACTTCCCACCAACATCAACCAATTTTTTTTTAGTCAAATCACCAATTCCACCAAAGGACAACCCCCTCTTTATTTGCAGAGTCTGTGATTTGAGAACAGCAATGCTACGATTACACCCATTCATTTACACCCAGCCAAAACGACGTCGTTTTGGCCTTAAAAAGCAAAAAAAAAAAAAAAAAAAAAATGAGGACGGAAGAAGCTGAAAGGGTTCGCTGAAGCTCCTCTGTCGGCACGAATCTGAGTTTTGCCGGAGCTCATCTCTCATGGCGCAGCGGCGGAGTGGTGGAGGAGAGAGATTAAGTAGTCGGCGAGAGAGAGGGGTTGGGTTGGGGGAGGGAGAGGGACCGATTTGCTTGGACTGTGAACGATTTGGGGTTCGGCGAACTCCCGCCATGAGAGATGAGCTCCGGCGAACTCAGATTCGTGCCGGCAGAGGAGCTCCGGCGAACTGTTTCAGCTTCTTCCGTCCTCATTTTTTTTTTTTTTTTTTATGTTTTTTAAGGCCAAAACGACGTTGTTTTGGTTGGGTGTAAATGAGGGTGTAAATGAATGGGTGTAATCATAGTATTGCTGATTTGAGAAAGGCTGAATCCATTCTTAGCAAAAAGACTTTGAAGTTGATTTTTTTTTTTTTTTGGGAAGAGAGGAATCTAAAGTCTTTTTTTTTTTGGAAAATTGAAGTCTTCCCTTAATGGTGCATGGGTTAGGGAAGTAATTTTTTGGCTGAATGGATTGAAGAATTTTTGTGAAATCCAGCATACTTGGGGCAAAAGCCTCGTTTTTATTTTTTATTTTTTTTACCTAATTCATTCCCTACCCTCATGAGGATTTCTATGTTTATTGGAAGAATGAATAAATGAATATATTTTCCTAAAATTGGCTATTTTCTTGTCAGGTTTTCTATTGGGAAGTGCACAGCTGAGCAGCAGCCAAGGCGTAGAATATCGTGATTTTGCTGAGACAGCGCAGCGGGAACACTTCAGCTAGAGAAGTAATGTTGAAATTAATTAATAATGTTAAAAATAGTTAATTTGATTTTTTTTTGGGGGGGGGGGGAGGCTATGAACTTGGTTTAGAAGTATGTAATCAATCTATATCTATGTGTAACACTAAAAGAATGTTTTTTTTTTCCTCCTCTTCTCCTTTATTTCAATCTTAGGTTTAGAAGCAATGTGAAGTGAATAAATTGGTTACTAAAATAGGCCGCTTGCATGTTGTTCACTATTGTGGTAAAATTTACATATTTCAACCATATTAGAGACTAAATTTAAAAGCACCAAAAAAAAAAAAATCTAAATACTAATTAGGGTTGAAAATAATTTAAAAAAATAACTTAATATTAAATAAATTTTAAAAAAAATTCTAACTCCTCTCACAATAGCAACTTTTAGTATATTTTGAATTTAAAAATACAATAAAAAAAATGTCTACCTATTAACTAGGTTTAGATGTGCCTAAACATTGATTAGGCTCGAAAGTTATTTTATTTTTAATTTTAATTTTTAAAGTTAAATTAATCATATTAATTATTCGGTTTAAAACATTATTAATAATATTCAGTGTTTGAATTACTTACTAAAAAAAATACTTACCAAAAAAAAAAAAATAGAAACTTAGTGTTTGAATTATTTTTATAAAGCAAAATGTATAATTAGTAAAAATAATATCTTTAATTTGAATCATTTTCATAAAATTAGTCAAAATTGTTTTAATACAATTAAGATTAGTAATATTTTTAACTAAAGTTAATTTTACAAAAATGGGTTAAGAATTAAAAAAAATAAAAATATATATTAAAGTTAACAAATAGTTTGAAATAAAAAAAAAATCAAGTCAGCTAAATAAGTTTGAGATATAATGCATATTCTAGAAAAAACTTTGATTTCTAGAATTGAGTCAAATCAAGATATAATAAAATATAAATTTTTAGTATTCAAAGTAATCCAACTTTGATCAATCTATTGCTAATTACCATTAGCATAAGTAACAAATATAAATATAAAAAATTCAATGCATAATTTTATAAAATATTTTATAATATATTTAAAAATTATTTTTTATCAGTAAAAAATATTATACAACTCCGTGCGAGCACTATTTGAACCATAAATCAAAGTTGTTGGTTAAGTTTTTGAAATTAATTGATTCATAATCGATCACAATAAATTTTAATAAAATAGCATTACACTTCATCATCATCATCATCATCATAACAAATATTTACAACTGTCATCACAGTCCTCGGTGTCTTTGAAACCTTACTGTTCACAATTTCCAGTCAGCATAAAGCATATTTGAATTAGTTCTGTATCGTAACCCTATCCTCCAACCTCCAATACCAATCGAAAGGAAGATAGGCAACACATGAAACTGAGAGACAAGTAAATAACATGTACTAATTTATAAACCAAATGCGAAAAAAACAATGCATCTACTTCCCCTCTACTCAAATAACTCTTCCCCAAGCCTAATCACTGGGGAAAATACATGACATATATATATACACACCCTAATTTGTCAGTAGCTTCTAATCACCATCCCACATATCTTCCAAGGTCAGCAACCACCACACGAAAAGGGCATACTGAAGGAGGAGAGGAAAGTACATTTTGGAAAAGAAGGCAAAACATAATTATCCTTGAATTAACTTATGGTAAAAATATATATATATATATATATATATACGATCAAAATAAATTCTCTATTGTGGGACACTAATCCCATGCACTGGCCACTCCAGGACCATATCCCCCTCCATAACCACCAGCACCACTGTTACCACTATAGTAATCCGTGCCACTTCCGCTGCGATTATAAGAGCTCTCTCTTCTAAAGTCACGACCGCCAAAACGCGCGCCTCCGCCAGACCGTTTGCTTTTGCCCCCTCCATAAAGAGCCCGATTTGCATATCGAGTGAGCCAAGCTGGTACTTCTTGATTCGATTCTTGCATCAGGTCAGCCAGTGGCTTTGCCATCGATATATTGTTGTCGTTAAAGAAAGCAGTCGCCAAACCTGACTTGCCAGCTCGCCCCGTCCGTCCTATCCGGTGTACGTAATCGTCGATGTCGTTGGGGAGGTCGAAGTTGATCACGTGACCCACAAGAGGAATATCAAGACCGCGTGCTGCAACATCCGTAGCTACTAAAATTGGTGTGCGTCCACACTTGAAAGATCTCAATGCTTGTTCTCGTTCCTAAATTAAAAAAAAAAAAAAATGAATAACCGAGCATTATCTGGCACTGGAATAAGACCAGCCGAATATACGGGATAGCTCTATTCTAAATAAGAATTGGAAAACTGCCTGTGTAGTAGTACTATCCTGAAATCTACTCTACCTGCTGTGTCCTGTCACCGTGAATGGTAGTAGCAGGAAAACCATTCATATACAACCAATGTTCTAATGAGTCAGCTCCCTTCTTTGTTTCCACAAATACCAAAGTCAGCGTTTGCTGTAAAATTCAATGGTGTCAATAACTCACAAAAAGCCCATTCATCGAGACCAAATATAGAATCTCTATAAATACATATTTAGCTCGAGCAATAATAGTTAAAAGCGTTCCCCCCTAATAATTCTCTTCTTTTTCCTCTTTCCCCTTCTCTCTTTCCTCTTTTATTAGATCACTAGTATTATGGTACAATGAGTACATAACTAGATGGTAAGTTATCAAAATAGACAAGATCTAACATGCCTAAATACCAGCTGGAGAAACTCGCATTATATAAGTAAATCCATATTGAATGAGCATACCTTGCCATTAACTCCGGTATCTCTTTGCGCATGAAGAAGGTCCATCAGGTGGCTTCTCTTGTCAGAGTCGTGAACATATTCAACTCTTTGAACAATCAAATCAGTACTTGAGCCAACTCTTCCAACAGCCAAAAATATGTAGTTTGCAAGGAAATCAGATGCCAGTCTCTGAATACCAATCAAAAGCAGATGAAAAAATCAGTTATATTAATTTGAAAAATGAAGTGCCAATCTTCAAAAAGAGTTCTCTTGACTTTATTCCAAACTACCCCCAGCATCAAACACTAGAATGTGCAAAATACTAATCTACCCAATGGCAATTACCAATCATTAGATGAATCAAATTAGCATACAAAAACTAGCAAATCAGAAACCAGTACCAAAAATCAACTTGATTGGTCAACTTACTTGGTCTCATAGTTCAATGACCACATTAATGCTTCAATTTTTTAAAAAATTTTAACAATAATATTTTCATAAAATTTGGAGCAAAAGATAACCAATAATATTTTTCTTGAGCTTCAGTAGGGAAGTAAATGAACTAACAAGGAATTCCATAGGAAAATTAACAATAACCTTGATCTCTTTTAGAAAGGCACAGAAACAACTTTCTTCAAAAGACCAATACCCCCCCCCCCAAAAAAAAAAAAAAACAAATCTATTAATCTTGGCACTGATGGTTGGGCTGATTGGCTATCCTACCTCTCTTTTTATTATCATTTACTGGTAAGGATGTGGAGGAGAGACAAGAAAGCTAGCAAAGAAGGCTTCTGAGAAACCCTGAAATATCAGCCCTCAAAGACCAGAATTTTCTGTGGTAGCATATTTCGCACACTGAAGAAGTAACCTACAAAAAGTAACCCTGAAGACATGCCCTTGAACGCTTCTACACATGCTCCTCAAGAACTCAGTCTTGCAAAGGGCTCTACAAGGATTCTTCAAGTGTTTGGCTCAAGTGTGAGGACCAAAGGTTGAGGCCCAAGTACAACACCCGCAATGGGGGTACCATTCCCCCACCTATGAAAGCCTCAACCTCCAATAAGTTAGGAATTGATCCCAGGCCTCTAATCATATTTAGGGATTGTGAATTGGTGTGCCTCAAAAGATGATTTTCTTCGTTTGGTATACACTTCATGGAAAATTTCACAATTGACAACCTTGTTGTGTAATAAGGTAATTGTCAATTGATGTTGTTTATTTAAAAAAAGATAGCGAGTCCATTCATCATCCTTTTATGGATTATTAGTGGGTTAAGGAATTGTGGAACTTGTCTGCTGCTTCTTTTGGTGTGTTTTATGTGTTTCATAAGGAAACTAAACAAGTTTTTGAAGAATAGTTGAGCAACCAGATTAAAAAAAAAAAAAAGGTCAAGGGAAATGTGGTGGATTGTTCCATACTGCTTAGTTTGGTTGATAAAGAGGGCAAGGGATAGAAGAACTTTTCAAGGCAATGAGATCCCCTTGCATGGATTGAGAAGTTTATCTTTAGGTACATTATATAGATGGTTATTGGAAGGGAAGGGATTTATATCGTCTACTATCTATTGTTGAAGACAAGGATTTTTAGACCGGTGGGTTTGTGGAGGCCTTTTTGCAATTGGGAGGCATACCCTTCATGCCTTTTTAATAATCTGTTTACTTGCCTAAAAAAAGAAATTAATTAATTATTCTAATAATTCAACCTGTTTAAAAGTTTTATACGACAAATTGTATTTAAAAAAAAAAAAACGATTATGGACTTCCTCTCGAGGGGATGCACAATAATAATCTTTATGAGCCTTCAGTAAGCATATATCATGTAAAATTAACAAATATAGTCAGTGACATTAGACAAGAATATACACAGTTGAACATTGCCAAAGAATATCTAAAAGCAATTAACAAACCTGGATCTCTTTTGGAAAGGTCGCACTAAATAGCAACGTCTGTCTCACACCTGGTGGAGGCATGTCCATTTGTTCCACTATCTTTCTGATTTGAGGCTCAAATCCCATATCCAGCATTCGATCTGCCTCATCAAGAGCCAAGTATTTAATCATCTCCAATGACACCCTTGCTCTCTCAAGCAAATCAACTAATCGCCCAGGAGTTGCCACAAGAATATCAACTCCTCTGTCAAGCTCACGCAACTATACATAGAATATGCCAGCAATTGTAAGCACCAAAATTTCAAATATATAATATCAATCTAACATCAAAACAACAAAGTACTGTAAGAAATACCAATGACACAAGCTGTTTTTCAACTGCAAAACAAGAAAACCAAGTATTTCTAAGGTAGTAGAAACAGAAACAAGTACGATATGGTCAACATAAAAAAAGTAAGAAAATAAATAAATGATTTTAAGTTAAATCAAACTCAAAACTCTCGGAGTATTTTGATCCTACCAATACATGTATTTATATACACGTGTATGCGTAATAACACTGTGGTAGAACAGCCAAAAGAGGCCTAACCTCCAGAATCCAAAAATTTAAGGAGACCAATGCCATGTCTTTCAAACCACACAATGTGTACACTACACCTTCATCTCAAGATATCCTCCCTAAAAAGAAGGAATTGTCATTTTTATATTTTGGTGGAATGATCATTTCATGGGCATGGGATTTTCACTTCACTTAGCCATTGTTTGGGAGGAGGTGAATGGGATTGAAAGGAAGTAAATGGACGTGATGCATTTACCCCCATCAACCAACTTTCTTTCACCCCTAATTGGGGGAGGAAAGGGTTCGAAAAGTTTTTGAATTGTGTTTTCCCTATTTTGACTTGGGCGTTTTTTATTATTTCCACAAATGTCCATCACAAATAAATATATTTTAAAGGGTACAATAGTTCTTTATTTTACTATATTTTTTACCCTAACCTCCATTCCCTTCCCTTCCCTCTCATTTGCTTTATTTCCCTTCCCCTCCTCTCCCCTCCCACTCTCCCAAACAAAGGCTTAAGCATACCAAGCACAGGAATAGAAATAAGCATTTCATTCCAGCCCAATTCCTCATACCAAATGTAACCTAACTCTATCAAAATAACAGTCAACACATTATAAAACAAGAATTATGCAATCATATTAAAATGCACTTCACTCCATATTCTCCAGAAAACTAATGACTGAAAACAAACAATAACCTGCTGGGTGATTGGTGCTCCTCCATAAGCAACTACAACCTTGACACCAGTCTGGTAAGAAAACTTTTTAGCCTCCTCATGTATCTGCATATCAGAATCCACCAAGATACTAAATTTCCCGTAAACAAAAGGTTACAAAAACCAAAATCAATAATTTATGTCCCAAGCCTACCTGCATTGAGAGCTCCCTTGTAGGAGAGAGAACAAGAGCAAGTGGGTACACAGTTCGATATCCTCTTGGTCTGACAAACTGTCCCCTCATAATTCCACTAATAATTGGGAAGCAAAAGGCAGCTGTCTTGCCTGACCCAGTCTGAGCACAAGCCATCAAATCTCTACCAGCAAGGGAAATGGGAATTGCGTAACGCTGCACAGGAGTTGGCTTCACATATTTGCACCTTTGAATATTTAGATTCAGCGCCTCCCCCAAGTCTATCTCTGCAAAAGTATTAACAGGAAGGGGCACATTGTCGCCACTTGTCTCCACTGGAATATCTTCATAAGCATCAAAGTTGATGCCAGTATTTTCCTGTTCACCAGATCCACTGTCTGGATTGACATCATCGTTACCAAAAGGGTTTACCTCCCGCTCCCTCCGACGATCCCATCCCCCACCTCTGCTGCCTCCAGTGCCGCCTCCTCGACCACCAACACTATATCCTTGGCGCCCAAAATCAGACCCAAAACCTCCCCATCTTGACCCAGTCACAGGTCCACCAGAGCCAACCCTATCGTTACCAGATGGTGAGGCACTATATGATGAAGCCGGTGACTCTGATGCAGGCTGCCTGTTACGAAGATGCGGTGGTACGTAAGTAGACCTGGTTGGACGATTAGCAGGGGAACCAGAAGTTGCATTCTCAGCATGAACAGAATCAGCCCAAGATGTTGTCATGATTAAAACTTGCCACCCTTTCTTTCCACAGATGCTCAGACCTAACCTAAATGTGGAATCAACAACCCACAATCGCACCAAAACCCCTAACCTCCGAAAAGAATAATAACAAACCCAGAATCCACCAGAATCCAAATTCCTCTTAACACCACATAAAGTAGAAATAATACTATAATCCACAATATCAAAACCCTGAGCAACAAGAGAAAAGAAAAAAAAAATTAAAAAATAAATGCAACAGGAATTCAAAAACAATGCAACTAATCAGAAACAAGTGGAACGGGCATCGATTTCTTACAAAAATATGGGTTAAAATACAATACACAAACACAGATATAACATGAGAACAAATTAACTGTCGCACAATTAACTACCAAAAATAAAATAAAACATCAAAAATAGAGGGCGAAGACCCAGAGTAACGCTCATGAGAAACAAACCGGGCATTCGAACACATAAAGAAAAAACAAGAGTTCTTAAAGAGATAATAGCATTACAGAAGAATTCTAGAGAAGGAACACTTCCATAGATGTATGTATATGTATAGGTGAATGCATATATGTAGAGAGAAAGAGAGAGGGGGGGCAGCGAACCTCCGGCGCAGCGAGGAGAGAGAAAGTGGGGGGAAGCCTCTTCCGGTGATTAAGAGAATTTCAGAAACCCTAATAAGCTTTTGAACACTTGGAATCGGACATGAAAGCGAGAATATAGGATTCGAGAGATGGCTTGGTTGGCTGTTGCCTTTTGTTCTGGTTTTTGGTTTTGGGAGTTATCGTTAGATTTAAGGCTAATTGATTACTGGTACAAAATTCAAAATTATTATAGGAATCGGAGGTCCAATCCTTTTTTGGATCCCTTAAGATATTAAAACTTAAATATAATTCAAATCTACTCTTTTATTTTTGATAAATTGCATTAATCACCCTTAAAATTAATTAAACATTTAAACACTTTTGTCGATATGATAATTAATGTTAAATAAAAAGTAGTGTAGTTATATGAAAAAATCATATGAAAAGCCTATTTTACTTATTTATATCATATAAATTATCCAAATACCTGCTTGAAAACTTGAGAAAGTTTAAAAATAATAATATAAAAAAGGAATAGTTTGTAATATTTTTGTTTTATTTTATCATTTTTCATTTTCAAATATCAGCTTCAACTTTGAAGATGGAACATGACTCTAATATTAAAAGATAAAGTCCCCCTTCTTTTTTAAAAAAAAAAAAAATTAGAGATTTTAATGGTTTTTGAACATATAATACAGTTTAAAGGGATAAAGAGACATATTATATTACCTTCTATTTAATAGTAATAGAAAGATTGATAAAAGCACTTAGTTATAATAAACATTTTAAAATATGTGGCGTGAGTATAATTTAAACATTAAACATAATTACTTGTAATTAGTCAAATATCAAGGTAAAATAAGTGTAATTTATCCTCAATTTTATATTAAATTTCATTGTGACAAAGCATTCTAAATCAACATTACATTAAGTCAAATACGAAAAGAAAAAAAAATATTCCTAATATGCCTTGCTTAGTTAATTTTAATATTATGGGTATGGTATAAGTACTTTTAGATTAATGTAAAATAGGAAGTATGAAATATGCTCTTCTTGGCACTACGCAAGTTACCTAAGGGGTGAAAGGAACAACAAAACAACAAAGAAAGAAAGATATTATTATAAAGAAATAAACTTTTGTTGGTAAGTATTAAAGGCAACGTGTTGTAAACGATGTATTCAAAGGTTGGGTTGTCAAAGGATACAAGTTAGCAACTTAGTCACTTAGAATGAGATAATCTGGAAGAATATTTGGGGGATTAGGTGTGTTAGAGGAGGTCGTCATCTTTTCTCGAGATTTTTATTGATCAGGTATCTCAACATGGTAATAGAAAAACGATCTCTTTGGACAAAGGAGAGTTATACGCATTAAATGCATAGTGGTTTGGCATTTTTAATGCATCAGCAAGTCTGTTTCTCTTAACCAGTCAAATTGCTCCCTTGAGGTAGGTGTTTGCCTATCATGCGAGCTCTTACTCATGCCTCCATTCAACTGACCCTCGTGATCAATGATCTCGAATAAGTGTATTGGTGATATTTTTGCGAGGGAAAAAGTTTTACTTGGAGGAGGCATTCGTTGGAGAGTGACTCAAGCGAGCGAGACAAATTGCACTCTAATTAACTTCGCACTATTTTGAAGGTTTGATGCATTCGTCAAGTGTTCTTTTCACAAAGTTGACAGGTGAGTATGGGGGAGGTTGTCACATGAAGTTGATTAATCAAGGATACTTACAAATATAGCTAACAAAAATTAATATAATTAATGTCATATTCTAACTATTTTCACACTATATTAAGATGTCAAATCATCTGAATTGAAAATTAATAGTTTCAATTATATTGTAACAGTCACTTTTGACCTTTCTATACTCACGTAAAGATCAATATTTTCACTATCATTTTTGTTGCATCGAGTAGAATTTGGTGAAAAAAAAAATAGAGGGACGGAAGATAGATAAAAATAAAATTTTACAAACCTTGTCAACTGAATAAATCAAATCATTATATATGGAAAGGGCCATAATTTTTTTTTATTTTTTTAAATACTTACATTGTATGGGCATTCTATTATTGTTCAATCAAAATGCATGATTTATTATTATCTGATTAAAAAAAAAAAAAAGAAGAAAAGAAAACTAATGCTTCCATGGTATGGACAATTATACTGAACTAAAAATTTTTTAAAATACACCCAATTCCTTCAAATATTAACAATTATGCTTGCACCCATTTCTTTTATGTTTACGCAATAAATTTGTAATTTTGTAATTAAAGAAATAGGCTAAAATACTAATTTTTGGTAAAATATTTAATTTTTACTTCAAGTGTTCAATCTATGTAATCTGTCCGAGTCCCAAAAGCAGGCTCAAATATTCAATCCATATGCCGCACGGATTGTGATAACTGATAATTTGTTTCCGGTAATTTTGTGACTGTTGTGATGATTCAATTGAACTTTGTTAGGTTCAAACGAATAATTATGGTCATTAATATCCACGGGTTTTGTTTGAACCTATGAGCTGACCCGTTTACTGACGTGACCCGACCTGACTCGACCGCTCGCTACTTCATGCTTCAGTCCAGTTGTTTGTTTGACCGAGGGTTCGAGGGAGTAAAAAAAATCTTAAATTTGGATAAATAAATTAAAAATTAACTAAAAGAAAATGCTTTCCCTGTAACATATACATAAAAAAAATTTAAAATTTTTCCAATAAAAATTTTAATAAGTTTTTTTAATAAATCACGTTAACAATCACATTAAAAAAATAAAGTAAAATTTAAAAAATCATGCATTGTATATTTGAACGAATGGATTAAAAAATAAGTAAAAAAATAAATATATAAATAAAAAATAATTTCAATATAAAAGAATATCATCAAATAAAAATAAATATAGTAAGAAATTTGAGGAGAACATCAAACATCAAATCTTGCGAATAACTTTGAATATATAGAATGTAATTTATTTTTAGGGTCAAACATATATATATTTTTTAATGAGATATATTTGGTATAAAATATATTCATAGAATAAAAAATGGAATAAGATAATAATTTTAATTGGAAGAAAACTATAGTTTAACGTTATTTGTATGCTTATTATTTTTATTTTTAATATTATTTTTATTTTTAATATAATCAACTGAGGTGAGTGGTATTTAAGAGACAAATAATATTAAATGATAAGTAAAATTAAATTTAGATAATTATAATATTTAAAAAACAAATATTCAGAGATAAAAATTGAATTATAAAAAATTTAATCAGGTAAAATTCAAGTATTAATTGATAAATATTATTCAGTTTAGATAATTACTATAGTAATTGACATATAGCAATAAAATTAAATATTTTAAATAACACGTGTCATAATTATAATATTAATTAGGTACTATGTGACGTATCTGTCAGCACTCTGCCATTAATATTGTAAAAGCTGGAATTTAACCATTTCGCTCAATTATAAACAATTTACACAAAATATATACTCAGATGCTTCTTGATTCTTTACTAAATAATATATATATATATTCCTACAAAATCATCACAATGTATTTTCCATAATATCCACTACAGAGAGACAAGAACCCACCCACCCATAAAGAGGGGGGAGAGAGAGAGAGAGAGCTGCCAAGCATCACAAGCTCAGAAGAGAGAAAAGAGATGGAACAAGATCTACAACAGACCATGCAAGACCAGCGTATTGAAGAAGCCTAATACCAGTATCAACATCAAAGGAGGCCTCTCGGGAGAAGAAGAAGAGCTTCCGGAGATAACCCGGTTGCTGCTGCCTAGTTTCTTCGTCGGACTTCTTACCGACAGCTGCAGCGCTTATAGCCGGGATGTAGCTGGTTGATTTTATTGGGATCCCCAAGGTGTTTGCTACGATGGGAAGACTCCATTTCGCTAGAGCCTTGCTGCAAAACTTCACGAGCAGTATCGTCGGGATTCCAACGAGCATTCTTCCCACAAAGGCAGGAAACGTGAGCTGAGGGGTAAAGATGCGCGGGACTTTGTCATGGTGAAACTGATGATAAGTTTGCTGGACGCCGCTCACCTGTTGGACATTCACTTTGCTTTATGAAAATGTTCAATAAAAAAAAAAAAAAAACGATTTTTATCAATTTTCCTAACTTTCTTCACCAAATACATTTTCAAATTTTACTAACTTTCATAAATTTTTTCCAAACACTCAACTAATCACTAAAGTAATATGTGTTAATGGTAAGTGCAAAGTTATTTATTTTACTTTATTTTATTTTATTTCTTTGTGGCACCCATAATCTCAACTTTGAGTTTTTGAGGCAACAATATATCTTTGTAAATGATTCTGAAGGCATTGAACTAGGGCCTAGTTGGAGAACAAAGTTTGAGGACAAGAGGGGGGGGGGAATAGGGGGATTAACTTTTTTATAGTTAGCTACTAGAAAATTAGTTTTTTTTTTTTTTTTTGAAAAGAAAAAAACTTTTTGTAGATCCAAATTCGACATGTCTGACTTATATTACTTTTCCCCCCTTGAGGTTTGCTAATAATACATTTACCCCTATTAGATTTGAATTTACTCTTCTGCCATTACTGAAACATTTATTTATTTACTTCCGTTACACTCTAGACTGACCTCTCTCTTTCATTTTTTTTCCCTTTCTTTATATTCTATTTCCTTACTTTAACCAAATTGGCTAATCTATTTTTTCACCTTTCTTTATTTTCTTCATTCTCTAACATCTACTCTCTACCCAATCCAATCCAACCCCAATATCATCCATAATGTCCTCCAATCATATTGTATCTACTCCACCATCAAACAAGAAATAACAACGTTAACAATCATCTCTCTTCTCTTATAAACTAATAACCATCAATAATTTGCTTATACCAAAATAAATCTAATTCCAAAACAATCATCATTATTGAACTACCATGTCTACTGCTAATAACCTAAATGTAGTAGTGGGTTTGGGTTTTAATTATGGTCATGGGTGAGGGAAGAGTAAAGAAGCCAGTGAGAGAGAACCTTAGGTGGAGGTATGGATTTGAACAGGCGATAGAGTGAGGGATGAGGGAGAGAGTGGGTATCTAGAGAGAGAAAATTATAATAAGGAAATAAGATTGCTGAGAAAGAAAAAATGATTGAATTTGTAAAGAGTAGATTTAGAGTTAAAAGTTTGGGTGTGGGTGTGGGTTTGTTGAGAGAGAAAGAAAGATTAGAGTTGTAAAGAGAATGAGTTTGCAGAATTATTGGGTTCATATAAAGAGAGAATGGGTGTGTGCATTTATAGACTGATAAATGAACAAAATGATGGATGGTAAGATAAAGAATTATTTCTTGAGAAGGAGAACAAGAGGAAGAGAAAATGGTTATGGTGGTTCTTGAATTGGCCAAATTAACTTAGCTGGGTGATAATGTATGGTGTGATCAAGCCTTAAGGACAAAGCAGGAATTTAAAATTTGACTAACTGTCAGCGTCAATTGTTGCACAATTTTAAAAATAAGGAACGTGTAAGTAATTTTTCATACATCAGGAAGAGAGTTGCATTATTAGCAAACCATGAGGGAGGTTGAGGTGCCCCCGTTTTTTCCCCCATGACCAACAACTTCAAATGAAATCAAAGGAAATTCCGATATGGAACTAAGCAATACCATCAATATTAACCAGAGAAAAAGTAGAATTTATTGCTTACGATTCCCAATGCAACACCATCAAAGGCTGTATGATACTCAAAACTTGGAGTTGGAAACTCTGGTGTTGGATAGGCAAACAGCAGCAAGAAGCTAAGGGCTGCCCAAAATGATGTAACTGCAATAGAGAGTGCATAGTAAGAAAGAATGGTTAGTGAGTTCATACGAGCATATTGGTTCAGCTTTAAGCCATTTCAATTCTCAAATATTAGACATTTCAAATTTCAACCAGATTCTCTATTTAACCAGCTAATATAAGATCATAAGAGTCTATAAGACCATTTATAAGATGATTCACTCCTGCATACAAGGGCTGTCCCCTTTGGTGTTTTCTTAATAAAAGTTATGTTACTTATCATAGAAATAATAATAAATTGATTCACTCAAATTTGCAGCCTCAAAAGAACTCAAATTGTTTTCAGTTGACAAAGTTCAGGGGATTCTTTCTCCACCCAATTAAGCATTACTCAGCCCATAGAGTCTGAGTAAAAATATGAGACAACAGTGATTCACCGTACCTCGGTAGCAGCTCACGCAGGCTCTTGTCGACCTGCCAACATCACTGCTGGTCTGTGACACTCTCTCTCAACACACCTCTCAAATGCTACCATTTACTTGTCCTTCTGAGAGGCCAAATTTTAAGAATGGCATATATTCTAAGCTTGTGGTTGCTGGTTAACAAATGCCCCAGTTTAAAATGTCTTGCCAGTTTTTTTAGTTGACCTCACTAAGCCATATAGGGGGTTGTAGCCATAGTTGATTGAGCCATAAACCTGGATCAGCAACCTTCACAGCTGGCTATTTGTTTTAGGTTCTGATTGGGCCATTAAAGCATCTTCAAAAGCCATTTGACTATTGCATATCGATTGAAAGTTTCAGAATTCTGGCCCCTTTTGGGCTTCTGTAAATAAGTTTACAGCCTTGAACATGTTTCCGCAGTTTAAGATTGATGGGTAATATTTTTTACATTTTCTGATACAAAAACTCAAAACAGCATAGACTGAGTAGAAATGAAGAGTACATACCATTTTGCCCTGAAACAATGAAATTGTCAATGTATTCATGAACAGCAAGCCAAAATGCCAAAATTGCCAGTCCAAAAGAAAGACCAGCTATGATGTCAATTAAACTGTGCATCCCAAGGTAAATTCTTCCTAGCAGGAGAACAAAACTTCAGTTGATGTTGTAGAAAGAAAAAAGTGAGAGTTAAATAAGCAGCTAGAAACAAGGGATAAATCAAGTCTTACCCAAACCAATGAGGCCAACAAACAAGCAAACCAAGGCGAATCCCGCAAATTGCATGGAGGCGTCCCTATTTTGGGTGTAGGATATGACATAGTGCAAAAGGTAACTGGATCACATCCAAAAGAGACTTGGTTAGTTATTTTTACAACATATTAGGATGCAGAGGGATGAGGTAAGGTAGTTGTTAGCACAAAGTGGGAGGAGTACAGCTAGTGGTTAATGTATTTGAAACATATTGCGCATGCAAGAGTGTGTTTATATAATTGCTACATAATAAAACAATTTATAAGAAATAAAAGCTTACGACTGTCAATAGTCAATTACTAGCACCTTAACTAAATATAGACAAAATAAATTGTTAATGCAGAGTCGTTTGAGCATATATTCATTGCTTGAAACTTGGCTACCCAACAAGATATAAATTCTAAAGAAGTTCACAGCTCATCTTCTGAATCAAGAAGCCAGTGCTCCTTACTACAACATATGACATATATACAATGTTCATCAAAATCCTATGCCTCTTAGACAACCGTAGAAGCATCATTCTGTTAAGCCTTACCTTGAAGAAGAAAAGGCATAATTCTTCTGCCTAAGAATGCATCCAAACGAACCACAAACTTCTACAATATAGCTAGCCCCACCCAAACGCTAACCCCACATGACAATTTTAGAGACCGAAGAAATAGGAGGAATCTCAATACCCTGATAAACAAACTGTGTTGAGAGTGTGAGAAGAAGGCAATCCATATTCCATTGCATTCTCTTTCTCATCTTTGGTAGTTGTCACTCTCCTAACGGGCGGACAGCTGGGTCTAGGAGCTGACACCACATCCTATTCACAGATAAACACACAATTCAGAGTCCAGCTTCATGGCAATCTTAGAACTTTCAAAAAAAAAAAACAAATGAGAAAATTCCATATGTAGAAAGAGAGTACCTTTATACAGTTGCCTAAATAATCACAGAAAGCCATCAGTAAAGTCATCTGCCTGGCCAGTTTTCCATGCCCACTCTACAAAAAATTGCATCCCCCAAAAAAAAAAAAAAAAAAAAAAAATTAAATTTTGTAAAATGCCGGTATACAATTTGCAAATCACAAGCCACACAAACAATTATGAACACAATTAACATAACTCACAAGATAGAAGGAGAGAAAAAAGGAGAGGGCATACCCAGAAGAGCAAGGGAAGAAAGGCAGTGTAGAAAGGCACAGAAACAACACAGGACAGCCCAGAGAACAAAGCATCCAGCCATCCATGCTTGTATTTCTGCAAAACCACCCCATTAACCCAAAATCCTCAAAAGCTAAGATACAATAAAAAAATAACCCAAAAAAAAAAAAAAAAAACCAATCAAAATGATTATATGGGTCCTCTGTTTATGTATAGAGGATTTGAAATAAAATAGATCAGACCTGGATCTGAAGGATTGTAGGAGTGCTGGAGACGACAAGGCGAGACACCCAAGGTTGGGTTAAGGATCTAAGCTTCAGGGTCACATTGAGCATTGAAGAGAAGACAATCCATAAAAAAACTCCACACAGAAACGCCAGTTGCCATCCCGGTACGTTCCCCATTAATCCCTCTCTCTTATTTTTCTCTCTCCTTTCCGCCCTTCCAAGGAGAGGGATCAATCAAAGAGAAGAACACCAAACAATTCGCCAAACCCAGACAAGGAACTGAAAGTTCTTGCTGGACTTGGACTTTGGTAGAAGAGAGAACGGTGGGTGAAAGAGGACGATGCTTCCTCTCTATTGTCCTTTTTTTTTTTTTAATATCTTTTAATATATGTTGGGACCAGAGACTAATAAAAGAAAGACTTCGCTGGATTTTGGCTGGCAGAGAAAACACAACGGCGCACCCAACTTACGACCGTTCCAAGGTAAGGGAATCGCGAAAGGGGAAAACAAAAACTATAGGCCCAGTTTCTTACTCTAGGGGTCCACTCAATATTTTGCGGTTATAATCCCTTGTAATTGCAAGATTCTCACGCACGGTTCGTGGTCACGGAAATTGTGTGACGGAGTAGATTACTTTGGGCCCGTTTGATTTGATATATTTTACTGAAAATCTCTAAAAATTTTTATAAATCTCTGTTAACTTTATATCACATCAATTTTTTTTATTACTGCACGTATTACGAACTCTTCCCAAACTACAATTTATCTCAATTTATCTCATTTTTTCTTACTCCAAACAATCTCATTTTTTCTTACTCCAAACAACCCCTTTGTCATTCCAAACCTCTCAAATATCGCAGTAAAACGAATAAGTTATTTGGAGCTTTGCTCGATTTGATTATAAGTTAGTTTCAGCTTGATTTGATATATAAACCATTTTGAATTACAATTTTAAGTTTGTTACAATTCAGTCAAAGTTGAGCCAACGAACAAAATAAATAAATAAATAAATCTCCAACAACCTCTATAAATTACTAAAACTCTCTATTACATATTTTTATTTTTCCACCTTTAGTAATTTTAAAAAAGTTCAATATTTCGTTAAAAAAATAAAAATTAAGTAAGAGGTTAATTAAGTACAATTTTTTTTTAACAATCATATTTTTTGAGTCGAAAACTTTCAAACAATTACCATTGTCGCTATTTTACACGATTTTTTTTGAATCCGTTAGAACGGTTAACAAATTTGAAAAAACCGTTCTAACGGTTTCATCAATATAAAAAGAGTAAAACTATTGGATAGAATATTGAGTGGCAATTTTTTTGAATCTATTATAACGGTTAGAACGGATTTGGCACCGTTCATCTCTAAAAAATACAGTTTGGTAAACATATACCAAACGTTAAAATTACTTCAAAATCACATTTTATTTTGATTCATCTTATTTTTTAACACTCTAAATGCACACTATCAAACTATTAAAACTCTACTTGAGATCCATTTAGAGCTTGAGTTTGACTAAAAAGGTAAATAAATCTAATGTTTACTAATTTTTTAAGCTCATTAATTTAACATGCACAGTTTAAATATTATATTTTGTAATGTTACTCCATATGTATAATTAATATATAAAACAAACTCATATTTATTATATTTAATTTTTTCTCATTATAATGATCAACCATTAATCATAAAAAAAAAAAAAGATCAACCTGTGTTTCACGAGTTACTTTTATTAATCAAACATATGATTAATCCCTTACTCCATATTTCACAACCAAACACAATCTATTAATACTTTTAAATTCAAGCTTGATATTCAATTTTAGGGTCTAATTTTAGCTCTAAATTCGTTGGCCTCCTATGAAAGTGTGACACACACACACATACCCACCCACAACCCCACACCCCTTCCCCCCCCCCCCCCCCCAACAAAAAAAAAAAAAGAGAAAAACAACGAAACTTCACTAAAACTGCCTGCTTCAAGTATTCACCAACTAACTTTCCTTTATTTTTTTCTCTCTCTTGTTGTTATCCTATAAAAATCATTTAGAAAAAGAAGTAACAAAAATTTAAAATCTCTTCCAAGCATAATTAGAGCTATGCAGACTAAATTCTGGATTAAGAGTACTTTTTGGCAACTATAAACTTGATAATTTTCCACCATGCTTACACTATTTTCAAAATAGACAAACATTTTTGCCCCCCACCCCAACTTGTAGGGCGAAGATATAGATAAAGATAGCACAACACAACTTTATTACATTCCGTTGCAGCAATTCACTAGTTATATGTATTATCCCTAGTAATTAGATATATATATATATATATATATATGCATTTAGTCAGCTACATGACATCCCTCTTCCCTTCATGACATGCCTTCTTAGACCAGGTATGTGGACATTGGAGATATAATCTTTCCAGTCTATGCTCCCTACATCAAATCCAAACTTGTTTTTTTCTTCTTCAGACATGCATTCTATCAATCTCTTGGTATTGCTGTTATCAAACCTGCAAACACAAGCATGCATTTCCAGTGGTTTCACTTTTAAGTACCCAAATAAATGACTCAGATTATACACACTTATTCATACACACCCATATAAATATATATAATATCTTTTCCAAGATTGGTTTAATTGTTACCTTCCACCATAAAAAGTGTACGGCTGATATATGTTAGCTAAGTACTTTGCTTGCTCCACTGATTTCCTGCAAATGTTTTCAAGCTTTCTGGACAACTTCCCATTAGGAACCGTTAACCCAATCCTCTGAATTGTGTCTCCCCAGAGGTGAGAGGTGAATTCTTCCATGGAGCTGAAGAGCTTCATCGCCGGAACCTGAATTGGCCTGCCCTTTGAGTCAATGCATGGCAAGGAACTGAAGTGTTCGTACACCAAACTAGCAAGCTCTCGAAAAACCAATGGGTTTACGACTGACGAAGCTATCTGGTAGACAGTGCTCTCTGGTTTTCCAGCGCCACCATGCTTTGCTATTGCTGCCAGAGTTGCATTCACCACCATATCTGCCGGCACCTGCGCCAAAAACTGTGCTGATTAGACAGCTGCAAGTCTTTGTTTGTTTAAAAGAAAATGCATAATTAATATAATTTTCTAAACCATGAATGATTCCCCATAGCTTGATTCACATAGATGGATGGTTGAGATCGTAGAGTCACAACAACTGTTTATATATTTATTTAATTCTTTTTTTATTTTTTTATGCCAAATGTATCCGCATATTTGTTGGATTAATCTCCTAGAGTTCTAAACCCACTCTACCAGACTAGGAGCCCAGAAATACTGAGGGGTTAGAACTGGTAACCTCTACCTACTACTTAACTGTCTGTGTGAGTCCTTCTCCATTATTAATCTCAGTATATTTGGTGCAGATGTAGAAAAGATTCATGTATGCAAAGTATCTAGTAATGAATTCTTGTGATTGACAAATTAATAACTACATAATATGTATATTTTAGGCCTCAAATAAGGAGTTCCTCTTGGCCAATCTGTTCTCATATATGTTAATTGTCCCAAATGTTGATGTGTCGTACTGTTAGTGGCTCAAAAAAAAAAAAAAAAGGAAATTAACTAGCTGCTTCATGGGCTCTAAATAAAATTGAAGTAAGTTTGGAAAATGGAGTAGATTCAGAACCTTGAGCACTTATTTGAAACTGAGCTAGTGGTCTTAGTAATGCTGGTTGTCATCATAAATACAAAACCCCACACTTTGCTTTGTGAAAAGAGAAATGGTAAGGCCTTAATCCTGACTGATCCCAACTGTTGATCAATGTGGGTTCTGGGTAGGTCTCATGGAAACTGACGATTGAGATCGATCACTCGCAGACTGACCACAAATAAAGGAAAGGGATTGTACTTACTACATCAAGGACCCCGTTTGGATCAACCAGAAAACCAGTGAGCTGCCCTTTTCCATAATAAAGAACTATTGGATCCATCATCCTGCAGAAAGATTTAAAAAAAAAAAAGGGGAGGATTATCTCAAAGTTTATGGAGAAGTGATAAGTAGAATTTGATTAACAAGGCGTTTTAATATGACAAACCTATTTCCTTCCATCCATCCTGGGAAAGGCTCAATGTAAGTGCTTTCAATGACACTGGGCCGAATTACGACAACCGGTAAATCTCCTCTCATGCTATCAATCAACATTTCTCCCATAGCCTTTGTGAACACATAAGTATCTTGCCATCCATGTTTCTTTGCCCTGATTGAATTTAATTTTTCATCAATATATATACACTAATATATAAAGGGAGAATCAATTTTGGTAATTTCCCTCTACTTCAGGCCCTCTCACAATTTTAAATGCCTTAAATGTCCTCAAGCTTCTGATATTTTTCTATGTATAACTGTTCGATTTGAATATCAAGAGAGAATAGATAGGGGTAGAGGAAGGGAAAAAAAATTAGAAGAAAAAAGAAAAAGAAAAGAAAAGGAAGTGAGGAGAATAGAATAGAAGAATATAAAAAATGAGAAAAGGAACCATAAGTGGAGAAGAAAGCATGGACATAGTGTGTGTCTAGTATATATATAAGCTACAAATTATTCCAGTAAAAAAAAACTGAAATTTTTTGTTCAGAATAAACGAAAGGGGAGAGACCTAGGGTATATATCACCTTTCCAAACCCAATTCTTTCATCTTTTGAGCCACTGCATTGTCATCCAAAGTTCCCTTTGAATCCAAGACCAACTTCAGTTCATTTTCAACCCTCAAAGTTGAGAGGAACCCTTTTGGGGTTTCAAAGATTAGGCTCTCCCGTGCTACACTGTCCCCTATGCAAAATGGCTTTTCCATTATTCTTCCTTGTCTTTCTCCATTAACGTAAGCTGCAGTATCCATTCCAATGGCAATGAATGAAGAAATCTGCTTAGAAATTCTCACAACTAATTGCTATGCACAAAATATTACTCATACATTCTATACTATTCTGTCAAGGGTGTTTTTACTGATCTTTTTGAAGGCCATTTACCCATCAGAACCCTGGTATTCCATCAGTAATTTGATTGAGAAACGAGTCTTTTTTTTCCCCTCCCTTTTCATATTGATAATGCTATTGCAACCAAAAAATTTGTTGGAAGAAATAAATAGAATGATGTGGTAATACTTGTAGTCCTATCACTTGACAACAATAAACCATAGAAGTATGTTTTGATTACAACTCAACCATTCCGCATCATTTTGGTTTCACCTTTTGGTATATTTTTTTGGTTGAATAGCATTTTCTTTTATTCGCTAGAAATATTATTCGCGCCAAAATCAATATATATATATATATACGGGAGATCTAGCGGATGAGGAGGTGGCTCCTACATTGCTTGGTCTTGGGAAGGTTAGATTTATGGAATAATCAGCTGATCAATACATATATGATAAGTTAATTGCAGCCGTTGTTTCCAATAGTCAGAGGAAAGAAATTCAACACCCGCGGTTTTGGTGGGGATCAAATTCTCCTCTTAAGCCATTACAAAGCAACAAGAGTTGTTATTCTGACTTGATTTTCCTTGAAATAGATTGGAACAATAATATATATTTATTTTTCTGTAAACTTGGTGTTAAGTTACCTGTAGATACTTGCACGAAGACCTCAAGTTTCCTACACTTCTTTGCAAAGCTCATAAGACGACTGGGCCCTCCTGTGTTTATGTCAAGAGCAACATCATACCTGCAATTAAATTTTTACATCGCAGAAACCAGATTATTGATATTCACAAGATTCTATACGTAATACTAATTCTAGGTGGAATCGACCCATTCTTTACTTTACCCGAGCTTAGCATTAACATATATAATGAGAATTGAGGTCGGATATTGTAGGAACAACCCAAGATTTGAACTTCACCTGAGCTAAACAAAGGTTTAAAAATAAAGTAGGCTGAATTATAAAAATTTTGGCTGAATAAAATATTTAAATGTAAAATGGACTGGATTATAAAAATTTAAGATAGGCTAAATTTAAAAAATATATATTTTTTGAAATTAAAAAAAAAAAATTTTTTTTAGACCAAAGTAACTGAGTTACAGCAGAGACAGCCTTGTATGTGCGTCTGCTATTGACCTTGCGTATAGTTTGAAAATCCAAAATGAGTAACTTAACTAAATCAAAACGGCAACATTTAATTAAATCAAAATAATACTATTTTGGTCTAAATTTTTTCAAGCAGAGCGCCTAGTGGGTTGGGCTTGGCTTGGTTTGAATTTTAGATAAGGTGCCGAAAATGCTTAAATTTGATTCATTTGAGGTCAGAAATTGAACTCAAATCGGGTCCCAACCGAGCCGAGCTTGAGAAGCTTACGAGTTATTTGGTTCGCGACCACCCCTGCTAACTACAGTGACGCGAGGAGAAAATTCAGAATGTCATAGACTTATAGTTGCGAACATTATAATTATTAACCTTTCATCGAAAGTGGTATTTGCTGCAGAATTTACAAGTATGTCAACCTCTTTCGCAATCTCATCGGCTGCACGTTCGTCTAAGCCGAGATTAGGTTCACAAACATTTCCCACGACGGGAACCAGCTTGCTCAACATAAAAGCTTGATAGGATTTCCCATAGGTTTGTTGGAGACACTTGAAGAGTTCTGTATTTATTATCTGTCACACAAAAGCATAAATCCAGATTGCTTGTTTACTTATATATAAACACAACATGATTAAATCCCTCTGAATTGAAAACGGAAAATTTTGTTGAAATTTATCGCTATTTCCGTAAAAAAAGAGAAAAAGGAACATACTTCGTCTTCTAATCTTTCCATTGCAGATTCCTCGCTCTTTGCCTTGATCAAGAGAAAGATCTTACCCACATCAGGCACTGTCCTTACTATCTTCTCAATAAGAA
The DNA here is from genome assembly GCA_019916065.1 of Vitellaria paradoxa. Taxonomy (NCBI): domain Eukaryota; kingdom Viridiplantae; phylum Streptophyta; class Magnoliopsida; order Ericales; family Sapotaceae; genus Vitellaria; species Vitellaria paradoxa. Next base: position 56,666,827 of record CM034235.1, on the reverse strand, counting down.
CTGATAGGAGGGGGGCAAATTTTGTGTCATAATCAGCGAAATAAGGCCTTTTTTTTAAAAAGAAAATTATTCGGTTAGGGAGATGGATGTAGAAGTTAGAACATGCTTCGGGATCAGATTCTTTTTGACTAGGAAAGAGAGCGAGAATGATGCAAATCTCTCGTGAACAGCCCATATATTTTTATTAGAGTTGTTTTTATAAAAATATTACTCAAATTATTTATTTTATTTTATTTTTAAATTATTAAATGCATCTATTATATTTTTAAACTATTTAATTTTATTTTATTCGATCCAAACACTAACACCATTTATTAAAGCTAACAGAAAAATTGTTACGTACGAGTTATGTGACTTTTTTTACTCTAATCTAAGAGGATAATAGTCAACCCATGTTTAATTAGATTAGCTAATTAATTTAATTTAATTATTTGTTTTAAAAGAAAGTAAGAAAAAAAAAAAAGAGTGGAAACAAAATATATTTTTTTTGGAGAAATATATAGGTTTCATTTGATAATGTTTATATTTATTGTTTTTTAAAAATTAAAACTTAAATAAAAAAATATAAATAAAAAAGTGTTTTCAATTTTTTTCTATTACAAACTTTTTTTAATTTTAACAATTTGTCTATTTTTATTACATCATATTAAAAAGAATTATTTTATTTAAATATTTTATTAAATTAAAATTATTTTTAATAAATAATATAATTAATTTAATTTAATCTAAATTAATATGTAATATATTTTATTAATATCGTAATAAATAACATAATTGAATTAAATTAATTCGTTAATCTAATTAATTAAATTAATATAAAATATATTTTATTAAATTATTTTTAATAAATAATTAGTTAATCTAATTAGACATAGATTGACCATTATACCCCTGGAGTGGGGTGGGGTGAAAAATATCACATGATTTATACATAACAATTCTTTCATTAATTTTAAGGGATGAAATTAGTGTTTCAAGGGATGAAATTAGTGTTTCGGGTCAAATAGAATAGAATTGAATAGTTAAAAATTGTAACAGATGCATTTGATAGATTAAGGACGAAATAGAAAAAAGAGTGATAATTTAATAAATATTTTCATAAAAAAACTCTTTTCATTATGCAAAGTTTATGTTTATTATTTTTTGTTTATAAATTTTTAAAAATTGAAAATAAAAATATATTTGGTAAATTTATTTTTTATTTTTTTATTTTTATGAAAATAAATACTAAAACAAAAAAACTTAAATTGAAAAAAATGTTTTTACCTTTGTTTTTTTATAATAAATATTTTGTTAATTTTAATACTTTGCCTATTTTTATTACATCATATTAAAATAAATTATTTTATTTGACTAAAATTATTTATAATAACTAATATAATTAATTAAGTTAATATAAAATATATTTTATCAAATTAGTTTTAATAAATAACATAACTAAATTATATTCAATTTATTTTTATTAAATTAAATTATTTTTAATAAATGAAAAAATTAAAATAATTTAATTAATTAAATTAATATGAGGTATAATTTATTAAATTCAATTAATTTTGAAAAACTAATAAAATTACATTCCAAACATAATTTTAATTTTCATTTTGAGAAAAAACTACAACAAAAACAAAAATCAGAAAATATAAGCATTTAAACATAAATTAAAAAAATTGACAATATTACCAAACATGCCCTATAAAATTGCAATTAACACATAATTTTTATACAATTTTGTAGAAAGAAAACTAATAAAAAAGTATTTTTATGAAAAAGATATTTCATGCTTTACAACCAAAATATTTTACTAAAAAAATAAGAGTTTATTTCATCTACACCTTTTTAGTTTCAATTTTATATGTTTAAACCCTACAAGTTTTATAAATATGATACCTAAAATCATGAGCTTTGTATTACATTCAATTAGCTTTCTCCTTGATTTTTTAACTAAAAAATAACATTTGACCAATTCACTATTATAAAATTACTTTTATACTCTCACTATTAATATTACAAAACTCATGAAAAAAAAAACGAAAGTAAAATTTTTTTGTTATTGTTTAATATCAATGAAAAATAATTGAAAGACAAGGAAAAATTAAAATTCTTTCTTCCATGTTTAATTTATTAGATTAACAATAGAAAAAAGTAATAATATATATATATATATATAATTACTAATTTAAAATATTAACGTAAAGAATAATAATTTAAAATACCTACTAATATAGAAAAAGGTTCGCAAAAATTTTAATAAACTAATTATAATGTAAACTTTATAAAAAAGAGAGAGATACATCATATTACATTATAATTTTTTTATTAATACGAAGAGTATAAAAATAATTTTATAATATTTAATTGGTCAGAAATTATTTTTTGAATAAAAAATTTAATAGAAGAAATTTAAATAAATGTGATAAAAATATCAGAGAATTGAGGTGGATGTTTATAAAATTTGTAAATTTTAAATACACAAAATCGAAGTTTTTAAGTAATATAGATGAAATAAGCCTATCACTTAAGAAATAAACGCTTCTGTCCTGGTGATACATTTGTCATTCCTCGGTACTTTTCTCTGGTAAAATATTAAGGTAAAGTAACAATTTTCGAAAGAAATTTAACCCATTTCATGTTTATTTACTTTTGTGTTTCCCTCCATTTTCCCTTATTTTCCAATTTCCTTCTCCCCTTACCAGGAAAAAAAAAAGGTACCTTTTGCCAGAAACCCGGTTGCACCAGTGATGAAAAAACTCTTCCCTCGAAGGTATTCGACAATGCCAATACCAATACCATCATCAACCTCCATTTCAACCTGCGGAGATGTGGGTGCAGCTCCTCCTCCTCCGCCGCCGCCGCCATAAGGCACCAAATCCTTCACTGAAATCTCTGCAGCAGCTGCTGCTGGCTGGCTCTTCCCATTCGGAGACAACACCAGACTTCCTGCGGGATCCATTAAAGCCGGCGACGAAGAAGACGACAACAGCGATGTCTCTGTCAAAACAGATGACAACCCCGGAGTAGATTTTATGGCCTTGCCACCGCCTTGACAGTAGAAGATGACATTGCTCTTCTTCCTCTTCAAGATGCACCATTGATGTTTGTTGGGAGCCACAGGGAAGGAAGTTAGAGAGAGAGCCTCCATAACTCGTCTCCCTAATAAGAGTTTGATGAGAAAAGTAGAAGAGAGAAAATGGAAGGAAAAGTAAAGCTTTTGAAAAAAAGAGAAAAAAAAAAAAGAGAGTGAAAATTGTTGGGCTGAAACCTTACCTACTCACTCCCTAACATCAAAAGAAAGAGAAATTTAACAAGTAAACAAACAAACAAAGGTGTATAAGATATGGGTTTGGTTTGGATTGGATTTAGAGTTAAAGAGGAGAAGGGTTGTGGGTAGAGTTTTTAAGGGAAGGGAAGATGAGAGTTAGGAGAAAAACAAAATGGCTCTCTTTTTGCCACCCCAATTCACACTTCTTACCTACGGCTAAGTTGGCGGGATCCTTGTATTTCTTTCTTTGTTTATGTTTTGATTTAATTCATCCTTGCTCTATCTTGTAGCCAATGAAACATACAAGGACAAAGGGTGTGCGAGTAGTTGGAAGATAGCCCTTTTAATTAACAATAATTAAGGCTGAGTATGGTAACTCAACCCTTTTTTTTTTTTTTTAATCAGAATGAGTTTTTTATGAAAATATCTCTCAAATTATTTTTTTTCCTGTTTAGTTCTTAAAATATCAAACGTATTTATTACATACTCGAACTATTTAATTCCATTCTTTTTAGTTAAAATACTAACTCTAAATAAAATGAAATTAAATAGTTCAAAGATGTAATAAGTGCATTTGATAGTTTGAGAATGAAATAGAAAAAAGAGAGATAGGTTGAGAGATATTTTTATAAAAAAATTCTTTTTTATGAATATTTTTTCAATTGTTACACTTTATTCATTTTTTTGCACAATATTAAAATAAATTATTTTATTTGAATATTTTATTAAACTAAAATTATTTTTAATAAATAACATATTATTATAATGATTTATTTTATTAAAACTAAAATAACAATTTATGATTAAAATAATTTATTTTATTAAACTATTTTTTAAAAAATAATTATATACGAAAATAGTTATTATTATTGAAATTAAATTAATTACAAATAAAATTATAGATTATTATTAAAATAATTTATTTTGTTAGTTTATAATTATGTTTTAACAAATAATAACTACATATTAAAATAAGTTATTTCAGTAAAATTAAAATTAATCATAATTACATATTAAAATAATTTATTTATTAAATTAGCATTACTATTAAAATAATAGTTTATTATTAAAATAATTTATTTTATTAAATTTAAAAATTTCTTAATAAGTAATAATAACCTCTTAAAATTATTTATTTTATTAAAATATTTTTATTACATCGAATTTAATTTTAATAAATAAACTATTAATTTATTATTAAATTATCTTATTTATTAATATTCTTTATTAAAATTAATTATTATAAAAAATAATATATAATGTTGAATTAACTAGTTCAAATATATTTTATTAAATTTAGTTAATTTCATAAAAAAATTAATAAAACTAACAATTACTGTAAACAAAATTATACTACCATACATATTTCTATTTTTATTTCACGAAAAAAAAAATAGCTGAAAATAAAAATTAAAAATAAAAACTGTTGAAGATAAGCAAAAAAATCATAAATGTTACAAATAAGTATTAAATTTAATGAGAATTTTTTTATAAAAATATCCCTTAAACTATCTCTCATTTTTCTATTTTGTCCTCAGATTATCAAACACACTTATTACATCTTTGAACTATCCAATTTCACTCAATTTAGTCTAAATACTAACTCCATCCGTAAAGACCAGGAATAGGCAAATATTAAATCAAAAAAGAACATAAAATTAACACATGCAAAAGTTTGATATAATTATAGCTTTAAATTTAAAAATAAGTTTATCTTCAAAATATTACATCTTTGAACTATCCAATTTCACTCGATTTACTCTAGACACTAACTCCATTCGTAAAGTCCAGGAATAGCAAAATATTAAATAAAAAAAACATAAAATTAACACATGTAAAAAGTTTGATATTATTCTAGCTTTAAATTTAAAAATAAGTTTATTTTCAAAATCTTGATTATCTTGTAATAATTCTGTTAAGATTAAATATGTATTATATAAAAAATTTTCAAAATCTTTTGGTTCATTAAAATTGCATATATAAGAGGAAAAAGATTCTAAAGAGACAAAATAAATAAGCCAATTACTAATATAATCATTCATAAAATAAACTTACAAAGTTATTGAAGGAAATAAAACTTACAAGAGCAGGAAGACTTTTGTAGTATTATTTTTGATTACAATGGAGAGGGTTTTACAGGTATGAAAGATAGGAAAGATAATGTTCACCAATATTGAGAATTTTTTCTCCCTTTATAGAGAGTTTCTTTCCCTTTATTGGTGTAGGGCACCAGTTTTTCCTTTTGTTGGGTAGTGAGAAAGGGCTCCTTGTGATAGTTGATGAAAATTTCTTTTTACAAAAATAATAAAACATAACAATACACAAAAAGAAATAGTAATGGATAAAGACAAATGTCACTCATGGTTCATTTGTCTTTATATATTATTTTTTCTTTTTTATGTATTATTATGTTTTATTTATCTTGTTCTTTTGTCACAGTAGAATTTGCTGGAACTTTTGTTGGATTTGTCTTTATATATTATTTTTTTCTTTTTTATGTATTATTATGTTTTATGTATACTTGTTGAAGACTTTTGATGTGAATTTTGTATTATTGTAGGTGGTGCTGTTTCTTCGAAGGTGAGTCTTGAAGAACCTTTTGTTGGAGTATTTATTGGGCGGCATTGCTAGAGAATTTGTTGGATGACGTTAGTGTTCGGATCAAATGAAACGGAGTTGGATAATTTGAGGATGTAATAGTTGCGTTTGATAGTTTGATAACAAAATAGAAAAAAGAGGAATAATTTGTGAGGTATTTTTATAAAAAAATCTATAAGAATTAAATAAGTTTTTGGTTAATTTTTGTTTTGTCTTATATTAATTTTTTTTTCTTTTTATCAAAATTTGATTTTTTTTAAAAGTATCTTTAAGCATGTTATTCATATTTAAAAAAAAAAAATTGTAAAGAAAAAAAAACTTAAAAATAGAAAATCTCAATTCGATTTATCTTTTATAAGCGCAAAACAAAAAAAAAAAAAAAAGAATTACCAAATGCAGCCTAATTATTCCTGGTATATGAAGAACTTTGAAATTCTCATACTCTTTCATTTCGCCTTGCCGATACAAAGACAATCGCACTGAGTTCGTTAATAAAAACTACATGTGGCTGACTCGTAAGAAGATTAGGAATTGTGGTGGTTATCGAAATTAGGATCCATTAGATCAATGAATGAATTGGTAATGCTTATGGTGTCAGCGGAAGCAATAAAGACCCCCAGTTAGTTTATTAAAGCAATTCGTTTTATAGATGTGGTTTTGAGTATGTCAATTTTGTAAAACTATGAGGAATTTTGTCATTGTAAAAAGAGTCAATTCAAAAATTTATGTCACTTTTACTCCGTATTTGATATGCCTTTGAACTTGAAAAGAAATTCATCTCTTTGATAATGAATTCCCGAATAAAAGGCTGAAACTTGAAGTTCTACCTCTTAGAGACTTGTAATAAATGATTAAAGATAAATGTCAACAATGTCTTTTTTTTATTCCTTGAAATATCAAACGTGGTAGCTCTTTTAAAGTATTTCTTATTCCTTTTTTCCCATTTCCATTTCAATTCCCTTTTCCATTCCTTTTCCCCGTTCTCAATGATAACAAAGTTGAGGTTGATTGTGTTTATCAACAAATGGTCAGAACAATTGCCTTCCAAGCAAAACACACAGTATTATATTGCCTGCATTTTAACTCTCAATTCCTTCTTATTTGCCCGAGTTTCTTGTAGGTTTAGCAATTCAGCAATTAGCAGTAAATTGATTACTTGGCTCTTTTTATCCAACAATTATAATAAACACAAGCAGAAAATGATATAAATGTATACATGATCCAAAATTCAACCTTAGATTCATGGTTCTATTCATCTTTTGTAACATGGGGGAAAACTGAGAGAGGCAGAGGAAACCCTCCAACGCTGTTCCAAGATATTAATGATGTCACTAATCACCCGACAAACACCTTTGACAACCGCATCTGAATCCAAACCCTTCGTAGAGGAGTGTTTGGCGAGCACCATGATCCATACTAGCATCAATATAGCAAATCCGAAGCTCTTCACCTGCAGTACAAAACAATTTACGTTTTAATATTAATAGTTAAAACATGTTGAGACATTTCATAATTTATAAGGTTTCATCAAGTGTCTTCATTATCTCTATAGATCAAATCATTGTCACAGCAAACAGAGATGAAGTTAAAGAGCCATTTCAGAACTTTGTTCATGGAAGATGAGCACAGCAAAATTTGCCAACTAATTTTGTATTATCTACCAAAAATAAGAAAATATCGTTTCACAAGAAGTCATTTTCTCACCTTATTAAACATTACTACATTCAAGTCTATGAAATGGCAGCCAAACTCCCACATGAAAATACTTCATCTTTGATTAGACAAGATATTTTTAAGTAAAGAATCAGTGGAGATAGTTTTCATATTCTTACTATTTTTGTCCAAAATGAATAACTAGCATCACTTCTATCAGTAACTGGTAGATACATGTCAGTGCTACATCATATTTTTTCCCCAAATTAATGCAGCCAAAAGTGGCTCACTCAATTAACTTTTTGAGAGGTCCTCCTAGCAATCAACAAGTAAACACAAAATAAATAGCTCACTGATTAAGGCATCAGAAAACTCCCATCAAAAAGTGAGTTGACACCAGAATTTAGTCTGACCAAAACAAAATTTTCAATACTGCTTAATGGGATTCCTGTATTTTACAGAAGAAGCTGATTTATATTGCTACATTGCCACATTTATCTCAAGTAATGCATTGCTTATTTATAAAGCGATAAAGTAGTAGTGGCCTGCATTGCTTAACTGAAAAGTTTTAGATAGAAATTAAATATTATGTAGCAATTAAATATGATGTAGCAATGACCTGGTGTTCCTGTATTTTACAGAGCAGCTTGAGCTTGGCTTGAAATATTGCTAAGCCAAAATTAGGGCTTGAGTTCAGTTTGAATGGGTTTTGAATTGAGCTCGGTTCAATAGCTCATGAATAGTTCCACTCGATTCCCAGTTCAATGCCTATCGGGGTGTGGGAATAGAAAGGTTGTCCAGGAGAAAGAGCCAAGAAAATTTTGAGAATAAAAATAAAACAAGGCACATTAAACTAACCTGCTTCAATATCATGGAGAGCCTTCACTCTTGCATCGACATTTTCTATCCATACAATGTGCGTATTTGGATCTGCAATGAAAAATTATAAGCTAGTTAATTGGATTTTAAATATTACTAGGATTCACTACTGTTGAAAGGTCTGCAGTTTGGTTCGCCTCACTTCTGGAGATCTTAACCCCACAAGCCAAAATGTTTTTCCTATATCCACTTTTAGTTCCCAAAGGCAAGACACAATTATTGGATTGGATTGAAACATGGTAAAACATTGTAGGGAAAAGGTTCTACAGTCATAAAACAAGTAATCAATGGAAAAAGGAAAGGAAGTGTCATGCTATGTAAGCAATCAATGTCAAACCTGCTTCTTAAGTGAATAGATAACTAGTCCATTTCAAGATAGCAGTCGTTATCTATGTATTGTTCTATTAAATAAATGAAGGGGGTAAAACAATCTCACATGTAAAACAAGGCTCACCTTCTTGCTAGAGCAATTTCTGGCCTGGTTTAGATCATGGTAGAACTATTTGATGCAATCATAGGCATCTGTTGCTCTAGAGAAACAATATTGCTTTGGCAACTGGGGGAGCCATAGAACAGTATTATTGTATTCTAAGTTTCTAGCTCTCCACTTCAAAACATAAACAAACTACGTTCACCTAGTCCTTCATACCATGTTCTCAAAAGTTAGCATACCACATGCCAATGTCAGTTCGATGCACCCTATGAGTTGTATATTGATGTTGATGGGCGCACTTGAATCTGATCCCTTTTACTGATTAATCAGATCTGGATTTAAAGGGAGATTAATCCATTTCATTTTTTTTTTTTTTTGGAGCTTTAATAAGGTCAATGTATACCGTCAAAGAAATAAGGTCAAATTATGATTCGCTAACCTCATGTCCAGTTGTTTAACAAATTTGTATTTTGGAGGGGATTCGAGAAAGGATTGAATAGGAAGACGTGTTTCCAGAACGAACAAGATACGGGTTGAGAAGGGGGAGTTAGCAAAGTTAGATCAATTCCTATATTGCTAGGAAAACCAAATCATGTTTCCCAACTCCCCTAAGGAGTGAAACAACCTACGCCGGATCCCTTGCAACAGCACATATAGAGATTACAAGAAGAACAAGAAAGCTTACCACAATCATGGTTATAGAATGACGGAAGCATATAAACAGCATTTCCAACAGCAGCTTCAGCTTCAACTGTTGCGGCCGCTGATGAAAGAAGATCTTCATGCAATCCTCCAGCCAATTCAATACGAAATGCATTAATGCGAACTCGAGCTAGCACACCAATGTACCATTGCTTGGTGATAACTAGTTATGGCAAAGATAAGAAATTGTTCAAACTTGAAAAATCACTAGGACAAAATGGAAGATGAATCGTGTCGGCATACAAAAGGATACATGCTATCTGTTCATCCGTGATATGTGCTCCTTCAAAGGCACTCCGTAGCAATAGAAATTCCTTTTCCATCTGATAATTTACATTCTATTAACTGATAAGAACAAGAAATGGAAGATGCAAAAAACAGCCACATTTCCATATTACCAATTCAAGTTCTATTTATTAATTTTCTCCCCATCACCATGCATAATACATTTCAAATTCATAACAAGTGCCATAAATATTGGGGAAGAACTTGAATCTTGCTGTGAAGAAGGATACTGTGTAATAGAGCCTTGACGTACATGAATTGCAACTAATAAATGATGTAATAAAACCATATGAATATAGAAGTAAGAATGACAAAGTTCAAGCTTATTATACCATTAGGCACCATCTCACTTGAAAGTTTAAATTATTCAATGGAAGTGTAATGTTATTATTCATATTGAATTATTTTACTCAAACACGCCCCCCTCACGTGTGGCTGGACTTACTTTTTCTTTAAAGGGCCAAACATTGAGTAGGCATTAAGTTTTGTGCCTAGAATTTTTGCTTCCTCTGATATCATGTTATATTGCTAACTACCATCTCATCTAAAAACATAAGTCTTTAGGGAGGGGACAACCTTTTTAGTTGTTATTATATACTCTTAATAACATGCGGCCGAACTGATTTTTCTTTTGATAGGGCCAAATATGTGCAACAATTGATTAGCTCAGTTGTAATATTTGAACTCTTCAAACTTTTCCTGCCTTGATACGGTATTGTTACCCACCGTCTCACTTAATTTGACTGCACCAAATTTGGGGGTATAGTGGCATGGACTTCACATTTGATTGGTCAGCGTCGCTTAAAGGTATTGCATCAATAGCCAATTTATCCTCCACAATGCAAAACCATTCAAGAGGATGAAAGAGATCAAAAAGGCTTGTGCACTTCTTGAAGGAAAGAGTGGTGTAATTCATTGTGTTCAATTTTTTAATATCACCACACGTATCCCTTTAAGAGTGTCTTTTTGAACCTTGGTGGGAGAAAAAGTCCGTAAAAGAAGTAAATGGCCATGTATAAAAGGTTTTTTAAGAAATGGAAACACTTATATATACAATTAAAAGCATTTTTTTGTCTATTTTGTCTAAATGGCTAGTGCGCACACGGCAGGGGTGTAGAGCCAGATGTAGAGCCAGATTTGTTCAAAATTTTTGAATTAAGTTGAACACATGGACATGTAATTTGGTTTATTTACTAATATACCTTCAAAAACAAAAAGTAATTTGAGGCTCCTTCTAGGCCTTCTGTTTTGGGTGGCAATCCCTTGATGCTTTTTTTACACAAATCCATCTACTTTTCAAAAATAAAACAGAAATGGAAAGATAAAATTAGTTGCTTTCTACTTATAACTAACTTTTATTGAAAAAATGTTAGACATAATCATTCTTGTAAGGAACATACCTGTAAAATCATCTCAGGAAACAAAATAGCAGGTTGGAGTATGTCAAGACTCTCTGCAGTAGCTGCTCCTGATATAACCATACAAGCCAACCTCTTGGCAAGGAGGGGATATTTCAAACCCTGAGTGCTTCGGAAAGAGAGATTTTGGAAGAGGCAGAATAAGATATTTTGATTAAAAATTATACCTCAAAGAACTGTAACTACAAATTTATCTGGATTGCTAGTTTGCCCATTTGTCATTGTACTTTTGATTAATAAATATAATTCCTTTGCATTCCTGCAAATAGCTTTTAGAGTCTGCTAAAATCTTAGTCGCCTACTTGGAATTTGGTATTTGGGAAGGTATGCCTTCTTGGGCAGCAGATTTCCTTCCCATCTTCCAAAAATTCCTTCTTTTTTTTTTTTTTTTTTTTTTTTCCCCTGTTAAAAAACCTTTCTTGCGCACCAAAACAAGTTAAAAATTAAAATAAATAAGAATGACTGCATGCATGGCTAGACACTTTGAGAGCTGATAAGATTATCAGAATCAGAAACTTCAAAAGTTACTAATTTATACCTGTAACTCTTTCAACCAAACAGAAAAGCAGGAGGCTCGCAATACATTAAAAACTACTTTCTAGGCTGTCATACACACACCACTAAAGAACCCCAAGGAATCACTACAGCTCTTTCTTAAAAGTATACATTTGCAATATGATTCTAAAACTAGGATTGAAATCTGAAAAAAAATAAATAAATAGATAATGACACCCAAGATGTTCAAGCATATAAAATTGTAAATAAATGAAAATTAAGGCTTCGAAGAACTTCCATACTGGCAGTAATTGTTGAAGAATGACCAGTCAGCTCCTTTCTCAACTTCATAGAAGTCCTAAGACAAGAAGTACAAACATCAGTTTCACTAGTCATAAGAAGTAAGAAGAGAAATTACAATTGCTGTTTCGGGTGACATAGCTGTGGTTGGAAATCACTTTCAGAAACCCACCCCGACTAATATTTGGCTGAAGCAGCGATAGCTGCAATTCCCATCTCTTAAAAAAAAAATTAAATAATCAAATAGATAACTAAATAACAAATAATATTTAATGTGACAAAAATTAACTTAGTTGACTTTTGTTAGGACTCTTCTAAACCTAAACATACAAGAAGAAGTCTTATATCTCCTTAGAAACCCTAATAGTCGTTTTAACATTTAGACTAAGGAGAAGAAGATCTTTGGGTTGGAGAAGTGAATGGTGAAAGGATGATCTAACAAAGCCTTGTATGCTAATAATCGGATTAAGGTATTTAGTCATGCTATTTAACTTCAATTTTTGGTTTCTTTCACATGTTGAATACATTGAAGACCTAGGTTAGTAATGGGATTTAGTTTTTTGGTGACTTTATAGTCTCTGGAGACCTTTTAGACATGGATGGGATCCCCTCATCCTTAGAAGCCTTTCAGGACCAAATATTATGTTGTTTTTGAATGAAAGAACTGAAAAATATTGAAACATGAGCTCTTCATGGTAGTTATTTTCCAACTTTAGGCTATTTTATCTTTCACTTCCGGTGGTTCTTACGACTAGTAGTTGTTGGAAATATAACATCTATCCGAAAGGAATTTGGATAAAAGATGAAGCCTAAGTCATGCAGTGCATTGTCCTTAAGGATTATTTCGCCACAAAGAATTAGATATGCAAAAATTCCCCAGGATTTTTAGGCTCTTCTGGAAATTCTAGGAGCACAAGAACAGCACAAAAGATTTGAAAATGACCCAGCAATCTAAATAGAATCAAAAAGAAAATCAGAGGAAGAAGCAGATAAAAGCTGTAGATATTCTATCTCCTTTTGGACTGATATATATAAATATATAATTACAAAGTTAGAACAATAACGTTGAGGTTAGAAATTTTAAAAGAAAATAAAGTCATATAAGTTAGTGGCTGTAGAATAAGAGATTTAGTTTTTAACAGATATAAATTAAATCAATATATATATCTAGGTAAATCTTATCTTTTGAAATATACTTGTCACATATACAACAATCCCCCACATATATCAAAACGATTTATGAAATAAAATCAATTTTGATGGGTTAAAACATGAGTGTAAAAATGCTTCGAATCTGGTGTCTTTTGGACTATGAACCAGACCTAGAATAATAAGACATAACATACAAAGTTATTGATAAAGCATTTGCTTCTATGAATCCGAAACTCTTTAGTGTAAGTTAAAATCTTATTAATCACATTACACCCCAACAATTTTTGCTATTCAACGCGGTTTTGCGCTAATAGGCCATGCGCGTGCCTAGTAATTCATGAATGCTCTAGAGATTATGCCACAATCTCATAAGAGCAGCCCCACTCCACATTCATATAGGTGATTTCATCAAGTGTATACTACATTTAAATACACCACCCATAAGGGATGTGAAATTCATTAAGAGCTTTTAGCTCATCCTTTCATTTATTGCAGTTTAACATTACACACATCATAGAAAAGATAAAATAAGTAGTGCCAGTAGGGTTAACAAGTGGCTTGTTATTACCCATATGAACCTTATTCATAGGATCGTCAATCACAAAGGTTGGGTTACTATCACTTATTAATTTTCAAATTGGCTTAAGTTCCATTCCCCTCGATGTTTCATTAATTAATTTTCTTCTTAAAGGTTTAGACAAAAGATCGGCCAAATTCACTTATGACTTCACATAATCGATAGATATAATTCCATCTTTTAGCTGCTACTTAATCACATCATGTCTCAAATGAATGTGTCTATTTTTACCATTAAAAGTCTTATTCTTCGCGATGGCTATTGCCACTTGCCAATTACACTGCAAAGACACAGAAAGTGTTGGTTTTATTTCCAAGGGAATATTGGCTAAAGTTTCTCAACCACTTAGCCTCATTACCAGCCAATTCAAGAGTTACAAAATTTGACTCCATGGTGGATTTAGCAATAATAGTTTGTTTGGCTGATCTCCAAGTAATTACACCCCCACCAAGGGTGAATACATAACCACTAGTGGGTTTTGTCTCATCTAACTCTTAGATCCAGTTTACATCATTGTATCATTCTACTACAGTGGGAAATCCACTATATAGAATACTATAGTTCATTGTACCTCTCAGATATTTCATCAGTCTAACTAATGCATTCTAATGATCACGATTGGGATTATGTGTATACTTGCTCAATCTACACACAGCATAACTTATGTCAGGTTAAGAAAAGTTCATTAAATGCATCAAACTTCCAATAATTTGTGCATACTTGGATTGAGCAACATGGTTACCTCGATTTTTCTTTAGTTGGTTGTTTGCATCATAAGGAGTACTCACTGGTGTGACATCATAATGTCCAAACTTCTTAAGAAGTTTCTCAACATAATGTTCTTGTGATAACATTATACTATCAATTTTCCTTATAATTTTAACACCCAATATCAAACTTGCTTCGTCCATATCTTTCATATCAAATTTAGAAGCAAGAAAACATTTAGTTTGAAGTACTATCTCAAGACTAGTACCAAAATAAGCATGTCATCCACATATAGACAAATAATCACACATTCATCATCAACACGCCTAATATAAACACATTTATTAACTTCAACAGATGAAAATCCATCACAAATCAAAATATGATCAAAATTTTCATGCCACTATTTAGGTGATTGTTTTAAGCCATATAAAGATTTAAGTAATTTACAAACTTTATTTTCCTGACCTTTAACAACACAACCTTCAGATTGTATCATATAAATCTTTTCTTCTAAATCACCATTTAGAAAAGCTGTTTTAACATTCATTTGATGAATAAAAAGTTTATCGATTGAGGCGAAAGCAATCAAAACTCGAATAGAAGACATTCTAGCCAAAGGAGCAAATGTGTCGAAATAATCAACATTTTATTTTTGAGTAAAACCTTTTGCTACCAATCTAGCTTTATATTTGTCAATGGATCCATCAGGATTATATTTCCTTTTAAAAATCCATTTACAACCAATAGCCTAGCTCCTAGAGATAAATTTACCAAAACTCATGTGTTATTTTGCCTAATAAACTAAATCTCAATTTTAATAGCTTCTTTCCAAAGTGGAGCATCAGAAGAAGAAATAGCACCAAAATAGGTGAGTGGGTCATTATCTACAAGATAAGTGTAAAAATCATTTCCAAAGAATTTTTCTTTTCTTTGTCTTTTACTTCTCCTCAAATCCTTAGAAATATTTTCAAAATCATTTTGAACACTAGGTGCATGAGAAATATTTTCATATTTCAAAGGAAAAATATGTTCAAAGAATTCAAGATTTTTTGTATCAATTATAGTATTACAATCAAGCACATCACTTATCAAAGCAAGAAATCTATATGTAGCACTATGATTAGCATATCCAATAAACATACAATCGGAGGTCTTTGAACCTATTTTTCTTTTCTTAGGGTTAGGAAACATAAACTTAGTAAGACAACCCTACACTTTTAGGTATTTAAGGTTAGGCATATAGCCCTTCCATAACTTATAAGGTCTCTAACTAGTTTTCTTATAGGGAATCCTATTTTGTAAGTGACATGTAGATGAAATAGCCTCACCCCAAGGATTATCATGTGCAGAAGAACTAACAAGCATAGCATTCATCATTTTTTCAATGTTCTATTTTTCCTTTCAGCTACTCCGTTAGATTTAGGTGTGTAAGGAAGGGTTATTGCATGCTTAATTCCTTCCTTTTCACAAAAATCATTAAACAACACATATTCACCATCTTTGTCTAATCTAACTCTTTTAATCTTCCTATTTAATTGATTTTCAACTTCAGTTTTATAAGACAAAAATATACTAAAGGCATCATTATTATTTCTAATTAGGTCTACCTTAGTATATTTGGAATAATCATCTATAAAAGTCCCATAATATTTTTTACCCCCTCTAGTCATAGATTGTTTTAAATCTCCTAGGTCAGAATGGATTAAACTTAGCAATTTAGTTTCTCTATGAACAAAAGTGCAAGATTTCTTTGAAAGTTTAGCTTTAGCACGTACTTAACATATATTCATGCATGTATTATTAATACCAGAAATTAAACCAAGAGATTGCATTTTCTTAATATAAGAAATACTAACATGTCCTAATCTAGCATGCCATATAACAATAGAATCAATCAATAGTAGTTACCTTTATTTTATAGTATGGCATGAGCTCTTCATGTTAGTACCTTACTTGACCCAAATGGAGTTCAAAGGAGAGAGAAACAAAGACGCAAAGTAGACATGGTAACCAATCAAATCTAGAAATTTGGGGAATGTGAAGCATAGTTGTAAAATCCGTTCTGTCTCAGCAGGAATATACTGTACCAGTAGCAACATGAAACAGTACAATATTGGTTTCGTCCTGGTAAATTTTTTGGCTTGTATCATTAATTTCTGGTATTATGCTTTCTGGTTTTCCATCCACATATTTTAGAGATGGAGGGCGGAGGAGAGGGAAAGGGGGAGTTTTCGTTCTAGAAAATGGTTTTCTTTGATTCATGTTTTGGATCGGCTTTTGGAGACCAAGTGAATTTGTGAGAGAGAGAGAGACAGAGAGGAAAAAAAGGGAAATTCATATGAAACACACCTTGAGAGTGTCTTCGTTTCCCTCTAGCTTGCAAGACCCCATCAAACGAAGATGACTCCTCGTAGAGATAGGCTTCTCATAAGGATAGGTTTCTCATAGAGTCATCATATTATTAAAATATTTTGGTATGTAAAAGTGATTTATTTTAAAAAAAGAATAATTAATCAACATAAAGCTAAGTACACTTTTTCTTTGATATGAATATTTAATCCATTATTCTTTCGAAAAAAAATCTAAACTTATTGATTACTGTCACACAATTTGTTTTTAATTCACTATTTTCAAATGTCTTTTCTAATGAAAATATACAAATATCTTTTCTAATGAAAATATAATATAGGTATAGCGGTTCACTTTCTGGCAACTATGGTTCAACCTAGTGATCTCTACTTCAACTGGTGGAGGTCTTACCATTAAGCAACCCCTATGTGGGCTTGACTCTTTAATCTCTGTACCATGGCAGTGCCATAGGTTTCTTGCTTGGGGTTGGCTAGAGATTATTCATGTTCTATTCACCCTGAACTTTAACATCATTGGGTGAAATTCCAATATCCTATGAGCGCATAGTCCATAAGACCAAATATGAAACAATTGATCAAACCTATTCATTGCAATTCTTCTAGCGTGAGCAAAGGGTAACCAAGAACTTCCCACATGAGCCAAAATTCAAACACGTGGTGAGTGCAAGCCTTATATCAACTTCTACAACACAACAGATACCATCATCATCGCCAAACCATACAGAATTAGAACCCAATAAACATATTAGATTGTACCACGAATTGAAGGGAATAGGATCAATTTCAGAGAGAGAACGGAACCTATAAACCTTTGTAACAGCAACCTTAGTGTACCTTAGATTGTGCTTTACATTCCTCGCTGCAAAATGGGGCACCTGGAGCTTCAGACCTCTGTCTACTTCCGAGATTTCTAAGGCATAAGTAGCAAACAGTAGTGGTTGCGGAGAGAGAGGGATGAGAGACGACGGGTTTAGCGGTGTGGATGAGTTCACCAGCTCCGATCCTTCGAGTCGCGAACACACCTCTGCCGGCCGACTCAGTGAGCGAAACTTGGATCGGAGGCGGTGAAGGTCGACTCGACTCATCAGTGGTGGTGGATGCGTAGAAAGCGGCCAAGAGTAGCTTCGTTTGAGAATTCAGCGATTCCAAGGGGGAAGCGCAAAGGCTATAACGGACTAAACGTAACATCTTTTACTCGGAGTTACGCTTGCGCACATTGCGGGACTCCAAAATTTAATTAGTGTCAAAATTTTAAGGAAATGCAGCTCGCTTGGTTTTTATTTCATAATTATATATATATACACACACATGTATATATATGCATTGGGGTTTTTTTTTTTTTTCAAAGAGTTGAAGTGCTTAAATTAACTGTTTAAATTTAATCAAAATTATTACTTTAATCAAATTAAGAGTATTAATTTAAGTTTTAAAGTTTAAAAAATACTTCAACCCCGTATATTTATATATAAATATTCTAAAGTTTAAAAAATACCTCAACCCCATATATTTATATATAAATATATATAGACATTTTGAAAAGTTTTCATATAAATAAGTTATTACATGCCCTAAGTTTAAGGATTTTAGGACGGAATTTACAACTAAGTCAGTTAAATTAAAATTCAACGATTTACATACATTCATTTTTTTAATTAAAATAATATAAACGCATCTAAATTATTAAATTTTTTAGAAAATTATATCCAAGTCAAACTTTGTAATCTTTTAAAGTTATTAGTCACACCTTAACAAAAAGTATTACTTTTAAGTCACATTAATGTGGAAGGTTTTGTATTTAAGTCACACTTTTGAGTGGGTCCCATGAGTTTGTTTTAAATATAGTTTCTAATATACCGATAATATCCTTTATTTCTATAACAAAGTTACACAAGTTATTTCCGAGAATTCCGGGAATCACGTGAAGATATGATTTATTGAGAATCACGCTTCTTCCGTTTTTTTTTTCCTTGTTTTCAGTTTCATTATTTACAGTTTTAGTCGTGAAGATATTAAGAAGATAGAGCTTATTTGGCTTATTTTTTTCATGGATTGATTTTGTCGATTGGCGTTTTGAGTTATCTTTAAAATAGTATCGATACTGTTTCAAAAAATATGATGATGTTGGCTTGTATGGTTGGTTTGTGTTATGTATCGATTGATGTTTTTTAGGCAGTATGAAAACAGTACCGGTCCAAAACAGTACTGGTACTATTTTATCGGTACTGTTTTCAAAACAGTACCGGTACTATTTTATCGGTACTGTTTTCAAAACAACACCATGAATTATAAGCAGATAACGAGTTTTAAGGGTAAGAGAAATCTATTGGCCGATCAACGTTTTGAGCTATCTTCAAAACAATACCGATACTGTTTCAAAAAATATGATGCTGTTGGCTCGTATGGTTGGTTTGTGTTATGTATCGATTAATGTTTTTTAGGTAATATGAAAACAGTACCGGTACTATTTTATCGGTACTGTTTTTAAAACAGTATCATGAATTATAAGCAGATGACGAGTTTTAAGGACATGAGAAATCCATGGGATCGATGGGTTTTTTGAGCTATCTTCAAAACAGTACCGGTACTGTTTCAAAAAATATGATGATGTTGGCTCATATGATTTGTTTGTGTTATGTATCGATTGATGTTTTTTAGGTAGTATGAAAACAGTACTAGTCTAAAACAGTACCATAAATTATAAGCAGATGACAAGTTTTGGGCAAGAGAAATCCATGGGGTTGATTAGCATTTTGAGTTATTTTCAAAACAGTATCAGTATTGTTTCAAAATCAGAAAAAATAAAGATACTTAGGAATGATGATCGATTTAGGTTTTTTCCAAATAGTTTTGATTTTGTTTCCAAAAATCAGTTTTACTTACTTTGTAAAAAAGATGGAAAGTCGCGAAAGTTATGAGTGAAATGTGCACTATTTTCGGATAAAACTGACAGTTTTGAAATGTGGTGAATAAACCGTGATGTCTTTTTTTATCTTTTTGTTGCAAGTGTGACTTATTTACAAATAAATTTTTTGGGTATGACTTAAACCTTATAAGTCCATAAATAGTGACCGACGTCCAAAAATCCCTAAATTTTTTATCCAATGGCCCCTTTTCAAGTCTTAAAGTGGTGGCATCAAGTCTTTTGGGCTTTTCTTGTCGTCCATGGGTTGGGCTCTAAAGAGTTCAATGGACTGCAAAGGAGCTCAATTTCGGCTACTTTTCCAGATGACTTTGTTGGGTCTATTGCTTCAATGTGGACAGTTCCCGTGAACCTCAGGGACTTCTACTTCCAGAAGTCTTGTTTGGGACTTTTTGAATGGGCTTATTTTTCCATTTTGCACAGTAACATTTTTTATTTATTTTCTTTTTGCTTTTTTTTTCCCCTATGAATTTTAAGTATGATCCTTAAATTTTCTTTTTACCAAGTCAAAGAAAAATAACTGAAAATAGAAAAATTAGAAAAAATAGTTTTTGTGATTTTAATAATTTTCTCTAGTTTTTGTTAAAAATGTAAAAGAAAAAAAAAACTAAAAGTAAAAACTCGTCAAGAAGAAGAAAATTATTTTTTATTGAATAAAGACAAAAAAGAAATAGATAAAATACCTAACAGCAGTGTTTTTTAGCCCTTATGCAACAATCACAAAACTGGGACTCGATGCACGGGACTTTCATTTATGCAGTATTTGAGAAGAAATAATGTACACAATTTTGAAATTTTGATTCAAAATCCACAACTTCTAGACAATTAAGATAGTATTTAGTTTGTATTTCTATTTTTTGTTTTCAATATTTTAGAATTTTTATTGTTTTGGGTTAAAAACTTTCAAAAAAATGAATTTTAGTCGTTTGTATTTTACGTATAAACTCGTTTTTTAATTTTTGAAAACATGTTTTAAAAATAAGTATGATCAAATATGTTTTAAACTGTTCTTTTTTTATTTTAAAAAATACAAAACAAAAAAAGAACTAAAAACATATTTACCAAATGGCATCAAAAACTTTTGTCTTAAATTTTACTTTGAGTTACATTATCTTTAAAGCATGCTTTATATTTTGTATTTTAATATAAAAATAATAATAATAATAATAAAGTGCATAGAATATAGTGTTAAGGTCCTAAGCCCCATCTAAGATGGAAGGGAAAAAAGAGAAGTCAAAAGTCCAATTACTCGTATTATAAGTACGTTTAGAGTGACAAAAAATAAGATAAAATGAAATAATTTATTAGTTCGTAATTCATGCAGTGAGATAAAAAATGAATAACTTTTAAAATTTTTCATTGTTTTCACTGTTTTTATAGTCTTTTGTCACTCTAAAAGAAGCTTATATAAGTAAGAAGTTTTACTTATACTAATGATTTTTTTTTATATTAGTAAAATGTTGTTAAATTTATCAAATCCTTAAAACTTACATCGTGCACCTTCTTCTTACTCTCAACATATTATCACTTTGATAATGAGTTTAAAAAAAAAAAAAAAAATAATAATGACTCTAAAAATAGAAATTGATATTCCAATTAAAGTTCTAAATTATATTAATTAGTTAAATTCTTTCTAAATACTAGTCTTATCTATCGTGTATTATTGATTATACTGATAATAATTATTTATGTTAAAATAAACTCTTTGAAATTAAAATTGTTAAAATCTTATTTGAGATTGATTTTGTTATGGGATAAGATTGAATAGATTAAATTAATATTATTTATAATATATTAGAACATATTGAATATTAACTTTTAATAAGTATTTTTTATAACTTAAAAGAGAAGTTAAAAGAATGAGATGAAATCTTTCATAGTTTATTTTAATTCGGTCCCATTCAAAATTTTACAGTAGGCGTCGAATTTTCCTAAACCCATTGCCCATCCTAAATCACTTCCAGTGGTAGTCAAATCTTCCACCTATGGACAAAAAGTCAAAAATCGAAATACGAAGAAATTAACTAACACAAGATATGTATGTATATGATTTTTTGAACTGGTGACGAACACAAACTCAAACCACAATTTTCATTGGGAGAAGATTGAAAACGAGATGAAGAAATTGAACAATTCAATTACTGCACCTCATTCGACCAAGAGAATGGAGATGCGTAACCATATTTCCATTTGGTGAAGGGAAGAGAGTCACCATCAACTCTTTGCTTTTTTGCCCTTTTCATCGTCAGGAAGGGACACAAAATGTTTCAAATGTCTAAAGCATTGTTCATTTTAATGTACTTGAGTGGCCCAGTCACCATCCATCCTTTTCCTTTATTTGGACGGTGAGTGTAGTTTATCCCTTTACAAAAAATTAATTTGAAATTGCAAAATTATCAAAAAAAAAAAAAAAAGCTTCAATTAATTCATTGAAAAGAAAATTGACCACGCAAATAAATTTTAAGCTATGCTTGTTTGGAGACGTGGGACTTGGGATTAAATTTGTCATTTGCGAGTTCCACAAATCCCATGTCTAATAACTAAAAAAAGAGAGGGGATCAACAATAATTCTTAAAATGTTGGATTAGGAATACCATGGAAAATAAGATGGCATATTCCTTTGATTTTTGCCAAAATTTAAATATTCAAAATTATTTTCTGTCACGCATCTTGTAAAATCACATCTCTTATCATATTTTATATTTTACCAACCAAAGACTAAAAAAATAGTCTCACATAAAAAATGAGATTAATCCCTTATTATATTCAATCTTATACATTATTTTATGGTATTATTTATTTCCATTATTCAATCTTCTCCAACCAAACATAGCCTTAGGGCTTTATGTATGGGGAAAAAAAAAATTTCTTTCCTTTTGATGCGTAAGAAAATTGAAAAAATTGAAGTGGTGGATGGCCTTGCTAATCCCTATCGACCAAGGTTTGCCAACCTTGAAAACTAAAGATAACAATAAGTCAATATATAATAGAGATTTGAGGTATAGGGTCCGTTTGGAGCATTGAGAAATATCAAAAAAATTTACAAAAACTCTATAATTTTCTATAAAAATTTTTTCACTTTGAATTAGTAAATTCTTATAAATCTTTATAAATTTATATATATTTACAAAGCCCAATAAAATTTCTACAAATTTCAATAACATTTTCACAAATCTCAATAATATTTTTACAAATTTAAAAAAGTTCTGATAAAAAAGTCAAAAGTTTTTGTCTGAACCTGTTCAAACGAAACTATATATTCTTCTCTATTTTTGTGATTTGTGATTTACCCTTTTGTGATTTATACTTCAAATGTTAAAAAGTAACTCAAATGCTCTCATAATTGTTCACACATTAGTAACTCTTTTGTAATGAAAATTCTTTTGGTTAGTTTATACTTCATATTATGTATCTGTGCAGTTTATACTTCATATTATGTATGTGTGCGTATATATACACACACTAGTGTTAAAGCCTTTGCATTGCACATGTATTTTGAAATATTAAATAAAATAATTATCTTTTCCTTATGATTTATTTCTACAAGTGTAATAATTTCAATGCCCATTTTATAGTTAAAAAAAATTATGTTAATGCTTCTTAGACTTAGATCCTACCTGTGATAACAATAATAATGAGAAAAAACTTGTTTTGTTAATCACAATCTTAAATTTTTTACAGCCACAATACTAGTGCTAATTTGGTAATTTTTTTTATATGTTTGCAAATTTATTTTATTTTAAGTATTTTACATATATTTCTAAATATGAATAATATGCTTAAACGTTATTAAAAGAAAAAAAAAAAAAACAAATTTTAATTAAAAAATTATGAGTTTCCAAAATCTTGTTCACTCTGTCATTTAATCCATTTCATTTGCTTACAAGCCAGATTAAGGTTAAGGGGACCAAAAGCCCAAAATCAGCCAGAAGACTTGTGAGTTGACAAACATTATTATAACAATTTTATCACATGCAACAACGTATTTAATACGGAAAATGTCGGCATCATAGCAATGCTTTTAGCTAGTTGCATTGTGCTTGTTTAAACTATTATGTACGTTAGCTTTGGGCCTCTAATTAATTGATTTTTTTTTTTTTTGTTTTACAGTTATTATAACAAAAAATATAAAGATTGCCATTCAGTTAAAAATCTTTATCAAAATGCTGTTAAGGAAAACGTTGTATAAAAATGAGCGTGAAAACACACTTTCCTATTATATTTTTTGTCTATTTTATTTTGCCCAAAATTGATATTGTTTGGATTTCTTATTCCGATCTCAATAAAAATAGGTTTTCTTATATTTTTATTAGATTTTATCCTCATCTGAATAATAGATTCTTAAGAGTTTTAGTACATATCTTTAATTTCCAAGTTGATATGCTAAAAATTTTAAAAAAATAAAATAAAGATGAGTAGGAAAGAAAAAAAATAATAAGAAAGAAAAAAGATCAGAATAATATATATATGCATATAGTAAAATATAAATGTTATTATACGAGAATAAGAAATAAAGAAGAAAAAGATAAAAAAAATCGATAAATAATAGTTGTGTGTATATATATATATATATATATATAAGGAGGAAAGATAACACCCCCTCCCAACAGAGTTTCCAAAATCTTGTTCACTCCCCCCCCCCCCCCCCCCCAAAAAAAAAAAGTGCGTGAGTTTCCAAAATCTTGTGTATTTGCTTAAAGGTCAAGCGGGGGACCAAAACCCCAAATGGGGCTGAAGACTTATGAGTTGAGTTAAAACATTTTTATCACATGCAACAACGTATTTAATACGGGAAATGTTGGCATAATGGCAATGCTTTTAGCTTGTTGCATTGTGCTTGTTTAAACTATTATGTACGTTAGATTTGGGCCAATAATTAAATGAATTTTTTTTTGTTTTATAGTTATTATAATAAAAAATATGAAGATTGTTGTTCAATTAAAAATATTTGTCAGAATGCCGTGAAAATAAATTTGAAATGCACTTTCATATTACAATTTTTTTGTGTATTTTGTTTTGCCCAAAATCTGAAAACACATTTTAATACTGCATTAACTTCTTATCCCTATCTCAAGAGTTTTAATATATATCTTTAATTTTCAAGTTAATATGCTAAAAATTTTTTAACAAGAGAATTAAAATGAAAAGGAAACAAAAGAAAAGTGATAAGAAAGAAAAAAGATCAGAATAATGAATAATATATGTGTGTGCATATATATGCATACAGTGAAATATAAATTTTATTACACGAGAATAAGAAATAAAGAGAAAAGGATAAGAAAGAAAAGAAAAATCAATGAATAATAGATGTGTGTGTGTGTGTATATATATATATATATATGGATAAGGAAGAAAGAAGATGAATAATAGATATATACATAAAAGTTTAAATTATATCAAAATACATTTACAAGAATATTAGACTTGAAAATACAATACCAAAATATGTGAATAAAGAAGGATAAAACATAATATTTTATTTTATTTTTTATTTATTAGAACATAAACACTCACATGCGTCATGTCACATCTTATTACATCATATATTCATTTATTAGATGATTTTTTATTAAAAAAATTAAAAATATAATTTTAATTTTTAAATTTAAATTTTAACTTCAAAATTCCTTCATTCTTCTAAAACTTAAAAAATAGAGTTAATTCGAACTCAATTCTCAACTTAACCATTACGCACGTTAGTCATCGTCAATTAATAACATATCGGCCCTCACACATTGATTGATGAGTTTACTTTACACAGCTGGTAACCAATTCAAATTCGCTTCAAGTATAGTATAAAATATAGATATGATAACTTAAAATTTTGTTATACTTTTTTCACAAAAATAAATAGATAAATAAATAATGATAACAGGTTAGAATTGAATGCTTGGAACTTTTAAACTTTGATACTACAACCCTAAAAATGGGAGTTGGCCCTGCCCCTTTAAAATGGACATGCCCCCTGCCCGTCAAAACCGCCCACGCCGAGGCTGTTGACCGTTTTGTCGTTAATGCGTTCTAAAAGAATTATTAACTCAACGGACAATTTTATATATATATATATATATATATTTCTCTCGAGCCTTAACTCTTTGGTTTTATTTTTCAAAAACCATTTGACACAGAGATTTCAAGAGGTTACCGTACACGGGTGGTAATCTAAAATTGATTATATTTTAAGAACTGCTGACTTTTAATATCTTATATTGATTGTCTTTTAATCATTTTTTTAATTTTAATTTTTATTTTAAATTTAATTTTAACTAAATTAAATTTGGACCACCAGATCATTATAAGGAAATATAAATTCTTTATTTTTACACTACATTTTTAGAACTTGATTTTAAAAATATATACAAAATAAAAAATACATAAAAAAACTCATTAACGCTAAATCTTTGAATGATTTTTTAAATAATTAACGTTAAATTTTTTAATTTTAAATTCATAAATATATACATAATGTAAATTTTTTTTTTCAATATCACATTATTTTTTTAAAATTGAAAACAAAAATAAAAATGAAAAATTTGAAACAAGTTATTTTCACCCCCCAAAACAGCCAAAACTTTGTGGGACCCAACATGACCCTGCTACAGCCAATCCTTCTTATCCTGGCCCAAACAACCAGTCAACTCCACAAAATTTATCTTACTTATATAATATTATATTATATTATTATGTACACGGATTTTTTAATCTCTCTCTCTAAAAAAACAGCTTGCGGAATATCGTAAAGGTGGCAGGCACTGATTTGTTAGATCCTACACGACGTCGCATGTGGTTCCGCACCCTCCAATTGTCGCTATAAATATCGAAACACATAACTGAACTTGTCATTCACTGATTCACTCCTGTAAGCAAGAGGTTCTAGAAATGTTCACCGAGTTGATTCCGGGTTTACCCGAAGAACTCGCTCTCGAGTGCCTGACCCGCGTACACTATTCCGCTCACAAAGTCGCCGCCGGAGTCTGCCGGCGCTGGCGGGATCTTCTGCTCAGCAGAGACTTCTACTACCACCGGAAGCGAAGCGGCCACACCCGGAAAGCGGCCTGCTTGGTCCAGTCACTTCCGGTTCCGACTGAGTCAGGCGGGCACAAACCGGTTGGATCACCACGTTACGGGATCTCGGTGTTTGACCCGGCGAGTGGGAGCTGGGACCAAATCGAGCCGGTTCCGAAGTATCCGGATGGGCTTCCTTTGTTCTGTCAAGTGGCGAGCTCGGAGGGGAAGCTTGTTGTGATGGGCGGGTGGGACCCGGCTAGTTGGGACCCAGTGAAGGAGGTGTTCGTGTACGAGTTCGCGACTCGGAGGTGGACTCGGCGCAAGCACATGCCATCGAACCGATCGTTCTTCGCCGCCGCCGCCGTCGACGGACGAGTCTTTGTAGCCGGTGGTCACGACGAGAGCAAGAACGCGTTGAGAACTGCGTGGGTCTACGACATACGAACCAACGAGTGGGCCGATTTGGGTCCGATGTCCGAGGAGCGAGATGAATGCGAAGGTGCTATAGTCGGGTCGAACTTCTGGGTCGTGAGCGGGTACGGTACTGAAAGCCAAGGCGGCTTCAAGAGCAGTGCCGAGTCGTTG
The DNA here is from genome assembly GCA_019916065.1 of Vitellaria paradoxa. Classification (NCBI taxonomy): domain Eukaryota; kingdom Viridiplantae; phylum Streptophyta; class Magnoliopsida; order Ericales; family Sapotaceae; genus Vitellaria; species Vitellaria paradoxa. The sequence goes on along the minus strand of CM034235.1, from coordinate 56,639,483 downwards.
GATCTCCGGACGGGTCAGTGGAGGCGGGTGGAAGAAGCGTGGGGGGCGAGTCAATGCCCAAGATCTTGCGTTGGTGTGGGCAGAGATGGGAATTTGATTTGCTGGGCGGGGTCCAACCCGGAAGTCCAAGTAGGGGTTTGTGGGGTTGAGTTGGGTGGTCGGACTCTGGTGACTGGGTCAGCTTATCAGGGTGCTCCACAAGGGTTCTTCCTCGTCGAGACAGAGGAGGAGGACATTGAAGGGCAAAAAGGTAAATTGGTAAAGTTAGATGTCCCCGATGAGTTTTTGGGGTTTATACAATCGGGTTGCTGTGTTGAAGTCTAATTTAGGTTTGCTTCTATCTTCATTATGTATGTGTAATTACACTGCTAGCCTTTCTTTTTTTTTTTTTTTATTGAAGAGATCAATGTATACATCATATCTAAAATAAGAAGTTTGGATATGCATTTTGGGCTTTCCTTTCCCCTTTTACCCTTTTGCATTGGATGAAAATTTTGTAGTATGTACTGTCAAGCTTTGTGTTGTTTCAACCTGAGCATATAAGTATTGATGTATTATATCTATGAGCACTTTTTGGTTTCTTAATTGCTAAATGTTAATATTAAAATGCTTCCTTGGCTCCTTCAATGGGAGAGTACGTTAGTTCATCATCGGGGGAAAAAAAAAAAAAGAAAAAGAGAAAAAGAGAAGGGGGTGATTATGTTGTGTGAGAGTAGGTAAAAATAATCTTAGTTACTCATAGTTCAATATGTAATTTCATTTAGTTCAATGAAAATAATATGTATATATATATATATATATAATATACATACACACAGGGTAGAAGCTATTTTTGGTATTTCTCTTTCTTGAGAGAACTCATAATTTTAATTTTCTATTCCCCTAAATAAAATTCTGAAATACACTTATATGTATGCATGGAGAATTAGACTTGGGATAGTTGACATCACTTTTGATGTTAGTAAGGTGATATTGGATTGCAGATTGTAACGCTTATAATTAAAATAAATTTGAAATTTTTAAACAAGAATTTTTAAATTTATTTTTTTTACAAACCATCTAATTATAATTTTAATGTTACATGATTAACATTAAAAATAAGATTAGCCTCCTTTTTTTTTTTTTAAGGATTTGCTCTCCCTTGTATGTATGTATGTAGGAGTTAAGAATTTAATCTACTAACCAAAAATTTACCCTTTAATTTAGGTTAATTTATTATGAAATGTGATAATTAGTGTGTCTGGATTCATAATAATTGTGTTTATTCATGTTTATATCTAATTATTTTAAAATTTAATAAATATATTAAATAATTACTTTATAAGAAAATTGAATCTAATTATGTCAATTTTAAGTTGACGTGTTTGTAATTTTTTCCTCAATAATTTTGACCATATGTCCAAATTGTGTTATTGTGACTAATTTTTCCACCCATAATTATTTTGCCGTAAAACAAATTTCAATTCATTAATTAAACTCCAAACTGACTCAATAAATTTTAATATATATTATAGAATTGCATAAAAATCAAACTGCTATTGAAATTCTAATGAGATCAATCCAAAAATATATATATATATATATAGCTTCCTTTGTTTTCCCCTTAAAGTAAGCTTTGATTTGGATTAATTAGAGGGAAAAAAAAAAACCAACTTTTGATGATATACCCTCAATCAAAAGAGATTATAATCCAAGTATTTCACACATAATTTCATATTAGTTGATGATTAATTAATTTTATTAAGTTGAGAAACTTTTAAGCCTAACATCATTAATTTTTTTTAATAAATGAGAGTGTTTGGACCTGTTTATGTGCACGTTAACTAATCTCTGAAATCTAAAGTTAACGATCAATTAAAGTATGAAGTTAACATCATTAATCTTGATTATTTTAAAGAGTGTGGATAGATCTCTTTGAAATATCTTTATATATATATTCTAATAATAGGTGATAAAACCATGATTGACCAATCTAGTCTCCAACATAATAATGGAGGCAAAGCTTTTTCCGCTGAATTTGTCCTTAGCCTAATTAACTTCTTGCCATCAATCACTGTTTTGGGTTAGAGACTACAGATTTGACAAAAATTGACACACCTTTGTCCATACCTCTTTCGAATAATTACAGGAGGAAGTAAAGGTGATCCAGACATTCGCTTTTTGTTCACACGAAACACATTTACCTTGGTTAGTAATCCCTAAATTACGGACCAGGAGTGGAAACAAGTCCAAATTAGTCCGAGTTTTAATTTGTTAGATCTCGACTCGAATTATTTATATTAGACTTAAGTTTAAATTTGACTCAAAAAAGAAAATTTTAAGGTTGAGATCGGCCGTGAATAACTTAATTAAACCAAAATAGGCATCATTTGGTGCGCTAAAAAACCAAAAAAAAATATATCTAAAAAACTCTAAAAATCTCTGAAACCTATTTACTTTTTATCTCACTGCATGAATTATAAACTCACAATTTATCTCACTTTATCTCACTTTTTATGTCGTTTTAGTTTGAATTTGATTTTAAATAAGTCAAAAATCAAATTTAATTTAAACTCATTTTGATCATAACTTAACTCCAACTAGACTTTTTTCAAACCGCATTCAAACAATTTAAAAAATGCTCACTCGAGTCTATCCATACTAAGCATCGTTTGAAGTTAAAAAAAAATATAAAATTTTATAATTTTTATAAATACAAATTATAAAATTATAAAATTTAAATTTTTAGTTTATTACGCAAAGTATAAAACATTAACTTTTATAAATTTATACAAATTTATATAATTTTAAGCACAGACAAACTAATGTTTGGCATGTGGTTTGGAAATCACGACACCTAGTGCCAAATAACCTTAGTGCGGTGTTGCCTGACAGAATTTCAAGTTTCTATTGTTTATTGTTTAATGAAAGTGACTGGCCAAACAAATCCGTCTTCCCCAGTTAAGAGAAGGCTGAAGATTTGAGGGCCGTCAAGTCTCACATTAACTTAAAAGACTAATAATTCAAACTTACAAGCAATAAATAGGAACGTGCAGCGAAAGGCGCTCATGGTTTTCGGAGCGTTTAGAGCTTTAAAAAAAAAAAAAAAAGAAAGAAAAAAACGCGTAGAAAATCTCTACCAAATTTGATAAATTGTTATCAAAATTTTTTCACCTTCAAGTATGTAAATATCTATAAAATTTTTACAAATTTCTATAAATTTCTATAAATATATATAAATTTTTAATAATTTCAATAAAATCTTTATAAATTTCACAAAATTTTGACACACAAAGTCATAAAATGTCTGCTACAATTTGATTTAATGGACAGTTTGAAGTCCGTTGTAAAGAATTTTTACTATTTATCTCTATATTTTATAGTTTATTAATTACGCTCCAAACACTAAAAATTAACCAAAATTATCTTTTATTTCAACTCTTATAACTCCAAAGGCCCCTTTGTATAATGAATGAGATGATTTTTTTTTATTCTTTTCATCTTATGTATTTTTAATAAAGATGTCAAAATTATCTGTACTCAGTAGGTACCCGTTTCACCAATCCTATTAGGAGTGTAAAGATACTAATAACGGGGACGGATATGAAGATTTTTAGGTGTTCTCCGAACGTGGAAGGAGAGGGGTATGACAATCTCTATCTTCGATCAGTACCTGTTTAAATATTTATTTATTAACTACTATATACGTTTAATATTATTTAATATTAAGATATATTTTTATTTAATATATATAATATTTATAATAATTTTTTAATATTTATTTTATACATATAATATATAATTTATACATTACTATATTTGGTGGATAAACAGGGACGAGAATAGGTAATTCATTACCTAACAGGGATAAATATGAGAAAAATTTTCATCTTGAAACAGGAATATGGAAAAGTATTGTTAAATGGAAATGGGGATAGGGTAAGTCATACTCACTCTATTGACATTCCTATTTTTAACTAAAATTTAATTTTCCTTTTAATTTAGATAACTTTTAATCATGTTTTTATATTTTTGAAACAAATGACAAAAAAATGTTGACAAATAAGAAAAACTACAAACAGCTGGGGGAAAAAAAACAGTTTTTGGTTAGTTTATAATTTTTTTATTTTTAAATATTTTTTAATTTATGTATTTTTTAATTAAAAAATACGTGTATAATGACTCCGTTTGGAACTAAACAAAAAAAATAAAATTCTACAAATCACTACAATAAGAATTACGGGATAATAAAATTTAAATTCTTCACTCATTACACGAATTACGAGATATTTATTTTTACAATTTTATTTTATTTTATACATTTTTATACAACTCCAAACACACCCAATATACGTGTGTGTGTGTGTGTGTGTGTGAGAGAGAGAGATTTATTGTTTGGCCTCCAAAAAAATACCAAAACTTATCAAAAGTTACAAAAAATTTATACTTTTTTTCGATTAAATTTTACCACATATCACATTTACATCAAATCTTTGTACTCTTTCTATACTTTTTGACCAATTTTTTTCCAACCAAAACAACCCCTTAAAGCTACTGTGGTTTTATGATTTTCGTACGCCAGTGATCCATTTTTTCCAACAAGGAGGCTATGCTTTCATAGACCCTAGCTTCTCCCGGCCACTATCAACTTGGAGAAAGGAGAGAAAAGTGCATGGTTAAAGAAAATTTTGTGATTGCCTGCCATGTCGTGGGATTCATGGCAAAAGAAAAAGTGATGGGAGGAAAACGATGGTATAAATTTATTTTACAATTTTGTCCCTCACATCATCAAAGAAAAAGAAAAAGTTAGTATTGAGCGATACTAATGTCCTTATCATCAAGGGTAATAATGTCATTTAGTAAGTTGAATGAAACTACAGCGTTAAGCCCTTCCCTCCTAGAGTATTATTTTTGTGTTTTTTTTTTAAGAATTAAAAAAAAAATTAAGGAGATGTTCAGAAAAAGACAAATTGAAAATTTACTTTCAATAAAAATACATTTTTAAAATATATTTTCAGACAGTCAAAAAAATGACTAAAGACATATTTTAAAAATATATATATATATTTGTAACTCAAGATGTCTGAACCAAATTGTGTGTACTTCCAATAATTATTAGGATCCAAAAGTTAACGATCGAATAAACCACTATCTTTGAGATCCTGAAATTAAGGATCCAATAAACCCTCCAGTAATTCTGAAGAAATTCGAACAGTGACGTTTGGAGAGCAAACTCAAAGTATTATCAATGAACCAATCCTCTAGGTTAAAAAATATATTTTCATTAATAATACATCTTTAAATATTTTCTTTTGAATAGTATCTTTTTTTAATTTTTTTCTATTTTAACATCATAATAATAAAAAAAAATTCCTTTCTATAGGCTTTTATTTCATTTTTTTAATTATTATTATGTATTTTTCTAGCTAGTCTATAATTAAAGACAATAGTTATGAGAATCGAAAGTAACTCCGGTGTAGTGTATGTTCGGTGCATAAAAAATATATTTTTTAACTGGTTACTGTTCGTATTAACCAGTGTAAATTATACAAATCACTATATTTTTTAGATAATTATTTATTGTTTTAAATTCAATGGTTAAAAATCGCACAGGACGTGCACCAGTATATAACTACACTAGGCCTACCCCTAATCACTAGCGATAATGGTAACAGGGCTTTCTTTTTTTTTTTTTTTCCATGAATGTGTTTTTCCAATTATCCACTAGTAGAAAAAGAAAGTGACGTGGTTCCCAATTATCAACTTGTTTGGTCGAAAGGGAAAAGGGAAAAGAGGGCGAAAGTGTGATTGTTTAAATTTTATGATTCTCCACAGCCCTCCCCATTAAACAAGTAATGTAAATTGAGGGTCAAAGGTGTCATTTTACAAGATTAGATGAGAGGAAACGTTTTTCTCTCTTTTGTTTGTATCCCCCTTTTGGGTTGACTGCCAATTTCATGGATCCCGCAAAATTTCTTTCTTCCCTGTTTTCCTACATTCATTTTCCTTCTAATTGATGTCCAATTGAGCATTAATGGAGCATTTAACACGCATAAAAAGCCCTAGTTTTGATCTTCAAAATGCAAAATTTCTCCGTTTTACACTTTCGAAAAGTTATGTAATATTTTTAATATATATGTATGTTTATCAATAAAAATCAAATATAGTGAGTAAATGTCAATCATTTTCTCCTGCATATTAAATGTGCATTTATGCATTAAAATAAAACAATTTTTTAAAGTATTTTTTGTATAAAAAAATCGAGATGATTTATATCAATATAACAAAACACAACACCTTTTAAAATTATCCCTCATAAACTAAAAATTCAAAGGCTAAAACTAAATTTTATTTTTTAACAAATGGTTATGATTTTTATGATTTTTTAACAAAAATTTTACTTCTCGAAACTAATAAAATGAAAAGAAAATTTATTTTATGTTTTTAAAAAAAGAAAAATATACTAACATATTTCAATTTCAAATGCATGCATATTTAATTATAATTGAGGAGTGACATAAGTACGAATTATTTGCTAGTTAACATATAAAATGAGAATATTAACTTATATATATATTTTAAATGTTCTTTATCTTTTCCCTAATATTTTTCCCTTGATTTTTCACGCATCTCATGAAACTATTATACATAAATTACTGTATTGTTTTTTTCAATTTTATTTGAATAATGAAGGTGTAGGGAAGGAAAATATGAATGATTCAAGAGGAACGAGAGAGAAAAATGAAAAATGAACGAGACACACCTCAAATGTGTACTTATCCTTTATTTTGCCCTAAAGCAAATTACTTGATGCTTGTGATTTCAAAAAGAGAATCAAAGAAAATAATAATAATAATAATAATAATAATAATAATTGTTTATTGTATATAACTAGAAGAGCGTGACAAGAAAATCCAACACAGCCCGCAACCATTTTTCAAAATAAATTTTATATCTAGAATTACTCCTTTCTCAGCAAGTTGTTTATTATTATTATTATTATTATTATTGATGGGTATGATTTTTGGCAATCCGAAAATCTTCTATCATTGGGAGTAGATTTATAATTAGGAGCAAGATTTAAAAAATTAAGGGAGAGATTTATAGAATCACCTTATATCTCTTAAAGGTGTATATCAATTAAATATTTTCCTTATCCAAATAAGAAAATCACAATAAATTTGAGAAAACTTTTAATTTGACTTCAATTATAACTCTACAAAATATTCTTATAAATAGGGGATAAAATCACCCTAACAGGTATGAAAAAAACTCTCCCTCTCTCATTTTCTATACAAGACCCTGCCACTTATGCTAATTTAAGTATCGGAGATTTTTTGACAAGCACCACACTGGTGTTCATGGCGAACATATTGTCATATTTTTGGCAGATCCAGTTATTAGAGGCCCGGATCTAGGATTACAAAAAATTTGCATCATCAGTTGGCGCCGTATGTGGGAACGAGATTTTTACTGTTTTCCATGGTACAAACTAGATCTCTCGGCGGTGTCTCTGCCACCTCCACCAAAACAAAGTCTACACACAGGCAATTCTCAAACGCCAATAGTTACAAGCGCGTTGTCTTTACCGCCGCCTCCGGAAGCTGCAGACCTGATCCGCCCTCGATCGCAATAGACGCCAACACCTCACGCCAGCCGGAGTCAGATTCGACCACCTAGGACTTTGTCAATATAGACCGCCCTACCTCTCCCGTCCACCAAGACTCTGGCCTTGATGATATCAAGAACTTGGTTAAAAGCATTTCGTCTTTGGATGAAGATAGAGGCGATGAGGAGGCGAGAATGTCGGAGATAAAGGTAATGAGCGGAGGGTGCTGCCGGAAGAGCTCTCGCGGAGCGTGATGATGCTTTCTTGCGAGTCGTCGGTGAAGGGGGCATTTGCGATATATACTTGGTTGGAACTGCTCATGTTTTTAAGGAATCTTGTGAAGAAGTTCAAGCTGCAATCAGTTATTTAAAACCACAGGTTGTTTTCTTGGAGTTGTGCCCAAGTCATGTGGCTGTACTTACTCCTTCGAATTTGAAGGTCTGTGTGTCTCTTTCATATTCATCAACTTATCTTCTGGAATGATAGAAAGTTTTTGAATGGCTTCGATCAAGTCATGCCCATAAGAATTAACTCATTTCTTGACACATTAGGGCCAAGTCATGGAATAAAGGCTTCCATATTTGTTTTCAAACTGGCTGAATCGTGTGATAAAGGTACCCTAGTGTCGGACTTTCCTAAACCTTAATTTTAGGATACTTGGATATATATATTCAATAATTGGATATGGATATGTGGGCATGTCATGAACATTTAAATATATTATTTATTGTATAATACATCTGACCTTTCCCAAATCTTGCAATGTGGGAGCCTTAGGCACTAGGTTGCCCTTTTATTAGATGATCCATTAACATGAGATATGATTATTATTAAATAATGTATTTGAAATTTGGTATAATTTAGAGAAATATATATATATATATATATTTTGTTTACTTTCCATGTAAAAGGCTAAAAATTTTTCTTCACCGTCAAAGTTCAATTACTAGTTCTTCAAATATCCTTTATGATAGAGGATCCCAATGTCTAATTTGGGTATGGGAGTTGGACGTACATCCCATACCTTTACTTTTGTCATGTTTGACGGACGCGGGTATGTTGAAGCAAATAGAAGAATCCGTGTAACATAAGCTGAATCTAGTATATCTTTACATATATATTTTTTAAAATTTCTTGAAAGCGATATAATTATTAAAGGGATGCCACCACTTACAAAGGATAGAGAATCTTAGATATCTATTTTTTGAGGGTCAAATTGTGCTTTGGCTTGTAGATCTTTCTTGTAGGGTGCACTACGTGTAAAAATTTGGATCCCCCTGAATTTTGCACATCTTAAATTTGTGAGTGGAAACCGTTTTTAAAGTTCCTGTAAGCATCTTGGAAGTTCCTTTATATGAGATCTGTGTTTCAAGCACTAGTTTTTGTCTCTTCATCATTCTTTTTGTTTACACTTTACACCTTTAAGACAACAATGGATCTTAGATAGAAACAAATTTTTGATTCGGAAGCTTTCAGTGTATAAAATACATATAACTTCATCATGTGATTGTTTGGTTCCGGGCAGAAAAGACAGTGATTTATGCAGTTGGAAGATATTCTAGATGGTGGAATATTTTGAAACTTAATTTTGATTATGAATTGCCATTCTGTAATCCGTATGTTGCATTGCCTTAGTAGATTCTTCTGACTAAGCACCTTCAGTCACCTTTTTATCCAAGTCAAATATCTTGGCTGCAGTCATGGTACTTTCCATTGGGAAAATATTTATGAAATAACTAGCACTTCAGTTCTCCACTTTTTCATGGTCCTTTCTTCTTGCACGAGCTATTCCATACATTTCTCATTTGTTTTTTTTAATAAACAATATCGATCACCCCCCTGCCGAAGGGATGCTCCTCATCTTTTTTCAATCCAAACGGTGTTATGAAAAAATTATTATGTCATGCCCACCAAATTTTCTTGTCAAATATAGATGCATTAAATTTTGACCACATTATCATATATAATGTAAAGTTATATATGCGCATTATAAAGATTCCTACAAACATTCTTAAACTACACCATCTCATTATATTTCAAATTAATTACACGACTATGCAACTTCATGCAACTATGCAAATGCCAGCATGATTTTGCATTTGCTAACATATTTAGAAGTTTGATTCAATGAAATTGTTGAGTATGAGTTATCAGTTGCTATCTATATGAGCCCAACTTGAATTTAAGCACTTGCTATAATCTTAAATTTATTAATATATTTCCCGAACATAATGATATGCATTAGTGAGCATAACTTTAAGTCGTGTTGCATTATCAAGTATGATTTATTTACATGTTCAACTATAAATTTAATCATCAAGTATGATTTATTCATATATTTTGGTATGAATTACTAAATATAATTTATTAAAATCTTCGGATATGAATTTACTTACTGATCGTGATCTATCAGATTAGATTATCAGATATCTAAAACATGAGTTAATACTGCCAAGTAAGAGCAGGTAGAATGAGAGCATGTGGAGCACAAGCATGCCGAGCATAAGCAAGTCAAGCACCGGCTGATCCAAAAACAACTGAAAACTCGATAATTCTACTAAGTATCCTAAGAACCATCACTTAGCACCAGCAAATCTAAAATCAACATATCGGTCGGTCCGAGAGAGGCTAATCAACAGAGAAGAATTGTTCGCTAGGCCAAGAGAGCCTAAGGGCCAGATCGACAGCTCGGTCGATCCGAGAAAGGCCAATCAATAGGGAAAAAGGCTTGCTAGGCCAAGAGAACCTAAGGGACAGATCGACAGCTCGGTCGGTCCGAGAGAGGCCGATCGACAGGGAAAAATGGCCCGCTAGGCCAAGAGAGCCTAAGGGGCGGATCGACAGTTTGATCGGTCCGAGAGAGGCCGACCGACAGAGAAAAACTGTCCGTTAGGCCAAGAGAGCCTAATGGATAGATCGACAGCTCGGTCGGTCCGAGAGTGGCCGACCGACACAGAAAAAAGCTTGCTAGGCCAAGAGAGTCTAAGGGGCAGATCGACAGCTCGGTTAGTCCGAGAGAGGTCGACCGAGAGAGTAAAGCTGTCCGCTAAGCCAAGAGAGCCTAAGGGACAGATCGACAGCTTAGTCGGTCCAAGAGAGGCCGATCGACAGGGAAAAATGGCCCGCTAGGCCAAGAGAGCCTAAGGGGCGGATCGACAGTTCGATCGGTCCGAGAGAGGTCGGCCGACAGAGAAAAACTATCCGCTAGGCCAAGAGAGCCTAAGGGACATATCGACAGCTCGGTCGGTCCGAGAGCGGCCGACCGACACAGAAAAAAGCTCGCTAGGCTAAGAGTGCCCACGGGACAGATTGACAACTCGGTCGATCCGATAATGACCGATCGATGAAAGAAAATGCCTACTAAGCTCGAAAAGCCTAAGAGGCCCAACTATAGTTTGGTTGGACTGAGAGTGGCCGATCGGCCAGAGACTACTAATTAGGCTTGCAAAAACTGAAAAATTAAGAGAAAGCTCAGCCAGTCCGAGAAAGGGCAACGAGCCAAAGAAATGTTTGCTAAACCAAGGAGGCCGAACTCGATCAAAAGCCTACAAGTACCAAAAGCTTTACTCAACCCATGAGACCAACTCGATTAGAATCCCAAAAAGCCAAAGGGTAACAAACCCATAATTCAAAAAATATAGTTATTTAATTCATGAGACCACTCACGAAGTCAAACAAAGTAGAACATAAAATATGCACACAGTTCATGAAAGTAGCCAAACCTTAGATTCCCCTTGTCCCTATCACGAAACTAGGGGAACCAGGGGAATCGGGGGCATCTGATGGGTATGATTTTTGCCAACCCGAAAATCTCCTATCATTGGGAGTAGATTTATAATTGGGGGCAAGATTTAAAAAATTAAGGGAGAGATTTATGGAATCACCTTATATCTCTTAAAGGTGTATATCAATTAAATATTTTCCTTATCCAAATAAGGAAATCACAACAAATTTGAGAAAACTTCTAATTTGACTTCAATTATAACTCTACAAAATATTCTTATAAATAAGAGACAAAATCACCCTAACAGGTATGAAAAAAACTCTCCCTCTCTCATTTTCTATACGAAGACCCTGCCACCTGTGCTAATTTAAGTATCGGAGATTTTTTGGCAGGCATCACATCGGTGTTCATGGCGAACAGTTTTTCATATTTTTTACGGATCGAGTTATCGAAGGTCCGGATCTAGGATTACGAAAAATCTGCATCATCAATTATTATTGTGTGTATTTTTATCTTATTTTGTATATTTTTAACTATTATTAGGAGTATTTAATTTTTTTGTGCTTAATATTAAATGTTATTTCTTACATTAGGATTTCCAAAATTTATTAATAATCCAACATGTTCTTTTTTAATTTTTATTGTCTGTTTAGAGGTTCAACTTATGTTTTTAAATTTTCTACAAGTTATTGAAATTTTTTTTTTCAAGTATTGAATTGTGCATGTAGTGCATTGAAAAATTTTTAAAAACTCTAAAAGTTATTTTTTTTTTATCTCACAACACGAGTAACGAACTTTCAAATTATCTCAAATTCTCACTTTATTTCACTTTTTGTTATTCCAAACGCCCTCTAAATATTAAATGTATTATTTGTAATAAAAATCTGAAAATGTATTGGTAATTCAACTGATATTTCGATTTTTGATCGTTTATGTTTTGTTTTTAATTTTATTTTTAAAAACTATAGTAAATATTTAACTGTTAATCGGGTATTTAATCCTCTCTCCTCTGTTTAAACATTACACGATTTTGAATTAAATGTCTTCTAACATTTTTTATATACCTTTTTTTTTAAGCTATTTAATCACCTATTTTTAATCGATGCAATAACCCGCAACAAAGTATCGGCACTCTGCTAGTGCATTATAATTCAGATAGATCACCTATAGTCAATTCGACCTGTGATTTCTGTGATTCCTTCTATTTATTTATTTATTTATTTATTTATTTATTATTATTATTATTATTATTTTTTTTTTTTAACTCAAATGTCTGAACCAACTTATCCACAATTCGACTAATTTTTAGGGGGTTAAAATTATCGACCCTATAATTCATATTTTAGTAAAGTTATCATTTTTTAATTTTTGTATTTAATTTTTAGTTTTTATTTTTAATTTTTAATTTTTAATTTTCATTTTCACAGTAAGGAAACAAAAGCTTCAAAACATGTTTAGATAATTATTAATTAGTAGTTATAATTGTTAATTAGTTAAATTCAATGAATTTAATTATTTTAATTATATTAATTATTAAAAATAATTTAATCTAATAAAAATAAAATATATTAAACATAATTTATGATAATTATTTTTAAAAACGATTTAATAAGATATATTTCATTTAATTAAATTAATTAGTTTAATTGACTTTAATTAATTTGATTTAACTAATCATATTAATTAAATTTAATCAAATAATTAATTAAATTTAACATAATTGAATGTACTCAATTAAAATTATTTTTTTATTAAAAATAATTTAATAAAATATTTTATACTAATTAACTAATTCAATTCAATTCAATTATAATTAATATAATTTAGTTAATATATTTAATATATTGAATTAATTACTAATAAAATTAATTATTAATTAAATTATATTTAATATATTTTGTACAAATAAAAATACTATATTAACATAATTTATACATCAGTTAAATATTTTTATATTAAATAAATGAGGAGGAAATAATGGCACCTACAGGAGACGATGGCCAGATATTAGTCACAAACAACAATTCGATGATATTAATGGTTGTAACAAATAGTGTAAGAAAAAAATTAAAAAATATCTTTTTTATATTTTCATAATTTTTAAAAATTTTAAAAACAGTTTTATTTTTTAAAAAATTCATAACTGAAAACAACTTTTTTATCAAACGGGCCCTAACTAATTAAAAGATTCAAAATTCTCAAATAAAAAATTAGGCTGGAAACTTCTTGAATGCGGTAGTAAATTGGACCAATATCTCTACCCCTTCCGATATCTAGGCAATATGGCACGAGACATGGCTAGAAGATATCATCTCGGTCTCTCCCAATATCAATAAGAGATGCCGAAATTTCCGCCAAGATGGCAACGACAATGAACCATAAATTCTACTGCAGACAAACAAGCCTTGAGAAACTATAGCAACCGCTAAAAATCACACGTGTCTGGTAACACCACTGCACACAGTCAAAACAGTCTCCCAATAATTTCAATACTAATCAGTCACCAAGTCCTAAAAACTTTGGAACCAACAAGTAATACACGACAAGCTATGGAAAGCTCACTGCCCAACAGCTAGCAAAGATAAGGTTCTGATGCATGCTGCCATTGTTCCGCCAAATTACCTCGAATAATCTTCAGGGCTCCGGCTCCTAATTGGGCTTTGGCTCCGGCTCCTTGACCCATAGGGAGATCTAGAGATAGACCTCTCTGTGCGTCTGGAGTCATAAGGCGACTTTGAGTAAGACCTCTCCCTGTACCTCCTACCTCTTGGAGAAATTGACCTATCACAAGCATCAAGGTCGTCAGCAACGGTGCATCCCTCTTTCCATATCATCATAAAGATTTAAAGTACAGTAAAAAAAAAAAAAAAATTAAGTCGAACTACCTTGAGTAATGCCTACGCCTAGGAGATGGGGAATAATAAGAGGGGCTACGGGAGATAGATCGTGCGTAGCGTGGCGATCGTGAATAAGGATAGGGGGACCTCCTCCTGTCAGATACCCCACCCCTGACAAAAATGGCACTCTAGTTAGAAACGCCAATCAACAAACCATACATTGTTGTGAATTAGTGACAAGGCAAATTACCTCACACGTTGTCTTGCCCTCATCTCTGCAGGCTTCTTTCTATTTTCCTCTGCAAATACAACAGTCAGCTCCCGACCAAGAAGAATTTGACCATCCATGTGATATTTGGCATCTGCAGCATCATCTGGATCCACATACTGGACAAAGCCAAAACCTCGTGGCTCCCTACAGCATAGAAATGATTAGCCACAAATGTTGTATAAATCTTGCATGGATAGTACATTGCAGCATGCAAGTACATAGACCAAAACTGTGCTCCAATGTAAACCGCAACATGACCTTGATTCCAGAGTAACAAGCCAAAATCAGATAACCAAAAATGCCCTGCTCTCACTCCATGCAATTCAAGTAAATCAATTACATGGCTGCTAACCTTTTGTTTGAGTGAAAGTTTAAATGTGAGTTGAAATTCTTCAAGACTTGAACTTCTTCACAATGTATTCAAACCCACTTCCTTCAATCTTCAAGTGTACATTAAGACCATCTTGAAGAACTCTTATTACTTCACTTGTGTCTTCAACACTTTCAATAACAACAGCCAAATACAACCAAATTCCCATAAAAGAATTGTTGATAATAAACAAAAGAAAGCCCATCACCAAACACTAGAAGAGGAAAGGTATTTTTATTTTTATTTTTTTGATTTGGGGGGAGGGGGGTGAGGGAGGTGTTTTCATTTGGATGACAACAATTAAGGCAATTTCAGTTGACACATACTCAAGAATGGCTCATAGAAACTAGATCACACTTCAGAATAAATGTCCAAAAATTGTGAGGATATGCTTACCCCGTATAATAATCTCGTGGCAAGTAAATGTCCTTAAGAGGACCAAACTCCCCAAAAGGCCCACGTAGATCTTCTGGCCTGCAAACAAAGTAAAAATAAGTAATTTAATTCTAGTTGGTAGTGAAAATCAAATCATATCCATCACTTACACATTCAAGACTAATGTTTTTTCATTTAGGAAAATAATTTATTGTACAAGGATTGGCAAAAATAAACCAAAATCATTGTTCATGCACATTACACTAGTATTTATCCACGCCAAGATCCAAAGACTTCAAACTAACCTCAGATCATATTTATTCATACAATTATAATAACTAAACACCAACATGGTAAAGATTGGTGAAGCCTCTTTCTAGAATTTGCCTCAAGTTGTCTTCCCTTAATACTTGCAAACTCCCCACTACTTTCACAGTTTTAGAACTTATCTAAATCAAATAATTTTAATCTTTTTTGGGGGAAAAAAATGCAACAGAGGTGAGGTAGTTATCATGCACAGCGTACATGCGGCATGTCTAGTCCCAACCATAGGATTATTGAGAGAAAGGAGGAACGCTAAAAGTTCATTAAATAATCAGTCCACTGATCAGACGATCAAACTACCGCTTTGAAAAATTTTAGCATGTTCGATTTTCTAAAATCAACCTTGTCCAAGCACACTGTCACTCTGTTGCCAACATTAAATCAAAAAAATGAACAAAGAACAGGATTTTTGAAAATGACTATGACAAAGAATATAATAATTGAACACTAGACAGGAGATGGGCTATGCACATATTCATGATCATTGTACTTTTTTTCCCCCGTATACTCAGCGCCCTCTAGTCTTCCCTCTTTTCAGACCATAACTTCCTGCTTGCATAAACTATCACCAATATAAACATAAGTGTTTGTGCTAATTCAATAACACTATATCATCAATAGCAACATTCTGTCTGTGTTTAGGTTAATATAATAATACTATATCATCAATAGATACATTACCCCCTTGTGCATCCCACACCAACAAAAACATTTGTCATGGTGGGTCCACAAGAAAAAACCACAAGTATTAGGATAACATCATCAATAAACCCCTACTGTAAAGTAGTGAGAGAATATATGGCTGTAGACCAGTAGTTGAGCTTTATGAATATATTTGGTGGACATGACTGATTGAATTTCCATACGTTTTACTCAATCACATTCACTATGGGGCCGTTCGGAGCTCTTAAAAACTCCAAATATTTCTACAAATCTCTACAAATCTCCAAAAATATCCAAAAAGTTCTGCACAAAACTGCAAAAACTTATGCCAGCATCCATTCGAACAGATTTCTCACTGTTCATCTCCATTAAATTGGGTTTTGTTGGCCAAACTCCAAACACCAAAAAAGTTGCCCAACCACATTTTATTGCAATTTGTGGAGCTCCAAACGGCCTCAATTCCATCCGTACACACATTTATAGATCATCATAGATACTACATATAAATTCCTCATTTCTACAACACTTCTTGATTCCACATGTTTGTCATGCATATTCTTTTCTATCTATTTTTTCAAATTGCCACAAAATTGTAAAATTCATGATTTAGTTCAATTGCCAGCTATGACAAATGGGGCTTTATTTTATCCCAAATTGAATCTCTATTTGCAACCATGATGCCAAGTGAAAAGTCCACTCAATTTGAAGGCTTCAGTTAATGGAATGTGAAGACTGTTTACTTGAAATAAAATTAATATAAAGGACCATATTTTCAAGCACTCCCAACAGAAATGCGGATCGCATGGCATCTAACTTGGAATTCAATATATTTGATTTCTTTCTAATTACCTTCCAATAGTCAATCACTCCCTACAAGCCATGAGGCATGTAAATCTATAATTTGTAACACACTTACAAGCCAAAAAACAAGACCCAAGAAATATGTTTCAATTGCTACAAGCAAACCCAGAAAAACTCAACTGCTATAACAAATTGATCCAGTGCCAAGAATCCAACAATAAAAGAAACTTTGTGGAATATTTACATAAGAAAGGTAATAATACAACTAACCTCCTAAAAATACAAACTTCGAAGGACGAATCATCAAAAAGTACATCTCAAAAGCGATAGTTAAAAATTTAAATTACCAACAATAATAAACAAGGTCTCAGTAAATGTTATCAAGAACAGACCTGCAATCATGTCGCAGGTTGCGGACTAAAAGACTGGTGGGAAGATCTCTACCACGTCCCCCATAGCGACCCCTTGGACTTGGGCTTCGTCGCCTTCTGCTGTATCCCCCTCTTGGTGGTGATGGACTGTAACTATAATGTCTTCCCCTCATTTTCAATCAGGATTCCAGACTATTCCTAAATTACAGAAGACCCAAGAAAACAGAAACTAAATAAAGTATAATTCCAAAGCTCTTAAGACAATCAATTCACCCAAGGCATGCACAACTCGGAAGGCCAACTGGCTGCCCTTCATCCTTCACAGAAAAGACTAATAATTTTCAAGGTTTATTTCTTTTTTTTCCCTTCTTTTATTTCATCTAGGTTTTCACCCAACAAAAAGAAACCCGTGCGCACGCGCGCGCACACACACATAAATTAACGATGATCTAGCCTTAGTACTTCAGAGGTAACGATCAAACAAATTCAATTTGATTGTGATTGACAGACAAATCAAAAAGATTCAGTACAAGAACATTGAGGGCCGCATAATCAACACAATAACCCCCCCCCCCAAAAAAGGGGAAATTCGTCAATCCCTCCTCGATTTATACTCTTAACGATCAAAAAGTAAGTTGAGTCGAATTAAGCTACAATCTCATCAGATTGAACGATCGCCCTACGTACAGAGAGATCTGATCTGAAAAATTACCTGGAAGCGCCTCCGATGTGCTGTTCTCGATTGAACGTCTCTGTCTGTCTCCCTCTCTCTATCTCTCTCTCTTTCTCAAATTGAAGGGCGATCTCATCCGACTCCCATTCTTTTTCTTGCAATATGCTGGTTCGTGAAGTTTCTGGAGAGGCTTTATTTCCTACATGCGGTCACACGGTAACACGAGAAACTCTTCTAAATATGACGGTCGATGACTTGATTTTAGTGGTAGCGAATCTTGTGGCTTTTGACGGCTACTGATAATTCGGGTCTCCGTGCCTGGGGACCCTTGTGGTTTGGAATTAAATTATTTAGGATGTGTTTGGAATGATAATAAGTGAGATGAATTATCAGTTTGTAATTTGTATATTAAGATAAAAAGTAAATAATTTTTAAAAATTTTTAATAAGTCAAACGGAGGCTTAGTAATATTTGGAATTTTGAAAAAAATTAAAAAAAATTAATATTAAAGTAACATAAAAACAACAATAAGTGGAGTATTAGTTACTTACATTTTTCTTAGTTAAAATTTCATAAAATTTCAAAATAAAGCATCTATTTTTTAATCACACTCAATTTATATTTTTTGAAAAAAAAAACTTTTAAAAATTTTTTTAACTTATAATACGTTTGAAATGATAAAAAATGAAATAAAATAAAATAAATAATAAATAATTTTTAAAATTTTTTAATATTTTTCATTATTTTTTTTTTATTTTTTTACCATACTAAACGAAGCCTTTGTAACTGGGAGAACGGTGACTAACTACGATATGAATGCTAAACAATTAAAAGAAGAGCAAATTACACTGCCCTATCCTGGACTTTAGCATAATTGCAAAGACGGCTTTCAATCGTTCTAAATTTACAACAACCTTCATTTTTAACAAATGTTGTGAACAAGAACCCATTTCCTTATGTTCACCTTTAGCGACATTAAAAAGAAGATATTAAAAATATACGTACACAAAATATAATTTTATATTTTACATGATTTAATCAAAATTACAAGTACTTCCCTTAATCATTTAAAAATTATAAAAACATCCCAACCATTTGAAAATTACATGGAGCTTTCTCACTTTAATATATTATTTTCTTTTATATTTCTACCAACACTGTTTTTTGGTAAGAATTTATACACAATATTTGTAGTATGAGCTTTCAAATTCATCATTAATTATTACACACTTTATTCAAAATAATCATTGTTAAATCTTAAAATCATTCTAATAATTTTATTTAAATTTGATTAATATATCCTTAAATATTCAGATTTGAATCATTAATTCCATCAAAAGTTAACTGAGCAAATTAATTTCACCAAATTTATAGAAAAATAAGAGGGTTCATATTGTTATTAACTACTAAATGAAATAAAATAATAAGTGAAAAAAGAAATTAAATGAATTTAAGAAACTAACACCAAAACCAATCTCTTCTCCATAAATTTGGTAAAAAAATAAAATAAAATTGCTTGCTTAAATGATGAAGACATTGATATCATAATTGTATCATACTAGAACCGAACCCTTTTATTTAACAATTTTTTCAATAATCAAATTAGATGTTAAAATAAAATCTTTAGCTATTACTAAGGAAATAACCATGTCAATGTAATTTGATATAATAAAATGTTCAAATTTGAATATTTTATGATTTATTGTACATATGATTGTTGATTGACTTTGTAATTAAATAACTATAAGGTAATTTTCATTAATTAAGTGTAATTGTTATTAAATAAAGTTTGAAATAATTTGGGATGGATATGAAATGATAGAAGATAAAACACTTTTCTAGCGATAGAAAATGATTTTCACGAATTAATCAGTTTTTTGGTAATTTTTATTTTTTTTAAATGGATAGCTTTTACTTAAAATGAATGTAAATTTTTTTAATTTTTTTAATAAATGTGATTAGCACGATTAAAAATTAAAACTTCTAAAAAATTTTGAATTTTAGTAAAAAAAATTATATAAAATAAAAAATTAATTACCAAAAAAAATTAAAACTCAGCTTTTCCATATCCAAATCAAGTCATATGTACACTGGGGAATAACCACGACTGTACCTAACATATTGACCAAAACCTATTTAGGGGGCCATTTGGCTCACTAAAAAAAATACTGAAAAATTCTAAAAGTAGTTTATTTTTTATCTCATTATATGAATTACGAACCTACAAATTATTTCAAATTATTTTACTTTATCTTATTTTTTATCACTTTAAACGCTCCTTAATTGAGCAAAACCTATTTAATTTTGCGAGAGCAAAATAATAATAATAATAATAATAATAAAAAAAAGAAGCACAAATTAACACCAAAATAATATTCAAGGCTGGCAACTAGACAAGTCAATGAAGTAGTAGGTAAATGATTCTCAACTCCAAATTAAAATGATATTAAAATCGTAACTATATAGATAAGTTAACGAAATAGTAGGTAAATGATTCTTAATTTCATAAAAAAAAAACATTACGAGAACGATATAATAAAATATTTTTAGCGAGTTATTTTTCTTTTTAATGATGAATTTTTTAAATATCACATCATTCTAATAATTTTTTTTTTTTCGAATGACACCTATACTCTAAAGAAGAGTGAGATCCTCTTCTATTGCTTTCCATGCTGGGTGATTAATTGTATGTGTTGTATGTGTGTGTATATATGTACACAAAAGCACGTACAAGTGATCATCAAGCGAAGTCTTGAGGTTGGTGATCAGAGTAATTCTCCACTTAATTTGCTCTCGATGGCTCAAGCATTGATGAGTTTCGTGCCAAAAAGCTTGCTCCTTGGGAACCTTTTGAAGAGAGGAAGTATTTTTATGTAAGTACTTTACATATTATCTTCCATTAATTGGTAATTCTTCTCATAACCTCTGGCTGTTCATCACTGACTGTAAAACTTGTCACATGCTCCTTTTTCCCCCCTCATTAGTGGATGTTTCTATTAACTTCTAGCTGGGTTTGCTGCTTTTTATTTTCTTTTCTTTATTTTTTTAAAGGGTACGATTCCAGCTTGTTTATTTATACGTCATATATATATATATATATATATGTACGTATATATTAGCCATTGCTAAGATCCATTTGTTGACTTGTTGGCTGGTTCTTGCAAACCAAAACCACCTCACAGTTGCAGATCTGCAAAAATAGTTTTGCATAAGAGTTGTAATCAGGTTCAGGATTAATATATAGCTTCTCTTGGGGATGTTGTGTTGGAATTATCCAATAATTCTTGTGGGCTACAATCAATTGCAATTTTTTGTTTTAATAAAAACGTACTAATTCATGATCCACATGAAGGTGTATTAAGTAAGCCCACGTATTAATTTAGTGATCCTCTTGTTGGGCTTGGATATATGTAACATTGATTGGTGTGGGTAATAGTGTAAGCCTTAACCCATAGGCCCTTGATGGGAAGGCACTAGGGTTAACATATTTTGGCTAGGTCCCCTCTGCATTCATTTGAAATCATGTTTACAACAAGTAAGTTTTAAATATTTTCGGTGTTCTAATTTCATATGATTGCGATCTCGAGTTCATATTTACATTTGATATCCGAGCGACGATTATATGATTTAGGACCCAATTGTTTGTTATTATACAAGATTATATGGTTTGGGATTGAATTTCGTTTATTATTTTAATTTTCGAATATGTGATTTCCAATCAATTTTTTTTTTTAATCCAATCCTTACAGATGGATATATATATATATATGTATGTATGTATATATATATATGTATATATATGTATATATCTTTGAGCCGTGAAAGAGATAAAGCCCAGCCTGAGTTCATTTTGACCGACCCTAAAAAGTGTTTCGGGTTCTACCTCTCAAGTGTAAGAGGGCAGTCGTAATTTTAAAACTCGGTGAGTCCGAGGTCGAATTCACAGGGAGGGTTTTATTAAAAGCTCTAGACTTGTTCTCTTAGTTAGTAGGTGAACCTAAATTAATTTAAACTAATTTTTCAACAACTCAAACTTTTGTTTTAGGTTCTAACTGAATTAAATATTAATTAAAGAAATTCAATTTAATTTTAAAGTGCAACAAAGCATTACTCTAAATTCTAAAGCGAATAAATCAACTCATAAATTAAATTAAATAACAAGCACAATACTAAAAAGGTTCTTGATCCAACTTTCAAGTCCGGGTAGTTCACTACTTTACCTTGGAATGTTTTTATTCAAATCAAGATTAGGGTTTAATTCGAAAAGTGTTAAGAATATTTTAATCAAAGGTCAGTACCAGTGATCTCAAGGGGATATGGTTAAAGACCTTTGTTTCCGAAAGTTTTTCAAACAAACGAAACTAGAAATGAATTCGAAACCTATTTTTAACCTTATTCGAAAGTATGTAAACGGTTATATTCGAAAACCCATATCAGTGACTTCAAACGAGTGTGGTTAAAGATTTTCGGTTTCGAATGTTTTCGAAATAAGTTGAAAATAGATTTTAACATAGTAGATCCTTACGCATGAGCTCTCACAACCCATGCGAAGGGTCTACTAACACCCCAAGGTTTTTCGTGAACTACCCATTCTTGATTCGTTGAATCAAGAACTAGGGTTTTACGCAACACTACTTTAAACATCATAAAAATGATAAAAGAACATTCCATCATGCGAAAAAGGAATCGAAACAAGCAAAACATTATATTACGAAGTAAAGCAAAATAAATCGAAGTAAATCGAAGTGCAACTTACAATGTAACTCGGATGTAAAAGAAAAGATGAACAAGTAATGCGAAGACAATGATGAAAACTTTAAAAACCTCCATAAATCCACACGTGTAAGCGTACAAATCACTCTAAAATTAATCAAAACCTAATCTAACTCTCAATCTAAAGTGTAGTAATCAAAAAGAGGCGTCCCCTTTCATGGCCGTGCATGGGTCCTTATAAAGATGTAAGGAAACCCTAGAAGAGGAGCTTTCACACGGCTGTTGTAAATCACGGGTGGTCCCGACCTTCTGGAGAGGGGGTCGGGACCGTCTGAAGTTTTGTACTTTCTGTGGTCCCGACCGTCTAGGTGACAGTGGGGACCGTCTAGTATCTCCTTCATTGTTTTCTTTCCTTCTCTTGGTTGGGTCTTTGGGCTAGTCTTTTCCATCGAAGATGAGGTTCGAACCATGACTTTTTCTTTGTCTTCTTGGCCCTTTCCATAGCTATAAACTTCAACATCCTTGCCCTTTTTCCTACAAATAAAACAATAAAAGTATAAGTAACACAATAACACTAAAACTTCAACTTTACTTATTTTAATACATGAATAAGTGTTGAGTTAGGAAGTTTGTAATTACACTTTTCAAGTGTAATCACACCCCCCAACTTGAACATTGCTAGTCCCTTAGCAATGCTCTTTATTAAAATGAAATGCATGATGTTCTTTATTAAAATGCGATGCAACTATTATCATATTTCTCTTTTCGTTGGAAACACGGCTACACTTAGCTACGTGTAGCAAGCCCTTTAAACCCCTAGGTTCCCTCTAATGGACGAGTAAGGTCTCGTGAGAGTTTGCAGTGAATCTACCCACAAAATTCTATGGCATGGTCTCAAAGTGTCAAAAAGTGATCAAGATAAAAAAAAAATGAATTAAGTTCAAGCTCAACAAGTTACAAAATCCAAATATCATGTGTAATTTCCAAGTGTTAAGCATAAATGCATGGACTATCAAAGTAGAAGAAGCATGTGTGCAAAATTGTTTCATTTATTCAACAAGGTCCCAAAAGCATAACTGGAACTAAGTTTTGACTTCAAAAGCTCACAGGATTCCACTCATCGAAAGAAATTCACTCATTCAAGGGTTCACACATTCCTAATAGCATATAATGCTATTCTAGTTGCACATAACCCCACAAACATGTGAGTGAACTGAATTAAAGTTTAAAGTGGACAGCTCATGATAATGTTCCAATGCATATGCAAGAGATCACACCACACAACCTAAACAAGACCAGTACATGCACAATACAAGAGTTGCTTGCTTAGAATCCACTAGGTCTTTGTTTTGGTTGTAACTTGGCCAAGGGTAATGGTGAACAATGGAAGATATGGAAATCAAGGCACATGTCTTGGGATAAAGATATTCAAGTGCACATAAGTCCCAAACTACCCATTTCCTTTCCAACCCCAAGAAGAGCTACAACAAGAACCTTATTCACTAACTTACAAATTACTCATGGGACATTCTCAATAATTATAATACAATGCACAAGTCCCAAAATTACATAAGCAAAAATGAATGACATACTTTTTTTTCTTTTCTTTTTTTTTTTCTCTTTTTTTTCTTTTTTCTTTTTTTTTTTTTCATTTTTTTCTTTTTTTTTTTTGAAATAATGAAATAAACATAAGCTAAATTCTCCACCTAATATTCCCTCTCAATATGCTCTTAAAAGTTTCCATTCCCAATCCCCACTCACATCACTGACATTGAGGCACTTTTTACAACCCAAAACATGTAAGGGTAAGGGTTAAAAGTGTGTGAATAAGGTTATGGGATAATATATGAGATGGGAACCAAAGAAAAAAAAAGATATATTTATCACACACTTTATTAAAAAGGCTTCAAGTTGGTTCCTAGGGCAATTTCATATCATGAAAGGATAAAAAGGCCCAACAATAGCAAAAATGGCCTAGCATCATGTTCAGAGCTTGCAACAACTCATAATGTGCCAAGTGAAACTCATGTAAGTGTGTGTAATGTAATTGGTGCATGGAAATTCATAGTGAAGAGTAACAGAGCTATGATCATATGCAACCCCTCAAAAAAAGAATAAAACGCTCAAAAGCTCACCATAGGGGTGTAAATCTCCACCTAGTCCAAGAATGCTCATTTAACCAATATTAAACAAATCTAATCCTAAGCACATAATTCTTTTCTATGATAGTCAAAAATTTGCAAAATGTCATAACACACTCAACTTGAATTAAGTTTCCTATTAATGCTTGAACAAGATGCACTTATCACTTTCTCACTCAACTCCACAATCAACCAAACCATAAAAGGGGTAACATGTAGGTATAAATGTGCTAAGTCATGTATTTAAGCTAAAAAATGCTCAAATTTTGAAAATTTTGACAATTTTAGCACAAAGTATCATCATGCGAACTCTACCCCCCAACCTAGATTAAACATTGTCCTCAATGTGAAAACTATAATGCATAAGTGGGTCTGTAGTGTGCAAAGTGAGCATGATGATGAGCATGAAATAATAGTCACAAAAGGCACAAATAAGAACATAGCACAAATTAAACCAAGCATGCACCCATATTCATGCCCCTTAAGGCATCACCCAAAACACCCCCCAACCTAGATTCTACAGCACTCCCAACAACAGCAATTATGTATAATGAAGTACCAAAATTGAAAGTGCAAGATTAAATAAGAAGGAGATGAAGGGTATTATCTTAAGAGCTTCCTTATTTGAAGAAAACAAAATAAACTATTCAAAAGAAAAGGTCAAATATAAAATGAAATGAAAATAAGATAAGAAAAAAGTTAGTACAAAAGAAGAAATAAAAATAAAAGAAAAGAAAATAAAGGAAGAGAATCAAATTAAAAAGAACTATGAAAATAAAAAAATGAAAAAGCTAATCTACTATGTACAAATAAAATGAAAACAAAAGTGTTATCCAACACCCTCTTTATCCCATGCATCCACAAATGGTTTACGAAATAAAATGTTCTCTGCGGGCCCACGAAGCACTGAATATGGATGCTTTCTAGGTGTAAAACACACCGGAGAATGAAAGGCCAAGTGAGGTTTTTGAAACCTCGGATGTGGCCAAAGTGTAAGTGCAGGAGTGGACATGGTTGGCTCAATTAGTCTCTTGATACCCAAGAAATCTACGGATGTGGAAAAAGTGGGTTCAATAAGTCTTTCAATGCCCAAGAAATCTATAGGTGTGAAAATGGTGGGCTCTAATGATCTCTTGACACATATTTGGTAATGTAATTTTATTTACAGTAATTAATTTTACTTTAGTAAAATATTTAATTTCATTAATTTTTTTATAAAATTAATTAAATTTAATAAAATATAGAGTACAGTACAAAAACCACCCCTATGGTTTACTCTCAGTGTCACTTTAGTCTCACGTGTTTTAATTGTAACAATCAAAACCCTATATTTTTTGTCAAGTAATAATTCAGTCATTTCATTAGATGGCCATTACAACAACCGCTAAACTAATAGTAAAAAGGTAATTTTCTTTACAGTTTACCCTTAATGTTACTTTAATCCCTCATTTTTCAATTGTAACAGTCAAATCTCTACACTTTCGGTGTATATTTAAAATTTATTTTATTAAATTATTTTTAATAAATAATATAATCTGAAATATATTTTTCTAAATTATATAACATATTTTAATTTGAAATATATTTTATTAAATTCTTTTTAATAAATTGTATAGTTAAGATTATATTTAATATATTTTCTTTTTATCGAATTAAATTATTTTTAATAAATAATATAATTAAATTAATATTTAGTTTACTTTAATTAATATGAAATATATTTTATTAAATTCAATTATTTTTTTTAAAGTTAATAAAATTAAATTTTAATTTTAATTTTTAAAAAAAAAATAGATAGCTTTTACTTAATTGAATGTAATTTTTTTAAGTTTTTTTATAAATTCGATAAGCATGACTAAACATTACAATTTTTAAAAAATTAAATTTTAGTAAAAAAATCAAATAAAATAAAAAAGTTATCAAAAAAACCAATCTAAAGGCGTATTTGGAATGACAAAAGTGAGATAATTTGAAATAATTTATAAGTTCATAATTTATGCAATGAGATGAAAAGTTAATAATTTTAAAAAATTTTTTAAATTTTTTTAAATTTTTTAACCTTTTTAATATACCAAACACACTATATAAGTTTTTCGTACCCAAACCAAACCATGTGCATGCTGGAGAGTGGCCACGGCTGTGCCTAGCGCATTGATCAAACCCTATTTAATTCTTCGAGATTAAAAAAATAATAATAATAAATAAAGAAGTACAAATTCCAAAATAATATTTAAACTTCAAAGCTCGCAACTAGATAAGTTGATGAAATAGTATTATGTAAATGATTCTCAACTCCAAATAATAGTTGGCAACCGGGGCCCCCCGGGGGTGTTTGGTTTGTAGTTTGAAAAAATTTTAAAAAATAAAATTAGTGTAAAAATACTGTGTTAAAATTTGATGAAAAAAAATTGAATGAGAGTTTTTTTTTTTGGAATTTTTTTAAATTTATTTGAAAAAATTTAGGTTCCATTTGGGATAATAAAAAATTCTAAAAAATGGTAAAAAAATTCTGAAAAACTCTGAAAGTTATGCACTTCTCATCTCACTACATAAATTAAAAACTCATAATTTATCTTATTTTGTTTCATATTATTTTATTTTTTGTCACTCCAAACATACTCTTAATAGTTTCAAACATAGCCCATATAGATAAATTAACGAAATATTAAGTAAATCACATTGTTTTAAAAATCGAACCGAACTGGCTGGTTGAACCGGGAACCGGTTCAAGAAACAGTCCGATTAACCAATAAGACTTGGTAGGAACTCGAACCGGTCGAAAACCGGTGACCCACCAGTTCAACTGGTGAACCGGGCTGTTTTTTAATTTTTTTTAAATGGTAAAACTAATACACACCAGCTTAGAATCGAACATGGGTCTATTTTGTGGTAAAGTACTTTTATTCTACTGAACCACTAATGCTTGTTATTTCTTATTTTTGCTTGGTTATACTTATATAATATATTAGTTGTAAGTGATTTTATTTTACAACACATTTTATTGACATTTTTTATCAGTAAAACGAAACGAAATAGAAGAATATGTGAAAAATATAAGTTTTTAAAATTATTATATTATTTTAACATATTTTTATATTTTATTTATATATTTAAATATATTTATGACGTCACGGTTCAACTCCGGTTCAATTCCGGTTGAACCACTAACCCGTACCTGGTCACTTTTTCGGTTTGATGAACAGTCTGATTTTTAAAACATTGGTAAATCAGGAGCAACACTACAGCTATCTTAGTAGGGTCAATTGACTTCGTCAACCAGTCAAAAACCTCCAAAAAAATTTTTTTTATATTTAAAATATTTGGTAACTTCGAACCCATTAAATTTTTCAGCAAATTGTATCCAAGTCATACTTTGTAATCTTTTAAAACTATTAGTCACACCCAAAAAAAAGTATTGCTTTTAAGTCACATTAATGTGGAAAGTTTTGTATTTAAGTCACACTTTTGAGTGGGTCCCACGAGTTTGTTTTAAATATAGTTTTTAATATACCGATAATATCCTTTATTTCTATAACAAAGTTACACAAGTTATTTCCAGGAATTTCGGGAATCACGTGAAGATATGTTTACCAAGAATCACGCTTCTTCCGTTTTTTTTTTCTTTCCTTGTTTTCAGTTTCATTATTTACAGTTTTAGTCGTGAAGATATTAAGAAGATAGAACTTATTTGGCCTATCTTCTTCATGGATTGATTTTGCCGATTGGTGTTTTAAGCTATTTTCAAAACAGTACTGGTACTATTTCAAAAAATATGATGATGTTGGCTCGTATGGTTGGTTTATGTTATGTATCGATTGATATTTTTTAAGCAGTATGAAAACAGTACCGGTCCAAAACAGTACCGGTACTGTTTTATCGGTACTGTTTTCAACACAGTACCGGTACTGTTTTCAAAACAGTACCATGAATTATAAGCGGATGACGAGTTTTAAGGGCAAGAGAAATCTATTGGGCCGATCAACGTTTTGAGCTATCTTCAAAACAGTACCGGTACTGTTTCAAAAAATATGATGATGTTGGCTCGTATGGTTGGTTTGTGTTATATATCAATTGATGTTTTTTACGTAATATGAAAACAGTACCGGTCCAAAACAGTACCGGTACTGTTTTATCGATACTGTTTTCAACACAGTACCGATACTGTTTTATCGGTACTGTTTTCAAAACAGCACCATGAATTATAAGCGGATGACGAGTTTTAAGGGTAAGAGAAATCCAAAGGGCCGATTGGCTTTTTGAGCTATCTTCAAAATAGTACCGGTACTGTTTCAAAAAATATGATGATATTGGCTCGTATCGTTGGTTTTTGTTATGTATCGATTGATATTTTTTAGCCAATATGAAAACAGTACCGGTCCAAAACAGTACCGGTACTGTTTTATCGGTACTGTTTTCAAAACAGTACCGGTATTGTTTTCAAAATAGCACCATGAATTATAAGCAAATGACGAGTTTTAAGGGCAAGAGAAATCCATGGGGTCGATTGGCGTTTTGAGCTATCTTCAAAACAGTACCGGTACTGTTTCAAAAAATATGATGATGTTGGCTCGTATCGTTGGTTTGTATGATGTATCAATTGATGTTTTTTAGGCAGTATGAAAACAGTACCGATTCAAAAGAGTACCGGTACTGTTTTCAAAACAGTACCGGTACTGTTTTTAAAATAGCACCATGAATTATAAGCAGATGATAAGTTTTGGGCGAGAGAAATCCATGGAGTTGATTAGTATTTTGAGATATCTTCAAAACAGTACCGATACTGTTTCAAAATAAAAAAAAAATAAATATACTTAGGAATGATGATCGATTTAGGTTTTTCTCAAATAGTTTTGATTTTGTTTCCAAAAATCGGTTTTACTTGCTTTGTGAAGAAGATGGAAAGTCGCGGAATTAGGTTTTTCCAAACAGTTTTGATTTTGTTTTCAAAAATCAGTTTTGCTTGCTTTGTAAAGAAGATGGAAAGTCGCGGAATTAAGTTTTTCCCAAACAGTTTTGATTTTGTTTCCAAAAATCGGTTTTGCTTGCTTTGTAAAGAAGATGGAAAGTCACGGAAGTTATGAGTGAAGTGTACACTATTTTCGGATAAAACTGGTAGTTTTGAAATGTGGTGAAAAACGCGTGATGTCCTTTTTTGTCTTTTTGTTGCAAGTGTGACTTATTTACAAACAAGTTTTTTGGGTATGACTTAAATCCTTATAAGTCCATAAATAGTGACCGGTCTCCAAAAACCCCTAAATTTTTTGAGCCCATCAAAATAATTTATTAAGATGTTCATTTTATATATTATTTTATAATTATTATTTAAATTTTTATATAATCCATCATCTAAAATTCTTGAAACCGCTACGAAGATCAAAGACTTTTTACAAAAAAAAATTTGTCAAAAAATATTACCAAAATAATATAATAAAATACCTTTTTAATGAATTATTTTTTTAAATGATAAATTTTTAAATGTTACATCATTTTGATACTTTTTTTATATAATTTTCTGACAATCGTAACACCATTTTGACTGATACATAGGTGGCGTTTGGCCCAGAAAAAAAGAAAAAAATTAAATAAACTTTTATCAGTAATCTTCTATACTCTCCATCAAACACAAGATTAACTTTTAACAATTTTCATTAATTTTTATTAATTTTTTTTTTATTTTTTTTAATTTTTACTTATTTTTTCAACTTTTACCGATTTTCTTCAACTTTTTCTAATATACTCTAAGTTTTATAATCTTTTTTCAAACACTTAACTAACTATTAAAGTGTTACGTATCAGTCCCATGTATAAAGTTGCATATATTTTTTTTCCGGGCCCAAACGGTACCTACTCTAAATATATATATATATATATATAGTCCGTACAAGTGACATCAAGTGAAGTACTCTTGAGTTTGGTGATCAGAGTAATTCTCCATTTGCTCGATGGCTCAAGCATTGGGTTTCATGCCAAAAAGCTTGCTGCGTGGACCCACCTTCAACCCTTTGACGAGAGGAAGTATTTTTATGTAAGTTTATCATCTTCCATATTGGTTTTTCATCATAACCTCTGGCTGTTCATCACCGACTGTAAAACTTGGTTTGCTGCCCCCCTCCTTTTTTGGGGGTACAATTCTAGCTTGTTTATTTATAAAGTTTGTATATATATATATATATATATAGCGTACTTCATGAAATCAAAATCAATTAACCATTGCTAAGATCCATGTATAGGTTGACTTGTACATGGGTTGACTTGACTTGTTGGCTACTAGCCCTTGAAAGCCAAAATCACCTCACAGTTGCAGATCTGCACAAATAGTTTTGCATAAGAGTTGTTATCAAGATTAATATATAGCTTCTCTTGGAGATATTACAAGTATAGTATTGATGTCATATTGCTGATATTTGATTTTTTGAATGTCATGCAATTTTTTTTTTTTTTTTGGGGTTAATTTCTTCTCTCCTGTCCCACTTTATTATATGTATATATGAAAAGCATGAATTGAAAAAATAAATAAATAAAAACAAGAAGAGAGAAAAAAAATTATGGAGGCCTAAATAAAGGAAGGAAAAGGAAAATATAAAAGTATAATAAACTAATTAGTTCCTTTATTAATTTTATTTGACTGAGTTTGAAAAAATAAGAAAAGATAGTAGTGCTTGACCCCAAAAAATATATATATATATTTTCCTAATTATTCATATGAGAAATGAATATACCCCGACTTGATTTTTGGAGGGCGAGGCTGAAAGATTATGGATAAATAAGAGTTTTTCAAAATTTGGGGTTGACTTCTCCAGCAGATGCCCCTAGATCATATCGTTAAATATGCATAGATAATTGCTTACTTATACAAGTATATGATCCCAAAAATAGTGTTTAGATATTGAAATAAGATTGCAGGCATATATTGCCTTTTCAAATTCTTAGCGTGGATTTGGTTGCACCAAAAATATGGAATTTTTCGGAAGTTTTTGAAATTTTTAGTAATGTAAATTTTTGGTGGGTTTAGTTAAAATTTGAAATTTTTAGGAACTTTTAATAATTTTTGATTATTTGGTAAAAAAAATTATAGAAATTTTTAACAATTTTTGGTTGTTTAGTAAAAAGTTGGAGAAAATTTTTGACAAATTTTGGTAGTGTTGCCAAACACCAAAATAGGCAAATTTTGGTTTTTTTTCTTTTTTTTTTTTTTTGGCCCCAACCAAACATATCGTCAATTATAACAAAAAATCTAGTGCATTGAGTCATTGTATATATATATATATATAGGGCCTGTTTAGAAGTAAAATTTTTGGGAACTTATGGTAATTTTTTGATAAAAGTTGTTTGGTGTAACTTTTTATGTATTTGATAAAAAATTTTATGTTTTTAACAATTTTTAAAAATTTTTAATAACTTTTAATTGTTTGATACGTGAAATTAGATCAAATTTCAAAAACTTTTGATTGTTCAACAAAAAAGTTAGATAAATTTTCATAAAGTTTTAACAAATTTTGAGAAGTCATCAAATGCCGAGAAAAAGCAGAAGTTACTAATTTTTTTTTTTTTTTTTTTCCTTTGAGCTCCAAATCAGCCCATAGTATTAATAAACTACATTGATGCTAGGCCCCGTTTGAAACTCTAAGTTTTACTGAAAAAATATAAAAATTTTTAAAAGTTATTTACATTTTTAAATTATGAAACTACAACTTTTATCAAATTTTATTAATTTTTTATCATTCCAAATGCCCCTATTTGTGACTGCAGATTGGCTGCAAATAGAAGGCCGAGGATCAATCCAGGAGATCCTCCACAGACCAACAAGGACCCGCCAAAGAATGCAAAGACAAAGGAAGGCAGAGTGGTTCCCACTTCTCACCACACTGAAGAAGATAGCAGGAAAAATAAACTGCAATGAGGGCACTGTGGAGAAGACTACTTGAACCTATAAATAACTAATCAAAGCTAAGGAGTTTATTGCGAAGTTTAGTGTATCTTGTGAAAAAAGAGCGAGAAGGAAGAGAGTGTGTGAGTGGGAAATGAAAACTAATCCTTTTTTTTTTCTTTGTATTTTCTTTCTAATCCAAGTAAAAAGTTGAAAAAAAAAATAATTACCTTGCATGGTAAATTTTATTTTGTCGCTTGAATTTTCACACGAATTTCATTATGAGATCTGATTATTTATTTGTTTTTTTAATAATAAAGAATATGAACTTTTAATTTGTTATGATCTATCATTCCAGCAGTTAAATATCCAAACGTCAATTGTTTTGAAGGTTAAATTTTGAATTAATTTGACAAGATAAAATTTCATTTAACTAACGAAAGAATGAGATTATAAAAAAATTAAATCTTATTTTCTATTTCTCTCCCCCCCTCCTCTCTCTCTCTCTCTCTCTCTTTCATTTGCATAACGAGTTCTAAATAAAATTAAACTAGCAGTTTGTAATTTGCAATGCTTTCTTGGATTAATTTATGATATTTGTTGTAGTGGTTGTGAAAAAATTGTGTACACAATCTTTGATCACACAACGTACAAAACAAAGTATAGAAAAGAGAAAACAATAGACAGCAAGATTTACGTGGTTCGACTGTAAAGTCTACGTCCACGAGAAAGATACAGGAGAAATTTCACTATCATGAAAGAAAGAAGTTACAACACAGGCCGGCCTTTCTTAATCAAAGAAAAAACCCTCAGATTAACCCTAATCATGAAAAATGAATATTTAAATAGGTCTATATCGTAAGGGGTTACGCCCCCCGCATCGGCCCATGCCCTCCGCGACCACCATATACCTCCAAAAACATATCCACGCGAGTCGCACTGCGAGACTTTCAGGTCGGGCTATAATTCCAATCCCAAAAATAATAAAACACAAACCACAACAACAGTGGTGCTATGATATAATTTAGCAGCGTGCTTCTATATGCACTTACTTTCTCGAGTGATCAGAGAACATTCCCCTGTGACTGTAATAGAAGTTGGACCATTTATAGAGTAATCAAATTTGCAAGAGATAATGCTATGTGCTTCCTTCTTCTTCTTCTTTTTTTTTTTTTTTTTTTTTTAATTACTTGATCTGATTGCTCGACCACGCAGTTACTTTACCAAGGTTCCACAACAAAAGCAAATGGTAATCGAATTGACGAAGCATAAGAACTTTTTGATGTACTGGAAACCATAAAAGAAGAGAACAAACTCCAGGTGGAAAGCCAAAAGATTTATTCCCAAAAACATTCCATGAAACGCGTCTCAAAGTTAGAGGTAGTTAATAAAGTGCAATATACTGATGAAACTTTAACATATTAGAGAATTTGCATTGCCTGGGTCGAGTCCCACACCAAACGTAACAGAGTTTTGTTGAAATATTAGTTATTATCATTTTTTGAATCTCGAGTTTCCTTGTATTTTTTTGTCAATTCCTTTGTCTAAGTTTTGTCAGTTTCTCTATCAAGGATATTCAACTGAGCAGTAACACGCTAGTGTAATGCTGTCATAACAATCAGTGCCGTAATATAACGTTACGGTACAATTAGTGCTCCCCTCCTGTAAAATAAACCAATGTGATATGAGAATTTTTAGAAATTTAACACTGCTACCACAACTCCCTCATAGCCTATTAGGATTACAAATAGAATAAAATTAAGGACATTTTTTTATTTTTTTATTTTGTAAATTTTATGAAAAATCAATTAAAATTAAAATTAAAATTAAAATTATTTATACATGTTAACTAGAAAAAAAAAAAGTAATATTTATTATTATTATTATTATTATAGCAAAATGTCCTGTTAAGTCCCCAATCTCAGGAAGATTAAGATATAAAGAGAGAGACCATTTACGGGGGAATCTGCCTTTATTACTGGGGAGACTACAATTATCTTATTCCCAAATGATCAGTTCTTTTAAGTTTGATCTTCACCATTTGTGTTACTGCGTCTTTACTTGATCGGTACAAACTTTTCTGCACCCCATTTATTACTTTAATTACAATTAAGTTCACTCTTGCTATCATTTGGCTAGACTGGCATGGGCATCAAAATATCTATTCTTAAATCTTTCAAAAAGCTTCCTTTCCAATTATTTTATTTAAACGAAAAATTAAAAAAATATATATATTAAAATAATAATTTACATAAGCTAAAATCATCCTTAAATACAAAAATTCATTTTGACTAATTACAACTAGAAGCAGATAAAGAATCTGTTGGAAACCAAAAAATGATCATTCCATTTTCCATTATAAGAAATTCACTTGAATAGGAAAATTACTAGAGATGCCCTAACTAATTAAAGGCAAGCTTTGGAAGACGGTGGACCTTGCTTAACATCAAGCAAATGTTTGTTTGGTGTTTCAGCTTTTTGAATGGAAGGCGACGATACATTGGAAATACAACTGAAATTCAACCCCTGGTAACAGCAGCTGAAAGCTCCACCCCCAAATGAAGAACCTAACATGATTTATTTTCTTTGCAAGAGAATATTACAACTGTTTATGTGGAGTTCAATTTGAGCTTAAAAGAGAGAAGCCGATAGAGCTACAACATAGGTCAGATCAGATCATTTTTCGCTCTTGTGGCGAGTTCTTGGAACTTTCTATTGTACAAACAAAACTTAATGATGCAGGCGAAGCATCAATTACAAGGAGGAAGCAAGCACCTCTAACCATGCTCTTATGTATTTATTCTCTAAGCAGCTGCCAACTCCAGAAATGGGAGTATAGGATTCCGGTCCATTGCCGATGAAATATCTGATGCAAATCATTTTGCAGCAACAAAACACCTCTGTACACAAGGGAAACTGTTCTGGAGCATCTTGTATAGCTCGTTAGGCACTTCTATCACTGAATATTGGGAGAAAAGTGAATATATTCACCCCCCCCCTTTTTTTCTTTGGTACTTGAAATGCTTCGTTTGCCTTGAGGCTCGTAGAGCCATTTCTTTATATCACAAGCATGGAAGTAATTGCATAAGATCAGGAGCAAAAAGATGAAAACCAGAACGAAGAGACTCAATTAAGGGCATAATGGACTCGTTCAAGTAGTCGCACGACCTGGTTAACAGTTATTAATGTGGGTGAAGATGGCTTTGAATTTAACATAACTGTATCTGGTGAGCCAAGGGGCAATGCTAGCACAGCCTCTTGTTGCATACTTGTAAGCTCCAGGAACTGAGCTAGCATATCACCATCAAGTATCTTAGGCACTCCAGCCTGTAAATAAGATAGATGAATAGCGGTTAAAAATGAAACACAAAAATTAAAGAAGATAAAAATAGTGGTTAAAAAAAAAGAATAAACCAGCACAAAATGTTGTTTTAGTTTTGATTGATTTAACACTACATGATCGGCTGCTTCCTCACATTCTTAATCAGTCAGTACTGCTAAACAAATATCATGGCTTGCAAGATGGGGGACAGAGGAAAACGAAAAGATGAACTTATAAATAATCAATAAAGAAAAAAAAAAAAAAAAAGGAAAGAAAGATGGAACATGAGAGACCCTGTCAGCAAGGGTTCTCAGTAACATAAAGTGGTGACCAGAGAATATATGTAGAACATACTTCAATTGCATTGCATTAAAATGCTAAAAAATTGTATCCTTCCTTCAACCTATTGATGTGCAACATCTAACTTCTTCCCACGAGAATTCAAATCCCTATTCATCAAATCCAAAATATTTTATAAGACCAAAATTATTTCCTAATTCTCTTACCGAACTTTCACGGCTGCGAAACTCATTATGATCATTTCCTAAAATTGGAGCAGTCAATGGATGAACCACTAGTCTAGCTTGTACAGCTTCTAAAAGGTCATACTCTTCCCTGCAAAAGCAAGCCATTTGTCAAGCAAAAACCTATAACCCAGAATTAATTTAGCAAGAGAAAAGCAAAGAAGTAATAATGAGATGTGCTCTAAGCAGAATCAATATATTTACTCCTCGTGTACATACATGCATCATTACGTGATTAGATCATGTCAACAATTTAACGGAGAAAGATATCTACAGAATAATATGAAAAATAATGAAGCTTGAAAATTTCAGCAGGAATGGAGTTACAGAAAGATAGTTGACTGACATAACTTTGAATCATAACTCTTCCCATTGATGCCAAGGCCCCCCAAATTCAATCACCAACACATCTCATAGACCACATAACCTAACCTGTAGGTTAACTCATACGGTCCAAGTCCATCAAACATAAAAATGATTTCAATACCTGTTAACTCCCACAGCATGAGAAACATAATGAACAGCAACTAGTAATAGACTAACCCTAAAATAAGGTCACCAAATGCTACTTCAAACACTTCCTTTTGGACCAAAAAATCTTCTTGCACGGATTGAGCCCATAGGCTTTTATTTTTAGACGTCAAGGAAACTCTTTTACTTCTTTTGGACTCAGACTTTATGGATGAACACATAAGCTTAAAGTTTTGAGATGGGATATAGTTTTTGTATACATCCTAGTTGCATAAATGATGCCCTTTTCTTGATGTTGTTTCTAATGAATTCGTTAGTTAGTACTTATGGGGGAAGAATAAAAAAAGGGGGATCTAAAGTGCATATACATTGCACATCTCTCTCTCTCCCTCCCTCCCTCCTTCTCCCCCCTCCCCCCAACAAAAAAAAAAAAATAAACCAAACCAAACCAAACCAAGCTTTTTTCCCACTAGATGGGGTCGGCTATATGGATTTGTCGACGCCAATTAAATCTGTTTAGGGGCATGTTCTCCAATAAATCTAGGTAGGTCAGGTCATGTTTAATGGTTTCTTTCCAGTTTCTCTTGGGTCTTCCTCTACCTCTCCTACTCCTGGCAATCCCCATACTTTCACACTTTCTAACAGATGCCTCTGTTGGACGCCTTCTAACATGGCCAAACCATCTTAATCGGTTTTCTCTCATTTTATCTTCAATCGGTGCTATTCCTACTTTGCCCATAATCTTCTCGTTCCTAATTCTATCTTTCCTTGTAATCCCGCACATCCACCTTAGCATCCTCATCTCCGCAACTGCCATCTTCTGACCATGATTATGCTTTTACTGCCCAACACTCTGATCCATATAGCAGCGCTGGTCTAACCGCTACCTTATAATACTTTCCTTTCACCTTGAGGGGGACTTTTCGATCGCACAAAACCCCCGAAGCACTCCTCCATTTGGTCCACCCAGCTTGAGTCATGTGACTTACATCAATATCAATCCCTCCATCTTGTTGCACCATAGATCCAAGGTACCTAAATTTATCTTTCTCTACAATTTTTTGTGTGCCTAAACTTACTTCTATACTACTCGTTATCCTACTTTGACTAAACTTACATTCCATATATTCCGTCTTGCATCGGCTTAGCCTAAACCCTTTTGTCTTTAACGTATCTCGCCACAATTCTAGCTAGCATTCACTCCTTCTCTCGTCTCATTTACTAAAACAATATCATCTACAAATAACATACACCACGGCATCTCATCCTGAATATGTCTTGTAATCTCATCCATAACTAAAGCAAACAAGTACGGGCTTAACGCTGAGCCTTAATGCAAATCAATCGTGATAGGGAACTCATTAGTCTCTCCACCAGTCGTCCGTATAGATGTCATGGCTCTATCATACATATCCTTTATCGCCTTAATATATGTGACACACGCTCCTTTCTTTTCCAATACTCTCCATAGAATCTCCCTAGGAACCCGGTCATATGCCTTCTCTAAATCGATGAACACCATATGTAAATCTTTTTTACCTTCTCTATACTGTTCCATTAACCTCCTCAAGAGAAAGATAGCCTCCATGGTTGATCTTCCAGGCATGAAACCAAATTGGTTCTCTGAAACGTTTGTTATCCTTCTTAGTCTTCTCCCAATAACTCTCTCCCATAATTTCATCGTATGGCTCATCAATTTAATCCCGCGGTAATTCGCACAGTTCTGAATATCTCCTTTGTTCTTATATATGAGTATAAGAATACTTTTCCTCCATCCATCAGGCATCTTCTTGCTCTTTAGCACTACATTAAAAAGTTTTGTCAACCAACTCATGCCATCCTCTCCTAAGTACCTCCAAACCTCAATAGGGATACCATCTGGCTCAACCGCTTTCCCATTCTTCATCCTTTTTAATACTTCTTTTACTTCTTCCCTACGAATTCTCCTAGAACATAAAATTTAATTCTTCCCCAAAAGTGGTAAACTGTCCCAAATGTATGTCACTACTACTGCTTTCGTTAAATAACTTGTAGAAGTAACTCTTCCAACGCTCCTTTATCTCCTCTTCCTTTACTAATACCTTTTCATCCTCATCCTTAATGCATTTAACTTGGTTTAAATCCTTGCTCCGTCTATCTCTAGATTTAGCAAGCTTGAATATCTCTCTTTCGCCCTCCTTAGTGTCAAGTCGCTTATATAAATTCTCAAATGTCTTTGCCTTAGACTCACTAACTGCCTTTTTGGTTTCTCTTCTAACTTCTCTATACCTCTCCAAGTTCGCTTCATTTCGGTCGTTTTGCCAAGATTTAAAACTCTCTCTTTTAACTCTTATCTTGTCTTGGACAACCTCATTCCACCACCGTACCTCTTTCTGTGCCGGAGCACTCTCTTTGGATTCTCCTAAGACTTCTTTCCCTACCCTCCTAATGCACTTTGCTATCTTATCCCACATAATATTTGCACTCTCATTTACCGTCCAAACGTTTTCCTCTAGTACTCTTTCCCTGAATGCTGTTTGCTTATCACCTTTTAAGTTCCACTATTTAGTCTTTGAGCATCTATACGACTTCTTTTTTCTAGCCCACCTTTGAAGCTGCACATCTATGACCAACAACCTATGTTGGGTAGTCAAGCTCTCCCCTGGTATAACTTTACAATCTTTACAAGCTACACGGTCTCTTTTCCTAGTTAAGAAGAAGTCAATCTGTGTCTTTGCAGAGCCACTCTTATAAGTCACCAAATGTTCCTCTCTCTTCCTAAAAAAGGTGTTCGTCACCATGAGATCATAAGCTACTGCAAACTCCAAAATATCCTTCCCTTCTTCATTTCTATCACCGTAACCATATCCCCCATGTACTCCTATGTATCCATCTATGTCGCGTTCTATATAACCGTTCAAATCTCCTCCTATGAAGACCATCTCTCCTTGAGGTATCTCTAATAGCATTCCTTCCACGTCTTCCCAAAACTTCTCCTTATGTACATCTCCTAAGCCCACTTGGGGGGCATAAGCACTAATTACGTTTACTATCTCTTCTCCTAACACTAACTTAATTGCAATAATCCTATCTCCACAGCGTTTCACATTAACTATATCTTCCTTCAGGTCCTTGTTTACTACTATGCCGACCCCATTTCTCGATCTATTAAGTCCCGTATACTATAACTTATACCCAGTCCTCTCAATCTCTTTAGCTTTCTATCCCACCTACTTCGTCTCTTGCAAGCAAGCAATTGCGATTCTTCTCCTTTCCATTGCATCCACCACTTCCATAAGTTTCCCAGTTAAGCTCCCAATATTCCAAATACCCCAACCAAAAAAAAAAAATAAAAATAAAAAATAAATAAATAAACCCAACCGCATGCTTTCATTTATGGATAACCTTAAACATCCATCCAATGATATATAAAATAAAACCAGTAATGAAATGCGAAATATGATTCCCGTACCTCGATATAGGAATGAAGACAATGATGCTTCCTAACAGTGTGCTGGCCATAATACTATTATGGGACAAATCAATAGTTGTATTGGCAGCATCACAGGATTTCAATATGTCATCAGCCGGAAGTTTGTATGAAAATGAACCCTACAAGAAAAAACAAGAGGGTAATAGCTTACTTAGGACATGTACAATGTACATAAATACAAGAAAAGAAGGACATATGATTTATAAAATAGGCTATCTTCTTTCTCAAACCATAAATGTTAAATAATGTGCCATGCAATCTCAAGAAGAAAGCATCCTAAACCATTGCTCTCCCGGTGAAACAATTTCCTCTTCAAAAAAATATTGCTACTACAGTATAACCAATTTGACTTTTCAATATCTTCAATTCATGTTTACATATTTGTGAAAAATATTATTCCTATGTTGTCACATTAACATAGATCTTAATACAGAAATTGTTCTTATATTAAAATCTAAATCCTTTTCTTTCTGAATTTTCTCAATTGGTAACTTCTTGATCAAGTCACCAGCCAAACTGCACTACGGCCCATACACTTTCCATGGAAAATAGACATCTCCTGACAATTATTCCTGTTCTATTCCTCTATCTTCGTTATATACTTACGTCTTGAAGTCAAAGAAGCATGGATGCTATCAACTTTAGGACATTACATACTTATCTTCAGTATACAATTCATGGATACTGGCCAGTGGCCACACTTCGCAGGCATGGCCTATATGCTTTCAATACTACC
The DNA here is from genome assembly GCA_019916065.1 of Vitellaria paradoxa. Lineage (NCBI taxonomy): Eukaryota > Viridiplantae > Streptophyta > Magnoliopsida > Ericales > Sapotaceae > Vitellaria > Vitellaria paradoxa. The sequence continues at coordinate 56,598,240 of CM034235.1, read as the reverse complement.
AAAAAGTTTGGAATAATTCATGATGCAACTTACGAGCCCAAATGTATCTTGAAACATTTTTAAAATGCATAAATTATGTGCATGACCAATAAAAGGTATTCAATGGACAACCTCAACCATAAGAAAAATATAGCAAAATTACAAAAAAAAAAAAAAAAAGGAAAGAAAAGAAAAGAAAAATGTAGGAATAAAAATAATTTTAATGGGAAAGTAAACATGGAACTATGTATCATGACATGATAATTTACGGAGCTGTGTCTTCAAAAAATTGCAAATTTTAAGTTGTAAAAATATTAGAAAGAGTGCATGCTCTTCTTATACAACATCCATAAAATTACAATATTTAATGATGTGCCATGTCATACTTCTTTAAGATTTACTATGTCAGGGTGTTGGTGTGGTGTTGATTAGTACCGTCTCCATCTGTACTACATAGCTTCTATTTTGAATTCTTCTAGCATTCTATCCTATCATTTGCTTTCTAGTTAATAAGTCTACTTGTCAATCTCATTTAGGTTTCTCAGCATGTTATCCACCAATTTTATCCTTATAGTGGTGTGGGGCAGCAATACTTCTCACCCTTGTCCATAGGGTAGTACTCTTCAATCTGCGGGACTCCATGGGCATAATAAATGGTAAGGAAAAACATGACTAATAAAGAATATGCCATCACATTATGGAATACATCAACGTATCATGCAACTCAGAAGCAAGAATACCTACAGCCATAGCCACATGCACACGTCTGTTTTGTGCACTTCTAAGAACCTACTAAAACATGGGTATTTACCTTTCTCGAAAGACCTTAAACTACAGCACAAGGGCCATTTTGTCATTTCTTACTTTAAACTGTTAATTAACACTAAAGGCGCGGGTCACAAATTCGCAAAGTAATTGCCAATTGTGAAACTCAACCTTCAATTAAACAACTTTAACTCAAATAAACGAAATGAAAGTAGTTGATAAAAACGGCCAGCCAACGGGTTAGAAGGATTCACCTTCCTGATGCTCATGGCTATCTCACCCATATAGAATGAACAACTCCGTGTTAAGTTGCACTCTGGACTTGCATTATCTGCAAGATGAAGTTATTGCAAAATCAACAAACGTGATAGTAATTTTTTTCTAGAGACAACATGCATAAAACAATCAGAATAAGCAAGTCAGTAGACCAAATAGAAGATAAAAGTGTTGTAGTCTCATTTGAAGGCCAGCTCATCCGGCAAGCTATGAGCAGAGTAAGTAGGGAGAAAGAGACTAATTTTAAAAAGAACAATTAATAGCAAAGCTTATACCCCAGTAATCATGTTCCTGCAGACACGCAAAGATGACCCTCAATGGCCGTACTAACAATTCTCATTCTTCTTCCCAAACACCAAAAAAAAAAAAAAAAAAACAAAAACAAAAAAACCCCCAAAAAAATTGGAAAATAACAGAAAGAACGCATCTTGGCAACAACCACATTTAAAGCCAACGTTTTACCCACTCGAGATACCAACCTGTGAATAAATGTCACGTGTTTTTACAGCTTCTTTGGTTCATAGGAGGAAGCTCAAGTTAACCTTTTTGTGGGTGGAAAGAACACTTCCACATTCTTGCATCTCAAAGAGTTTACCTGTTTGTGGACTATATGTTAATGTTCACAGAACCCATTTCCCATTTTAGTAATTAATATAGACTGAAATGTTTTCTTGTGTATCCTCTTTGTTTTGAGGGAGAATAGTTGTGTAATGGAGAAAAAAATAATACACCACTGGAATCTATAAGACTTGGCATTGTCGCAGAAAATCAAAATTAGTGGAACTGGTTGACATGATATAACATGATACCATTTGTTTCCTGCATTTGCATTGATGCTTTGCTCATTCACTTTGTGCATGTAGGAACCAAATTACTTTTCTTAAAATGGTGCTAGGGGCACGGTTAGGACTTTCTTGTTTATCAAAAGTTGGGATGTTCCATCAAAACTCCACAATGTTATTCCTTTAGCACAATTATGCTTCAGTGTTCCTTCTGTTGCTCCATAATCTGAAGTAGGATATTTGCTTGGTGCATACTTGTAAAATAAATGAAAAAATAAAAGGACACTTTGTACAGTAATATGCCTGTATGTAAATTTCATATACATTTCACGTCAAGTAAACAATGTAAGCTATGCAATTATACATGGACACACACAATGCAAAGAAGCACAGTACCTTCTAGCTGATTTGAACATGACAAGACAGCGATACTCCCCTTACGATCTGAAACAACAGCGGTACTACCATCCATAAGAATACAATCAGCTACCAATCTCTGAACAGGATCACAGTAAAGTTGCTCCAGTTTCCTGGCATCCTGCCATACATGAAAGCAGATTTGATAGGCAGATGACCCCAATCACAGCACAAAACCTTGATCCCATTAATTCAAAATATGATCCAAAAACTTCTGACGTGAAAAGAATAAGCAGGTAGATTCACAAATTGCCATACTACAATAAAAAACCATGCAAAAACAAACTACCTCACAGGAATTGTGAATTTTCCACGTACCTCATGATAGGTATAAAAAAGGATCCCATCACGGCAATCGCCAACAGCAATTCTAGTAAAGTGAGCAGTCAAAGTCATTATCATAAAGCGTGTTCTTCCTAAAGCAAATCTTCTCACTCTTTGGAAATTATCATTTGGAAAACCACAGACATAAAACTGAGAAAAGTTGAAGAATACATTGTCGTAAGAAATGGTTACTGGCAATATAAGAAGGAAGCATAGAAAAAAATTTTTTTACTTACAGCATTGCCAACGGATGCCAAGAAATAACCTTCAAGGTAAGGGCAAACAGCAAGCACCATTCCAGGCCATACAGTAAAATAAGTTTCCTTCAGATGCCATGCTTCAGTTTCTTCAAGCTTGATTCCATCGGAGCTATTATCATCAGGGCTGCTGCAAAGACTACTGCTTGATAGCTGTTCAGCAGCATACCCAACAATTTCACGAAAAGGTGAAGTCCGTTGAGAAGATGAACCAGCCTTCGAACAAAATGTCATAGAACCACAATCTGAGTTTTGCACATGTTCAAGGCAAAGAACAATCAAACGGCCCCTACAACCACTGAAATGTGTACAGTAAGAATGACAGAAATAACAGCAAGAAAAGTTCAAAATTTTGGAAAGCAGAAATGGCAGCATGAGTAGATGATTACCTTTCAGCTTCACCACTAGGCATTATAGCTGGACCACCGGACAGACTGGTTCCAACCACCAAAACCTGTTCATTTCCAACCCTCACTAAATCCATGGATTTTCCTGTTTCCCCAGGTTCGAGTTTAAAAGATGATACAACTGAGCCACTGAGTGGATCCACACAACATATATCGGATGAATGTGAATCATATGTCAATTCAGTCCTCATTACAAGCAACAACCTACTTTCAGTATGATATAAAACCTTCCGAGGAGTGCCTCCAAGATGGAACTTCTGCACATTAAGCCTCTTAGTGTGCACCATTTCCACCTGCAGCAGCACTAACAGAAATCATTCTTGACAAAATACAAAAAGGAAACAGATTTGATTCATTAACAAAGAGACAATAAACAACCACATAGGTAAACTTGTCACCAAAAAAAATAAAAAAAAAAAAACAAAACGAAAAACAAAAACAAACAAACAAACCACATAGGTAAGAGAAAGAGAACCAACTGCTACTACAAAATCCATTGATCAAACATCTCTTCCAAAATACAAATGGTTTAGCATGTTCTTCGTGCTTCCAGTTCAAAATCATCTGCTGCAGTGCAACAGAAAAAGCACTATTCTATAGGAGAAGTGTTGAGTGCCGTACGCCCTTGGATATGTTGAAGAACTAAATTCTGAGAAATAAAATTATTTAGAACAGCACAGAGAATACTGTGCAACATAAGCCCACAAGAGGTCCAGCAAACTTGAATTTTGATAATAAAACATGTTTCTCTGCCAATCTAAATTGCAATTAAAATTTGATACAATGAAGGCAGTGTTCTTAATTTTAGAAACACACTGGAAGCTACCTCACCAATAACACCTTTCTTGTTTGTGGTGAAAACTACAATCATACTTAATACTGAAAGCATATATATTTTTTTTTTTTGGGTGCAATATGACCTCACTGGATAACCCACACCAATCAACAAATTTCTCCAATGTATGTTTGTGGACATCTAGAAATTTTTTTCTTCAATAAACAAGGTGGGAAAGCCTTATATAATGATAACACCACCAAACAAACACAAGCAGAGTTTTATTAATGCTATTCCTCATATGACAACAATATGCTTTTAGGAAACAGTCTCCAATACATCCATAGCATACTCGAAATCGAAATCCCAAAAGAAGCTACTTTTGAAGTCCATTGTTCATCACCATCCAAAAACTTGTTGTATTTTCTGCCATTTTCTAAAGTCTGTAACAATAATGCACAGATATCAAACACCCACCCAACAAAAAGAGAGGTAGAGAGAAGAAAAAATTTAGTTATCAACATTCAAAGGAAACACAAAGTTTCCTTTTGTTTGTCTGTGTGTGTGTGTGTGTGTGTGTTTTTTTTTTGGGGGGGGGGGGGTGTTCTGTCTTGGTGATATAAAACTAATACAGTATACAAACAGATTATGGCTCTTACCAAATGAAGACTGTTCTCTGCAACAAACAAAACTCCTTTGGGGAATTCAACAGAACAAACAGGAGTTGCATGCGTAGCAGGTTGAAAGGAGATGGATGTATAAGCAAGGCTGTGCCGAGCCGTTTGCAATAACCAAGGCCGATCGCTGAGAGCAATTATGTCAGCATCGAGGGAATCACTCAATGGAATGAGGAAAGCAGGAGTAATGCCAATACGGCGTATTGCAATTAGCTGTAGATGAACAGGATTGTCCTTTGATTTCTCAGATATCAAACGCACAAAGCTGGGGCCTTGCAGCTTTTAACAAGGAAGCGTCCACATTTACCAAACAGGAACTGCTACAAGGCCTCTGACCCGGTGACAAAAATGAGGACATTGTGGAGGCAGCGGGCCACTCAAACCGAAGTAGCATTCCATTCCTCAATCCCAAAAGAACATACAGTCGATCAACTAGTACAAGCCGTACATCTTGAGGGACACAGCCACTAATAGCAGTTCCCATAGTGTTTGTTAAAGAAATGGTCCCTAAAGCAAGAACTCTTAGACCTTTGTCAGGTAGAAAAGACAAAATTTCCACAGAAGGCTTATGTGTCCCAATAACAAAGGTATTACCAATGTCAACTCCATCTGGAAGGGTATCTACAAGACTCTTAACTACCGTATTACTGTGAGAAGTTAATGGTTTTTTCTCAAAGTGCTTCTGAGGGATAGAAATGCATGATAATTCATTCTGCAATCTCACACGTTGCATCTCATATATTTCATAGCAAGATGCTGATAGATTTCTGACCCCAAGAAGAAATAAGAAGCTTGGACTGGAAGTAGACACAACTATCAAATTATGTCCAACTGCCCCCAGACTGATACCCTTATAATCAGGGGACCAGGATGTACAAATTGGAGATTGGGAAGGAACACCTTCAGCGTGGGCCACAGTAGTAAGCAAACAAAGTCTAACAGCATTTTGGTATATCTGGACCAGTAAACCATCACCCACAAGGCCACATGCCAAAGTACAGACATCAGGCTGGAAACCAACCATGTCAGTCACATCTGTAAAGCTTACGCCAACTGATAGCACCCTTGTTTGTTCAACAAATGATAGCACTAGGAAAGAATGATAAGGATCAACTACTTTCATTTTTACTGTCCAGGTACCAGTTATGCCTCGATAAATGGGGGCAGTTCTCAAAAGCTTTTCTACACTGATTCCACTTCTAATAATCCTCAAAGATCCCTCTGGCGCCATGCCACAGCAGGCAAACATTTGATCGTGTTTCTCATCATGGTAATCCACAACTGACATATCTAAGATTGGTGCAATGTTTTGAATAGGACTTCTGTATAGTAGCCTTCCATCTTCCAACTTTAAGACCATCCCATCTCCCATCTCAACAAGCGCAGCCAAAAATCCACCTTCAATCCACAAGAGTGCTTTGCACGGCAGACCTTTGTAGAGACATTCAGATAGATCGACTTTAAGGCCCTCAGAATCAGAAGAAATTTCAATCATAAGAAGTTCTCCACTATCGACACAAAAAATCATCCTTGGATTTCTTCCATTTCCTGGTTCCCAGCTCCATGAACACACATGTTTTGAGGACGAATTGACATTGCCAGAATCTTCATCTATACTCATGGGATCATCGTCTTTATTCATGTCGCTTAGCTCCAGCAAAGCAGAGGCAGCAACGTTAAATATTTCATCAGCATCATGTGCTTTACATGGTTCTTCAACAAAATTCTGCTCCTCCACTGCAGTAGGTAAAAAATTTAAGCTCATTCTATAGACACAAAAAGGGTTGTGAGCATCCCTGAGATCCATTAAAAGAGCATCACCAACCCTGAACAGAAAGACAAATCCATAAGAATGAGGAACTTCAACCACGTTATGTGCTAGAGCTCCAGCTTCAACAAACTCAGAAATTACATGGACGGCTTGTTCCCTAGTATTCCATTCCAATAACAAAAGATCATTCAGGAAAGATCCCCTCCTGCATCACCCAAAATAGCCTTCTAAGCATTCAAAGACAATTCATAGAGAAGCCAAAATAACCACAAAAAACCAAAACCAAAATAACCACAAAAACTAAAATTAAAAAAAGAAATGAAGGGGCAAAAACTGATTCAACCGATCAAAGACAATTCATAGAGAAGCCAAAATAACCACAAAAATCAAAATCCAAAAAGAAACGAAGGCGTAAAAACTGATTCAACCAAATAAGAACAAATTGAGACAAAAAGTAACAATCCTGCGGTTATTGGAAGAATGGAAAACATAAGAGCAATTCCTGAAGTATTTGTGATGTATCATCATACCTATTTAGAAGAATGGCTAGTACAGGGTCGTGCTCCTTACTAGAGTGACGAAAATCTCTGGAAATAAAGCACATGCTCCATATAGTACCACAAATACTGTTGAGACCACTGGGAGTACTTGAGTTCTCTTCCCTTTCAGAAGGATAAAAGATTCTCTGAAATTATGGCATGGGGCAAGCATCTTATCAACTTTGCATCAAGGGTTTACTATTTATCGATTCCTTCATTTATTTATTTATTGGGATAAGTTAAATGGAATGTTTATGTCATCGTAGGAAAGTAACCAGTATTATATGAATAGCTTTCTCTACGTTCACAAACCAATTTTCTTCTTGTAGATGGATCAACAAAAACAAGTAAATCAAACCTTATCAATTACATCACTGCCAGAAGACATTGAAACCGAGAACATAGCCAATCGATCCTCATAAGCACTAGCAGCAATGAAACAGCCACTGAAAAAAGAAATGTTAAAGAAACTACATCAATATGAATTTCAGCTGTTCAAAGCGATTAGTGTTCTGCTCTTTAAAGCCCTTTGCATTTTGCCCTATCTCAAAAGTAGCACAATCCGTTGCATCAATCAACAAAGAGGTGATGAAGAATAGATCTATTATTTTGCTTTTTCCATGAGGGTCGAGGTTGGGGCATGAAGCCTGGACTAGCACACAAAAAGCGCAACTCAGAGCATGAGGCTCCTGCAATGCAACCCTGCTTGCAGGTAGGCTATTTCCAAGGTCCAAACCCATGACCCTAGGTATCAATGAAACAACTTTATCGTTGCTCCGAGGCCACCCTTAAAATTTCATGAATAACTTAGTCTATTCCTCACTTCTAATTTACAAATTTTGTAAGTTAATTATTTTTCTCCCAATTTTCTATCAAGAAAGGCAACTTACGTGGAATCAACAGCCAGCATCCTTCCAACTTGATGCCTTGAGTTGCCAGGGGCAGAAAGTTGAATGTGTGTCAATGGGAAAAACCTATTCCAGCAAATGTGGAATAAAAAGTAAGCATTGTGTGATAATGAAAGTAAGCTTTCCTTGAAAAAGAATGTCTTGGCATTCAAAAACAGCAAAAGAATTAGCAGAGCTCCTGCCTTTACTCCACAGAAAGGATAACCATATTAATAAGAGCAGGAAAATAAGTACCTGTGCATTTTATTAGAAAATGCAAGAAACGAGAGCTTCCCAGAGTCGGAAATAACAACCAGGAGGTCTTTCCCCATCATCTACAAAAAGCAGGAGAGAGAAATTCACATTAATTTAATCTGACAAACACTTGCATTATAGAGAGATGCATCCTCCCACGTGCAACAACTTTCTTTTCATACAATACATTTAACGTAAGAAATTTCACAAAATATATACATATATTATAATAATAAATAAAGAGAAACAATACTAAGCTAGAGCTTTGGAAAGAAGTTTAGAATCAAACAGGTTTAAGTTAAGTAGAACTAAAACTACATATATAGAATGCACATTTAGCACCAATCAAAGTATAAGCGGAGGAGGAGTTAATATTGAAAGCAAAAAAAAAAAAAAAAAGTGAACAAATTTGATACCTAGACAAGAATCAATCATACAGGACAACAGATTGGTATTGAAATGGACTAAGCAGAGAAGTATTTCAAGTGTTTTGCGTGATTAACATGTGGGATTCAAAGGAAAATTTTATAAGGCTGCTATGAAACCAGTCATGATTCATAACCCAATCCGTTGGAAATCAAAAAAACAACAAATTAATAAATGAATGTTGCTAAGATAACTTAGATAAGGATGACAATTAAGTGGAAATGTAGTAAAACTTCAAGAAAAGAGAGCTGTGAAAAAATGAATTGATGAAATGGTAGAAGTAGCGTCTATTTGAATATAAAATGAGGGGAAAACGATTAAGATGGTTGGGTCGTGTACAACAAACACCTAAAAATGCATCCAAAATAAAGAGCGAGGAATACCATGGATCAAGGGAGATCAAAATTATATTTTTTATATAAATAAAAATATAAAATTAAAAGGCCATCAAAGGACACCAACTGTACACAAAAATTGTGAAGTCCCAACTTGCAAAGCCTCTATATGCTTAATTTAAAAAAACAAAAATTTGTAAACCTGGTTCCCTTCCATCCAAAAACTATATAAAACAACTATTCAACCCATACAAAGGAGATTCCACGCCTTAAAAAGTTCTTCTATTCTGCTCACCCCAAACCAAACAACAAGGAACAATCTTCCCAGATTTCTTCTTGTTTTTATCAACCCGGGTATCCTACTAAGATTCAAAAAAATTGCTTCATTTTTTTTTGGGAAAACACAATCCCTGCCAAAATTTGAAAGAATTTTTTTTAATAAGTAAAAAGTAATTGTATTGAAGAAACATCAAGGGGATGCTAGCCAAATTGTAAAAAGCTGTTCATCAAAAAGCGAGACCAAAAACTGATAACAATTCATGTATCCCCCATTGTATCTTGAGGTGTAAGAAACTCAATAAATCTCATTTTTTACCCCCATTCACCCATCTATACAAAATACTCAAAAAATGCTATTTAATCTATACAAATAACTTTCAAGGTCCTGTAAATATTCTAATCCTTTCACCCCAAACAAGCAAAGAAATGCAAAAAGGAATTAATCACCAAGCCTTCCTTCTTTGGAACTTTAGCCCCCCACCACTCATCAAAAGCATGTTTGACTCTCCTTAGGAAGACCCAATGCATCCCAACGCGAGACAATGCCATACTCTAAAGCTCTCCAGTCCAAAAGCAATGCACAAATAGGTGATCAATGAACTCCCCTTCCTCTTTGTGAAGGTAGCACATGTTCACCTAGATTACCATTCTTTCAATAAGGTTTTCTGCAATAAGGGTTTTCCATGCATCAGACACCAAATAAAAAAATAGCTACCCTAAGTAGATCCCCACTTCTCTAAGTACCATTCCGCAGAAATGAGACTTCTCCAAACTCTTCCCGCTTCAGGTAGCACGACTTGACTTCGAAATGACCTGATTTAGAACACTTTCAACTAAATCTATCCTCCCCTCCCCCTACCTTAGCAAAGCAGAGGTTGGCATACAAGTTTGCAATTGTCCATTTCCCAGTCCTGAATATTCCTGCGCCAAAGGTACCTTTTTAACTATAACACGATTGTTTCTTTCAACAAAATCCAACTCCTTTAGGTAAATATATTTTCTTCCAGCCGGAGAGCTTTCTACAAAATTTCTCTCACCTCATCCCACACATCATTTGCCTTGAAAGAAGCCCCCAAGGGGAGACCCAAATAACCAGAAGGCAAAGAATTAACTCCACATCCCATCACCAATGCCAATATATCAAAATTATGGACATCCTCCACCGGTATCAACTCCAATCTGGATACTTATCGCCCCCCCTGGGGGGGGGGGAGCCGATTTAGCTAGGTTTACCTTTGCGCTAGATACAGCTTTGAAGCACAATAACACATCTAAGATGTCCCAACTATAATGAGCTCCTCCCCAGAAAATAATAAAATCACCCGCAAATAAAAGATGAGATAATTCCACACAATTCTGATTAGAATTTCCAACTTAAAATCCGTCAATAAACTGACCCACCACTACTTTACCCACTAACTTGCTAAAAGCTTCCATAACAATGATGAAAAGAAATGGAGACATGGGATTAGCAAGACGCAAACCCCTCAATGAATGGAAAAAGCCAGTTAGGGTCCCATTTACTAGTACCAACCTTGCAGAAGAGATAACACCCAAAATACCTATTTTCTCCATTTTTACCTAAAACTCATTCTATCAAAATTATCTTGAATTGATATAATAAACAAAACACTTTAAATTGCATTTAATTTGAGTATCATGCCCTTTGATAGTGAGGAATAGCAAAAATGATCCCTATTGAAGTAGTTGGGAAAAGAATTAGTTAACTATGCTAAGCGAAGACCAAAGAATCCAAATTAACAGACCTGTGGGCTTCTTGCGTGGAACTTCTCGTTCCATGGTAGAATGGCAAGATCTTTTATTGTGCCAAATACAGGCTGCTCACAAATGGATTGTGCAATTCCATCTTCATCAATTATAACCAATTCTATGGATGTCTCCTGAGGAAAAAAAAAATAGTTAGGGATCATGCATTAGAGTGAGCAAAGTAGTAGAATGGTTCAACCCTCCAATTAACAAATTACAAAACTAGTCAGAAGAAGAAATAATAATAATAATAATAATAATAATAATAATAATAATGAAGGTTAAGATAAACCTACCAAGATAGATGCATGTCAGACCTCAGAAAATGAAAGCCCTTATTCAATTGCACCAAATACTTCCCTTTTCACTCACATGTAATGATCAAAATTGTTCAAATTTTCTTAAATATTCTTCCTTAGCGACCAGAGGATATAGGGGATGGAAACAATAGGCTGCTAGCTCATGCATATATATTGCTGTTTAAGACACGTAGATGGACATCAAACTATAAAAAGCAAGGTAGCAAACAAAAGAAACAGGCAACAGATCATCCAGAACTAACTAGTTTTTTTTTTTTTAAATGGTGGAAAACCACAGCCAATACCCTTAGAGTAATACTCTTCGTTGTGCACTGGGTAAACCCCCACACCAACACAATAGCCAATAAACCATGGGCTCAACCCCAAGGGAAAATAACCAATTTTCATATATATTTTTTCCTAAGTGACCAAAATCATCAGATAATTTACCACAAATTGTTTCTGGCAAAACAGTAAGATTCAAAATTTTCAGTTCCAGCCATATATTTATCTATAAAACACATGCAATCATGTATACGCATATACATGTGTATACATACGATATTTATGCATGCAATAAGAAGAATAAAGTGAGAATCGAACGGGAGTATAACCTTGCCGAAGACGACGTCATTCCAGGAAGGAGAGCGAATGTGGCCTTGGACAACCTGGAGGACAACACTCCCTCTGAGAACGCACTTGGCGAGATAGCGGACGCCATTGGAGACCGATCGGGACTTGGCAGAGGAAGAGTCTTCTTCCGAAACCGCCATTAACACGCCTTCAAAGGTAGGTTTAGGGCAAAAAAAGAGGAGAAAAATCTACTGTTGTACAGCACAGAAACGCTGTGTGCGTTCCATGTGATTCACTCCACTCGATCAGAGAGAAAATCAGACTTCCAGAGATAGAAAGTGGGTTTGGAGACGATGAACGACGACGATGGGTACAGAAATTTGTTGGTAATTTATTTATGAGCGAGAGAGGGAGGTTTGAGCTCGGCCTCTGTATCGTGACTGGCCGGGTAATCTTTCTTGATCAGTTAACCGACCAAGGTGCCAGCGTGGCACTTCTTTTATTGGAATTTTTTTTTTGTTCTACGCTTATTTAATCAAAATATTTAACATTTACAGTCCGATTAAAAATAATTACAAAATTACTATTAATAAAAATACTAATCTAAATAGCATTTTTCAAAATCTAAAAATGTTAATCTAAATAACATTTTTTCAACTCAACCGCATTGAAAACGTTAAATCAAGTCGCGTTTTACTTTTTGAAAACTTAAAGTCGCTACTTCAAGTAACGCTTTGCCAACCCATAACATTTTTATCCAACTGACATAAATGAGACATAAAAGAAGAAAGAGTATCTATCAGGGACATATATTGGAAAATAATAAAAAAGATATAAAACCAAATTACAATAATGTCATTTATTTCACTCAAATACATATAATAGGGCTATTTCAATAAAAAATAGTAAATAAAAAAATTAACAATATATATATATATATTTAAAATGCATCTAATCTTGTTAAGTGAAAAAAGTTTAATTATTTTTAATTTTTCAAATTCCATATCTTTTGACTCTCATTTTTTATCACAAGCTAAATAAGATAAGGTATTTTTAAATTTCTATCCCTCCCCTTTTTCTCATGAAATCATAGTGTGTTTGGAGTTTAAAAAAATAAATTTTTAAATATTTAAATTTTTTTTAATATTATACAAGTACAGGATTATAATTTTTACTAATTTAAATATATATATATATTTAAAATGCATCTAATCTTATTAAGTAAAAAAAGTATAATTAAATTAAAATTTTAATTTATTGTTAAATTTTTTTATTTATTATTTTTTATTGAAATAACCCTATGATATGTACTTGAGTGAATCAAATGGCATTATTGTAATTTAGCTTCATATCTTTTTTATTATTTTCCAATATAAGTCCCTAATAGATACTCTTACTTTATTTATGTCTCATTTATGTCAGTTGGATGAAAAAGTTATGGGTTGGCAAAGCGCTACTTGAAGTAGAGACTTTAAGATTTCAAAAAGCAAAACGTGACTTGATTTAGCGTTTTCAATGCAGCTGAATTGAAAAAACGCTATTTAGATTAGCGTTTTTAGATTTTGGAAAACGCTATTTGAATTAGTGTTTTCATTAACGATAGTCTTGTAATTATTTTTAACCGGACTGTAAATATCAAATATTTTGATTAAATAACCGTAGAACAAAAAAAAGATTCTCTTTTATTTTTCTTCTCCAAATACAATATTATTAAAAAAAATAAGTGAAAGTTTTTTTTTTCAACCTTTTTAGTTTTTAGTCCTAAAATAAAATATTGTTAAGATTTAATTTATTTAATTATTTAAACCATTCATTTTTTTATGTAGTATTTCTGTATTCAAAAAATAAATTGCGTAAAAATAAAGAGTAATAAAGCTAAACTAGTAGTCAAAATCACGTGCTTTAAATTTTTAAAAAGATAATGATAATTTGGACCACGAAAGCTAATATTACAAAATTACTTTTCAATTGCTCTTAGTGTTGAGTGTGGCTGTTAGCTTGGTTGGCAAAGTATTACTTGCGCTTGCTCACAACCAGGGTTTGACCCCGGCCCCGCACCTCCGCTTACCTATAAAAAAAAAATTGCTCTTTAATGTTTTACATCATTTATATCTGAAATAAAATTAGTTTGTTATTGTTTTTTTTTTTTCGTTTTTTGTTTTGCAAAATAAAATTTCTTTAAATTTTAAATTTAATTAAATAATATATATATATATATATACACACACTAAATGTTGGTGCACATATTATGCGTGTAACTTTTTTTAAAAAATATATATTTTTAATTTCATATAAATTATCAGATAAATTGAAAATAAAAAATTATTTTTTGAAACTCAATAAAAAAGTTATTGAAACAGATGATTTGTTCTAAATGAAATTTAAGCAAATAATTTATAATTAAATAACATTTAGAAAAAAATAAAAAATATAAAGATAATAAATGGTTAAAAAGGATATTTAAAAAATATTAAAATATATAAAATTAAATTTACTTAATTAAGTAATAGTTATTAAAAAAATTATTTCCATAAAAATAATGAGTAGTTGTGGAAAGTTAAGAAATATAATCAAAAAATTCTAACAAATAAAAAATTTTATTAAATTTAATACTTCACCAAATCACTATAGTGTTTCATCTATTAAACAAGCTAATTAAATAGACTTACACCCAACACATAAAATAAATTTATATGTAATTTTATTTCTCTTTCATATTTCTTTTTCTTTAATTTACAAAATAAGTCTAAATAAATTTTCTCCAGCTCCTTATTACTGATATGTTTAAAATTAAATAAATTAAATAATACACTCAAACCAACTAATCAACTTCGCATTGGTCAAAATAAAAGTTGGAACCCTACTAAAATAGCCATCCCATTGTCATGTTATAATTTTTAAAGCTGAATTTATTTACATATTTAAATTGTCATTATATCTACCCTCACATTTAAAAAAATAAAAGAAGATTTAAAAAAAATAGCTACACTTTTGTAATAACCCAAATTTTAAAATTTTTAATGTATATTATTTTACAAAAATATATATATATTAAGATTTAAGATTGATAATAATTATTTTGTATGTATATATATAATTACTTTGCATATATATATATATATATATATAGGGAGAAACTTGGGCACCAAGTTTAAAAAAAAAAAAAGGTTTAATTTTTCCTGGAAGCTTCATTTGACTTACTTGATTACCAAGTATAACATATATATATATATATATACATACATATGTGTGGGTGTGTGTTATGTGCTAGGGAAGGAAAACTGAGAAGAAAAGAAGAGATAGAAAATAAAGAGGAGAGAGAAAGAGGAGGAAAAAATGAAGATTTAGGTTCAGAAATAACGGATTTTTGGTATTTTTGACGTTGTAATCATCAGAGTGACGTCGGATCATGGTAATTCGGTCCAAGATGAGAGATATGAAGAAGCGAAATTTTAAATTGTCAGGGGTTTCTTCACTCTTCTCCAAATTTGAGGTAGGGATTTAATGCATTATTTATACATATATGTGATGTAAAATTAGTTTGATAATTTTGTGTGATTATTTTATATCAATATAATTAAATTTAGACTATACTATATAAATTCTGTCCAAATTAGAATACTAAAATATCACGGTCAAAAAGAAAACTCACTGGGATTAGAATGAATAATAGAAGGGAATATGACAAGGAATATTCTATGAAAAGTTTCCAAAATTTCCTTTTAGCCCCAAAGTTTTATATAATCATATTTGACCCCAAAAGTTTTACAAAATTTCAATTTGACCCAAATTATTGAAAAATTACAAATTGACCCCAAAGTTTTGGGTAGTTACATAGTGACCCCCAAGTTTGGAATGAATACGAAGTGGCCCAATGCTTTTTGAAATTACAAATTTACCCTTAAAGTTATGAAAAATTACAATTTTGCCATTGAAGTTGTAATTTGATATTTATAGTTAAATGCATAGAAAATGTGTAATTGAGAATGCTCAATTTTGAAATGTTTGAGAGATTTATTTTATTAACAGAAAATGATTGTAAAAGTGATAATGTGATGTTGATGGTTAATTATAATGAGCTGTTTTGTTGAAATGATCATTATAGAGATAAAGGAAATGTGAACGATGTTGTGATTGCGGGGCTGTAGATACTGAAAAAATAGGAAGGGTACAGAAATTACCCTTGGGTTGAAGAACCCTAAACCTGCACAGGGGTTAGTATTCATGCTAGTAGGTTAGTAGCCTACAACGATGATAATTATGGGGCTACTCGTGGCCATCGGGTCTGGACCCGTAAATGACGATATTGTATAGTATCTGCCCTACGATTGTGATGTTATGGCAAAAGAGATAAATGAAAGATAATAATTGGATCATTTTTTAGACGTATATTAATGTATGTTTTTGTGTTGAGATACGCAACGACTTGAAATTTATGAGTTATTGATGTGAAATTCTTGGTAGTCTGATTGTTGTGTGCATATCATATATGTTATTATCATGCATTGTGGGCACAAGTGGATTGGTGCTCATGTCCTTACAGATTTTTTTGCAAGTCGTGAACCTGAGACTTAGGTGGGCCATTGTTGGATTTATCTCTGCGTTGTTGTAATATTATTCAAAACTGCAATATTATTGATTTGGGGATTTATTCGATATGATTTTAAAAACTTTGAGGCCTACCTCTTCATTATTTGTTGGAGTGTAGTTGGAGCCCTGTTGCCCGGTTACGCCGAGATTTAATTGTTATTAAATGCTTTTAGTTATTCATAAAATTATTAATATATATTATAGATGTTTGCTCCAAGATAGTGGTGTGACTCTGATTAGGGTAATGGATATTTTAGCACATGTTATGTATAACTCTTTCACTCAATCCACGAGTTGTGAAAATCGAGGTGTTACAACTTTCCTTTTGATAGTTTAAATTAAAAACACATTATTCTTTTTTAGTTTAAGAATCAACATATAATTTCCCCACGATTTGAACTAAAGTACAAATTTATCAAAAATATTAATATATTTGTGTCGTATGTATCATATAAGCTCATATATGATTGTCTAAAAAGAAAATTATTTAGAAAATAAAAACCAATTGAATCACTTTAAATGTAAAATAATGTTTCATTTTAATATAAAAATTGGTAAAAATGTTCTTTTATCTTTATAAATATTTTTTTCCTCCAATAAATTTTGACTTAACACAATTAAATTTTAATAATTTTACACTTTTTAAAGTAAAAGATACTCGGTATTTTTTGGTCAACTCTAAAAAAGTAGTGTAAGTACCAAAAAAAATCAACAACAACTTTGAAGAGAAGCTTCGTAGACAAAAATTTCATTCTCACTGACAGATTTCAACAATTAAGGGAAAAGGAGTTAAATATAGAATAAGATTGACTTTTTCATCACAAAAAAAAAAAAAACATATTGCTAATAAATAACAAAAATAATATAATGAAGTCGCAAGTTATAAAAAGTTATAAATATTTTTTCTGTGGGTCGAGAAGAAACCCGCAGCCGCTATCCGAAGGTGCACACTGGATGAAGCTCCTCTTGTAGACAAAGTAGCTTATTTTATTAGTAGCATTTTAATGTCCATCCAACGTTTGAAGAGCCTCCTTGAAGAGTTCCTGTGCTTCTCTTTTCCTCCTAAATAAGAAATGAAACGATTTGATGTCAGAATAAACAACAATCAATGCTTGCAATATGTTTGGCTTAATGTCAAGAATGCAAACACTAGTCTACTAATACAGTTTCCCCCACATGAATTCTTCTCTCTGCGCCATTGTTATAGTCAAACCCTTGAGAACTTTCCTGAAGTGTTGTCATAAAGGTAAAAGTTATGTATGTGCCATTCATGTGCAAAATATAAATAAAACAGGATTATGTGAAAGTTATGGATGGGAGGATATAATTCCCTATCTTGTCCTTGTCCTATTGGGCATCATCCATTCGTGTTCCAACTAAGGGATGAAATCCTTTCTTCATCCCTACCCTTACCTATATGACCTCTTAAATATATATATTTAATTAATATATATATTAACTTGTATATATTAATGTTATCTATTAATAATTTGTATGCATAATAATATATTTTAGGGAATGATAATGCCAATTTTTTTTTTTTATGGCCAAAACATTCATTACATCATTCATTTGTATTATATAGGGGCGGATTTAGGATTCTTGTTAAGGGGGCACACGACTTTTTTTTTTTAAACTTCATTACTAAAATTTTTGTTAGGGGCACATAGCTTTTTTTTTTTTTTTTAATTCGTTAGTTAATGATATCTTGTTTAAGAGGATTTTTGTTGAAGGTCCGTTGGAATTCGATGAGGATAATTTATTTTTTTGGTCACTTTTCTTTTAAAATATCTGATTTTTTGAACTTATTTTGTTTTTGTCGACAACTGTTAAGTTGGTAGTTTGAAACATAAAAAATATTAGGGTAAAGAATAATTTTATAATTATAATAATTTAAGAGAAGAGTATTTTTGTATTTTTACCTTCAAAATTGAGGGAAGCACTTGACCCCCTTACCTCTTAATAACTACGCCCTTAGTATTATGTGTATTGATGATTGTTTATTGTTTTAACTATAATAAATATTGTTATGACCTTAACACTGTCATACATTTTAATTACTTATTAAGTTAATAATATTACCATAAAAATTCTTAATAGTGTCATAATTTTTTTTTATTTTTTTTATATTCTTGTCAATGATCTCTTGTTCATGTATATATTAAACATTTGATTTCATAGCATAATTATTTCAAATCATAAATATATTGGCTCAATTTAGAGCTACACAAAATAAAATAAAATCTTACAAATCTTTACAAATACGAATTACGAGATAATAAAATTTAAATTATTTACTCACTACACGAATTACGAGACATTTACTTTTACAATTTTATTTTATTTTATACACTTTTATACAACTCCAAACACACCCATTATACCATAATTATTTTAGATGATTATATATGCCGTTTAAAATATTAAATATTAATTATTGCTATTCTAAAAGAGTTTTTTTTTTTTAAAGTTGTTTCAAGTTTTATAGAATTTTATGCTTCATTAATAGTTCTATTTATTTTTTTAACTTGTAAATTTAACGACAAAATGGTAACTTTAAGTAATACTATGACTTTAATGAGAAATTAAATAAACATTAGAAATTACGATTAATAATTTTTAAAACAAACTATACGAATTACGCTAGTTTCACTTTTACACAAAAATGTACACAAAATAAACTTTTACGAAACGATTCAAATAAACCTTAAAAATAGAGAAAATGCCAAAAGTATTTCTTCCGTACCATGCGGTCCAACCGTGAACCGGTTTTTCATGTTACAGGTTGAAAAGATGTTCAACCGGTTCTCGTAGAACGGAGTAGGGTTGCCCGAAGGCTCCAGCGGTTCAGACCGTTTCAACAAAGCGGACCTACACACACGCGCTTTCACACGGGCCCCAAGGCCCCCAACCAATTCTAGTCAACATATCAGACGAGAACGAAAAGGCGCAATGCCGTTATAACAGTATGTATATACATATATATACGCCCCATCTTTGCGTGAGTGAACCCAAAGCGTCGTGGTTCGGCAAAACGTGGCGCACCTGAGGGAATGAAAGAGGAAGTGCGAGTGATAAATTTGGAGCTAATTTGTCTGTTTCAATCTTCTTTTAGGTAAATTCTTCACCATGTCGTTGAAATCATCGCCCCCCTCTCTCTCTCTCTCTATATATATTTGTATAATTTTCTGTTTTGATTCTGCTTAGATGATTTGCGTGCAACAGTTTGGTTAAATGGTAGATTGATGGCCAATTGAAGCTTTTCCCTTTGGATCCAAGCGTTTTGGCTGCGAGAAAGCCGTAGGTAATTCATGATCACTCTCTGTATTTAGGCTATGCTCATTATCATGCGTAGATTTGTTCTTCTAGAGGTGCTTATTCATTGCCTTGTGATTATCAAATTTGGCTGTGTAAATTACAATCAAGAGTAAGGTTGTTCTATAATCGTGTGGATTTGCTTTATTGGGCTTGTTTACAATCCAAAAAATGAAAATAAAAAAATTGCAGAGGTAAAATTTAAACTGGTTGGCTTCCATTTTGAATTCATTTTAGGCGGTGAGATTCAGGTCATTAGATCATGGACGTAAAGGGAGATCTGTGGTCAGCTTTATTTCTGTCTCTGTCTTTTTCTTTTCTTTTTTTCATTTTTGCTTTAAGAAACTGATTGTTTCTCCTGGTTAGACTCATGAATGATTTTCACTTGCTACAAAGTCACCATAGTTGGTATTCACCCTTGTGCAATAAGACAATAACAACTTATTCTTTCATTTGACATTTATTTGCTTATTCAATTTATATTTCTTTCTTCTTCTTTAAAAAAAAAAAAAAAAAAGTAGCTGACATTCAATTTACTCAAGGATGGCTTTAGGGGGCCCTATGTGGGGGAATGCGCATTTTGATAGCTATCTCTTTGCAAAAAATTTGACACCGGTGTCCAAGTTTGTTGAAAATTATGACAAAAAAAGTGATTTCACTTGTTTTAAAAAGTTTGTTTTCATTTTCGTCATTCATTACACCGCCACACCCTACCACAACTGCTTACTCCCATTATTTACTGCCCTTTGCCACTCCTAACCGCTGCAGCTGCTGTTGGTAACACCAGACTTTTATCACTGTTAAACCACGGCGATATTGGACTTGCTTAACAACTTCTCATTTGTCTCCCCATGGAGATGACTTTAAGATTTTCATCAGATGAGATGAAATCCACCAAGTCTTCAAGGTTAAAGCCATCAAACTCTTCATTAGCCAAATAGTTGCAAACAAGGGAAATGAATATTATAAATATCTCTGAATGACAACACCATGATTTGGTGGGTTTAAGTGGCCATATTTTCAAAGCTTACTGAATGCTTATTATGGATAGATGGATGTGAATTGGGGAAAGCAAAGAGAGGGAGACCACTTGGGTAGAGTTTTGTGTATGGAGAATGAAGTGTCTGCTTTGATGAAGGTGGTTATTCAGAAGGGAGATATCAAGCCATGAATGCCAGCCTTCCTCACTTGTCAAGGATAGTGATTCTAAGGTCCTACCATTGACTGCATGGCTTGATCCTCCAATATTGGAATGCCTCATCTGATCAAGTAGTAGCATGGTTGCCCGTATACTAAGGTGGTGCAGGGATCACAGTAGGATATTATAGGCAGACGTGCCATTATTAAATAATGTCATGTAGTGGAGATTTTTTTTTTTTTTTAAATTGATCAAGCCCCAAAGTCTATCGAGGGAGAATGGGACACGGAACTCCTAATTCTTGACATTAATCCATAAATTACAAGTGATTTTGCTTGGAGGAGAAAGACCATGAGATTCCTTGAGGTACCCATGGGATGAGAACAACCTACTGAGAGGTCCTTAGACAAAAGCCCAAGCTTAGGGTGGAGAGCAGTTTCATGGAAAGACGAGTGTTGCACGACTATGCCATCTAGTGAAGATTGCCTGTAGGAGGAGGACTCCATCATGGAGAATGCCTGTTGGAAAGGAGCTTCATTAGTGGGAGGCTTCCGCAGGGAGGAATACAGGGCGTACCCTACTGGCTGAGAACCGTGTGTGGCAGGCTGGCTGCTAGGGTACCACTTGGCTAAACCCTATTGGGCTAGGTGGCAAGCAGTGGGCGAGATACATGGAGTTGAGGTGATAACATGACACTAGAGTTGATCGACACATGGGCCAATGGGTCCAAATACCAACAATTATCCTATTATTGGCTGCCTCTTTCTTGTTTCTGGTACTCATGAGTCCATCAAAGGATGTAAAATATACATTTGTAGAAAAATAAGCCAGAAAATGTCCTTTTGAGGGTATAACATATATCCCTATAAAAACTGATAAGTTGCGGTGGGAAGGAGCAAATTTTAAATCTTTAGAGCATGACTGGGGAAGGCCAGTGATGCTGCACTCTGATACAATCATTGGGGTAAGACAAGGCAACTACCTAAAATTTGGAAGTGGGAAAAAGCAATATGTTTGTTCTCGAACTACGATATTGAGGACAAATAATTTATCGCCTCATTTCAGTTACTTTGAAAACCATGAAGAGCGAAATGATGAAGATAGTCATAGTCCACAAAAATAGGTCCAGACATTCTGCACAGTTTAGGAGTAAACAAAGGTTGAGAGTTACTAATCCTCAAAGCTCTGGTTTTAATAAGAGTCCAAAACTACTACCTTCTACAAGAAGAAATCCATATGGAATTGCCCAAATATTTCAACTTTCTACAGCTCAATAGTTAAATGAAAACAAAAAAAATCCCACAAGTCTTAGATGTGGCTGTAATTAGTTATTACTACACTAATTATTTTTCAATTTCCCAACATCTAAAATATTGCTAATGCTTATCTTCATTTTCTGTAGACATATTGAAGCAATGGATCTTCCTGCAACTAATGTACCAGAGACTTTTGAAGAAGTGAAAGAGGCAGGTCCTTTGTTTCATTGTGATCTTTTCGATACAGAAATTGTTCACAAGATAGCAGCAATGCTCCTCCTAGGATTATCCTCTGGCTGTGTAGACAACACATTAGGTGGTCTCTTCAAGAGCCCGGCTTCCGTCTCTATTGACGTAAGAAAGGAAATGGTGGAGTATCTCATTCAGAGAAGTGAAACATTTGTGGCAGAATCTGTTATCTTGGAAGGTGTTCCAGAAACAGAAGTGTCAGATCATCCTTATGATATAATTTCTGATTTTGTTGATGATTTTTCAAGCTCTAAGCGGAACATCTTTAGTCGGGTTTCAGGATGGCTACTAAGTGAAAGGAGAGAGGACAGAATAGATGATTTTGTGCAAGAGTTGGAAATAAATGGGTTTTGGCTGATGGAGAGGAGGGAAGCCATTGCACAAACTTTGCTTAAGAATGTTGACTTTAAGAACGCGTTTCACTGCAATATGAAATTCAACTCTGCCGAAGAGCTTGCTGAGCATGGCCCACGGTGCAATTTTAGGACCATGAGCTGTACAAATGAAGGATGCGATGCCAGATTTTGTGCAGCTCACCTGGGGGCTCATGACTCAATTTGCCCATTCAAGATACTTCCATGTGAGCAGAAGTGCTCAGATAGCATCATTAGGCGTGAAATGGACAAACATTGCATAACTGTATGTCCTATGAAGCTCGTGAACTGCCCTTTTTATCCAGCAGGTTGTGTATCTACCATTCCTCAATGTACAATTGAACAACATTGTTTGGAAAATCTCAAATTTCACTTGCTTCATGTTCTCCAAATGATTCACAAAGATGCATCTGTGGAGGATCTTGAGAAGCGGGTGGAACAACTGGAAGAGGTGAGTCTTGACGGTGTTCATATATGCTTCAACTTTCTTAAATTTGAAACCCATTCAGTGACTGATGAAATGTAACCTTGTTAGAAAAACAATTATCTGCTTATTCTGCTGTTCACTTGACACATTAAAGCAGTGGTGAAATCTAACTGCAGAATTTTTGCAATCTTATTGATTATCTTATTTATATTAATTCCTTTTCTTAATTTTTTGGTTGTGTCTGGTGGATAAGAAAGAGACTTTGGATCTTTGTAAAAGCGAAAACACTTTGGATATTGAAACCTTTCAATTTGAAGGAATGAAGCTCATAAGGTAAAAAGCTAAAGCAAAGCCTCCTAGAAGTCTGGAGTTCAATTTTTTGGCTAATAAGAAAATGTTGTGAAATCTCCTCGATCTTTGTCCTTTATTTGTTCTTTTTCTGGGAACTTCTTGTGAACTACTATCTTTGTGTAGCAAACCTGTTTAGGAATCTTTTAGCATATTTAAAATCCAAGAACCATAGTAATAACAGGCCTACTCCTCTTCGCGCCCTCCCCTAATAGGTGAGATTAGAAGCCCTAAAAGAAGTTATGATTTCACACAGAAAAATACTTTGTGAAAATGATGTTTGAAGTGTCCAAGGTTTTCGATCAAACAAAATTGGTTGCTTTGGTTTCCCTGCATTTGTATTTTTATTTAAGTTTTTTTCTTTTTCTTTTTCTTTTTCTTTTTTAAACATTTCCATTTGTTAATTTCTTATATATAATTATTTAGTTAATCTAGTGCCTTTTTGGTTATGAAACAGTCAGCATCTCCTGGAGCATTAGCAGGAGCTCGGAATGTCAGATCATTGACCTCAGCAATTAAAAAACTTGAAGCAGAGCTTGGGCCACTTCAAGTCAACACCACAAGCAAGGTCAGAGAAGACTGCACAGAGTCACCAAATAAAAATGGAGAATGCACACAACCAGCTAACAAAGAGGAAGAAATCACAGAATCAACCACCAAAATGGAAGAATTCATGGATTCACCCAGCAAAAAAGAAGACTACAGAGAGTCACCCACCAGAGGAGAAGAATGTAACAAACCCCTCAGAGAAGAAGAATCCGCAACTGAGTTACTCTCTGAAAAGGAACAGGGCAGGGAGTCACCTGCCAAAATGGAAGGGTATATTAATTTGCCCACCAGAAAAGAAGAGCACACTGGCTCATCCGTCAACAATGAAGAATTCACCAAGTCGGACACCAAAAAAGAAGAGTTCACGGAATCGCCCACTGAAAAAGAAGTGAGCACAGACAACAACAAAGAATCCACCAAGTCAGACACCAAAAGAGAAGAGTTAGTCACCCACTGAAAAAGAAGTGAGCAGAGGTTCTTCAAATTCCATGGCACATGGAACTGAGGAAGTTGATAGCTAATTTCAAACCTATTCAGTCATGTTATGCTAGTCAACCTTGTCAAAGAAAGATCTGTCAGGTGCCAAAGACTAGCCTTTTTTCCTTCAATTTATTATTATTATATATATATATATGTCAGATTCTTGAGTTAGTATATGACATTTTTTGTCAGCAACCTTCTCTAATCGATGAAGGCGTAAGGGGTGTCTCCTCCTTCCCTTGGGTTTTCCTTCCTTTTTTAATATTTATTTATATTCGTATTTGTTCGGTCTATATTTGATTTGTTTGTGTAAGGGATAGTATTTTTTTTTTTTGGGGGGGGGGGCCTCCTGCTGCTCTTGTGGGTTACATAACCTACATTGAAGGGGCTTTCACTTGTGTCCATGGACAAATTATATTTCTAATGGCGAACTGGTTAAACTGCAATATTTGGTAACCAGATCTTCTTTACGTGCAATCCTGATGCATTACCATTTTGTGCCGCCATTAGTTGCATCTGACAAATGATATCGCACTAGAAAAATATAGCAGAAAGAGCCACTGATAGAATTATAAGTAGAACAAAAACATTAGTTACATTGGAAAAAATAATATTGTACCAGAAAAATATAATAGAAAGATGCACCAATAGAGTTATAATTGTTAAGTAAATTTTCATATATTTATTGTTCTCAAATGATAAGACCACAAGTCTTCTATGAATTTACTTTTTTCAAATGACAAGTGCAGAGATCTTTTACATTATTCTGATTAATTTTTCCTAGCAATGTTTTATGTTCGTACATTGCATTTTCCACTTCGCCTTTTGTTTCATTAGGCATGGCTTTGAAGTATATCTGGGGAAGCTCTTAGAAAGAAGATATGAAGCAGAAAAATTACAAAACTTGGACGGAGGGTTTCTTGGTTTAAAGGAAAAGAGGAATATGAAGACTTCTAAGACTTAAGAAACAGTATGTTAAAAAAATTCACTCGCCAATTTGTTTGAACAAAAGACGAGGGAGGGGGGCGGTGACTAATGCTTCTCAGCCTAGTATCGTTAAGGGAGTGCCAGGGTGCTCAATTCCATATGAAAAAAAAAAAAAAAAAAAAAAACCCACTTAATTCGAACTCTATTCTTCACACCTTACCAACATTAGGCCCCGTAGAAATTGACGCACTCCTTGATCTTCCATCATTATTTAAAAAAAAAAAGATAAATTGAATCACTTTAAAATATATAATAATGTTTCATTTTAATATAAAAATAAGTAAAAATATACTTTTATCTATTTTTTTTAATAAAAATCTTTTCTCCTCAACAAATTTTGACTTATAAAACATCCCAATTAAATTTAACAAATTTTGATAATTTTGCATTAAATCACGAGGAGATTGTATATTAGCATCCCAATTAAATTTAACAAATTTTGATAATTTTGCATTTTAGTCTAAATTACGAGGAGATTATATGTTAACTTTTACGGTACGAGAATATACGTTTTTGGTCGACCCTAAAAAAAATAAAATGTAATTACATAAACAAATGAACAACCTTGAAGAGACAACTTTTAAAGCTTCTCAAACAAAAATTTCATTCTCACTAATAGATTTCAACAATTGAATGAAAAAAAGTTCGGTATAGGATAGGATTGGCTTTTCCATCACACAAAGAACATGTCGCTAGTGAACAACAAAAACAAGACAATGAAGCCACAAGCCATAAAAAGTTGCAAATATTCGCAAACCACGTTAATGTCCATCCAACGTTCCAAGAGCCTCCTTGAGAAGTCCCTGTGCCTCTTCCCTCCTCCTGAACAAGAAAGGAAATGATTTGATATCAGAATAAACAACAATTAGTGCTTGCGTTGTTGTTTAGCTTAATGTTGAAAATGTAAACATTAGTCGACTAATACAATTCTCACCACATGGTTCTTCTCTCTGTGTCATTCTCATAATCAAGCCCTCGAGAACTTTTCTAAAGTGTTGTTAGAAATGCAACAGCTCTGTATGTGCCATTCATGTGCAAAATACAAATCAAAAAGGATTATATCAAAGTTATGGATGAAAGGATATCTTTCCCTATCCTTGTCCCATTTAGCATTATCCATCCCGTTCCCATTAAGGATTAAAATTCTTTCCCCATTCCCATCCCTACTTATATGTTTTTTTTTTTTTTTTTGGTAATTCCATCCCTACTTATATGCCCGCCAAGAACAAAATAAATTAATATATATATATATATATATATATGTTAACATGTATTTATGTTAATGTTATAAATTAACAATATTGTATACATAATGATAGATTCGAGGGAATGATAATGCCAAAACTGTTTTTGTTATGGCCTAAATATTCATTATATCATCCATTTATACTACGTGCAATGATGATTATGCATTGCTCTGACTACAACAAATACTATTCTGGCATTAACATTTCCCTACATTCTATTATATATATATTAGTTAAGATATAAACAGGCATGTAAACGGGTACGAGACAAAACACAGTGAAATGTTTTAGTGGCTAAATAAATAAGATCAAAATCATTAGCAGTCCCCAACATATTCTGGGTGTTTTGAGAACAACGTAAGGCAAGTTTACCAACCAGAAGAACTATATTTGACTATTTTCTCTTCAAATTAAAAAACACGCATGATAGTATCTTTCTAGAATATTTCTCTTGCCAGTCTAGTCCATCTGAATATTGATTGTTCCTGTCTCTATAAAACTAGGCAAGCAACACTATACATGCGTAGGTATCAACACAGAAGTGTTATGTTGCTGCCAAAAGGGCGACGTCAAGTGCATGACTAGATGAAGATATTAACGTATGTATGTATTAAAATTTTCAATTTCAGTTCAAGAACCTCAGACAACACTGCAACTTCTAACAACTCATAACCACAATCATAGTAAATCATAGGAGGACTTGGAGGTTTTAAGTCGAAAGCCTGCAGATGCTTAATTTAGATAAAACTACAAAAGCAACTATGCAATTCTAATATGAAAAGATTTTCAGATGCTATGAAAATATAGTAAGAAAATCCATTTCCAGTTATCTAAAAACTCCCAACAAGAAAAAAAAGAAATTGTACCTCTTAATATCCTCCACAGCTTGTTTACGGCGTTGTATCTGAAGCTCTAGTATGTGAATGAGAGTTGCCCTGGCCTGATGAGAAGGATGGGAGAAAATTGGAGGAAACCGAATAAAACAAGAAATCTAAAACCAGACATTAAGCTGGATTCTCAAAATGGGCCAACAATTATTCTACCTGGTGCGGACGCAATGAATTGAGAAGATGATGTAAGTTCTTGAATATAAGAGATATCTCTTCTACCCTCCTTGCATATTGCGATGGCCGCTCTACAAGAACATCAGCAAGCTCCAAAATATGCAGTTGGAGTTCTCTGTTAAGTGATCTCAGTTCTTTCTTGAAATCTGAGATAATATAAAGTTATTAGACATCAACCTGAGACCATGTGTAGTTTATTCTGTGAGGACTTCATGCCATTGACTATTTAATGATCCATGGCAGAACCGACAAATCTGCATTGACCTTGAACAAAGGGCTTTGGAAGGACTCATAGTTAGACTGTAATATAATTTTTGAAGGCAAGGAAGGAAATTGATAGGCTATATTTTTTCCCAAGAATACTGAGATGAAAAACATGCTCCAAAAGATTTACATATCAAATGTTTCCCAAATATCTCGATATACTAAACACATAAAATCTCAATCTTTTATTCTCTCACCTTGCATATAATTACGAAAGTAGATTGCCTTTGCCTTCTACAACCATAGTCAACAACCCATCCTAGAACACACTGTAGTGCCCTACAGGCTCAACGACTCTCTCTAATGGGTTCAACATCCCGCAACAGTGCATGGAATTTCTGGATTGGCACACGTAAATGGGTGGCTTAGAGGAGCAGTAAGATTTTACTATTGCGATCATAGAGTCAAGGGTTCAAAAGCTAGAATCACTCTCTACATGTAAAAGGAACGCTACCTAAATCTGACCCTCTCAAGACCCCGTAATGCGACAGCCTTGTGCGTGGATTTGCCTTTTTAGCACGCATAGAAGCCTCTTGATGATTGATTTAATACTTCTAACCAAAAAAAAAAGCCCCCAAATGTTGCCAACTCTTTTAACATCAGGGTCCAGTGTAGTTTCAAATGTTGTTATTTTTCTCTCTCCCTTTTTTTTTTTGTTTTTGATAAGTAAATGTAATTTATTCAAAAGGCATCAAGGGAATATCACCCAAATACAAAAAAATAAATAACCGGCCACCCATTAAAATTAGATATTATTTTTCTTAATAGGAAATAAAATTTTAACGGTCTCGTAAGAGATACTGGGCAAAACATAAGAATTGAACAAAATCCAAATAAATAATGTGACATTTGGTTTAATTTTCTATTTTCTGTTTTTTATTTCTTGTTTTATGCTCAAAATAAGGAAATAAAAGATGCTTTGTTTTCCTTATTTTGAGATTTTCTTCGTTTTAAGTTGAAAACGCTCAAAATGACTTTTGGTCATTTTTCATTTTATGTCTAAACTCATTTTCTGTTTTTAAAACAAATTTTGAAAATATAAGTGACAAAATGCATTGTACTTGTTTTCCTTATTTTCAAAAGGACAAAATGGCAAATGTGCTTAGAACAGAAAATTAAAAACAAAAATAGAAAACAAAAAATAGAAAAACAAACCAAATGTGCCATAATTGATTTAGAAAGGCCACCTGCCAGTGCTGGTCAGCATCCAGCATGCTAGGTTCATATAGACCTAATCGTTTGTCCCTTTGCACAAGATGACTACCATAGAACTTTAACTTGCCTTCTCACAATTGGTCAGCATACCAAGCACTCCAAATGGATTAACTAATTTTGAGTCTCATAAGCTTGTGAAACAAAATAATAATAATAATAATAATAATAATAATAAGGATACAGAAATAGAGCTAAAATATATTGTTATTGGTGTTAAAGGGTAACATCAACCATGCATCAATAATTACACAGAAAAGAAGTAGAAAATAACTTTAAAACTTTAAAACTATGCTTAAATGAATTTCAACCTTACAAGACAAGACCATGCCCAATGGGGGAACAAAAATTCATAACAAAGTTCCTATTCCATGAGGTGACATCAATAGAAACAAGGTGCAGTTGTGGTTAACTTACCAATATTAGGCCCTTTAGGATATAACTGACGCACTCCTTGTTCTTCCAAGCTCGGAAGCACATCATCTGTCTATATAAAAAGGCAAACATATTTTTGTAAAAGGAGGTCTCAACATATAGTATTTTCACCCAAAAATCACCAACGTACTGAAGTGGAGAGAATTACATAATGTGAACAAATTTAGTTATAAATTGATGTGTAGGGTGACAAGCCACCTAGGAAGCACAGATACTCCAAAATGGGTATCGTATCCGTATCCGATATATATTGGATACATATACTCTTCGGATACTTTAAGATACGCATCGAATACGCCACATGACGTATCCTATTATTTTATCATTTTTTTTTCAAATATCCGATACATATTAGATGCACATACTCTTCGGATACTTCAATATACGCATCGAATATGCCACATGACGTATCTTATTATTTTATCATTTTTTTTTCAAATATATGATTAAGACAAATCTAGATTTGAGTAGTTGAAACTCCTAAAATTATAAAATCTTATGACTTATATTTTGTTATATTTTTTATATTAAATTATATATTAAATTAATTTTGTTGTGGATATAATATTCATATATATAACTAATAAAAATATACAAAATTTATATTTTTTTACCGTATCCCTACCATATCCGTATCCTCATTTTTTTAAAATGGCCGTATCCGTATCATATCCATATCCCGTATCCGTATCCATACTTCTTAGCAAGCCACATTGAAACCTATGAAGCACGGATACTTCAAATTAGGCGCCGCACTCGTATCGGATATTTCGGGGATACGGATACGGTTAGGATACGGCCGGATACGTATCGGATACGCCACGTGGCGTATCCTATTTTTTTATTTTAAATTTTGCATAGGATACGGCCGGGATACGGCCGGGATACGAGAAGGATACTTCCAGGATACGTCGGGGGTCCAAATGTAATATTTTAAACCTTTTTGGGAGTACAATTGATATGATAAAATTTTAGTAGGGGCCCAAAGTATAATTAACTAAAATAGATTGATATGATTGAAGTTTGATCTAACTAAAATTTAGGAAATGAAAAAACTATTTTTATTTTGGGATGTATGATATTGTATTTGATACGTTTTTGTTATATTTGTGTTTTGTGTATGAATGATGTTGGTAGTTTTGAGTATGAATGATGTTAATTTATGGATTGAATAGTATTTTTCAAGCTATATAATTGTTATTTATAAAATGTTTAGTAATATATACATGCTATCTTCAAAATTATTTTAAATAAAATATATATTTTATTTTATTTTTTTGTCGTATCTTTGCCGTACCCGTATTCTTATTTTTTGAAAATTGCCGTATCCCGTATCCGTACCCGTACCCGTACCCGCACCCGCTCCCGTATCCGTATCCATGCTTCATAGATTGAAACACTTGGAATAAAAACAGAAAACAATCCAGTCCTACGAGCAAAAAAGAGAAACAAAACCAACTTTGAAAAATCTTGTTGTTTCAAATTTTGACTGACCTAAAAATTTAGCTAGGTGCATCATTTTCGAAAACAAAAAATTATCAACCCAATTGTGATATATCACAAATGTTATTTATTTATTTATTTATTTTAAAGTGCAGTATTATTTGTAAAATCATAATCAGCAAACAAAAAACTAGAAGTTTCAAAACATCATATATCTTCAACTAATGAGAAAAACCCATAGCAACAAAATTTTGCTTCAATATGACGAACCTTATCACCAACATTCATAACATATAAAGACAAATCATGCCAATATTAACCTCAAGATCCAAATAAATTACAAAACATCTATACAAGTAAATAAGAAGTGTTAAAAATCTCACAGTGTAGGTGCCACCAAAAAGGATGTAAGTGCCTTCAATTGGAGGAGGCGGCTTTGGAGCGGAGTTAGGGTTTTGAATGTAATCCTTATACAGCCTGTAATATGGTGGAGGAGGTGGGTATGTAGCTGTTGCTGCCATTTACAACCTGCTTCCAATCAACAACATGTAATCTAAAACTAATGATTCAATTGAAGCAAAACCAAATAACCAAGTACTTATCCCTCAATCACTCACTCACTCAAACACACACACACACACACACACACACAAAATACAAGAACCATGTAATGAAAAGTGATAAGAAACAAGGTATTGAATGGGTGTTTGACACCCTCAATTTAATTTGGAACATATATATCATATGTTTCAAGTTTGGCACAAATGAATTTCACCCTAGATACTCCCCTAATGCTTTAGCGGACAAGTCAGCTAATTAATTTCAAACTTTATATAACTTATTTTGATGATATTATGTAGAATCTTCCCTCATGCAAATACAAGAAGCTTCAATGTGTTTGGTCCTTTCATTTGAAGTGTCCACGCTTCATAGCTAATGCATATGTTCATATTTTCAAATTCCTTAATATCTTGACTAATTGATACATCTTACTTGCTACATCTTTGAAGGATATGCCATGTTAAAAACATATATATATATATATATATTCTTCCATTAAACAAAACAACCATAAACTAAATACCAAAAATATATTGCAAAGGCAAGGGAAAACATTCCAAAGACTACAGGATGATAGATCTAACTCAGTTGAACAGGAATTCAATCGTTCAGTTTTTGCATTGAATTAGGGACAGAATTGAAACTAATAGAGTTCCTGAAGAATATGATAAACCAATTACCATAGAAACCTCAAACCATACACATGTAAGACTACTCTCTTTTTTCTTTCTTTTTTTAAAAAAAAAAAAAAAAGAAAGAGAGAAAGAATAAATAGAATACAGGGTTTTTAATTAATTTTTTCATCAATAAGCAAGAACAACACCACCACCCATCCCACAGTATACAACCAAGCAGCCAAAATACAACTCTTTATAAAACACAAAACTAGCTCGCAATGTCACACAAACAAATACAGAAAAATTCACATAGGAGGGAGTCTGTAACTGAACAAATGCTTCAAGGCCTGCATTTTTTTCCTATTTTTTTTTTTTTTGGGTTCTTTTCCTCAAGAAGGATTATTGCTAAATGATCCACCTGCTTTTAGCCAATTTGGGGCGGGGAAAAAGGAAAAAAACACCATCAAATATAGCCTATGTTTCAGAAGAGTACTTAAACCAATTTATTTCCTTATGGAGAAGCTAGTCTTTTGTGCGTGTTTCAAGCACACATGGAAAATTTGCAAATTCTATCTCCTCAGAGGTTTTGTAGTTAGGTGGGTGTGAAGTAGTAGTTTTGGATTAATTATTCAATTATTCTATCTCACTTCATATACGTTTGGATGGTGTATAACATTTATTAGGTTCGCTCAAATGCCTGTACATTGCAGATTTCAGGCGCTTATGGTGTGAAAGCACAAACCTTCAAGACAGCCAAACAGTACGTAGAAATAACAAAATGCTCCAATCTCCCCCAAACGTAACCCTGCTAAATCAGGAAAATCGCATCCATAACAGAGAGAGGGAGAGGGGCGTACCTAAAGATGAAATCTTTATCCGCGTTCGGCAGTAGAGAGAGACAGCGGGAGATTATTAATTTTAGGGCTTGAATCAGAACCACTGCAGACTGGAGAGGGAGTTGAGCTGAGAAAACTCGGCTGTAGAGAAACACCAGAGACCTCTATTACAAGGTTGACGGATTTGGGACGTTTTCTTCTTTTGTTTTCTTTTCGGCTTGAATCAAACCAAGCGGGGTTTGTTTTCTTCTATGTTTTCGGCTCTGTAAATTATACGATCAAACGTATGATTGTTATATACACATACATATACATATACATATACATATATATATATATGTAGGAGTGTTTCGAATAAAAAAATAAAAAAATAATTTGAAATAATTTTTAAGATCAAAATTTATATAAAATAAAAAAATTTAAAATATTTTAATTTTTTAAGTGTGCCAAACGCACCGATCGTGTGAATTTGCTTTACTGGGCTTGTTTCTGATCCAAAAATTGAAAATAAAAAAATTGTAGAGGTTAAATCCAAACTGGTTGGCTTCTATTTTCGGCAGGCAACATTCTGTTTTTTGTTTTATTTATATTTATTTTTTTATATTTAATTATTATTGTAGTTTTTTCTTTTGAAATAAAAACAGAAACCATGCGTGATAATGCGATTTCATTTATAATAATCAAATTTTCTTTTGATAAAATATTTAAGCTTGCTAAATTTTGTTATAAAATTAATTAATTTAATGTTATAAAAAATTTATCTTTTAAAAATAATTAATTTTTGTAAAGTATATTAATAAATAATATCATTTAATAATAAATTATTATTTTACTTATTAAAATTATTTAATTTAATAAAATATTTTAACAAAATAAATCATTATAAGAAGTTATTTTTACTTATTAAAAGATTTTAATAAGTAAAATAAATCAGTTTAATAATAAATTATTATTTTCATAGTATTTTTAATTTTAATAAAAATAACTTATTTTAATATGTAATTATTATTTTTTAAAATAATTTTAATCTAATAAAAAGATCATAATTTATTATTAAAATGATATATATATTAAACAAAAGTTATTTTTTAATAGATAATAATTACACTAAAATTATTTCTAATAGATAATAATTACATATGAAAATATTTGTTTTATTAAAATTAAATTAATCATAGTTGAATTAATAACTTATTATTAATTTTAATAAAATAAGTATTTTTATATGTAATTATTATCTATTAAAAATAATTTTAATTTAATAAAATAATTTATTTTAATTATATATTATTATCTTAATTTTAATGAGAAATGATGTGCGTTACACCACTAACCTTCTTCCATACAGCCATCGGAATATCTGCTTAAAATAAATTATTTTAATAATATATTATTTATTAAAAATAAATTTAGTTTAATAAAATATTTGAATAAAATAATCATTTTAATATGTTGAAACAAAAATGGATAGAGTATTAAAATTGATAAAATATTATGAAAAGGAAAAAAAACGAGAAAGAAAATATGATTTTTCTGTTTAAATTTTTATTTTTTTGGCCATAAAAAATTAAAAACAAATCTATCAAATGCATCTTTGTCGTCAATTTTTAAAAATTTATAAGCATAAATAAAAAAAACAATAAATATAAACGTTATCAAACTACGCTTTTGAATTCATTTCAGGCAGTGAAATTTAGATCTTTAGATTATAGAGATAAAGTGAGATCCCAGGTCAGCTTTGTTTCTATGTCTTTCTATTTTTCTTTTTTTTTTATCTTAATTTTTGCTAAGAAACTGATTGTTTCTCCTGGTTAGACTCATGAATGATTTTCACTTGCTACAAAATCACCATAGCAGGTATCAAATGATAGGTGTAGAGGTGCTTTACAATGTCCTGATTAATTTTTCCTAGCAATTTTTTCTAGTTGTATGCTGCCTTTTAGCCTCAACCTTTTATTTCATTACGCAAGGCTTTGAAATATACCAGGATAAGCAGAAAATATGAAGCAGAAAAATTACAAAACTTGGACAGAAGGCTTCTTGGTTTAAAAAAATAATAATAATTGTAATAAAGTAAGATGAAGATTTCTGAAACTCAAAAATAAAGTATGCTAAAAAAATTCACTCATCTGTTTGTTTGAGCAGAAAATGTCAG
The DNA here is from genome assembly GCA_019916065.1 of Vitellaria paradoxa. Lineage (NCBI taxonomy): Eukaryota > Viridiplantae > Streptophyta > Magnoliopsida > Ericales > Sapotaceae > Vitellaria > Vitellaria paradoxa. The sequence goes on along the minus strand of CM034235.1, from coordinate 56,562,903 downwards.
GGGGCCAGCGGCGGCCAGGGGCAACTATTGCTCCCCAGTCTAGTACCGTTAAAGGGGTGCCAGGACGCCTAATTCCATATGATAAAGAAAGGGAAAAAAAAAAAAAAAAAGAACTTTAAGAATTCAAACTCCATTCTTCAATACTTTAAATTAAGAACAACTTGTAAAAACAAAAACAACAGAGTGAATATATATATATATATAAGCCACTACAGTTTAAAAAAAAAAAAAGTTCTTCCAGCAATATAAGAAGCAGATGATAATTAAGCTCTCTCTCTCTCTCTCTCTCTCTAAGAACGAACACCCCTTAGATTAACCATTCGGGGAGCAGCATCCATCTGAGACCCCCTTGTAGAACCAGTCTGATACGTTCTCCCCCCTCCATATGCAGCAGCATCTTGATACCGCGTGCTCTGATAGCCCATCCCTCGCGACTGCCCCCGGTAGTCCCTCCCGAGCCCTCCACCAGAAGCTTGGCCAGGGGTCAATGGCCTTCCACCAATAGCATAATACCCAGATCGCCCACTGCCGCTGCTTTGTCTTCCATGTGAGAAAGATGAGTTGTCCTGCCACTTGGCACTGGAAGCAGCAGCTGCAGCAGCATAGTCTTGGCCATCTCTCCTCCTAAGAGGCAGGCTATCCAATCCTCCGCCACCTATCCTTGCCTCTGTTGCCCTCTCATTACTTTCCGCAAGAATCGATAACTTCTCCGTCAACTGGAATGCCAATGCTTGCAACCTTGTGTGCTCGACACCGTGGAAGACAATGCATCGGGTGGGTTGGTCCCAACTTGCGTGGAGCTCCTCATTAATTATCATTTTGCTCACAATGCTGTGGGTCTGTGCATCTGAAAGATCAAACATTTTTGCAAGCTGGTCAAGGCTCAGAGAATCATAACCTGATGAATAGGTGAAGAGGTAGGTCCTCAGGGCTTCTTCCTTAATCTTTTCCCTAAGCATCTCGAGGACATTCTCCCGGTTCCTGAGGAGCTTCCAGACATCTAGGGAATTGATGACATCAAATGCCTTTTGGAAATCTCCCCTGGCAAGGGCTCTGGTGGCTGCCATCACATGGTCCTTCACATTCTCGGGCGGACCAGTAAATGTTTGCCTCTCACTGACGTCAAGCAGCCGCCGGAAAGTCTTACTTGTAACTTTGCGTTTGGCGTCGTGGCTGTTTGCAGCCATGTTGGGCACCTCCAGGAGCATGGCACATGTCAGATGGACAGACTCCAGAAGCTCAAGATTTATATGCATGTGGTATGGCATCTGCCGTCTCCTTTCCAACCGTTCCTGAAAAAATTATTTAATCATTCACGAAACGAGCCCCATATAAGTCACAACAAAGATGATATAGTAAGGCAGAACCTAACTAAAACATCTAACAAAGATAACCCCCTCCCCCAAAAAAAAAAAACCCCCTATGTTTACGTGCATAATCATTTTATCGATTTGCTTCTTCAAAATTTTGAAGGAACTTGCATAGTACAAAAATGGAGATTTTTCTTTGTGGCATAAATGGCAATACATGCAAAACATTAAAAACTCATAAACAGTTAGCTATTCAAGTAATGTCAAAGTCTCACAAGTTATATAATTGAATGAAGTCAAAATTATATAGTGATCAACACCTGTTCAGGAGTCTTCTCATGATATCGGCTTTGGGAGACACCTTGTGCAAGTAATTCTTTCACCCTCCCACCTGAATATAGTTCAGCAAGGCAGCCATGTCCTTCAGCAATGAGTCCCACCCTGAATGCACATAAACCAAGCTGTGCCATAGCCCTGTTAAAAAGTATCTGGGTAGAAATGTCCATTTGCTGAACACTGTCCTGCAAGTGGCTCATTAACAACAAGTCCCGAGAATTTGAAAACTCATCCAGAATAGCATGATGATATATGTCACAAAGCATTGCTCGAGCCTTAGTCCGCTCATCCCCATACTTATATATGAGTGAAACTAAGTTATCCATCAATGTCCGGCTATTCTCTGGAAATGTAGGTTTACGAGGCACAACCTCAGGAATCATGACAAAAGCAGGTGGGCCCCTACTTTCTTCAACCACTTTGGGTTCATCTCCTGCTTCAGTTTCTCCATACTCTCCAGCTTCTGTCTGCTCAGCCAAATTCCTCATAGCACCATACACTTCTTGGGGCTTATAATAGATCAGTTCAACCCGCTTTAGTGCTACCTTTGAAGCAGCCTTGTGATCGCCAACTCGCTCTAGATATTCCTGGACATTCTGGGCAAGAACCAAGAACATAGGCTCATCCCTCAGCCTCTCAACATATTCATGCGTGTGTGGATCAATGCACTGCAAGCTCTTAAAGAACTCAACATCTATCCTCTCCACAAATGCCACCAAGTTTCCCCAAACCCGAATCGTCCCCTTGAAGTCTGTTCCTTTTCGGGTTTCATCCTCTTCTGGCTCCACCGTGTCGTCAACCAGAATGTTAGGATACTGGACTAGGATATCAAGTATAATAAACATATTCTGAACACACTTCTTCCAAACATTTATTGGCATGTGCCCACTAAGACTTGGATTAACATCAAATTGCGCAGATACAACACTAAAAAGTATCTCAAGCTTTTGTGCAGGGGTCTTAGCAACCTTGGTGAGGAAGGTAAGCTGCTCAACCAGCTCAACCCTTCCAGTTCCCTTCCTACCACGGGCAGCCACAACTTCCTTGAACTTTTTGTTAACTATATCCCATGTGATCTCACTTGGATCCTTCATGAACTGCTTGTCCATAATCTTATCCTTTTTGCTCAAGATCTTCTCCCACGCGCCACCAACCTCAGCTGTGCCATCCCTGCCTCCTTCTTCATCTTCGTCCTCATCTCCTGAATCCCCCATAGCAATCTTCGATGGGTCCTCTTCAAACTCAGACTCCTCATCTTCATCTTCTGATGGCTCATCTGCATCTCCTTCATCCTCACTCTCAGGATTTTCTCTGTATTTATTAATTAACTCCTCATATTGCCTGTTGTTCTTCTTTAGTTTTTGTTTCATTGAATTTAAGGCCTTTGCATTGCTGCTACTCATCTTTTTCTTTGCTTCCTTATTGGCTAAAGCCTGATTCAAGAAGTCTTCCAACATAACAAGAGTTTTAATATAAATGGTTGGGACCTTATCGGATTCTGTAACCCTCATGACCTTCTCTAGCTGTTTATTAATCTTATCGAAGCTCTCTTGCAAGCTAACCCAGTCATTAATCTTCATAGCATTCTTCATCTGATCAACAGTAGCAGACATCTCCTCAAAGCGTTTATCTTTGGCAGATCGAACAACCCGCTTTTGCCCATCTGAGTCATCACTATCACTAGCATTTCCCTGTAGATATCTGCTTCCAGCAGTTGCAGTGGCAGACTCACCTGCTCCACCAACACTGACCTCCTCATCATAATCACTCTCTTCTTCTTCAGTGTCACTATCACCCTATAATAAACAACCAAAATTTTCTAATATTAATTAATATAGAGGTCACAGGTTATCACTTGCATGGTAGATATGAACTTCACTGGGTGTAGAATAAGAAGATTGAAAGTTGGTAGAGCATGTCACAAACCTGAGTCCAAAACCTTGATGCCATTTTTCAGTGCACAATTTTTCTGAAGAAATCAGAAGCCTGCAGAAAAAAAGAACACACACACACACACACACAGATTACTCAACTAACCTTTAAAAGGAGTCAAACTTTAACTCAAAACTCAAATTGATTTTGCCCCATTTCGCATCATGAGACACTTCAGAAATAAGCTAGTGGACACAATGGACTAAGCTAACACAATAGCAGCCACCAAACCAACATTTAGTAAAGCTTGTAACAACCAAATTAAACACTGGTTGGTCAAAGATTTTCACCTCTGTGAAAGTCCTTTATTTTGCACAATATAAAACTTCACCAAATATAAACAAAAAAAACAGAACTTCAAAAAATCTCACAACACCATCTATGTTGCATATGCATTTTGGCCACCGACAAAATAATAATATAATCACCTAGTTTATCGTCTTTCCAATCTCACAAAAACCAAGAAGAAAAACATCCATCTTAGGATTTGCTACAATTTCTTAAACTAGATTTGATCAACATTTTTACAATTCATATAACTTGACCACGATAACAGAAATGCTGAAAGAAACATCAAAAAGTCCTTCAAGGAGAGATGGAAAGTCTTTGTTTAGATACAGATGGTGGTTACTTATTAAGTTAAAAAACACAGACTATCAGTAACATGTCTTTTACTACAAGTTATCCTCCTCTTCCAGCAGAAAATATGGTTAATAAGCCGAACTGCACGTCAAACTTCCAGGGGGCAACAAATTAAAATTATTCCACAAATTTTATTTTTCTCTAGACAAGTGATTAGCACAAAATTTTGCATAATTATATATTATTTATGTATGCTAATTGCATATAAGACTTTATTTCAGGTCAGTATTATCGCATTATTTTCACATACTTGCGTTTTCGTGTTTGTGCTATTTCAGCCAGTAAAATATGGAATTGGAGGCCTTTAAGACATTGTAAGTGCAAATGGAGAGGAGCAAAAGTGAGATGTGCAAATATAGTGCAAGAACAAGGCAAGGAGTCATTCAGGCATTTCGTCGAATGGTTGGCATTCATTGTCAAATTCAAGAATCCAAAACATTCATGTTGTATTTTTTCTTCAGGCTATGTATGTTGTTATCAATCTTCAGGCTATGGACGCCATTATCAAAAATTATCAAACGATTTGCTTGATTCTTGCTTATACATGTCCCATACAAAATGGTTAATTTATATCAAATGCAGGTAAAGGGGGAGCTAATTTCTATAAATTTAAATATTCCCCCCCCCCACCTCAAAAATGCAATCTCGAAATCAAGCAGTTTATTTGTGGGTCATGGGCTCAAAAATCAAGCAAAATATATAAAACCAATTTGCAAACTGGCTTAAAAATTATTTAATTAACTAGATTAGACTATTAATGGTCCAACTCAAAAATCAAGTCTCACATGTTATTAATGCCCCAAAATAAAAGAAGTGGGGTGGCCATTTTAAATATATATACACACACACATCTCTACCACATAAATAGATTTTTTTACCAATACTTGGGGGGCCATGGCCCCCAATTGTCATAGGGTAGGTTCATTCCTGATCAAAAAGTATGCAAGTTGGACTCTTTTGAGTTATGAGAAAACCTTTATAATTGTTTACTCAAAGTATGGCAAATTAGGTAGCCTATAATGAAAGAACTGTATACACAATAAGATGTGTTGCATTAATCAAAGATTCAATGGAACTGATGCAAATGCATATGCTCATATCTTCAAATCCCCCCCTTTTTTTTTTTGGAGGGGGGATGCTTAACCAGGATCCCAACTAGTTTAGAAGGGTTTATTAAGTTGGAAAATCAGAACTCCACCCGTGTGTCCCCTCCTGCAGACTTCAGGCAAGTCACGGAATCAAACCGAACACACCAACAATGCAGGCCGACAACGAGGGCTTAATTGGTACCTCTTACTTGCTAAATCTTTGAAAGATTGGCAAGGCCACCCCCCCCGGGGGGGGGGGGGGAAGAAAAAGAAAAAGAAAGGCTAAACTCAATAAACCCTTGCAAGGGTAAGATTTAGCTTTTGATTCCTTAATGGCCTTGAAAGATTTTTTCACGGCCCTTTGCAAGATGTTTTCAATAAACACTTACAAGGGTGAGATTTAGCAATTAAATCTTTCAAAAATTTAGCTTTTCATGGCCCTTGCAAGATTTTTTCATGGCCAAACCCAAAAAGCTATGAATTCCGTTGCAAGGGTAAGGGAAGGCGTTCTGAGGACTACAGGATGATAGGATCCAAGTCATGTGAAAAGGAATTCAATGGTTAAGGTGAAACCCATTAACGGAATTCATAGCTAAACTTTACACGGATATAAAACTCTGCATCAGTATGTATGAATAGCAAAACGATCCAGTTACCCCCAAACTTTACCCTACAAAATCAGGAAAACACATACATATATACATAGAGAGAGAGACAAACCTAAAGATGAAATCTTTCCTGCTTTCGGCCGTAGAGAGTGAAAGAGAAAATTTCTGGTCTTGAATCAGAACCAGTGCAGATTGAAGATGTCAGTAAAGGGTGTTGAGTCGAGATAGGTCGGCTGCAGAGAGAGAAGGGTGGGAGAGTCCCAATACTACGTTCAGGAAAGTTAGGGTTTGAAATAAAAGAACGAAAGAAAGAAAGGAAGATTTTTTAGTAGTGAACTAGAAAAATAAATTTTTTTTTTTTTTATGTTTGAAAAGAAAAAAAAAGAGTTAATTTTTTAATATTCAACTTGTTAATTAAAAAAAGTTAAATTTTCAATATTTAACTTTTTTTAAACTTTTATTAATTTAATATTTTTATTTTTACAGTTTAAAAAATTAAAAATATAAGAGGATAAAATTAAATATTTAAAAAGAATAAAAAAACTTTGGTAGTTAGAGGCTGATTTTTTATAAATGTACTTTTATTAATAATTGTATTTTATACTAAGGGAGTGTTTTGATTTAAAAAAATATCTAACTTTCACTAATTTTTCTTAACTTTCTTCAATAATAAATAAAAATTTGTGTATTATATGTTTGAATTTAACAATTGAATTTAAATCATAATAAACTCGTTTTGAAGTAATATTTTTAAAAATTTTTGATAACTTTTAATAAAAATTGTTCTTTGCTACTCAGTTTTTTAATTTTTTTAAATAATCAAAATTATTCTTTTATATTTTAATTTTTTTGAATCATACAAAATAAATATGTCTAATTAAAAAAAACTAATTCTTAAAAAGTTAGTTTTTTCTCAAATACAAAAAAAAAAGTAAAAAATAATCTTTTAGTAGCTAATTACAGAAAAAAAAATTGATTTTTTTACTTCCCAAACTCTACCTAAATATAATAGTTTGATATACAAAAGTGGATTTGTCCATTACTTAAAAAGATTGAAGGATAAAATCAATTCTCAAGAAAATTTTATTATTTTAAAATTAATTTTAAATATTTAAAAAATTAAAAATTTAGAATTATGAAATAAAATAAATTTATGAGGGCTTAATTTTAATTATAATCTAAAAAATTTGTAGCAAAATCAATCAAATAAAACCAAATCACACCTTTTTAAAATTTGTTAATAAATCGATTACTTAAAATTTTGAATACAAAAAATTTTATTGTTCACTTTTACATGTAATTTTTCTTTAAATACAAGTATGAATATAAATATGAACATAAATTATATAGACTTACTTGCAAAATTGTTTTGGTATAAGGTGTCTGGAATAATAAAAAAATATATTACAATTATTAAGAATTACAAAAGATTGTTAATTTTTTTTAATTAAAATTTACTACTTTTATTATATTAATTTTTTTAGTACTTTTTCCACCATCCACACACCCCAAACGGAGAATTTGAGTCAAAAATTTCCCTGCAATGCACACCCGTTTACAAACTTCCATAATCCATATTTAAACTCAGAATATTGTTGTCAAATCAAAAAATAACCAACCTGTGCTGGTTTTCTCGAGAACAGCAAAACCCCTTTGTTTAGGGAGAACCAACGAAAACCACCCTGCATTTTGATTTTTTAAAGCCTCAGAAAAGGAACACCTGCCCCTTCAAACCTTCTCCCTTCCCACCAGATTCTGCGCTCTCTCTCACATTGCTACCTTCGCATTTCTTCTCTCTCTCTCTCTCTCTCTCTCTTCCCCCTCTCCCTGCCTTTTCTTTGTAACGTGCATTTTTCCCTAAACCGGGCATTCAAATCATCCTAAGGTAAACTCTCTCTCTTTCTCTCTCTCTCTCTCTCTCGGTCGTTCTTTCATGTCGTTGGATCTTTTTCATTCGCTATTGCTATTATGTTAAACAAGATTGAATTGTCCAATTAATGCACGATGAAAATGAGAAATGGGTGTTTGTTGTAGCTTTTAAAGTTCTTTCCTTGTGGATTGTGTGAGATCAGATTATGAATTCGGTTCATGCATTCGTGATTTATTTTTTAACTTTTAATTTTGTTGAGTTTGGTTCAAATTTGCCGTTATTATGGCCGTTGTGGGTTATTTATTCTGTGTCTCCAACATTTGACGAGAACTGTCATATTTTTAACCATCAATTGAATGTTCTATAAACTTTTGTCAGAAAATTTATTCTCCATATAAGGGAAGAAATTTTCTCACCTTAACAGCTTATCTTAACATTTAAGTTTTAAGGTTGAGAGCCTCCTCTTGGGTGTTGTTGGGCCTTCTGACATAGTTTCAGAGCGAGTTTTCAATTAAGACTCACCACATGCTTATGTCCAAGCACCACGATATAAGAGATGGCTTTAGTTTTTCTTTGTTTCCCATCTTTTTTTTTTTTTTTCCCAAAGTTGACAGTGATTGGAGAAGTGGGTTTCCTTTTTGAAGCTTTTGTTGGTGGATGGTATCAGATTGTGCTATACAATGGACACCGGATGGGGATGAATTGTTACGAGTGTTTTGCAATATTGGGCTGTGTTTTGGTTTGCAGAGTACTGTCTGTAACCAAACTTGTAGACGTGTGTTGGTGTCTCTTAGGGAAAAAAAATTTAAAAAAATCTTTTGGATGAAATTTCGATGTGGAGAAACTTGTAATCCTCCATTAAAGGACATTGGTTCTGGTAGTGTTAACTTTACCATGTAACAATGATCAAACATACCTCAAATTAATATTAAGTTCGTAGTCTAAATTGTTTCTTTTTGTTCTTATTAACAGGTATTTTGGCCCCATTGATCTTGTCATTTGGAGATTTCTAATAGCGGGTATCCCACTATTTGTAATAAAATGGGGGTACCCTTTTCCTGCCCGTTGGCCGATCTCGATGATTTGGGTAGACAGTTTGAGACTTTCTTGGTTAGATCCATGAGCTTTGATAGCAGTGATGTGAGGACAGCATTGCGGTCGGTTAGTTTCAATGGCCGAGATTCTGAACCTGTCATAATGAGTTCATTTGGTTCTGGGAAGATGATAATTCAAGGGTCTCTTAGCTTTAAAGGGAGGGAATTGGGGACAACAATCTCGTTTAGAGCTCCTTCAGATATGAAGGAAAATGCCTTTGTTAGATCTTCCAGTGCTGTTGGCAGAGAAAATGGTGAAAAATTACCAACAGGAGAAAAGGATGAAAAATTACCAACAGGAGAAAAGGGTGAAAATTTGCCCACGGATAGCGTCTCTGAGAGAGCGCCCGAAATTCAGTCATTGGACTCAAGTCTCCCAAGATATCAGGCTGCACTAAGGTTGCAGAAGGTGTACAAAAGTTTCCGTACCAGGAGACAACTAGCAGATTGTGCCGTTCTAGTCGAGCAGAGATGGTTGGTTTTTACTCTGTCCAGAATTTTTTAATAGAGTTTTCAACACGACATTGGGCGAAACATTTTTGTATTAATACGGCACTTGAAACTACTAATCCGTCCATTTGAATGGTTGCTAGGATGGGCAGCCATTTTAGTAATTGCCATGATATGATTGAAATGACCCCCATTTCCATTAATAGTTTTTAAAATAAACGTCTTCCACATTGTGGGATAGTTCTGGATTATAAGGAAATCCGATGATGGATAGTTCCATTCCAGTGTGGTGCACTAAAATTTCTTTTTCTTTTTCATCGCATTATTTCATCGTTATTGTGTTTAATTTATTTTGATACACTATCTAGGTGGAGGTTGTTGGATTTTGCTGAGCTCAAACATAGTTCTATATCTTTCTTTGACATTGAGAAACCAGAAACTGCTGTTTCACGTTGGTCAAGAGCAAGAACCCGAGCTGCCAAGGTAAGTTAAGACGACTCTGCGAATAACTCCTTAGTACATCTTTCTTGTATATCTGACCTGTTGGCCTTTTCGTCCATTGGCAGGTTGGGAAGGGTTTATCAAAGGATGAAAGGGCTCGGAAACTTGCTTTGCAGCATTGGCTTGAGGCAGTAAGTCCCATTTCTGGCGAAAAATAATTTTTGGATGGTCTATATGTGGTATTCTTCACGGGCTTTGTTGTTGATTTTAGTCCTTACTGTGAGCAGATTGATCCGAGGCATCGCTACGGTCATAATCTTCAATGCTATTATAACAACTGGCTCCACTGTGAGAGTAAACAGCCATTCTTTTACTGGTAAGAACAGCATACCAGAAACCAACCACAAAGAGAGACAAATTCGCGCGCAAGATCATTTGAATTGGCAAAGTTCCATTAATAAAAGTATAAAATTGCAGGCTTGACATAGGAGAAGGTAAAGAAGTCAGTCTTGAGAGATGCTCTCGATCAAAGCTTCAACAACAATGCATCAAATATCTTGGTCCGGTGAGCCTCCTCATCTCCCTTCACGGAGTCCTTATTGTTCACCACAGAGTCTTCAGAACATCTCCTCCTTTCTGAAATACTAATTTGGCTTCCAAGTTCTCATATAAATTTGGAAACCAGTTGAAATCATTACACTATTATGAAGAGGCTGACATATTTTCCCGTGATTTCTAGTTTTCTTTGAAATTCATACTTGTGTAGGGAAGTGCAAGTTTACATAGCTTTGGCAGTTATTTAAATAATCTGATCTGAAATCAAATGCCAAGAGTTAGATCTTTAACTGATAGTTTCTGATTAATTCTGCAGATAGAAAGGAAAGCATATGAAGTTGCGGTCAAGGATGGGAAATTCTTCCAAAAACAGACAGGGCAGCTTCTAGATACAAGGGCAGGACCTCAAGATGCTAAGTGGATTTTTGTCCTCAGCACCTCTAGGACACTCTATGTTGGGCAAAAGCGCAAAGGCACATTTCAGCATTCGAGTTTTTTGGCTGGAGGCGCCACATTATCTGCTGGAAGAATAGTGGTGGAAGATGGTGTTCTCAAGGTACGTGACTGTTTTGTGTGTGCGTGTGTGTGTTTGACTCTCAGCTCTTTGAAATTCTCGAGGAGCTTGTATTCTGATATATATCTGAACAAAGTGTTTGTCCCAAATTAGTTGGGGTCAACTGCGTATGAGACATCTTCTTCCATTTATTTTTGCCATAGATCTTGCCTTTTGTGAGGTTATATGACATTCATGTGAGATCGTATATTTAAGATGTCCTGATATATTTCTCTAAATTTGGTTTAACAGGCAATTTGGCCCCACAGTGGGCATTACCGACCCACTGAGGAGAATTTTGAAGAATTCATATTATTCCTGAAGGAGCGCAATGTAGATCTCAGCATTGTCCAGGTTGAAAGAAAAGCAAGCTTTTATCTTTTTATTTTTTTCTGGTTTAAGTATTGAAAATATCGAGATATGCTCTAAAGTTGAAGCATTAATACTATGTTTTGGATTAAGGACTTATCAGGGGAAAAGAAAATGGGATTTGGATTGAGGACTTAACAATTCTATGTCAGCTTGGTATCTTATGATCAGGACCATTGAATTAAAATTCAACGGTCTAGATGCATTCACGTTTAGTTTTTTTTTTTTTTTTGGGGGGGGGATTAAAATAGTTTGAATGCATCTGGATAGTTAGATTTTAATACAACGATTTCTACGTCAATGTCACGAAACAAACATGGCATTACTATGTCATTCTCCCTCTTTTCAATAAAAGGGATAAGAAATGAGATAAAACAAGTTTTATGTACTCATTTTTTTTTAACTATTAATCAAATAAAAACTGAAATATTTTTGACAAATATCTATTCACTTCGTTCTTATTTTTCTAAGCCAACTAAAAAAATAAAATAAATTTAACGCCTTTCATTTCATTATAATTTCCTCCCTTTTCCCTTCTTAGTTTTCTTTACCTTCCACATATCTAATTTCGAACACACCATAGAAGTCTATTAGTTATTATTTGGAATTATTTTGAGCATTGATGCTTGTACTCCTTGGAAGACAAATGCATCCACATAACTAGCTAGATAATTAAGATCTTTATTATCTTGAAATCTCTAGTGAAGAAAATCAAGATTTCTCCTTGATCTCTTCTCCTATTTCTGTTATGTTCAGAAAAACCCAACAGATGATGAAGAAACTAATGTCCAGGGCTCAGAGGAGAAAACTAATTCAACAATCCGGCGCATGCCCTTCTCGCGATTCCCACGAAAATTGCACTCAAAGATAACCGCACTCCAAATACCCAAAAAGGATGACGTGATCGAGATGTTCAAGAAAGATGAACCCGGAGACGGGCCACCGGGCATTCGCCGGCACGTGGAAACTCCTCCCGGCTACGAAACTGCAGAAGAATATTTATCGTCATCATCGTCCGAAGAAGGATCGGATTACGAAGAACCTCCGGAAGGGAATGTCATTCTGAGGATAAATTCACACAAATGTATAAAATCATATCAGTTGGCTCAGATGTTGTCTTGCAAATGGACCACAGGAGCTGGGCCAAGGATTGGGTGCGTAAGGGACCACCCTTTGGAGGTCCAAAACCGGGCTCTGGAGGAAGTGAACTTGTCTCCAAGAAGCAGTGGTTCTTCTTCTTCTCCAAGGAGATTTTTTCTTTCCAGTCCCAGACTTTATACTCCCACAAGATTGTTTATGGATAAGTGCAGTAAATATAGCAACACCAACAACTAGCAGTCTGAAGAAGGGCTGATCGTGGCTTTGTTGTTCGAGTGTATATATACACGCACACGCATGTAATGCGCTTAGGAGTTCTTTTCCAGTCTTTTTTTGCACCGTTCTTTACACAGTAATTCTTTATAGATGTTACAGCAAGTTGCTCTCTTTGTTTGTTTCAATGTAAAATATTTGTTCCGAAAGATAAGTTTACTCGTGTTTTGAAAAATATTTTTCTAAAACATGAGGAAATTAGTTTTTGAGAAAAATATCTTATATCGAAACAAGTTGAGCCGAAATGTAAAATAGTTTTGTGGGTTGTCTCTGTCCATCTCTTTTGATGTATACTTCTGTTAAAACCAGTAAGGTTAAGAAAGGTTAAGAAATGGGAATAGCATGTTGTTTTAACACCCCCCCCCCCCGGGCCTTTTTAATTTTAACTGACAGCATATACACACACAAATATAATATGGGCAATGTTATTATGTCAAAATAAGTTATCAGAATGATATGTCAATAATAAATGATATGTTAATGATAATATTTTAATTATTTTAAGAGTAATTATATTGAAATCAGGCATCAAAACTGTGTTAATGACAAATGATATGTCAATGATAATTTTTTAATTATAGTACATATAACAATAAGTACAAGTAAGAATGAAAGAATCATATAAAAACTTAAATGACGATTTAAAGAAAAAAAAAGATGCAAATATAGTAAAAAGTAATGGAAAAATATTATTTTTATATATTTTGTTGGTTATATGTGGTATAATATGAGAATAAAAAATAATTTAATAAATTAATATATAATTTAACATATAAAACCTAATAAAATAGGAGATATTTTTTATAAGGTTTTATGATTATATGGATTTCAACTTTTTACATTAAAAAAATATATATTTCTATAACAGTCACACTAACATTAACACAAAGGGGGAAAAAAAAGAAAATGAAACAAAACCTCTCTCTCCGAATGCTAGCATTCTTTTTTATTAATATATATATGACAAAGTCAAAAAAAGTGACTGTAATCATATATATTTATAGAAATTGTTAAGATATGACGCATATTCGTTATACTCAGACATTAAAAAAGAACAAATATTTGATAATGCAATAAACAAATATAGTTATTATTGACTAATTAGCATCATAGCTAAATAATTGCGCTACAACCGAATAATTTATGATCGCAAATAAACCCTCACACACATTCCAAACAAGTATCGCGAGCAAGTGCTTAGTGTAATATGGGAGTATTATCTGGAACGAACACATGACAAACATCCATTACACATTATAATTTTTCTCATAAATAAAATTTTAAATCTAATATATTGGCAAATTTAATAGAAATATTAATAAAATTACATATTAAATTATATTATAATTAAGTGGGAGTAATAGAGCATAGAATTATAAAAATAAATAAACAAAATAGAGAAAGAGTAAAAAAAAAAATTCCAATCAAGTATGTGATCCGATAACTTGTTACAGATTTTATAATTTTAGTTTTTTTAATTAACTTTGAACTTAATGAAAAAGATAAAGAACTTAATTAATGATTGAATGTGAAAGCATGGACATATTAAATCAGGCCTCAATAAATAATCAAATTTAGTTAAGTAGTAAAATATTTGAATTAAAGTCATTAGATTGAACGATTTAACAAACTAATTTATGTTCAATTCATTTATTTTTCGAATTGAACCCAACAGAATACATTGTTGAATATATATTAATTCAAATCTGAATAGTTTGATATTTTATATTATATTTATCAAATATTAATTTATTTTGATTTAACAAAAAAATTTAATAGTACAAGAAATTTAAAAGCATGATTTAAATTTGATTTATTATGTTCCATATCGATACCGAGCCCAGTCTGTGACCACGTATCCCCTGGAATAACTGCATTCGTTTCCCGGCCTCAATTGTAAGCCCAAAAGGGTCGGTGTCATTTTATAGGCCCATAACTGGGATGCAGCTATAAATAACGTCAAGCCGCACCCTCCTAGGGTTAGGGTTTCAGTTTGTTTCGAGAGTTCTTCGCCTCAGGTATCAATCAGCTGCTTCTGAGGAGTTTTCTGCGGCGTCTCTGAGTGAAGGTCCGCCGTATCTCCGATCCCTCTCTCTCTCTCTCTCCCCCCATCTCTGTTTATATGTATCTTGATTTACACTTGAACTGAAATATATTAATCTTTATGTAATAATGATTTTTCGATTGATTGTGTTTTCAATGAAAAGTAATATATGTTTGTTTGTTATCTGGAAATTAGAATTGGTTGTTTAGAATGGATTCCCAGATCAAGCATGCTATTGTGGTGAAAGTGATGGGCCGAACAGGATCGAGAGGACAGGTTACTCAGGTGAGAGTGAAGTTTCTTGACGATCAGAACCGCTACATCATGAGGAATGTTAAGGGCCCAGTGAGGGAGGGCGATGTTCTTACTCTACTCGAGTCTGAGAGGGAAGCGCGAAGGTTGCGCTGATCGATCCGCCCTTCACGTTTTATTCCCTTCTGTTCTCTGTTATGTTCTTGCGTTTTCTCAATAGTTATCTATGTTTTCTTCTTATGACAATCAGTGTTGAGATTTCAGTTCAGAAAATTTTGTGACTTCTTTGTTTGGACGACATCGTGTTTCTGCTTGATGCAGATTTTTATTATCAATCGCATTTGTTCAAATAGCATTATAGGGTTGAGCTTGATGAGATATATTATTATGTTCGATATGGGATTATAATTATATATATATTTTTGTGGCTGTCAGAAATTCCGAATTTGCTGTTGTGATTGAGGGCCACAATAAAATCAGCCATTTTAATTTTTAGGCATTGACTCATATGGTCAAATGCATAGTAAAGACAATGAAATAGAGGTGGTGGTTAGTATGCTCTGCTTGGTTTGTTGTTTACTTTCTTGCCAAATTTACTTTTGCTTTTGCCTGTTTTACCATGAGAGTTGCTTGGGGGGGGGGCATGAGAGTGGCTTAGCCTAGTTCCCAAATATATGTTTGATTTTGAGTGTTGGGTTTGGAGAACTGTTGTGCTCATAATTTGGTGGGTGAATTGTAATGCTCTTGCCTAGTGGCGGACATATTGATTTCGATCGAGCCGAAGTTCGAATTGAACTTCGATGAATCTCGAGTATATTGCATAGTTAATTGTTCTATCGGCCCACTTTTTTCATTGTTGAATGCCAGCTTGAACACGTAGCAAGGATTCAAAATTTATCCAATGTCGGATGCACAAACGTTATATTGACAAACATGCTGAATCCAGTTTAGTTTTCATTCCAATGTTTTCTTTTTTCAGGCCTTTTTCCGCCAATCTTGGAAAATTAAGACTAAAAAGTATTTTGGCCATATTAGATTAGAAAATCATTTAAAAAAAAAATTTATAGTCCTGGTGCTATTAGATCTCTTATCTATGCAGGTCAATTGGTTGAACTGAAAACTAGTTGGTGATTTGGTTCTGTTTTCTATATGGTTTTTGTTATTTTATTTCTTTACCTTATTGAATCAGTGAAATTTGCTTATTCCTTTCTTAAAGTCATGAATATGGCTCTGTTTGGAGCTTCACAAAATAAAATAAAGTCTTACAGATCTCTACAAATACGAATTACGAGATAACAAAATTTAAATTTTTCACTTATTGTACGAATTACGAGATATTTATTTATATAATTTTATTTTATTTTATACACTTTTATACAACTGTAAACATACCCTATATCTTAAATATAGTTTTTTTTTTTGAAGCTCAAATTTATTACTGTGAAGGCTGGAAATTCATTTTCAAAATGAACAAATCCACCTAATAGTAATATGAATTAACTTGCATATCTGAGGTCTAAATTAGAGGGTGAGATAGACTCTCTCTCTCTCTCTCTCTCTCTCTCTCTCTCGTCTTAGTTGTTGCATGATTGCATGATAAAAGTGCTGTCCTTGTGAGACTTCCTGCCCAAATTGTTCAGGTCAGCAATAGCTTCCTCAAATGCATGCATATAAATAAAGAAAATTTATATTAACCGAAAAATCCGTGATAAATAGCTAGGTGTTTGTTTTATGCTATAATTGGAGAACGTTGATGCACTGAAATGCTCCCAGGAACAAATTGTTCAAGATGGTTGGTCTTTGGTACAATAATTTGAAAAAGAAGTGATGTTAATCTCGTGACATCAATATTAAGAGTCATCTAATCTTAATCGGATGGTTTATAACAAAAATAAGTTTAAAAATTTTAAATTTATTTTTCTTGTGAATTGATTTTGATTGAATAGCTCACAGGTCTCAAATCATGAGGCTAATATCACGGTGATATTAGCCCTCTTCGGGATTCTAACAATTTTTCCTATCAAATATGAAAAACTGTTAACAGATGCGAGTTTCCTCTTTTCAAAACAATGGAAAGAAAAATTAAGCACCTAAACATCAAAGCTTAAACTAAACAAGTATTGATAAAATCAGAATGATTTTAGTAAACTTATCATTCAAATTATAAATCAAATATAAATAGATTATTTAGAACATGCGATAGAATAAATAGTTTTTATTTTTTAATAATCATATAAATAATTAATAAATAGCAAGGTATGTTCATGATTAAGGTTTTATCACCAGTCTATTTCATAAGTGACTATATATCATTGGCATTAGCATGCAGCCAAAATAAATACACATGATAACTTAGATATATTAAGTGTATATACAGATCAAAAGAACAGTATGGATTATAAGAAGCACAACAATAGTGGGGGTAGGGGGTGGCAAAGTTAATCCATACCACTCAACCCTTGGTTTGGGTCTTGTCATTTTATAAATTGAGTTATTATTGAGTAATTTATAAAATATCTATTTATAAACGGATGTAATTGAATTGTTAAACAGAATATATTGAAACACCTAATTAAATTAAAGAAAAAATAGTCTACGCTATATCGTTGATATCTACATTCATATAATCCCCTCTCTTTCTCTCCAGCAATCTTTCTTATCGCTTTTTACCCCCTTTCTCTAGGACTCTTTCTCTTAGGGTTTCGGTGATCTCCATATCTGCTATTGCTCAATCATCTTTATAGCTTGTTTTTTATTTATTTTTTTTCCCTTCTTTGCTACTATTATTCAACTTCTAATTCTAAGAATGGCGGAAATAGATTATTTATTTGAGTAATGCCAGAAATAGATTTACTAGAATGCTTTCTAAAAATTTATACTGCAGTTCCAAAGTTGAATTTGTGGATTTGTCATCACATCTACTTACTGGAAGGTTGCCCAATTGTTTTTTTTCTAATTCCAAGAATGGCATAGTGCTCTGTTTTGGAATTTGTTTAACTACAGGAGATAAAAGTCAACATCCAATTTTCTTTTGTCGAATTGAAGCTTTAGCTATGAGAATCTTACCCCATCGACGGAAACCTAAAAAAACTTGTGTAGTGGTTCCTTTAACGAATATTTTTCATTTCTTCCTTTTTTTAAACCCACTCAAATAAAAGGATAATATTGATCTATATATATATATATATTCCAATTTTAGTTCTCTAATATTGGCTGGATAGACCAGGATAATAATTGTCTATTTATATACATATATATATATATATATACATACACACACATTAATTGAAATAAATTTCTATCTAAAAAAAAAGTAAGTTAAGTCATAAATAAATGAGTTGGATGTGGATTTATGAGTTTGTACTAACTTTTATCCAATCTACTTTTTAAATGGGCAGGTTTAGGTTACACCTATTTAATCTTTAACTTGTTTAAACCAATCATCAATCTGTCCATTTTGTCACCCCGAAGAAGCTAAAACCCTCAAGCACATCTTCTTTAGATGTAGTTGGACTAAAGGAGTTTGGTTTGGTAGTAACATTTCTTATAGAATAAATCCTTTAAATATATCAACCTTTGTAGCTTTGTTCAAAAATATCTTACGTGGTTTAGAGGATAACTCAGAGAAAGCTCAAATTCTCTCATCCATAGCCAATCTTTGTTGGAGCATATGGAAGGTCAAGAATGAGTTTATCTTCAATGGAACTCCACTTTCTCCTTTCAGATACCATTTGTAAAGCCTCAAATGCTACTAGAGATTATTTGGAAGCGTTACTAACCTTTGAGCAGAAGCAGAAGGCTACTTTCAATCCTGCCAATAGAGGTAACCTCGTCTAGCAACTCCCTCCGGAAGATCAGGTTAAATTCAAATGCGACGGTGCCTTTTGTATTGCCTTAAAGTCTGCGACTTTTGCCGTCATTGCCAGGAATGCTCGTGGAGCTATTGTGGACATAAACCATGGACACATCCGTGTCTTATCGGCACTTGCAACCAAACCTTAGGCCATTAGAGTTGCCTGCTCTGTGTCCATAAGCTAAAAATTATTAAGAACCTCTCTTCAAAGTGATGCTTCTGCAATCGTTTCCTCTCTTCGCTTTCACTCTTGCTTCCCGTCCTGGGAGATTTCCTCTATTCTTTGGGGTTGCATGGATGCCCTCTCAACTTTGGTCCTTCTCGTGGTGTAGAAGACAGGTTAATGGAGTTGCACATTTCCTTGTCTCAAAATGTTTAAAAAGCTTACTCCCTCCTAAACTCTCCCCTGTTTATCTCTCCCTTGAATTGTCTCTAATTATTGATAGGGAGAGCTTTGTCTATATTTAATATTATCAACAAAATTTCCAATTAATTACCAAAAAAAATATATTTCCAATTTCAAAAAAAAAAAAAAAAGTGGGTGAAAACGCCATACAGAAATAAAGATAATTAATCTTTTTGTTAACACATACATACATGATGAATGCAAGATAATAAAAGTTACAAAAAAAACACAAGTTAGGATAAGCTAGCTATTAATTCATCCACAATATTCTTGAATAGTTACGAATTTAAATTTCAATTGAACAACACGAAGCATACAAAAGGAATAAAAATTTTTTTACCAAAATAGCTGAAGCAACAATACCTTCCTATACATGACCACAATGTTTTAAAAACCAAACCGTTTATCAAACTGAAAAAGTGACCGAGTCACAGGTTAGTGGTTTAACCATCAGTTCAATCGGAATCGAACCAGAGTTGAACCATGACGTCATAAACATATTTAAATATATAAATGAAATATCAAAATCATATTAAAATTATATATTAATATTTTTGTATGAATCGAAGTTGGATTTACTTGCAACTCACTTAACTTGAGAGTTGTGGGTCTTGTGGCTGTTGCCGCTGTAACGCTACTGTGTGTAATTGACATTTGACAGTACTAAAAAATATATATTAATATTTTTATATGAACTGGACAGTTCTTTAAATTTGCTTTCGATTCGACGGTTGAACTGGTGTGTTACTAGTTTGAGACCGGTTCAACTATGAAATAGGTTTTATTGGTTAACCTGACCGTTTCTTGAACTAATTCTTAGTTTAACTGGTTAAACTAACCAGTCCGGTCCGGTCCGATTTTTAAAACATTACATGACCATACATTAGTCAATAATGTTTTAAATAAAAAAATAATTATAGATAATGACAAAAAATTAAATAAAAACAAACTTAAGTTGCATTCTCATTAATTGGGAAGTTATAATAGAAAATAATCTCTTATCAGTCTCCAAACATGATAGCTTCCACGATATCAGAGTCATCTTGAAGTTCAACCTCAAATCGACACCTAATGACTAAAAATATTTAAAATAAATAAATAAATAAAGGCAATTAAACTTGAAAAAAGAAAGACAATTAAAATAATCTTTAGCAAATCTTGGCGTGGCAGCCACATGCATTCAATTGCAACGCAAATAATCATGCACTGTTCCGACGTGGCTAAACAATATAGAGCTTAAAATAATAACAAGACACTTCTTGTTATTTATTTTTTAAATTAAATAATCTATCAAATAAAATATATTAAAATAGTTAACTGAATTAACTCTATTTTTTGTTATGATAAAGTTAATTATGGTAAATAGAATTGTATTACTAAATATATTTTTTATTTTTACCTTAAAATAATGACTGAAAATAAAAAATAGTAAAAAAAAAAACTGTTAAATATAAATATAAAATATTACTAAACGATTGTTGAAGTTTTAGCAATTGTGTTAATAAAAGTGCAATAATTCTACAAAAAGTTTATTTTTCTGTATTTTTTTATTTCAAAAATTTTTCATGTATTTTATTTTTTTAAGTTTTCAAAATTACTGAGCCGTAGATCTAAATACTCTATATCAGAGCGCTGACGCAAGACAATTAGGGTTGGGGTTTTATTTCGTTTCCGGAGCTCTCAGGAATCGGCCGCTTCTGAGGAGCTGCGTCTGTCTGATTGAAGGTCCGTTGCATGTCCTTCTGTTTCTCTATCTCGCTCTATGTATTTACGTGTATACATTGTATAATGTAACCATGTAAATTGAAATACAGGTGAAGCTGAAATGGCGGGAGAAGTAGATCAACAGGTGGTTGCGGCTAGGACTGGGCAGACTCACGGTGAAGTGAAGCTCTTCAACAGATGGTCCTTCGATGCAGTTGATGTAATGTTTCTCACTCCCCACGCTCTTTTTCTACTGTTGTCTTGGACGCCATTCTCATACATTACCTGTATTTGTCGTTCTATCTTTATACACACGCACACACGCACTTCTATTTTGATCTTGATTTTGCTTTGTGGTTTGTTTTAAGATTAGAGAACTATTTTCCTCTAACTTCCAGAGCTATTTTGATTTATTAGCTAATTGGTTTATGATGTTGAATCCAAAGGCTCTAATGAACTGTTTTATGCCAGTTCTAAGTGTGAATATATTTTTCTTTGTGTGTGTTTAGATATATAGATTGGCTATTTGTTATAAATATTTAACCCCCCCCCCCAAAAAAAAAAAAATTGGTCACTTCATCAAATACCCAATTAGCATAAATATTTCGAGGAATTTGTTAAATGATGAATGGGTTGCATCCATCATAACCATGGTTTTCTCAACATGCCCCATTGTTCAAGCTTTAGGAGATCGATGCATTAGTGACCTTTATATGATGGGACATGCAAGTGACCCCTACCAGACTATCTCCATAATATGCACCATCCTTTATATGATGGGACATGCAAGTGACCCCTACCAGACTATCTCCATAATATGCACCATCTGAAATGGGATTTATTTATTGATTTTTGAAATGCCTACATTGCATTGTTTTCAATCAAAAGATAATTTGAGCCATTCAAGCTCCTACGTCTAGGGTGCTGAAGGAGTTGTTTATGTTGGATTAGATGTCATTTGATGTTCCTTTGACACCCAACTTCCAAATCGAGGAATTTTACTCCGCACTTTGGAGTTGTTGGAGTTTAGTTCTACCGTGTTTGTTGTGTCCATGTTAGTGTGGTGTGTTATGTCTGTTATGCTGTCAATTCACATGTTACTGTACCTTGCAAAATGTTCTAATCTAATTTCTTGTGGTATCTAATTATCTCCTTGAATGTTGAAACTTTTAGGATCTGTATATTGATAATTTTGTCGCGTATTTTTAAAACCATTTGTTATGGTGTTTCGTACAGGTCAGTGACATGTCCTTGGTTGATTACATTGCTGTGAATCCTGCAAAGCATGCGACTTATGTGCCTCACACAGCTGGAAGATATTCAGTCAAGAGGTTTAGAAAATCACAGTGTCCCATTGTGGAGAGGCTAACAAATTCCCTGATGATGCATGGGCGGAACAACGGAAAGAAGCTGATGGCAGTTCGTATTGTGAAGCATGCTATGGAAATTATTCATTTACTTACTGACGTGAACCCCATCCAAGTCATTGTTGATGCTGTAATCAACAGGTAAGCAAACACTTGGTTTGTGTTAAATCTCAAATTTTCTTGCTGAAAGTGGAAGGCTCACTCCTTCACTGATCCTTTCCCTCTGCCCTTCTTAAATTTTGCACATGGCATTGCGATGGACATAAGTGCAACTCCTCTAACTTCTTGTACCTAATTAATAACATGGAAATTTAGGAGTAGGCTGTGCAGGATGAATTTTATATTGTTTGGAGTCCTATCTTGACATTTCATTTGGTTTTTTGTTAATATAGTGGACCAAGGGAAGATGCCACTCGGATTGGATCAGCTGGTGTTGTGAGGCGTCAGGCTGTTGATATTTCTCCTCTTCGCCGCGTTAATCAGGCCATATATCTTTTAACTACTGGGGCTCGAGAGAGTGCGTTCCGAAATATTAAGACCATTGCAGAGTGTCTTGCAGATGAGCTCATTAATGCTGCGAAGGGTTCATCTAACAGGTAAATAAGGGCTAGTTATTGTAACAGAAGGGAAAAAAAAAAAAAAAAACATATGAGGGAAGTTACTGTGGACTTGCCCTTTTTTTTCCCTCCTTTTGCAAGCTAATTTGATCCCCTTGTTATTTTTTTTATTTATTATTATTATTTTGTTACTTTTTTTGCACATTAATGCAGCTATGCTATTAAGAAGAAGGATGAAATCGAGAGGGTTGCAAAGGCCAATCGTTAAGAATGGATGCTCGGGTTGGGGTTGAGAAGCTAGCATGATGACGCAATTTTGTTTGTGCGGCTTCCTAATTTTTTGTTTTTGTAGGGCACTTGGTATAGGAAATCATCAAGAAAGTTGCTCGTTGAACTGTTTGCTGTTTTTTTTTTTTTTTTTTTTTTTAAAGGATCTATACAATGGTTTCTTTAATTGAATTTTGGTATTATTGAGGATAGAATGATTTTCCTCTCAGTTTTCGTAACTCAGACATTCTTATTAAAAAGTTCAAGTGGAATTTTTTGGCTAATGGCACCCAAAAAGACCTGTGTTCCATCTGAGATTTGTGACGAGTCCTTAATGGTGTTCATCTTATGCTCTGTGTTGCAGCATTTTTTGTTGCATAGTGGTGGAAACGAGGACAACATTGATAATTTTGAAGTGATTGCCCGGTAGCTTTCGGTTTTTTTTTGTAATTATGGTAGTGGCATCGATTCTGGGGGTAATGATGAGTTCATTTTAATGTTGTGATGTTAGATTTTAACACTTTGGGTTGTGGGGGATTGAGTCGTTGACGGAATTGTTATGGAAGCAGTCATTTTTAGATTTCTCGGTTGGATTATGTTTATAGGAATTTGATTTTAATTTAGGCACGCATTGGTGGAATTAAATTAATTTTTAAATTTAATATGCAGAGACATAATTAAAGCGATGGTGTATTGCTTGTCTTAAATTTGCGTTTTAACAGCGATAAAATTAAAATGGGGTAAGTTTGGAGTCTAAATCTATTTTAATTTATAAAGCGGTTAAATGGAATTAAAATAAAATCAAAATCTCAATCCTTAAATGGAATTAAAATAAAATCAAAATCTCAATGTTATTAACTGAGATGGATTGGGAGCAAAATCTCACAATAAAATATTGTTGATTTGAACTAAGTTTGGCGTAAAATAAAGACTTTCCAGGAGATCATTATTTTAGCAATATATTTGTTAAAATACATCTAATCACGTAGTTTTAATAAAATACGTTATTTTTGTGATTTTAAAACACGATGTTTAATTACAAAGTTTTAATAAAATTCATTATTCTCCCGATTTTGAAATTTGTTTAATCCCAAACAATGTGATAATTTTGTTATTTTTTATTAAAACGTCTAAAACAATTATTTTACCGAATCCATCATTCTTGACATTGAAATATATATATATATATATAATTTTTCTCTCTTATTTTGTTTCTTAGTACAATGTTTTTTTCTTTTTAAATAAGAAAAAATATTATAGAGATTTTTATAATATCAAAAAAAAAAGGAGTGTCAATTTGGCGGCAGATGAGAAAGTGAACTCTGCGGAGGCGTCTTGCGGTCGAATAAGGTTCCACAAAGTTCATCGGAAGAAGAGAAAAAATTATGTGTATCGCGGTGTTTATATGGCAATCTCACCCACTCCACCCATTCCTGTTGTTGCTCAACCGGGATGAATTTCTCGATCGGTGAGTATTATCATCGCTGATTTTGTAGTTAAGTCTATGAATCGGTATGCTTATTTATATGTTTGCTGTTTACGATTCAAAAGACCTACGAAGCCTTTGGCATGGTGGGATGCGGAAGTAGGCGGCGCTCAGATACTGGGTGGAAGAGACGGCCTTGCCGGAGGGACATGGTTGGCTTGCACCAGAGACGGAAGACTCGCTTTCCTTACCAATGTTCGGGAGGTTCAGAAACTCCCTCTACCCAAGAGCAGAGGTGACCTTCCCGTTCGCTTCTTGGAGGTTGGTTTCGTTGGGATTTCGCTTTTGATACTCCGACCCACCACGTGTTCGCTGTATTGTTTGTGTGAAAATTGAATAACATGTCCTTCAACTTGTAATTAGTCACAAAGTGCCGAATTGGATCATATCTTAGCAACATAAATTAACCAATGGATTTGCTACTTACCACCTGAATGATGTTTAGTTTTCATTGTGTTAATCACCAATTTAATCCCGAACGTGTATGTTGAACAATATTTCGTTGTTCTAGACAAAACATGAACTGTAGTTACCTTCAGATTTTGTTCTCAGATTTACCTTGTAATTTGGTGTTCCTCCATAAAGATGGTTGGGGATCACAATGTACAAGGTCTTGGTGGTTATCATTTGCCTGCTATTGTCTTATTAAATAGTTTCTTTGAGAAGCCTTACCGGAATTTTGTTAATGTTGTTGCAGAGCAATAAAAGTCCTCGTGAGTTTGCAGAGGAACTTGCAAAAGAGGCGGATCAATATAATGGGTTTAACCTGATAATTGCCGATCTTTGTTCCAAGACCATGGTTTATGTAACTAACAGAATAAAAGAAGATAACATTTCTGTTTCAGAGGTTTCACCTGGGATTCATGTCTTATCAAATGCAAAACTGGACTCCCCGTGGCCTAAGGTAAGAGGGTCCATGATACTTGCCGATCTATTTATTTGCAACTGCATCCACTTGGCCTCTGGTATCCATCGAGTGTAGAATAGGAAGCAACATGTGAGAAAACTGATGCATTCACTTACTAGGAAATTGTTATCTTTGATGCAAATATTTACTTACTAGGAAATTGTTTTCTCTAATGTGAATGTTATGAAGTATGCCTTGGTTTGACTAGGAAAGTCCTTACGAGCTTTTCTCTTGTTTTTGCTTTACTTGTTGGACACTGTCATGCTAGTATCTGGGTCTTCATTGAATAAGGATTGGTTTTTCACGTGTTTCTCCTTCATTTTAATGTTGGCCATAGTAATATTCATGGAATAAGGAATTAATATTGAGATGTTGGCTGGAAAGCATTGTTAGAAAGTTTAATGGATTAAACTAATTAGTTTAGTAGTAACCCACTTAAAAGCATAGTCATGGTAGATTATTATTTACCCTAGTCTCAATCACTCATTCCCAAAATTTTGTAGTCTAATGCGTAAGTTTAATACCCCAGCAGTTGCTATAGTATTGAATATTGTTTTATTATTAAAGATAGGCACTAAGATACTGTTGTTTCCATTCGTAAGACATCTTATTGTTCTGTAAGAAACTACTTAACTATTTTGTCAACTAAGTTATCCCATCATCCCTTATGCACTTATATGCTTCAATCGGAATAACATTTGGACCTATATTTTTTTCTATCATTTATTTTTTTCGTAATTAAGAAGCACATTTACTCTCTAGAGGCTAGCGTATAGGTGTCAGACACTTTCCAGACACAAACACATACCCTTTTTTGGATTTGGGCACTTTAGGGACACGTTTAGGATACTCGTCTAGTTTTCTATTTCTTTATTTGCCTCCAACACCTTTTAATAATAATACAAAATGTTTATTGTGAATTTTTCTTATTTGGTCCTTATTCTTTCTTTTTTCTTTCTTTTTTTTTTTTTTATTTGATTCAGTGATGATTGATAAATTGTCTTACCTTGTCATGTTATGATTTATTTTATAATAATACTACATTTTTTTAAAATGATGTGTTGATTTATTTTTTATTTTTTATTTTACTAGAAGCTAATGTTTATGTGAAGGATATTACAACAATTAAGGTATAGAGTACATGGTTTTGTTTTTTCAATTATAATTAGTTTTTTTTTTGCATTCTTTATTGTTTCGAATAAAATATTTGCATATGACATATAATTATATTTTTTTATGTGTTCCTGCCGAGTTGTGTCTTGCATGTTTTTTGAAAATTTACTTGGCTGTTAACCGGCCTTCGGATGATTACCTTCGACTGAAATAATTCTTTTAAAGGCAGTATTTTGGGATGGGAAACTGTTGAGCATTTCCAATTTTCTTTAATACCTCCAGAGTTCAGCATTCATTGGCCATCGATCAAGTATTCAATTTAATGAACTGAACAAAGAGCTCTTGGAAACAACCCCTTTCCCGTTTTCTATGGTGAATAGAAAATTTCGGATATCTTTGCTAAGATTAACGAATGATATTTGCTACTCATTGTTAACGGTTGAATCATAGTTCAACTTTTGTCTCCAATCCCTATTCCCACCCCCCTTCCCCTTTTGATTACTATTATTTTTTGTGTGTGTGTGTGTGTTTTTTTTTGGGGGGGGGGAGAGGGGTGTGTTTCTATAAGCGAAGCGCAATATCTAAAAGATTACTAGTTCATTATCACATAAAGAAGTAGAAGTCCATTCTACATTTTTTTTTTAGTCTTCTATTCTTTTGTGAACTAGAAGCAATCCTTCGACAAAATTTGCAGGCTGAGAGACTGAGGAAAGGTTTTCAGGACCTATTGGATGTGTACGGTGAATGTGAAGTTTCTGTGGAAGATATGGTTGAGAAACTAATGTGGAACACCGTCAAAGATGAGGATGAAAGCCTGCTACCACACATTTATCCAGCTGATAAAGAGTACAATTTGAGTTCCATTTTTGTTGAAGATTATGAAACTCCTCTGGTAAGTCTCTTCTCAAGTACTCAATGGCTTCGTGTCTGCTTTAATTTCCTACATTTTTTTTTTCCTGGATGAGTAATAGTCATGCTTAAGATTTTATTCGAGCAATTCTCCTTACATAATTACCACAAAATCTATTGATTCCAAATCCATAAATACAAATACAACCTTGAGGTTTCCATTACTACGAATAGATCTGAAATATGATCCGTCATACATGTAGGGGCGTTATGGAACCAGAAGCATCTCCGCTTTGTGTGTCAAAGCAAGTCGGGAGGTGAGCTTTCATGAACAATACCTGGGGAATGAATCCTGGAAAGTGCAGGATGTGACCTACCATGTTGATAAGATGAAGTAAAACAATTTCAACTTTTTGGTCTCAATATCCACCTAGTCTTTGCTTGCTAACGTTGATGGAAGCAGGGAGGCATTCCACAGCAGCTAAATAATGTTTGTAAGTCCATTTTTGCTAACAATGATTCAGTAAAAACAAGTGCCCCTGCCATTTGTATTACCACACTATGCATCTATGAAACTATAAAGGGCAACTCTGCACCTGAAATTTTCAATGCTGCTAGGGCTTGTATGAATTTGTCAATGGAAAATTTACATTCTTAACAACAATTTGCACGAGCTTTTTGCTAGGGGTTCTCTTTTAACAATTTGTTTGTACATTACCCCGTACTCTTTTTTTTTTTTTTTAATTTTAATTTATGGTGGGTTAGTAAAAGTGACATTCGGGTTATGTTTCCTAGATAAAATTATGATAATTAACCAACCATTATTAAACCAAAATTTGTTTAATTTGTTGATCAAAATGTTAATGCTTAATTTTATATTTAATTATTGTTTCATTGGGGCTTAATTCCTTAAAAAGGCTATTGTTACCTGTTCCATTATTATTGATTTCTTTCTTGCAATAGGCGTTGTAATTAAATAAGGAGCAGCTTTGGGGGAAATTGTTGAAAGTGATTCCAAACAAATAATGATAAGAATATTTCATTTAGGAGCAGCACTACACATGATTAGGGGTGGAAACGACTAGTGGTGGAAACATGTCGAGCGGCGTCGAATTTTAACTTATTCGAACTCTACTTGAGTTATTTATATTGGGTTTGAGTTTGAGCTTGGTTTGAACTTTTGTATAGGCTCGAATTTGGGTTGATAAAGAAAAATTTAGGTTCGAGATCAATTCGCAAATAGTTCGATTAAATAAAAACGTCGTTTTAGTTTAAAATATGATAAAAAATATAATAAAAATTATTAAAAATATAAAAATATTATAAAAATATATATTATTTTATCGAATTAGTTTGCGAGCCTTTGAGCCAAAATTTTCTAAACTTGAGTTTAAGCTCGGTTGTAAACAAGTCATAAACTCTAAATAAGTCATAAATCGAACTCGAGTCAAGTTTTTTTTTTTTTTCAAATCAAGCTTGAATAGTTTGAAAATGCTCGGTTTGTTTCCACCCTACACTTTACTGGCCTAGGTCGGTGGAGGGTAGGGTAATTTCAATTATCTCTCTTTCCCACCAACATCACCCTCTCTCCCCCCTTAAAATATATATATATATATATATATTATTGAAATCTTAGCCTCCAAAATTAAATAAATGAATAAAAATAGAGAACTTAACGGACGAATGGGAAAAAAAAAATTAGGGCAACTAGGAGAAAAGAAGTGAGAATAAATAGGGTTCTCGTGAAAGAATGGGTCCTGCATGACCAATTCAAGAACACGCACTTGTAGCTTTAAGAATTGATGAAAAATGCTAATTATAATTAATTAATTAAGGTCAAATTCAAGAATCCGTCCCTACTATTACCAGAGGCATCTTTTAGTTGAGACAAAAATATACTCTCATCCTTTTGTTTATTATCAAGAGTCAATTGGAACAATCTAAACTAAAATAGAAAGGGAGATGTAATCCTCTTTCTTCGCTTAAAATTAAAGAATACACACATATATGTATCTATAAAATCTGGACCCAACTTAACTAAACGTATCAAGCATGCCATTTCTTATCTACCGACTTAACACTTGCATGTTTCAAGTTTTTAGCACACACTTGCTGGGTAATTAATTAATATGATTCTCAAATAAATGTATGTGTATTAATATACATACTCGCGTATTCAATGTATAACGAGGTTTTTAGCATAATATACTTTATTTGGTTTTCGTTAATAATAATAATAATATAAAATAAATATAAGTTAACAACGTAAGGGAAGGGACATGTTTTGTCGGGTGATGTAAGAAGATGGGTTGATTAGAACAAGTAATAACAATAATAGTATGCTAGAGATAAGATATTCTTTTGTACAAGTCATTATGTATATATTAATCTTGGGGTTTAGAGCCTAGTTTTTGGGATTATCTAGAAAGGATCACAAATGGCCTCCAAGTGGCAAGATTTGGTGCCTTGATAAGCATCTTGTCTCAATTTTGACCTAGTTGAAAAGAGGGAGGATAGACAAGGACTAAAACCTCTCAATTTCCCTATTTTAAGAATATTGCAAAATCCCAACAATTTCTTCTGCTAAAATCCAAAGCACTCTTCAGCCCACAGATTTTTCTTTTTTTTTTTTCTTTTTTCTTTTATTGTGTTTATTATGCAGTCACCTTCATGTTCCCCAATGTTTGGTTAGTTAAACGCTGTCATGAGGCTCACTGTTTTGTACTAATTTTTCAAATTCCAGCGGAAATGTAAAACTGTTAGATTAAAATTTAACGGTCCAGATACATTTATGTTTTTTTGAATTAAAATAATATAAATATATCTGGACCATTAGATTAAAATCCAATGACCCCAAATCAATATCATTAGACTAATATAGCATTACTATGTCAACCTCACCTTTTCTCATACTGGAGTACATACTGCTGGTTTGCTTAAATTGATTAAAGTCAAGTCAGACATATTCGATTTAGGACAATGAAATGTCATTTATACACCCCAGTGATGAATAGAGAATCCCAGGGCAGATCGGTCAGTCTGTTAGAGGCTAAGACAATGGCGTGAGAAACATCACCCACGGTGGAAAGAACCAGTCATCTTTGAAAGATACTTTGTCTACATGGGAAAAAAAAAAAAAAAGTGTTTCGGAGTTCAAACAAACAGAAGCAGACACAACATTATGACAATGATTACCCTGTGATATAAAGTTAGTCTTTTAGAGAAATATCAGAAAATATAACGAGAATGATATACAGTGGTATTATTGTAATAAAAGTACATTGGTTGTTTCTTTTAAAATGATTGTTTCATTCCCACGTCATTCTAAAAATAAAAAAATAACATTACTCTTAAACCAATTTTCAATTAAAATGTGCTAGTGTATGTATATATATCCCATTGACATCTAAACAAGGACATGTAGACAAGCCCTCTCCACTGCTATTGAGAGCTTCCTTGAGACTCACCTTTTGTCCCTCTTTCCTTATACATCTATAAAACCAATAACTCTCTTCTCCTTATTACTCTTCCCCGCTTCAATTCCAACACTACTAACTCAAAGAAAATGGAAATCCACTTCCAACAGCAGCAGCAGCATCAAAAGGAAGCAATTCCAATTCCGGGGAGGAAAGTGATGAGCAAATTCAAGGGCAGGAATAGAGGGAAAAGCAATGGCAAGTTTGTTGGGGTGAGACAGAGGCCTTCTGGAAGATGGGTAGCTGAGATCAAAGACACAACACAGAAGGTAAGGATGTGGCTTGGCACTTTTGAGACTGCTGAGGAAGCTGCTCGTGCTTACGATGAAGCTGCTTGCCTTCTCCGTGGATCCAAGGCGCGAACGAACTTTATCACTCGTGATCATGTCTCTGCTAATTCTCCTATAGCTTCTCGGATTAGAAATCTTCTCAATAGCAAAAAAGCTTCAAAACAACAACAAATTATCGATTCATCTACTAGTATTAGTATTAGTAGTAGTAGTAGTAGTTGCAGTGCTGCTATTACTACAACAACTAATACTGGTGATGTGAGCAGCGTGGTCGGTGAGTCTATTTCTAGTGGGAAGGTAGAAGATACCCGGTTGTTTGATGATGCATATAAGCCTGATTTGAGCCAAATCACCGATGGATTTGAACTGAGTTCTTGTGAATTATCTGGCTTGTCCTGGGGTTTTGGACACGGGTTTGATCGTGAGGAATATTTGTTTGAGTTGCCAGCTGATCAGAAAAGTGGAGTGGATTACTACTTCTCCGGTGATGAATTTGGTCGGATGAAAGTTGAAAGGCAGATATCTGCATCACTATATGCGATGAATGGGGTGCAGGAGTATATGGAAACTGTAATTCATGATCCCACCCCTGGTACTGAAGCCTTCTGGGATCTTCCTCCTTTGTGTTCTCTGTTCTGCTAAAACTAAAATTTGATGCGTTTATGGTTTCAGTAACAGCCATCAAACCTTTTTCCATCTTCTTGCTTTCTAGTCCATCTTTTGCTCATTGAAAAACTTGAAAGAGCATTTGTTCCATAGGATTGGTTGTAGCCAGGGTCACAACAAATAGCAAACATTCAACTTTGCGAGGTAGGGAAAGTCAACTATTGTTCTTACTATTGTTACCATGTAAACAAAAGAGTCTCTATATATATTGCTTAGAAGTTCCACAGAATCCTCTCTCCCCCCCCCCTCTCTCTCTCTCTCTCTCTCTCTATATATATATATATATATATACACATGCTTGTGGTAAAAGGTATTAAAGATGAAATATATATATGGAGGTCAGAGAAGGTGTAAATTATTGATTGTGGCCATAGCTTTTGTTGAGGTAAAATCATTTGGATAAAGTCATTTTGTAGCCTATATAGAAAGAGTAATATAACTATGAATTGACGTCTTCAAGGTCAACAGATCAAGGAGTTGTACAAGAGAGAAGCAGGGGTGGGTGGCAGATAATTTTAGCAGAATCTAATCAGTGATCTGGAAAATGCTGTTTATGGGATTTCGTATAATATCTCTTCAGTTTTACTATTTTTCTTCTTCTTCTTCTTCTTCTTCTTCTTATACATTCACTTATTTATTTTGAAACATCATCGTCTTGAAAGTTTCGTTATTAACAGCAGAGCCATTTATTCTCCATTTGCCACCAGTTAAAATACAAAACCCAAACCGTCACTGGAGAAAAGTAGACTCCCCTCGACCAAGAAGTTTTCAAGGTCAGCAAAATTCAATCCTCCCAAGTCATAAATAAGCTTGGTTTGGAGAGAAATTGGTTAAATCGGAATGA
This sequence comes from Vitellaria paradoxa, assembly GCA_019916065.1. Classification (NCBI taxonomy): domain Eukaryota; kingdom Viridiplantae; phylum Streptophyta; class Magnoliopsida; order Ericales; family Sapotaceae; genus Vitellaria; species Vitellaria paradoxa. The sequence continues at coordinate 56,530,203 of CM034235.1, read as the reverse complement.
ACTTTAACTTATTTGAATTCAACTCAAATTATTAGCATTGGTTTAAACCTAGTTCCAAAAAAGAAACAATTCAGACTAACTAAAAATATAATAAATCAAAACAAATGATTCAATTAAATTAAAATGATATGGTTTTACTAGATCAAACCATTGTCATTTGAAAAAAAAAAAATTATAAATATGTATTATTTTATTGAACCCAATCGAATCAAATACTTCCAAGCTCGAGCTTGACATCAAATCATAGATCGAGCTTGAATTCAGCCGATTAAAGTCATAAATCATGCTAGATCAGCTCGCACATAGCTTGATTCATGGCCACCAGAGATATTTACATCCTTAATTTCCAAGTATCATCTGTTCCTTCTCACTTGAAGGACTACTTTAGCAGTCTTCCAATGCGCCCTTAAACCGAAAAACACAGCATTCAATGAAAATTCGTTAGATGATAAGTGATACAAATTTAATGTCATTTCATTTCCAAAACACTTCATTGCAGGGAATGGATAAAATCCAAAAGTACATCAACAGAGACAAAATACACCCGCCATCAGCACAACAGTCATATTTTTACAAAAGACAGCCAAAGGCATGATAACAGAGAGATACAAAGAGATAAATTTTGTTCATATGACGAACAAAAAAAGTACCATCTAATACTCTTCTCCTTCTTCTTCATCCTCAGCACCTTCTGCTCCAACTTCCTCGTAGTCTTTCTCAAGAGCAGCAAGATCCTCACGGGCTTCAGAAAACTCACCCTCTTCCATGCCTTCACCAACATACCAGTGGACAAATGCTCTCTTGGCATACATCAGATCGAACTTGTGATCAATTCGGGAGAAGACCTCAGCGACTGCCGTGTTGTTGCTTATCATGCAAACCGCACGCTGCACTCTTGCAAGATCACCGCCTGGTACAACTGTAGGTGGCTGGTAATTGATGCCACACTTGAAACCAGTTGGGCACCTGATACATGCATATTCCTAAATTGATACAGCAAAAATTTGGAACAATATAAGGAGAAAACCTTTTTATTTTCTCCCTTGCTCGCCTATAATATTTCCCGTTCTTACTGTTTTAACGTTGACTAACCAGATTATATTTCTTTCTCGTTCGAGGAAAACATCACAAATAAATAGTGACATTTTCCTATACGTAAAACCAGAATACACGATATGCATATTGTATCTGGGATCAATGTAAAGCCACCACATTAATGGTGCCGAAGGTATGTGATTTCCAGGGGGAGACAATGGAAAGTCTAACTAGTATCTAGAGGTGATCATGGGCCTGGACAAAGACTAAAAGCTTATACCCTTTTCCGGGCCGGCTTTGATCACCTCTACAAGCATCATACACCCACAAGTAGGCAACCTTAGGCACAAGAAGGATGACTTCACTACATCCGATTCATCATGATGCAAGTAACTACGCCAAACAGCTTCAAACAAATCGAGACAGACAACTCACCAGTCAACAAACTGAACAGTTCTTTTTGTCTTAATGGTGGCAACAGCAGCATTGACATCTTTGGGAACTACATCACCGCGATACATCAAACAGCAAGCCATGTACTTGCCGTGCCTGGGGTCACATTTGGCCATCATGCTTGAGGGCTCAAACACAGCATTTGTGATTTCGGGAACCGATAACTGCTCATGGTAAGCTTTTGCAGCCGAGATCACTGGCGCATAAGATGACAACATGAAATGAATACGAGGATATGGGACAAGATTAGTTTGGAACTCCGTAACATCGACATTAATGGCTCCATCAAACCTCAGGGAAGTGGTCAACGATGATATTATTTGAGATATCAAGCGATTTAAGTTGGTGTAAGTTGGCCTTTCAATGTCCAAGGCCCTCCTGCAGATGTCATAGATAGCTTCATTGTCCAAGAGCACAGCAACGTCTGTGTGTTCAAGGAGGGAATGAGTGGACAAGACGCTATTGTAAGGCTCCACAACTGCGGTTGAAACCTGGAGATATAGGATAAAGCTGTCATAAGAATTTCCTTACTCTCTTTTCAATTTTCAGATAAGCAAGTACTTTCACAGCAATAATAGAAGAAAAATTTAAGAAAAATGTTTATTGCATAAAGAAATTCCACAGATGAAAACATATCAAATGTTATAAAAAAATAACCATAGTAGTCCCTTTTTTCCTTATTTAAAATACAACAAACACGTCTAACAAAAAATCTGAAAAATAATCTCAAAATTAACAAATGATGGTGAGCAATGTTTATGGTTACAGTACTTTTTTCTTTTATCATTTGTTTCTCAAAAAAAAGAACAAAAAAATTATAATAACTATGGGGAGGGGGCACTAGTGCTTATTGCTTATAAAGTGGTTTGATCAACGCTACTTTTTTATGCACACGCAACACAGATACACACACCTGCATGTGAAAGCTTAAGGAGAAAAATTAACTTCTCAAAATTGCTTCATTGCCCTTTTATAGTAGACAAAGTCACATATATATTGCGATTCTGTTAATTTGAAAAAAAAAAAAAGAAAAGAAAGAAAAGAGGGGGGGGTGTATTTTAAGTATGTACCTGAGGAGAAGGATAAATCGTGAAGCCAAGTTTTGACTTCTTCCCATAATCTACAGACAAACGCTCCAGAAGCAAGGACCCCAACCCTGAACCAGTTCCACCACCAACAGCATTGAATACCAAAAATCCTTGCAAACCAGTGCAGTTGTCAGCTAATTTTCTCACTCGATCAAGGCATATGTCAATGATATCCTTCCCCACTGCAGCACATAGCACCAGCAAAGCAGTTTTTGTTACATTTTAACAATGACTATTATTCAAATTGCAGTGGACTTAAATTTTACCAGTATAATGTCCTCTGGCAAAGTTATTAGCAGCATCCTCTTTGCCAGAAATAAGTTGCTCGGGATGAAAAAGTTGTCTGTAAGAGCCAGTCCTAACTTCATCAACCACGGTTGGTTCAAGATCAACAAATATGGCCCTAGGCACATGCTTGCCAGAACCAGTTTCACTGAAAAAGGTATTGAAGGCATCATGCTCAACACCTAAAGTAGAATCACTGCAAGCAGAAACGATGAGCGCTATTAGGTCCAAGACTAAGATCGCTATTAGGTCCAAGACTAAGATCGAGCAGGAAAAACACTGACAATTAGAAGACACACTATTTAAATCTGCTCGTTCAAACAAATACATGTTCAAATTATTTCAAATAGGCAAAATAACCCATGTTTACCATTTTCGACCAATTAGCTCGTACATATACGGGCAGGTAACCATACGGGTAATATAAAGAAGCGCTACAAACAACGATCATTTTGTGACATCTACAGGATAATCCTGCTCTCTCCACAATAACAAAGCCATAAATGAGATATTCCCGTAGAAACCACCAGGCAACAATACTTGTTGCAAAGAATTGACAGACAACCATAATTCAGAAAAAAGATTTTGGGCTAACAGTTAGCCCACTCCAACATGCCATTGCAAATGGACAAAACCTAATACCGTAGGAGGTCCTAATTAGCTAGCATAAAATCAACACAGTGAGATACTTTAGAGCAATTGAATGGATTGATACTACCAAGCACCCTTTTTACTCAAATTTTGGAGCATCTGGTGATACTACAAGCAGTGGCCATTTCAACTTCCCAGTTCTCCCCAGAAGAATTACTTCAATAAACAAGTGCAACCAAACATGAGCTATGTATAGAATTAGGCATTCATGATTGCCAATATAAGATGATGTTCTTGCAGAGATGGGACCTTTAAGTGTAATACAGGACATAAAATCCATTTTCCATACGAAGTGGAAGAAGGCATGGGCAAACCAAGTATTTGTAATTAGAGAGGGTAAAAGTATAGTTTTGAAGTGAATTGTGCAAAATTTAAAAAAAAAAATAAATAAATAAAACAAAAAAATAAAAAAAACTGTGGAGGCAAAACTACAAAAATAATTAGAGCAAAAGCAAAATTTCTAAAAAAATGTGGACAAAAAGAATAGGGTCTTTATGTAATTTTCCAGAGACTCGCCCTCACATGGATCCACCCTTGGAACAGGTTGTTAAAGAAGACAGAAAAATAATATAATTATTAGATGAAAACAATATTTCTAAGGTGCCAACATAGAGGGATGAAAACGAAGAACCTGAACACTAACAAACAAAACATTAAGAAATTCAACCATGAAAACAAAAATGAATAATAGGAATCGTTTCAAGGAGGAAAAAAGCAGTAGACCAACTAAAAAAATTAAGTTTTTCATATCATACTGTAAAAAGACACTTGAAAATACTTTTAAATTTCACTCGAGACCGGAAAAAAATAGAAAATATTTTGATTAACAACTAAAGTTCTGAATCACTTCTCCTTTTGAACACACGCACGTTCTTCAATGTTATTAGCTATTCAAACAAATTGCAGGATAATCTCACTTTGACCTGAAAACAATTATCAAATAAAATTTTCTCATTCGTTGGGATATGGTGACATCAACTGTAGGAATAACTGAAAATAACTGGTTCTACCATCCCTAGTGGTGTGTATAATAGATTTGTATGAAAAAGAGTTTGATAGAATGTGTGGTATTTGATTTAAACATAAAGTCTAAAATTGGTATCATGGATTTTATGAACTGTGAAAAAAATAGCAATGCTAATTCAGTTTTATGCTACTTATTTCAGACTCTAGACCTTTTAAGTACCAAATGCATCTAGAGAAGGAAGAACAATGTCTTTACACTTCATGTATAGCATAAAAAATAACACTAAACGATGTGTTTACACTTGGGATTGCTTAGATGCCATGATTCTCCTCACCATTAAAGCCTTGGGTCCCTCCTTAGACATCAATACAAGAGATGAAAAAACAAAATCTTCTGCAGATGTTTTCAAGGGTTGGAAAGTAGTTATTGCACTCGCATCAAATTGCACAGCAAGTTTTGAGGTGAATCAGTGAACTTCTATTGAAAAACAATATTATGCTGTATATAAACCTTGTGGGTATATAAACCATTAGGCGACCCTTTATGGCAGATCTCGGGGGGTTTTATCAACAAGCCGGGTCTTGTCATATTTTCAAACAAGGCAGTTTGTGACATTTGAGCTTGAGAATTTTAACTCAGTTTATTCAATTGGAACACAAATTTTCATGGTGTTGCTTTATTAATTTATTTATTCAAATTCCAAAGCTCCGCAAGAACACAGGTAATCTACATGTAATGAGAAAATCCAGACGCAAATAACTCGGTTAAGTTTACAAGTTACATTAGGATGTATTTATACAACTGAAACCTTAAACCTAACTTCCAGAAATTTCCACCTAAATACCCTTGCCATATAATTGGGGCATGATAACTTGGATTTGAATTCCTTAATCCCCCTTTTATTCCATTATGCTCTATACAAAAACAATAAACTTAAAAAAATAAAAATCAGAGGGCCACATGAAAGGGGAAATAAATGGCGAAAAACCACATAACTGGAGCAGAGATCATTCTTCATTAGCCCACCTCAAGTAAGTCAAGTTCCCAAGCCTAAAACAAATGTGTTAACTTGAAGGAATATCAAGTAAATTTCTTATGAATTCAAATAACAGAAATATGAGAGTGCTTTTTATCTCCAAGTATCAAGTGCTAGAAAGGAATAATTAATAAGATATGTAACATTTGTTCAATAAACTACAACAGTTAGTACCGGTTTACAGGTCAAATCTAAAAAAGGAAAGGGAGATGACATTGGGTTGCAAAAGCAGTTAGCAGCATCAGAAACTAAAATAAGTTTATTTTAGACAATAATTTTCAAGCTCTGATCTCCAAAAGCAAAGTGAAATAAAAAAGAGTAAAATTCAAAGCCGTCCACCCAAATTGAAAGAAGCCCTAAAAGGAAAATCCATACGCCTAAATTATTTATAAACCGAAACTCTTGTAAGGGAGAGTGGTTAATGCCTATGATTCAAATAAAGTACAAGAATGATTGTCATTTCTCAAGTGTGTTAATTGCTCCTTTTGGTGGCATAACATATGCATTTCCTAACCAGGAACGGATATAAGAAAGCTAGAAGACATATTTAAACGCTAGATTGCGCAGTCAACTGGCAGAACCAAATGAAGAACAGTACAGTGCTCCCAACAGAATAACACCACATTGAAAACTATTAACTGACACCCAACAAAGAAAAACAATTCAAATCGAAGGTTAAGATAGACAAACAAAGAGGCTAACAAAAAGACAACCAAATCTCGATTTTTGACAGATCCAGTGACCTTCAGATGCACATTAAGAAAATAATAATAATAATAATAATATTCACAAATTGATGATGAAGCAAACATACCCACCACATGCATAGGTCTCAATATATATAAATTCAGTAAGTAAGTTTGTGTAATGGGTTAAGATAGAAAAGATTATACCTAGGCATCATGCCATCGGGTTGAATGCCATGCTCCAGGCAATAGAGCTCCCAGCAAGCATTACCCACCTGAATTCCAGCCTGCCCTATGTGAATGCTTATCACCTCCCTCATCTCTGGAACTGTCTCTCTCTCTCTCTCTCTGGAACTCAAAGATGGGAAGATTTTTTTTCAGTCACCAGTGGAGAAGCAGAGGGATACAAAAAGGGGTGAGGGCCGTCCAATAATTGCCACTGACTGATAAAGCTTTGGAGTCCGGGTCCGGGGGCATTGTGGGACCCGCCAGTTGGCGCCAACTCATTGATGGGCTCTACCTACCTCCGCTGTCGGATTCTCTGCCCACTTCAATGCCCAAATATCTGTCTCTCTCTTCGCTTCTCTTCTCTTCTCTTGCCAGCCCACCTCATCTCTCATTTATTAGGTGTCGAGACACCTAAATAAAAAAAAAAAAAAAAAGGTGTCGGGACACCACTATTGGCAGAGGAGCAGTGATTTTCACTGAAATACAACGTTATTATTTGTAGAAAATAATTATTTTCACTGGCATTGTCATAGAAATTAACAAAATTTAATTTTTTTTTAAATCTGTAACATTTAGGTGGATTAATTACATTTATAAAAATTAATAAAGGATTTACTTTCATACGTGTAAACACTTTTTGATTGGATAAAAAAAATAACAAAAAAATTAATATTTTTACTTTTTTAAGTATTTACTTAAATGAACGTGAATTTTTTATTTTTTAACGTAAATAATTAACACTCTTAAAAATAATAATTTAAAAAAAATTAAATTTAGCAAAAAATTAGATAAAATATAAATATTACAAAGAAAAATAAAAAAAATCTTTTTTTATTTTTTTTTATTTTTTTACAAGTTAAAAACGATTCAACCCGTCCTTTTTTTTTTTTTTTTTAAGTTTTAATTGGTGTCAAGTATTGTGGAAGAACGTACAATACTGGCAAGAATTTCAACCAAATACTTTGATGATTTTTGTGGTTTTCCTTTGTCCACTCATTATAGCTTACCCCGTCCTCAAAGCAAATGTAACATTCAGAAATAATTAAAGCTCATTTTGGAGTCAATGGATGATGGCTCAATGGTTGGGCCCCTAAACTCCCTGCTTATGTGGCTCAAACCCTTGAAGTTTGCAATCCCCCCCCCCTCATATTGTAAATGTAATGTTTTCGAAAATAAAAAATAAAAATAAAACTAAGCTAATTTTTAAATTCTAAGTTTCTGTTGCAAGAGCCTTTCGTACCCAACTCAGGGAAGTCATTTACAAGTATTGAAACCCCTGAAAATATAAAACAGCATTGTAAATTCACTTAAATATACAAGCACATTACGAACTCCAACTGTGCTTCTATGACACAACATAATTTTAATAAATCTGTAGCATATGTTTCAGAAATACTAAATAATTTTCTGTTTTAAGTTTGCTTAAATATATAAGCACATTATAAACTCCAATTGTGCTTGTACGGCACAATCTCAATGAAACTGCAACATATGCTCTACAAGTACTAAATAGTTTTCTTATATACCGCATGCCAGGTAAGCTCTAAAAGTAGTAAATAATTTTCGTATGCAGTGAAATTAAAACTTAATTTCTATAGAAAATTTCTCAAAAAAAAGATAAAAAAGAATAAATTTTTACGGCAGTCCTCAAACCGGACTGGTTTGGTTTATTGATATTATGTTTCCTTTGTCGTCCTATTGATAGGTTCATTTGTACATAATAGAACCAAATTTGCATGCATGGTCAAACCAACGCATGTTTTTGCCATATAATTTGATTCGACGGCCGCGAGAACCAAAGTTTACGAGTTTAATACCAACCTAGCAGGCCCAGATCTAGTTTTTTATTAAGTACCACATACTTTTTAACTGTGACTTTAAAGAAGCTCAGGTATTATTTTAAAAAAAAAAATTAATATTTCTTAAGGAAAAAAAGTTAGGAATATTTGCACTTCATTAATTTCCCTCAACCCACAATAACTTTAATGAAAAAGAGTAATGTAGAATAAAGAAACCAATGAAAGAGTGTATTTATCATTTCTCAGTTAAAAAAAAATTAAACTCTTGTGCACAAAGATCTGCATCATAAGATTTGGAAAGTATCAAATGTACCCGATCTTTCCTTTGCAAACAGAAAGACTGTTTATAAAAACCAAAACCTTACCGCAACTCCAAAACCAACTATTTTTTTTAAAAAATATATATAATGAATATATCTAGGAAACTGCAAATATAATATAGGTATCCTATATTTTAAGAAAGATAATGTCCCCAATTTGATTACAACTGCGGCCAGAGGAAGAGAGCGCCAAAATTAACAAGAGACGCTCATTATACATCACTAGCTCTAATCCCGACGTTAACAGCAGATGGAATGCATAATAATATTCCACGTTTGTTCTAACAGAAGTGAAAAAACTGAAAACCAAAAGATGGTATAAGAAGTTTAGTAAAACATGATAACATCTTACAAGTTTATTATCAAACTTGAACATCGGTTAGTAGTTAGTACACAAACCACTTAGAAGTTGTTTATCGTGGTCTTCCCATCCGAAGCAAGAGACCGAACAACAACAAACTCAGAATTTGCAACCTCTGTTTTTGCCTCTGGCTGCACCACCAAGAAAAATCCAGCAGCAGCATGATCCTTTTTATCCTCTCAACCAAGTGTTTCTGTACGACGAGTTGTCGCGCAGAGAAGCATCGTGGGGCTTATATTCCATTACATAGCCATGGGGAAGCTTTAGGTGCCGCTTAATTGCATCTCTTAATGTCATCACAGCCTGGTTAAATACAAAGAGAATCCAACTTGTTCATTTGGAGTGAAGATGGAAATTTTAATTACAAAAATAAATAAATAAATAAACACAAACAGCATACCAACGAAGGTTGGCAGCACTGACCTGATGATCAGATGCATTGCGATTCCACACACTCAATATGTCCTCGTTGAAGCGAATGCTTAGTACAGCACCACATACGTTGTCACCATAATCAAGTTGGTCACCTACTAAGGCTAGAACCTACATGTACCATTCCAAGATAAAACAAAAAATCAGTTTCAATCATACGACATTAAGTGGAAACGAATAAGAAACTTTTTACATTGCACACGATGATCACTTGCTGGGTGAAATCTTAAAATGATACCTAACTCATTTCAACTATGTTGTGCAACAAAATGAGTTTTTACCAGTACCTTGAAATGGACAAGGATCATATTTTATGCTGTCGGCTACCAACCTACATAAATTCTGCAAGTTTATCTCATTTTCATATAATTTTAGGCCAAACAATTTATTAAAAGTAATATTAGGTCATAGTTCAGGAAGTGATCTTGTAATTAACCCCACCGAATATACAACCATAGCAGAGTTATTAGGCTTATTGTAAGATCTTTACTTTTTGGAAAGAAATAAAATTGTTCTTGCCTTTCAAAAAATATATATATACAACCATCAAAGAAAATTATATGTGTCAAGATCATTCCCAGAATAGCCAAGGAGAATGGAAAAGATTAACTAAGGACACCAAATATGCAATCATCAAAGAAAATTATGAGTTGTTTTTCACTTACCAAATCCTCCCAAAAGCGTCCTGAGACAACCTTTTTGAATCGTATTATCCACTTACCCCCATTGCAGTTAGCAGAATCCTGACCAAACAATAAATCCCAGCAAAACAGGGTATCACGTTTATGACATATTTCAGGTTTTTAAATTTATTTATTCATTTTGGGGAGTAAGGAAATAAACAAAACAAAGAGAAGGATGAATGCTCAGCAATCTTCTATTCATTGTTTTTATTTTTTGGCTCATAATCAATACACATCATTAATTAGCACAAGTAAATACAGTATCATTGGATCTAGTCTAACCTCCCACAGTGGACGAATTCCCTCTTTGAAAAGATGTAAATCAGTTGGGCTTGGCAAAGATGAAGGACGAGCCAAATGGCAATAACAAACCCAAAAACCTTCAACCTACAAATAAATATCATTTAGCTATAAGATCAACACAGCAAACCAAAGAAGCAGAAATCTAATTAAGATGGAAGGTGTATAATTGACCTCATTGCAGCCTCAATATGTACAGAGCAGAACCTTACCGTACTAAAATCCACAATTTTCTTTATATTGTCTTCATATGATGTTTGACTTCGAACTCCGGGCGTACGACGAGTGTACCAAAAGACAAACTTATGCTGGTAATAGAAACATTAAAGGAAGATGAGTCGTATTATTAAGCACATATATCTCAAAACAAAGGAAATTTTAGAGGAAAAGATGTCAAAAATAGAATAAGGTCAATTAAATTACCTAACTGTGAAATAATCATTCGCATATATATAATATATTTATATAATCTATTTCTTTCTTTTTATGAACAAAAAATGAAGGCGTCCAGCAGAAACACCTGTTAGAAGGTGTGAAAGTATGGAAATTGCCAGTAATAGGAGATGTAGAGGAAGACCCAAGAGAAGTTAGAAAGAAACTATTAAACATGACTTGACCTACCTAGATCTATTGGAGGACATAGCCCTAAACAGATCTAATTGGCGTCGACAAATCCATATAGCCGACCCCACCTAGTGGGAAAATGCTTGTTTTGTTTGGTTTGGTTGGTTATGAACAAAAAATATTTTTATTAATAAATAAAAAGAGAGAGACAACAAAGGACAGGAGGCCCACAGAAGAAACGTAAAGCAGAAGAAACAACATCTCAAAAAGACTGAGATCAATAATAGAAAAAGCAAAATTAGAACACAAATGATGTGTATTGATTATGAAGCATAACAACTTTACTCCGAGTGAAGGGAGCATGAAAATACAAATGATGAGAAATATTAGCTGCTGGTTGCCACTAGGTCCTCACTCTTACTGGGAAGTATACGAATTGGTGATGAATAACATACTTAAGATGGTACCTTGACTTTGAACCCCATTTCTTTCATTTATGATTAGGGGTGAGCATTCAGTGTTCAGTTCTAATCAAAAAAATGAAAAACCAAACCAAATTATTTAAAAAAAAAAAAAAAACCGAACTGTTTTTTCAACCCCATTTAAAAAAACTGAACCAAACCAAATTAAATTATTTCAGCTTGGTTTTTTTTTTTTTAAAGGCCCTATACATCATGACATTGCATATGATGCATATCTACCATAGTACCACCAATAAATATCTCTTTCATTATATATAAATAAAAAAGATATAATTACATCCCTTATGGATTAAGCATTTCATCAATTTTGTATAATTATAAAATTATATATTAATATTATTTTTAATTTAGTTACATATAAATTCATCTCTATTTATTATTTCTTTTTATCACAAATCTTAAGTAAACTTCAAAGTCTTTAGCTATTTATTCATTTGTGATAGTTTACCTCTTATAAAATTACACAAAAAAGTATTGCTTTAAGCCTTAAACAAGATATATAAATTCAAACTTCGAAAATATTGGTATTATAAAATTACAATTAAGAAAGTGTGGTTTGTTATTGGAACATTCGGGGTGATACAAGAGACATCAAGCCAATTCAATGTCCATGCTCGCATAAGCTTGTATCGACGCTTGATTAACTTGTCCAGCTCTTCCTTCGGGAGATACATTCAGGGTAAAACCGAACTAACAACTCTATTCCAAAACAAGGGGGTTTCCAAATTAAATTAAAAAAAATGAATGGCAAACAGATTTATCCGTAACCCACAAAATATCATACCAACAGTACAGGAAACAGCGAGCAACAAAAATGGAAACGAAAAATGAAAGTATACATGCGTTATATAAGTACAAATGAATATATATATAGAGAGAGAGAGAGGGAGAGGGAGAGGACCTTAAGAGGATGCAAACCAGCTTTGAGGTCGCGAGCTTGGCGTTCGCGATCTTCGGCCTCTTTATCTGCCGCAGTGGGATCGACCGCCTCTGACGAATTCTTGTTCTCCAATTCCTTCTTCTCTGCCTGCACTTCCATTTAGCTTCTCTTCTGACCCGCACGCCCTACTCTCCAACCCTAACTCTTCTTTTTCGTCTTCGGTAAATATTGTTAGTTTTTCAAAATCAACTAAAAATTGTAAACTAGCAATTTTTATAGTTCGATTTATATAATAAAGGGGGTCCAATAATTTAAATTTCACTATTTTTAATTTTTGAATTTGTCTAATGAACAAAATTATTCTTTTTCTTTATATTTTAATTATTTTTTCAGTCACGTAAAATATACTTTTTTCATTTTTTAATATTTTTATAAATTTTTATAAAATTTTACCTATTTATTAAATACTGTATAATACCTTAATTTTTTATCAGTAATTTTTATTTTTAAAAATTATTTTTATAATTTTTCATATAAATTTATTTTATATATTTTTATTTAAATTTTTTGCCAGTCAAATTATATTTTTATACTTTTAAATATAAATAATGTTTAATATAACGATACATTGAAATAATGTATAAAATAAATTTTTAAATTTCCCATACTCGATATACAAATACATCATTGATCTTGAACTGAGGAACCACAACTAATTAAGTAATTAATTTATCTTAATTTAAATTTATATATATTTTATTTTACAATTTATTTAAAAATATTTAAATAATTATTATAAAATACCAATGAATTAAGGGTTAGATTTTTTTTTATCCTGACCCGCCCGATTCGATTGGATAGGTAAAATACAAGAAGATCAAGGAGGGTCGGGCGACCCAATTTACAATCTCATGATGCCTTTTTTGTTTTGTTAATTTTTTTTTTTTTGTGTCATTAATGATTCACTTTGTAACTCACTGATCTCATGGATTGGTCCAATGTATGTGAATCAACAATGGACTTAATCATTTGGCAATGTGACAATCCTCTAGAACGTCAAAGCCCAAAAGCGCATGTGCAAGTTGTGACTACAATAACTAAAACTGTTGGCCCATTTGACCGGGTTGTTTTCTGAGAAACCACACCACTTTGTAAATGTAAAAACTACACAATTTTTTTTTTTTTTAGTAGTTATGTATTTATCATTTTTAGTATAATAGTATTTAGTTTATCAAAATTTATTAAAATTTTATCAATTTTTTTAATTTTTTCTAATCAAACTGTATCACGTATTACGTTATATCAATTTTTTATACAATTTTGTCATCTAAACATCACATGTGTAAATGGGTTCAAGGGAGCTGCAGTGGACAAATTCATTGCAGGGACTGCAGTGAACAATGAAAGGTTGAGATTTCTTTACACCTAATCTAATGGTTATAATTTATTTAATTAAATTTATTTTTAAAATAAAAATAAAAATTTTTAAATTTTAATTAAAATATAATTAATACAAAATATTAAAAATTACGGGTCATTAAAATAAAAAAAAATTTAGCCATCCGTTTTTTCACTGTCGTCATCTTCAACCCTGTGTAAATCTTACGTTTGACCAATCAATGCACAAAGTGCTCGAACGTTTATCAGATTCAGGGCAGTGGGCATCCAATGAGTAAGACCCAAATACTGCATGTTCGTAAATCGAACCGACTTCGCCATTAGACATATTCATCCCTATCTGTCACCGCATTGGCAGCTGTCAATTTGGTGAGCGTCGTCACGAATACTAAACTTATGGGAGAGGTGGCGGCAGACGCAATTCCCATTCACAATAAATCAATAAATAGATAATACATCATTTTGCACAGAGGGAGAGGCTCCACGTGTTAAAAACAGTTTGGTGGCCTCTCAACCTCCATTCTCTCTCTCTCTCTCTCTCTCTCTCTCTCTCTCTCTCTGTGTGTGTGGAGTAAAATGTAGCTTAATTACAAATTAGAAATAGAATAGTGTGCATATAAATATCCCGTGCATATAAATATCCCATGCATAAAAATCCAAACGAAGATACCAAACTCTGGCAAGTTCTGTGGGCCTTTCAGTTTCACCTTTATTCTCGTTTCTTCTTTAAAGACCATCCGAGTGTCAATCTAATTCCAAGCCAACCTTCACAGGCAACGTTAAAAATTGGTAAAAATTAATAAATTTTGATGAATTTTGATAAACTAAATACTTTTTACATTGAGAGAAGTTAATTTAATTTTTAATTCTTTTGAGTACTCTAACCTTAATTCAATTTACCCATCCCTAGTTGGTCCAGTAGAGCAAGAGTCAAACTTGAGACTTGAGTGATATATCAAAGTCGTAAGTTCGATTTTCACTTAGAGCGGGCAGAATTTAAGTGAAGGGCCATGACGATGGATTACTACGTTAATTTCCTCAAAAATTTGTAACTCAATAAATAAAATCACTTGGTGATTTTTCTTGTTACACCCAAAAAAAAAAAAAAAAAAAACAGTTTGCCATGGTTGGTTCATATTTATCCATAATTGGTGACGAAGTAATCAAAAGTAAACTTGGTGGAAAATTGAAAAGAAATATCCAGAGAGCCCCCATCAAAGTTTGGGTTTTGTCTTCGGTGGTTCCCCCTGGACCACACACCATTTGTCAGCTTTTCTGAAGGATAGGTTTCCACTCTAAAATCACGTATGATTGACGATGAATCCTTCTTTGGCAGGACACAAACGGAGGGGTGGCCTGCACTAAACGCCATGAAAGCCACCTTCATTGAACGCAATTAATTCAGCTCTCCTCAAACCAAGATTAATTTTCAACACCTTTGAATCATATCCATAATATTTATAATATATGGATATTTATATCATATATACATATATATATTTCAACCTATTTCTTCACCATACTCTTCAATCAAATCCTCCCCCAAGAAAATTAACCACAACCCGCTCCGGCTAGATGAAAGATGGACCTTCAAGAGTGGGAACTCCTCCCCGATGATGGGTTTCTTGAAATCCATGACGACGGGGGAAAGAAGATTTTCTCGAGAAAATATAGGGGTAGTCATGATGATGACCCAACAAGTGTTTTCAAGACGAACTACTTCGTATGCCCATCTCCGAAGTCCCAAACAATTGCTGACGATGATCATCCACCGGAGAATCCAAGAGTTCCGATTATCAATCAGCTTGTTCCGGTGCCAATTCAACTTGATCATAAACCGGCGAGAGAAGCCACAGAATTCCCAACTGATGAGCTCAGTTTGGTGCCGCCAGTAGTACCAGTGGTCACTGAGAAGATCAAATCTCCAAGTCTAGGAGGTGATCAGGACAGTGTTTCACAAGTTTTCTTCAAGAAAATGAAGGAAAATGAATTTGTCGACATGAAAATGGACTCTCCAAAGTCCAGCGGTAGGGGAATATTAGTCCCTCAGATTGATGCTGCAGGGAGGTTTCAATTCGAGGACAGAAATCATCAGATCGTGGAAGGTTATAATAAGACTGGTTCCAAAAATACCAAAGAAGAAGAGAAAGAAGAAGAAGAAGAAGAAGAAGAAGAAGAAGAAGAAGAAGAAGAAGGGGCGGAGGAGGAGAAAGATGATGGTTGTTTGAACTTATGGAAGTGGAGCTTAACAGGAATTGGCGCTATTTGCTCCTTTGGTGCAGCTGCTGCCACCATTTGCATCATCATCTTCGGAACCCACCAGAAAAAGCAAAACCAAAAGCGTCAATTACAGATCTACACTTCTGATCATGACAAGGTTGGTGGCAGAAGCAAGAATTATCAACAATTCCTCCAAATTTCAAATACCCATTTCATGTATACATATATATATATATATATATATTCATTATCAGTTCAAATGAAGTTGTGACATTTTAATTATTTACAAATGAATTGTGATTTTGCAGAGGATTAAGCAGGTGGTTCACCATGCTCCTAAATTGAACGAGGCAATCTCAGCAGTGAGGGGTGTGTCCCTCGCCAGAGCTCACATCACTATTGGAGGGTACTACGAAGGTCTTTAGAGCAGTGACCTTCTTCAGATAAAATCTACTTTCAGAATCTTGGGATACATATGTATGCACGTCCTATATATGTATGTTTTCAGGCCCAGCACCAGCGTCCAAGATCTAATCGGGGATCGATATCTTCATGGGTCGTATTTTGTACGCATATATCCGCTGAACGTGTGCTCTAAAAGATTCTATTTCCAGAATCCTGGATGTTCTATAGATTCCCCCCATGTTTGGTTGGTTATATATATTTTGTCCTTGGCGCATAAATTTAATATCTGGTTTATGCATATTCTATTTAAATGTAATTCGTGTCACACAGTATTCAGATTGGAAATGCAATTGTGACTAAAGTAAGGTTAATTTATTAGAAAAACATATATAAAAAAGAAAAGGAATAATGTAAAAAATTATGCTATATTGGAAGTACAGGAAATAAAATTTATTTTTGTCTTTAAAATATATATATATATTTTTACTTATTTTGTGTCATTATAACATATTTAGGATAGGTTATTAAATTAAAAAAAATTAGAATACCAATACTATTCTCACAATTTTAATAACCAAAGGAATTCCAGCGCTGCTATTATTATTATTATTATTCATTTAAACTTGGAATTTTTTTTTTTTTTTTAGGTTGAAGGTAATAAAAAAATAAATTGTTAAGCCAAGCATGGCCAAGAGAGATTAACAACCAAAGTACATTTGTTAAGCCAATAGAGGGTTTGTTTGGAGTAAGAAAAAATGAGATAAATTGAGATAAATTGTAATTTGGAGAGATTTCGTAATGCGTGCAGTGAGAGAAAAAAGTTGATGTGATATAAAGTTAACAGAAATTTATAGAAATTTTTAGAGATTTTCAACAAAAAATGACAAACTAAACGGGCCCAGAGTTTTGTAACATATTGGCGTGGCTAAGATAAAGTAATAAGAGATCTCTCAGCTCTTTTCTAAGCCTCATCAGAATTTTTTTTTCATTTAATTTTAAAGGGACGGAAAAGGACTGATTGAAGAAGCATGGTGCATTCAGCCAAACATATCCATCCAATACAAATTAGATTTATTGAGGAATTGCCCACCACAAAAGGCAAGTCCAAACGTAGCTTAATTGTAAACAGTGATGCGTATCAATGCTTAGAAGCACCCCCCCCCCTTCTTCAAAAAGAAAAAATGAGATGCAAATCTTACCCTTCTATTACTTGCCATCTGTTATTTTTTCCCTCTTTCCTTGAATTCCCCCTGTAGGACCCAACCAATGGATTTTCATATTGGCAGAACTCGATCGTATGCGATGATATTGCCTCGCAAGGGCCATGTACAACAAGATTTGCCGATTGCCATGATACAGTACACATTTATACCAAAAAAAAAATTCTTCTTTTTCCCCCTCATCAACTAGCTAAACCAAAATAATTACATACAACATAACAATATATTCCTGGCCTATCAGCAAGATAACGGGATACTATCATTTGAAAGCAGCCTTGTAAACAGACAAAAGAACCCAAGCTGACAGCCAAACAGTTGGAATATTGTTTTTTTACTGGGTTTATTTTCAAAACTCGCTGAGCTTTTACTTGGATCAGAGGACTTAGCCCTTCCGTATTCTCATATTGAAAATCTCCAATGGTTCGTTGTGCCCCATCTTAAAGGATTATAGCCTGTCAACAAGAAGATATAGCAAAGGAAAACAGGATATCAATTAGAATGACCAAAATACCAGTACATGCAATGTATATATTCAAACTTGTGCAGCCACTACGTTGGTGAATAAGCATAAAAATTTTCAGTAAATACAATATAGATCACATACAGAAGCAGAGAGCATTCACAAGCAGTACTTAGTGTCATGTAAAAGGGGGGGAAAAACAAGCAACTAGCACTGGTTTGAATAAAAACATGAGAGAAGGATGGCCTCAGAGATCTTGGTGGATGGAAGTCATCAGTTGAATTAAGAAAGACAATTCAATCAAGAGTAGCAAATATTTTCTCACATCATTGGCCGCCTCTCACTGTTGTCTGGCTTTTGAAATTCAAAAATTGTAAATAAAAGTGGAATTGCATTAATCTTCTAGTTATGCTACCAAATTTAAAACAAAAAAAGAGAGAGAAAGACAATAGAACAGATGAAAATGGGCATGCGATGAAGAGTCAGAAGTAGCTGGTTTTGATATCATTTCACAAACAGAAATCAATAGGAATCCGTCTGATTCATTTCATCATCCATTCATCAGGGCCCTTTAATTATATACAAACATCGAATCATTCCCTATATGAAAATAACATTAAAAATATCAAAAGTGAAAAATAATAGATAATTAAATTTTGAGTATACCAAACATGTATCTACCTTGTCACCGATAAATCCTAACAAGAATAATCGGAGCTAAAGGAAGACGCATATACATATGTTATGTATATACATGGTATTTAATATAGCCTAACGATAGATCCCTTGATTCACACAGAATCCTTGGAATCCAATCAAGGAATTGCAATATTAGGCACCATAACAAAATGAAAAATAAATGAAACAAAGCAAAACAAGATAGAACTCTTTCCCCCTGTGTTGTAGATATAACAAGGATACAGAATAACACTGCCTTGAAGAGTAAATCGATACACTTCATAAGGAAAAATCAAACCTCAGATTTGGCTTCCTCCAGCACACCTTCTCGGATTTCTCTCTCAAAATTTGACCTCTGTGCATCTCTAAATGAAATAAGAAAGAGAAACTTAAAGTTCTTTGCAAGCACAATCTCAATCCTAGAAAAGAGAAACCAACCAAACCATGCCTTTCTTTATTATTTCTACCAAGGTCTGATTTGAAAAATAGATATAGTCACTAAATATATTTTTTTACTAAAATATGTTTAGAGAATGTCCACGTCTCCAATAGAAGAGATACAGACAAATCTCTAGTAGAGGCATATTTTTCACCTTTAAAAACCTTCTCCCTAATTTTTAGAAAAGACAGGAGGAAAAATGAAACGGATGTACAAGCCTAAGGAATCGATATCAAAAAATAGTAAGCATATTCAAAGGAATAAATCACTACACCAAATGACTTGCTAGTAAGGAAACTATTCATACCTTGTGTTGTTCATTAACATCAGAAAGAGGTGATGTCACAATTTGGCTAAGAAACCAACAAGGTCTTACAAGAAGTTGAATAGTTGACCATTGGTTGCTTGTTTAAAGACCGTACCAATCAAAGAGTTTACGATAGCTTGTTTTGTAGTTCCTGTAATATTCCACAATTCTATTACAAATGTCTTCCATTTTTGGTCTATTAGAACTACAAAACAACTACATCAAACTTGGGGTGGCATCATAAACAAAGCGAACCCACTACGAAAATTTTCCAGTACTATAATTTTGATCTCATACAAAAGCCAATAGGATTCAAAGTTCAAAGACGCACTGTGTTCTCACAAAAAAGGGGGGGCACTAGTTTGTAAAAACAAAAGAGAATAAAAGGAAGGCCTCAGAGATCTTGGTGGAAAGGAATCATCAGTTGGATTAAGAAAATAATCCAATCAAGAGTAGCAAATATTTTCTCACATCATAGGCCTCTCAATTTCTCAAGTTATTGAAATTAAAAATAGTAAATCAAAAGTAAAATCATATTAAACTTTTAGCTTCTCTACCAATAAAATAAAATAAAATAAAATATTTCTTAAAAACAAAACAAAGTTGAAAAATGGGCATGATGAAGAGTCAGAAGTAGCTGGTTATATCATTTTACAAACAGGAATCATTAGGAATCCGTCTGATTCATTTCATCATCCATTCATCATGGCCCTTTAGTGATTCACGATATCAAAGTAACGTTAATAATATGAAAAGCGAAACAACAACAACAACAACAGAGTAAGATTGAGAATATCAGATATGTATCTACCTTGCCATCGATAATTCATATCAAGAAGAATTGAAGCTAAAGGAAGAAGCATAAACAACATTGAAAATATAAAAGAACAACTTTAAGATGAGGAAAATATTTTTGTTTTCACCATTTAAAATTATGGTTATACTAATTTAATCATACCATTGGTATTTACGCATTATAATCTCACTAGAATGCAAATTAAGGCTTCAAAACTGTCAAAACACATGGGAAAAAAAATCTAAATATTTTATTTTAAAATGTATCATTTAAAATTCAAAAAACACAATATGGTCCCAACACATGAGGAATCAAACAATCATCATTTAAAATGTCGGTCATCATTTATTGTGCAAGCAAGTAAAAGAAAGAATTTTAATGTCCATTATACCCTCTTACTCCTTCCAGCAATCTATGAGAAAAAAATACAATTTGTTCTCGATGTATAATTTTTCCATCCATCCTTCAATCTTTCACTCCTTGTACCAAATAATGTCCTGCGAAATTTGGGGTGGTGACCCAAATTTTGAAGGAAAACCCAAACGAATGTATCAAATCCAGACAAAAGTGAGTCCACGTAACAAAAGAACACACTTGGTCAGATGATTGATAAATTCTCTATAGCTGGCCTCAGGAAGCATCATATCATTGTACAAATGCACACCACATAGAGGTATACATTTGCATCAAGACACAGCTTAACCAGCAGGATTCTACCCTTTCACTGCATTATCTACAAAAGTAAACCGTAAAAGAAAACCCACAAAAATTATCAAATGTGGGTCTAGACAAATATAAGTTGATTAGAAAACAGCTACCAAGCAAGTCTTCTTGAAGGATCATGTCAGATCTCAACATAAAGTTAGAATGAAAAGAATCACGCTATAGCATTCCTCAGCATGAAAAGCAACACTTTCAATAAGCATTGTAACAATGTATTCCTTTGCCGATAGCGAGTAAACAAGCTTAAGAGTGAATGCATAAATTATCCAATTGAAGAACAAATTATCATGGATGTAAACAGAGAGAGATATCCGAATCTATCTAGGAAAGGAACAGAGAGGAAAAAGTTCCCCACCCTCAAACTGATTCGGGAAGAGAGATTAACTGAATCTCTCTGTCATTCAATTTTCGCCACCGTCTGAACCGAACCGAGTCTGTATCGTTGCTCGTTCCGGTTATTCGAGAGGCAATCATAACCTCTATATTAAAAATCTAAACCCCCTTAGCCTACCGTATCTTACATATATGTACACAAATATACATATATATTTATAAATACAGATATCTTTGTGTATGTACGAGATATATTACCTAAACAAATATATATATATATATATATATACGTATACATAGAGCGAAAGGAGAAATGTCCATATATATATATATATATATACGTATACATAGAGCGAAAGGAGAAATGTCCAAGGCTGCTTGGAGGACAATTGAGGATGAGAAACAGAGAGTCCCCTCAAAAAGGCCTGAGTGATACAAGACCCAGACATGATCTGAGTCAAACTTAATTTTTGCCCCCTAACTAAGCCAATAGATGAAACCAATTAACTTCATATGGCTACTCAAAGAGGCATTGGAAAGCACCATAACACAACCAGAAAACAGAGACGATGAGAGAGAGTGTTACGCCTTACCAGAGCGGTTTTGCTGGAAATGCCGCAAGAACCTAGGCCTTTTAAGCTGTGGAGGCTAGGGTTTTCCGGGCGTGACTTACTTTATACGGGGGATTTATGCTGTTTGGTTTAGCCCTTGTTTGGAGACGGTGAACGGAGGAAAATGGGGAGAGGTGAAGTAATTAACTTTATTTAGAAATAAATTGGAAGGAAATGAAAGGAGTGATATGGAAAGGAGGGGAGGAAAATAGTTCACCTCCATAAATTTAATTTAATTTTCTCTCTAATTTGGAGAGAATTGGTATAAAATAAATTAACTTAAATCTAATATAATTTTATCATTTTAATCTTAACATTTTTATTTATTTTAAAAATACCTCTTATAAATAAATCTTAATTTATTAATGCACTCTTTCATTTTTTCTATAACACATAATAAGATTTATTTATATTTTACATCTAGATTGTTATAAATTTTTTTATTAATTAGAGTTTTTTATGAAAATATCTTTTAAACTATTCATTTTTTTCTATTTCATTCTCAAATTAAAAAAAAAAAAGGATTTGACCTCGAGAGATTCACTCCCTAGGCCAAACCCCTAGAGAGTGAATCTCTTTTGGTTTGTGCCACACATACCGACCCCTCAACATGTATAGCGGTAAATCGCGAACTCGCGTAGTGACGGGGAGTCGGACCCACACCCAAGAACTGGATACGATTCCGTCTTACTAACTTTTACTACGCTTTGCGCTCGGGAGGCTGACCCCAAGTTTTTGCTAGAGAGGAGACTTGAACTTGAGACCTGGGGGTGGTAAGCCCCTAAGTCCCAGTCCAAGACCATCCCATCTAACCCCTTGGGGTTTTCATTCTCAAATTATTAAATGCACATATTGTATCCTAGAACTAATTAATTCCATTCTATTTGGTCTGAATAGTAATTTCATCTATTGAAATTAACAGATGGTGTTAGTGTTTGGAACAAATAGAAATGAATTGAATAGTTCGAAAATGTAATAAATGTGTTTAATAGTTTGATGGTGAAATAGAAAAAAAAAAAAAGAGAGAGATAGTTAGAAAGATATTGTCATAAAAATTTTTTGTTAAATTTAAAACTCATTTATAGCATTTATGATTTTTTTCATTTATCTTCAACGATTTTATGTATTAATTTGTTATTTTCAATTATTATTTTTTTCTCTAAAATAAAATGTTTGGTAGTATAATTTTGTTTATAATAATTAATTTTATTTTAATAAAATATTTAGTTTTATTATTTTTTAAAAATTAACTAAATTTAATAAAATATATTTAAACTAATTAATTTAACATTATATATTATTTTTTAATAATAATTAATTTTAATATAGTATATTAATGAATAACATAATTTAATAATAAATTAATATTTTATTTGATGTAATAAAAATATTTTAATAAAATAAATTATTTTAAGGAGTAATTATTACTTATTAGAAATTATTAATTTAATAAAATAAATTAGTTTTAATAATAGGATATTATTTTAATAAATAAATAAATTATTTTAACAAGTAATTATCATTAATTTTAATTTTGCTAATTAAGTTGTTTTAAAATTTAATTATTATTTATTAAAACATAATTATAATCTAATAAAATAAATTATTTTAATAATAAATTTATTTTTTATTTATAATTAATTTCATTTCAATAAAAATAAATATTTTAATATGTAATTATTATTTTTTTAAAAAATAATTTCATTTTAACAAAATAAATCATTTTAATCATAAATTGTTATTTTAATCATTACAATAATATATTATTTATTAAAAATAATTTTAGTTTAATAAAATATTCAAATAAAATAATTCATTTTAATATAATGCAAAAAGCTGAATAAAGTGTTAAAATTGAAAAATATTTATAAAAGAGAGATTTTTCTTTTTAAATGAAAATGTCCCACAAACTATCTATTTTTTTCTATTTCCTTCTCAAATTATCAAACACATCTATTACATTTTTGAACTATCTAATTTCATTCTATTTGGTTCAAATACTAAATCTGCCCGAATAAAATGGATGGAGTTAGTATTCAAACCAAATAAAATAGAATTTGATAGTTCAAAGATGTAATAGATGTAATTTGAGGACAAAATAAAAAAAGGGATATTTTCATTAAAAAATTCCATCGATTATTTATTTTGATACTATTAATATGAATATTTAATTAAAAAAATCTTATTGCTGTTGTTATGAAGGCTCAGAATTGTACAAATGAAGGCTTGATGATTAATGAATGTAGTCAAATTAGTGCAGAAATATCATTTTACGGATTTTAGAGCTAAACATGTTCAATTTTTAGTAAATTTTAGCATTATTGTCAAATTTTGATAGTTGAATTTTGTTGATGTGTTTGATAAAATAAATAGTAATTTTTGATAATTTTTGATAATTTTTTAGTACTTGAAAAAATTTTAATAACTTTTTGTGTATTTAGTACAAATTTTGGTAACTTTTGAATTCAATAACTTAACATTGATGAGTTAACAAAAAAAAAAAAAAAGAAGCGACAAAATTTAATATTTTGACAAACACTCAAATCCTACAAAATGAAAATGATAGATTTATTCAAAAGTTACCCCTCCAAATGGTACCATTCTCCCACCTCTCCCACATCACATTGCAATTGATGTCATCGTCACTTTATCTCGCAACCAAATAGGGATGAGATGCGGGATAAGCCAATCCTATCCCCCTTTTGTATCTATCGCCAAAACGTGCCATAATGGACTTGATTGGTCTTTGTTAGCCACACACTCACAAGGACTTGGCAATCTCTTCACGTAAGCATGTCCATGTTTTAGATATAACCTTCAAAGTTTGTCCAATGCCTCATGATGGCTGCTGGAACCTTATTTCCTGTTCCAAACTGGCATTAGCTGGCTCTGGCTATCACGACAAATTCCAGCCAAATAACGCATCCTATTCACTATTCAAATTTCTAGTGCGCCCCCCGGGGACACCTTAAATAAAAGTTCCGGGCCCAGCCGAAGGCACCGGCGCCGGTGGTCAGGACCGGTGCAATTTTTGACCATTAATTTTAAATAAAGATATAATTACAGCTTTTCACCGGTGAATAAATGCACCGGCTAAACCACCAACTTTCTTAAATAACTTTGATGTTGCCTAGATAACATAAATTTTAAGAGATTTCATCGCATTTTTTATTTTTTAATTGATAAAATTATTTACTAAAATTTTATATTCAACATATTCTAAAATGTTATTTTGAAGAGTAAACTGTACCTTAACTCCCTAAATATTTAGGTATTTTAAATAGATAATATTACTAGTCTATCCTCAATTTTAAATAAAAATTTAACAATTGTAGGACTTGTTTGAAAGTTAAAATTTGGAAACTCTTAGTAATTTTTTGGTAAAAATTGTTAGGTGCAATTTTTTTATATATTTGGTAAAATTTTAAATTTTCAAAAATTTTTAAAAATTTTCAATAACTTTTAGTTGTTTGGTAAAAAAAAGTATGAAAATTTTAAGAAACTTATCGTAACTTTTGAATTATTGCCAAACGCCAAAAAAATAAATAAAATAAAATAAAAGTTGCTAAAAATTTTTTTTTCTTGAGTCTCAAATGAACCCTTAATTTTTTTAAAAAATTATTTCAACCGAAGCAGCATTGTAATCAATAATGTATACAATAAGAAATATAAGCATTTGAAACATAATGTAACCATTTTATGTAAATTAAAACTACAATTTGGAGTGTTAATTTTTTTTTTTTTTTGCTCAGAGCCGTTGTGAAAAATGTTGAAAGTGAGAATAAGGTGCATAATGTGATTTTTACAGATTTGATGTATATTATAAAAATATATTTTCATTGACATAAAGAAAAGAAGTCTTTAACATAAGTAAGACTTTTTACAATTATTATTAGATACAGGGACCTATAATTTTTTTTTTTTTGGTGGTCCAAAGATATCAGTATTTTATTATTTTATAAACTTTAAAACATTTTTATAGATATTTGAAAAAAAAATAACCTTATTAGATGCCTTGCATATATATATATATATATATATTATTAAAATTTGTTTGGCTGTGTTCCAGACTTAAAGGGATGTTTATTTTTTTATCTGGTCCCTTGTGAAGGCTCCAGTAGTAACTCACCTTCCTACAACTAATTGCATGAATTAATTCCAACTAAATTTGCTGTCAATGGCATTTAAACTCTACTACATTACACACATGCATAACGTTACACTTTGATCTTCATTCAAATTTAGCACAAGTCAACATGTGAATTCTGGGAACTAGGTAGGAATAGATATATAATATATTAATAATCAAATCAGGAAGTATAATCAAGATATATTCATAAAATTAAATCAGATTCAGAAATAATATATTTCTGAGGTTAAGAAGAAACCCGCAGTCGCTACACGAGAGTGTGCACTAGGTGAAACCCGTCCCATAGACCAAGCCGGCAATGACCCACGAGGTGATAAACCAACCTAGACAAATTTTGTCTGACCGGCTCGATCAAGGGGAACTATTAAAAGCCCGCCAAAGCGGTAACCTACCCTCCCGAAGGAGAGTCGAATCTAGGACCGCACGCGATCTAGACCCTTAGGCGTCCCGAACTCCTACTCGACCACCCCGAAGGGGCCAGAAACAATATATCTTTGAATTACATATAATGGAAGTTAATGATCCAACAACAATTAATGTGAATATATATGTTGAGGAACACATCCACCAAAAATAATTAAAAAGAAATGAAAGCTCAATCAAATTTAGTCTCAACCCCTTTCTCCCCACCCAGCCTCATCACCATGAACAGACAGACAGACAGACAGAGCAGGAGATGCGACGCAGAGACCTCCAAGCCAATTTCCACCAATCCCATTTGTTTTTTAAATAAAATAAAGTGAATGAATTTGCAAGCACAAAGATATACAGAGAGAGAGAGAGAGAGAGAGAGAGATTGAAATTAGAAGAGAAGGCCAAATGCAAGGGCAACCAAAGAGACGAAAGCAGCAGGAACAAAGGCAGTGGCATCCGAGACAGGGCTGGGTGCCGGAGCATCTGCCGCACCCACATTTTGGACTGCACTCACAGCCATCAAAATCATCACCACACCAACCCAAAGCTTCATCTTCATTGCCTCCATTTTTGTTTGCTGTGATTAAGATTGATTGAATTTGGTAAAAAAAAAAAAAAAATTAGTTCAAAAAGTTTTGGAAGGAAGAGAAAATCGGAGGAATACAGAAAGGAAGATAATTGAATCAATAGCAAAAAGAGATGGCAACGGTAGTAGTATATATGTAAGGCGTGCCTGTCCACGGAAGGCTGATCTAAAGTGACAGTTAACCCAACCACATGGACGCAACTTTCCTCTTCATATATATTTTTTTATTTCCTTTTCAATATAAAATACATTTAGGACTATATTTTCTCATCAATGTCATTTTACTATAATCATTATTCACTCAACCTCTGTACACCTTTTTTTCTTTTTTTTTTTTTTTTATTGAAATATTTAATGTATTAAGGTCAATTTGCAAATATCTCACTTAATCCCTGAAATTTTACAATTAAACGACTTAATAAGCCTTTTAATAATTTTGAATAAACTTAAACTAATGATTATAGAAAAACAAATTCAAAATCTTATTAATAACGTATATACTTTCATTAAAAATTCTATAAATGGTGAGCCAAATTGATTTTGCCCGTTTAGCATCCATAACAAACATTATAAATCTCCAACAATCTCTATATCTCTAATTTTTCCACCATTACTAATTTCAAAAAGTTTCAATATTTCGCTAAAAAAACAAAAAACTCTAAAAGTATATTAACTGAATGCGTAAATTTTTTTACAATCATATTGTTTGTATCGAAAACTTTCAAACGAGTATCATTGTCGCTATTTTATGTGAATTTTTTTTAATCCGTGAGAACGAATTTGGAAAATCGTTCTTACGGTTTACTACTATTTAAAAAAAAATACCAAAATTAATCTTAAATCGCATTTTATCTTAATTTATCTTGTTTTTTTCTTACTCTAAACAGGGCCTGAATTGGTGATTGTTATATTAAATTTAATAATTCAAATCCTTGGAATTGATGGTAAAACAAAGAAATGCTTGGGATTCTAGGGACTATAGTGAAAAATTAAAGGTTAAGATTTAATTATTTTTAATTGATTGGTTCTAATTTAATTTAATTAAAATATTTTTAAAATAAAAATAAAAATTAAAAAAATTTAATTAAAATATAATTAATGTAAAATATAAAAAATTACGCGTCATTAAAATAAAAATAAATCACAACCTTTTATTTTTTTTAATTTTTTCACTAGAATCACTGCATTCAATTTATTTGGTACTGTCCCTTGAACCCAAAGGCTTGGTGTCTTTTATTTTGCTAAAAGGCACTTGCCCGGCAATTGCCCTCTCAGCCCTGCTGTTTACAGGGTGTCCAAACTTTTTGGTATCAGACAGCGGTCCTGTGGGGCCCAGCCATTTTGGTTGTGTCCTTTCTTTACTTTTTTTTTTTTGGGGGGGGGGGGGGGGGGGACGACCTCAACTTGCCGTTGGGAGATGGTGGCCGCAGTGTACCGTAGAGCCAATTTTGGCCCCCACGTGGAATCATGTTAAGGTGGGCTCTTCCGCACCAATCAGCCAAGGGCACTTTTGTCTTTTCGGTACCAACGCAATAATAATATTCCCGTCCCGTTGTAGATATTTATTAATGGGGGTGAGTTTCATAATTTTTTTTTATTGATTTTATGAAAGAGGGATATTTGAATTGTTTGGGGGAAATGTGGGGACGATGAGCTGTTTCACATTTGGTCTGGATTTGTCTAATGCCCTCAATTATTTGTTTAGCTTCTCTCTAGAAATGGAAAGGTCGGCCAGCTCGTCATGGCGGTTCCAGATTTCAAAGATTAAAATATATATATATATTTTTTTTTAATGAAATTAATTTTTCAAGAGTAATTATAATAAAGTAATAAAATTTATAAAAATATTTCATATTTGAAAATTATTTTAATTTAGACAGTAATAGCAAAGTAGGAATTTTTATATAATTAAAAATTAATAAGGAGTCCAATTACAATTTTCAATATAGTGAAACATTGGGAGGGCTGTTTGATGTGCTAACAAATATTGAAAATATTAATTTTATTTTAATTATCTCACATTAAAAAAATCTGTAAATTTTTTTTCAATTTTTTCTATCTTTTTAAGAAATTGTTAATTTTTTGAAGAAGACACTAAAATCCTAATAATACAAAATTTGATAAATTTTTACATTTCAAACAATCCCTTTTTCTCACGAGCTTTGGTGTGGGTCCGCGATTGAGTGGAGCTCCGTGGACTCTGAGGGTTATCTCAACTAGTGAAACTTTGAGTTTACTATTAAGTGGTCACTGATTCGAGTTTCTTCAAGACTACTGGAGGTTCAATCAGTTGTTCACTTCAGGACCCAGAAATTAATCAAAGTACGTATAAATTGACCCGGACCTCTTAAGATATTCCCCAAAAAAAAAAAAAAAAAAACGGAGCCCAGTGGGTTGAATTATTGGTACAAGTGAGCTAACGTGCAATGCAACAAAGAAACGGGGCAACCATGGACTTCAACCAATGTTTTTAGACAGGGGCGGAGTCATAATTTTTGCCCAGGGGCACCGGGCGCCAGGGGGCATCGGGCGCCAAGAGGGATACCGAACACCCAAGAAAAAATAACAATTGACTTATTTTTCAATTAAGAGTAGGAGAAAAACGATATTATTTTTAGAGAGAAAAAAATTATTCTTGAGTATTAACTAGTAAATATATTTCTCACAGTTAATGGTTCAAGCACCTGAAGTTTATTAGAGATATCCCTTATTACAAAAAATATAATTATTATTAAATTTTATTATCTATAGAATTTATTATGTTATATGCTAAATTTACTGATAGTATAAACAAAAATATACAATAATGTATTAAAAGATACACTTTATTTCACAAAAAATACCAAGATTGATTTTTTTAAGCTTCTTATATATTAAAAAAATTTGAGTTAACTTTAAATTTTTAATAAAATCAAAATATCTTAAATTTTAATTACTTTAATTTTTAAATAAAATTAAAATAATAAGGAGGACATTTTAGTAATTTTATCTAAAAAATTGAGAGGATCACTTACCCCTTGCCCCAATGTGGCTCCGCCCGTGTTTTTAGACGTACAAATAAGTAGAGACTCGATCAAAATGTAGTTTTGCTCATTACTCGCAATTAATATGTTATCCAATATGATGTTAAACCTCTCGAGACTTGACCTCCAATTCATGCATCTTCAAAGTCAAGGTTGAGTGTGAGACTCAGTAACATTGGGGGCATTTTGTGAGAATAAATAAATAAATAAATAAATAACTTTGCATCTATAACTGGCACATAATATCTAGTAGTTAATTTAGTACTTAGTAAAATTTTATAAAAATTGAAAAAAAAAAGTAATAAAAGTCAAAAATTTGTTTGGTTGATAAAGTTAGACAAAATTAAACAAATAAAAAAATTGGTGAAAGATTTTTTTTTCTTTTTTTGTGCACTAAATTGCCTCGTAGATTGCCATTCGTGATGAATCGTAATTTCAAAGGTTGAATCAAGCTCCTTTTAAGAAATTATAAGTTTACTCAAAGCAATAGTTCAATCTTGGTTCGTATTTTTCCCGTTAAAAAGTTATTCGAGATAGGCTTATTATAAAATTAAATCAAACTTAGACACATTTTGTAGTTTATTTAATTTTTAAATTGGGTCCGTTTTGTTACAAAGTTGGTTTTAAATTTTTTCATAACTTTTTTTATCAAAATTTAAATTTTTTTTAAAAAATATAATTTTTAGATGTGTTAATCACATTTGTAAAAAAAAAAAAAAGAAAATTAAAAATTCATATTCATTTGGGTAAAAGTTAAAAACATAAAAGTTCTAACTTTTTTTTTACTTTTTTTACCAAACAAATATATTTTATCTAAATCGATATGAATTTTTTGATTTTTTTTTTTTACTAATGCGATTAACACGTGTAAAAGATACAATTTCTAAAATAAAATTAATTTTTTTTTGAAAAAAGTCATATAAGATTAAAAAAAAAAAATTATAAAAAAGAAAAAAAAAAAACTAAAACCTAAAACCAGTTTCGTAACCAAATGGAGTCTTAGTTTGTTATAAGCTTTAATCTATGCAAAATAATTAAACTAGTTGAGTTCAATTTAATTCAAGTTTGTCTCCAAATCATAACAAATTAAGTTTGAGTACATGTTTAAACTCAATAAGATATTCAAACTACAATTTTCAAACCAAAATTAATCATTGTTACTGGAGTGTCAAAAATCCAATAAATTTCTTTAATAATGTATCGAACTAACTGTAAATGATCAGTTGACGTAGTTCGATAGTTGTCTCAGGAAATGGGGTGTCTTCAGTTCCTTATACTTTTGCTCGAGTCCGGCAACACACTATTGACCGGATGAGGTTTAGCCAAATACCACTTCGATGATCAAGTTAACATTAGTGTATAATAAGGATGAAATTGGGAGAGAAAACAACAGAATTTCAATAAGACAAAGAATATGATTAGCCTTGTCCTTCAAGCTGCTTTTATTTATAACTTTCTAAGCATGTCTTGGACCACAATACGGAAATGACGGGAAATGGAGTAGCCAAACCATTGGGGTCATGGGGCAGTGGAGCAATGTATTGTTTGTATCCTTGCAAAACGTGATGGAAATGGTGGCATTGCTAGATATTGTCAAGTATCCCATTTCAGATGTAAATCACATGTCCGAATATCCCCTCTAATTACTACAATCCAAAAATTATTACTTCCCTAATATTACATTTTGATACATATGTTTTGGAATGTGATACACTAACATTTTAATATATTAAATTTGAGAATTAAAAAAAAAATATATTGCTGCTTTATATTTTTATTGAAAAGACAATTGAAAATTGTTAAATGAAAACAATTTATGCAACAAATAAGTTTAAGTTTTTAAGAAAAGAATAGTAAGTAAATATTCACATTAAAGAAAAATGCACTTAGTTTCACGTTGATTGTTACTATTTTTTTTAACAAATCACTTTTATATACTAAAATATATTAATAATATAATGGCTATACAAGAAGTATAATTTCAATTATACAGTATATTGTGTTCCTATTTTCGTTTTGTGTATAACATATATTTCCGATAACAAGCTTTTAAACAACCTAATGCTTAATTGTATTAGACTCTTTTGCAGGCTTTAAGTTACATGGGTTACAATGCGTGAGTATATATGTATGGGTGTTTGAAGTTTTGACAGTTTTGTCCTCGTCTGAGCTCATCAAAGAGAAAAGGGGCTAATCTATTGCATCTCCGTTCTGGTGGCAGGCCTCTAAAAGTCCTCTCTCTGAGTTGGGGATCAACAGTTATTCTAATTCCTTCCAGCATTGCGCGGAGCTGCTCGGTGAGTTGAAGTTACAAGCCCAAATGAAAATGATCAAGAGGCAGGCAACTTCCCATTGTTGTGCAAGAGAATTATGGCTCCGTTTGGAGCTAAACAAAATAAAATAAAATCCTACAATTTTCTATAAATACGAATTACGAGACAATAAAATTTAAATTCTTCACTCACTGCACGAATTACGAAATATTTACTTTTATAATTTTATTTTATTTTATTTTATACATTTTTATACAATTTCAAACACTTTTATACCTATTTAGTTTGTGGTGGAGATCAATGATGCTTGGTTCTTTCAATTTGCATCTACTGGAATGGTGGTTTATTTCCCGTTTAGTTCCGCACTAAAAATGCTCTCTCTCTCCAAAATTTACTAAACTTTTAGTAAGGCATTTTAACCCCACTTATTTAGTAAATTAAAGTCTTCCCAACCATCCGAAATAATGGCTCCCTTTTAAGTTAAATAAAATAAAATAAAATCTTACAAATCTCTATAAATACAAATTATGAGATAATAAAATTTAAATTCTTTACTTATTACACGAATTACAATATATTTATTTTTATAATTTTATTTTATACATTTTTATGTAATTTTAAACACACCCAATATCACTGTACATTACAAAGGATTAAAGTAATGGATTGGAGATCATGAATTCATGAGTTCTAAGATATCCATGTCAGAAATCAGTTACCAATGTACAATCGTGACTGTCCCTAATATTTCTTTAATAAGAAAGTCTCTCTCATTTTCAAGTCTCAACTTTGGTGCCAAGTTCAAACAGCGGCTCTTATTACCTATAGGTTTCATTTGACGGCGCACGAAAATATAAAAATTTATCAAACGTTACAAGTTAACCGTTCGGTGAAACTTCGACTTTTATTTTTTTTTTAATTTTTATTTTTTCCTGTTATAATAATTTGTTTCACTCAAAATTTCATAAAATATACAAAAAATTACTAAAATTTACTACAAATTTTATCAAAAACTCAAAAGTTACTAAATATTACCAAAAATTTTACTAAACATTCAAAAGTAACAAAAAAATTACTAAAAATTACAACTTATTTTACAAAACACACCAAAAATTACAATTAGTAACTTTTTGACTAAAAATTACTTAAAAAATGCTAAAATTTACGCTACTAAACGCCCCGATATTATTAATTTGTTAAAAGTCGGAGGGATTGAGAGAATTGAGATAAGCAGTGTCCCAATTTTGTTTTTGTTGGTTTGTTTGTATTTTTCTTGTTTTACGTTTGGTTTCATTTTGTGTTTTTAATTTTTTTGGTAAGTGTATAATAGGTTATTTTGGCCTCCTAAAGTTAGTCCGATTGGTTTGTGGGTATACTTCTCACATAGATCACACGAGTTCAATTCTTGACTCAAGTGAAGTGTGCGTGAGAAACAATGTACGTTTCTTCGATTTACCTATCGATTATACGATTCGTTAAAAATTAAAATAAGGGCTCTGAGTTAGTAAATAATAATAATAATAATATTAACAATAGGTTATTTTGTTGCTATTGGTGTAAAATCCAAGGGATTGTTGTTTGACCTGTATCTTTTTTTTATTTTTTATTTATTTTGTCTGTCTTTTTTTAAGTCTATCGTTAATTCTTTTGCTGTTGTTGGAAATATTTGAAAGTTTTTTTTATTATTTTTTTATTTTTTAGTGTTTGAACATTAAAGGCTCGTTTGGAGTATTATAAAACTCCAAAAAACTCGAACAACCTTTATAACTCATTAAAATTATCTATCACATTTTTACTTTTATCGCCTTTACTAATTTTAAAAAATTTCAATATTTCGCTAAAAAATAAAAAATTTGTAACGAGATTGATCTAGTGTGAATTTTTTTTATAATCATATTCTTTGCGTCGAAAATTTTCAAACGACCACCATTATCGCTAATTTATTTTTATTTTTTTAAATCCGTTAGAACGAATTTGAATAAACCGTTCTAATGGTTTACTGGTGTAGAATCCGTTAGAACGGATTTGGAAGGCCGTTCTAACGGTTTTGGCATTGTTCAAAGAGAGCAGAAGTATTTTTTTGAATTCGTTAGAAAGGATTTGAGAAATTATTTTAACGGTTTTCGCACTATTCATCTCCAAAAAATATAATTGGAAAAGAAACACCAAAACGTCATTTTTTACTCCAAAGTACTTTTTTTCTTATTTTTTTTTGTTTTTTTATCATTCTAAACGTTACCTAAATTTTATTCTTACATTTGGCGATCTAACACATGGCCCACATTATTGTTATTTATTATTATTTTTTTGTGTTTTACTTTTTTGTCTAGAGGATTGACACGTATTGTGGTTTTTATATTATTTTATAAATAAATATCTAGTCATTTTATTATTGGCGAAGGTATTTGAAATGTTTATGTTTTATTTTTAATGTTTAAAAGTTACATATTATTTTTACATTCAATATTATCATAGGTTGCCTTGCCTACGATCATTTTGTATTTATCCTATATTTAAATATATTTTTTATATATCCTAACCTGGGTAGACCCAAGCGAGAGAGGGGTAACCCAATGTTAGGGAGGCGGCTCCAAGTGTTAATGGGCTGGGCTAGTCTGATGATGCAGGCCCAATTTTCCATTCAGAAGGGATCCAAAAGTAAGTAAGGCTCCAACCTCAATGGGGATTGGGTCCACTGACTCTTCCGGAGAAACCGGTAAGACGCATATCGGACCGTCCACTTGCAATCCAACGGTTCGAATCATCTTCAGTTATCAGGCGAGCGAGTAGAGGTGATATATAAGCGGGGTCTTCCCTTGCAGCCATAGCATAGGCTGAGGAGTACACAGAGAGAGAGAGAGAGAGAGAGAGCGCGACCCCACGCCTCCCTTCTCCTCAAGCAAAATTCATACAAGTTCGGGGGAAGAGAGAGGGAGAATTCTATAGAGAGATTGGAAAATTGTTTTCTGGGTTTTTCTCTTTCTTTGTCTTGGAAGAAGCACAGTGGTTCTTTGTCGGAGGAAAAATCTTATCTTTCTGGCTGTGTTTTGGTTTTTCGGACTTGAAATTTCATTCACTGTAAGATATCTTCTCCTCTTCCACCACACCCTTGTTTGCATTCTTCAGACCAAAAATTATCTCTTTGTTTTGTTTTGGGTGACTTTGTAATACTCTGTCCATGGATTTTTCAGGGGATTTCTGGCAAGATTTGC
Source organism: Vitellaria paradoxa (assembly GCA_019916065.1). Classification (NCBI taxonomy): domain Eukaryota; kingdom Viridiplantae; phylum Streptophyta; class Magnoliopsida; order Ericales; family Sapotaceae; genus Vitellaria; species Vitellaria paradoxa. The sequence goes on along the minus strand of CM034235.1, from coordinate 56,494,705 downwards.
TCTGTAATTCTTTCTACAGTCACAGATCTTAAGGTTATACATCATCATCATGATTATCTCAAACTGCAAAATTTGCTTTTTGTGGGAACAAGCTCAAATGGGTGTTTGGAAAATTTGATTTGTTTGATGTTAATTTTGACAGAGATGGAGAAAGAGGAGAAGAATCAGAGACTTTATAAGCCACCAGACACCGACTTTTTCCTTCAGTGGGGTAATACCAAGAGACTCCGGTGTGTGAGGGTCAGGGGCACAGAAATCTCCGACCCATCCACCGGCGGTAGCGTTCGCCGGAGAATCACATCTCGGGTCTTCGCCACTGTCTCCGAGAAGGAGAGCTCTTTTCTTCTTCAACCCACTCGCCTCACCAGGTACCGTATATATATATATATATACACACACACAAAAAAGTCGCCAAAGGGGAAAACTTTCCTTTCCAAATTCCCGAGAAAAGAGAGGGAGACAGATTTTTAACACCGGGGTATGTTTGGTTGCAGGAATTCCGAGGCGGCGGCACTCCGATCGGATAATCGGAAGTCGGCGTCGGGGTCGCTGGAAGAGGAGGAAGAGGATCGGTACTACGCGAGGAGAGGGACAGGGGAAGAGAATGGGAAGGAATCGATGGAGGGAGGGGAGAGAGATGGAGGTGGTGTTGGGGATGCAAACAGAGGTGCTGTCTGGCCAAAGCTTTATATAAGTCTGTCAAGCAAAGAGAAAGAGGAGGATTTCATGGCCATGAAAGGTTGTAAACCCCCTCAGAGGCCTAAGAAAAGAGCCAAAATCATCCAAAGAACCTTACTTGTAAGTCTCTTTTTCTCAACATATCATATTATGATCATCTTCAGAACCAGGGGAGAAAAAGGGAATTCATTTCCAGGGGTTTGGGTTTCCTTTCTTCTTCTTCTTTTTCTGTTTGGTTGATAATAATATATGAATCTGGTAATTTGGGTTTTGATTTGGTTGTGGGGGCTGGATGCAGTTGGTGAGTCCAGGGGCATGGTTATCTGACATGTGCCAAGAGAGGTATGAAGTAAGAGAGAAGAAAAGTTCTAAGAAGGTACTTATCAAATCGGCTTGCTTCTTTCTTTCTTTCTTTCTTCTACATATATTTCAAATTCAGTTGGTCTCCGTCTTTGACTTTCTGTTGAGGGGAAGGACTTTCAGATCTTGTTTCCTTTTTCTTCTGGAAAATTGGGGAAATTAATTTAATTAAAGTTTTCTGTTTATTTATTGAGAGAAATGTGATGATTGGGGTGTTTTGAGTTTTGTATAAATTATTAACGGAAGGGATTGTGATTACAGAGACCAAGAGGGTTGAAGGCCATGGGAAGCATTGAAAGCGATTCTGAATGAGGCGGTTGATGAAGAGTTTGAGAAATGCAAGTTCAGACCTCACAAAACACAAGACTTCCGTTTGGATTTCTTTTCTTTTTTTCTTCTCCCTCCTTTCCGCTCCCTCCCTCCCTCCATCTCTCTCTCTCTCTCTCTCTCTCTCTCTCTGTGGGGACTCCGCGGAGTTCTTTGTACAGTATTTTATTTAATTTATTTTTTTTTAGTTTTTTAGGATGAATAATTAATTTTAATTGATAGCAATATTGCCCCCTCTATTTCTTTAGTGGGTCGCGTTCTACTTTTTTTTTTTTTAAATCATTCTCCAATTTTGTTTGTAATTATAATAATTAATGTTCAATTATTTGTTATTTGCAATTTCAAAAATATTTCTTGCGAAAAAAGTGTTCTGAAAGCTTTAGTTTTTAATTGAAAAAAGAGAGGTGAATATCTGAAAAATTGATTAAAAAAAAAGAGAGAATTAACAGTATATGTGTGTGTAGAGAGAGAGAGAGAGAGAGAGAGGGGTGCATTTGGTGAAAAAAAAACTATTAAGTAAAAATTTTGAGTTTGGAGGGTAGAAAGTTATATTGAAATGGATGTTTGTGTTTGATTTAATATAAAAAAGTTAAAAATTATATAAAATAATGTGGCATAATTTTAGGGGAGTTTTGAAAATTTTTGTGAAATTTTTTAGTATTAAATGTCACTGTAATAAATTAAATTTGATAAAACTTATTGAAACGCACCGCTTGAACGGATTTTAATAATTTTTAAAAAAATTAAAATATTTAAAAATTTAAAAAAGGTGAAAATTTTGAAACTTTTTAGTGTTTTTAAAACTTTTTTTTGGTACTCTAAACGACAACATACTTGAGTCGCTTAATGATAAATCATGGAAGATATCTGTGGATGCCTTTGATTTTTGGCCTTTCATTTCTGGGTACTAAAATTTATTAATTTTAATTAATTTCGTATTTTTTTAATTAAATTTTTTTACATATTATTTTTATGTCACATTTTTATTTTTATTATATTTTTTGATTAATTTTTTATTAATCAAACACACCTTAGATATTTGTATTTGACACCAATATTCAAACAAGAATTTGAATATTTTCATAAAATTGTTAAACACACTTTATTTTTATTTTCTCACTTTTTATCTCTTTTCATAATAAATAATATGTCTTGTATTTAAAAGTATGAATATAAGTGAACTAACACTCTAATAATACAGCAATTTATAATAAAAAGTCTTGTCTTCTAAGAGTATGGAAAGTGAAAAATTAAGTGAACTAATACTTTCCAATAATACAGCAATTTGAAACAAAAACTTTTGTGCTATTTATTTAAGACAAATTTAAAAATTTAAACATGAATTTTATTATTAATTTGAATAGTTTAACAAATTATAAATTATCCCAACAAATGATATAATTTTAATTTTATTTATTTAAAGTTCATAATTATATCGGGTGAGTTTGGAGTGATAAAAAATGAGATATGAAAATATTTTTTTCGTTTGATGCACACATTTCCAACTACGTTTTTTGGAGATAAATAGTAAGATTTTCGTTCCGATGTATTAGATTTCTGTTTAGACAGATTCAAAATTTTGACTAGTCATAACTTTTTTCCACTACAATCTGTCTAAACAGATTGTAAAAATCGTTTAAACGGAAGTTAGTCGCGCGAATCCATCGAAACGGTTTCTATAATCTATTAGAACGATTTTTACGACCCCACAAGTCAAAGTAGGTGTCATTTGATAACTTGAGAGTTCATGGTGAGAATGGTGACAAAATTTTTGTTATTTGATTAATTAAATTTTACTTATCGACTTTTTTTTTAAAGGTATTGAACTTTTTTTGAATTTTGAGAAAACGAAAACGCGTAAAAATATATAGAAATTTTTGGAGATTTTCTGAGATTTTCTAAGGTTTTTAAAGATTTTCACCAAAATTTAGTACGCCAAACGCACCCACAATGCCAAACCAAGAAGAAGCTCCATACGAATGTCAACGGGACGGGTATACGACGGGTATGACTTTTTCCATCCCCGTCCCCCTTTAACAATACCCTTACCCGTCCCTGTCTCCCTCCCCATTTTGGAAAAAAAAAAAAAAAATTTCCCATACCTTTCACCACTAGGTAATGAATTCCTCGTCCTCGTCCTCGTTTACCCACCAAATATACTAATTATTACAAATTATATATTATATGTATATAATAAATATTTGAAATTATTATAAATATTACATATATTAAACAAAAATTTATATTATATATGTATATATTAAATAAAAATTTATATTATATATAATATTTAATAAAAATTAAAAATATATACATATAAATTAATAAATAAATATTTAAACGGAAACAGGGTTGGGTGAAGATTATTGTACCTATCCCTGTTCTCGTTCCCGTTTGAATAACACCTCGTATCTTTATACCCATCTCCATTTCCACTACTACCACCTCCAAACCCTCCCTAAACGACAGCTAAAGTACGTACCCACCGGATATGGGTAAAAGCTCCAAGCTAAGATCGATAATGGAGAAGTTGAGTGCAGCACAAAGGCTGTGATTTTGTAAAAGTTGAGACAAGCCACGTGCCGGTTCTAAGTGTGAACGGAGACAGTTGAAAGGAATCCAATTTCCTTCACCCAATCAAATTATTCTCAGAGGCCTGCAGCAGCTTCACAGATTCATAAAAGGACCCACATTTTTTTAGACCGTGTTTGGATAAAAATTTGTGTATTGAAGTCTTTTCATCATTAACTAACATTTGTTAAAAAATTAATTGAATTACACTGAACAAAAATAAACGCAATAAAAGGATAATAAATTATATACTTTTTAATTTAAAAATATCATATATTTATAAAAATAAGATATGTAAAAAAAATTACTTTAAAGGGTAAAAATTAAAATTTTTAATGTCTATCTGATTTATTCATTTGAAAAATCCATTATATTATAGATAAGTCACCTTAATAACTTTCTTGGTAATGAAATTGTAGGAAATAGAAAACCATCATTGACCTAATAAGATCTCATCATTCAGACATTTTCTGTGGATAATGGCAATCAAATTTCCATGCAAAATTGACTTCCCATCTTTAGTAAACACCAATATATATATCTATTATATCCATTTTTGTTCACATCATTTTCCTTTCCTCACTCCTTTATTATTATTACTATTATTATTCATTTCAACAATTAATGGAAATTAAAAAAAAAAAGCAATACCAACTGGAGTTGCATTTTCTGTTTGATGCTTTCACAATCCTACTGCATAAAACAGTTAATAAGCAGCAGAAGGGTCTCAGATGCTTTCTAAGCTTTTATCAGAACAGGGGGAATAATTTATTCAGTCCCCCAAACACCCCCCCCCCCCCCCAAAAAAAAAATGAAAGAAAGAAAAACCAACAGGCCATAAAATACATACATGAATACATATATATCAGGACTGACAAAGATTATGACTTGCAAGCTAAAACATGTCACTCTCAATGGAGTTTATGAAAAATATATAGAAAAAGAAAAATAAATCCAAAGAGTTGAAAGAAAATTTATTGATTGCTAGGGGAAAAGCAATGGACTTGGAAACTATTATTGAATTTAAAAAAAATACCAGAAAATAAAACCAAATGATGGGGCAAATGACACAGTTCCGTAATTAAAAGTATATTCCTGTGAGTTTATTGTTTTGAAATGATAAACTTACAAGTGTTTCACATAATTCTAATTATTATTATTATTATTATTATTATTTTGATACAATTTTCCTAGTTTGTAGCATACGGCAACAAGATGCTGGTGAGATCATGAGATATATAACAGAAAATACAAACGATAAAAATACACCAGGTATTTGGAACCACACCAGCTCATGCTTCTCAGGTAGAATAAAATTCAATTAACCTTGACGCCTCGCAGCTTGGAGCGTTTTAATTATGAGTGTCTTCACATCCCTGTGGAAGTCGACAAAACCACCACACAGTGATTACATGAAGCACCCTTGGAAACTTAATCACACTAAATTAAAGCATTTTGTCTTCCATACAGCATCTATTTCATCAACTGGCGTCATGATTTTAAAACTAGCAAAAACTGTAATATGGGATATACGCAGAAATGGAGCAACAGGGTGCTACAAGTCTATGCAGCATGGCACTGTCCTTCATCTTTTTCACGTAATCACATAAGAAGCCATTGATCTTACCCATCTGTTCAAATTACATGATGGGTCATTTGTACTTGCATTAACATATGCGTATATACACATTGTCAGAATTAGAGCAATAGGTCAAACATATCAGGCAACACATGCCAATTACGGGTCCATTTGCAAAAGCCAGCATAGTCATGAAATACTTTAATGATTGACAAGACAGCTGTGTAGGGAACCAGCTTATCAATGGCAACCCAACTTTGACAAGTTTTTGTACTTCTAAGAAATTATAATGCTTTTTATGTTCCAACAACACATTTGTGCCTTAAGGTGTCACTAAATAGTGACAAGGGCTATGTATGATTTTCCCTGTAACTAGGATTTGATGAACTCCATAAATAGGCCTCACCAGGAAATTATTGAATTTAGAGACATATTCAAGTATTAGAATGAAATTTTGAAAAAGCATCTCTTTTAAGCAGGTTATATTAGCATATATTACAGGAGCACAATTCTTGTCAAGAAGGCTTTTGATAAGACTCATTGCTGTTATCAGCTTGATGAGTGGTGTTATCAAACAAGAGAAGAAAGAATAAGAAACAATCTTAGAGGGTGTTTGGAAGTTAAAAAAAAATTTAAGTTTTGGTAGTTTTTTGGTTGTTTTTTTTTTTTTTCACTTTTTTGTGTGTTTGGTTGAATCAAGTGGAATTTTTAGTATTTTTTAGTAACTTTTGGGTATTTGGTAAATTTTTTACTATAGCAAAGCAAAAAAGTTGTAACTTTTGGGTGTTTGGTATGTTTTTTACTGTAGCAAATCAAAAAAATTGTAATTATGAAATGGTACTTTTTACTGTAGCAAATCAAAAAAGTGAAAAAATTTGTGGTTTTGCCAAACACACAAAAATCAACTTTTGGTATTTTTTTGCTAATTTTTGAGTTGCCAAACACCCTCTTATTTATTAAAAATTAGAAGTGTCATTAAGTAAGGGTAAAATTAGGAAAAGTTGTTTCAAATAGTTTGGCAATGTGCAACATACAGGAATTAACATGCCGCTAAGAAGTTACAAAAGAGATCATTATCTAGTGATTTAACCAAATATATGACTTTGAATATACCAAAATGGAGGAATGGTTGTGTAGTTTAACCTAAACAATTGGGACTAAGGCCATCTGAGTTGAGTTTTACTTAAAAATTTTGAGATGGGTTACCACGATATATAATTTTTCAAATGTTTATATTTCTTCTTCGGTCATTCTCCACAGCAGGTACCATGTTTCCTTTCTTCCTTCCCGATTTCATTAAATTCTTAGTATGAGCTCCAAAAACCTTTTTTTTTGGGTAGAATTTTCCTTTCCTTGCGTATTTCAGAAGCCATTAGTATAGGTTCTTATATATATATATATATTCACTTTACTCATGCTATGAATAAGACAAATATAATTTGGACAGCTTGCATTGAGGGGAGGAGTGAGTTAACCCTCATTTAGAAGGCTTTGGATGCATCCAATAAATGGGATGTGGAAATAGGTAGCCACATTGTTGAACAGACAGAAGAACTTGCAATTACAGAATTACTTATTATAATCCAGTCACTAGAGTGAGGTAAAAATTAGGAGCCAATAGAGGGAGCAAATATTAATAGTAATAAATCGTTTAAAATTAAATGACTTACTTTCTTTCTACAGCACGAGTGGGGAAAGGAATGCGCAGATTGAAAGTATCTCCTTGGTAACCAGCCTTATTAAAAAAAAAAGGAAAGAAAGAAATTATAAGGACAAATGAGCCATGAAACGCAACCCATACAAGAAGATAAAAGAAAAACATGAAGATGAAAAAAAAAAAAAGTAAAATCAATTGACTTCTTTATCAAAGGAGAAACCTTCACCAAGCACTTTTCACACAAAGTTAATTAACATGCAACTAGCTAACAAAAAGGAGTTAATTTGCATTTCATTCCAACTTTGAATCAAAAAAGCTTCTAACACTTCAACAAAAGCCCAGAGTTTCCAACAAGATATTTGAGGAAATGAGACAGAAATATATGTTATATTTATCGGTAATAAGTTGTAAAGTCCTACAAATATTAGGAATATAAAGAATATGTAATGATAAATGCACATTACCTTGACATTGAAACCAAGACTGTCTACATCCAGCATATGAGCAGAGTCCACCTAAAGAATGAAATCAAGCCAACTTTAGCATGTGAATAAAGAATGCATAACTTGCCATTCATCTCTTCAACATAAATTAGGTAAAGATATTACAGTTCAACAATGTATAAATACAGCCAAACAGAAGCACATATATATTCCTGTATAAATAAGTCAGCTTCACTAATGAGATACAACATGCCAACTGGAGTGGAAAAAATCTAGGAAGCACTAGCACTTTTCAGAAGGTGTCGAACCCGTGTTGTGTTTGTCGGACACTTGTTTATTTTTTAATTTTCTTTGCCAGATACTCTTTTGACATGCAGGGGGCCACACGTATTCCATTTATATGTTGAAGAAAAATCATGGAATTAAATAATTAGATGTATAATTTTTTTTAATTTTAGTAATTTTAAAATATGAATAGAAATTTCTAAAATAAACATAAATAAAAGATAAATGTATTTATAATATAAAAATAAACAAACAGTTATACACATAAAATATAGGGTAATGTTAAATACATTCCATTTTTAGTTTCCCGCACTCCAAAAGGCACTATTCATTGCGAGAGGGGATGTATAGGAGGCCAAAAGCACAGTGGATTTAGCATATCCAAATATCTATTTATTATTTGATGTTTTCTCACTATATTGAGATTTGAAAGACAACAAGTTCGTAGTTGTCATAGAGGGGGTTGTTTGTATTAAAAAAAAATTGTATTAAAAAAAAAAAGTGTCAAGTGACTCATGTCATCCATGTCCTGCGTCTGCATTTGTGCTTCTTAGGTCAAAATTGATCATCTAAGAAATCTAGTAGCTAATGACTGTCTCATTTGAAAGCAATTGTGCAGAAAAACCAAAAGGGGATCTTTTAAGGTATCGTGTCCTAACTAGAACTTGACTAGTTTGCTGATTTCTAATGTTATCCATTCATATCAGTACATTATACAAACTGATTGACAGCGAAATATTCCAGCTCCAGTGCAGTGTTGTTCATATTGAACAACTAGAATGAAATGCATTTACAATTACAAGCTACATTACGTTTGCAAATGTGAGAAATAAACGTTAACACTCTCTCTCTTTGCATTTGTCACCTCATCAATTCTCAGTCCCACATATGTTTAAAACATTAAATAAAATTGACATAAATCATTATAATCAGAGCTGTTGGGATGATTAAATCATCATTTCTGCTTTTGCCCACATTGAGTGAATGAGTTTGTCTCAAGTTGATGATATGACCAGATCTAATGGTTGCAAGTCATAAGAAAAATGAGATGCTTGGAGAAATATTCCTAATTACCGGAATTGATGTTGAATGTTGCACTATAAGCTTTGTATCCTCTGCGTGATCTTTATTCATGTGGGACTTCCAACAATAAAGGAATCAAACAGAATGATGAGGTCCAGAAAATAATATACAAAAGAAAGATGTCCCAAGAAGAGGAAAAATAGCCATTTATACCGAAATAGGCTCAGAAAACTGATATATTGGATCCACTGTTGCAGTTCTATAATTCTCTTTGCTAAACTCTGAAAGTAATAATGAAACCATAAGAAACAGAAAGAGGCAGTAAGAAGAAATTTATAAGAAAGAGAAAGAGGTAAAAGAAATTTGCATCATCACAACATTTTTAAAACAATTGTATATAAACATGTATGAGGCAGAGTCGTTCAGCAGCAATAGCATCAAGAGTCAACATCTCTTGTGGAATTGTAACAATCAAGCACAAAGGCAATTTTCAAACCATTTGTATCTCACGCACTAACGAACATTCCACATTATACTCAAAAAATTAAATGTGCAGGATCATACAAACCTCCTGAAGCCAACGAAGCTGTAGCAACTCCAGACACATACCGTACTACTTTAGGTTCAACACGCATAAATTGAAAATCACCAAAGTCAACCTTCATATTAGAAAGGTATGCCTTAGTAGCTCATTAAACCGAGTAAAGAGAAGCAGATTGAGCCAAGCAAGCCAAGAATAAGCAGCAAAAGGTACCCAAGATGCACTGGGATGCTTAGAGAAGTATGCAGTACGGATAGATTCTCTATCTTCTTCTGAGACCTGCATAGTTTATCAGAACACAGTTTATTGAACTTTAGTGCTCCAGCAGAGGGAAATCATCAAAACAAGATAACAGCAGCAGCAGCAGCCATTGCAATTAAGAACAGCATGAAGCAGTCAAATTTTGTTAACTTACAAATTCAGCATCACCATGCAAGGTTATAACTAAATTAGTCACATCCTCAGGATCTTTTGCTATGAGCAATGAGCATTTTGGATTCGCTAAGAGGTCCTACAAGAAGCAGCAAACTATCAACCAGTTGAATAACTGTCCCTCTTCTAGAGGATTCAAAAACCGGGAAAAAATGTAAGAACTAAATAAAAAAAGATGCGGCAAGTATTTTATAGCGGGACATTTAAGTCATCTGAATATGGACCGGACAGCTACGCTACAGAAGAATAATGGTAATAACATTCTGAATCATGAAACTTATTATTATTGCAAAAGGAAGCGTAATCCAAAACACTATATCAAAGCATTGCCACAAATATTTTCTCCCAACCATGAAAATTAAAAAATTATACTCCCAAAGAGCATTCTAAACATTTATTCTTTGTCGTCTGTTAACAACCAGCTAAAGACCAGAATTGGGTAGTATGAGCTATAGGATCTTCAAGAAGGAGTGCTTGGATTGACACTCTACCAAAGAGAATGCAACTCCACTCCTCTCACGTGAGGGTACCTCTTTAGATGGTGATATATTGAAAGGTTCTTCAAAATACATGGTAATAAAGTCCAAAAAATTAGTACAATGCAAACCTGGGTATGAACAGCCATCCTGCTGAGTGCTAATATAGGAGATCCAGAGTCATCACAAGCAAAGTCAACCATTGAACCAGATGGATAACTCTCATACTTCTGCACGTATTCACGAACTGCAATAAGCATTGACAACAATGGACTTATAACATAAACAATAGACAAAAACTGCCTCAGCATGTGATGTGAACCTGCGATGTGGGTGCAAAATATCGAAACTTTATATGCATAGTTAGGAGTTCAATAAGGAAACACCTGAGAGAAAGTAGAGAGCATGCCACGAAAGGTGTGATGAAGAAGAGTTCGAATTTCTACAATAGGGGATAGTCTAGTAGCCTTTGCCTGCAAGATTCCTCAAAACACATTTTCAATAGTTACACATAATAAATGTTTGATATATACATATATATATATATATATAGAGAGAGAGAGAGAGAGAGAGGGGGGGGGGAGCAAGGTAACCTGATGAGCTTGAACGAGTTGAAAGACATTTGATTCACCATCAGCAGCAATCGCAGTCGAGGCATTCTGAGAGAGGAGAGCAAACAAAACATTTTCGAAAAAAATAAAAAAAAAAACATGGTGATAAAGAGGAGAGATGTAAGATAATTACAAAACCCTTGATTCCAATGATGAGAGGAAGAGACCTGATGAGGAGGGGAGTGAGTTGAAGAAGGATCCATGGCGAGCAGAGCAGACTCGGCAGAGGATGTTAGACAAGGGGGAAATTTGAGAGCCCGTTTGGTTGACGTCAAAAGCAATCAAATCAAATCCAAGCCACCTACCCTCCCTGACTTTCTTTTTATTTTCTTTTTGCCTTCATTAGAATCATCGTCATTATCCTCATCGAATGGGTCCGCTGCACCTCGTCAACACCATAACGGGCATATTAGCTAAAATACGATTCGTTTCAACTTATCACCGTTTGGTGAACCATTTTTTTTTTTTTTTTGTGAAAATTAATTAATTTTTATTTTTTAGTGTTTGATAAAATCTTAATTTTTGTCATTTTTGTTTGATCACAGTAACTTGCTCAATTAAAAACATACCAAAGTTTTTACAAAAATATATAAAAAGTTGTTAAACATTGTTAAAAATAATCACAAATTTTACTAATCACCCAAAAATTACTAAAATTATTATTTATTTTACTAAACATATTAAAAAACTTTTAACTACTAACTTTTGACAAAAAAATGCTAAAAGGTACTAAAAATTGAAATTCCAAACTGTTCGTTAATTGACAAAATTTTAGCAATTAAAAAAAAAGTTTTTAAAAAAATATTCAAAAGAAATTTATGAAAGAAAGCATTCTTAGCAAAAATTAGACAAATAAAGGTTAATTTTTGTCATATTTCTTTTCTTTTTATAAAATTAAATGGACAAGAATAAATATTTTTCAATATTTTATTTATTTATTTACTATTGTTGTTATTATTCAACATTTCTTTTGTGGAGTAAAAAGTTTCGTTGCCAACTTTGCTGTGCTGTGTTCGGGAAGAGGGAACTCAAATCAATTAATATGGATGAAAACAAATGGGCTTTTCGATACACTAAAACAAGAGGCATTTAAAAGGGTATATTTGTAACTTGGACATATTACATTTATTGATTTAATTAAAAAATAAAAAAAAATCAGTTTTTTAATTTTTTTATCCAAACAAACCCTAAGTACAAAAATAAGCCTATCCAAGCAGTTTAATTTCACGCATCTACGTGACCACGTGCATTGATTATTTAAGGTTTTGGGTTTATCATTAATAAAATAAGAAGAAAAATAAATAAAAATTGATGGAAACTGGTGATGCATTCTCCAGCAACTGACTCATTTAAAATGTTGTTGATTCTATAGATTATAAAAATTTAACAAACGAGGCAATCGTCTGCTTGTCATTTAAAATTCATTCATCAAGTTCAAAGAACCATATATTGACATTTTCTCATGTTAAGTATCTTGAAATCACTCAACGTTCATTCCCCAGAAATAGGAAACCTCGCTATGGGAAAATACTTAAATATCATCATTCCAATAAAAATATTAACCATTAACATGGCGCTACATAATATAACCTGTTTGGGGCACCAAAATTCACCAAAACTAACTAATTTTTCATACTTTCTTCCAATCAAATTTCTTCACATATCATCTTTATGTCACATCTTTCTACTTTTATTATACTTTTTGGTCAATTTTTTATCAACCAAACACACCAAAAAAATATTTAAAACTTATTTGGTAAGCCAATTTATCCTCTCTTTTAGCCTCGTTTGGCCTACCAAAATTTACCAAAACTCACCAATTTTTAACTACTTTTTGTACTTTTTTTCTACTAAATTTTAACACCCACACCTTTATGTCACATCTTTTCATTTTTGTTGTACTTTTTAGTCAAAATTTAGCCAACCAAACGAGCATGCCTAAGTGGCTGATAAATTTATCCTTTTATATCTTATATTACTCTATTTATAACATAATCAAATTTAATAATGTTCTCAAATCTATTCAATTTTGCTTAAATTCCAAACATGAGAAGTTTAACATTCCAAACGCATTACTGAATTCATAAATGTGTTCCCGTTTGAACCCATCCAAATTCCATCGTCCCGATGGAGACGTGTGTACGGCCCATGGTTATGAGATGAAATAGTGCGATATCAAGATTGGCTATTAGATGTGCTAGCCAACACTGGCCACAATCCACTGAGAATTGACAGCTATGTCAAGAGTACCATAAGTCGATCCCTGAGCAACTAAACATGAACAGGAGATCACAGGGAGCAGCCAATTGAGTACCTTTGTCTCTAAGGCACCCTACGTACAAGGGTAAGTGAAAGCAAGCCTCGGCATTGTGCAGATTGGTCAAAGTGACAATCAGGGAGACTATTGGCCTCAGAGACCGATTTGAGGTGACGTCTCATGACGTGGGGGAGCCATAACCCACTCCAATCTGTGATTTTTTTTTTTTTTTTAAAGGGGAGGAGGTTATCTGGCTCGAACCTACGTCACAAGAGATGCACTTTGAATTTTTTCCACTTAATTCCCAATCAATACGACCAATGACCCAACCAACCAATATAAGTCTTATCTCGTTAAATGAGGTCAATTTCATGAATCACACAGCGTTACTGTATTCTATCTAAAATCATATCTTAATGTAAATCATTTATAATAAAATCTCTTCTAAAAACTTTTTCAAGTGTTCTTTTAAGTCTTCCACTGCTTCTTCTTATTAGACTACAAATTATTTGATCAACTCTCCTTATTGGAACCTCTAACAGCCTTCTTTGCACATGACCAAACCACCTTAACCAGATTTCTGTCATTTTCTTCTCAATAAGTGCAACACCAACTTTCTCTCTAATACGATCATTCCGAATCTTATTTTTTCTTGTATATCCACCCATCCATCTCAATATTCTCAACTCTTCTACACCAATTTTTGCTCTAATTGTCCCATCAGTGCCCAACACTCACTTCCACAGAGAATATGAGCAATGACCTAACTGTCAATAAACTTCTGGACATCCTAAATATGTAGGACCTAAAAGTAATCAAATTTCAAGACCAAAACATTCATCAATCTCTGCTAGTTCAGTTACAGCAACCATTTATTGGTCGATGGTTCCTAAAATAGCAAATGAAATGAGAGTCCAACACAAGGTCTTAAGAAAGTGGATAAAATCTTTCTCCTACAGGCCCCCCATTCCATTCTTCCTTAAAAAAGCTGATATTGGATGATATCAATTTCATTACCAAAACACAGACAACTTATTAGATCCCAAACTTGTACTTGTATGGTCCATTTTGGGCACCACATCCAATCCTATAAATATATCTTCCTACATCAGGAAAGTAGAGAACTATATTCACCAAGTCAAGTTTTTCTTAACAATGCAAAGAAAAAGTAAAAAATAAAAAAATCAAGCGACACTGAAATAGGTGAGAGTTCCTCTCATATTTAGAGGCACGATTTGGGGGGGATAAGGGGTGTCTGTTGTTTCATATTTGTTAACGCTACAACTGCAGTGAAAAGATGAAAAAAAAAAAAAAAAGTTCATTGAAATTAGATTTCTTAAAAGAAAAAGAGTCATCAAATCCACTGATAGCAATAATAAGTCTAGAATGAAAAAGGAACAAAAAAAAAAAAAAATTGATGGCCCTAAACCTAAGGGGGAGGGACAAAACCTACCCACACAGAAAAGAATTTCCAAATGTGACTTGTTGGGAAGCCAAAGAATCCATATACCAAAAGACTTAACAGATATAGAAGAATACGAAGTAACAAATATGAAACTAACAGCTTAGCATCATTTTTTGATTAAGCAGTAGCAGGAATGCATCCATTTTCTTTAAGCAGCAGAAATCAAATTCCACCTAATGACAATTAAAGCAACTTTGGGGGGCAGCTCCAAATGACAATATAAGCTTTATACAATGATATCGTTAAAGAAGGATATCTAAGACAGTAATTATTGAATACATATATATATCATTTTGAAGATCATTAGAAATTTTCAAATATGCCAAAACCATCTAATTCACACCCGGACGACAACAACAACAATTGTCTCAGAAATTGGGGGGAATATTCACTTCAAAATCTTTCCCTGTAATCTCCTAATAAGAAAAGATTGAAATTTGACGATAAAAAAGGATCGAGATCGGGAATGGTAGAAAAACAGAATCAACCCCAAAATATTTAAAATGGAATTGACATTACAGTGAGCTGAAAAAGAGTGGTAATTACATCATACATATATTATGTGTGCGCAGAGAGAGAATGAATGGATCAATCTGAGTAAGAATCGGAATCGGAATCGGAATCGGAGAGGGAGAGGTAGGGATCGTCGGGAGGGGGGAAGCAGAAGAAGGTCCAGAGGCAGAGGGCAAGGCGATTCAACTGCTGAAAGGGGAAGCAGAAGAGGAGATATAGGACCTGATCGCTGCTCAACCTCTCTGGATTGCACGCTATGTATTGGCACCCATTCGCCGACGCCCTCGCCACCCCCATCACCAACGAGCTGTTCAACACCATCGCTCTCTCTCTCTCTCTCTCTCAACAATCTCTTTCCTTGTCTCTAATAAATCCAAGCCCTAGAAGATGTTGAGAGCTCCGTCTAGTTTGCTCCCAGTCCGAGTGCTTTGTTGATCAAATCAAATGGTCTAATTTTAATCTGCTGCCGATCAATCGGGTTCCTGTCAATGGAAATTGCATCATCATCGTTACATTGCATCATCGGCGTCCTTATCTGACGGAACCAGTAGGGTGGGTGGGTCCCAACTCTCTAGATTGAAAAGTTCCCAAGCATAAATCAAATCTTTTAATTAATTAAACATTAAAAATTAAACTTACACGTTTAATCCAACTGTAAATTATAATATTGTTATTTATATCTATTTGGTTTTATGTGATTGGTTGTTAGGTTCACTTCATCCGCCAGCGTTGTCAAATCATTATTTAATTTGGCGGATTTGACTTATCTTTGCTCTGGTAAGATTTATCTTATCCATTAATCCTTAGTTGGAAGGAAATTGTCCGCTTTCAATTACAAACACACACACACACAATTTACTCTATTTATTTCAACTTATTTTCATCCCTAAAAATATTAATTTATTTAAATTTTTTTTTTGGTAGGACAAAATGAAAAAATTCATCGTCACCATATAGCTCCTGATAAATGATCATTTAACTTCATTTGGTACATGGATAAAAAATTGAAGCATAAATTAACTAGAAAGAAAAATATTATCTATAAAAGATCTTATTTTCATTTTACTTTATTTTAACTAGTTACGTGAGAGTGTATAATCAAACAAAATCGATCCATTTGATCAATTTAGTTTGATTTTTAAATTAATAATTTAGTTATGATTTAAAAAAAAAAAAAAAAACTAAGCAATAGTTCAATTTGTAGTCTAAAAAAGTGGTCAATCAAATTAAACCAAACCAATTCTATTCATACGAAACTTGAGGAGGCCATATTGCTCTAAGAAAACTCCATCCTTATTTATACAAGACTATCTATCCCCAATTCAAAAGTTCTGACTTAACTTTTGAGATATGAAATTAGAATTGAAAGTTTCTATTATTATTATTATTTGAAGAACAATCAATGAAATAAAACCATAAAGGAAAATTTAAATATCACATTAAAATCGTCAAACCAAACCGAACCAATATGATTTAATTTAATTTAATTTCTTCATTGAATTGGTTGGTTACGATTTTCAAATCTTTCAAAATGATAAATCATGATTTTGTTCAAACTTTAATTCCATACCAAACCAAACCGTATGTACTCTTACAGAGCCTACAACAAATATTATCCACATATTTACTACAATACGGGAAGAGTTGTGAAAAAAAAAAAAGAACAAGCAAACTCAAGTTGAATTTGATTCGAAGAACAAAGTTTATTTGCAATCAACTCAAAATATAAATAAACTAACATTTAGTTGCAATTTTAAGCTCGGCATGCTATTAGACTAAAGCAAAATTTAACTCAATTAACAAATATTTGATAGATATCTGTAAAATATCAAATTATTCAAACTCAATTCGACGTCAATTTAATCAATTATTCACTTGAGTTCGACTTGAAAAAAAAAAAAAAAAAAAACTAAACCAATTTTTAAACTCACTAAATTTAATGAAATTAATTCAAACATTCAACTACTTAATTTGATTTAACTTATTTACACCACTATTTTACAAAGACCCACGTGTCACTCCAGTTCCCATCATTATGTAGGAGAGAATTCAAAACAAAATGAAATGCCATAAGTGAGCGCACACTGCTTGCTTTGGCAAAAGTCCTGTTTCAGCAATTATAACCATAGCAATGAAGATATTCAAATTAATTTTAGGCGCAAACGCTATTTATATATCTTGTGTAGCTAAAAAGCTACAAGCATCTCAAAATTACAATTGTTAAAAAGCAAACATCATAATAAAATAAGGAAAATCCATGGTGAACCATAAACAATTCAAGATATACTGTGACCTCTAAACTGGATGAATGATAAGAAAACAAAAGACAGGAACCTATTTACTTCCTCAAACGATTCGACTGGTATCTACCAAGCCCTCTATCATTTGTCCCAAGAAGACTTGAGTATTCGACCAATACCATGTTTATCAGATGATCCTTTGATATGATAATTAGTGAATTAGAAGAGATCAAGGAACTTCAATTTAAGTATGGTCGTCACTGTGCTTGCAGAAATCCCCTCTCTTCCAAGTAAGATGCTACTTGGCCTGCCATCTCAGGCGGTGCAGGGCAAACCCCGTCCTTCTGTTGTATTTCGATCTGAATGTGGAAAAATACATTCTAGCTTCAACAAAGGAACAGAAAACAAAAAAGATTTTGGAGATGCATTAAAATTTAAATATCCCTAAGAAAATACACACCTCGCAATTTAAAGGTGGTTCATAAGGATCATCAATTCCAGTAAAACCTGCAAAGTCATGTGATTATTCAAACTCAGGAGAAGGTTTATCTAGAAATAAAAAATTTAACTGAATGTAATATCGTATAAAGAACTCAAATGATCCAGAGAAACAATTTCGACGTGTAAAAAAGAACCACTAGAAGGACCAACAATGAGAAGAGATTCATGTACCAGCAAAAAATAACCATCTTGTAGTGCATGTGAAATCAAGTATGAAATGAGGATTGTTTCTGCTTAAAATTATCGCATGAATCTTTTTGGAAAGAAATAAGGAACGAGGAACCATTTGGGCCGCCAATAATATATCATCTTACTAGTGTCACTTGTGAGATTGGAAGTTGAAGACTTAAAACATGATGTAAAGGATCGACAAAGTTAGAATGAATATAGAGACCGATATTGTTAAGTTTAACTGAACTCATCTAAGCCTTAGCCCCAAACCAGTTAAGAGTTACTACATTCTTTTCCCCCATTCATTTCTATCAAGTGTCAAATTTCCATGAGCTTACTTGGGATTGGGTATTTATTCGCAATTTTAGTCCATGTCTTTTTAGGTCTACCTTTTATCCTTCTTATGTCTTTCACTTGAATCCATTAACTTTTTGTTACTACTAGTGCACCTCCAGGTATTCAATAACTTTTTGTTACCAGTGCATCTTTTTTTTTTTTTTTTTGGTAATTAGTTACCAGTGCATCTTCAAGTTTAAGTTAGACATAACTAAATCATCTTAAATACTATTTTCTCAACTTCTCTTCTAACAATGTCACTTCATATTTCTTTCAAATAATATTTATTTTTTATTCTATCTTTTCTTGTATTATTACACATCCATCTTAACATTCTCATTTTCTCCAATCATCTGGTAAAGGTTACTTCTTCATGGCCTAACGATATGTACCATAAAGCATAGTTGAGTTTATGGTTATACCATAAAATTTTCCCTTCCCCTTAAGAGGTATTCTACGGTCACTTAAAACATCCAAAGCACTTCTCTTTTTAACCATCCTACTTGAATCTTATGAATCTTCCATTTGCATGAATAATTGATTTATTGATCATTTGATCCTCAATTTTCATTTTTCACTATGCCCTCGTTCGCAGTTTTAAATATACTGAAATTGTAGTACATATATTATGATTTGAGGTCTAGCTATTCTAAAATCCCCGAACTCTAAAGCATGCATCTAGAGTTCTAACTTTTACAATTCTTAAACCCTCCTTTCTATTTTTTTTTCCTCTGTGCATTTCAGTGTGTACATGCGACCTTTCATTTTCATTTTTTATTATTTTGTGTGTTGGGTAATCATAATAATGCATGCCATCAGCCACATCAATGGTCCCTTTGTATTTGTTGTTTCTTCATTTCAAAGTTCTCTGCCCGTTGGGCTAAGTCTAAGTTAACAGAAACTTCTACAAATCACCAGTGACATATAGATGTGTCCTAAAGCTTGTGCACAATGTGTTTTTAAATCAGACCTTTAATTTTTCCAGCACGAGCAAGCTTGTAAAGACCTTTTGGGTCTCTTTCTTCACACAACTGTAGAGGCATGTTCATGAAAACCTGTGAAGCATGTAATACTGAGTAATCTTTTCGTGATCAAGAATATAATTCCAACCCAGTTACAGAAAATTAATTTAAGGACGCTTGCCTCGATAAAATTTTCATCTGAAAAAATTGCACGGCAGGCATCCCTGTCCTTTCTGTAGGGAGATATCAAACTGGCAATGCAGATTAAGCCAGCATCTGCAAAGAGCTTCGCAACTTCCCCTAAATTGGACAAGAATATAACTCACACATTGAAAAATGACTTCAAAAGATTTAACCGAGACCATGCAACAACTTATGCTTCATAGCAAAACTAAAAGTTTCATGGAAATGCTTCTGCATCACTGAAAGGATTTTCATATGATCTTTACAACTCTACCCAATGGAAACATCAGTGCTAAGTGGATAAGATATTTAGACACTGTTTCTTTTGTTACAGATGTTTCCAGAACAAACAACCCACTCCCATAAACCTGTAGGTGAGTTCAAACTTCAAAATGATAGATATGTGTTATGCCTGGACTTCATCAATTTATTTTTTTTTATTTTAAATGACATATATTCAGAAAGCCACATTTGAAGTCCCGCATCAAGAAAGGACTGAAACAACTTCTTGCTATGTAATGACTTGCACAAGGTGGCTGTTGAGTCCACGAAAGTAACTAAAGAAGCACAAGTAAGGTTCAGTAATCGAACGCATTTTGGGACGTCTTAGGAAAGATGGAAGCATTGGCTGATACATAGTTGGCAAAACTTAACTCAAAAATCATAAATGGATGGCTCATTGAGCAGAAGCATACTTACCAACCCTGCGTATATTTTCACTTCGATCTTCCGGACTGAAACCAAGATTCTTGTTTAATCCATGCCTAACATTATCTCCATCGAGAATGTATGATAATTTTCCCCTGGTGTGCAATTCTCTGTCTAATGAGCATGCAAGTGTGCTTTTACCTGAATAGTATCAACAAAAAGAGTCACATAGGAGATGGTGTAGCCACACAGAATGCTTTGTACCTCATAAAATTATTTAAAATTTTCAAAACATGCTCACAACAAATTTCACTGTCCACACAGCATATTTGCAGCTGCAATTATAATGCATAAAACTAAAGTTTGCCAACTACTGTGCTGGATGCATTCGGGTATTCCTACAAGATATTTCAAAGTGAATCATTCCTTCAACTAAGGTAAAAAAGAATAGCAGAGGGTGCGCATGATTCGCCTTCCCCATTGTTGATTGTAGTCCACTATAAAGTACAAACATAAAAAGCAATTCATGGAAAAGTAGCACATACATATGCAAGTACACACACACTTTTTGGAGATATTAAATATTTTAAATGAGTATCAGAAAATTGGAGCCATGAGACATCATGGATTATGAAAATTTACAACTAAAATGAACTAATATGCTTGCACCAAGTTAGAGTCTGAATTTCTTTAAAATTCACAAATCACTTCATAATTATTTTCTTCTTCCAAAACTAGCTTATCAATGAGACTAGCAACTAGGAAGAACATACTGATAATTCGCCAAATTCATCGGACCCCCATTCTGCAGGCCAAAAAACAGTTCTTGCTAATCAAATCCAATCGAGCTTGAAAAAGAAAACAGAAAAGGGGGCAAGAAAAAGAAGAAAATAAAAGGAAGGAAGCACACATAGGGCAGTTCAGTGGAAAGATCTCTATCAATTGAAGTAGAATTCACCAGTTTGAACCCCTCGGCATTACCCCCACTCCCGGTTTTGGTGAGGTGGGTCAAGAGCTTCAGGGGATTACTCCCACTGAAAGTGGGGGATACATCTACAATAACTAAATTAATTAATTAAAGCAGTAAAATGAGATGGGGAGAGAGAGAAGTTTATCCATAATCGTTTGTGGTCCACATAATATTCTCCTAAACAGGATTAACAGTCCAAGGATAGGTACAATTTCCCTTAAATTGGAAGCAAATTGAATCCAATTTTGTTCTATTTAAGCAAATTGAATCCAATATTGTTCTATGTTACTCTACTAAATACATTAGGCATTCAGTTTATCAACTCAAATCTAACACCGGTGTAAAATCTAGAAGTTTGGCCCTTAGACTGCAAAATATAGAAGCGCATGTTTTTGTCAGGGAAGCTTCAAAATATAAAAGTAAGTGTTTAACGATTCATTTGATCCATGCTTGGAGATCAGCTCCTACTTGAACGATAAATGGAAATGTCTTACCATTCCAAAAAAATACTTTAATATGCATTTATAAACACAGAAAGAGTACATTACAGGGAGTTTTGTCAACTAATTACTTCATCAGGAAATCTATTTATTGAACTTTCAAACTGATGTAAAATTTATAAGTTTTCTTGGAAAAAACAAAGACAGTAATTTCAAACAAGGCTATTAGAAAATCAAATTAGTCCATTCTTGGATGCCAGATATGAAAAAAAAAAAATTCTAGAAAAAAATAGATAGATAGATCATGAAGAAAAAACATGACATCAATATGTCAGGATATTAAGGAGAGGCCCCCAGAGAAGAATGACAACTAATGATGAATAGGTTGGAGCACAACTACAAATTGGAAGCATCGAGAGATGCTGGAGAGACTTAAAGTTAGAATGACCAGGAGTCTAGGGCTGAAAAAACTGATGAAAACTTTCAAACAAGCTAGAAGATGGAATTGATGCCTGAAAAAAATGCACTTTCATGAGCATAGACAAATCTTGGATCAATTATCAATTTGAGATTGATGGGTGAAGAGCTTAAAAGGGATGCATCCAAAAGAATTAGAATGATATGAAGAGGATTCATGCAGCCGGTCCCAACTAGTTTGAGACTAAGGCTTTATTGAGTTGAGTTGAGTTGTAAGGTCAAAGTTCACAAGTGCAATCCAGCTGTTCTATGACGGCATTGATGAGAAAAGAACCCTTAGTTTTTGATGCTCTATAAGATGGCTACAAAACAAGCTGTGTTCAATGAGAGCAAATGATTGGCTATTAAGAAACATGTCTACAACATGAAGCGTCCAGAAGAGAATGTTGCAAAGGAGGATCTATGTCTACAGGGGAAGGTAACTGAAATTACTTGAGGATAAAAACCTCAAATTTGAAGTTTGATGAACATAGATATAAAGGAAAGGCATAAATTCAATGAAAAGTACGGCAAATATCAGTAAATAAATAAAATAATCGAAACATGATCCAAACAAATTACTAACATAGAGGAAAAAAGACACCGTGAATTTGAAAATAAACCTGATCCACTGAGCCCTGTGATCCATACAACACATCCCTGCTGGTTAAGTAGCTTTTGCTTTTCACGCTTCCCAACCGGACAATCATGCCAGAAAATGTTTGTTGAATTACCCAGAGTAGACATCGTAGACATCAGAAACCGTATTTTTCTGCTCACGAATCAACTAAAAATCTACAATAGCTACCCAACCATTAAATATGCTCTGGAATTTTCACAAAAATCCTGGAAAAGCAACCAAATTTTATAATATGAATATGATTGCTGGGTAACCATTTTTTTTTCTTTTTATTTTTTAAAGTTAGTCAGAATCCACGGTGGTTTTGACATATCAAAAGGGAATAACCAGCCAAGCATGATGATCTCATTTAGGAAAAAAAGGATCTTAAGCTACATAAAATTATTTCTCCAACCACAGATTAAGAGGGGAAAAAAGGGGGGACGAGAATTTTATTGAAAGATACATTATACTATAACTGAACCTACGAAGAAAGCAGTTTTGATCTTCTATCAATCTTAAAGAAATTTTTGAGTCAATAAAAAGATTAAATTGAGCTGCACATAAATTTAGCCCCCAAAAAGTAGAGAAATGAAAAGAAATAAAACCCTCCTAATGAATTTCAAATCAGCCACCAAAACAAATTGCAACACAAAAAATTAGCAATCACACTATTCCTCTTTCTTTCCAAGAATAATCAATTAGTGATTGTGTTGTTAGTGATGTAAATGAGAATTATCTTGAACAAAAAGAATTCATAAGCAGCTTTGTGAGAAAAGGAAATTAAACATTCCTGGCATTTCCTAGCAAAGGCCCGTGAGAAGAACATGGGCCTAACTCAACCTGGCTCACAAGGTGAGGATTATCCAAGGCTTTTATATGGAGGATAAAGCCATGAAATGTGACCACCCTCACACAAAGGGTGGAGTGATATGAGGCAAGAAGGCTCAACAATGAGCGAGGCCTTGTGAGAAGAGACACCGTTACCATGTTACAAGAAACATAGGCTTAACTCATCCCCGAAAATCAGCTCATTAGACGAGGGCTGTCCAGGCTTTTACTCGGGGACAGCCCTAATATAATATATGTGTATATATAAGGGACTTGGGACTTGCTTACGCTGGCAATATTCCCCCAAATCAACACATTTCTGCAACAACTATTCATGTAAGCATATAGTTGTTGTTAGCCAAACACCACCCCCCCCCCCAAAAAAAAATCAAACAACAAAATTATAATAATGCACCCGATCATATGCATTACATATAAATCAATGCGAACATAAATTTGCATCAAAACCATCCAAAGAGAGAACCCAAATCAGATATGTCCGCTAAATGTTCAGCGGAGTTGGAAAAAAAACCTATGATATTTGCAGTTATTATAGAAAAATGCACGCTTTCTTCACATTTTAGCACTACAAAATTGAAGGGAAAAAAAAAAAGGGATCCAAGCATTGGGTTCAAACAGAATCAAACAAAGACGAGAGAGATCGCATACCTGCGTTGGGCATTCTAGAGAAACGCTTGTTGAGAGAGAGGTGGAGAGGGAAAGACGGTATTTTTATTATAGGCACCGAAATGAAGAAATAGGGAAGGATTGCGCTGGTGTGTGGAAACGTTAATTGCGGTTCAGAATTTTGGACGGGAGTTTTTGAATCTGGACGCTTCTCGCAATACGTACAACAACATTAAGCGCACGGTAACTTTTCTACTTTTCGGGTCGGCATAGGCCCCATCCCAATTAATGCGTCCTTGGTCAGTGCTTACAAATGGAAAAATTGGAATTTACATGAAACGGCAATGATATTTCAGTACAAAGCACCTAAGAGCAAGTATAGCAATGGATAATTAAATTATTTAGTAAACAATATACATTTTAAGTTTAATTAGTAATTTTTTTTTTCAAATCATACCAATTTTAAGTATTTTACAAATTATCTATTAAAAATTAATTTTTCAAAATTAGAGCCATTGTCTTCTTCAATATAAAAGCCATTGTCTTCTTCAACAAATAATAAACAATTGTTTAACTGGTGAATAGTAATTCGATAGAAATGAAGAGTTATTATAGCAGGAGCAAAAATAACTGTGACTTTAGAGAATTTGATACATATGATTTTTTTCATATTTACTAGTAAAAATATATAAAATACTTATTTATCTATTATTCTGCTGCACATGCTCTAAGAAATAAAAATTAGCTGGAGTTACAAATCTTTTAAGGTGTGTTTGGTTTGGCATAAAAAAAAAAAAAGATAACATGAAAAATAAAAATTTTCTTCCCTTTTGATTTGTTAGGTTTGAATATAAGAGAAATAGAAAATCATAAAAAATAAAATAAAAATTTAACATATTTACTTTTTAATTTCTCTCTCCTTTTCCGTTTTCTTTTTTCTTTTTTTTTTTTTTACTTTTTTTCTCTAGGTTCCAAACATAGCATTAACGTAAAAGTTGTCTTCATTTTTATTTCCTTTCTATGGGCTCCAAATATAACGTTAAAAGTAATAAAAATTAATAAGATGCATCTCATTGACCAATAAAATTTTAGTAAGTCAATGAGTATAAATTTGAATTATAAGGACCCATTTGTTAACATTTATATATTTTTTATGTTTAATTTTTTATTTTTAAATTTTTTATTTCAATTGTAATTTTTTCTCTTAAATAAAAACAAAAAAACATGTTGGGTAATGTAACTTTTTTTATAAAATTAATTGAATTAAATATATTTAACTTAATGCTATAGATTATATGTTTTTCTAATAATAATTAATTTTAATAAACTATATTAATAAATAACATAAATTGATAATAAATCACTATTTTATTTATTAAAATCAATTTAGCTTTAATTCGAAGAGGTAATTATTAGTTATTAAAAATTAATTTAATAAAATAAATCATTTAAATAATAAACTATTATTTTAATAGTAATTTTAATTTTAATAAAACAAATTACTTTAATACGTAGTTATCATTAATTTTAATTTTACTAAAACAAATTATTTTAATATGCAATTTTATTTATTAAAAACAATTTTAATATAATACAATAAATCATTTTAATAATAAATTATTATTTTAATTTAAATAAAATAGATCATTATAATAATATATTATTTATCAAAAATAATTTTAATTTAATAAAATATTCAAATAAAATAATTTATTTTAGTATGATACAACAAAAATGGATAAAGTGTTATGGAACCAAACCAAACCAAACCAAGCCTTTTCCCACTAGGTGGGGTCGGCTATATGGATTTGTTGACGCCAATTTGATCTGTTTAAGAGCATGTCCTCCGATAAATCTAGGTAGGTTAGGTCATGTTTAATGGTTTCTTTCCAGCTTCTCTTGGGTCTTCCTCTACCTCTCCTACTCCTGACAATCTCCATACTTTCACACCTTCTAACAGGTGCCTCTGCTGGACGCCTTCTAACATGGCCAAACCATCTTAATCGATTTTCTCTCATTTTATCTTCAATCGGTTCTATTCCTACTTTGCCCCTAATCTCCTCGTTCCTAATCCTATCTTTCCTTGTAATCCCGCACATCCACCTTAGCATCCTCATCTCCGCAACTGCTATCTTCTGACCATGATTATGCTTTACTACCCAACACTCTGATCCATATAGCAGCGCTGGTCTAACCGCTACCTTATAATACTTTCCTTTCACCTTGAGGGGGATTTTTCGGTCGCACAAAACCCCCGAAACACTTCTCTATTTGGTCCATCCAGCTTGAATCCAGCTTGAAAAAAAAAATAACAATGCAACATCCAAGGCCTCCTACCTCGAAGAGAAAGAAAGAGAGAGAGAATCACCCTTTTAAGCCATGCACATGGATGAAATAGAAATCTCACTCCCATCCAATCATCCTACAAAACACAAAACAAAGGAGTGGAAACTCCCACATCTGAGGTAATAAGCCCAGTATCAACTAGCCTCTAATTTGACCACCTTTACAACCACCTATTGGCCTACACCCAAATTATGCTTAACATTGACAGATAATGTAGCCAACTACTTGATCAAACACGTTTCGGGGGAGCATATTGGACACACTCATCTTCACAAAGATTCTGCAAACTCAGGCAATTACCAATTGAGATCAGTTTACAGATTCCACCAAACCAGATAAAAAGAAAATTAACACAAGAGCTTCAATAATTTTCAATAGATTAGACAAAACTGTGTAATCAGCATGCTTCATCCAAGAAGCAGTGTAGATAAGGTCACCTATATATATTCTCTCTCTCTCTTTTTTTTTTTTTTTGGCTGTCAATAGATTACTTGTCAGGAATGATCTAATTTTATCTAATTTAATGAAAAACATAACTATGACAGCAAGAATGAAAGAAGAGGATTCATATAACCAACTCCAAGTAGTTTGGAACCAAGGTGGTGTTGAGTTGAGTTGGATCAATAGATTGGCCTGTCAAAATTAACTGGTCTGCCGATCATATTTTATGAACTAAAATAAATTAATCATGGTGGTAAGAAGCAGTAAGTTTTTAAGTGTTTTAATGGTCCCTCTGGGGACAAATCAATGGCTTATAGCCTATAATCCCCCGATAATGGAGTCTCTTTAAGATACCTGTCAAAAGTTCTAAATGTTTTAATGCATAGGTCCTTTAAAGTAAGTTCAATTACACTAGCCAGAAAAGCTAAGGTAATTTCTCTTAAGGTGACCGATGAAGGGCGTTTGGAAGTGATGAAGCTAATTGATGTTTAAATCAGTAAAATATTCCCCAACGTATATCCCCTGAAGTTAAATTGTTCAAAAAAGGTTCGCCTAGATCAAAGTACATAATGGAACAAAACCCTAAAATAAAATATTTTGAACAGTCTAGTCTATAAATAATTCAACATGATTCTGATTGAGAATTTCATCAGTCCTGTTCCTGAAAGTGGACTCTGAAAATTTGATTTAGGGGACTACACGTACAAGTACTATAGAACATACATTGAAAATATAACAAAATTGCAAATGTGTAATTTGATGGCTCTAACTTGTATAATTCGAAGGAAATATAGACCAACGTGATAGAACAATAATGCCTTCCGACATAACAAATATTTATGAATTGCAATAACCACAATTATGCAAACCAGCTGATCCTCAGGAGTGCATCTGAAACTGCAAGATGTAACAACCAGGGACAAATCTTTCTGAAAAAGGTTTAATATAATCACATATTCTTAGTCAGTAAAGCCCTAATTTTGAACTGAAATAACTAATCAAAGGTTTTGGATGAAGTAAAACTAGTTATTCAGCAAATCCAAAATCATTTCATTCTCAATGCCACTTGAAAAAAAAAAAAAAAAAAAAACTTAACAGTGCCACCTTCATCAACTGCATGGTTTTACCATGAAGGAAATTGTTTTTTTTTTTTCCTTCTGACAGGACATTTCTCCTTTACAAGAATTCTCTCTTCCTTTGGCACAACATTTTCCTTCACCCACCATAACAATAAAACGAAACAAGAACAAAAGGAACAACAGCTTTATAGTTAAAAAATAAATAACAGCAACATATGGTAAAAATGGCTCCAAACAGGATTTCTGTCTTCAAGGCATTGATATGCCTACCCGTGGAATGAAGAGTCTGATTTTATCTTGTTTGCATAGTTGGGTGGTGGGGGGTATAGAGCCAGATTTACACTTGTCTTTGAATTTTGTAGAACACGTGTCCATAGAGATGGGGGAAGCTCTTTTTGTAATTTTGATTGGCATTTCTTTAATGTCATTTGAATATAACTCATTTATTCATCCGCCGGGGTGGGGGGAAGAAAATGAAATAAAATGCAGACATCTGGTGATGACCACCATACTACCTTGGGAAAATAAGAACCAAAGGAACATCTAAGACCACAATTTCCTTGCTTTGTCTACATTATAAGCAACTTATTATTATAACTAGCTTGTTTGCTCCACCAATTTCTAGTACATATATGTCTATATGTATATATGTATGTATGTATATGACAACAAAAGTGGGGAAACCCAGAGATTCTAAAAAGGTTTCCACAAAAATCGGATGAAATGGTTGGTTAAACATACCAATTCGAAGCCATCGAGCAGCCCAACTTCCAGTAGGATCCATGACCGAGATAATCCTGTAAAACAACTCTGTCAAATATCAAAACTAGGCCAAACATGATAGTAGCAATATGTAGAAGTAGAAACAACCAGTAATAATCATGAATTTAACAGGGGGAAAGAGATAAATATGAAAAAAAATATCATTACCCAGTAAATTTAGGAGTGGTGCAATCGACGACACGCTCATGATCTTCGTCCATCTTAAAGAAGGGGCAGTTTTCGCAACTGTTAATAAAGCACAATGACAGTCAATTGGATTGTGCAATCAATCAAATTAACTAATAAATTAATCTATCAATAATAATATATGGATCTATGAAAGTGAAAACTCTATACAAATTTATAAAACCACAAGGAGGGGGGGGGGAGAGAGACAGAGAGTTGACAAACTTGATCGTAGATTTTAACAAGCTTGCAGCGAAGACATGCCTTAAGCTCATGCCCGAAACTGGTAGGAATCTGCGCTACGCTTCCCATTTTTGTGCTTTTCGCTTAGCTTTGCTTTGCTTCTCAGTCAGGCTCTCGATTCTTGTTGACGGGTATACACACAGTCACAGACTACTTCCCTTTCCTCCGAACAAGGCCAGCTTAAGTACACGATTTCTTATACTTTGACCCCGCCAAAATTGTGAAAAGGGTGGAGAGCGATGTCACCGCAAGTTCGGGAATAGTTGAATTATAAATATATGAATGAATATTTTAATTTTTAATGATTCTTATAAACTTAGATCTGGTGTCTCTCGAGCGTTTGGCCACATATAGGGCTCGTTTGGAGCACAAAAAAAAAATTAAAAAATTTTAAAAAATTTCAAAAGTTTTCAAATCTCTCCAATCACATTTTGTCACCTATCATTTTTACATCACATCAATCTCATCTATTGATTTTTTTTAATTTTTTTTGGGACTCCAAACGCACCCATAGTATGTTTAGAATTGTGTAAAATTGTATAAAATAAAATAAAATTGTAAAAGTAAATATCTCGTAATTCGTGTAGTAAGTGAATTTTAAATTTTATTATTTCGTAATTCGTGTTTGTAGGAATTTATAAAATTTTATTTTATTTTGTAGGACTCCAAACGGAGTCATAATTTTTAGTCAAAAGATATGTGTGCGCTAAATAATTAATTTTTATCACTTTTCTTTTTAGGTATAATAATTTGTCAATTCAAAAATTATTAAAAATTATTAGAAGTCGTCAAAAATTATTAAAAATTAACAAAAATTATCATAAATTTTACTAAATATTCAAAAATTACAAAAAATTATTAAAAATTGTTACTTACCAAACATACAAAAAATTATAACTATAAACTTTTAGTTAAAAACTACCAAAAATTACAAAAAATATTATGTCCCCAAAGCTCCCTCGGCATGCAATGCTGCCGTCCTCGAGTTTAAAATTGACAACTTTGGTGTTATATCAAGCATTTAAAACACTAAGCGCTCATTTAGTTTATTTTTTTATTTTTTATTTTATATTTTTGAAAATAAAAAAATAAAAATAAAAAAAGCTTAAAATGTATTTAGTTATTATATTTTTAAAATTTGTTTTAAAAAATAAAAAATAAGTTTACACATAAAATTAAAAATAACAAAAAGTCGTTTTGAGTGTTTTTAATTTAAAATAAAAAAATTCAAAATAATGAAAATAAAGTATTTTCTGTTTCTTTATTTTGAGATTTTTAAAACAGAAAATAAAAATAAAAATAGAAATGTAAACTAAATGACACTTAAAATTTTGTATTTTTGTAATTTTTTATTCTCCAAATCGAGCCGAGTGAAACTGGGCAAATTCCTATTCTTTATACACAATTTAAATAGGCATAACTATCTTTAATAAATAAGCTTTTACATATCTTAACAAAAACACTTAAGTTAGTTTTGGTATAAGAGAATATGTTAAAAATTAAAATAAAATTTATTTGTATTTATATTTTTAACGAGTATATTAAAAAATATTAATTATAAAAATTAATTATTTTTTATTTATTTTACTACACATTTAAAAGTCGTTAAAAATTACTTAATTATATTAAATATATTATTTTATTTTATTTTTTAACTTAACCAAATAAAAATTAATTATTTTCACTAATAAACTTTTTTTATTCCCACACACATCACACTTAGGTTGCCTTAAAAAAAAAAAAAAAAAAAAGTCATCAGACGATGGCATTTTTTTTTTTTGCAAAATAATACCGTTTTGTCTGAATTCAACGATTGAAATTAAGGGTTGACTTTAGCCCCCTTCTCCCATTTGGAGCCTTAAAAGTTTTCAAAAAATTTTAAACACTTCAAACTTTCCTAATTTATTCTAATTAAATTTCACCACGTCACTTTTTACATCACTTCAACGCCAACTTTTGATTCTTTTGAACTTTTCACAACTTCAAACACCCTTTTTATATCACTTCAACGCCAACTTTTGATTCTTTTGAACTTTTCACAACTTCAAACACCCTCGTATGTATTACTTTGAAGAATGCTACATTTACACCTTTCATTTTTTTTAATAAAATTCTAATTTTCACTTTTTTTTGGTTCATTAAAAACTAGTAATCCTTAATTATAACATGCATGAATTCAGATGATAAATTTATATACTCGTTTGGAGTTTTGCAAAACTTTATAAATTTCTACAAATTCCTATAAAATTTAAGTGGTATTTGGATGAAAGAAAAAAAATAAAAAAATTGCTATAAAAGTGACAAGTACCAAAATTTGATTGAAGAAAGTCGGAAGAAATTAATAACTTCATGTAATTCTTTTAGGTAATCTCTTAAATGCCACCTAAATTTTCTACTCACCATATAAATTATAAAACTGCAATTTTTATAAATTTATACTAAACTTTTACAACTATAAAACCAAACACTCCCCTGCCCCTAGACATTAAAGATGGCTCGAACGGGATTTCCATCTCTAAGAAAAAAGATTTCTGTCTCCCAAGAGTTATCAATTCCTTGGGTTCAATAACTTCCTCTCAATGTAAATAATTTTTAGCAGGTTCATTGGTCTGCAATTGTTGCATGGTTCATCTGTTAAATGCTCATCGTGTTGGTGATATTGTTGGTGCCCATTATCTTAACAATTATTGGTTCATTTCCTTTTGTTCTTTGCTTGTAAATTAAGTCAAGAATGCAATTTCTTGTTTAATCATTGTACAGCCAGCGAAAGGACAAGAATGCATTACCAATGCTACTGTAAATATTTCTTTTATACATTACCAAAAAGCATAAAGCAATTCTGGGTATCTTTATGAGCAGTGAAGTTACATAAATGCTTCCAATATGCACCCATGAGAGATCTCCAAGCACATTATCCAAACAGAAAAATAGATCATTAACCACATCAACAGGGATTTTCAACTATTTCATTCTCTTCAGCTATCCGTCCAAGTTGGACTGAAAAATATAAAATAGCATATCCGAAAAAGATTGAAGATACAATCATGCAACCCCCCCCCCCCAAAAAAAAAAAAAACTACTTCCCATCAACCATTACATGCCCTGTAAACAACCAAGGCTCATTATAGGTAAATATGACAATAAACTGAAATATAAACTTGGTCTAGGAACATAGGAAGTAGCAAGAAATGTGCCCCTAAATTCTACTCATTCCAGTAAACAAAAGTTTTTATCAGTACAGCATTTAAAATAGCCCGTACCACAACATAATTTTACCATCGTCCTCTGCCCCTAAAACCACCACCACCACGTCCACCACCTCGAGGCCCACCTCTACCCCTCGGAGCACCCCTTCCACGAAAGCCACCACCGCCACCTCCACCTCCACGGCCTCCACCTCTCCATCCACCTCTGCCTCTGCCACGGCCACCTCTACTAGCTTGTGTCTGTCCCCTGCAACAACAAACAATGAAGTTCAGTTTAATCACACAAACTCAACTGCACCAGATCAAAGAAGAAATTTGTAGGACATGACCACTGTAGCTGATTAAATAATCCTGATCGACTTCAACTCAACAAATAGACAATAAAAATGGCAGCTGTTACAACTTTGGTAAACTAAAGAAGCAATGTCGAGCATTCATTTTAGCACAATGTTAGTCAAGTAGTTATCTAGCTGAACATCAATCCATCAAGTATTGAGGCATATTGATAGACCTTTTTTGCTTTTATGTAAAAATTATACATCGGCTTGATCAGCAGTACATATATTTTTTGGTAAGCAAATTTGACCAGATAATGCAAAAATTGAAAGCTGCAACAATTACAAAACAAAAATATTAAATATTGGAGAATGAAATGTGTATTAATTGTGCTTGGTAGATTGCAAAGACCTGCAAAATACTTAAATAGCACATTCTGAAGCCCATTTATTATGAATCCTTTGAAAAGCAGGAGAGATGTGTTTTTCTTCCCGAAAGAAGCTTATCTTCTGGCACTGCTTCAAAGGCAATTTTCACCCAACCGCACCCAATTGAGCCGCCAAACATATGCTAAGTTAGTTAGGAAGTCAAGAATTGAATATTGAACTCAAAAAACAAAAGACAAGATGCAGATTGATGTCATGCAGTTTGCAAATATTCTCTGCCTCTAGAAGGCCACAAACACTTAGTTGGATGGAAAATTAATGAGCTATATATCATAATATAAAATGAGAGATCGTCCAAGTTTTTCCACAGCTACAAAATTGGATGAGAAATAAGCCTGAGAAACCGGGTCTTCCCTGCTTTTAGAGCTAACAAAAGTGGCTGTGGAACAGGTTAAGCAGGATAAATTTGGTATCTTTTTGTTTTTGATAAGTCACAGGATAAAGTTGATATTCAGAAAATCATTGACCAAAAACTTCCAGGATACCTCTCTTAATCAGTAATGCACTTTCTCACAGGATTAAAATTTTGTTTTGGTAGGGTATTTCAGTTAGCACAGAAATGGAAATATTTTGAAAACATTTCAAAACTTTTGGGAACTTTTTAATACAAAACTTATATATATATATATATATATAATAAAGAAATGTACAGAAGTATACATTCAAAAGTTTATGCTAGTAATAACTAAATACTAAATTAATTGAACAACTTCTTATTTTGATGTGTGTTTTATGGTATTTCGATGAGTCTCTTAGGCAGTGTTTGTTTGGGGGACTTAGGGAAGGGGTTGGATTCGCAATTCCGTGGGACCCACAAATCCTATATTTGACAACAACAAAAATAGAGGGGATAAGCAAGTTCCTTTGCATTACTAATCCCTCAAAATGGGGAACATACCATCCAGATGGTATACCCCCTATCTCTAGATTTGTTTCCTACCAAAATCCAAAAGTTCAAAATTATTTCCCGTCACATCTGATGTCAAATTACGTCTTTTATCCCATTTTATATTATACCAACCAAACATCAAAAAAATAACCCCACATAAAAAATTAATCCTATGTTATATCTAATCTCATATATTATTTCATGGTATTACTCACCCGCCATCATCCAATCCCTCCAACCAAATGTAGCCTTAGAAAACAAAAAGTCTTTGGGCTGTTCGTGAAAAAGAAACCATATTTTGCAACTTATTTATCATACTAATTTCATAATTACAAATAGATTCTTGACTAGAATAATTTGCCGTTGATGTTTGTAAACCAATTACACGGATGGTAAATTAGCTCTGAATCACAAAACAGTGGGGTAATAACTAACGTCCATGCAAACTCCGCAATAAATCTAAATAATAGTATTTGTTGAATAGATATTGCCTGCCATATCAACAACTATGCCAAAAGAACAGAAAATAGGGTAATTCCAAACAATTGCATACCAACACACTATAGCACCAATAGGTAAATCAATTTTAGAATAGTTATCGATTGCCATAACAAGAAGTATGTCAAAAGAAAAAATAGTGCCATTCCAAAAAATTGCATAGCAACCCACTTTAGCACCAAAAGGTAAATCAATTTTAATACCTTGTACATATTTAAATAGCAACGTAATCTCAAACAAGAGAGAGAAGAAGGGGAAAAAAAAAAAGAAAAGGCATATAACTTCCAGAAGAAAGTAGAAAAGAAACATACTTTGGCTGTGGAAGAAATCTTGACAATGGCAAAAGTTTAGCAGGGTCGATGTAGAATTTATCCCCAGCTGAGTACGATGTTGCTACGATGCCTTCCATCATTTTAATTGAAAAGTACTACAAATAACAAAAATAATGTCTCGTTCAAAATCTAAAAACGCAAACCTGTAAATCAAACAGCAGAGAATAATTATATATATTTAAAAAAAATAGATGGAAAAGGAAACGAAGGAGACGGACAGATTCGTTGATGGGACCAAAAATTTCATCGACTTTTCCAATCTGAGTCTTATTCTGGAGATAAATGGGGGCATTAAAGAAAGGAATTTTCTCATTCGTGAGCTTAGTAACTGCATCGCCCTCGCAAGCATGAAGAAACGTTGACACCTCTGCACACCCATCAAAAATACCCACTTTCAATAATATGGCACAGCATTTCAAATTCATACATAAATATATAACAAAAACATGTTTGTGAGCATGGAAGGACAGACCAATTACTTCATCAGGGGGTTGGTTAAAGTCGTCGCGACCACCACCGCGGCCGAAGCCACGGCCGCCACCGCCGAAGCGCCCACCTCTACCACCGCCGCGGCCACCATCTCTGCCGCCCCTAAATCCACCACGACCACTGGGAGGTCGCATGCTCGTCGAGCGCAGAAGGAAGCAGACCCGAATAGATACCGAAAGAACCTCGGGACACAACGTAAGTGTGGCGGACTAAGGGTTAGGGTTTAACCCTACATCAATACTCAAATGACGAAAGCGCCCCTGTATCAACGGGTTTAAGCTAGCATGCAAAAATTAAAGCCTCCTTTGGTTTATTTTTCTATTTTTTATTTTTCATTTTTTATCCTATTTTCTATTTTGAATTTATTTTCTATTTTATACTTTTAAAAATAAGAAAAAAGTTAAAAACATATTTGATAACATGTGTTTTTAAATTTTATTTTAGAAAACAGAAAATGAGCTTACACATAAAATAAAAAATGATAAAAAGTCATTTTAAGCTTTTTAATCCAAAATAAAAAAAAAAGTTAAAAATAATGAAAACAGAACATTTTTTGTTTCTTTATTTTGAGATTTTTAAAACATAAAATGAAAACAAAAAATAGAAAACAGAAAAATAAACCAAATGCCACATAAGTGTTTTTAATATTTTAATTATAATATTTTAATACTAAAAATATTAAAATATTTTTAGGTAAATTTTTTAATATTTTTAATCAAAAATTATTAGGTAAAATTTTTTTATGTATTTAATAAAATAAGTAATAATTTTTAGTAATTTTTGATAATTTTTAAATGTTTCATAAAACTTTTAGTAATTTTTAATAATTGTTGGTGATTTTTGTATATTTGATAAAATTTTGATAATTTTTAAGTAAAACAACCTACTATTGTTGAGTAGAAAATAAGTAAAATTTGATGTTTTATTAAGCTTTCAAATCTTAAAAATTAATAAATTTATGCCAAAAATTAATCCTCCAGATGGGACCTAAGTTTGGTTGGACATTATTTTATATTTGCAAGAGTACAATAAGGATGGAATGAGTGTAAGAATTACATTATCTTCTTATTTGATTGTATTTTTGAATAATAGAATACCATATTTATTTTACCTTTTATTCTCTTCATTTTTTTCCAAAAACTATGAGGATGATTATAATATCCACCATTATATTATATAATTTTAAGTATTAAACAAAATACTTTGTTGATAATTGATGTATGTTATCAAAATAATTTATTTGATTTAACTATTTATTTATAATTATTTATTTTACTAGAATTAGTTCATATTAAAACAATAATTTATGATTAAAATTAGTTATTTTATTAAATTAAAAATTATTTTTAATAAAAATAATTTATTTTTTAAATGATTTATTTTATTAAAATATTTTATTAAATTAAAAATATTTTTAATAAATAATAATTTATTATTGAAGGGTCAAAAAAACATATGTAGGGACCACCCCAACATGTAATATCCCATTAACTCTTGATTCATAAAGATCGGGGAGAAATATTGTGACTTTTCCACCTAACTATCTTTCCAGTACATAATAGAAAGGATATGGTTCCCCACGCCAAAAAAGAGAATGAGGTACATTTTAGAGTAGAGAGATATATATGTATATATTTGGGTAAGGATTCGAGGAAGGCTCTCTCTGACTCTTTATATCTCTCTCTCTCTGGATATCTCTCTTTATCTATATTTCTCTATATATATCTCTCCCTATTCATCTCTTTGGGGGGTTTTATGATTTTTCTTTTTCATCTATTAGAACCCAACACTACTTGGGCATCAGAAGACTTCCGCCGGTCGAACCTCTAATACTGTGTTCTTTTGCAGCGTTATCTACAGGTTCAATGGAGGAGATGAGAGGGAAGGGACCTGCACCAGAGAGCGTATGTGATTTTTTTACCTTTCCAATTATTAAATTATGTTATTCATTAATATAATTTATTAAAATTAAAAACTGAAAAAATAAATTTACCACCGAATTTTTATATTTTAAATTTTAAAAAATAAAATTTAAAATTTAAAAACTGAAAATTTTATTAATTGGACTAACGAAATCGAGGCTTAAAATTTCCACCGGAGGGAAAGTAAGCGAATCCGGCGTTGACCAGCAAAGTGGCATTTGGATGGTAATAAAAAATAAAAAAATAAAAATTAGTGCAAAAATGGCTTGTGAAAAAATTTGATTGAATGAAAGGAAAAAAAAATATAAATTTCTATAGCTTTTGATACGATAGAATTTGGTTTTTCAAACACCACTTATGTAGATCCCCTAATCATTAATTTCGGATGCGTTTGACTTACTAAAAATTTTTAAAAAATTTTAAAAATTATTTATTTTTTATCTCACTGCATAAATTATAAACTCATAAATTATCTCATTTTATATCATTTTTTGTTACTCCAAACATAACCTTAATATTCTCAAAAGAAGAGATCATCTATTTGAAGTGATAAAAAATTCTGAAAAACGGTAAAAATACTGAAAAACTTTAAAAATTATTTACTTTTTATCTCACTATATAAATTACAAACTCGTAACTTATCTCATTTTATCGCATTTTTTTGATTACTCCAAATCCATCTATTTAAAAGTTGAGTGTCCATCAAACTTGACATGATTTGACTGAAGAAAAAAAAAAAGAAATGAAATAATAACATGCTCGTTCAAACTTTCTTTATTTTATAAATAATTTACTATTTGATATTAAATAAAAATAATGATAATGGGTGCGTTTGGAGTCAAAATAAAAAAAAAATCAATGGATAGGATTGATGTGATGTAAAAATGATAAGTGACAAAATGTGATTGGAGAAATTTAAAAATTTTTTAAATTTTTTGAAGTTTTTTGATTTTTTTTGTGGCTCCAAACGAGCCCAATATCAGTAAGATATTTATAAATTATATACATATATATTCTTGCTTAGATATAAAATTCAAAAAGATGGTTTTAAAAACCCATTATCAACTTCTGATAATTTTAAAATTCTAGATTCTAATGGATTATTGAGAATGTATTATTGAATGTTTAAATTTTAAAATGTATATTATATATAAATATTATAATAACATTACTATTTTTGTTGATATCAAATGACCGACCAATGGACAATTACAATTTAATGTCAATTACATTTTATAGGATGAAGCCACCATTATAATAATAACATTTAAATAATTTGAGATTTATTTATATATAACCCAATGTTCAAGTTAAAACAACTTTTCACTAATTACTTGATACTAATGAGATGGAAAGAGACTTAAACCCTAATTTTTTTTTCTTGATAGTTTTGTCTTTAATCCTATATGATTTTTTTTGGATTAAAATTTAGTTTTATTTGTTTTAATTTTTGAAAGATTTTATATATGTCATTCATTTTTTAAAAAAAATAAAAAATGAGAGAACGCACCTAGGAATTTATTTATTTTTAAGTTCTCCGATTTCAAAGTATTTTTAAAATAATATAAAAATATGTTTAAAAATTATTAAAAGTGAAAACCCAAAAAAAAAAAAAAGTGGAATTTACATAATGGATTAAGATTTGAAGCAAAGCGCAACGGAGGCAAGAAGATGCAGAAGAATTTTTATTTTAATTTTTGGTCAGAAGATTTGAATTGAATTGAAGTGAGCTAATCCGAATCCTCCTAATTAATGAGAAGTGGATGATCCCGTTGGCTTGCCTGACGGTCAACTTTTGATTTTTTATTTTTTTTTTCTCCTCCTTCTCTTTGAGATAATTTATATGTATCTTCATTAATTTCTAAAATTCTAAAATTAATGATAAGAAAAACTCTAAATAAAACTCGGATTAGTCACTTTTGAAAAGTAAATTCAAAGGTTTTTTTTAATTGAACAGACCCTCGAAAATTAAGTAAACTTAATACTCATTAGTCAAAGGTGTTTTGAATAAAAAAAAATAATGGGTGTGAGTGTGAAATTCGGCGGAATTTAATTGAAAAAAATTAAAATAATAATAATAATTTTTTTTTATAACTTTTAATATATTTTAGTGCAACAAACACTACTTAAATAATAGAATAAAATAATGGCCATGTGCCAGCCACTCCGAGTTGGGTTGACGATGAGATTAATATATGTGTATATAAATATTGGACTCACTGCAACGCCAAAATCAATATTGGAGGACTCCAAAATCTGTTCGAGTTCCAACTACAAAAATGAAGATGATGCCGCCGGAGAAAAATGCGGCGAACGAGACCCAGCAGAGGCAGTTGCTGGATTCCGGCAAGAACAAGGAGCAACATTCCGATGTGGGTTGCCGCAAGCTCCTCCTCTCGGCGGTACTGGGGACTGTCCTACTGGCAGTTGGGTTCATCTCCCTCCTCCTCACTAATGGTCAACCCAAAAAAATCACCCTTGTCGTCAAGATCACCACCATCGTCCCCCGCCACCATCCGCGGCTGGAGAATTACACCGTCGCCCTGCGTAAAGCACTCATGTTCTTCAATGCCCAGAGATGTAAGTGAAAAACTGCAAACTGTATACTTTTAAATAAATTAAATTTAATTGCATTTTATTTACTGTTACCCGAAAGTTTCCTTTTCCCCGCCCAACTGGATTTCTAAACGGGCTTATTGGGTCGGATGGGACTCCGAGAGGAGAGTTGGACTAGTTAAAGCAATTATAGATTTGAGTCCAAATCTAGATACATCATGTTTATAATTTATTTAATTTTATTAAAATTTTAATTTATTTGTGCATAATATTTTTTAAAATAGATATAAATATTTATTTTCTGAAATAGAACCAAATGCCGGATAAGCGTATTTTTAACATAAAAGTAAATAAATAATTTTTTTTACGTTTTTTTTTTTTCACTTAATTGGGTTTTAATTAATTAAGTTTTATTATTACACAATGTTACAGCAGGAAAACTTCCGAGGAATAATAATGTTCCTTGAAGGGGAGACTCCTGTATGAATGACGGGGAATTTGATGACTCCCCATCTGCGATTAAAGATCTGGTGGGTGGCTATTACGACGCAGGCGATGCAATCAAGTTTCACTTTCCTTCATCTTTCGCCATGACCATGTTGAGTTGGAGTGTCATCGAATACAGCCCAAAATATGAAGCTGCCGGAGAGCTCAACCACGTTAAAGACGTAATCAAGTGGGGGACCGATTACATTCTCAAGACCTTCAATTCCTCCGCCGATACTATAGACCAAATAGTTGCACAGGTAAATTATATATACATATACATATATATATGTATATGTATATGTTGTTTCTTATTGTTACATAGGCCAATTCATAATCAATTGCCGCCACAATTTAATTACTGGAGAACAAATACATAATCTTGTCCGTTGAGATGCA
This sequence comes from Vitellaria paradoxa, assembly GCA_019916065.1. Lineage (NCBI taxonomy): Eukaryota > Viridiplantae > Streptophyta > Magnoliopsida > Ericales > Sapotaceae > Vitellaria > Vitellaria paradoxa. The sequence continues at coordinate 56,453,947 of CM034235.1, read as the reverse complement.
GCTGTTTCGTCGTCCTTTGTCTGACTGACAGGTTGGAATTGGCGACATTTCAGGAGGGCCGACTCCTAACGATCACTATTGCTGGATGCGTCCTGAAGATATTGATTACCCTCGTCCAGTAACTATATGTCACAGGTGCTCAGACCTCGGAGCGGAGATGGCTGCCGCTCTAGCGGCGGCCTCCATTGTTTTTAAAGACGAAAAGGCCTACTCACGGAAACTCGTCCGCGGTGCAAGAACTCTCTTTAAATTTGCCAGGGCTCAGCGTGGCAGATACAGTGCAGGCGACGCTGACGCTGCAATTTTCTATAATTCCACCGCTTATTGGGATGAGTTCATCTGGGGTGCAGCTTGGCTATGTCAAAGGAGATGATTACTTGCAGTGGTTAATTGTTTTTGGATTTGTGTACGTAACTGGGGAGTTCTATGAAAAGAGAGAGAGTTTAGTATGAATACTTAATGGACAGATAAACATGTTACTACAAATTTTGTAGACAATGAATAGAAAAAATATGTAACTACCATCTTATACCTTTTTTTTTTATTTTTGGGTAATCGAGGGTGTCTGTTCTAACTTATGCGCATCTCAACCAATTCTTAAGACGCTAAATTTAATGACTGGATAAACTTTGTAGTGATTATGAGGAGATTATTTATACTCTTTTAACCTTTTATTAATGGTAAGATAAATTTAGTTGTAAATCTATTTATTAAGAGGTTTAATTAAGAATTTTTTAATTTGTGATTGGCTTTCACATAAAGTTAAATACTAATCTTCTTTCTTTCTTTATATATTAACATAGACGTCTGAAGTTATTTTTGTTGACCAAAAAACATTGGTACTACTCATGTCACAAAACTACCTTCTCAAAAATTAATTTAGTGTATTGCTACCAACCAAAATACTTAATCAAAAAAAAAAAAAAAAGAAGGATCAACACGATGTGATTGTCTTGTGAGTCAACTATTTTAAATTATAAAAGATATATTTTTACTAGTGTGATAGGCATATTATTCTAATTCACTTTCTTGAAAAACAAAATATAAAGGAGGCGTTTGAAGTGACAAAAAGTGAAATAATTTGTGAGCTTGTAATTCGTACAGTAAGATAAAAAGTGAATGACTTTTAAAAATTTTTAGAATTTTTTAGTATTTTTCATTTCGCTAAACGGACCCAGGGTAGACAAAGCATTTTCCACTGTAGAGTTACCAATTGTCCACTTCACATTGCTGATTTGCTCTCTTGTTTTAACATGCTTAGGTGCTTTTGAGCCGTTTGAGATTGTTCATGAGCCCCGGGTACCCAAACGAGGAAATGTTAAGGACGTTCCATAACCAGACAAACATAATCATGTGCTCCTACATACCAAATTTTAGAACCTTTAAAAGAACAAAAGGTATGCAGTGCAAACCCCCAAGTCATAGCTAGATTTGTGAACTTCAATAGGTCGTTTGACGAAGTAAATACAAACGCGGGATCTCAATGAAAAATTTCTGGTGTGGCCGGTTAATGCAGGAGGATTGATCCAGTTAAACCACGGAAGGCCACAGCCTCTTCAATATGTGGTTAATGCAGCCTTCTTGGCTACCCTTTATAGTCATTACCTCGATGCCGCTGACTCCCCTGGATGGTACTGTGGACCCAATTTCTTCGCAACCGATGTCCTGCGTGAATTTGCATCCACACAGGTTTGTGATGATGCTTTTTTCCTTTCTCTTGCTGGTGTATGGAAACGGAGGGCTATGCGGAGCATCAAATTTTACCCAAAAAAAAAAATATAAAAAATCTCTAAAAATTACTAATTATTTCTCTTATTGGATAAATTACAAAATTACGACTTTTATCAATTTTTACTAACTTTTTAGTTTTTGTCACTCCAAACCAAACGCATCCAATGGCAGATGGACTATATCCTGGGAAAAAATCCAAGGGGGATGAGTTATGTTGTGGGATATGGTAGTCGTTATCCCAGACACGTCCACCATAGAGCTGCGTCGATCCCCAAGAACAAGATCAACTACAGTTGTAAAGGAGGATGGAAATGGAGGGACACTTCAAAGCCGGATCCAAACACAATCGTTGGAGCCATGGTTGGGGGCCCTGACAAGTACGACGGTTTCCAGGATGTGCGTAAAAACTACAACTACACAGAGCCAACGCTTGTAGGCAATGCCGGTTTGGTTTCTGCCCTGGTGGCTCTTTCGGGTAACGCTAGTGTTGGGATTGACAAATCCACCATGTTCTCTGCAGTTCCACCAATGTTTCCAGTTCCACCACCCCCTCGTTAACTCATGATCGAGGTTGTAACTTTCTTTTTTTTTACTGTATTTTTTTTCAACGTTGAAGAGTAATACAATGAATAAGATCTGATCAAGGTCTAATTAATAATGACTCAGTCTCAGTTTATTGATTTGAGAATAGTTGCAGCCTCTGATCTATCTCAGTAACACGCGCGCGACCTTTCCGTTTCTTCTTCTGGGTATGTTGTAATGTGAAGTTAAATCTTGTGGAAATTGGAAATGAAAGTCCTGATTTGGGAAAACTGAGCATATATTAATTGAAAACTTCAATTGTCTTTCTTCTGGGGTTGGGGAGAAGCCCGCAACCGCTACCTATGGGTGCGCACTGGGTGAAGCTCGCCCCGTGATCCTAGCCGGCAAAGAACCACGAGGAGGTAAACCAACCGAAAGCCCTGGCTGATCGGCTCAGCTGATAAAGCTGTTAGATGGCCTTCAACAATTAGAGGAAGAACTGCCCCCAAGAGGAGTCGAACCCGGGACCTATTAGTCCTAGACCCTTTAACCCGCCATCCGAACCAACTCGACTACTCCTTTCGGGGCCTTCCATTGCCATTCTTTTTCGATCATGTCATGGGTGGGGGTTGCTTTGGGCTTAAAATTTTGCACCTGACGTTCATGCTAATACTACTTTAGGTTCGCGCAAGTCTCTTGCTCATTACGCAAAGCCATCCTGCTGTTTCTATAATAATTTTAGAAAAATTCAGATTTTTACTAAAAATTCTTAATTTTTATCAAAATCAGGTCACTCATATATCATAACTGATTTATAAAAATTAAAACAGCAATTGCATGCCCGCTTATCAAAAATTCTAAAAAAAAAAAAATTATGATAGAAAACATTTATTCTAAAATAAAAATCAAATAGGACAACTTACCGAAATAGCAAATTACAACCTTTCTTTTAAAAATAAAAATAAAAAAAATTGATAAATTTCTCTATTTGATTTCTTTGTTTTTAAAAATATTTTCTATTATAAAACTTTAAATTGTATTGGTAAATTACCTCTCTAGATTTTTGATAATTAAGTGTTCGGTTAGAACGTTTTAAAAAAATTCATACGTATATAACACATGCGTTGCCTTTCTATGTGATAAAAATTTAAAATATTTTGATAAGTTGTCAAATCTACATTTGAAAAAAAAAATATTTTCTATTATAAAATTTTAAATTAAATTGATAAGTTGCATTTCTAAATTTTTTAAAAATTTCATGATTATATATATATATATGAAGTTAAAGACTCAAAAACACATTTAAGTTATCTAGAGTGCGTTTAGAATGATAAAAAGTGAGATAAAATAAGATAAGTTGTGGGTTTATAATTTGTATAGTAAGATAAAAAATGAATAATTTTTAAAATTTTTTACTATTTTTAAGAGTTTTTGTCATCCAAATAAAGCCTGGCATTCAAGAGAAAAAAAAGAAAAATAAAAATATGGAGCGCAAGAGAGAATTTGGAGAGTACGAATAGGGGTACCTATATTCAGTTATATAATAATATATATAAATATTGGTTAATATATAAATGAGTATATAAACAAAAAGTGGGAATGAGGCGGGATGGGACTACAATTTTGGTTCTCGTCCGCATTCCTGTCTCTGCAAAAAAAATATTTCCGTAGCCTTTTCAAACAAGAGAATGCGGGTGCCTGTTAGGGATTAATAATTTTACTATTCTAATACCCAACCGTACAATCTAAATCATACATGTGATGCAATGAGCTCATAATTAAAGTACCTACAGTAGTGGAATGTCTAAAAGGAAAGAAAAATTTATTTCTGATATAGTTTGGTGGTGCTGACCATGTGCTCAGAATTGTCTTAAATTTGACAGGCAAATAAATTAGAAACAGCCTTCTAACCAATACTTATCGCTTTATCATAATCTCTCAAAATTGTCTTAAATTTGAGAGGCAAATAAATTAGAAATAGCCTTCTAACCAATACTTATCGCTTTACCATAATCTCTCAAAATTGTCTTAAATTTGAGAGGCAAATAAATTAGAAATAGCCTTCTAACCAATACTTATCACTTTACCATAATCTAAGCTAGATTTCATGCAAATTCCTTTATTTAAGCTGTTAAACCATCAAATTTATCGTTTTAAGAAATATTTTTATCCCTTAAAACTTTTTATAGGAAACTTGAATTTTGTTGCCCCTTATTTTGACAATTTAATTTATTTCTTTTATATTTTCCGATTCAATGCTTAGTTGATTGTTGCCCCTTATTTTGGCAATTTAATTTATTTCTTTCTATATTTTCCGATTCCAAGCTTAGTTGAAATTTTGGTATTTTTGATAAATTTTTGATTTATTGTCTTTAAGTGTCTAATTAGGGTTAGAATTCGATCTAGTATTATTTATTTATTTTGCCTTTTAAATAGGAAGGTCTGCAATGGGGAAGAGCAGTTTTTTGAGATTTTTTTTTCGGTAAGTACAGTTTTTTGATGTGCAGTTTTTTGAGATTAATATTATTATTTAGAATTTTCTCCCCTCCTATTATTTTGAGTGATTGTAAGCTTTAATAATACTCACATGCTCTCCTGTATTTTCTGTCCAAGAAAATTACAAGCTTGTGAAAGGTAATATTCTGCGCTCCCCATTACCGCTCGCTGCATCAACATGTTAAGCAAGGCCCACAGTGCGACGCACTGGAGAGATGGTCATTCTTTGTAGCTTAGCACATCTCTTCAAAGTCAAAGGAATATGGATAAACAGCAGACCAGCATTGACAAGAATAACCTCCAAATCCAGCACATCAATAAACCATGAAGTATCTTTTTAATTACCAAGACAATAAACTGGCCATTTTTTTTTTTTTTGGGTTCTTTGATCTTTTAGCCCCAGAGACGGAGAGGAGTTGGGACATCATATTCACATGATGACTGATGAGCATGCAGCACAAAATTGATGGGGGAAACTGTAACATGATTGCTATAGACCCACTAAATACATCCCAAATATATACTAAAAACAAGTAGTGATGACACAAATCCGACTCTTCATTTAGCAGTAAGGTTTGAAATCCAAATATATACTAAAATTGGGAAGAAATTTCACATCACATATTCAAATATGTCATGATATCGAATGCAAGTCTGTAACACTTATATGTTTCAAGTTATATTTCTTAAAATGAGAATCATTCTATATATGGCTAGCTAGGAATAATGTAAATACATATTTTACAGTACACAACATATCATAGCTAGCTAGCTAGATTCATAGTCATCATACATCTATGCTTTGAAAAAAATAAAAAAAAATCAAAGGTCAAAATGTCTGGAGTAACCAATAAATCTCCAAGCTAGTTTACCAGCAGAGAGAACAAGTTCATGGTCATTGTTTCTCTTTAAACCGAGCCCAGTTGCAGTTGAACAAAGGAATTATGATTTATTGCACAACATGGATGATAAAAAGCAATATCCTAGCTAGGGATGTATATGCTATGCAGACCTGTTGGCATATATTTCTGCTTTTAGCTTAGCAACCTCTTTTTCAAGGTTGATTATCCTAGCTTTAAGGTCCAATTCTTGTGTCTCCCCCGTAGGATATGCAGAGGTTTCGCGTTGCTGATTGGTGTTGACGCTCAGCTTCTTGTTTGGTGCAGTTCCGGGTCCAGTACTCTCATCACATGCATCTTCTGTTACAATCTCTGATCCTTCCACCTCATGTTGAGCACTCTTCTCAATCTTTTTTAACTCTACAGGTTTCACAAACTTCATCATCAACTCCATTGGTTGAAGACTCAATTTATTAGCTGTAGAAGACACTGCTGAATTTTGCAACCGAGTGCCCTTTCTAGGCTTGTTCTTGCCACCCTTTGTCTTATTTACAAATTCACTGAGTGTTAGTTCATCCTCATCAATGGAGCCCCGTACTTCCTCCTTGATGCGTCGGGGAGGAAAACCTGGAGGAATAGAAACACTGGGATCATCATCAACTGCCAACGTTCCACTGAATTTTGGAGAGAAACCGGGAGGAACAAGAGGGCTATTACCCTCCATCTTCAGAACAAAGCTTTGTGGCACACTTCCTGGATATATTATTTTTCCGAGGCCCTCACTTTGCCGCTTCCTTTTCAAATTCCTTTCTCCATCACTGATGTCGTGTTCCTTTCCAACAAGACTGTTAATTGGCTGCTTCATACCTGTTGAACTGTTGTTGCCATTGCTGCCATCCTCTCCAACTAAACCTTTACTTGGATGATCTGCAGGCTGCAAAGCAGACATTGAATTTTTCCACCACTCCAAGTATTTACTGGTTACGCCCGACTCAAAGAGCCGTGGAGGAACATACAGCTTCTCATCTCTTATAGGCCTGATATAGTTTTCCCAGGCTACATGAGGAGTTGAATTGGATCGGACCACATTGCCCGGGATATCTTGATCCATCCCAAATTGCATTGCCACCCGATGCGGAAGGTACTGCTCTACACAGCAAGACAATCCAACTAGCTCAGAGACTCTCAAACATCGAACCAAGGACTCTAATCCTTCATCATCCAAACCTGAACCGGGACCAATAATCACTGAGGACTCTTGAGCCTGACTGTAAAATCTTTGAAACAAGGGGTTGTAGTTGACAGCCATGGCATAAGGCCGCCACGAGAAATGTTCTCCTCCACCCAAATTTTCTATTGCCAACTTCACATCCTCAAATTTCATTTTCAGCATGTTCACCCCATGCCATTGAGCCAACCTCGGCTCACCATTTTCAATAGGATTCGGAGTCGGCCTCAATGTGGGGAATCTCTCCCAAGCCCAAATCTGAACTAATTGAAAAGGAGCCCAAAGTACACATACTTCACCATCTTCTTTACATCCTAATAATTCATTGTTTATTTGATTTGAACAAACAAGAGTGCGTCTCAGCAAGCTCAAATCTCTGTAAAGGGTGGCAAGAACAGCAGGTGCCAAAGCAATTCTAGTGCCTCTAGCCAGGTGGATGGCAATTGGGAAAACATGTTTGCTGATGGTATCAAATGCTGGTGCTGGAAACACAAACCTCGACAACCAGAGGGCAAGAAACGCTTGGTGCTCGATCTCGCTTCCACTCTCCATGAACTTTTTGGTCCATAGAGATTGAGAAGCCCTCGCATGCTTGGTTCTGGTCACCTCCAAGCGTGCCTTCATTAATTTTTCTCTGATTTCCTCCGACTCCTCCATGAGAGAGGGGAGTGAAACGCAGCAGTGACCCAGAACAGAGAAGCCTCCCAAAATGACCATGTCTTCGAGAGTGATGGTGGCTTCGCCCCAGCAGAAAGCGAAGGTGTTGGTGTGGGGACACCATTTCTCAGCAACCCCGCAGACGGTGTTGGTGTCTCGACGGCGGGTTTTGTAGGTGGAAGTGAGGATGGCTTGGTGAATTCCGGCCCGATCCCATACCGAACGGTACTGAGATTGCATGCGATCGACCCATCTACTCCAATTTTTGGATGGGTTTCTCCAACCATTGAAGAACACCGTCCTCTTCGATGGCCATCTGTTGTTGTTGGGTTCGGAGACCGGAAAAAATGGCGTCCTTTCTTCTTCTTCAATGGAGGTGGTTACGGAAGGTTTGAGAAAATGCCCAATTCGGAGAGTTGGGCTTCCACCCGTTGGAGGCACCATGAACTCCTCTCTCTCGTCCGCGATCGTTCCCTCGGTCTCTGCCATTGTTGGAATTAATCGGATTCCTTCAGTTGTCAGAGCTTCACGCATGAGGGGTGTTTGTGTGGCGTGTGTGTGTGTGTGTATCTCTCTCTCTCACTCTCTCTCTCTGCGCTTTGATTTTATGTACACTGTCTCTTGGACCTTTCCTCTGAGGCTTTGAGGAAAGCGAGCGAGCCACAGACTCCGAGAAAGCTATACATACATATATGCGTGAAGGTTGAAAAGAGGCCGTTCCGAAAAGAGTCCTGCAAAATCTAAACCCCTCGTCAAAAAATAAAATAAAATTTAATAAAAATTATAAATTTGTAATTTGTTTAGTAAAATAAAAAAATAATTTTTAAAAAATTTTAATATCTTTCAGTAAAATTCGAAGTTTTAAATAGAGACTGTTATCATGACTTGTTGCAACCAACCCTCCAAAATAATAATAATAATAATAATAAAACAAAGCACGGTTAAAATACAGGTGTCAACAAGTTATGAGTCCACTGATTTAGGGCCGTTTGAGCGCGCAAAAAAAATGTAACTTTTTTTATTTATTTATTTTTTTCACATATAACACTTAAGTGTATAGTAGAATATTTTGATACAAATTTGAAAAAATTAAAATAATTAAAATTTTTTGATAGAAGTAAAAAAAAATTAATAAAAATCGACAAAAGTTAATTTTATAGTTGATAAAAAAGGTAAAATTTTGATAAAAGTTATTTTTTTTATTAGTGATTTAAACGTAACTTTAATTAATATTTATGTTACTCATATGATAAATCTTGATAAGATTTTATTGATACAATATATATATATATATAGATATATCTATTAGTTCAAGTGAAATTGTCTTACTAAAATATTCTTTCTTAAAATATTCTTTCTTTTAACTTCTTACATTTTAATCTAAGAGTAATTTATAAAAACTCAAAAGTAATAAGAGTGTATTAAAACACTCATTAAATATTAATAGATATATATAGTGATAACATCTTATAATTTGATGAAGCAAAAAGTACAAAACATCATTATACATTATGTCTTCATTGGTACAAATGCCAAACAATAACGAAAAAATAGGCACAAAATTTTGTGGCTTTCCGTTAGCCATTATAAGCTTAATTCTTTTTCAAGCATTTTTCATTGGCATTCTTAGGCTTCATTTGGTTTGTAAATAAACAACAAAAAATTTTATAAATCTCTGTTAACTTTATATTACATCAACTTTTTTCTTTCACTGCACGTATTACGAACTCTCAATTTATCTGACTTTTTATCACTCCAAACACGCCCTTAATTAGATATGGGTTCGAGCAAGTTAGAGCTCACGTGTACCGATTAAATTAATTTATACGTAAATAAATCCACTTTAATTAAAATATTCCACAAATAGACTTTACACATTTTTCTATAGAAAAAACTTTTAAATTCTTTATTAATTTTCTCTCTCTTCTTAATTAGTTACCTACTTTAACTCAACCATTCTAGTATTTTTTTCCCCTAATCTTTATTAACTAATTACACAATTTTGCTCTTATTTAATTAGTTATATATTTTAATATAATAATTTTGGTATTTTTTTTCTAATTCTCATTGAAGAATCACATATTCCAATTCTTTTTATAGCATTGAATTCATATTAATTAAAATATTATAAATTTCAAAACAATAAAATGAATTTGGGTGTGTTTGGAATTATATAAAATTGTATAAAATAGTATAAAATTGTAAAAGTAAATGTCTCGTAATTCGTACAGTAAATGAAGAATTTAAATTTTACTGTCTCGTAATTCGTATTTGTAGAGATTTGTAGGATTTTATTTTATTTTTTGTAAAGTTCTAAACAGGGCCTTTATCTTCCCGACAATTCCTTACGTCAATCGATCAGTTAAAAAATGGTAAATGCACTTCCCTTCCATTAGCTTGAAGAAAACTAATAAAAGAGTGCAAATGTTCCCATCATTTTAATTATCTCTCTCTCTTTCTTTTTTTTTTATAATTTCTTAATTGATGTATTAAAAAAGAATAAGAATTAAATATAATATAATATAAAGGAGAGAGGATAAGACTAAAAAGGTAGTGAAAGTTAAAATAAATAAGGATTAAGAAAAAAATATTAAGATATATTTGTTAAAATAAATAGCTAATTAATAGGGACTAGAAAAAAAAATATATTGAGATAATTGAGTTAAATTAGGTAACTAATTAAGAGGGATTAAGAAAAAATATAAAAAAAATTTTGTTCAACTAGGTAAGTGATTAAGAGTAGAAAGAAATAATTATTAATTGTTTTTTTAATAAAGAAGGGTATAGATTTTTTTTAGAGTTTATTTTACATACACTTCTTGTGGTTTCAATTTTGTACATTTAAACCCCACAAGTTTTATAAATGTGCGCCTAAACTCCTTTTGTCAAAATTTTCATTCAAAAAGTAACTTTTAACTAATTCAATACTATAAAATATCATTTAAACCCTAAATATTAATAAAAAATATTTATATTACGATATGACGCATATATTTTTTTATATAAAAATTACATTATAATTAATTTATTATAAAATTTTTGTGAACCTTTTCAATATTAGAATTTTAAATTATTGTGCTTCGCATTAATATTTTAAATTATTATTATTATTATTATTATATATATAAATTAGTTATTATACATAATAAATTATCATTATTTTTCAATTAATAATCTAATAAACTAAATATGAAAATAAAAATTACATTGTAATTAATCTATTTTTTGTGAAACTTTTTCTATATTAGTACTTTAAATTATTATGCTTGACAAAAATATTTTAAATTTATATTATATATAAAGTAATAAATATGCATGTATATAAATTATCATTACTTTGTTTTTGTTAATAATCTAATAAACTAAACATGAAAAGGGAAAAAAAATTCACTTCCTTTCTATTAATATTAGACAATAAAGAAAGAACTTTATTCTAATTTTTTTTTATAAAGATATAAAGGTAATTTTATAATATTTTATTGACTAAAAAAATTTTGATGATGGGATTTGGGTGCACATTTACAAAATCTCAAAGAGTCTAAATACATAAATGTATAAAAGTGAAACCACAAGAATGTAAGTAAAATAAATCCAATTTTATTTCCTTTTTTGGGCGCTCCAAACGCTCCATAGTATACATGTGTGCGCATGGTGGAGTGGCAAACAACCTTGCCACATGTAACTCTATGCAACGTCTTGACATGGAAGAAAGCCTGGTGAATCATTTACTCTTGCTACGGATGTATAAGGAGTGTTTGGTTAAAATTAATCAAAATTTACTAACTCTTACTAATTTTTTGTATTTTCTTTTAATTAAATTTCATTACATATCACTTTTACGTCAAATTTTCACACTTTTCTTATACTTTTTTGCCATCTAAGCATCATCTTAAATTCGATTAGTAGAAATATATCAATAATTCAGAAACGAGTAAATATTAAGTCTAACCTTGGTATCATGTTATATTTTAAATCTTAGTAATTATAATATTTCAATTTAAACTTCTCACTTGAAATAAAATAAATTATCCTATTATTAAAATTTTAATATGCAAAAATATTTTTATTTTATTAATTTATATTATATCATATCGATAATGTGACATTTTCTCGCGAATGCGTTGCATATATAAGTTGCTTTGGATAGCGGTTTTACTAAGGTTTCAGGAGTTACAGTGATAAATTAATAGTCTTGATTTGATAGCATTTCAATGAGAAAATACTTTTTGTAATCTATATTAATTGTTAAATTTCCTTTAACCTTTATTTTTATTTTGAGTTAATTTTAACTAAATTAAATTAAGAATTCTAGATTAATACAATCAAATTAAAATCGTTAATTTCTACCCCAGCCCCGAGAACCCGTTTTGTTACGGTCATAAATGCCAGGCTGGATGGAGTTAGTAGCTAGCACAGGCGTTCCAATTAAATCACACTACGTGGCAACCAATAAAATGGGATTTTAGTAATTTTTTAGCGTTTGGTATTCAACCACCAAATTATATTTTTTAGAGATAAATATTGTCACTCGAACGGATTTTTGTCCATTCGAACAGATTTTGGTAAAAATTTTTTGACTTTTGCCTTAGAAGTTTCGAATTCAAATTCGTTCGAATAGATTTTTGGATCCGTTCGAACAGATTTTTTGGTCCGTTTCAATAGATTTATGTTAGAAATTTTTGAAAATTGTTGAAAAGATTTTAGAATTTGTAGAAATATTATTAGAATTTGTGAAAATGTTATTGAAGTTTGTAAAATATTTATTGAAATTTGTAAAAATTTATTAGAATATGTAGAGATAATAACAGATTTAGAATTTTGGGTTCATCAAGGCTAACATAAAATTTTATAAAATAATCTCGGGTTTAAAATAGAGTGAATTGGGTTGAGTTACAGAATTTAGACTGGATTAATTTTGGACTGGGCTAAATCTAAAAAATAAAAAAAAAATTACACTGCAAAAGAAAATTTTTTGGCGGGCCACCCGAACTCCAGCTCAAGTGAGTCTCTCTTGATTATGTTCACCCCTGTGTAGAGATATATACATTTATAGAAATTTCATAAAATATCAGGTGAATAAAATGTGTTAGATAATTTTAAAAATTTTCAGAATTTTTATGAATTTTTGGTGTTCCTTGGCGCTCCAAACGCACCAATGGATGCATGTAGAAGGAGGTCACTGAACTTTGTGTTTGAGCTAAGGAAGAGAGAGAGAATTCTTTGAGCTGAAAGTTGAGAGCTGTGATGGGAAAACATGAAGTGTATGTTTGTGTGACCTTGAGTGCAACTGAAGAAAAAGAGAAGAAAAAAAGGAGAGAGAGAGAGAGAGAGAGAGAAAACAGAAAGGAGAAAAGATAAAGAGAGGACCATTAATTCTGTCAACGTCATCATCTTGCGTCCTAGCTTCTACGTATCTTAACATCACCTTGGATAGAAATTTGTTAACTTTGCTATTTGATGTCTTGAAAAGAAATTTGTTGAAGTCTTTGGTGTTTTGAACAACTTTGAGTCCGGTGATTTTGACTTTAAGTTTGAAAATTTTAAGATTTTAGATCTAACTAATAAAATTGATAATGTATTTCCAAGAAATTTTAAATACCTAACCTTAGCATTTATACAACCGTCAATATGGTCACGACGCACAAATACTTATCCAAATCAATGCTTTGACGTATCCTTTTGGGCTATTGTTCTTAATTATTTGTTTTTTTCCTAGGGTGGGACCTCCATCCGAATACGCATACATATGGATGTTCGTAAGGATGGCGTTTGGACGATTGTATTCATTCTGCTTCATATTTGTTCACTTAGAGTTAATGGAATATGCATTAATTGTTGTACTATGACTCACTACTTATGGTTATATTAGATTGGAGTGTTATATGATGAGATGTGATGAGATGAGATGAAATAAATTAATATTATGAGAAGAAATTAAATGATGTAGTGAAATGTTGTTATAATTTATTGTTCATATTAATTTTGTTTGGGGTTTAGAAAATAGAGGGTATAGATACACATGAGTTAAGAGACTCTAAGTCTGTGCAAAAGTTAGTTATAGTATGAATAGCCTAACAACTTATATAATGACATAGATGTTAAAGGTTGTCATAGTTAACTCGAAATTGTGTGTGAGGGATAGATTCTTAGTTATGTGTGAAAAATTTACCAAGTACATCTCAGAACTATGTGCGAAGGATAGTACGTTACTCCCCAGCTGTATGCAAGATTATTTATTTGGGCTGAATGCTAATATTTAGATCAGCTTTGTAGAGTATCCAACCAAAAGTATTATGTTATTAATGATTATAATGAAAATAGAATACTGAGATTATAAAAATAATATGATTATAAAATACTATGTTTGTTCATTTTTAATTATCATGTTCATACTAATAGCATATCGGACACATTATTGCCATTGTTGGCTGGGCAAATTTGTGTGAGTGCCTACATCCTTACATACTTTGTTGCAAATTGTGACATGATTGTGTTTGATAGGCAGCCTAAACTGCTAGGTCGGGAGCCATTGCTGTCCATATTTAATTCATTTGATTTTTATATATTGTAGAATTATGTATCTTGAGGTAAGAAACTTATGTGTGTTTATATATTATCTTCAATAGGATTATATAGGGTGTGGAGTCTTAACTTGTTACTTTGGGATAGTGTCTAGTTTTTATTTTACCTTGTTTCATGTTCTACTTTGATCAGGGGTTGAATTTGATGAAAAATGTGATTTGCATATGTTTTACTTGTGTCTTAATTTACGGAAAGTTGGAGACATGACAATGTTTTTGTGGAGTGCACTTTCTACAAATATAACGAACTAAACCAAAATGAGCAGTTTAATTTAGTTTAGTTTTGTTAGTTGAATGGTTTGATAGGCGTCAAGCATAAATATTATTTAACTCGGCTTAACTTGTTGATGGTTTAAACATGTTTTATATGTATATAATTAAATAAGATACATGTAAAATATATTGATTAAATATTTTGTACTTATCTCATGATTTAATATATTTTTATTCTAAAAATTAATTTATTAAATTTAAATGAACCATTTGTATAGCAAAATACTACTAAATGCACTATACTTTTAATTTCTTAAACTTTATCTCCTCTAATGGTTAGTAGTACTTTTCAAGGTGTGAAAAAATAAAAGTAAAGTGTATTTATCATTTTCCTTTATATATTAATAACCACTCTTTGAAGTTTGAACTATCGTACTTCTTAATAATATTTTAAATTTATATGTTATATTTACGAATAATGTTAAACATACTTTGCTTTTAATTTTGCACACACAAAAAAATACTATTCATTACTAGAGAGGATAGAGCAGCGAAAAACTAGAATAGAAATGTATTTAACATTTTCTATATCTATATAATAAAATATGATAACTTTTAAAAATATTCCTCTTACAAATTAAGATATAACAGTTAAGAATTATTTTTTTTTGTCATTTAATGATTGAAATCATTTTTATATTTTTAACTTTCCGCTCAATTTTTATTCAGTAGACCACACTACCATCTATCTCACAAAATGACTTAGATATTTTAAATCTTACCATATTTTAAAAGTGGAGATCACATGCATATCAAAACTGTCAACTTAAATTCAGTCTAATTACGATTTTTAGGAAATTGAACCTTCTAAGTTAAAGTAACATAATATGTGTTTAAAGTATCATAATTTGTGTTTTCTTTTATAGTGCTTATCAAAAATTAATTGAAGAGAAAAAAAGATCAAAACACATATAATAACACTGATGGCTAAAGTTTTGAAAAAAAAAATTAAAACCCTTAAATTATTATAATTTTTTTATTTGAACTTTTTGTCTAAAATTTCAACTATTCAAGAAACTTAATACTAATTTTCTTAAAAGTGACATGAGCACGGATTATTGCGAGTTCATTTATATAGCATATACGTAGAAGTATGTGCTGATAATTAATAGCTTTATTTATTTATTTATTTACTATTATTATTATTGGTCGTAGAGAACTACTGCTTGAACAGAGTAGAAAGTTACCTATTGGTTTAATTGATTTGGATTTTCAAAAATGGAAGTCACAGCAGATTCATGAGTTGACCCTCTCACAATGAAGCTCTGCATGCATTGCAGAGGCATTCAACACTCATGTTTTGAAGTATTGCCAGGGAAACAAAACTGAACTTCATTCTCACTTTCTCAGGTCTTCCTTTCCCAATAATAAAAATAACAGTCTGTATCAAATTTAAAATTATGCAACACTCGCTTCCCATTCATAAAATTTTAAGTACAATAGCAAACTCTTGAGCCTTAACTTTGGCAGCAATAGCCAAGTCACCATGAGCTGCATTGCCATTTGGTATACAAATGTCTCGGCCAGCTCAGGACTGCTCAGGCCACAAACTTGGCGACTCTTTCTCTCTCTCACCCTCTCTCTTTCTACAGAACCAACAACATAAGATTTTACATGAGTCCGGGATGGAAGTTTCCCTTTGATTACAAGGAAAAACTACCACTGCCTAACCCAAAACTAGGATCGCAGCTTCCAAGAATTAAAGACTCCCATCTCTCTAATGGGTTCGCCAGATGCCCATTCCATGGACCATTAACAAACTGTTCTACCATAACATATTGACGCAATGTAGAGATTCTTGGACCATTTTTCCTGCAACATATATATATTACACTGATTACATAATGAACCACTGATATCTACATTTCAAAACAAAAGATTCAAATCCTACTGGTCACAACCTCCCCCCTCCCTCTTTTTCCTTTTTTGGGTGTTTGTGGGGGGACATTCAGTGAAGCAATGAACACCAGAATAGCTTATAATAAGACCAAATAGGACTTAATTTTCCTCAACATTAACTTTCCATTTTAAGTTGATGAAGGGTATCTCAGAAAATATTTGGCACCAAGGCATATTTTGGTAAAATGGAATGGCATGGAATGGAATAGTCATTCCCACACTATCATTCTATTCTATTCCCTTCCCTCAAATAAATTAGGTAGCATTTGGTTTTCTTTTCCATTTTTTATTTTCTGTTCTCATTTTATGTTTTAAAAATCTCAAAATAAAGAAGTAGAAAATGCTCTACTTTCATTATTTTGAAATTTTCCTTATTTTGGATTAAAAACACTCAAAACGACCTTTTATCATTTTTAATTTTATGTATAAACTCATTTTCTATTTTCTAAAACAAATTTTAAAAACACAAGTGACCAAATGTATTTTGAGCTTTTTCCTTATTTTCAAAAGCTTAAAATAGAAATAAAAAACAAAAACAGAAAATAGAAAAACAAATCAAATGAGCCCTTAGCATTTCAAATAAAAGCATAAAGTAGCATACCAAATAAGGTAATGGAATGGAAGTGTGAGAATAATCATTCCATTCCCTCGTACCAAACTAGGCCCAAGTCTAAGACAGCGCAGTGAATAGAACTAAATAAATAGTTACCTTTACATGTGTGCTTGGGAAGGCAGAGGTACGCAGTGTTTCTTGAGTTTCGTCCATCATTTTCCGTTTTGGTATACTCAGTATAAAGGCTGCTTGGTCAGCAGTAGCAGCCATCGAAGTTATCCTGTAACCAGTCTCCCATCGCCTGTGTATTCCTTCACTCGGATACAGAAAGTCAAGTTCCACTACCTAGTAAAAGCAAGTACAAAAAGATCAGTATAAGCTAATTTGGAAATGCTAACCCTTTGTAAAAATCAGAAGGCAAAACATTCAATATTACGTTAGTTAAAAAGTTTGATAGGACAGCCTTACCTGTTCAGAATATCCAGAGTTCCTTGACATTACCACACCCCACCGACTTCCAGCAGTAGTCATAGATGTCACATGAAAACCTTCTTTCCACTTTTTATTAATCCACTTGAAAGGGAAAGATTCACTCACTTTGTAGGACTGCTGGGTATAAGGAGTTCCTACAATTGCAGAAAGCACCATTAGTAGAGAGACGTGGTGTGTGTTAATAAACAGATAGAGAACCGTGGTGTGTACCTCATTCAAAAACGATAGATAGCATTAGAAAAATAACATTAAATTGATATCAAATAAATAATTGGTCGGTACACCCTAGCTTTCCATTCTGGCTGTCATAAAGTCTTACCTCCTCTGTTGAATCACTAACCATATAGAATATTGAAGAAAGCACCAAAAAGGTTCCATCTCCCAATCTTGTAAAATCATGCATTTAAGAGGATCTTGCAATAGATCACTCTTTGAGATGTTAACACGATCTGCAAACAAAGTTTTCATCTACTGCTGTTCATAACAAAATTGAGAATTTTTAAAGGTATGATCACTAGGCGAATCGATGAAGTCTTCACCTGCCAGCCATTTTCTTTTCATAAGTAAATTTAGGACAAGCTCCTCTTCCCTACCATATCTTCCAAGAACTCATTCATGAGAGGACCATTACTTCAATCAGCAGTCAATTCCCCCACTCACTCCATATTAAAAGGAGTTATCAACAAACCAAACATCAAGCCAGAAGTTTTGTCTATGACCATAGCTGTCACTAGCTTCATGTGCTGGGAAAGTTCATCCTCTCATCCATACACTTTGGTCCTATCTGCCAAGAGAACATCATATATAGGCGAATCTCTTTTGGTTACGTCAAATAATTTTTCCTCCACCACTGTCCTCCCACAATTCCCAAGACATACTGTTTCTGTTAAGAAACAGAACACTCGACTTTCAATTTTGTTATAGTTAAACTACCGGACCATGCAGCTTATTCCAGAAATTATAATTTGTTCAAGGCTTCAAGCCATAATGGCCCCTGACATCAGTTTAGCAGTACCTGTCCAGTACCCTACCATCCAAGTGCAGTAAGGGAAGATCCAAGTCGCCCCATGCTAAAAGTAAGCTACATATCCAACTCTTATTTGATCCTATCCCTATATACCTCCATGAAAAGTCTCTTTGCAAATTCTAACTTCTCAACCAAGATTAATAAAAAGCTGCAAACAAACCAAGCATTCGACAAGCTACTCACAAACGAGCTTGTAAAAAAATCATTTACATTCATATTTAATATGCTAAATGAACAAGCTTGAACACATTTTTCAAGCTTGGTAAATAAATGAGCCAAGCTTAAACAAGGGTAAGCTCGGGTTGATAAGACTCACAAACAACCTCGTTTACATATTCACGAATAAGCTTGTTTATAATTCATGAGCACTCCTATTTAAATGTTTGTGAACAATCTCATTTATTGCTTATGAATAGTCTCATTTAAATATTTGTGAACAAGGTCATTTATATCTCATGAATATTTCTTTTTTAAATTTGAGAACAACCTCATGAAAATTTTTTTACTATTCACCCAAAAAAAAAAAAACCTCAAAAGTTTAAACACTTTAATTTAAAACTTGTTTGTTAAGTTAGAAAGGTAGTTTTGTTTATTAAGTTGTACATTAATAGGTCCGTGAATAGGCTAGCTCACAAGTAAACTCGACAACAGCTCATGAGCAAGCTAGCTTGTTGTAACCAAGCGGAACTCAATTTTGCCAATTGAGTAACGAGTCAAGTTTGAACACAAAATTTTGAGCGTAAGTCTCAATAAAGATTCTACTCAAGCACGAGCTCGCTAGAAACTTAACAAATAAGCTTTTACACCCTAATACTTAGCTCAACTCGGCTCAACTTATCATCAGCCCTAAAGACCGAGATGGGATCATCAACTTGAAGTACATAGTACATAAGATATGATGCTCTTAAGACAACATGATGCATGTTGGTACAAATATAATGTGATTATAACATGAATTGACCTTGTTGTGGTATCACAGCCAGATGGCATGGCTCTTTAACCTTGTTATTTCAGTAAATGCAACATTTAAAATTCGTAAATTCTTTAATCAAAGGGCGTCTTGAGATCTAGTTTACAATATTAAAAATCTCCCAAATTTTGTTAAGCATTTAGCATGCCACTATGCACCTGGACCTCAATATAGATAGGGACATCAAAATCCAAACAAGTCCCATCCCCACTCATAAAAAAATAAATAAAGAAAGAAAGCAAGAAAAACAAATCCTAGAAAAACAAAAAGGAATAACAAAAAATAAACATTTACTGGATTTGCCGCAATGTCATGCAAATTATAGAAAATTGCAATTCCAAATTTTTAAGGATTTTAACTCACCAATTTGAAACCTGAGTTCTATGTCACTCCAATAATATGCACTTATGGCATGTTTGTTTTATTGGATAGGCGGTTGGATAGGAAACAACAATATAAGAGATGTTATCCCAATGAAAAAATTATTGCTAAACATATGTCAAAAATTAGAAGTGGGATATTAGGTCCTATCCAAACCCATATCCCGTGAAACAAACATTCCCCTAGTAATTAGTAATGCATCGTCTCAAAGAAATGCTTTCAGCTATTTTTTCCCCTTTTTAGCAGCAAATTTCATGTCGAAAGGAAATTCAAATTGTGGAAGTAGCATAGAGACACACAAATATTGATAAAGATAAATAACAAATATTTATATAGATCAAAGTACATATACAAAAGATACGGGTATGACATGAAAAGGGCGGGCCATCATAAAAAATTTCAAAAGTTGAGGGGACAACCACATGATAAGATAGCACAATGAATGATAGACATTTTTTATACGCATACAACTCAACTCAACAAAGTTTCAGTCCCAAACAAACTAAGCTCCACTATATGAATTTTCTTCCTCCGTTCATTTCTGTCATAAGTTACATTTTTTACATGTATACATAAAAATAATGACTTTCTCATTTTTATATTTTATTATATAGAAAGAGTAAAAAAATAATTATTTTTCACATTTCATATGTTGGAAATGCAAGGGGGCAAAAGTGTCATTGTATCTATTTTAAGAAGATCAATTCCCAAATATATCGGAAGTACCTAAACTTTGAAGGCTTCTATAACTAAAAACACTAGGGGAATTAACAGGTTAAATTCATATCATTTTAATTTCAATGATGGGCATCCAAGTCACTTTCTTACCCAGGAAAAATCAGAAAAAAATAAGTAACTTTCTTAAACTTATTCCAGAACCGTGTATCCTAACACATCCGGGCATAGCCAATGAGGGTGGGTGTCTGACACGTGTTGAATCCAAACAAGGCACCCTCTTGTCAACATTTAGGATTGTCCCTGCTGCTGCTTCTTCTTCATTTTTTTATGCTGTTTTTTGGGTAATATCTTCTTAGATATAAGTTCTAAAAAAAGGAAAAAAAAAAAAAAATGATCAACCAACCTTTGGACATAACAACCAAGGAACTCCCATTGGCAGCACCAGCAATTGAGCTAATGTAAAAATTCTTTTCCCATTGTTCCATAATCCAATCCTGATAAGAATTTAAAAATGGAAGTGAGCATGACCAGACAAGAACATAACCACAGAGATTATAGCATTAAAATATACCAAAATTACCTTATGCAGGAACACAGCAGAAAGTTCATACACCTGGGAACAGAAACCTGTTCCCGCATCCATGATTAGGGCCCAAAGGTTTGCTGCGGAAGCCACACAACTGATGTATAATCCATCTTCGTTACCCTTCTCTACATGCTGGCGCAGCCTTGAGTCTGCAACATTGTAGTGATATCTGCAAAAACAGAATATTGGCTCATTCATAAGGAAATGAG
Organism: Vitellaria paradoxa; assembly: GCA_019916065.1. NCBI lineage: Eukaryota > Viridiplantae > Streptophyta > Magnoliopsida > Ericales > Sapotaceae > Vitellaria > Vitellaria paradoxa. The sequence goes on along the minus strand of CM034235.1, from coordinate 56,432,825 downwards.
ATATTTTGGTTACATGCATGTGATTAAGGGGAGGGAGTAATGCAAAAACATTATCTGGACCTGCTTTGAGACCTTATTTTTCATATTGCCTCTTGAAACCAAAAACTAATTCTAAAAACTAATAGAGCTTGTACAAAAATGATTGAGTTTCAATCATCTTCAATAGCAATTGTCTTTCCAATGCATGCATATTTTTGCAAGTGATAGTTTCAAATGAAAGCACTACTAGAAAGGACCCCCTTCAAAAGATTATCTATGTTTTACATCCATGTTAAGAACTCTTCGGATTTGATTTCAGCCGCCAAAGTGACATTTACAGAAACTATCATCTAGAGAAACATGATAAATAAAAACATGCGATCTATTATTCTTTTTAAAATCCAACAAATACATGCTCATCTATTTGAAGCTAAAAAAATGCATATATCCTAAAACTACAATGCGACGCAACAACTGCATTAAAAATAAGGAGACCGACATGCTTGTCATAACCGTGACAACGGAACATGCACATTGTTTCCATCTAATCAAGTCCATACTAGTGATTTTTGGACATCTAAGTTCTCTTTTTTTTTTTTTTTTTTTTTTTTTTCCTTCAAATTTTTCCCCAAATAACTCCACATCTACAAATAATAGTTTTGCTGCAAGTGAAATTTGTCTTTCTTTAACTTTTTCCCCTAATATCCATGTCCACAGATTATAAACATATCTCCAATGTTTAGAGAGGGTGAAGGCACAAAGAACCAAAAAAAGAATAACATTAAGGCAGTTCCAAATGGAAGGTCACCCCTTTGTTCATTTTGCATGGTTGCCTCACATATGGGAATATATAACATATTTGAATCATGTTTGGAATTTTGTTGATCACATCCAAGTGTAAGAGTGTAGAGGATGCTCACTAGTTTATTGAGTTACATTTCTTTTGTACATGGATGGCATCTCCTTGAAGCTTCTTCATTAGTAGATTTAATTTACTTATGAAAAATATTCTTTATGAAAGAAAATAATGGTTATAAACTTTAAGAAACATCATCATCCAAACTGGACAGAAGAATTATTTTTCAAAGTTTCACATGGAAGAACTTCATTCAAACTGATTTAACTAACCAACATCATCTCCACTCTCTAGTCCTACAAGGAGAAGCACACGTGGCACAGGCAAAATCCTAAACTTAGATGTTACCAGATAGCACTAGCACAAAGGGTAGTAGCTTTGAACTTTCTTCAAATCAAGGATCAAAATTTTGTCTTATTAGTTTGTTTCAATTGGCATAAAAACAAAACAATTTGGAAAACTTAGAAACGTTTCAAAAACATTATGCAAGCAGCACAAAAATATAAAAATACAACAGAAATTTATAGAAGCATAAATCAAAATCTATATAAATGTTCAGAAACCTACTGACAGATTAATTAGACAATGTAGTGATTTGGTATATTATGTTGTATTTTGGTATGATTTATCGTGTTTCAATGGAAATATTTGAATTGTTAATCCCCTAATTTTTTGCGTCATTCTCCTAGAAAATGGAAACTTATTGATTGTTTCAATGGAAAAGAAATAAAATTTGTTCCTTGCTTGAAATCTGAAACTGAAACATTTGACATCCAAAAGACCCATTTGCAATACTCCATGAGCAGAAGTACGATAACATGAACCATCCATACAACACTCATTATACAAGGAGAGCTTGGTTGACCATAACAAGAAATAAAGCATGTATACCATATAATGTACCAACTTACCTCTGCTTCATGGGACGGCGGGCATTGTAAACTGATATCCACTGAGTAGCAGGACTACCTAGTCGCACTTTCTTCTTAGGTTGGTCGTCCTCTTCCAAATTTATAAGCAACCGTCCGCGTTTTTGCCCAACCTGATCATGCAAAGGCAACAGAAAAGTTAAGTTATCAAGAATCATGCAAAAAAAACCAAAAATCATAAACAGAAAAATCACAGCAATAACCTTGAGGGCACCGTCAATTCTAATTGGTCTTATTGAAATGGGTTCAATCAGGCTTTCAAAAAATGATATCAGTTTAGAGTAATTTGGTTCCTCATCGAATTTCATATTTGCAACAGCTTCAAGGAACTGTTTGAATGGAGCGGGACAAAAGCAACACATCAATGCTGGAGAAGTAGCCATTTTCTTCTTACAAACAAGAAAACTCTTGTTGTCACCCTGCATTATTCACAAGCAAAAGCAAAAAATTGATGATGCAAATTTCATCAGCAGATATGAAACCTCAACACGAGAACATTAACCACTAATGCCAGTTCACCTGATAGCCCTGCCATGGTAATCTTCCTTCGATGAGAAATATCAATGTATATGCTAGTGACTCAAGATCATCCCTTCTGCTTCCTGTCCGACCTAAATGTGCATGGACACTTGCATATCTTATTGTACCCCTGTTCACAGGAGGCAATTAGAACATGTCAATCAAACACAATTTAATGGACGTCCAGGAATTTACAAACCTAAATATATCAGGCCGCTGATCATATTCAACGTGCTGACCAGATGATGCATCCTTCCATCTAGATGCTGAAACGACAACATGTTAGTGTTACTAGTAATAATAACTAATATGGAAAGGAGTTTGATTTCACATATGGCAGGATATTTAGTGATAAATACTGATGGCACTAAGAGAGTAAAACATACCCAAACCGAGATCAATAAGATATAGCTTCTTCTCATCAGGTGTTCTAGGCTGGCCAAGCAAAAAGTTTTCTGGCTTGACATCTCCGTGCACAAACCTAGTTACACGATAGAAAAGCACAAGTCAAATAGATCATTGAAAAAAAAAAAAAGGAAAAAAAAAGAAAAAAACTTTGATGTTGTGAATCTGCTGGAAGTTATGAGGACGCAAGGGACGGCATTTAAAAAGGTGGAATCATATAGGTTATCAATGGGACTCACCCCTTCAAATGAAGCTTTTCAAGTATTGATATAGCCTCCACTGCAATGCAAGCGACCATGTTTGGTGGCATCCTTTATAGATATATCCAAACTATGTCATGCCAGCTAGAACCGCACATATATAACACATGCATGATTGGAAATTTGGGTGTGTTGATGCACGCATGCATGCATGCACACACGTGTGTGTGTGTGTGTGTGTGTGTGTGTGTGTGTGTGTGTGTGTGTGAAAGAGAGAGATTCGATATCTTACGACTGGCCTGAAGAATTCCAGAGGTCCCAAAGGCTAGGCCCAAGCATGTCCATGACCTGAATCATTAGTTTTAATCCTTTCAGACAAGTGATCATATTTGGAAGTCCACATAAAAAGTATCTCAAATCAAACCTTACCAAAATGTAAAAATCTGCCAGGCGACCCTTGTAGTGAACCCCCGGCATCCCATAACACCCGTTCAGAGTGCTTTATTAAGAAGATGGGAATTAGATAATGTGTGTAAGAAATTTAAATTGAGCACAAATACAACTCAATAGATATAACATGATATTGACACAAGGAGCTTACTTGTATTCATTAAGAAGACAGGAATTAGATAATGCATTTAAGAATCCAAATTTAACAAAAATACAGCTCAATAGATACAATATGATATTTAGAAAAAGCACTTGCATTAATTAAAAAGACGGGAATTAGATAATGTGTTTAAAAAATATAAATTTAGAAAAAATACAACTCAATAGATAGGGCACAATATTTAGACAAGGTGCTTACTTGTACACTTGCCACTCATAAGGAGGACCATAATTGCAGCCTTTGCTATTCCGATGCTCAAACTTCACAGCAACCTATAAAAGAAGATCTTAGCGCAGCGTTTTGACAGAAAATGGTTAACAGAACCTCAAACACAGTTATGGCCCGTTGAATTACCTCAACCGCATCTGGTCCTATTCTATCAGTGCCACCACTTACCCTCCGGCCAACATAAACTTGACCAAAACCACCCTTACCCAACTTCCTTTCTATCTTATATACAGGAGAATTACCCACTTGTACCTGCATCCAGCAACAAACTTTTCCTTGAGAGAGACTCAGTGGAGGACAACCGAACTAATTAACAAAAGCTTAAATAGGTATGTAACAATCATCATTAGTTGAAAAATATAAAATTGTGGTAATAACGAGGATTTTGTCAGTGATAAGTGATATCACTGTTATCACATCCATCCAACTTATGTGATAAAAGTCATCCAAAAAGAGAAACATCACAAATAAGAATAGTGGGAAAACACAAATATACCCTCTCAGGTATGGGAGTTGTGCTTGTTTCATCGTCAACCGCCATCATTTTGTCTGCACTTCCACCCTCCATTGCAATATCTCTATCTGCAACTCCCTCTACTCTATTAAAAGCTGGTTCAGCAACCCCTATAGCAACAGCTTCAGGCTGAACTTCGCAAGGAGGCTCCGGGTCTAGATCTATCAACCTGATCCCTCTTCCTCTACCAGCAGTTGTCGGCCTCACAGGTATTGCTGCTGAAGGCCCTTTCGCTACCGCAGCATTACCACCCCGTCCTCTTCCTCCACCAACTCTTCTCCTGGTTCTGTTTTGAGCAGGCAAGAGCCAATTTTCCTCTTGGCCAACTGGTTGAGGGGCAGGCTGAAGATCACCAAGCCGTTTTGATCTCCGTGCTCCACTTCGCAGCTCTGGCATCCTCAGCCCATAAAAATCACATTCCACTCAATCTCCCCGATAGCCCTTTGGACCAGTAAAAACAACAAAAATGAGAAAAGTAAAGAAATTAAAACTAGAAAAAAATAAATAAATGATGATGAAAATAAAAAGCCCTTCAAATGACTAAAGCTGAACCCTAAAAAGTAACCCGATGCAGAAAAAATAAGCTTTAAAATATAGACTGCAACCACAAGTACGAAAGATCAACCAACTCCAAACTCCACGACCAACATGATGACAGTGGTTCCATATTTTTCCCACTCCCTAAATAGGATGGAGGTGGAAAGGCAATTCATCTAGACTTCTCTTAGAAAGCAGAAAAGATCCTTCAAACAAAGAAAGAGAAGTTGTGTACTGAAACAGCAATAGATATTAGATAAAGAGTATTTTGCCAAAATACATAGAGACATTCTAGGCTGTATGCTTCTAGACCGTGTCTTACCCACAAAAAAATGTAACAGAAATGCTAATGTAGCTGAAAAATATACCGTACATGTATCTATGTTAAGCTTATTTCATCTATAAGCAGAAGCAGTATCAGGAAAAATAAAATATTTTCGTCTATGTATAGCAAACTCAGAGATGATGTCAAAACCTATTATGATATCAACCTGATCGATTGCACAATCATCAGAGTCTAAACAATGATAAAAGGCCAAGAAAACATAAAATCCACGTCAAACAAAAGTAAATCTAATCCGATCATGAAACTTGCAACAAATCAAAAGCTTTTCCATGTGCATTGAACGGAGAAAGAATCGATGGATCATACCCCGAAGACCGCAAAACAAGAACGATCGGAGACAGAAATTTGAAGAATCGACACATTTAAGCTCTGGAAATTCGTACGGAAGATCCGATTGAGCTGAGATCTTCCTCACCGAACAGTCGAGACATTTTTCAGTTCCTTGGCTTTTGATTATCAGAAGCTGAGAGCTTTAGCTTCGGAGGAAACTCCGCCGGATTCAGCCGCAGGTTGAGGAGTGTAGGGCTTGTCAAAAAACCGATGGATTTAGGTGGAGATTTGGGGGAAGTAATGCATACAAGATAGATATATATCGATCAAGTGCTTCGTGTTGTTTCTTCGGTTATCTATATATCTATCTATCTCGGTGCGTGCTTGTTCGTGCGTGCGAGCGATATGTGTTTCTCTCTCTATATCTACAGGTATACTGTAGAATAAAATTCTCTCTCTCTCTCTCTCTCTCTCTCTCTCTCTCGATGTCCCGAGCCTCTTATGTATTATACGAAAAAACATCACTCATGCAACATGTGGCCTTGCAATTAACCCAACGTTATATGCCTTTTCTTTTCATTTCTTTACCTTCTCTTATTTTCTTTTCTGTTTTTTTGATTTTTATCTCGTTGATAATCTTAAAGTTTAATTTCTTTTTTCGCCATTGACCAACCTATAAAAAATAGAGTCAATTCAAATTAGATCTCGTTTAATTTGTAAATAAATAATAAAAAATTTTATAAATCTCTATTAATTTTATATCATATCAATTTTTTCTTTTATTACACATATTACGAACTTTTAATTTATCTCAATTTATCTTATTTTTTTCTACTCTAAACATTACTTGATATAATAATTCAAAAACATCCAATGACCATACTCGTAATGGGTCTCAGTCATGGCTACGTCATTGCCATTGTAACTGGTCATCATATATAATGAATGCATGATATTAACAGTACATGAATTAGACTACATATTTTGCGAAAGATTTTACACCGTCCGATCAATGACTTTAATTGGATGGTAGCTGCCTTGGAAGGAATAAAATTTTTCTTGACCTTTAATCAAACTTGGGAAGTTAATTCATTTTTGGTATATTTAAGTTAATATCATATTTTATGTAAAAAGATTTCTAAGTTTGGAACAATGATTTGTTGAAAAAATAAATAAATAAATTGTACAAGGAGAAAAATAAATACTGTAATTTATTAAAAATAAATTCTTATTCTTTCCTTTTTCTTCCACAAATAAAAAATTATTTTAATAATAATTTGAATAGAATATATCATTTTAATAAATAATTATAATTTATTAAAATATGCAATTGTTCGGTAGTAAATTTTACCGCCGGAACTGCCGACCACGCCAACTGGAAACGTGATTATGAACCTGCCGAACAAAGACAAAAGAGAAGTTACGGCCAGAGTGGGGTCTCTGACTGGAAAACCCTCTGAAACTTAAGTCAGCAAAATAGCTTGTAAAAGAACTTTTTTCAGAGAAGAAATGGACAATGTAGTAAGTTGGTAATAGTCAGCTTACCTCACTGCGTAGTGGAAATGCAGTATTTATGTAAATAATGAATAAAATAATGCTCTGCGTAGTGGAAATGCAGTATTTATGTAAATAATGAATAAAATAATGCTTGTGATTTGGCTGTATTCAAGCCCTGTATACATCTTTACTTTCCTCGCTTTAAATGCCTTTCACTTCTCATTTAATACCCCCATTCTTTTCATTAAATGCTTCTGGTAGCTAAATGCGACTGTATAGCCGGAATCCAATTGTCAAACTGTCCACCTATCACATCTGTCAACTACTCTTAACGAGATGAACTAACTTAGTTCCGGAGATAAATACATAGTTCAGTCATAACTATGGTGCATTTATGATTAAATACCATATTAATGCTGTGGGACCCTTGCCTAACTTTTATTAGCCGTCAATCAAAGGTCCGAACAAACTTAATTTTGAGATCTTCGGCTAATGCCACGTGGCAACATGATATTCATTGATACTGAGAAACTAAAGTGACATAAATCACCTTTGATGTTAGCCACGTGTCAAATATGTATAATACTCGTTAGTGATGCTACATGTCCACCAGAAAATTATTCGATACGGGGCCATGCGTCACAGGTCAAAGTATCCGGTGAATGACCAGGTATACATGTTAAATATGTTCGGTATTGTGCCACCTGTCGTCTCCCTTATTTTGCTCAGCGCTCCACATGTCCAAGTCTTATTATTATTATTATTATTATTGAAAGATAAAAAATCCAAGTCTTATTTTACCTAACAGCAATACTTAGTATTTATTTTTTATCAATATTTGAGATTTTGAACCATTTAAATATTTAGAATTGAGGATTAGTCTAAGTCGTAAAATTTATTTTAATTCCTAGGCCAAGTTATAATTGAAGTTATGTTTGAGTTTGAGCATTGGATTAGAGTCAAATTCAATCCCTTTTCACTTATTTTGTTAGATTAATATTATTTTTAATAAATAATAATTTCATAGTAAAATAAATTTTTTAATAATTAAAACTAATTATAATTACATACTAAATAGTTTAGTTTATTAATAAAGTATTAAAAATTTTTATTTTATTAAATTAAACTTTTTAATAAGTAAATAGTTACTTCTTTAATTTATTCATTTCATTAAAATATTTTATTATATATAATTACTTTTATAAAAATTTTATGAAAATAAAATTAATTATCTTAAACAAAATTGTATTATCAATCTATTTTTTATTCTTATTTCAAAGAAAAAAACAACAATGGAAAATTAAAAAGAGAAAATAAAAATAATTAAACATAAAAAAATATAAATGTTACCAACTATACGTCAAAATGTTGACAAATAATCGTAATTTATATTAAATAAGTAATTTTTAGCTAAATTACATAAATTTTAAATTATTTAGTATTTGATGTGATTTAAAAAAATGTGAAAATTTTGGTAAAAAAATTGAAAGAAATTAATAAAAATTATTATTTTTTATTTTTATTATATATATATATATATTGATAAAGCAAACAGTGCCTTGTCTCCCCAAAAATTAAAAAAATATTCTTTCTTCCGGCATACTTTTTCATCAAGCAAGCAATTTTTGATAAAGCAAACAGGGATTTGTTATCGTTTGTAATATGCATTGTACAATAATAAGAAACTAGAGAAGTAAAGGCATTAGTCTCGCCGGAGGGAAGGAGTAAGGTGTTACAATGGCATCGCCGAATCGGAGCCCAGAAATCAGGAAGGATCGAGTGAACAGTCGGTGGGTCATCTTCTCTCCGGCCAGAGCGCGTCGTCCCTCTGATTTCAAATCCAAATCTAACCCTAACTCAAACACCAACAACAATAATAAGTCAGAATGCCCATTCTGCGCCGGCCACGAGCACGAGTGCGCCCCCGAGATCTTCCGATTCCCACCCGATCCCACCTCCGATTGGACGATCAGAGTCATCCAGAACCTTTATCCGGCTGTCAGCAGAGACATCGAACCAACCCACTTCCAAGACCCCAGTAATCCTCCTATTCCCATTTCCGGTGATGTGGCGCTCAATGGTTTTGGATTTCACGACGTGGTGATTGAGTCGCCGGTTCACTCCGTTCACCTGTCCGATCTCGACCCCGTTGGAGTCGGCCGTGTCTTGCTGGCTTACAAGAAGAGGATTGAACAGCTTCGCTCTCACGCTTCCATCCAGTATGTTCAGGTGAGGTTTCTTCCTACTGATTTGAGCTCTTCCATCCCCCCTTCAGTCCCAATTTTATGGTTTGAAAATTGTGTTTATCTGGGTTTTTGAGGTAGTTGAGGAGAAAAATGGAGAGAAAATGTGCAGGGATTTCTTTTCCTTCTCTCTCCAAGCTCAACAAGAGGCGAGGGGGGAGAAATTTTTTATTTTCTAATTTTTTTCACTTCTCTGTCTCCCCAAATCAAACATATAGCTTAAAGCTTTGATTTTTCTTTCTGAAAATCTGAAATCAAGTATTTATTTATTTATTTTTTTGGGGGGGGGGGGCGGGGGCGGGGACACTGCATTTTTCCAAAGACAAGTAATAAATGAATAAAATGCTGAAGGAAATGCAAATTTGTTCTCCATTCTTTTGAGAATGGAACTCATGATTGATATTGCGTGTGTTGGAAGCAATGTGTATTTAACTAATGGTTTCTTGCGTATATGAATTCTGCATAGGAACACAACGTAGTGTTTATGTAAAGTCATCATCCACCATTAACTTATCATATTAGTTCTTTTACGGAACTTGCTTACGAATGAAACCTGCTCATTCCTGTGAACTTGATTTACTTTGTTTTCATTTTTGTTTGAACTATATATGATTTTGTTGATTGGAGTAGTAGTAGTAGTTACTGATCCCACCTCAGTTTTCATTGTTGTTTCTGTTTTGAATATATTTGATTTTGTTGTTTGGAGGACTACTGGTAGCCTGATACCCTATCCCCTCAATTTTGTACCGCATTGCACATACCATAGTTTAATGGTTCAATTAGTACAAACTACGATGGTTCCGCAGTGAGTTTTTGTGATTCTACCCTGAAAACACTTGCTGGAATTCACATTGGCATGGTACATTGCTTTATGTTTTGATTGCTCCCTTCTCTACATTGCTGCTGCTTCATATTGGATTTTAGTTTCACGTTTTGCAGTTCTTCTGCTTATTGATTTTGATTAATCTCCCTCCCCCTTGTGCGCACGCGCTTGCACTTCGACACTTCTGTTTGTGGTGCTAACCAATTTCGATTTCATGATTTAAAAGGTGTTTAAAAACCATGGTGTCTCGGCTGGGGCTTCAATGAGTCATTCTCACAGTCAGATAATAGCTCTTCCCATTGTTCCTCCTGCAGTTTCTGCCCGCCTTAACAGTATGAAGGAGTACTTTGATCAGACGGGGAAGTGCAGCCTTTGCGAGATTCAATCAAATGACCTTTTAATTGATGAGTCGACCCACTTCATTTCAATTGTCCCTTTTGCCGCTACTTTTCCTTTCGAGATCTGGATTATTCCCTTGGCTCACTCTTCTCATTTCACAGATATAGACAGCGAGAAGGTAATTAACATTGCTCTTCTTAGTACTTTTGTTTCTTTCATTACTACAGCAATGTAATGTGCTTGCTTGTCAGAGGTGATTAGTAAATCAATAATTAAGCATCTGTGACCGAATGGTTAAAGCACCCAACTAATAGCTCTGGAATTTGTAGGTTCAATTGTTATTATGTGTAATCTTGTCACTTATACATAATTAATTGGTAGGGCACATTCATGCCATTGTGAATGGTAAACACCAGCTAGCTTTTTTATTGAGACCAGGACTTATAAAGAGAGTAGATTTATGCAACCAGATATGCAGTGTTTACATGTCTGCTGGGAACGAATAATTTGCAGCAGTAACGTCTCCCATTATGGTATATATGTTTTCTGTTATTATTATTCTGCATGTTCAACCTCTTTAGGTACCTTTTTTTTCCCCAAAAAAAAAAAATTATTTTTCGGGGAAAGTACTTTGTTAGATAATTAGAGCATGCCACATGGTACAAATGATTCCTTTTTTTTTTTTTTTCTACTATTACTATTTCACATGTTCAACTTCTTCAGATGCCCCATTTTTTTGGTAGGAAAGGTACTTCAGATATTTAAAGCATTGAGGAGTGTACATGATTTTGCAGGCAGCCGATCTTGGAGGCTTACTAAAACTTATGCTTAGAAAGATGTCTTTGCAGTTGAACGACCCGCCATTCAATTTCATGATTCATACTTCTCCACTCGAGGGCATTCCCTCGCAATTGCCTTACGCCCACTGGTTTCTTCAAATAGTACCGCAGTTAACTGGGGTTGGGGGCTTTGAGATGGGAACTGGTTGTCACATAAATCTTGTTTTTCCAGAGGATGCTGCCAAAGTATTGAGGGAAGTGCACGTTTCTGATTAGGGATGAATTAATATAATATTATTGCATTATTTATTAGCAATGCTATCATGTTATAAATGGCACGAGGATTATACTAATATTATCGTTTTGATTCCGACTTCATTTTGAAGTGCAAGTGTTGAATGTAAATGCCTAATTGTCTTTCCTTAGGAGTGCATCAAATTAACCAAAAAAAATTAAAAGTTAACTTTTTTCCCCCTACGTACAAAAAAAAAAAAAAAAAAGGTTAGTTTTTTAATAATTAATTATAGAAAAGCTAGTTTTTCTTGTTTCCCAAACTCTACCTGAATCTAAAAACATCTAAGATGAATGTTAGCGTCACGATTGATCAAGTCTGACCATTTATTGTGGGTTTCGTGTAAATAGATAAACAATCATGATTCCTTAATCACGATTTATTATCATGATTCGTAACTGATGCATGGTCAGAATTCGTCAGTCGCAATTTATATTAGCAGTTCTAAGAGCAATTTGTGTGGTTGGTTCTTGGTCAACATAGATGAATAACAAGACAAAGAAATCAATTACTCATTTGTATTTTGGTTTGCTATTAACCGTCAAAAATTTCTAAAAGTTATTTATTTTTTATCTTACTTCACAAATTACAAACTAACAATTTATCTCACTTTTTATTACTCTAAATATACCCTATATCACACTAACATCTTTCGGTTTTCCTTTGAAAGTTAGAAATAATCAAGTGTGGCCAAAGTTGGACAGGGAAAGTCATGGAATTTGCGCAAAGCTCGTGACAAATGTCCGGAGAAACCTACCATTCTGGTTTCGTTCCACATTGCTTTATGTCGTCGCACTCTAATTTCAGATATATTTATAGACTAATTCTGGAGGGCAAAGCTCTATGATGCAGGGAACAAAAAGAAAAGAAGGGGGGGGGGGGGATTGGGGAGCCACAAATATTTAGCTTGTCAGAGACAATTACTTAAAAGAGTCTGTAAAGATAATATATACATTTGAATGTATAGCACAGGATCTGAAATTTTTTTTCCAATTCATACCGCAGCAGTATTGCTATATGAGTATGATTAAGGCCACATCAAAAGTCGCATTTGTCACAAGGCAATGAGAACCTAGGTTGGTGAGCAAATTTTCTTTCAAAAAAATTGACTTGGCCGTGCTATGATGGGCTTTTTTTTTTTTTTTTCCCCCTAAATATCCAGTTTTTTAGGTGTTTGGACAAGCTCAACTTTTGTTGCAATTTTCACAAAATAAATTTGAGATGAAAGAGTCAAATTTTCAAGTTTGAAACAATACCCACAAAAAAATTAACTTTTTTACCAAATCAGCAACTTTTAATGCAAAAGTCAATTTTTTTTTTTTTTAATAAGAAATTTTGCTCACCAAACTGGCTCTTATTGTTCCGTGAACAGTTTTAGAACTCCGTTTTGTCAGATTGTTTGGAAGCAACGACTCCTTGCCAAAAAGACAAACAAATTTATCTCTTTAATAGATAACTCCAACAAGTTTACGTTCCACGCCAGTAGATACAAATTACCTTGTTCTGTACAGCTCTTTAATCCTACCCAACTCCACTCTTGCTGTTCAAAGCTTCTATTTCAAAAATATAATTTAAAAGGCCCCAACTCTGTGCTATTCTTGCACCAATCTGTTTACACAACTTACAAGGTCGACAGAACGAACTTCGAAAAGTAGGAGTCTCTTTAAGTCTATGATTAGTATAGATATGTGCCTCACTAAAGTAATGAGAAACCTAGTTCAGCCCAAAAGGCTTCAAGAAAGAAAGCGGAACCTTTACTTCTTAAAACCATGGCAGGAGAGGACTTTCTTCCCGTATGGGCTTGCACGAAGTGCTGGGATATGTGGTCTTATAGCGTCAATGAAGGCAACGTGAAGAGCCCCCTGTGAGACAAAAACAAGGAGAAATAAGACATTTAGATGCAAGGACGGAACCAGAAATGTCATATTTTTTCAACAAGTTCATTTTTCTGAAAAAATTCTTTCAGTTGCCCCAGCAAGATAGTATGCAAAAGGTTGTCACAACAATGCTTATTATACACCAGAAGGCAGAAGTAGAATCGACGGGTTTAAGGAGGACTACCTCAGCACGATTCAATACTGCTTGAATGACAAAATTGCCATATTGGTTCTGCATTATTTGATCCAACTGGGAGTTATCCATGAATTCCCGAACAATACGATGGAGGTATTTGTCCCCAGCAGATTCCAGACATTTCTCAACGACATTGCTGCTAAACTTCTGTTTGGAGAGAAACCCATAGTTACCCTCTAAATGATTAAGCACTTCTGCTGTGGCCCATGGAACCTCAAGTTCAAGGATATGTTGTACAACATAATTCCTGCCCAATTCAATTGAATTTCAGGGAAGTCACAAATACAAGAGGGATTTGAGTATTTTTGAATCCAAACAATCAGTTAAACCAGTTGCTCAACTCTAGGCCTCCTTTCCCCCTGTTTGGACAGCAAATACGTGATTTTATTACAAGGCACTTATATAGTTCCAAATTGGAGAAACCATTTCGTCTTATGCCTCACCCAAAGATAGAGATTGGAATTCTAATAATATATGAAGTGAGCAGAAGTGGGCTGGATAGGACTAGGACTAAGTTTGTGTACTTTTTTGTGACTGATCATGTGTGGCCAATAAAAATAATAAACATTACTTAATTGACAGGCATAGGGGAAAAAAAAGGAAAAAAAAAAACTCCAAAATATTATGTATATATGCGATAAATAACACTGGCTTGGGTTGTTGAATTTCATTAAGGTTAACCCAAGGCTGATCATAGACTCACATATGTGCAATTACCAACTTATTATAATGTAAAATAAATAATGCAAGCATTTGTCAACCTAACCCATGAATGGTCACTGCCACAAAAAATACTATTGTTCCCAGTTGTATAAGAAACTCCCATTACCCCAATTCGTAAGGGAAGAAAATTTCTGCCCAATTCAATGGCTAGTTTGGAAAGTGAAGCATTACTCACAAGTGGAGATGCACACCCTACTCTGAAGACATGCACACACGAGAGAGAGAGAGAGGGTACCCGAAAGGATCTTGCGAGAGGATTAAAGAATTGGAGCTGATCTCAGAGATCAAACGATGTCTTTGTTCCCCTTCAGAATGATCTAAGCAACCATTAAGTACACAGCAGCCATGACAGTTTTTTGCAAGTTCAATACAATGAATAATTGCAGCCTCAAAAAGGAACTGCCAATGAAACAACGTTCAGTTTTCCATTTAATGACACTTGGAAATATTCAAGATGGCACAGAACATACAGCAACAGCAGTCTAAATGTACATGCATCCCATGAAAGTGAGCAGGATGCATATTTCTACCAGCATTATAAATAAATAAGAAATGTTGTACAAGGGGAACAGAAAGTTCAACTAAGATTGACACCATTGGCTTAACTGATATGTTCTTTTACTCATTCAGAACAAAGGATAAAAATTTTAATGACCATTCAATCTACAAATTTCTTTTTCCAGCATTGTTTTGTAGTAACATTACAGATAAATCAACACAATCCCACAATACATAGAAATCGGACAACATAGACATGCTTAATTCAAAATATTCTTGTCCACTAAAACCCAGCATGCATCTCTACATACTACCCATAAAAAGATTATAGTAGTGCCCAAGAAGGATTGAAGAAGCTGCAGGTAAAAAAAAGGTCAAGACATGATAAGAATGCAGAAAAACACCAAAATTAAGAAACCAGAGACCAGCAGAAAGGGTGGGTTTGCAGATAGTGCCTCATGATTGGTGTCTAATTGACCTCATATTATGATCATGAAGGTTAACTATTGCATGTTATTGAATGGTAAGAAAAGTTGGCATTCATTATAAATCATTTTGACCCAAAATGATTCTGATCCACAACACCATTCGTGTTTTTCATTAATGAAAATAATTTGTAACAATTTTTTTTAATAAATATATTTATATAGTAGGGCTTCACCTTTGATGGGGCAAATACCCTAGCGCTCCTTACCCACCCAACTAGAACCAGAAGCCAAGTAATGCTAAGAGGGTTCACATAATGTTTCCAAATAACTTCCTCACATAACAAGACATCCTAGTGCCTGCATCAAATCATATGGTAACCATAAAATAAGATAAGAAGTGGAATCATTCGAAGCTTCCAATGAGAGAATTTTTTCCATTTTTTTTTCAATTTTTTTCCCCTTCTATTTTCTTTCCAGGAGCACCATCTGGTGAGTTTATTGGTTAGTTGTATGGAAGGCAAGTAGGGGTATCCACTAAAAACAAAAAAGGGCAAGTGTGGACAAGGGATGTTGGCTGCTTATAAAGTATGGACACTACTAAAAATGCATTATGTTTGTGTTGAATAAATGTTAAACCTGATACTCCTCAAACACACACAAACATATATATGAAACACATCCAAACACGTCTTATTATTCTTAAACTTTTAGATACACAAGTCCATAACTAAGATATACAAGAAGCACGTTATAAAATTTAGAAACCTTGGGACCCAGTGATTACAATCAATACAATGTGTATTTATGTGCATTAACCTTTCCTCCTTTAGGCTTTTTAAATTTGAAAGGAAGTGTAAAGGTTAGGAGTAGAATTGAACATGTAAAAGCTTCATTACTGATCACCCAGTTCTAGGTACATGGCAACTTAATTTTTTTAAATTGAACATGGAGTGTTTATCTATCAGTACGTTCCTTCTCTTTATATACACTTGTTCCCCATCCACATGACGTCCAGTAACTGGTTACTACAAGGACCATTGTTTGAAGATTTGTTATCAAGGTTTGAGTTTCAAAGTACCATCGCCCCCGGTAGAAATTCATAGCTGTTATTTTGCAATCGACATGGAAATAGAATTGGGAGATGGTCGCCTTCAAAAGAGGAGATAAAGCCAAATTCTTAATGTCCTGGCTTTTGGATCTTCCTTATTACAGAAACTTCCATAATGCATAATCAAATTGTTAAACATTCCTACACTAGATCTTACGCACAGATTTTTACATGCTTCTAGTATTTTGCTCATAGAATATAGCTACTTTTAAACCATGATGCATGATGCAAAAGGATTCTACTTAAGGCTTTATAGAAAATTTTTCAGTTTAATAGATTAGCATAATTAATCTGGAAATAATTCTATATTTAGCCATTTAAATATCATTTTGACAGCATATTCCCTAGGCTTTAAATGATTTGAGTGAATCAGAACCTCAGCTCATCTGTCAATCCATATTGGAAGCTCGTAGATTGAGTTTGAATAGCTAATGAACTTGAGCCGGGCCCATCTAGGCTTCTCATCAATAAGATCAAGTTCTCATGTAAGAAATAAAAGGAATAACGCTAGAGTGGAAGCACAGAGTAAGATCATGCAATAGAAAAGTGCCAATTACCTCAAGATATCCAGGCATCAAGACTTTTAAGCACCGGTTGGCAACATGATACCCATTTTCATTTTTCATCAAATTCACAATACCAGGCTTCAGCAATGAAACAACACTAGAAACTTGTTGTGAACTGTTAATGGTTTCAATCAATCTCTGAGCAACCCGAGTCCTGCATTTGTGAATAAAGAAAAATTTTAACAGTCAGATGGTGAATGAACAGTGGGAACAAGAAAAATGAGGCAAGAAGGAACCAACCCATGAATGTTACATGCTATTCTCACTAAGTCTCCAGCTTTTGTGGTAATTGCATAGATTATCCGTGTCCTCTGATCATCACTGCAAACTTCGAGTAGCTTCTGAACAAGGTAGTTTCCAAAAGGGTGGGTCATAAGCTCAACAATGTGATTATCAATCCCTTGAAAAATCTCCTCAATATCTTCTGGAGTGCCATCTGTCAGTTTCCTTTGCAAAAGACGGCAACCATATTGATCCTTTGCCATACAATAAATTCTTCCTGTCAATTCATATATTGGATCATATTTTTGGGCCTGTAACGTTACCAATTGACCATTTTCAAGCACTCTTGGGTTGGCTCTGGATTGTTTGAGTGGTTCATTTTCTCCAACACAATTAAACTCAACAGCTTTAACCAAGCTCAAACCATTCTTTCTTGCTAGAATATTTTTAGGAAACTTTTGTTTCCTAACTTTATCAAAATCTACATCAGAACAATTGGCAGGAATTCTTGGTAGTAGAGGGGAGGGATAACATAACTCCTGTCCGTGCACAAACGGACAGCTTGCACCCTGCCCACAAAAACCCTGAGTACAAAAGTGACAAGCAGAGCTGGCCGTTAACATAGACTCTGAAAAACTGAATTCCCCTGGAATTGAATCATAATTATGGTCAAACTCTTTGTTTAAATATTCTAAGTGACAAGAATTGGGTGCATTCGTATATGATTGCTTGATATTCGAATTTCTAAACTCATTTGTCGCATTCCCTTTTATTGGGACCAAAATTTGAGATTCAAAGAGCTCAATTTCAAGTTTTTGCTTTGAGTGTGGACAGCTGTGATGCATCTCAAAATAATGTTCATCCTCCATATGAAACCATGGGTTGCAGTACGAGCATAATTCTTGTAAATGCATCTGGGGAAAAGAATATTGTACACCTGAAAAGTACTGTTGTTGATGGGTTATGCTTGGGCCCACATTTCCCAAGGTAGGATGAGTCTGGAGAATCTCCGGACAATTCATTTGATGAGCCAATGGTTGCGAAGCATGAGCTTTTTGCCCTATTACCTGATCGTCAAGTTTTGGCAAGTCTGTAGTTTGTTGGTGATGCATTTCTAAATTGAACTGAACAGAGCCATTTGATTGCAGGCATAAAAGATTCATCTCATCTAGAGCATTAGGTGAATGAGGAGAAGGGAAAAGAGAACTATTTATATAATTTGGATATCTCTCTTTCAATAAGAAGGTCTGATCTGGTACGGCAAAGCGATCGGCTCTTTGATATGTTTCATTTAAAAGTGCACCTCTGAAGCTCAAATCTCCAAATACAGATTTCAAGGCTTGCTTGTGGGGCATATTATATGACTCCTGATTGTCTAACTTGATGGAAGTTTGATGACCATTTTTAACATCTGATTGCCCATCAACTGAACTTCCATGGGGTGTAATCTTCCCAGTAGATGATCCTTGAGGGAAATGCATGAAAACATTGCTGGGGTTGCCAAGGGGCATACCAAAATTGCTGCCACAGCATGTAGTTTGCTTCGGATCACGGAATTTAGTCAAGACAACACGTTGGAAAGATTCATCCTCTTCTTTGTCTAAGGGGATGAGACGGGAAATATAAGGATGAGGACTTTGTGATGTGGCACTTGGAATCATGTCTATTAGTGTTTCAATGTCATCAAATTCTTGCTTGCTCTTTGTCTTTTCCATTCCGAAAGGGTGAATGGTCCGCGAGTGCATTCTGCTGCCAAATAAGGACAGCTCTACGAAGCTAAGAAGAGTCAAAGAAACTTCCTAGCAACCAAATTCCATTTTCAACAAAGGTTTTCCCTGCAATGCATTCCCCCAAAATATCCATGCATCAGGAATGAGCACAAATAATTTAGCTTCAACATAATCGAACAGTTATATTCCAAATGAAATAAACTTTAGATTTCATAAAAGATTAGATATTTGGTGTAACAATTGAAATTTCAGTTTAGTAGGTTGGTTAATCAGAAACTAGAGAAGAAAAATCCTTAATTGAAACCCATCACTAAATACTGTTGACTCGTAGATAAAATTAAGCATTATAGTCAAGGGGAAGTTAGGCTTTGCTTATTTCAATATGATGGGAAGAAACTTTTTTCCCTCCCTTTTGTTTGGTTGGCCACATTTGAGAATGCGTTTCTTTATCTTTTTATACCAGATGAAAATGAGTCAAATGACAAAAAAATAAGGATAAGGAAATGCATCATTGGACTTTCTCAAAAAAATAAAACTAAAAAATACCATATAAAATAGGAAAAGAAGCAATATAAACTACGATATTATAGGGAATCTCAGGTCAGTAAGGATCCAATCAATACCCAAAAAAAAAAAAAGTCCGGAAGAAGCATTTCGTTGTTTAGAGTCTAGCAGTCCTCGTACCTCGTGCTAACAAAAACAACCATTCAATTGGCTAACAAAAAACAACCATTCAATTGGCGACCCGGTGCTCACCAACACCTTCCCTTTCTCTCTCTCTCTCTCTCTCTCTCTCTCTGTGTCTAAAGAGAACACTGCCAAATTTGACATCGGATTTGGATCACAAACATATGCACACATAAATACATCATCATTGGACTTTCTCAACAAAATAAAACTAAAAAATACCAAATAAAATAGGAAAAGAAGCAATATAAACTATAATATTATAGGGAATCTCAGTTTGGTAAGGATCCAATCGGTACCCAAAAAAAAAAAAAAAAGAATCCCCAAGAAGCATTTTGTTGTTTAGATTCCAGACAGTCCTCGTACCTCGTACTAACAAAAACAAACCTTTAAATTGGCGACGAAGGCGATCACCAACACCTTCACTATATTTTTTGACATCTGATTTGGATCAAAAACATATTTACACATAGGTACATCATTTCAACGAGTAAAGGTTCGATTTTTAGAGAGACCCGCAAAATTAAAGTAGAAAATAATTCAAACCCTTGAGAGAGAATGAAAACAAAGGCCCAATGGAAAAATAAAACAGAGGCAGGCAAACAATAAGGAATAGAACAGAACAGAATTGAATGAAGATAAGGGCAGCATTACAAAGAAGAAGACACCATTTTTGTTCCTAAAACAGAAAGAAACCTCACCTTTTGGTTCTGCGAGTGATTGAGAGTCTCAGTCTTGCAGAGGAAGAAAGAGAGTTTTTGCAGAAAAGGAAATGAGAGAGAGAGAGAGAGAGAGAGAGATAGAGATGGAAGACGTTAGACTACGAACCAAACCACATAGGCCTATGATGATGTGTAACGTACATGCATGATTTCTTTCACACATTGTCCACTCCCGTTTTCCTATTTCTTTACATATATATAAATATAAATTCCATTTTGTCTTCTATGAGAAATTGAATGTCTTCATATCATAAGGACAAAACTGACCATGTTATTTCGGTTAAATTTTTCGATATAAGAGACCGATTGGTTGCAACGAAATATGGTCTCTATAAATAATATACCTTTATAAGTTTTGATGTGATTTTTTTACTTGGTTTGATAAGTAAAATTTTTTCCCTCTAAAAATTATCCTCCCTTCTTAATCTTGGAAGAAGGTATATTATTTTTAGAGAGGGTTTGAGCTCTCTAAAAATTATTCCCTCTTACATAGATTAAATTGGACCATTATGCCCCTTCACACTTACAAAATGTATTTTATATTAGAAATAAATTCTTTTTTTCTAATGGAAAAATGTAATAAAAATTATATTAATAAAAATAAAAAATATATAATTTTTTTCTAAATAGGACGTCGTATGATTAAAAAAATATATTTTTTCTAAATAGGAAGTGATGTGATTTTAAGATAATAATATTATTTTTTAGCAAATATAATATTATTTTTTAGCAAATTTATATAAAGTTACGCATATATTGATTTTTTTAAATAAGGAGAAAAAAATAAGCGACTAAGGAAGTTTCGGATAAATTGAGATGTTATTGTCTACGAAACTAATTTATATATTTTATAAAGTTTAATTTATTAATAACATAATTTATTTATAATTAATTTGTCTAAAATTAATTTGTACTAGTTGGTTTTCACATTATATAATTAATATAAACATATAATTAAGTTTAGATAATTAAGTTTAATTTAATGGGTAACCAAGTTTGGGACATTACAAGGGCAAAATAGTCATTTGATTCTTTTTATCATCATTCACCTCCTCTTATTTATAAAACATCCAAACCAAATCAAAAATTATCCCCCTTCATAAACATCACATCAATGTGGATCAACCCTCTAAAAATAATATCCCCTCTTATCTTATACCCTCTCTAAAACTTATCCCTCTGAAATATTAACACCATCCAATTGGCCCCTAAAGCGGCCTTTTTGATTCATAGGCTCCGGTGGATAAGTCGGCTTTTTGGGGACTATATTTTTTTTTATAATTTTTTTATTTAGTAATTTTTAGATGTCTTATTTATATTCTAAAAAAATATTTAAAAACTAAAAAGCCCGTTGTACTTGGATTTTTTATAATTTTTAAAATTATAAATAACATCCTTAAAATTTACTTAAAACACAAATTTCGGTAAAAAGAAAAAACCCAAAAGTCAATTTCTTTTTATTTAAAGTGCACTTGGTCTCCCAAAAAAGCAAGATTTTTTATAGTTTCTGTCCTTGTATGTGCTACCGTTGGAAAATGTTATGCGTTTCATAAAAAATTAAAAAATTTTAATAAAAAAAAGTTAGAGAAATTTGATAAAAATTAATAAATTTTAGTAAAAAAAAAAGTTAGAAAAATTTGATAAAAAAATGATAATTGATAAAAAATTAGTAAGAGTTTATATAGCAAAATGAGATTTTACTTCTCACTTTCTCACTACTCAACTTTTGTGACTTTTTTTTAAATGGTCAAATTTACTCTTTTAAATTTTAAATTTTAAATTTCTTTTAAACTACAGAAGGCAAAAATGTCGAATTAACAAAAATTTTAAAAACCAACTATTAAAAAATTATTTTTTTCACGTCTCAAATATAAAAAAATAATTTCCTAATATCTAACTAGTAATCAACTATAAAAAAAAAATAATAATGAATAAATATTTTTTTTTACCCCAAATTAAGGTATAATGCGATTGCTTGGGGATATTATTTAAATTAATTTTTAAAAATATGAGTAAATGTGTTTTCTAAAACAACATTTTATGTTGAAACAAATAAAACCTTAATTAAAAAATAAAAATTATTAATTATTGCTAGATCTCTAGAGTTTCACTTGTTTCAACTAAATCTCTGTTTGGAGTCTTAAAATTTTAAAAAATTCTAAAAACTCTAAAAAGTTTTAATTTTTTAATCAAATTTTGTCACACATTACTTTTACATCAACTTTTGATTTTTTTAAAACTTTTTCAGAACTCCAAACGCTCCCTAAAATGCCATCAAAATCACCTAATAAAAAAGGAGGCGTTTTGAGACACAATTTGCGACAACTTTTGATTTTTTTTTTGGTTAAAAGTTACTAATTGTAATTTTTGATATATTCGGTGAATCAAATAGTAATTTTTAACAATTTTTTACAACTTTTGAGTGTTTGATAAAATTTTTGATAACTTTTAATATTCTTTTAGTAACCTTTGACAACTTCGAATAATTTTTAGTAACTTTATAATTGAAAAATTATTGTAACAGAGTAGAAAAGTGACAAAAGTTAATTGTTTGTCAAACAATCAAACATGAAAAGTTGGTAGTTTTTGACTAAAAATTTTGCTACCAAGCGCTCCAAAAATAATTATTAGCTAACTAAAAAACACTTTTAGCGAATAACTGAAATATTCCCCAATAATTAATATTTAACCGCATTTTATTTTGCTCTAACATTTAATGACTTGTAGAAAAATAATAGAACTTTTATAGTGAAGGCAATAACTTTTTGCAATTTTTTTTAAATTAAATGAGAAGTTTTTTTAATTTATTATTAACTCAATATTATTTACTGTTGATTTTTAATTATGTGCGTGTTTGGAGTGAAAAAAAAAAAGAGATAAATTGAAAATTCGTAATACGTGCAGTGAAAGAAAAAAGTTGATGTGATATAAAATTAACAGAAATTTATAAAATTTTTTGTTATTTGTTTGCAAACTAAATGGTGCCTATATATATAAAAGACAAAATTATTAATTGCCTATTTATTTTTTTATCACCAAACTAGCCCTAAATAAAGATGCGTTTGGTTTCCATTTGGACAAGGGGATCCCCACGAGCACATTTTTGGCAAAATGAAGGGCATCCGGAGGGCAAATAGGTCATTTCAACCAAGGTAAATTTTAAAAAAGCATCCTAAAACGAGCAGCTTTCCACTGAAAAGCAAACCATTTTGGTTTGGCTTTTCATTTTCTTTGCAATAGCTTGGAAACTGATCGATTCAGAAAGCAAGTAGAAATTTTCCCGTAATGTCCAGAAAAAGGCATGCAAGCTTCATAGGTCAAACGTCCTTTTATTTTTTTTATAGTGGGCACTTTCTTCACTTTAGCCAGAGAATTCCGAGGCTTCCTCCCAAAGCCACAGAAATTGGAATTCGGAAGGAAATAGAGCTTGTTTCCAGAGATGAGATTACGCTGTTTGGAGTACTATTTTAAAAAATAAAAATAAAAAAATAGATAAATTTTATACCATTGAGTGTTTGGTATGTTTATCAAAACTCATTTGGTATGTTTATTTGGTAACGCTGTCATTTTTCTGTTTGCATTTATATATTTATATTTCTTATTTTTTGTTTTCTGTTAATTATTTTTTTTTCTGAAATGAAAACTGAAACTGCGTTTGAAAATATAATTTTGTTTACAATTATTAACTTTTTATTTTCGTAAAATATTTAACTTTATTAGATGGCATTTGGTTTATTTTTTTATTTTCTATTTTCTTTTTTTTTATGTGTTAAAAATCTCAAAATGAGAAAACAGAAAATACTATATTTTTTTTATTTTGAGATTTTTCTTATTTTTTGTTAAAAACTCTCAAAACGACTTTTTACTATCTTTCATTTCACATGTAAACTTATTTTTTTTGAAAACAAATTTTAAAAACACATGTAATCAAATGAGTTTTCAGCTATTTCCTTTATTTCTAAAAGTATAAAATCCAAAATGAGTTCAAAGTAGAAAATAGGAAACAAAAATAGAAAATAGAAAAACAAACCAAACGACACCTTACTTTTTTAAAAATTAATTGAAATTAATAAATATATTTTATATTAATTTAATTTAATTATATTATTTATTAAAAATAATTGAATAAAATATAATTATTATATCATTTAATCTAATAAATATAAAATATATTAATTATAATTTAATTATATTATTTACTAAAAATAATTGAATAAAATATATTTCATGGTAATTTAAATAATTTATGATATTTATTAAACATAATTTAATAAAATATAATTCATACTAATAAATTAATTATTAAATTAATATAATTTAATTATAATATTTATTAAAAATAATTTAGTAAAAAATATTTAATATTTAACTTAATTTAATAAATAATTTAATAAAATAATTAATTTAATTATAATATTTATTAAAAATAATTTAATAAAATATATTCATATTAATAAAATTATTTATTAAATTAAATTAAATTAAATTAATATATTTTATTTTATTATTTATTAACAATAATTTATTAATATATATTTCCTATTAATTAAATTAACTAATTTATTTAATTATTTATTAGAAATAAATTAATAATATATATTACATATTAATTTAATTATATTATATTATTTATTAAGAAATTTTAACTTAATAAAATATTTGAATAAAATAATTTATTTTAATATGAAGTAATAAGAATTGACAAAATATTAGAATTGACAAAATGTTTGTAATAGAAAAAATAAAGTGAAAAAACTTTTTTTTGTTTACGTTTTTCTGTTTAAGTTTTTCATTTTTTTTGAAATAAAAAACGAAAATAGATTTAACAAACATATTTCTATTGCTAATCTACAAAATTTTGAAATCATAAATAGAAAAATAAAAAACAAAAAGTTACCAAATGGGGTCTTAGAAATTTTTAGTAATTTTTTGGCATGCACTTGGTAAGAATTTGAAACTTTCAACTATTTTAAGTAACTTTTGGTTATCTGGTAAAAAGGTCGAGAAATTTTCAAGAATGGCTAAAAATTCATCTTTTTTTTTTTTTTTTTTTAAGGTCTAAATGGGTCCAAATCTAGAGAAAGTAAAGTATTTGGAAGAAAGAGTTGAAATTTTTTATATTTTTTGCTAAAACAAACAATCTCAATCTTTTGATATCATGGTCATATGTACTATGAATTGCATTTGTTGGGTAGAGTAGTTTTTATTTAAGTGGGTGAATAGTCAAAATGGAACCGAAGAATAAGAAGTGGTAGATACCCCAAATTCACGAGCTATTGTTTGTTGATTAATGTTGTAACTTTTTCTCTGTGGTGTATAAATATAGAGAGGGAGAAAGAAGTGTTGGCCGGACAAAAACATGTAGAGAAAGGAAGCTTCGGAAATAACTAAAAGTTATAAACTTAAATTAGAGCTGTGTGTCAAGTGAGAACAGAATTGAAAATGATGCCATGGTCATATATACTATGAATTGCATTCTTTGAAAGGGTGGATGGTTAAAATGCAACCGAAGAATAAGACGTGGCAAAGATACTAATTCACGAGCTATTATTATTGATTAATATTGTAACTGATTCTTTATGATGTATAAATATAAAGATGGATAAAAGATTGATCAACGGTCAAAAACATGAAGAGAAATAAAATTCTAGAAATAGTTAAAAATTATAGACTTGAGCAAGGGCTTAGGGCTCTGCGTGAGATGAGAACAAAGTTAAAAGAACTTCTTTATATGTCCATTTCATTCGTTAAAAATGAATTTTTCTTAAGTTTGTCAGCCGTGGATGTAACTAAATTTGTCGAACTATGTTAAAACTTTGTGTTTGTGCTTAATTTATATTTTTAGACGTTACATATAACTCAACAAGTTGTATCAAAGTCAGATCAAAATTGCCGAAACAAGAAACATGTGAATTACAACGGCTCAAAAGTGTAATGTCACAAAAGTGATAGCTATAGATATATCAGCCTCCCCTTTTTAGGTCACAAATCCATATAAAGACTATAATATCTAGCACCAAGATAAAGTGAAACATATTCTATGAGCTATACTTGTATAATATATAGTTATCAATTAAATGCTATAATGAGCTCTATCTTTTATAATTAAAATTTTGTATTGGTAGGGCAAGTTGGTTGACTGAATTTTTTTTATAGAATTTTGTATACAATAAGATGCCTAACAAATAAATAAAAAATATCTATAGAATATAAGGGATATCTAATACTATAACAAATATAGAAATATTAAACTTACAAATCATACACTTTGAATTTTTGGAAGAAAGTGATTGAGGTTACAGTAAAACGTGACAAAAATTCCAAAAACCCAATCGCTAGTTCTACTATAAAAATTATTATCCTAATAAGAATATTTATGGAACAATATAAAAAAAAAAGAAAATAAATATTCACATGACTTTTATTGACTTAATTAGAGAAGGCATATGATAGGGTCCTAAAACTTTCATTATGAATGAGCTTACTTAATATATTTAAGACAATATGTCTTGATGTATGTTGTTTGCAAATGATAATGTATTGATATTTGAAATTAGGTTTGAGTTAATAATAAGTTAGAATTTTGAAGGTGCAATTTAGAATTGATAGATTTTAGAGTAAGGAAAACTAAAACATAGTATATTTAATATAAATTTAGTAAAAATAAAAGTATGAATATAATGAAAATTGAGAATCAAAAAGTGTTATAAAATAGTTATTTTTTATTTTTTGGATCAATTATTTATGTAAATAAAGAGATTGAAAAAGATGTTATTCATAAAATTCGAGGTAGATGGTTAAATAGAGGAGTCCTATATCAAGTGTTTTATTTAATCCAAAAATACTTACTAAGTTGAAAGGTTAATTTTATAAGAGAATTACAAGACTAGTTATATTTTATAGTATAGAATGTTATATTATTAATAAGAAATAACACCAAACGATTTGATTTTTTTTTTTTTTTACTACTCTCAATCTTGCTAGAAAGACACAAGATTCGTCATAAAATGAATATAATAGAAATGATAAATAAGTATGTGATTATACATAAAAAGATTAGATAATTAAGGAGATTCTTTTTCTTTATTATTTAAATTATCCGGTAAAGAGCTTAGGTTCTCCAACCAAAAAAGGCTTAATTAAAATTCTTTTCTTTTTCCTAATTAATTGCTTTGATTCTCCCACTGCAAATTATAAAAAAAAAAAGGGGGGCTTAGATTCGATCTCTTAGAATAACGTGGCTCACTATCTTACCGTAAATCGAACATCCAATTCCAAAGCTAAACGACGGGTAGACCGAATTAGAATAATCTTCTACAAGACAAAAACATGCATTATCTATACTCACCCAAAATATATAAATATATATATATATATATATGCATTATCTAGCTATACCTAAAGGTAGCAAAATGTGTGAATTTTATTTTTCTCTCTCTATCTCAGTGCATGTTCAGAGGAAATTTGGCAGATTAAAAAAAAAATTATACTATATATTCACGCATGTCATTTTAGAAATTAATTAAATATTTAGTAAAAATTATAAAAAATTAATAAAAAAAAGTTAGAGATAATTGAAGAAAATTGATAAAAATTGAAAGAAAATTAATTAAAATTAAAAATCTATTTGGTAAAAAAAAAAGTTAAAACAAATTAATAAAGATTAAATTTTTTTAATAAAAGTTAGCAAGCCACTAATTTCCTTCTGCACTAACTTGCTGCCAACTACGGCAGTGCGTAAACTTCACGGCAATTACGTCTAGCCTATAAATACCCCCTCGTCGCTTCTCAGGGCAAAACAAGTCAGTTTTTAGTCATCGATTCCACCCCAAAGACATCTCTTTTCATTGAACATCAAAGTTTGTTGGGTCGGGTCCTACCCCAGTTAAGAGGTACATGTCATAAATTAATTAATCAGTGAGTGAAGATAATGGGAGGGTGCCTCCTATAACAATTAACGATTACCCTCCTCGCCCTGAGAAAGAGAAACCAGTACCGTCCATTGAGTCCAACCCCCCAGAGAAGAATATTAACAAGACGGCCAATCCGGAGACCTATATAACTGCTGCATTTCGTTCGTCTTATAAAAATGAAGCCTATCTTTTTATGACGAACGAGTATGTGTTATTGAATTATGCTCCAGGCACGAAAAATGACAGGGTGATAAATGGACCGCTCCTTATTTCTGATGGGTATCCATCCCTTATGGGTACAGTCTTTGGGGAACATGGAATAGATTGTGCTTTTGCCTCTCATTATAAAAACGAAGCATTCGTCTTCTATGAAAATCTCTGTGCACATATAAATTATGCACCACACAGCAAAAAAGACAAGATAATCAGAGGCCCGATGACCATCACTGCGATGTTCCCCTTCTTCAAAGGTACAGTGTTTGAAAGTGGGATAGATGCCGCCTTTGAGTCAACAAAAAAATACCAAGCTTACCTCTTCAAAGGAAATCTGTACGCTCTCATAAATTATGCTCGTTCCTACCTCATCGCCATCCGTCCCATCTCTCAAGGCTTCGCTAGCTTGAAAAGTACAATTTTTGAAAGTGACATTGATGCAGCGTTTGCTTCGCACAAGACTGGTGAGGCGTACCTATTTAAAGGAAATTACCACGCACGCATCAATTTTGCTCCTGGCTCCACAAATGACTATATCATAGGTGGCATCCAAAAAATCCTTTCCAATTGGCCCTCTTTACAAAGTATATTGCCTCGCAAGTAAGAGTTTGACTATGTGCTTAATTTATTTATAACTAACTATAATTTAAGAGTGTAAAATAGAATATAAAGAAGCCTTGTATTTTATACTCTCATTCCTTTTTTTTTTTCTTTTTTTTTTTTCTTTTTTTTTTTTTTTGGGTGATAAATGGTGTCAAGAAGGATTGGTGGTTATTTTAACTGTTGTAGTCTCTTGCTAAAATAAACATGCCATGTGGGTAGCTAACTTTTAGATATCTGTTGTTGTGTTTTTTTTTTTTTTTTGGGGGGGGGGGGAGATGAGTTATGCAACTAGTTCAACATTCCTTAAGAAAAATGGAATATTTAAGTGTTATTGGGAGCAAGATGTCCGTGAAGATAAATACCATATTTTAATTTATCTTAGCACATTCGAGGCATGCAATATTTAGAATAAAATTAATAAGAGAAATTAAGCGTATCTTTGGTAAATCCTCAAGAAAATATAAACTTACAGTTTTCTCTTTAAACTTTTTCCACTAAAATTTGTCCCAAAAAAAAATTACCACATGCCCCCCTCAAAAAAAAAAAAAAGTTCTGTTAGCCCAAGTGTTGCAATTAATCAGTTGTATTTGTCGGTAACAAAACGATGTTGAGGTCCTAATTGCGCAAAACAAGCGATTTCAGGTCATAAATATAAGCTTGTTAGCGCAATGTTCATGGACCTTGAACGTAAACATCCCCAAGCAAAAAAAATCAGCTAATTGAACCTATAATTTGATGTGTGCATCTCCCTACTACAAGCTCGGGGATGAAGTGATTGACTCCAAACCATACGAGCTCAATATTATATTTCCAAAGCTGCAAACCAATTATACGCAGGGGTGTTTAGATTTCAAAAAATTTTAACTTTCTCAAACTAAATATTATCGTGTGTTACATTTATATTAATTTTTTATTTTTATTTTTTTTTTAACAAACCAAACACTACCATAATACCATCACTGATTTCTTAACATATATATACATATCTATACTATTATAAAAAGTTTCAATGTTTGAAAAAAATTTTTAACTAATTTACCCCTATTTATTTCAATTTAGCCTAACTCTGTCCATTTATTATCCTTACTCTGTTGAATATTAAATTATTTTATTCTTTTTTTCAGTTTAACTCCTCTTCATTGTCATAATTTTACTATTTTACCCTTATGTTTTTTTCTATTTAACCCAATTATATCCCTTTATTCTCTTTAATCTATTGATTATTTTACTATTTTATCACCATTTTTTTCAATTTAACTCAATTATATCTCTCCATTATTATTATTTTACTCTTCCTTTTTCACAACTTTTTTGGACTATTTTACACTTCTTATTATGTAAACCCAAATATATCCTTCTTCCTTAACCATTTTTTCATCTTTTTTAACCTCCTATCTTTTATAATTATAACATTAATGGAGATTATTAAAAGTTCAATAATTGCAAAATTATTTTTATTAACCTCATTATATCCCTCATTTCTAAAACTCTTAAATTTAAATGGTATTTAATAATTGAAAACTTTATTTCTTAAATTTAAATGGTATTTAATAATTGAAAACTTTATTTCCATTAATAATTAGAAGTTACCATATTCCATAACTGTAGTATTTTAGAAAGCTCTATTTTCATTAATGATTAAAAGTTACCATATTTCATACCTATAATAGCCTTTTCAATTTCTATCTTTTTGTCATTTTTATATTTTACCCTCGAGAAGGGGAAAAAAAAAGAAAACTCATATCATTAGTCCCTATTTCTCTCCCTCTTCCCTCTCTCTATATATATGTTATTTATAAACGTTATTTAACTATTAGAATTGATCTTTTGTTTTTGCAGATATGTATTAATAATATACTATTTGTATACTTACATGGTTTGGCATCTCAAATTTTCTTAATTTGTAAGATTTTGTTTGCCTTTTGTTATATGTGATTGGTTTTTACAGATATATTTTGATAATATGTTATTTGTAGGCCTACATGGTCTGATATCTTGAATTTTCAAAATTTGCAAGGTTTTGTTTTGATTTTGTTTGCCTTTTGTTATGATTAAATGAATTGTTAGTATCTTTAGTTTTTAAAAGTATTTTTTAAACTATTAGTATTTCCCAAAACAGTTTTTCTTCCTATTTTAACTTTCAGTACCAGATGTTGTCTTTTTTCAAAAATTTTTATACTCTTTTCCTTTAATATGTGAATTATTGTTATAGAATTAATTATGAAACAAATTTTGAACTACAAAATCAAAAATGAAAATTGAAAGAACAGCAACTGTGGAAGTAGAATAGAGAATGAAGAGTCTAAAGAATACCGTTAAATAAGCTGCAAAACCTACAATTTATTTGAGCAGTGTGGGTGGGTTTCTTAGATATTGTTGGTACTTTTGAGAACAATTAATTTTACATTACATTGTTGGTACTTGGTAAAATAGTGAAAATAAAGGAAAATAAATAAAAAAGTCACAAGAAATGAAAAAAAAATATAAAATCTCAAATATAATCTTATTTGAATAAATTTAAAAATTACCTTTCAAAAAAAGAATAAATTTGAAAATATAATATAATAAAATAAAATAATTCATTAGTATATTAGTTTTTTAATTTTTTTTTAATTTTATGGACTTCTCTTGCATTTTTTATCACAATTTAAATAAGAAAAATTTTAAATTCATATTTCATTTTTTTTACTGTGACAAATTATTGATGAAAACGCAGCATAAGTGAACCCAAGTTTAACCTTTTAATTTTTATTAAAAACTTTTAAAACTATTAAAATTGTTGCATAAAGAGATAAATAAGAGAGAGTGAGAAAAAAATTCACAATTATTGAATTAAAAAAAGTAAGAATATATAAAAAATAATTATAAAAAAATATTTTATTCTTATCTGAATGAATTAAAAATATAATAAAATTAAAAAATTCATTAATATATTAATTTTTTAATCTAATTAAAGTTTAATTTATTAACTTTCATTCACAAATCTTTTTATTTTTCAACCTAACCTAAACAAGAAAATAAATTTTGAATCAGTATCTCATATATAGAGACACACTTAGATAAAAAGAAAATTAAATAATATAAAATAAAATAGTGAAAAGAAAGAGAAAAATAATTAACCAAAAAATATTTGAATTTCTTAAAAAAATCTTAAACTCTAAAAAATAAAATGTATGTTTGGAGTAAGATTTTGGTGCAAAAAAATAATAATCATAAATCAGTTAATATGTAAATTAGAAAATATAACTATCTGTTATATTATCTTAAATCCATGATGTCTTGTCCAAAAAAAAAAATTGTGAAAACGCTATGTATTTATTATATTTTTTTTATCTAAGTTTTATTTTTTAAAATAAAAATAAATTTAACAAATACTTTTTATTGCTAACTTTAAAAATTTTTAAACTTAAACAAAAAAAAAATGATAAAATAAATTTTACAAAATAAGATTTAAGATTTTTAAAGCAAACTATGTCAATTAAAACTTTATATATATTTTTTGTTTAAACAGAATTATATATTTAATTTTAATTATACATACAAAGCATGTGCACTTAACTAATATGTATATATATATACATACATATGAATATGGTTTTCCACCCAAAAAAAAAAAAAGTTGCAACCAAATACCTTGGGCTCAAGCGCACTTAACTTATATGTATATATATATATATATGTGTGTGTGGTTTTCCAACCAAAAAAAAAAAAAAAGTTGCAACCAAATACCTTGGGCTCAAGCGCTCATTTAGTAAAATTTATGTTTTTATTTACATTTACCTTTTTATATTTTTAATTTTTTGTCTCCAATTATTATTTTTTCTGTTAAAATAAAATGAGAAATAACTAAAAATAGAAACTATGGTTGTTAATGCAATTTTATTTACCATAATTAATTTTACTTATTTTCTATAAACTTAACCGAATTTAATAAAGTTGTTTTATTTTAATTTAATTAATTAATAAAAATATATTTTATTAAATTAATTTAATTAATATTATAAATTATTATTTTTAACAATAATTAATTTTAATAATTTGCATTAATTAAATAAATAATTTTAAGAGGTAGTTATTACGCATTACAAAAATTTAATTTAGCAAAATAAATTATTTATTAAAAATAATTTTAATTTAATAAAACATTTAAACAGAATAATTTTTTTAATACGGTGCGATGAAATAGATAAAAGTGTTAAAATTAATAAAATGTTTATAAAAAATAAAAATAAAAAATGATATCTCCGTCTACGTCACTTCGTTTAAATTTTGTTATTTTTATTTTTATGACAACAAAAAATTAAAAATAAATTTGACAAACGCATTTTTGCTTTCAAAAATTTATAAACATGCACAAAAAAAAAAAAAAGTGAATATTGAAATGCCACAGCGAGATGTAAAAAGCACTGAGCAATTAGAGGACTGGCAACCTTCTCAATTCTCAATAATAGTGTTCAGGTGTTGCCATCCGTAATAAGAGAGAATCCGAGCTTACATACATACATTTATATATATATATATATGAAGAGAGCAGATAGATTGTTAGTTGGGATTTGTATTGTGGTATAGCCCGCGCGGCCATCATCGTCCCCACTTGAATCAAAGGGGGCAGCTCCGACGGCGGGCAGTCTTCATCGCAGGCACC
Organism: Vitellaria paradoxa; assembly: GCA_019916065.1. Lineage (NCBI taxonomy): Eukaryota > Viridiplantae > Streptophyta > Magnoliopsida > Ericales > Sapotaceae > Vitellaria > Vitellaria paradoxa. Next base: position 56,399,328 of record CM034235.1, on the reverse strand, counting down.
AGACAGGGTATGGTGTGACGACTACTAATGGCAAGGAAAGAGAAAGCACAGGGCCACCATCAGCCCCATACCTTCCAAGTCGAAGGAAGCTGACGGGGTGGGTAACCCTATGTACGTGCCATCCCATCCTTCCTTTTCCGCCGCCGCCCCTTCCAGAACCCTACAAGGCGCCTGCTCGGATAAGATCAAGTAGTTTGTGGGTTTCGTAACCTAAGCTCCCCCCCTTTATATAAACAAACGCATCGTCTGTTTTGCGTGCATTACCGAATACACCCCTGCTCTACTATTTCTGCAATTATAAGTATATATATATATATATCTATGAGCATTAAAGAATTCATATCATAATTTTAATAGTAACCTACATGTATATATACATGGTATAATATCATTATAATATAAAAATTGTATGGTATCTAATATTACGATGATTTCGTAAGAAAATTATATATGGTAGACTATACGAGAGTAATAAAAAAATGAAATAATTTAAAATAATTTGTAAATTCGTAATTCATACAGTGAGATAAAAAAAGAATAATTTTTAAAGATTTTTAAAAATTTTTAAAATTTTTCAACGTTTTATATCGTGCTAAAATATGACAGGTAATAAATATTGAAGTTTTAAATTAATTAAATTTCTAATTCTTATGAATTTTCGATTAGACCTTAAAAAAAAAATAGTTTGGATAAAGTCAAATTGGTCGAGCATTGGAACATTGAAAACTTTATTCTTTCACGACTTCGTAGAAAATAATTTAAATTAATTTAATAAACATTTATAATTTTGGATTGTTATTTTATATGCTATAGTAATGACACAATGTAAATAAATTTAAAAATAATTCCAAATTTAAATCTTTCGGATGGTGCCCATTTTGGGCTAAAGAAATATTTTAAAAATTTCTAATCATAGTGTGAAATTTTATTCATTTTTAAAATAAGGAAATAATTTAAACTTTTAACCAATCGAAATTTCATCTCTTAATTATGAAAAAATAATGAAAACTTTGATTTTAGATTTTCAACTTTAATGACTTATAACGTTTTGTTATTTATAAATATAAAAAATTACTTAAAAAAAAGTCTAAGAATTTTTATAATAAGTACTAGCTAGATTACTATCTAAGATTTATATTTTGATTGCTATAAAATATGTGCAGATTTAAAATTTGATTGAATTAAACAGTATAACCAATTTAAAATTGTAATTAAATTTCAATTCATTCATAGTCTAAGTTGAATTCAAGTCAAGACTATCAAAAAAAAGATTAATTTAAGTTGAATTCAAGTCAATTTATAATCAAATCAAATTCGAGCAATGGTATATTGAGGTCTCACATGCGCTAATATAATAACTGATTTCCTCTTCTACCAAACCTTTTGCTCTTGATCAAGTTCTTATAGTTTCTGAAATTCATAAAAACCTTCTATCTGCTTAGAAATTTTCTCAAGATAATGTGTTTTTGGAATTTCATGCTTCCTTTTTTGTCATCAAGGATTATTCAGGGAATGTTCTACATCAAAGTCCACTGCGTGATGGCCTCTATTCCCTAACTCTCCCTCCCCGCACCTCCAATGTATAGGCCTTCGTTGGTGCTCGAGTTTCCATTGGTGATTGGCATCATCACTTAGGCTATGCATCTTATCTCGTTATTGATCGTGTTGTGAAGAAGTTTTCTCTTCTAGTTGTTTTAATAACAAGTAACTTGTATGCCACAAGTGTCAGATGCCTAAAAGTCATTGTCTGCCTTTAAATCTTCTAGTTTTTAAGTCTTTGGCACATTTAGATTTAATTTTTAATGATGTTTGGGGACCAGCATATATTTTGACCCTTACTATTCTCACTATTATGCTAGTTTTGTTAATGATTACAATAAATTTATTTGGTTATTTCCTATCAAATTAAAATCTGATGTTGAATCTATTTTTTATTTATTTCAATCATTTGTTGAACGCCAATTCTCATCCAAAATTAAAATGATACAAACTGATTGAAGTAGTGAATTTCGTAAACTCAACTCTTATTTTAAACAAAAGGGTATTAACAATTGAGTGGCATGTGTTGATACTCATCAACAAATGGCCTCTGTTGAGCAGCGTCATTGCCAAGTTGTTGAGATGGGACTCTCACTACTTGCTCAAGCTTTCTTACCTCTTCATTTTTGGGAAGATGCATTTCTCACTACCACATATATTATTATTAAGCTACTAACTCCAATCCTTCAGTACAAGTCACCATATGAAGTTCTCTTTGGTTGCCATCCAGGTTATCAATTTCCTAAATTTTTTTATTGTACTTGTTGACCATACTTACGCCTTTATAAAAAACATAAATTGGACTATCACTCAAAATCGTGTTTGTTTCTTGGCTACAGTCAATCGCATCGTGGTTATAAGTGTCTTGATTTAGCAACTAGAAAGGTTTATATATTATGCCATATCATTTTTTATGAGACTAGCTTCTCTTATGCCTATGTCATTCCACAAGCTCAACCCTCTCTTTCCTTATGCTCCCAAACTTCCCTCCCTAACTTACAACCCATTATTTCCTGCAATAACAATTCTCTAAGTTTTGCAGGTACCTTTCTATCTTCGACTGATGAATACTCTCGTCATTATACTCCTCAATCCGACTCTTTTGCCGTAGTGTCCTCTCCGACAAGGGATTCCAATTCTACTTCGCTTACTGACACACAAACTACGCCAACTCACCTTGATACCCAAATAGCTCCTGCATTACCTTATAAGTCCTCTGCTCCTCCAGTACGTACCATTGTCACTCGTTCCCATGACAACATCTACAAACCAAAGGTACACAATAATGGCATAATCCAATATCCTCTTCCTCGGGCTCTCCTAGCTACATCTTATCTTGATTCCACAGAGCCCTCTTGTTACACTAGGCGGTCAAACATCCTAAATGGCGTGAGGCAATGAACTATGAGTTTGATGCATTACTTCGAAATGGAACTTGGTCTCTTGTGCCTTCTAAGTCCAATTTAACTATTGTTGGCTGTAAATGAGTATTCAAATTGAAAAGGAAAGCCAATGGTTTCATTGATCATTATAAAGCCCAACTGGTTGTCAGGGGTTTTCATCAACAACTAGCCGTTGATTTTTCTGACAATTTCAGCCCAGTTATTAAGCCAACAACAATGCATTTGGTTCTCTCTATCGCCATTTCCTCCAAAGGATGTCTCCCCCAAATGGTTCTCTTTACATGGTTTTCTTAATGAGCAAGTATATATGCAACAACCTCCAAGTTTTCAACATCCTCAATTCCATAATCACGTTTGTTACTTGCAAAAATTTCTTTATGGCTTGAAACAAGCTCCAAAGGCATAATTCTCTAAATTGAGTAACAAACTTTTTTTTCCCTTGATTTTGTTAAGACATTTATACACTAGAAATAAAATTCTCTATGGTAAAGAAGAGATTAATTATTCCTTTTTTTTAAGCAAATTTTTTATATATTTTCTTAAGTTTGGATTAATCAAAATGTATCGTTATATTTAAGGGTCATTTTAATTTCTTACAGTATTATTTTAATATTTTATTTTCATTAAAATAAAACTCATAATTGACATTTGAAAAGGAAATTTTTGAAAATAAAAATAATAAAAAATATTTAAGAATGTATATCTTAAGGTAAAAAATGGATTGTTTAAATATAAAATAAGTGAGAATACGTTCTGAAAAACTGCCGGAGAAACTTTAGAATAGCCCGTGAAAGCAATCTGATGCTTCCTGAAGTCGCCACGTGGCATCAAGCAACGAAGGAGAGTCCACGTCATAGCCTTTTACCAATCCCGGAAAGAAACAAAAGTCAAGGAGAAAGATTCTGGATTTTTAAATCAATCAACGCACGAAACAGTCCTTACCCAAAATAAATAAATAAAATAACACCCGAAACAGCTGCCGCGTGTCCCCAGCACGTTACTACTGAAATGACTCTATTGCCCTTGCTTCTCAATCTCATCCCGTGCGATTAGTTAGTTATATTTTTATTTTTCTCTCTCCAAAATTAATTTAGGTTTTCTGCAGATCGAAACGCCAATTCCTCACTCTCTCTCTCTCTCTGTCTCGCTCTCGCTTGGGGCTTTTTTCTCTCTCCTGCTTCTGCACAAGGTTCGATACATTGATTTCTATGGCTTCAATTTCTTCTGTGGAACTAATGTTTTGATTGGATACGTATAAAAATCCTAGTTTTGTTCCGTTGTTGAATTGTCAATAATTTTGCTTAATTCGTGTCTCGATCTACTGCTAATTACTGTTGGTATCTGGAATCGTGGATTGTGTGCGGTGGATTACATGCTAAAACTCTTGATTGTCCTAGTGTCATAAGATTGGATTTGGGTTTCGACACGGTTTGTTAAACGGATCTGATGTTGCAAGTTCTGGTCTTGTGTGATTAAGCGGATAGGGTTGGATAAGGTTTTGAATTATTCGTGCTTATATTACCAATTTTCTTTTGGGATTCGATTATCGTTGGTCTTTTTACAAATTTCAGTGAAATTCTACTCGATTTAGGCAAATAATTGAACGGCAAGTTTTCTTAAAAATTCCAGTGTTTGGAATAACTTCGTCATAATTAATGGTGACTTGGAATTTCATTTCAAGGCTTTATCAAATTTTACCCTCCTTGTTTCAGCTGCCAGGAATGACGAAAAACTGTGAACTTTTCCCGAGGAATGGTTTAGTTTGTTTATCTATGTTTTGGTCTCATCTGTAATTAGGTTGAGGATAGTCATGTTAAGCTCCTGATTCAGGTTTATTGAATCACACACCAATAATTTCTCTACTTGCAGTAGCTTTGTCTGGGAGTTGAATAGGTAATTACGATTTATCTTTTGTTTTCCTTTGTTGGCTATATGAGTTGTTTCTTTATACTCCTATTTGTTTTTACTGCAGGGGGAAAGGCCATGTAAGCTGTTTGATCTGGACTGGACGTACAGTGTTACAATTTCAATTTCAATTTCAATTGGAGTATTTGTTATATTTTGGTGTACACAGCATGGGTAAGTGCAAGGGTTGTGGGAAGTTAGCAAGAATGGAGCTGAGGAATGGGTATGTGAGTATGTACCATGTTTCTCTCCTGCTCTCTCCTGTTGTTTCTGTTTGGGAGTGTATTGTTCGTAAGATGGGGTATCCCTTCACACCTGAGTGGGTGTAGGTGTGTTTCTTGATGTTAAATTAGTTTCCAACTTGCTTATCAATTAGGGTTTATCAGTCTAAAAAGAAGAAAATAGGGGAAATAAAATAAACTGTTTTTAAGAAAAAACATACATCTTGTAGAAGTTCTATACCTTCTTTCCTAAGAGAAGGAAGTTGAGCAAACAGTACTGAGTAGGTAGAGAGGTTGTTAGAGTTATTGGAAACATGGAATGCACCAAAGTGCCAGCTGGTGTTAGAAAAGGAAAGAAGAAACAGGTGAAGGATGAGTTGGATCGCATGAAACAGGCTGAGAAGAAAAAGAGGCGGTTGGAGAAAGCTCTGGCCACTTCGGCAGCGATTCGTGCTGAGCTTGAAAAGAAGAAACAGAAAAAGATAGAAGAACAGCAGAGGCTTGATGAAGAGGGTGCCGCAATTGCTGAGGCAGTGGCTTTGCATGTCCTCCTTGGTGAGGAGGCGGAGGATTCATGCAAGATTATGCTGAAGAAGGATGAGGGGTTCAGCCCTTGGGATTGTGATGGCAATGTGGACCTCGTTATGGGTAGAGGGAGAGTGGTCCTCCCTCATCAGGATCTTTCTAAACATTCACTGGAAGGAATTGGGTGGGTCCCATATGCTCATGGTCCTGGATTCAAGTGGAACGGGTGGGAAAACAGTGACTGGTCAGTGTCACCCGATCCTTTTGGATGGGATCTTTACACTTCATACTCTGAAGAGGGAGACTTGGAGACGACAGAGACCTCTGCAGGTCATATGGCAGCACAGGCTGTTGCCTCACTCAGAATTGGGGGTGATGCACATGTTGACTCATATGTGTTCAACAGAATTTCACAAGGTTAATAAGATGAACAGTCTCAGTTCAGTTATATGTGGTCCAATGACCTTGTGCTACTCCAATGACCTTGTGCTATCTTATCTTCGTCATGGTTCTCAATAATGTTATGTATATATTAATTTCCCAAGCACATGCCCTTTTTTGTTATTGGATATGATGCTTGTATGCTTTTAAAAATTGTTTCAGTGACATGATTTTGGGCTTTGTTTTATTTTATTTGTTATGATTATTTCTCGGTAGCTTGTTATACCCACCTATGCGGAGTGTTTAATGAGTCCGAGACGTCAGTTAGCTACATTTACGCTCTCTGCATTTAAATATTTGTTGTGTTCTTTGTACTTCTTATGGAGCTAAAGGTCTTGGTTAGGCATTTCTCAATGAATTGCTGAACCTTGGGTGAATTCTAGCCCTGATCTCCTCTCTTCTGGATGGCAGTTGCATAAGCAATTTTTTAATCTACACCCGTTGTGCATAGATTGGTACAAATAGGTTATGAACTAGAATTCATGTTGTGGAAACAATACAGTGGCAACTGTTCGCGGCGAAAGAACGCAGTTGGATGATAAGTACAACGGCCTGGAGGTGGTTGAATCACACATGGCATCACTTATTACACTGCCGAATTATCCAAGAACATGGACAGATTTTAGCAGAGCAATATGGCACCCAGTGCCCTTCTAACGGGAACCAGATTAACAAATCTTCGTTTTTCTCGTTAAGCAATGGGTTGCAAGGAGATTAGAGAGACTCTAATTATACACTGATAAATATAAAACCAGTGGGAGTATGTTTCTTGCCCAACTCCTCTGTTTCCAAATAATATTCTCTCCACTGTGGTTGCTAACAAAACCCCAATTGAAATGTTAACCGCTTGATTTGTGTTACATAACAAGAACAGCAATGTTTCAATGAAATTCAGAATTTTTTCTAGCAGAAATGGGAAACTGTAACAGTTGAAAAATTAACATTTTACAAACACAACGAATAATTTGCAATGATTCAACTAGTATACAAGGGCTGATGATAAATGCTAACCTGCGCGAAAGCAATTGATTTTTTTTTTTTTTTTTTTGGGTCAAATATCACGCTGTGCATTCCCCCGCAGGGGTGCTTCCGCTAAATCTTCTTGCTGCGGAGTCACGGCCTCCTGATTTTCAAGTTCTGAACTACTACTAGATGGTCTGGCAGTACTAGAAATGAGGTTTTTAAACCAAGTAGCTTGGAATCTAGGAGACCCTCTAGTGGAATTGCCTGGGGACTCCGGAGCAACAGCTGAGTTGCTGGACGTGGTAACACCCACAAGGAAACGGTAAGCCACTTTGCTGGCTGATACAATCTCTGTTTTAGCTTGTCTTAACTGCAAAAACCCACAAGAAATAGATTTAACAAGAATCGCAATCCAAAATAGACAACGGTTCAAATATGCCAGATAAAAGTCAATACTATAAAAACATACAAGCTGTTCAAGTACATCCAATCTATATTTGTAAACTGGGTTGCACGTATATTCAATCCATCCACATCATGGCAGAAATTTAATCGGTTGAGAAGAGTAGATGCAATCATGTGCTTTTGTCTTAAGATATACTAAGGTGGAAAAGTGCATTTTACGTGTGAAATTTTTACTGTTCTTTAATTTTCTCCATCTATTTTAATTTTTCGTTAAGAATTATAGCCTTTCCATTTTAAATTTTTATTTAGAGCAGTTATGGAAAGTTAAAAGGTACTACAGGAAATCAAAATTGTGAGTCGGCTTAAAAAAAGTGGGGAAACATAAAAACAGCTTCTCCCTTTACAGATAATCGCAGAAGAAGAGTATTAAGAAACTCACTCGGAATGCTGTGTTTCCTGCTATTTCCACGGCAGTATCACCCGCATTGGCAAACCGGTTAACCCAACCTGTTACAGAAGGTATAAGAACAATTTCTACATTGTGAATGGCAATTATAGAACTATGCAGTTTAAAACACAACTCTTATTTCTCATAGGCAAAAGAACTCAGCACTAAAGCACCAAGATTGCAATCATACTGTAACCAGAACTACCACCGGAAGAAAAAAAATGCAGAAGTTTTCAGACATAACTCTTGTGTCAACATTAATCTGTAATAATTAAAGAATTGGGTTAAAAATCATACTCTGAGACAAGCTATAAAAGACATTAAAAATCCAAAATAACAAATTAAGAAATCTGATAAACTTGGATAAGGGGCATGAGCATGCCAACATCGAAAATCTTAAAGAAGTTGGAGATCACATCGTGAGGAAACAAAATAAAATATCTTTATGCATCTTATTTAAGAAAATTATGTAATCTAATTTATTATTTATTCTCTTAAAAGTTGCAAATTGTTCAATTGCAAATTTTTCGATATGACCGGTACTCATATTTCATACTAGAATAGATTGATTGGAAACTAGTTCCTCTATTAAAGTTACTAAAAACCAACAAGTGACGTGATTCACGGAATTAATTCATACTAGACTCGAGAATAGAAAGTAGCATGCATCTCGAACATCCAGGTGTCCAGTGAAACTAAACAAAACGAGCGAAAGGAGGAGTTTTATTTTATATTTTTTTATGAGGATTTCTGCAAATATTATCTATCTCCAATCTGTAAGGGACATCTTAGCACCATATGCCAGAGGTATGACGAATGCATTTGCATAGAAAAAGAAACAATCTATCACATTTTTTATGTAACAGTATACATTACAAGGTAAATGTTTTATAATGGCACGTAACCCTTGTGGGGGGGGGGGAGAATCCAAAACAAGGATGTCAAGGACATTGAGAGGGAGAGAGAGATGGCGATGCAAATTACCGGGAAGTTTAGGCACATCAAGCCTTTCACATAACTCGTCACAGAAGTGATTGCAGTTTTTTGATAACAAGTCATACAAATATCCAGGCCACTCCCTACTTAGTTCTCTCAGGATCTGATTAACCTTGAATATAGAAAAGTTTGTTTTCCCAAGAACAATGCATTCACGATATGTATACATCGGATTCTTTCCAGCCGGGCAACTAAAAACTCCAGTACCTTCTTCACAGTACCCAAACGACCATTCCTCATCTCCAAAAACCTGCCACACATCGCACCTTCCATCTAGTTATACTGTAAAATCTCCAGATGCACTTTGATTCAACATGAATATAAAAACCACAGTATTGCCAATAATGCAAGGTCATTTATAGACAAGGTTAATGGAGCTAGATTACAAAATCAACTATTATTATTAGAGAAGACACAATAACATGACACAACGTAACCATCATCCCTACCTATAAAGAACTTACTATGCAAATGGAGTCTGATACATGATGAAACCATTCTGAAATTAAAATGCTTTTCCATTTTTTCTTGGGTTTCTGTAACAATTTGTCTAATTCGCCCTTAAAGATTAAAACAAATTTTTTCAATGAATCAAGACTAATGGAAAAGAAGCAACTCAATAATATTACTTCCAATTAAAATCATATGCATCCACATCAACCACATCAACCAAAAAAAAAAAATTAACAATAAATAAAAAAGAAGAACAAATCATAAGAATATTAATCACAATGCATACTGTATGATTGTACATAAGGCAGATATTAATGCATAAATACTCGTACAGTCATATGAGTTGCAACATCGACAGTTAGTGCTATCTTGGAAAACTGAATACCATGAATGTTCACAACATACAAATCATGTTCTGGTAAAGATACTGCACATACATATTCAAACTTCTTCTGGAAGTAAGAAAATTCTTCACATGGGTTCACCAACACAAAGAACAAAGAAAGATGGTTTGATAGTATCAGGGACTCCAAGACCAATATCAACTTTGGGAAAATTAAATTTGTACACATCATTATCACTAAATCTATCAGAGTGAAACTTTTTTTTTGGGGGGGGGGGGGAGTCAAATGAGTAGAACTTACCCCAAAAAAAGCTTAAATTTCACTTTGCATCCCTGAGCTTTACTTGGAATCTCACTTCAAGGCATAAGTTTGTTTTGTAACAACCAAGAGTCCGAGCTTTTATTTAGTTGCAATGTGGGGCCTCAATGACCATTTTATCCCTAAAAGTTGGACAATTAAATGCGAGAGTGCAAGGACAAAACAGTTGGGGCAAAACAGCAACTGAGTCCCCCACACTGCAACTAATTAAAAACTCAAACCTTTAATTTTTATAACAATAAAATAAAATAAAATAAAATACGAAACCCTGAAGTGAGATCTAAGGTAAAATTCAGCAGTGCATAGTGATATATACTCCCCAAAAAAAAATGTTGTCCAAGGACAAAACTTACAAAAGTAAAAATAAAAATATATTTGTCGAATAGTAAAACCAATACTTAAGTTGTATAAATTCATGATACAACCTTGGATTCTAATATACTGAAATAAGAGAAAAAATTGACCCTGATATTAAGCTACACAATGATTCAAGTTATAAAGGATTCAGTACAAATTTGCAGAAACCAGCAATTTGTTCTTTTTGAATCTAAAATTATCTGTTGATGAATAAAAATTGTTTATTAAAAGCATTAAGATAATGTTTTCAAAAAGGCTTGCCCCTATGGTGGCATTACCATAGTATCAACAAAGTTAAAAAAGAATCTAGACCAAGCTCCAAGCCTCCGACACTGCAGCAATACATGAGTGAGAAATGTAAACTCAAACAAAGACATATCTCTATCTTCAAAAACTCTTTTATTCCTTGCCTTCCAAATTAACCAAAGTAAACAAAAAAAAGGCCACCATCCAAACTTTCTTCTTCGGATTAGCAGACTTGAAGCCCCACCAAAAAGTTAACCTGCCCTTCGTATCCTTAGTAAATACCCAATGAACTCCAAAACAGTTTATAAACGTGTCCCACATACACTTTGACCAAGTACAATGAATGAAATAAATGATCTGAAGTCTCCCCCCCCCCCCCCAATTCTCTTCACAGACTACACTTATTCATTAACACATGCCCTCTCACCTGCAAATTGTCAATAATGAGAATCTTCCCCCAAGCAACACACCAAATGAAAAAAAGACACTTTGGGTATCACCTCGGATCTCCATATTTTGCTCCACCAAAAACCCCGTGTTGTTTCCCATCAAATATTTGTAGTGAGTTTCACCCCATATCTCCCTGAATTAGAGAGGTTTCCATTTCACGACATCCTCCCCCTTCCCCTCCCCCAAAGTAAATTGTTGCATTTTCTGCAAAAGAGCTTTGAGCATCTACAGTTCCTAGTTGGAAAGGTTCCACCAAAGGATAACACAACAAGATAGAGTTTAACTGAAGCCGCTGATGCTTCTTTATCTGGCTAGCACAAACAAATCCAGAAAACTGTTCGAAAGTCTGCCTTTTCAGAAGTCTAGTTATCGAAAACTTTATATTGTCTCCTCTCCCAACCTTCCATATGTAGTAGCTCCCAGCCCCTCCTTACTCCCTTCCACAATCCCACCCCATGAGCAACATTCACTGACTTTGTAAGCTAATCCACCCTGTACTTGCAAAAGACAACATTTGCAAGATGTAGAACAGAAGTCTTAAACCAAGAGATACAAGTAAAACCTCTTTCCACAATTCACAAGAAGTTGGATGCAATAATCTATATCAGTGTTAACTGTGTTTCTGGACATATAATACATAGCCAACAAACACTAGTTTCATTTTATCTGTTACTTCCAGCACTGCCAAAAACAAAGATAAGGAGCTAAATTAATCATAACTTAATTCCAACAAAGAAATAAATATACGAACTGAGATATTTAAACAAGAACGTTCGCCACAGTAATAATATTGCAGCATAATAGTAGACTCAAAGCAGTGCAAATGAAATTTTACTTTGACAGGGATAAGGTAAAAGAAGTAGGCTTTGAAACATTAGTCCATATGATAAGCTTCCAAAACAGGCCCATAAAGTAGACCAGTAGGATCAATTGGAGGAAATGCAGGGAAAAAAATATATATTGTTGCTTTAGAACCTCATTTCATACATACAGCTCAAACTGAACTAGTTACGTGAATTGATTTTGTTAAGAGCAAATATTAAAACAAAGCATATTCTAAAAGACTCCTGAAATTCAAAATTATTGATAATTTAAATTCACAAAGAAGCAAAATATTTAAGTCAGATAGTTAACTAGACTGTTCCCCAAGATAGATATCCCTAACAGATAAACTATCAGAATGATGGACAGATGAACCCATGGTGTACTCACTCTTGTTCCTCTTGTTACACATGCTTTGGTACGAGCAATTGGGTGTGTTCAAGTATCAGAACTTTTAATATTTTAAGTTTAGAATATTGCAATTTGTATCAAAAAGTTGGATATAAGTTCGTGAACATGTCATAAATATTAAAATATATTGTGTAGTACACTAATACAAGATATGGTTATTATTTAGGAATATACTTGAAATTAAATGAAACTTAAAGAAAAATAAAATTATCTTCCATTGATGTGAAATGTTTAAAAAAAATCTTTATAATCAAACGTAAGTTGCTATTTTTCAAATATTATTAAAAAACTAGATGATCTAAGCGTCTACTGCGAGTATGTGAGACCATGCCCTTGCCCCCTTATCATATCTCTTGGATAAGGTACGATGGAGGAAATAAAAAAGTCCTCGTAACACAGCTTTTTCCTAACCTAATAATCAATGCAAATAGATTCAAAAACTGATCTATTCATTCGTCCACTATACCCACTTCAACGAGAGAATATCAGAATTCAGAAAAGTCCCACAACTCACTTGCAGATAACAAGCCCAAGACTGGGTAAAACACTAGACACCAACAGCAATAAAGTATTTATCCAAAATCCAAAGCTTCCAATTTCTCTCTTTTAGGACGAAATTTCTGAAACAAATAGTACACAAACCAGACATGCAAAACGCAATTCAAACACCCTGGCTGTACATTTCCAAGGATCAAACAAATACACCGCACTGACTTGTCATCCATAAACTAACACAACTCAATAAAGATCAAGAAACTTGAGTTCGATCAAAGTCAACACTTTAACATAAGTGCGCGAATTACCGAAACAAAAACCCTAGATCTCGTATCAAATCCAACATTTCGCGTTTCAACATATGACTGTGCGTAAAGACAATGAGAGAAAGAGAGAGAGAGAAAGACCTGAATGGCGCTGTGGAAGATTCCACCAAGACCGATACGATCTTTGAAGATCTTATTGATCTGAACAATAGTGCTGTTCGTCTTATCTGAACCGCTATTCGTCACGTCATATATGTGGAGGATCACCTCCGTCATCTTCAAAATCCTCAACCTTCTCAATCTCAAAGACTGTCTCTCACACACACACTGATCCAAGAAACCCTAAACCCCTCTCTCCCTCTCTCTCTCTCTCTCTCTCTCTGTGATTGAATCGGAGTATGCTACAATACCCACGCCCCGTTTCAGGCATGTCACCTGCTATGCCTTGTAAGCATTGGATGGGCTCAAACGGCGATGTGGCTTAACCTAAGCCGTACGATGATAAAACCACCATCGTTTTTCCCGAAAGTGACTGGTTCTGGTTTAAAAAAAAACAAAAGCCACAATGGACCCATTTAAAAAAAATAAAAGAAGAAAAGAAAAAAGGGAGTGGTTTTAGTTTAAAAAACAAAAAGGCCAATATGATGAATAAATTCTTTGATTATGCTGAACAATTTTAAAGATCAAGGTGGATAATTTTTTGAACAGATGTAAATAATGATAAATAATAAGAAATATACTTTATACACTAATACGAACAATTTTAGACTACGTTTGGAGTGCTATAAAATTCTAACCACCCTTATAACTCACTACAATTCTCTATTACATTTTTATTTTTCCCGCTTTTACTAGTTTCAAAATTTTTCAATATTTTACTAAAAAAATAAAAAATTTCTAACGAGATTAATCGAGTGTGAAATTTTTTTTTCCATAATCATATTCTTCGCGTCGAAACTTTCAAACAAATACCATTATCGTTAATTTATCTCTATTTTTTTAAATCCGTTAGAACGGATTGGAATAAACCGTTAGAACAAATTTGGATAAACCATTGTCAATAACGGTTTACCGGAATAGAATCTGTTAGAACAAATTTGGAAGGCCGTTCTAACGGTTTTGGCATTGTTTAGAGAGAGAAAATACATTTTTTAGAATTCGTTAGAACGGATTTAGAAAACCGTTCTAACGATTTTGGCATTGTTCATCTCAAAAAAATGTAATTTGAAAAGAAATACCAAACGTCCTTTTTTACTCCAAACCACGTTTTTTTTTATTTTTTATCACTCCAAATGCTACCTTAATAGATAAAGTTAAATAATTTTAGGAACCAATGTGATAAATTTATAAACTAAAATGAATAATTTTATGGTCTAATATAAATAACGATTTAGGGATAAGTTACATTTTATGGATCAATGTGAATAAGTATTTAATTTAATATTAATAATTTTAAGGATGATGAATATTTTTAATAGATAAAGTCAAATAATTTTATGAATCAATGTGAACAATTTTAAGGAGGAATGTAAACAATTTTATGTACCAAAGCGAACAATATTACACAAATAAAATGTATACTTTTATATACCAGTGGACATAACTTAGTCTAAGGTTAACAATTTTAATAATTAAGGTGTACAATTTTAACAAATAAAGTTGAATGATTTTATAAATAAAAATGAACAAAAGTATGAACCAATGTCAGCAATTTTAAGAAGGAAGATTAACAATTTTATAGACTAATACGGACAACTAAAAATAAGATAAACGTTTTTATCGATCAACATGAAAATTTGAATGATCACGATAAATAATTTTAATGGACAAAGTTAAAACAATTTTGTGAACTAAGACGAACAAATTTTACGGACCAACATGAACAATTTTAAAGAGGGAAAGTCAACAATTTTTATGAATTTGGTGAATAATTTTAAATAGGAGCGTTTACAATTTCATAAACTGATGTAAACAATTTTAAGGACTAATCGAAACAATTTTAATGACCAATGAAAAAACTTATCTAGCTGGATGGAGTTAAAAAATTTTAAAGTATAGGAAACAATTTCAGAAGAAAAATGAATATTTTTACAGAGACAGTAAATATTTTTAAGTATAAAGGTAAGTAAATTTTATGTATTAACGTGAAGAATTTTAAGGGTTGAGATAAATAATTTTATGAATGAAATTGAAAAATTCTAAAAAAATAATGTGAATAAATTTTTGACCAAAGCGAACAATTTTATGGAATAAGTTGAATAATTATTAGACAAATTAAAACAATCATATGAACTTATGTGAATAATTTTAAGAACTAAGTTGACCTATTTATTAGAAACCAATGCGATCAATTTCTTGGAGCCATATGGATATTTTAAGCAAGAATGTGAAGAATTTTGTGGACCAAGGTGCCTTTATTTTAAGGAAGAAAGAGAAATTTTCTAAGGAAGAATGTGAACAAATTTTCCTTTTTATTGTTATGCGAACACTTTTTCTGAACCTCAAACAAACAATTAAAGTGAATAATTTTATAGACCAAAGTAACTAATTTTAAGAACCAATATGATATATTTTTTTATGAATAAAGGTGCTCGATTTTTTAAGAACCAATGTGAATATTTTAAGGGGAAAAAAAAAGTTAACTGATATAAATATGTCAAGGGTAACTCACAAGTGTTAATGGAACAAATTAAAAATTTTAAAATAATTAAATTTTAAACCAAGGTAATGACAAACAGCAAGACTTACAAATCTAATGCTCACTGTCTGATCAATATAATAAATATAAATGAATTTCAAATCATCTAATTACATATTTAAAACTCAAGTAAAATAGGTAATTTATAATATTACTTTATTCATTAAAAATATTGTTTACAGAAAGCAGTTAATTATAGTAATCCTACATAGAATAAACAATAAGTTTAAGTAGTTTTAGACACCAAGATGATCAATTTTACCAACAAAGCGAATAATTTTAAGGAATAAAGTGAAAAATGCGAACAATTTTATATACCACAATATCAGGGAGGGAAGAAGAATAATTTTAAGAAAAAGATGAACAATTTTGCAGACCAATGTGAACAATTCAATTAACATTGTGAATAAATGTTATGGACAAAGGTTAGGAATTTTATGAAGCAAGATGAATAATTTTATGGCCCCTTTGGGGGTGGCCGAGTGGAAGTCGGGCTCGCCTTAGAGCTTGGGCCTCTCGAGGTTCCGGGTTCGACTCCCCCACAGGGGGGGTGGGTTACCGCTGTAATGGCGGGTGTCTAATGGCCTCCTCTCGGTCGTGCCGGTCAGCCAGGACTTGCCTAGGCTGGTTAACTCTCCAGGGGCCTTTACTGGCTAGGGTCCTGGAGCGTGCTTCGCCCTGTGCGCACCCCAGTACGGGGTAGCAGCTGCGGACTTCTACGTACCAGAAGATGAATAATTTTATGAACATATATTCTACATTATACAAATGTTTATATCAATTGATTTAAAACCTACACAAATCAACTTGTATATTCTTCATTACAAGAGGTCATGTGCATCAAATGAATGGAAAAGTCTTCAACTAAAACTTGGTCTTCTCAGCTGTTGCTGCCAGCGTTTTTCTCCCACCGCGGGGCGGGCAGCGGCATGGGGTTGGAAGAATCCCTCCATGGGCCATTGTCACATCGGTTGTACAGTTCCCACTGGAATTGCCCCAAAAACTTGTCCCAGGTTGAAGAGGAAGTGACTGCTCAAAGTTCAGATTGACATAAGAAAGGAAAGAGGAAGCGTTGTGAAAGAAGTCCACGGACAAATGTGACCACATTCAAAAAAATGTCGAGCATATTACCTGAACCATTATGGGATTGGGAGTCTTGGGACCAGATGTGGATATAAACACAGCACGACTAGCAATAACCACAGCTTCAGCCTGAAGAAGGCACAAGCCATATTCGCACAAGCATGCGTGCCTATAACTACCTAAGAATTTTGTCAATACACTGTCTCCAAACTACGCACGGTACACGAACATGATCATATGGAATAAAGTTGACTGCAATTTCAAGGTATACAAAAACACAGGACAATGATAAACACACCGGTGTAATGGTTGTGCGGCCAAACTCAAGCAGCAAAGCACCAAAGTTTTGCAAAAGAAATCCAGATCTTATAGCATTGGATTGAATGTTTGTCCTTGCTGAAAGATCAGTCACATTTGCTTGATCCTCTAGTAGTCTTGTAAGTTGCTGCAAATATGAAAAATAACATGCCAAAGTTTTGTTGATACTTTATAGAGTTTAGACACAAAACAAATGTGTATCTTTTCAGGTTGCAACTAGAAGCTTCTTCAATCCCAAGGGGTTAGGTGAGTTGGCTATGATCTGGGAGTCAGAAGCTTACCGCCCCAAGCTTCCAGGTTCAAATCCTCTCTCTAGTAACTCTTGGGGCCAACCCTCGGGCGCAAAGCACACTAAGATTGGTAGGATGAGCCCCCTTAACTAGATGAATCATATCCAGTTCTTGAGTGTGGATCCAAATCTCCACTGCTACGCGAGTCTGTAACTTATCGTTGCACATGTTGAGGGCCAGTATGTGCAGCACAAATCAAATCAAGAGAGATTCACACTCTAGGGGTTTGACACGAGGAGTGAATCTTTTGGATCAAATCTTTTTAACTAGAAACTTCTTCCCTTGGGAAAATTAGAAAGAAAGTTAACATTTCTGGGGGTTTAAGGAGATCAGTCGACGTTGAGAGAGAGAGAAGAGAGAACAGAGATGAGTGGGAGAGTGGGAGATAGAGGCTCAAGTTATCTGAAGTGCACGGAAAGAGCATCCCCTCCCTTGTTAATGACAACGAGGATGAACAGCATGGGTAGAACTTACAAGAAGGCCAAGCTTGGTAGGATTTAATCAAGAATGTTTGCAGCCTATGCCTCTGCTGAATGTTGTCATGGTAAGAATCTCCGAATAATGAGGGCAATGGTGCCTTTCCTCAAACCTGACAGCTTCTTGCTTCAACATCTATTTGTGTGAATGCTTCTCAACCAATTAGACCAGGAAGTTCAGAGGGTACGTGATTACACATATGGTCCACAAATATAAATCAATGCATTTATTTGATGAGCAGCTATATATACAGTCCCGAAGACTTAACTTCAATTCAAGGGTCATGGACTATTGCCTCCTGATCCTGCAGGCAGCTTCGGACTCCATAAAAACTAAATCTAACAGTAGCTGTCTCCATGCCTGCAAAGACAAGCATAAGCATGGTCCATCTCAATCTACAACTTGGTTCCCACTCTAACTTCATCCATTGGTTCAAACTGGAATGGAACTGAAGGATTCATTTCATTTAGCTGGTTAGCAGCCCATTCTCCCAACTTCAAATGCCTGTGTTCTCTACAAGCATCAAAGACCCTTGTCAACATTTGAACAGTGGGCTCAAATGGCATTGATTTAACAAACTCCTGAAGCTCATCCATGAACCCATGTCTACCATAAAGTTCTATCATGCACTCATAATGCTCCAATCTAGGAATTATACAGTATTTTGTGCTCATTGAATTAAAATACAGCCTACCCAACTCGACGCGTCCCTCACAAATACAGGCCAGCAAGATCCCTTGAAAAGTGATATGGTCTGGCTTGACACCATCTTTCTCAATCAATCCAAACAGTTCAAGTACGTCTTTACCCCTTTTATTGTGACAACATCCAAAAACCATGGAGTTCCAAAGAATCACATCCCTTGAAGGTGCCTCTTTAAAAACCTTGAGAGCATACTCGAGACAATGGCATTTAGAATACATGTCAACCAATGCTCCTCTAATAACGATATCTATCTCGTAACCATTTCTAATAATGAATCCATGGATTTGTCTTCCCATCTCAAGTGCAAAAATATTTGCGCAAGCAGCTAAAAGGGTCCCAAAAGTAAATTTACTTGGTGTTGCCTCCCCTTGCATCTCCCAGAATATCGCCATTGCTTCTTCACTTAGCCCATGACGAGCATAGGTTGTCAACAGAGCATTCCAAGAAACTTTATCCCGCCAACTAGTCATTTGGTAGAACCAAGTTCTAGCACTCCACAAGTTTCCACATTTCCCATACATGTCAAGAAGGGCATTGCCAACAAAAATATTGGAATAGAAATAATGCCTATACATATACCCGTGAACCTGTTTTCCCAATTCAACATCAGAAAGGCCAGCACAAACATTAAGGATCAACCCAAGAGTGACATGGTCAATATCCTTGCATTCCTTCCGCATCAGAAAAACAAAGTCCAAGGCCTCTTCCCATTGGAAGAAACGGGTGTACCCCACCAACATTGCATTCCAAGAGATCACACTTCGCTCTGGCATCTCATTAAAGAGCTCTCTTGCCTGTTGAGTTCTCCCATTCATTGCATAACCCGACACCATTGAAGTCCAATTAATCAAAGTTTTAGAGCTGGGCAGGTCAAATATTCTTCGAGCATTGTCCAAATCTCCGCATTTCACGTACATATAAATTAGAGAGCCTGAAACCACCTCATCCTCCTCAATATTAGTCTTTATTGCGACTCCATGAATTTGGATTCCCTCCTTCAATGCAGAAATTCTAGAACAAGCAATAAGAGAATTAGACACTGTAAAACATAATGGTTTAGCATTAACCCGGATCATCTGAAAAAACATACACACGGCCTCTCTTTCTTGACCCATGTCAAGATACCTCCTGACAATCACATTCCAAGATACGGGATTTGGATTCTGAATCTCGTCAAACATCGTCCTCGCATCACTCATAACCCAGCATTTCCCATAGACATCAACAAGAGAACTTTCTATGATGACATTCCCTGAAAATCCAAATTTTACGATAAGCCCGTGTATTTGCCTTGACAGAAGAAGCGCCAAAACTGCGGCACATGATCCAAGTGCGCTTGCAAAGGTAATCTCGTTGGCTGTAATTCCCAACCTATTCATCCGCAAAAACAAATCCAATGCTTTCTCAGCGGATCCACCCTGTGTATGGGCTGTAATCACCGCGTTCCAAGAACCCCCATCTCTCTGAGGCATTTCTTCAAACAATTCCCTTGCATCCTCCAAACAACCACATTTACCGTAAGTTTCGATTGCCCGATTCAGTAGAAAAATGGGTGGACTCTCAGAGAATGAGACCAAGTGGGACTCGACCTTTCGAGCCTCAACGATGGCACGTTTTTCGGCACAAAGCTGAAAGAGACGGGCGTAGAGCGAGAAGGGGAAGTGTACGGGGGAATTGAAAAGAACAGACACCGCTTTCCGGAGGTTGCCGGAGTTAAGGTCGGCGAGGACTGCTTTAAGTAAGGCTTTGGCGTTGGAGGGTAGAGCTTTGGGCTTACGGGTACTATTGTGAAGAAGACGACCGAGTACAGAAGCTGCAGTCACACCCATGTAACTGGGTAACAACACACGGACGCTCAAATTTGAAGCATCCCAGTGTTGTGAAACACTACAATAAATTAAGGGAAACAGGAGTCACCAAATAAAAACGGGTAAATGAAAGAACAAAACCCATGCCCTACAATGATAAAGGCAAACCCTGTAAAAAGATTTTTTCACATTCTGCTAAGTTTTTAAACTACAAAATTATTTAGTAAAAAATATTTTCAAGCATATATTTTTGTTAATCAATATTATTAATTCATTCAACTTATTTTGTAACATAATTTAATTTAAATAAAATTTAATGATTTTAATTTTAAAAAGAAAATCAAAATAAATAATTATTACATGTATAGTTAATAATACACGATAAGCTATACAAATACTTAGAAAATAATTTAATTATTTTATGTAATTTAAAACTTCAATTGAAAAAATATTTTCTGTCTTTGAAATTTATTTAAGCACTTTTAACATTAAAAATAAATCAAAATTATTAATTATGAGGCCTAACTTAACATGGGACCCAAGGAAGGTCTTAATTGCCAAAATCAATTTAATCTTGGACAAATATGCTATAAAATAATGATTGTGCCAATATCAAGGGTTGGTTTACTACCGCAAGCGATGGTAATTGAAAATAAAACACCACGTGTGACATTTTTTTTTTTAAACTCGTCATTATTATATATTTTTTAAATATACTATTGATTTGGAAAAAAATTGTGCACTTCAATAAATTTTTTTAATCTTTTATATATATATATATATATAAACTTTAAATTTTATGTATGTTAGCGCAGGTCAATAATCTTATATATGTATATATATATATATTCATCTATTATGAGTGTATATATATATAGTTAAACATATCATTTTATTTTTTTATTATATAAAATTACACAACTACTCTCATTTTTCTAATAAAATATGTTATATAATTTTAATGATATAAATATTTTTTTTATAAAAATAGGAGTAATTATATAATTTTATTTAATAAAAACTAGAATGAAGTACAAGAATTCATTCGTAGATTACAAATATATCCACTCTTTTCAAAATTATGTAGCACTTCTGTTTGAACGTAAGGCAGGATCCTTATTTTCATTATAATTTATTCCTTTATTTAATATTTAATATTAGCACTTGGACCCCTCCCATGAAAGAGTATAAATAGAGAGAAAAATTGAAAATAAGTAAAATATATATATATATATATATATATAGACATTAAAAAAATAAATTATGTTATACAGTCGATTCGTTTTTACAAATTTAAAATAAATTGAGAGAAAATTTAAAAAATGAAAACCTAGAAAATTCAAGACATAAATATTTTGAGAAAAATAAAATTTGGTTAATAAATAGATGTATAAATTTTATTTCTTGTACAGAAATGATACATCCACGTGCAACCTGGATTGGATGGGGTTTAGGATTTTTTTTTCAATCAAGTTTATGTTTAATTCTCAATTTTAATTATATAGGTGTTTTTTAAATATTTAAACTATATATAGAGGTAAAATAAATATTTTTTAAATTCTTTAGTAGAAGAATTTAACTTTTAAATATATATATATATATATATATACACTAAAATATATAAGAAGAGTACATTTTAAATATTTTGGAAAAAGTAAAATATCAATTTTAAAATAAAAAATAAAATAAAATAAACTTGAATAGACTTAATAAGTGGTGCTTAAAATATCTAATCCTGTAACTTTTATATAATAAAACATAACATATTTTAAAATGCCTCTCTTATACACTAAAATCCAAAGTTGAAATTGAGTTTTATTTTTACAAAATAGTTTAGATTTTTTATAAACAAAAACTTTATCTCAAACCCCTGCCTACTCTTTTGGTTACTTCACATTCTGATAAACTATTAAATTAAATTTAATGATGATATCTAAAAAGTTGTATTGAGAAAAACAAAAATTTTATTTTTCGGTATTAGTTAAGGAGTGCCATGTGCACGGATTATTCACTAGTACATGATAAGATATATTTTTATATTTTTTACTTTTTTTAAGGTTATTTTAAATTATAAAATACAAATATATCAAATTAGTAAAAAGGCAAAAAAAATTATTTTTTTTCCTTCTTAAACGTATTATAATAATAATGTAATAAATTTTTAAGAGTAAATTACACTTACCTCTTCTAAACATTAGGCATAACTCATAAATGTCCCCCAACCTTTTGACCCTCACGCTTACCTCCCTCATACTCAAATGTTCATTACACTTACCATTTTCAATTAATTTTGTCTGTAACGCCATTAGGGTGCCATTGTAAAAAAACCAAAATGCCCATCATTAGTTTTATACGGATCTCTCTCTCTCTCTCTCTCTCTCTTCTCTTTTTTATTTTATTAAAGGTACAATAATTTATTTTATTAAAGTTAAAATAGTAATTTATGATTAAATAATTTATTTTTGTAAAATTAAAATTCATAATAATTACATAGTAGAATATTTAATGTTTTTAAAAATGAAAATAAAAATCATTAGATTAAAATATTTATTTTATTAAAATTAGGACTACTACTAAAATAATAATTATTATTAAAATTGTTTATTTTTAAATATTTTATGAAATTATATTAATTTTATCAAATATAATAATTTATTATTAAATTATGTTATTTATTAATATATTTTATAAAAAATAATTATTATTAATTGGAAAACTAATAATTAACACATCTACAAGTTATAATTTGTTATAAAAAATCAAAATTTAGTGAAAATTTTATATAAAATGAAAAAAGTTACTAAAAAATTACTAATTTTTTTAAATAAACAAACTGTAAAATTAACTTTTCCCAGTCATCTGATCTCAATGAATACATAATTAGCGATAACTCAACCAAAAATTTATCATCTAATAAGAAATCCAATGATGAAACTTATGAATTTCAAAGTTCATGTAATTCAACCATATTCATTTAACATAAACCAAAATATTTACAAAATTATAAAAACATTGCTCAAAATCCTTATACCCTAACAACTCTAAAAATTAAGGTGGCATTTGGTTTGTTTTTCAATTTTCTGTTTTCTATTTTCATTTTATGTTTTAAAAATTTCAAAATAAAAAAAACACAAAATACTCTGTTTTCGTTATTTTGAAATTTTCCTTATTTTGGATTAAAAACACTCAAAACAACGTTTTATCATTTTTTATTCCATGTGTAAGCCCATTTTTTATTTTTGAAAACAAATTTTGAAAATACAAGTGATCAAATACGTTTTGAGCTTTTTTTTATTTTCAAAAGCGTAAAATGAAAAATGAGTTCAAAACAGAAAATAGAAAATAAAAACAGAAAAACAAACCAAATGAGTCCTAAATGTTATGACTTATAATCTCAAAATTATACATTACTGTTCAATAATCTTTTTGTTCACCTAAAGTTCAAAGCAATCCAAAATAAAAGTACTAAAATTCAATATTTTTTTCCAACTCAATAATCTTCCCACGCACTTAACCAGAACTCTACTATGATAGAACCACACATTTGATTCGTTGAAGACCTTTCTCTCAAACACAAATCTCTTTTGTTTTTCTTATAGTTTCGGATCATCTACTCTAGACTCAAGGTGAGGCATAACAACCTCGTCTAATCTTTGGATTAAGTTTTCATTACCATTATACTAGTGATCGGATGACTAAGAATCCAGCGAGGTGGGTCTGAGAAAACTGGCAAGAGAGATAGAAAGAGAGAGAGAGAGAGAGAGAGAGAGACAAAATCAGAGAGTTGTGACTCGTGGGTACTGTAGGAGATGTTGTAGGCTTTCTAGTGTCGATACGACAACACGGTGGGGGCGAAGTTACGCGCAGCAGTGATGATGAACACGGGGGAGTAGTGCGCGGCGGTAGCGGCAAAGCAACATGCAGCGATGAGAAGCAGTTGATCCTTTTGAATGCGACAGAGATAGAAAGAAACTAGATATATTGGTTCTGGGGATTCTCTCAAATGGTTTGAGTATATTCAGGTCTGGGGGTATATTTTGTCTTTATAAAAACTAATTTTTGGTTGCCTTGATTGACTGTTAAAATTTAACAGTTCAAACTAACGAATGGGGTTAAGTTAACAAATATTTGGGTTTAGGGGAGATAAGTGTCAAGTTCAAAAAGATTAGGGGAGATATTTGAATTATGCCTAATATTAAGATAAGATAAGTGTTATTTAGCTAATTTTAATAAGCAACTAGATAAAAAAAAATCAACTCTTTTTTTTTTTTCCTTATCAAACTAAAGGGGTGTTTGGTAAAACCAATCAACTTTTTTTTTTATATATTTTTTCTGTCTTGTTTACCAACCAAGTTATACTCGATTGTGGCTGTTTGGATTCACTGGTATTTGATCTGATTAGGAACTGAATCTGAATCCCCCTTTTCGCAGGTGCTCTTCTCTTGCATTTCCTTGCTATTTCAATTAGTGCCCGGTGACAACCATGGCCACTGTATCTATGCTTCGGCACCTTCCTCCTTCAACCACAGTAACCTGATTATCGAAAATCATCGTCATCTTTCTGATCCGTCACACTTATCATCGCCATTCATTTCATTCCCCCATAACTCTCCCTTATGCCTCAATCTGTAAGAATATTATTAAAATTAATATTATATTAAGTGATCCACACATCCCATTACACTTAATTATTTAAATTATTAAATTATGGGTTATCGGTTACACTAATCTGATTATAATTATGAGATATTATAATGAATTAATCTGGGGTTAGGAGTAACGGTTTGGTATCTTTGATGGTGGGAGACCTATAAAAGAAATGAGAGATTCTAGGGTTCAGACCTGCAACATTTTTGTGCCTCTAACCATCGTGAGACCGAGTAAAGTTGTTAGGGTGATCCTACTCTATAGAGAATTAAGAATATTTAGGACATGTATTTAGGTACACTTACGATTTGGTATATAATTTTATATTCTGCTTACTAGTTTTGATTAATATGATAATCCAAGATCATATTTAACACAATCTACTACAAAAACACCACCATTTTTCATGCGCCACTGGTGGCAACGGCATCGACGGCATTGGACGAGAAAGAAGCGGTGGCAGCGGCGAGGGGTGGTAGAGCTCAAGTGAAAATACTCACAATGATGATTCGTCGCCCTTGTTAGTTGGACCAATCCGGGCAACTCTATGGATGGAGATCGAGGGTGGCTGCAGATCCGCAATTCCCTTTCAAGGTTCTAATGGAGGAACTGGTCGGTGTAAGCGCTAGTGTTCTTGGTGACATGGCTTCTCGCCCTAATTTTGGACTTAATGAGCTTGACTTCGTCTTCTCCACTCTGGTTATTGGCTCCATTATGAATTTCGTTCTCATGTATATTTTGGCGCCCACATTGTCTGCTGCTTCTTCTGCCCCCATTCTCCCTTTTTACTTTTTCCAACTGCCCCACAAGCCACATGTTTGAGCTTGGTCCCTATGGTCCCACGGTTGGAGTCCCACCCATCGATTCGAAACTTTTATCTTCAAAGGAGTTATTTTTGTTGCTGTTGGTTTCGCTACTGGACTCGTTGGAACTACCATCTCCAATGGACTCACTAAAATGAGGAAGAAGATGGATCCCAATTTTGAGACACCAAACCAGCCCCCTTCTACCATCTTGAATGCTACTACTTCGTCAATTCACATGGGTGTCGGCAGTAACTTGAGATACCAAACTTTGAACGGGATTGAGTTTTTCGTAGCCAAGTCCGCCCCCTCTGTAGTGTTCAAGACCTCTGTGGTGGTCCTGGGAGGCTTAAACAATGTTCTCGGTGGAGTCTCCTTTCTAATATTGGCAAAATTAACAGGGTAGCAGAGTGTTGATGAAAGGATACCAGTAACAGGTGAAGCAGGTTAGGTAACTACATAAAAGGAGGAGTTAGTTTGTAAGAGCGAGGATTCCTCGAGCATGCAATCCACTTGAGGGTAATTCTAGAAATTTCTACCTTATTTGAGAGCCCATGAATGAACAATAACGTTTCCTGGTTGTTGAATCCTAGCAAAACACATGAACATGACCATTGTATTGAATTTGTTTATGATCAATTTGGCCTTTTTTTTTCTTGGGTTAGTACTGACTATGTGCTTATATGAGCATTGGCGGCTGCATTTGTGTTGTTGGATCGTCTTATTACCACTTAATACAGTTACTCAATTACAGGTTGTTATGGGTTTGTTATTTGAAGTGGTATACTTGGCACACGTCCCTTAATTCACTCAAGTTAGGCACCCTATACGGGTGATCCTTGAATCACTGTATAAAGCAATAGCCTTGTATTATTTTTATGTGGGAGAATAAAAAAACACTTTCCGGAGATGGTATCAGAGCACTAAAGGAAGCTCTGGTAGCCAAATGTTTCATTAATAATATTTTATTTTTTTCTCTCACTCTTCTCTTCATTGTCTTCTTCTCAACTATGGCGGCTAACCAGGGCTCCAACTATGATGATTACCTTACCAATCCCTCCAATCCTCTGTATCTTCATGCCAGCGAGACACCATCACAAGCATTAGTCTCCCCACCTCTAAACGGACAGAACTACCATGCTTGGGCCAGAGCTATGAAGCTCGCCCTTCTCTCCAAGAATAAGCTAAAGCTTGTGGATGGCAGCTTTATTCCTCCGTCACCAACAGATCCAGTTTATGGAGCATGGGAACGATGCAACAATATGGTGCTCGCTTGGATTCATAGATCCATTGATGATTCGATTTTGCAATCCATCCTTTGGATTGACCAAGCATCAGAGGTATGGAACGACCTTCGTGATCGATTCTCACAAGCTGATGTGTTTCAGATCTCTGATCTTCAAGAGTAACTCTATCACATGCAGCAAGAAACACTCACTGTGAGTCAATATTTTACTCAATTGAAAAGCCTCTGGGATGAGTTTGAGAATTATAGACCTGTGATCACTTGCAAGTGTTCGATACCTTGCACATGTGGAGCCACTCGGTCATACAAGAAGTATAGGGATCAGGATTATGTTATTCGTTTTCTCAAAGGATTAAATGAGCAATTCTCACATGTGAGATCCCAGATTATGCTTCTAGACCCCCTTCCTTCTATAAACAAAGCATTCTCCCTAGTTGTCCAACAAGAAAGGCAAATGTCTGCTACTGGGGTCATTGAGTCCCCCTCTGATACAAAAGCCTTTGCTGCCAATTCAAATCAGTACACTGGTTATGGAAAAGGCCGGGGCAATTGGGGTAGGGGCCGTGGCACAGCAGGAAGAGGTCAAGGGACTTCCAACAAATGTTGTACACACTGTGGAATGACCAATTACACAGTGGATACTTGTTATTTTAAGCACGATTTTCCCCTTGGTTATAAGCCTTGACAAAAGAATGCAAATGCTGTTATTTCAAATAAGGATTGTACTTCAGAGGGAGGTTCTCAAAACCAGTTAGGGGGTGCTGTTCCAAGCATTGGTTTCACACAAGAGCAGTATCAAGGTCTTCTTAACTTGCTTCAACAATCCAATCTAGGAGCCCAGAGCACTCCTCATCTTTCTAACTTGGTCCATACCACAGCTTTGCACACTGAATCCTCTCTCATAGCAGGTAAACAATGTAACCACTGGCTCCTTGACACAGGTGCAACTGATCACATGACCTTTGATCTTGTAAATTTCCTCACATTTTTTGAAATTCCACCTGTTATGATTAGCTTACCTGATGGTTCCTAAATTTATGCTAAACTTTCTGGTACAGTGCAACTTTCCCCATTTTTAACCTTGACTAATGTGCTGTACATACCAGAATTTAAAGTCAATTTGATATCTGTTGCTAAATTAGTTACTAATTCCAACTGCCACCTTGTCTTTAATTCTGATTTTTGCTGTATCAAACAGACCTTCAGCAAGAAGACGATTGGTACAGCTAAGCAGTTAGATGGATTGTATGTGTTGATCTCTCAAGTAGATAATTCAGCAACCACCACTTTAGCTTATGCCATTTCTTCACACCATACAGCTACTGACCCTGGGATTTGGCATTTAAGGCTTGGTCATGTGTCAGATTCCAAATTAAGATTGATGTGTACATAGTTTCCCTTTGTTACTTTCAAACACTCATACCCTTGTGATGTATGCCACTATGCTAGGCAGAGAAAGCTTCCCTTTATTTCTAGTTTCACTAAGTCCATACAAAGATTTGATCTATTACATGTTGACATATGGAGGCCATGCTCCACAACCTCTATTCTGGGTTATAAATATTTTTTAACCATCATTGATAATTTTTCTCGGTTCACATGGATTAAATTAATGAAACATAAAAGTGAAACTAGAGATCACTTAAAGAGCTTTGTTGCTTACATAGAGACACAATTTAATGTAAAACTCAAAGCTATCAGAAGTGATAATGGACTAGAATTTTTAATGACCGAATTCTACCTTTCTAAAAGAATTTTCCATCAAACTACTTGTGTTGAAACACCCCAACAGAATGGGGTAGTTGAAAGAAAACATCAACACATCATGAATGTTGCTAGAGCCTTGATGTTTCAAGCCAATTTACCAAAATCTCTTTGGTCTTATGCTGTCATACATTCAGTCCATCTCATTAATAGATTGCCTACACCTTTATTACAAAATAAATGTCCCTATGAAATTCTTTATAATCAACCACCAGTTTTTATTTACCTAAAAGTTTTTGGTTGTTTGGCCTATTCAACTACTTTGGAGCAAGGTAGAGATAAATTATCTCCACGGCCTAGGAAGACTGTTTTTATTGGATACAAGGAAGAAACTAAGGGTTGTATGTTGTATGACATTCAATCTCGACAGATTTTTGCCTCTAGAAATGTCATTTTCTATGAAAATTTCTTTCCCTTTAAATTAGAGGCAGAATCTGACATGACTAGTTTTCAAATGCCAAAACCAACTTGTCAAGGTGCTCCACCCCTCACCATAGATGCTCCCATTGCCTTGCAAACTCCAGTGAATATGGATAATTCAGATCCAAGTAAAACTACAGTACCAACAACTACTGTTCCATCACCTGTTGATCAACAGCCAGTTAGACAATCTACAAGACAGAGACAACAGCCCTACTACTTGAGAGATTATCACTGCTATTTATCTACTGCCAGCAACACTGATTTGTCTTCAGATAAATCTTCTTCTGTGACTTATCCTTTGTCCTCTTTTCTTTCTTACCATAAGTGCTCATCAACTTATAAAAAATTCTGTTGTTCTGTCTTTTCTTTAATTGAACCTAGAACATATGCTCAAGCATCTAAATTGGATTGTTGGGTCCAAGCTATGAATACTGAGATTAAAACTCTTGAACAGAACCGTACTTGGCAAATAGTTGATCTTCTTATTGGCAAAATTCCCATTGGTTGCAAATGGGTTTATAAGATTAAATTTCATGCTGATGGTAGCATAGAAAGGCATAAGGCCAGATTAGTTGCTAAGGGTTATACACAGCTTGAAGGAGTTGATTACTTTGACACATTTTCTCCTGTAGCAAAGCTCACTATAGTGAGAGTCATTCTTGCCTTAGCTGCAGCTAAGCATTGGTTCATTGAGCAATTGGATGTTAATAATGCCTTTTTGCGTGGGGATTTACAAAAAGAAGTCTATATGACTTTGCCTCCAGGCATGGCCTCATCTCATCCCAATAAAGTTTGTAAACTCCATAAGTCATTGTATAGGTTGAAACAAGCTAGTAGGCAGTGGTATGCTAAACTTACCACAGCCTTACTAGCCCTTAATTTTACCCGATCTTCTGCTGATCATTCCCTCTTTATCAAGCATGCAGGGGTTACTTTTACTGCTTTGTTGGTCTGTGTTGATGACATAGTTCTTGCAGGCAATGATTTTGATGAAATCCAATCTGTTAAAATACACTTGGATAAACAATTCAGCATTAAAGACCTTGGTCATCTTCGCTATTTTCTTGGCCTTGAGATCTCAAGATCCTCTTCTGGTATTCTGGTTAACCAAAGGAAATATGCTTTGGAATTGTTGGAAGAAAGTGAAATGTTTGCTGCCAAACCTGCATCCACCCCTATGGAATCTTCTACAAGATTAGTCAGCTCTCCAGGCACTCCCTTCTTTGACCCTCAAGCTTATCGCAGGCTTATCGGTAAATTATTGTATCTTACCACCACCAGACCAGACTTGACTTTTGCTACTCAACAATTAAGTCAGTTTTTCTCAAATCCCATGGTTTCTCATCACCAAGCTGCCTTGCGAGTCCTTCGATACATAAAGGGTTCTCTTGCTACAGGCCTTCATTTTGCAGCAGATTCCTCATTAAATCCTTCTGGTTTTGCTGATTCAGATTGGGGTTGTTGCTTAGAAACCCGCAAGTCCATTACGGGTTATTGTGTTCTACTTGGCTCTTCCTTGATATCCTGGAAAACCAAGAAGCAAACTACAGTCTCTCGTTCTTCATCTGAGGCTGAATATAGAACTCTTGCAGCTCTCAGTTGTGAACTACAGTGGCTCCAATACTTAATGTTTGATTTGCAAGCTCCTCTCATTGCTCCAATTTCTGTCTTCTGTGATAATCAATCAACTATATACTTGGCTCACAATCCCACATTCCATGAGCGCACAAAACATATAGAGATAGATTGCCATGTCATACGTGAGAAGATTCACAGTGGCCTAATCCATTTGCTTCATATTCCCTCTTCTGCCCAACTGGCTGATGTTTTCACTAAAGCTCTTCCTCCGCAGATCTTCACACAATATGTTACCAAGCTGGGACTCTTAGACATCCATAGTCCCGCTTGAGGGGGGTATTACCACTTAATACAGTTACTCAATTATAGGTTGTTATGGGTTTGTTATTTGAAGTGGTACACTTGGCACACGTCCCTTGATTCACTCAAGTTAGGCACCCTATACGGGTGATCCTTGAATCACTGTATAAAGCAATAGCCTTGTATTCTTTTTATGTGGGAGAACCAAAAAAACACTTTCTGGAGTTGCTATGCCATGACACACTAAACCTTTTTTTTTCCAGCATATGATACACGTGTATTACGTTTTAATCTCGTGGAGAATTTAATCTGGAAAAATGTTGTGACTTTGGTTTGAGAATCATTTGCTCATTTGTCACCTGAAATATTATTTTCAACAGTTGCTTCTATCATGAAAGTTCAATCCCGCTGATTGTCACATTCAGTAACTGACTGGCTGGTCTTGCTGCCTGATCGCAATTTGTTTGTGCCAAGAGTCTTGTCTTCTGATCTCTGGTGCCTCTTGCACTCTTGCCACTGAATGTCGATTCTATTTGTTTGGAGTACACTGATTTGCTTTGTTTTGCCGTTCCAAACGCATGAGTCGTATCAGATTTGCACGTTGTTCCTTCTCACCATTGTACTTCATGTGTCATTTTTCAATGACTAGGGGTGGATAACAGGGGATAGATAATTTGGTGTTGATCAACTCGACTTTTTAGATTTGTAGAGGACAATTCGTTGTGATATATTGTGTTGAACAAAAAAACAGATCTCAACTTCGACTTGTCAAATAGGGTTCCATAAAATCTTCTGATTAAAATGCAATACTGCTTGAGTGCCTGATGAAAACAACAGCAGCAACAACAACAACAATAATAATAATAGTAAATAATAAATAAAAAAATCTAGACTGTTGATTTGGCTGCCGCACTGGGGCTCGTAAATGAATCTGATGCAAAAATTATCCATCTACCCTGCTTTTCCAATGTCTTCTCCACAAGCTTATGTGAGACCTGTATGCACAAAGCATGGGTATTTTAGCTACAATTGTTTGATGACCAGGTCAGATCAATCATTTGACGGCCTCTGGGGTAGAGCTTGTGTGCAAGCAAAACCAATTTTAGTGCATGCTAGGCACAAAAATGGCAAACTCCATACCCATTACGAAGCTAAAACTGCCTTTCTATTTATCCGATCTCACTGGTCTCCCAACAATGCTGCCAAAGGACTTGTTAAGGAGAACCGAGTGTTTGGTAATGTGGGAGAGTTGAACCCCTTCAGCTATACTTAAGACACTAATTAGGCTGCGTTTGATTACAAAAAGTTAGGAGTCATTTGATTTGTATTTGTATTTGTATTTTTTATTTTCTATTTTTATTTTCTATTTTCTGTTTTATGTGTTTTATATCTAGAAAATCCCAAAATAAGGAAAACAAAAAAGGCATATGGTTTAATATTTTCTATGTTTCGTATTTTGAGATTTTTCTTATCTTGAGTTGAAAATATTCAAAATAAAATTTTGTCATTCTACATTTTATGTGTAAAACTATTTTCTATTTTCTAAAACAGATTTTGAAGACACAAGTGACCAAATCATTTTAAGCTATTTTACTTATTTTCAAAATTGTGAAATGGAAAATGAGTTTAAAATACATATACCAAGTGGTACCTTAGTTTTGTAGATTTTTTTTGCTGTCGTATATGGCTTTTTTTTTTGTCTTAATTTAATTTTTTCTTCAGAAGTTATAACTTTTAGATCTGTTAATTGCATTTGTAAAAAAAAAAAAAATAGAAATTCTTATGTCCATTTATGGGTAAAAATTATTCGTTTGGGTAAAAAATGAAAAAGTTAGTTTTTTTTTTTTTATATTTTTTCTAACTTTTATCTTAATGGATGTGAATTTTTTAATTTTTTTTTTAACGAATGCAATTACTTGAAAAAAATTTAAAAACTCTTTTATAACCAAACGAATTGTTAGTGAGTAATGACATGTTCAAGATGTGAAGTAGGTAATACGGCCTAATGCATTCTGGAATCTTTGGTTTAAGAGAAAAATCATCATTTGTGAAATAGTTATTGTCTAGACCAGACTAGTTTGGTACTGGGAAGTCTTGAGCAATTAAACGAATGGAAAAAAAAAAAAAAGAGTTATTTTTTTAAATAAAAAATAATTATCAATAAAAAATATATTTTTTTGATTATTTTTTTAATAAATTTAAATAATGTCTAAAAGTTATTGAACAAAAAATAAATAAATTTTGACCAAGAAAATTAGACAAAACAAAAAAAACATTAAAAAGAAATAAAAATTTGATTACTTACTCAAAAATGAAGCCTAAATATCGTTTATTTCATACCATAACAATAGGACAATAATGATTGAATTTTTGTTGAACAACTTAATACACTCTAAATAAGGTATAAACCCTTATGTTTATTAGATGTTTGGAGCTCTAATTTTTTCAAAAAAGTTTTAAAAAATTTTAATTTTTTTAATCAAAATTTATCATGTGTCACTTTTATATCACTTTAACACTAACTTTTATTTTTTTGAATTTTTTTGGAACTTTAAACATCCCGTATTGGTAATGTAGTAATTAATTACTTTTGTGACGTAGCGTTATAGCGTACCGGTCTATCACACTGTATGTTATTTTTGTTAAATTTTCATTTTGATTAAAATAAAATCATAAAAAATAACAAAAGTGACTCAAATAATAAATAATTAATAGCTAGAGGTATTTAATTAGAGGATAACTAATTAAAATATTATGAAAATAAAAGGTTATAAAAATAGTGGATAGTTAAAAGATATTTAAGGAAGACAAAAATATAAAAACGTGAAATTCTTTAATTATGTGTAAGTTATAAAAATTTACTTTTCAATATCATTAAAGTTATAGGTAGTTATACGAAATTGAAGGTTATTATACGAAGAAAAAAAAAAAGATTTTGCTAAAATAAAGTTTCATAAACTTTAAAACATCATTAATGCCCCTAGCATTTATTTTATATAATAGCATAGAAGTATAGATACAAGTATAATTATATTCAATCAAATTTCTTACTAATTATAATAAAAACTACTTAAAAATTTTTATTTTTTTGTTATTTATTAATTAAGGGAGTTTCATTTAAAATCAAATATTATTTTGATTACTTTACCTTTTATTACTAAATTAGTAACTAAGTAAATAAATATAAAAAAAAATTATCAAACATTAATTTAATAACTTTAAGCATTGTTAAAAAATAATCACTTTTAGTGTTCATAAAAAACAGTCGCTAAAACTTAAGAACCGATTGTTATTACTATTAGTATCGGTGTAATATTTGCAAATATGTGAATAATTAAAATTCAGTTACTAAGAACTTTTCCAAATAATTAATCAAGACCAGGATTAATGGGTCTTTTAGCAAAAATTTGTTTAATTTTTTAAATAATTTTAATTATTTTTTGTGAGATTTTTAGAGACTACTAATACAATCTTTAACAACTGCTTAGGTGAACGCTAATACCCATATTATTATAATTGGCCTGCCTGACACTTGATCTTACAAGTAGTTCCCTTTACTTGATTTAGAAGAATTGTTTATATTATTTAATTTTAATTAATCTATTAATCTACGCCATTCACCTTATGATTAAATCAAAGGTATGGCAACTTAGCTTCTAAAATTATATATTTTAGAATATAAAATTATATATATATTGGTACAAAAATCATTCATCTCAATCATTAAAATTGTTTATTACTTTATTTATTTCTATATTATTTTTCAAAACTTAGGTTTTAATTATTTTTAAAGATTGTAACTTTAAGATATGATACGCGTTTGTTAAAAATAAAAAAAATTTAATGTCTATTTAGGTAGTAGTTACAAGGAAAATTAGTTTTTTAATTTTTTTATCCAAATGAATATTTTTTTTTAACTCAAATGGATGTAATTTTTTTTTTAATTTGTTTTGGTTTTGTTTTTCTTTTTGTTTTTTTTTTAAACAAATAAGATTAACATGCATTAAGTTACAGATTTAAAAAAAATTAAATTTTTGTGAAAAATGAAAAAGTAAAAAAAAAACTTCTATTTTTGGTAACCAAACGAATCCTTAGCCTCACTGTTACTTTAATAAGCCCTCGGGGTTTGATGGGCAGTGAGAGGGGAGCTCTAGGGCTTTCTTTAGTTTCCCACCTATTTTTTGCGAACTCCGTTGGTTATTAGCTAGGGTTTGTTTCCTTCATTACCTGACTCGATTTCGCAGAAAGCGGTTGGAAGAAAAATGGGGTTCCAAATGCAACCGTATGGGATTCAGTCAATGCTCAAAGAAGGGCACAAACATCTCTCGGGACTCGACGAAGCAGTTCTCAAGAACATCGATGCCTGCAAACAGCTCTCTGCAATCACCAGAACTTCTCTCGGTCCCAACGGTATTTTATTGGCTACCCTCTCTCTCTCTCTCTCTCTCTCTATATATATATATATCTGTGTGTGTGTGTGTTTTTTTTTTTTTTTAATTTAAGATCTCATACTACTCACTGCCTTATTCTTTATCGAATTATTCTCCTTTTTTTAGTGAAATGATGTAGATCAGTAGCTGTTTGGTTGTCTCGCTCATGTTTCACACTTTGATATTGCTTCATGGACTGAAGTACTGAACTTAAGTTACTTCGCTCACCTGAAAATAAAGTAGACATCATTTTTAATTTTTTGCGCTTTGTCCATTATTATTATTTTTGTTGGAAACAACTAGCAAATCTATGAGGAGCTAAAAGTGGAAACACGGATTGAATAATTTTATGGGAATGACATTCTCAGATAATTTACACAGTAAACCTTCACCATTTCTATAGAGTATAGAGTCGCCACAATGGTGTCTTAGTTCCTGGAATTTGCTTTTATAGAAGCATATCAAGTTTTGAATGTTTGCTTTTTGTAGTTTCTGGAATTTCCTTTCATTCTCTTTTGGTTGTGAATCTGATATTTAGGTATGAACAAGATGGTTATCAATCATTTGGACAAGCTTTTCGTCACAAATGATGCTGCAACCATTGTGAATGAACTTGAGGTTCAGCACCCTGCTGCCAAGATTTTGGTTTTGGCAGGCAAGGCCCAACAGGAAGAGATAGGGGATGGAGCTAACTTGACGGTTTCTTTTGCTGGGGAACTCCTTCAAAATGCTGAGGAGCTTATAAGGATGGGACTGCATCCAAGTGAGATCATTATGGGATATACAAAAGCAATTAATAAGGTTTGTGAATCCTATATTAGTTGACCAAAGCTACTGTTTCTTACATTAAAAATTAAGTGCACTTTTTATTTTATTTTATTCTTATTTACCATATGTTTGCAGACTGTTGAAATCTTGGATGAATTAGTCGAGAAAGGTTCTGAAAAGATGGATGTCAGGAATAAGGATGAAGTTATAAAGAGAATGAAAGCTGCTGTTGCGAGCAAGCAGTTTGGGCTGGAGGATATTTTATGTCCTCTTATAGCTGATGTAAATCTTCCTTCCATTTCCTTTTTATTTTAGCTATAGTTATTAGGTACTTTCAATTTCTGATTATCAGGATATTGTGGAAATATAGGCCTGCATACAAGTTTGCCCCAAGAATCCTGCAAACTTCAATGTGGATAATGTCCGTGTAGCAAAACTTTTGGGCGGAGGTTTACACAATTGTACTATAGTTCGAGGTATGGTTCTGAAAAGTGATGCTGTTGGGACTATAAAGCGAGTGGAGAAGGCTAAGGTATCCACCAATCTGTCCATTGTTCTTAAAGTCCTCTACATTGCAATTATTTCTTATATGATATTGTCTTGAATTTCATCTAGTTTCTCGTTTCTCTTGGTCTTTTAACAGTTAAGTTCAATTTCATTGTTTGATGCTTTGAATAGGATGGGAAACGTCGTACTTGTCATTCTCTAATTGCTATTTAATATAACGTTCAATGTCTAGGCAGTGCTAACCTTTATTTGCATGTTGTTATGTTTGTTTGATACAAAGCTTTAAGGATTTAGATGGAAGATTGAATTTGTGGTTTTATTCAAGTGGGCTATCAGTTGGACTGCAATGATTTTAATTGTAGAAAACTTATTTCTGTCATTTCTTTGGTGAAAACTAAATTAATTTTTTACCTCTTTGGAAAAGCAGTGATCTGATCATATGTGGTTGCTTATACTTGTGGCCGCAATAATTATAATTATGATGATATTGCCATAATGTGAGAATGTCTGTGTTGCTTAACTAACCCCCCCCCCCAAAAAAAAAGTCCGTGTTGCTTATCAGACATTCTAACTTATTTGTAGGTTGCTGTGTTTGTCGGTGGTGTTGATACATCTGCAACTGAAACAAAAGGAACTGTCCTTATTCATAGCGCTGAGCAGGTATGTCCTTGAGGTGTTTTGGCAACTTGGCACTGGTTCCCTACCAGCTTTTTTCTCCATGCTTTGCATTATTTACTATGTTATTTATGAGCACATATTCTCTTTCATTTCATACTTATCTTTTATCTTACACTTTCATAATTCTGATTTCTTTTTTAGAAAATTATGCATTTTTCTATCCTTTACCTGTTTTGCTAAAAAAAAAACTTCTACCCAACTCAACAAAAGCCTTAGTCTCAAAAGAGTTGGGGTTGGTTACACAAATCCTCTTCCTTCATTCATTTATATTTTCACAGCTTAAGGCTCCTTGAAATTTTGGCTCAATTATAAGGACGCTTAGAAGGAAAAAAAAGTGATAGTTTACTGGTATAATTACTTTTCTTGATAAGTGATGCAATAATATTGGCAATTGGTAACTGGGATTTGGGATTGGCTATGCATTTTCTCTATGTTACATGGACCGGGGTACAGGTGTGTGCCTGAGAGTTCGATCCATCTATTTTCTTATTTAAGGATACAGAGATACAGGAAAGTATTAATACATGTTTAGTATAATTATTTTTCTTTTATAGCATAACATGGTATTTACATGGTGCCATTGGATTAATTCATGCAAATGTAATTCTGAGCTACAATTGAATTGCTAAATATGTTTTTCTAGACGCTTAATTATACGTGGACTCATATATCATAACATTGTCCATGTGTCCTTATTTAAGTGTCAAGTATCCAACATAGGTACATCATACATTTAGAAGAGTTTGTGTAATGTAGTAATTTCATGCTTCATTAGTGTAACTGATAATTTCAAAGGAATTGAGTAGTTGGCGTTCTGCCAAGAAACTCCTGCACGGATTTGTTACAGTTGTACATTCCAATTAATATGCTTTTGAAATATGGAAAGATGAAGACGACAAGGTCATGTTGACTAGATCTGGGTATTTCTAGGGCCATCTACTTTTAATAGATTAATACCAGATTAGCCAGCTCTGGATTAGCATTAGGATTTTCAAAGGCACATCAACTTCCACCTTATTGCCAATACATATCTGGATTCAGATATTATTTGTATAACGTGTTTTGGAACTGTTGATGAATATTTTCATGTAATATTCGTATAGCCTTTTTCATTGTTTGGTAGTAAATTTTTCTGTTGTCATCATCTGTGTATTCTCCAGCTAGAGAATTATGCAAAAACTGAAGAAGCCAAAGTTGAGGAGCTCATCAAAGCAGTCGCAGACTCTGGTGCGAAGGTTATTGTTAGCGGAGCAGCAGTTGGAGAGATGGCACTACACTTCTGTGAACGTTATAAGTATATTGAGCCTCCATAATCTTCCCTATTTTATTTCTTTGCCATTTTGTTTTCTATCTCATCTTTTTTGGATTTGTAGACAGTTTTTTTTTTGGCTAACAAATGTGGTTCAACCGTTCAACAGTTTCAGTAGATGATCAACGCTCCTTGTTACTCTAGTATTTTCAACTGAATGCACCTTATAATGACTATGACTATGAATGATATCCTACCATGTTTATGCAATATGTTAGAATCATTGTTAGTTATAGTTAATGCTGCAAGGGTAAAGAATGTATTTATCTTTCTCCAAGTTGTAGACGTAATTATTATCGAACAACTGAATTTTATCTTCCTGTTGTTAGATTGGTCTTGAGGTTAACTTTGAAGACTCTACTAAATGTCCTTTAAAGAAGTTTCTGATGATTCATTTTCTGCAATTAGCTATCATTGTTTCTTCCAATCTCTGTATTTATAGTATTTTTGGTAAACTTTTTATTTATTTATTTATTTGTTTTTGGCATATCCTGGTGCATTAGAAAGTTCCACTCTGTCTTTTGTTTTTTGTCTAATACCATTCTGATTGGGTGCGTGCATGCATGCATGTGCTACCACCCAATTTGAAGCCAAATTATATTCCAAGAAGGCAAGAAATTTTGTTATCTAGTGCTATTCTCTGCTGGAGCCCTTTTGAGCTACTAATTTCATCCATGATGAATGTATTCACAGGCTAATGGTCTTAAAAATCAGCTCCAAATTTGAATTGCGACGATTTTGCCGTACAACCGGTGCTGTAGCTCTTGTAAGCGTATAGAGTACTAGTGTTCTATTTGTTAAATATACATCCTCTTACCCCTCTCTAATGGTCTTTTTAACTTTGGAAACAGTTGAAGCTTGGCCAACCCAATCCAGATGATTTGGGATATGTTGATTCTGTGTCAGTGGAGGAAATTGGCGGTGTTAGGGTATGATCAAGCAGCTTGCTTTAGTCAACTTCTGGGAATTATTTTGATGGACTTTGTGTGTCTGTGTGTTCTATTATCCTTCTTTCCTCACTTGATTGTTGTATCTAATATATTATAGGTCACCGTTGTGAGAAATGAAGGTGGTGGAAATTCTGTTTGTACTGTGGTTCTTCGCGGAAGTACTGATAGTATATTGGATGACCTTGAAAGAGCTGTTGATGATGGTGTGAATACATATAAGGTAATTCTGTCTAACATATGCAGGATACATCATTTTATTTTAGGTAGGCACATTCACCCTGGTCATTTTTTATACGAATCTACATGTCACTTCAATAACTAGTGTTGGTTTGGAAGGAAAGAAACAGGTGCACTTGTGAAGGATTTGAACTAACATTGCATAGAGTGAAGAGTAAATTCCCTCCCCCCCCCCCCCCCAATTGTATGTCGAACCTGAGTTGGATACTTTTTTTGAACTTTGTTTAAAGCATGTCCACTAAGGTTGTAAGTGGAGCAAACCATACATGTTTTTTTTTAACTGGCATCTTGGTGCTTTTTCACTTTATTAATGAAATTTCTTTTACTTATTAAAAAAAAAAAATCAATTGTGGCATTGATGTAAATAAAACTGTTGCCTTGGTTTCTATTGGACATTAAAGAAGGGGCTAATCTGTCTGATGCTTTATGTTTTCTCATGTCAGGCAATGTGCAGGGAGAGCCGTATGGTACCTGGTGCTGCTGCTACTGAAATTGAATTGGCTAGAAGACTGAAGGAGTTCTCTTTTAAAGAAACAGGGTATTTAGTTCTCTCATTCTTCCCTCCCACCCTGCTGACCTCTCTGTAATAGGTGTATATGTAATTGTGTATTATTGTTTTGTTCAGTTTATTGGCTTTCCGACTGTAGCAATTGTATTATTCCTGTAGAACACACTGGCCCTTTCTTCAGTCTTGGGATTTTAATCTATGCATTTTGTATTTGAGCTATATCTATTATGGTATGATGCATTGGCAATAATGCTTGTGGCTCAAATGTCTAGATCTTCTTTACTTAGATGCTATGAAGCACAGATATGGACATGGGAGTGGATATGGGTACTAGCACGGACATGAGAATGACAATTTCGAAAAAAATGAGGATACGGACACGGCAGGAATATGATAAAAAAAAATAAAAATAAAATTCATATTTTGTTTAAAATATTTTTGAAAATAGCATCTATATACCAAAAAAAAAAAAAAATTATAAATAACAATTATTAAGCATGAAAAATAACATCCAATCCGCTAATTAACATCATTTATACGCAAAACTCAAACATCATTCATATACAATATCATTAAGCATGAAAAATACCATTCAATAATCATTTATATGTAAACCTACCAACATTATTCATACACAAATATCAAAAAAAGTATTGAAGGCACATACATTCTCTCTCTTTTTTTTTTTTGGTGTGGGAAACTCATACTTCATCCCAAAATGAGAGACTAGTGAATGAAAGAGCAGTGAGAGAGAGATATGGTGCAGTGAGAGCAAGTGAGTGAGCACGCGCGCGTGAGAGAGAGAGAGAGAGAGAGAGAGTGCAACGAGAGGCAAACAGAGTGCAGCGGAAAAAAATTCACCGCTAGAGTCGACAGAGCTGCGTCAGGCTGGTGGGGGTCACTGATCATTGAAGTCGTGTGAAGGTGAGACATGGCAACTTTTTTTTTTTTTTTTGGGTTTTGATCGATTGCAGAAAGTGTCCTCTGGTAGTATTCAAGAGACAATTTATGTTATTTTTAATTATTTACATTTTGACCCCCAGTTAAACTTAACATTTTCAAATTTACCC
Source organism: Vitellaria paradoxa (assembly GCA_019916065.1). Lineage (NCBI taxonomy): Eukaryota > Viridiplantae > Streptophyta > Magnoliopsida > Ericales > Sapotaceae > Vitellaria > Vitellaria paradoxa. The sequence continues at coordinate 56,357,723 of CM034235.1, read as the reverse complement.
ATGCATAAAGTTTGAAATATTATATTTTGATGCCCGCCGTATCTCAAAGGTGCCCCTCCTATATCCTTTGCGTATCCTAGGTTTGTCCCTTGCGAAAAAAAAAAAAAAAAAAATTTGGACATATCATGTGGTATGTCTGATACATATCATTGCGTGTTCAAGCCATGTTCGTATCCTCTGAATATCCAGTATTAGTGCGGCACCTAATTTGAAGTGTCTATGCTTTATAGGTCAGATGTCTAGGCTTTGGGGACTAGTGAGATATGGGAGTGCCTAATTTTATGTTCTATAGTTTACGGTTTTATATGGTGTCTATGTGGCTTAGCATTTTCAAAATGGTACATCTCTCTTTTTGTGATCTTTGTGTTACATCACAACAGGTGATGCTGGTATCTTGGAGAATTTCGAGAGTAATTGAAATTCTGTTTTGCTAAATGTAATGTTCTGCTACATATGCCAAACAACATGTTTATTCAAGATATATCCCTTTCTACTCTGTTTGTCTTGTGAGACGATTATCAACATTCTAAGATGCCATCTAAAACAGATGTTACCTTCGTGGTGATTGATTAGTGCTGATCTCATGTCCTGGCTTTATGTCAAAGCTATAAGTTTAATTTTTCTTAATTTTTATTTATTTATTTATTTTTTGATAAGCAAAAAAGAAAAGGCATAAGTTTATGTTGGCTGTGGGGGTGGTTATTCTTCCTCTATATAAGGGAATTATTGTTTTTCTTTTGCATAAATTAAAATACAAAGTTCCTTTTTGCTTGGTGAAACATTATTGAAGCAACCAGTACGGTCTGACAATCTCGCTTTGCAGATTGGATCAGTATGCTATTTCAAAATTTGCTGAGAGCTTTGAGATGGTACCTAAAACCCTAGCTGAGAATGCTGGTCTGAATGCAATGGAAATAATATCTTCTTTGTATGCTGAACATGCAAATGGAAACACAAGGGTGGGCATTGACTTGGATGAAGGGGTATGCAAGGATGTCTCTACTATGAACATTTGGGACCTCCATGTAACCAAGTAAGCTACTTCTTAGAGTCTTGAAGCCATTTTCTACTGCTTTTGAAATATTAAGGGATCTCTCACTCCCCCCCCCCTCTCAGCTGATACAATGCTTGTTGTGTTTTTAAGTTTGAAGTTTTGGATGCCGTTATGCTATATATAATGGGGGTCTTGATCCTTAGAGCATGCATTGAGTTGGATTTCATAGTGGGGTCAATTTAGTCAATCCTATTCCATGTAGCATACCATTCTAAAAGCCACTCTGTGACAAACCAAATGTTGAAGACTCACTATCAAACTAGAACTTACATGAATAGGATAGAGATTCCCAGAACAGAATTGAATCTTGGAATGTGTTGGAAAACTTTCATGGTTTTTATTGGTTAATATAGCCCAGGAAAAGAAAAGTCACCGAAATGTCTGTTGATATTTGAATATGTTTCCGACATTCTACCCTATATAGATTCAATGATACTGTTAAACTTGAGCTATATAGGCTACTACTATTATCGTATCTATACGCGAGCCTCACGCAACATAAAATCTACCATTTGGATTCATAAATTAGCAAACAAAAGGTTAAGCCTAGTGAGATAAGAAACTATGAATAATATGCATGCCCTGCACTTGCCTAATGGGGGATACTGGATGAGCTTTATGACCAGATTTAGTACTGTGGTCGGAAGATTACATGGAGGCCTAACTGCAGCTTGGACTGAGCTGAGCCATTGTGCAACAAAAACTTAAGAATCTTTAGTTTACGTTCAATATAGTTTGGATTTCTGTATGTTTTATGTTATTATTCTCATTGGTGTGTAACAATCGGGTAAAAGCTTGTGGGAATTTTTACTAGTTTAATCATAAGCAGATCCCTTTTCAACTTCATAATCCATGTACTGACTTGGTTTATGTGGTCCTGGTTCCCACCCTCTTCTTGATATTTGTTTCTATCTGACAATTTCTGTTGGCATGTAATTTGAAGTTGATTTGGGGTTGTGCTTGTGTTGTCTTCTCATTCTTACTGATGTAATTAGATATCTGAAAGGACATGGTAGAAAATGCAGATTCTGTGTCATTTCTGATGGATTTCTTATGCATGATATGCTATTTTTTCAAATCAATCTTGCCATTTTATGGGTAGAAAACTATTTTTTCTTTGTACAGGTTCTTTGCTCTCAAATATGCTGCGGATGCTGCCTGTACTGTGCTACGAGTAGACCAGGTAATAAGTCAACTTTGGTTTGTGATTTGCTTCCTTCTGGGATACCACAATTAAAGTTTGACTATTGAATCTTTCGTTTGGACTACATTCAACTCCCACTATTGTTTCAGTTTGACGGTAGAAGTTTGTATAAATCAAGATGTGATTTGTTTAGGCTCAGAAGGCATATAGGGTGTGTTTGGAGTCGTATAAATTTGTATAAATTTGTAAAAGTTAGTATCTCGTACTTTGTGCAGTGAAAAAAAATTTAAATTTTACAGTCTCGTAATTCATGTTTGTAGAGATTTGTAGAATTTTGTATTTTTTTTTCAACTCCAAACAGTGCCATAATAAATGGAGGGTTTTCTGCTGATGTCAGTTTACAATGGCAGGAAAGAACAACTGCTTATGATGGTGGGCAGCCTATTGTTTTTTGTATTTTGGGCTTTGTTAAGGGAGAATTATTGGGCTTAGGGATGGGAACAAGGGGACTAAACTTGGGGTGTATGAGAACCTTGTATTGTGAGAGCTGTTTGAGATCTACGCCAAAACCTCAAATTGTGAAAGCTGTTTGAGATCTACGCCAATACCTTGACGGTGTTTGGATTTAAGGATGTGGTGGGGGAAAAGGAAAAGAAAAAGAAAGAGAAAAGAGGAAGGAAATATGAAATTTCCAAATACATGTCCTTATTTGTGTGAATTTGAATATAGAATAAAATAAAAAGAATTTATCAATAAACTAGTTTTCTAATTTAGTTTCTCAATTCCCATGCTTTTTCTGTCACGTACCAGATTGAACCCAAGGGTGAACAACATGGGTCTATGGGACTAATCATCAACTTAAAATAAAACTTAACTAGTAACCACGATCATAAAGTCTAGTGCTGGCTAAATTCATACTGTAATATACAATAAAATATTACGAGCATCTAAAGATACATCCCTGCTACATTTTTCCTTTCATTGTCCACTGCAAAGCAAAGAAGTAATTTTGGATCCCCCCTTTCCTTTTCTCTTGACAAATACTTGATACAAACACAGCTTCTGGAAGTTATTGTTTGACAATATTTACTTCTCTTCTGGAAGTGTTAATTTGAACATGAAGGGTTAGGGTGGAATGATTTCTATTTATCCTCTATTTTATTAATAACAGACTGGCTTTTGCATTGCAGATTATAATGGCAAAACCAGCTGGTGGACCAAGGAGGGAGCAGCCTGCAGGGATGGATGAGGACTAAGTTTTGCATGCTGAGCTGACAATTAATTCCAGCGATTATGCTTGTTCCCGTTCAGGCCAAGCTTCTGTTTCTTCTTCTTGCCAAAGACTCCGTCACAAAATTTTGCTTTACAGTGAAATCGAGGGCACTTGTTATTGTAAATTTCTTCTGTTTGTGTTGTTCGAATTTAGTTGATGAGTCACCTGTTGCATTAGTTCTGTAGTGCAGACCTGAGGGACTTGAATTTTGAGTGATATTGACATGGGGATCAACTTCCAACAATTTATGGAACGTTTGGAGGCACAATTTTTAGCCGTTTTTAATATTTTTTTACTAAAAATTATTAGTTGTAATTTTTGGTGTGTTTGGTAAAACAAGTAACAACTTTAGCAATTTTAAGAAATTTTTTAAGTAACTTTTTGTAACTTTTGGATGTTAGGTAAAATTTTTGGTAATTTTTAGCAATTTTAGTAACAATTTTTAGTGACTTTTGGTAACTTTTAATAATTTTAAGTTGAGAAATTACTATAACAAAGTAGAAAAGTGATAAAAGTTGGTGGTTTGTCAAACGTTCAAAAATCAGAAGTTAGTAGTTTTTGGCTAAAAATGTTTTGTCATTGTATCTAAAATGAAATTTTGGAGGTGCATTTGGTCCTTTTTGATTTCCTTGAGCCACAAGCTGTGTTTGTTGTGTGTGGAGAAGTTCATAGAGTTAGGGGCAGGCTCATATTTGACTGGGTTACAGATATGCTCTGTGCTGTCATGTCGTAAATCTTTGGAGGAATGGCCATGGCATTGTGAATTGAAGGCCTTCACTGAAAAGTAGTTCTAATAAGAGCTCAGTGGGGTCTTCAATTATTTTTGAATGGGGTAAAATTAATCGCAAAACTTTAAAAAGTCCTTTTTTAGTATAGAAGAATAAAATAGAATACTCATTTTTGTATTATTTTTTATTTCGTTCTCAAATAAATTAATGTTTTGTATAGGTATAGAATAGCATATTAAATAAGTATATCGAATAAAGTAATTGAATAAATGTGTGAAAATAATTATTGCACTCCATTTTCTTGCATCAAATTAGTTTAAATTGTCTTCAGATCATCCGAGGAGCACTGAACAACTGCCCTTCAGTGCTGTTTTGGTCGTTTCTGGAATTATTTATTATCACTTTTTCATTAAAATGCGAAGGTTGGAGAAAATTATAAATACTCTGCTTTTTCAGTTACTTGTGAGGCCATTGGAGGTTAAAAAGTAGAATAAGGCCAAAATGCAGTAGGGGCAAAGAGGAAAGGATTTGGAAGAGATAGGGGGGGAGAGAAATAAGGATGACCCAGGTGAGTGGTTTGTGTGTATGGGTGAAAATTAAGAAGCGGGGAAGCTTTAGCTGATTAAAGAAGAGGGAGAGTTCCATCCTTTGTTGATAAATAATATATGGCTTCTCTTATATCCTTCACTGCTCTTCCTCCCCAGCAACCAAATATTACCAAGGCATGTGCTTCATCATCTCTATCTTCTTCTTCTTCAGCGGCAGCCACTGCTATCCTTCCCCCTACTGCTCCGGAGAGTCTTGACCAGAAGTTTGGCCGCAAAGGCATCAAATTTTCATCTGACTCTGGCGATGTAGAGTTGACAGTCAGAAATGGAAGCTCGCTGAGGCTGCGAATACCGGATGGACATGTCACTTCTTACAAGCCCAAAGTCTACTGGAAAGACGATGGTTTCGAGGAGGTGCTTTACACTCTTCCCCCTCCTGCTGATGCCGATGCCTCTGCTACCAAAGCCAAAGGTGGGATTGGTTTGGTCATCAATAATGCGACTGAACCAAATTCCAGGGGCTCTCCTGTTCTCACTTCTGATTGGGCTGTAAAGGACGTTGATTCCGATTCCATTGATGCTCTTCAGGTACTACTTATCGATTTCATAAATAAAATCTCCATATACCTTTGTTTACAGGCTCTCACCTTTTACTTGTTAATTGGAATTTCTTTCATATATCCTTTCAAAATTTTATTTTTCTAGTTATTTAAAATCACTATATATGTTGCTGTGTTTAGGCACATCGATAATTAAGATTATTATGTAACATCCATGTCCATCTAGTAGATCACATGATCACTAATTGGCAGCCTAAAGTAAAACAGAGAGGGCAATCAAGAATGCTTTACAGGATATTTTTTTTTTGGTAAGTAGCTTTACAGGATATTACTTGTATCTTTGACAAATCGAATTACTATATGTTTGGAACTTAATTTCTTGGTTTCACTTAATTTTTTTTTTTGGTAATTTCACTTAAAATTTTTGTTCACTAAGAAAGTAATCTTCTCGAACAAAGCTATTCGATTTGGGAAATCCAGGCAAGTTGGGTGTAATGTTCTGTGTTATAATTTGGTGGACTTTGTTACTTCAAATTTGAAACTGAAGCTCCTTCCATTTTGTCCGACATGAAATGATTATATCCAAATCTTTCAACTGCACTTACTGTGGCTGCAGTTGTTATTCCTGTTACTTCCATTTTCCCCTCTTCTCATCTGAAAATTGATTCCTCCTTACAAAAAAGGAACGCATAGCTGGAAGTACTCTGTCAAGAATGCATCTAACTAATAAAAATCCAAAGCAATTACTTTCTGGTAATGATAGAAAAAGGTTCAATATGCCTTACTGCAATTTCCTTCTTCCCCCCCCCCTTCTCAATTTGCAGGTTGAGTTGGGGTGCAGCAGTGGAAGTCTTGATATAACGTATGTTGTTACACTCTATCCGCTGAGCATGGCAACAGCAGTCATAGTGAAAAACAATGGGCCGAAGGCTGTTAACCTGACCGGTGCTATACTTAGCCATTTCATGTTCAAGAGGAGAGGGGGGACTGGAATCCAAGGACTTCAAGGCTGCTCTTACTGCTCCCACCCTCCTTTATCTTCCCCTTTCGAAATTCTATCTCCAACCGAAGCTATGAGAACTGAGGACCCTGCTTGGTTCTCTTTCAGCTGGGAGCCTGAAATGAAACCAGGACTGTGGGCCTCACAAGATGTCCCCATCACCATTTTGAAGAATAAGCTCAGTAGAGTGTACGCTGTTCCTCCAACTGAAAGATCAAACCTATTTTATCACAGCACCCCTTCAAAATATGAAACCCTTGATCAGGTAGCTAGCTCATTAACTTCTAACTTATTTTTACAAGCAGAGGAGTTCAAATTTATTCTTACCATGTACCAACTTGCTAAACTTAGGATTCATTAGGAATTATTAGCTGGTGAAGTTGTAAGAAGTTGGCCATAATTAATTGGGAAATCAATGAATATGTATACGCATTATATATTCAACCAAATGGGAAATGGAACCAACCAAGGTGCGGTTGTAAACATGAAACCTCCAATCAATTCCTCCTTCGTTTATACCATGTTTTTGCAGCTCTTGTTAAATTTAACAACATTAATTCAAAAGGCTGATCCAACTATAGCTTGAGTAACATTGATTTGTGAACATACTTAAATTTCATTGTCTTGTTTCTTCTTCTTCTTCTTCTTCTTTTATTGTTATTACTGCAAAATGAGTTTCAGTCTACTTGTGTTGTGCTTCATTGTTCCTTAATATTTCTCATTTTTTCCATTTTTTTTTCTTTTTTGGGGCAGGGACGCGAGCTCTTCTTCAGGGTAATCAGGATTGGTTTTGAGGACATTTACGTATCCAGCCCTGGTTCTTTCTCACAGAAATATGGAAAAGACTATTTTATATGCACTGGCCCTGCCTCAATGCTAGTTCCAGTGATTGTGAACCCTGGTGAAGAGTGGAGAGGAGCACAGGTTATTGAACATGATAACTTGTAATCAAATATATGCCTCTCCAACAAAAATCAAACTCTATTGTTTTTCTCTTTTCAGTTTTATTCCGGAGGATTGATTTTTCTTTCTGTTCAAAATCGAAAATGTAAAAGACAAAGTCACTGTTCTTTGTGATCCATCAGTCATCATAGCTCAATTCCAAGACACAAATTTTGACTGAAAAAGTTTATGCTTGCAGACTTGCATCTCAAAAGTAAATTAAGCAACCGTGCATCCTTTGACCAGGCTCTATTCTTAGCCAGCAAACTATAAAGAACAGGCCAGAAAGTACAGGAAATTAATTTTCTAATGATAATTATTTTTATTCGAAGATTTTTTTCTTCTTTAACAGAATGTGCTTTCTGTTATTATCTAGTGGATACAGATGGAGAATTTTTATTTTTACTTTAAATTGGAAGGGCCAGAGGGTGGTTTGAGAATTTAAGTGTAAGATTAAGATATTTGGGTTTTGAAGCAGCCATACTGCATCTTGCTGTACTAGCAAAAATATATAGCAAATAGAGATCTGAGAGAGCCTATCCCAAAAACTCCTACAATGTCAATTGACTTGAAACAATGCTAAAATCCTGGCCCACCAAACAACTGTGTACCTCATTTGAACATCAGTAAAAAGAGGCAACGTACTTACTGCACATGTTGTCAAGAGACAGAACAGATGAAAAATAAAAAATCTGAAAAAAAAATATCTTTGAAAGCCTTCAACTACAGCCAACCAAACCAACTAGTCATCTTATCCAAAAGGGAACTTAAAAATCATACAGTCAAGCAAGCCTCTCTCTCTCTCTCTCTCTCATTTGTAAAAGGACATGCAATTTGTCTTGAATATAAGTAAGATTAGGAAGAAACAAAATCAAAACTCGAAAGAAAAATGACCATGGTTTACATGAGTTCTCTCCTCTCTCCAAACTTCATTCCTTTTTCCCCTGTAAAGCCCACTCCAAATCCTATATCATCACTCCCTTTTTTCCCCTCTATCCAATGCAACAGCAAGAAGAGAGATTTTCCACTTTCAGCAGTGGCTTCAATTCCATATTCTCCACCCATCAATGTGGGGTATTTGGAAAGTGAGTTCAGTGGCCATGGAGTCACCTTTGAGGATATCATGGACAATTGCGTTGTCAAGATGAGATTGGATAATGGAAGCGTTGTCAGCCTGATGCTGCCAAGTGGCTTGATAACTTCGTACAAAGCACAAATGTGGCATGGGGGTATACTTGAGCTTCTGCAGACTTCTGTATCCGAAGGGGAGAATGGGGATGCTCTCATTCAGGGTGGTGTGTCTCTAGCCTTCAATTGTCAAACTGAAGGTGGAGTTTCATGGTCCCCAACTACTTGGTCCCTTCGTGATGTTAGAGGAAGTCCTCAACAATTCATTCAGGTCCATCTCTACCTAATCTTACACTTCTGACAAGTAAGAATTCAGAACAATGTAGTTGTGCTTAAACCAAAATAATAATAATAATAATAATAATAAATAAAGAAAGGAATTTACTACAAGAATGATGGGACAAAACAATGCATTAAACTAATCTCGTATTTTGAAAATGCTTTTTTTGACATCATTCCAGTTCAAGTTTCTGTTTAAAAAAAAAATGGTAGAGTAGCATTTTCTAATTAGAAATTGAAAGTGTCTTTAATGCTTTCTTGCTTGCCAAATTGGTCTTCTATGAGTTGTTCTATTTGCTTCTTTTCTCTCTTGTGCCGGGCTTTTACACAAATTCTGAGAGACTAAAAACTTGAGGAATGCAGGTAGAACTGGTTTGCAGTAATTCAATGGACATGGTAGAAATGAAACACATATTGACTCTCCAACAAGATATCTTAAGCTCGGAGCTTATAATCTCTAACTCAAATTCTGCATCCCTTCATCTGATGGGCTCTGTTCTAAGTCATTTGACAGTAAGCACACCAGAAGCAACTTATGCAGTGGGATTGGAAGGATCAGATTTCTACAAGAGGCCACCATTTTTGTCAAATTTTAGTATTATTCCTCCAGAAAGGAAGGACTCAGGTTCTAGAAAGTTTGCAATCAAGGAACTTTTCTCTGCCTGGAGGGCAGACAATTTGAACAATGCTGATGATACAAAAAGCAAGGAAGGGGAAAGAGAAGAAGAGGAGATTGAGGGTGAAGAGAATGAGAACTACAAGCATTTAACCAACAAAATGAGCAGGATTTATACCAGTGCACCCCGTTACTTCACAGTCATTGACAGGGTAATTTATCTAAGGAACCTAAATACCAGCCTGCCTATTTATTTCCATAAGATATCACATGATGCTTGGTGAAGCAGAAACTATCATGCCTGTGATCTTTTAAAACTACTTTGTAGTCTTGTCTTTAAAACAAATTGACACTTTTGTTTGCATATGATTGGTCGATTGTGTTTTATATTTCGAAACAGGGTAGAAGAAACTCAGTGGAAATAGGAAGAGATGGATTCAACGAGCTATACATGTTCAGCCCTGGCTCGAGTCATAAATGGTACGGAAAATATGCATATATATGTGTAGGACAATCGGCCCTGCTTGAGCCTATAATTCTGGGTCCTGAAGGTGAATGGAGAGGTTCACAGCATTTGCACAACCCAAATCTCTAAGCTATGCAGTATGTTTTTTTTTTTTTTTTTTTCATCTTAATATAAGCAGGGACAAAAACATCATTCAGATGGGAGAAACAGCTTTTGTAAATTGTGCTTGCCTTTAGGGAAAATTGGGAAACATGTTTTTTGTTGATTATTACGTCAATTCAATAACTTTTCTCATTTTCTCATTTGTTGATTATTATCATCCCAATCAAGCATATTTCACAGGTTCCAGTTTTAGCTAGTTTGTCAGAAGACAATTGTGCTTTGCTTTTTTCCAACACCTTAAATCATCCAATGGTTTCTAGGTTCTTACAAAATTGCAATACGTATGAAAGAATAATATACATATTGAGAAATAGAACAATAAATATTTACTTGAGACCATGTGAGGAAAGATGAGAATCCATAATCAAAGCAATAACATCCTTAACCAAACAAATTTCATCATAGGCTCTCTGTTAAAAAAAAAAAAATTGAAAATATGCCTGGAAAGGAAAAATTGATACAATAACATAGTACCTTCACATAGAGCATCCAACTCTTGGTTGGGATGATATAATACTGAAGTGGTTATAGAAAAATGCTGGGTTCTCAACACAACTCAAAAGTTGCTGAGGTGTTAAAATATTAAATATAATCCTATATCGACTTTTGATACAACAGAATGGATAAATTAGGTGGGAACAAGGTTATAGCCTTCATCCTGATCATCAATCCACAATAAACAAATGAAAACAGCAAATAGCAGCACAAAGAAGCCACAGACCATACTTATAACAGACTTGCGATTGTTTTTCTGAACATTGAAGCTTTGGGCTATGACTTTGCTCCCGGGAATCACCTTCTGAGACACTTGCAAATGAGGATCAACGGGGACATCTTCTGTCGATGACACGGATTCTGAACCACCTTGGAACTGTTCATCACCATCGCATAGTTTTTCACTGTTCTTGACCATGCAGTTTGAATTAGGGGAAAGACCATTTTGGTCATATTTCGATGTAGGGCTCCACGCAAATTTGCTGGAGGATGGACTTCCAAACACTTTAGTTTGCTTTTCAGAGAAGTCATCACTCTCACCGTTTGGATCCTGAAGTGAACGGATAAGCTTCCTAGGAGTTGTGAAAATCTTGATGTTGTCAACATTAATACGAGAACGGGACCTCTGAAGTAGAAAAGGGAGCAAACAATGCAGAATTAATACAATCACAAACCAATATGCTGGTAAGGCAATGATAGAATTGATGTCACGATTGTTTGAAGTACTAAATGACAAAATACAAAAAAAATAATGAAGGTAATTGCTTAATATGTAAAATGTCGGGGTATTATACATAAAACATCTATGTTCCGTTTGTGAGTTTAGGAGAGAAAAGGAAATAAAAGAAAACATTAATTAGGAGAGAAGATAAAAGAAAAGGAATGACAATAGTTTTCATTTCATTTGTTTGAAAGTTTAGCGGAGAAAAAATAATTACTTTCTTTTTTCTTATTTATGAGTTGAGAAGAAATGGAAATAAAAAAAAATGTCTATTGTTATTTTATTGCTATACCATTATATTATCAATAAATAAACCTCCCTATATTATTAGTGAATAAAGTATCAACACATCATGCAAAAAAACAAATAAACTGAGAAGTGCCATATAAAAATACAAATAATACTGAAAAAAAAAACTTTTATGAAGAATGCTGCTATTAAAAAAAAAAAGCATGTACCTTGAAATTGCTGGAAAACATATACATATATATATATATATAAAAGGAAGATTAAAACAGAGCCTTGAAACGTGATTGAACCATTAAAAAAAAAACTTACCTAGGCTATGAAAACAGGAAGGGAATAAAGGCATGAAGTTTGAGAAGAGTAGTAAAAATCTAAGGGATCAAGTTAAAAGAGTTTAATTTACACTAGAACATATTTGTAATTTTTTTTTTCATTCTTTATTTCATGGGTAAAGGTGTCGTTTTAAAATTTTCATTAAACAACTTTTCTCTTTTCTCCATTTCTTCCCACTTTTGGAAAGATGAAAATTGTAAAAACTAACCGCTAACTTCTCATTTCTTCCCATTTCTTTTCTTTTCTTTTCTCAAAAAACTCATAAACAATAATTAAGTTTTAAAATATTTTCTCTTCTCTTCTTTTCTCCTCATTTCTCTCCATCCAAACCGGCGGCTAAAGTTTGGTTTTTCATTACTCTGGTAAGGACAGTTCACTTTGTAGCACCTTTTCATTTCTAGAAAATTACTACAGCTAACATAACCACAATTTTGAAACCAGCAGCGTACAATACCAGAGGACAAATTATGCTGTAATTGCAAAATTAAGGAATTACAGTTGTCCATAGCAGAGTTTCTAAAAACAAGTCCTGTTTTCAAGAATAGAAAAGCACAAGAAAATATAACTGTTCTACTTTTTTATTTTTTAGAGATTGATATCAAAACCATCCAAAAGTCACAAAAAAATTGATGGTTTTTCAGAATCTATGTTCATGATGATTGATTTCTAAAATCTATGCCAACTTGGCCCAATATTACCCCTTCTATCTCTACAATATCCTGCTGGAAAATTAAATTCACCTTTATTATTTTCTTATTATCTCTTTCTTTCAATTTCAAACATCGCATTATAATGACTTTCGATTTGGGCTAATCTGTTCCCTATCTCAAATCTAAGGTTATATTTGATTAGGGGATTGGATGATTGGAGATAAAATAAAACCATAGATAATATGTGAAGTTGTGTGAGATTAGAGTTAATGAGGAATAAATTTTTTTACGTAAGATTATTTCTTGAGTGTTTGATTAGTGGGATAAGAAATATAATTTAACAGAAAATTTGACTAGAAATAATTTTAAATTTTTAGATTTTAGTAGAAAGTTAATTTGGCCATGGGATATATACAACACCACAATCCTCAAGGCATTGTATGTCCCCCCTTTTTGGGGACATGTAGTCCACTCCAGATTACCCCGCAAATCAAAGCAAGATTAAAATCAAACCAGTAAACAAACATGTTATACAATTTCTGATTTGAATAAAGGCATTCAAGTAAGCAACGTTTTTGTGTACCTGAGGACTGGGAGTAGTACTTCTTGTTATTTTGTTTCTAGGACTTCCCTGCAAAAATCCCACAAATCCATTTGTGTAATCACCTTCACTATCGAAGGATTCAACATGTTCCGAGTTCTCAATGGCACTTCCTTGAGTCACCTCAGAATACAAGCCATCCTTAAGAGATACATCCACCCCACCATTCTCATACCGTGTCCAAAGTTTCCGGTTCACACTCCTTCGATCATAATTAAAATTATCAGAGACCCGACTGATAGAAATTGGTGATTCAATCAAAGAATCATATCCACCGAATGAATCAACTGTCTGTGATTCAGGTGATGCAGCGGCAGGTGATGTATCCCCTGCACCCAATAAATTTCTCCTTCTGTTATTATCTCTCCTTCCAAAATTTGACCCTGTGGCAGAACCCATGTTCCTATCAAATTTTGAGCCTTTCTCTGTGGCTATCCTCCTAGCAGTTTGCAGGGCCTCAAAAGCAGCACCTCTAACGTAAGCCATCTGATCAGATTGACACTTCTCCATCTCCTCAATTATCAAACCTAGCTCCGAGAATATGCTTTTGGGATCCAACCACTTCATCAGAAAGTTCACCATCTGAATGGCAGATAACCTCTTCTGAGAATTTCCCTCAACAATCCCTGTATTCAAAATCTGCAATCCTGATCGTATCAACAACCTTGCATATGCTTCGACAATTAAACTATTGTGCTTAGCTAAAGCCATAACTAAGCCAATGTGAGAATTGGTCTGTGTGGACTTCTCTAAAGCCCCAGCAACTCTCTGACAGACCTCATTCACCATCTCACCTGAAGCAAACCGCCAATTATCAGAGTCAACAAGAGCCTTTAAACAGAGGGCAGATCCAGAAGAAAGGCTTTCTTGGGTAGCCAGGAGAGAATCTGAAAGCGGCTTGTATAGAGAGTGTATTATAAGCCTCTTCTTGTCTTCTGGGGTAGTGGGATCAATCCCATACCTAGCTATTGCTGGCACCACCTTCGAGCAAGCCTGGTGAAGAGCAAAAGACCCTGCACTAGAAGTTAAAGTCTTGATGATGGTGGTCATGATGTTATCAATCTGGGAAACAATTTTTGGGCCATGGACTCTAGCAAGAACTTCATAGAGTGAAATAGTGTACTCCCCAGAGCATGAACCAGCATCCTTGGATTCAGAAACCTGAGCAAGGAAGAGTGGAATGGCCTTTGAATCCAAGTCTTTCACGAATGATTTCAGTGCTTTCATAGCAGATTTCCTGCTGTCAGCATCTTTGTCAAGATTTTCCAACTCCTGCCGGAGCTCTCGCCGCAGAAGTGGGCTGATGCTTCTACCCATTGTTGAACAACCTAAAACCAGCCCCCAGAAAGGGTTACACAATTCCAATGCCTCTATGTCATACTATATACTAAAGATGGATTTTTCAATAAATCCAAAATGCAAGTGACACAGCGAAATCATATTAGCATACAGATTCACGTGTATATAAATGCACATGCAGATTCTGCCCAATTTGATAGGAGCAATGGTTATGGAGAAAGCTGGCTACTTGGGCCTCCCTATATATAATTTTTTTAATTTTAATTTATCTTTTAATTTAATGTATACAAGCATTAAAAATAACTTCTTCGTTTAATAAAAGAACGGGTTCTTGAAAGATAAGACCTTTTGTGGGTTTTTAATTATACACACCCAAAAGAGGGGACTAGAATGGAAGAAGCAGCTTGTTCAGCAAACACGAGGACTGGGTTTTAAAAAGACGAGACCTTTATGAACAAGAAATCGGAATAGCAACAATGAGATCTAGGATTTTGAACTGCTTGCAATTAATAAACAAGTTGTAAGAAGAGTAAATCTGCAGAGGAATCGAAGAATTTGAGGAGCAAAAGACATACCTTGGCTTTGCCGCTAAAAATAGGCAAAATATTTGAATTCCAGAAACTATGGAGAGTTTGAGAAACAGGGAAATACAGGTGTATATATGTACGTATATATATATATATATAAGGAATGGCAGCTGTGAATGAATGGGGCGGAGGGTTTTAGGGTTTGAACCGTTGGATGATGATGCTCCACTCTCTCTGCTGTCTAATTCTATTTCCTTACTTTGCTTTTGAACAGCGGAGGCTGATTTCGAATCTTTCTTTTAAATACCGCCGCTATCCCCCCCTTAGCCTTAGCACAGTCTCACTGTTTCCCTTCTTGGCTACTTCTTTGTTGGACAAGACTACCCCCAACTGGAAAAACTGCAATTTCGGCTTGGCAACTAGCAGTACATTTGAGCTTCGTTTGCATGTTTTTAGCTGCTTAAATTTTTTTTTTTGAAATAATTAAATTTGTCTTCTTATATTACATTTTATTTTTTTATTTTATGAAAAATAAAAATATCAAATTAATAAAAAATTAAAAAATTATTATTAAAAAACTAACATTTTTTCATTCCTAGACACAAAATAACTAACTTCTTGATAACTAACTAATAATTAGTTACAAAAAAAAAAGTCCTTTTTTTTTTCCAAACTAAGTCTTGAAACAGGCTTCTCTATATATTTTTTTTAATTTTTTAAAAAATACAAATTTGTTATTTTATAAATTTGTATTCAATTAGTTCTACAATAGATTCTTTAAATCATTTCTTATCACATAAAAATATTAATTATTAAATATTTTTCTTTTTCAAAAAAATTTATTTCTCTTAAGATAATTTGTTTTAATATTATTTTTTTTAAGGAAACTGCCTTAGCTTATCCCGATTTTAATGATGATACGTAAGGAAATTGAAAAAAAAAAAAAAACGAGAGATTTTTTTTTTTTTTGTTACCTCTCAAAAATATAAAGAGTGTGTTTGGAGTTGTATAAAATTATATAAAATTGTAAAAATAAATATCTCGTAATTCGTGCAATGAGTGAATAATTAAAATTTTATTATCTGGTAATTTGTGTTTGTAGAGATTTATAGGATTTTGGGTCCGTTTGGAAAAAAAAAAAAACTCAAAAAACTTCAAAAGTTTTCAAATTCCTCCAATCAAAATTTGCCACCTATCATTTTTACATCACATCAACCTCAAAAGTTGAGTTTTTTTTTTAACTTCCAAACACCCCTTTTATTTTTTTTTAGAGCTCCAAACAGAGCCAAATTTCTCTTGACTAAGAGTAATTGCTATGAATGTCTTGAAGAATAAATTTCATTGTATTTTTTCTTATTTTTTCTATATTATTAGAAAAAACTCTAAGAGCTGACTTAATTGGTAAAACTGAGTTTTCTCTTTAGAGGTAGAGGTCACTAATTCAATACGCAACCATTAATGATTTTTTGTAAAAATTGGTAAAACTTGAGTTTTCTCTTCAGAGGTAGAGGTCACTAATTCGATACGCAACCATTAATGATTTTTTGCAAAAATTATACGGCACATATGCAATGTTTTTGTAATCATTTTTTAAAGAAAAATTACTTACCATTTTGTTAAAAAAAAAAGAAAAGAAAAGAAAAAAAAAGCTTTGCTAGATTGTAATTGTGCGCGACTTCTTTGTTTTAAGCAAAAGGTTCATTTATTATTTTTAAAATTATAAAATCAAAATTTTTAAATGATTTTTATTTTTTCAAATAAAAAAGTGAGAAAATCGGAGATGCTAAATGCACTCAATATCGTCTCCACATTTTTTTATTTTAAAAAGGAAAAAATTACTATATTCTATCATATTTTTTTAGTAGAAAATAAAATAAGAATGATGTGGCAGTACGATTATTTTAATAAAAATATACCATGATGAGTTATTTTTTTAAACTAGTAATTGTCCGTACCTAATGGTATAGAAATATAATTTGACGTGTAAATAACTCAAATTTAAATTTATAAAACAAACATATATGAAATAGTGTAAAAATAACTTATAAAAATAAAAATCACTAATCAAAAGAGATTAAGGTATCCATGCAATGTTTAATAAAGGTTTAAAAATTTATCACATTTTTTAAAATATTAATTTAAAATCTTTTACATAAAAAGTATTCAAAAAAATACAGGAAGCATAAGAGAAAATAATAATTCTATCCATTGAGCAAATCTAACAATTGAAAATATATCAAATTTGAAATTTTAAGTTTCCTTATTATATAAATAACACAAAGAGTGTAAAAATGTATGTATTTAAAATTTAAGTTTTAAACACATTAAAATTAAAATTTTGATTTAAATGTTTGTTTTTTAATAAAATTTTAATGAAAATTAAAGTTTAAATATATATTTTTAATAAAAAAATTAGTAGACTTTGTCTAATAGGTATCCATATATTATTAAATAAATGCGTATCATTTTATTATTTATTACAAATATTATCAAATTTTTTAAAATATTAATTTAAAACTTTTATATATAAAAAGTATTAAAAAAATATACAAGGAGAGTGAGGGATTATGTTTTCATGTGATGTGACTAAAAAGACAATCTAAGTTGAAAGGGAAAGAAGTAATCCTCTCGTAAAGCAAATCTGATAATGTAAAAAATCTCAAATTTAAAATTTAAAATTCTTTATTTATATAAATGACATAAATAGTGTAAAAGTGTATGTATTTAGAATTTAAATTTTGAGCACGTTAAAATTAAAATTTTAATTTAAATATTTATTTTAAAAATTTTTTAAAGAAAATTAAAGTTTAAATATATTTTTTAAATAATAAAATTTAGTTGATTTTCTCTAATAGGTATACATTGTTGTTTAATAAATTTGCACAAATAATTTGAAAACTTTCATATATAAAAAGTATTCAAAAAATATATTGAAAAGTGAGAGATTATGTTTTCATGTGATGTGATTGAAAGATGACTAAAGTGAGGAGAGAAAGAAGTAATTCTAATTATTAAACAAATCCAATGTTTGAAAATATACAAATATTAAATTAATGAGTAATATTTATAAATAATATAAGTAGAAAGGAAATATTGTGAAATCGAAACCATCTATCTATTTTCATCGATTTGAGTTCACATTGGGGTTGTTTGGAGTAAAAAAAAATGAGATAAATTGAGATAAATTGTGGTTTGGGAAGAGTTCGTAATGCGTGCAGTGAGAGAAAAAGTTGATGTGATATAAAGTTAACAGAGATTTATAGAGATTTTTGGAGATTTTCAGCAAAATATATCAAACCAAACAGGGCCATTGTTGATATAACAATAGTAAAACTTTAACTTTGATGACCTAGAACAGATATTAAAAAAATAACTAATTCTCTATTTATTTGAAATTAAAAAATATAATTTATATAATTTTATAAAATATAATAAAGTTTGAATTTTAAATTTAAAATTTTTAAAAACTGACACGTAGCAAAAATACTCTAACTCGTGCCAACCCTTCGGGCTCTCGCCGGGTTCCAGGGAGCTGCAGTGGGAGAATCTACTGCAAGGGCTGCAATGGGTCAATCAACGGTCCAGATGTAATTACATCAAATCTAATGGTCTTAATTCAATGTAATAAAATTAAATTCAAAATAAAAATAAAAGTTAAACAAAATCTGATTGGAAGATCATTAATGAATAATTCCAATCAGATTTTGTTTAACTTTTATTTTTATTTTAAATTTAATTTTATTACATTGAATTAATACCATTAGATTTGATACAATTACATCTGAACCGTTGATTGATCCACAGTGAATTCTCTCCTGGAACCCACTCTTGCCTACCCCGATACCGAGTCCACACAGGACAAATGTTAGCCTAATGAGTGAATTTGTTTTATACATTATATGATCATAACCATGTCACATCATTTTGGTATAAAATTCAAAAAAATATATGATAACATTTTTAAAGATGTGACATAAATAGGTTGATATTTTATTCTGTAAATCGTTTTTACTTTATTGTAGAGAATTTAAAAAAAAATATTTGATGCATTGGTCTTTATATTTATTATTAACGTTGCGCATATTGTCACAAACATAAATACGTGTAATTATTTTTTCTTGATTTGAAAATATTATATTTTTGGGTTAATCACGGCAGGGCTATTTATGTCATTTAGAGTGCGTTTGATTTTGACTTCGTGGCGCGGGTTGGGGCATGAAAATCTTTTGTTTCCCGCTCATTCTTTTTTTCTTTTTTTCGGCTCCTTCACCGTCAGGGTATCAATTTGAAAGTAGAAACAAACAAAAAGGAGAATAGAATAATAGTAATGACAGAAGAAGGGGACTGCTCTTTAATTCCAACCAACTGCAGCGTTTTTATTTATTCTTTTATTTATTTATTTTTTTTTTTGGATTCTGCCGTTTTGGGAGTTGTATTTTATTTGATATTGAAGTAATTATTAAATTATCATAAGCAAAAAAATATCATTTGAAGTAATTAATATAAAATATTTTTTATTTAATTTTGAAGCAATTGTCGAATTATCATTAGTATAAAAATGTCATTTGAAATGATTAATATAAAAATATTATTTAAATGATTTTTTTAGACATTCAGACAAAATATATATATATTTTTTTATTTCAAGACTGAACTTAAAAAAATTTCCATTCTAAAAAATCATCATACAAGGCAAAAAACATCAGTAGAATGGTGCAGCAATAATAAAACTATGCTACATCATAACCTTTTTTTTTTCTTTTTTTTCAAATACATACGTCAAACATGATGTCCATAGCTAACCAAAAATTGGTATTAAAACGAGAGATAAAGATAAGGTTAAGGTTGAAATTGATTAAGATTAGGATTAGGAATGCAAATAGGAATAGGGATCATCATCCCATCTGATTTTTTAATGTACAGCTTGCATATCCCTTTGGCAATGTTTGATTTGAGAGATTAATGATAAAGTGTAAATAAAACTATGAGATAATATATAAGATTGAATATAACATGAAATTAATTTTGTATGTAACATTATTTTTTTGACATTTGATTGATGAGATATAAAGTGAGATAAAAAATGTAATTTAACATGAAACATGAGAAGAACTAATTTTGAACCTTCAGATTTTGACGGGAAGCAATTCTAAGAGTGAAGGATATGTAATACCACCACCCCATATTATTACTAGTAGCATCGTTTGAAATTTCAATATTACAAACCAAACACAGGATTGAAATCAACTTAGTCAAAAATAGTCTAATGTCCTCACTTAATCTAGCAAACAGACACAACCTTTATCCTATGTAACTCTCATACATTTATATTTTATCCCTAAAAAAAAAAAAAAAAAAAAATTAAAACACAAAGCAAGTAAAATGAATTCTTTCGCTCCTCCCCCTTAAAGCGGGATGTGCTTGAGGGACAACATATATCTCCTCAGTTTATCCATCGATTACGCTTGCTAGAGCTGCAATAAAGTGGTGAGAGTTCCGAGTTACCCCAAAAAAAAAAAACTAACACTGTCCTTGCGGAATATTTGACTCGTCCATTTGAGAAACAAACCAGCACGTTTCCCTGCTTTTCTCTGTTTTCTACCAAAGAAATACAACGCAGCAACAGCAATATAATTTGGTTAAGCATTTCAAATTATGCAACAGGAAGTCTTCATAGCTGAAGTTGTCTGCAGGTTGGACAATACCACTTCCCCTTAAATCTCGTTTCTGGTGTGAGCCCAACACACGAGTAGTGGAACCATTCACCTCCTTGGCACTGCCAAGGAAAAAATAATAATAATAATAAATAAATAAATAAATAAGGCTTGGTAATGCAAAGGGTAACCAGACAAGGAACAACAATAATGTCAGCTTGTCACCACTCAACATTATTTAATTTCTAAATAGCTAATGAAGATTTAACCGTCGGATCTTTTACCAATTGTGATGTCTGAAAACTACAAAACATAATTCATTTCAAATTCCCGCATTCACACATGCAACAATACTTGAAAAAAAAAAAAAAAAATTAAAGAAAAAGGCGGAATCTCGATGTATTAAATAATACTTCAATCTGCAACAGCTCTAGACGGATTTCAGTTCTCTAAAAAAATGGAAAAGAAAAAAGATTGTAGCTTTATGGTAGGTGAATTGCCAATAAAATTGCTAGAAAGGCAAAAATTCATCAACACACAGGAATCGGGTCCTTAAATGCTTTGTACGTATGCCCATTTTAACACACTACTTTATGCCATGTATACTAGATGTCATGCATGCACCGTGTGCGTGACAGCACCAGGAAGATTCAAACTTGACATAATTTTAGTTTCACCAACAAGGTTTCGCCAAATGGAATGGCGTTTGCTTATTACAATAGTGTATATATAATCTCATGGAAAACATGATACGAAGAAAGACGATTTATGTAGCCGACCTTAACTAATTTGAAACTAAAAATTTGTTAACTTTAGTTGTATATATAAACTGTAGTGTTACCCACATAATAAAAAGGGAAAAAAACAAATAGAAAACCAAAAGGGAAGACATTTTGATGTAATTTAAGGGGCCATAACTCGTACATGCTGTCACAAGAGTTTCTCACTTCCTCATGACTGTTGCTTTGATTACAAGGTGATCAGTTAATTTCATCTCTCAGGAATTTGGTGAATGGAGTGGTGGACAATTTGGCATGATTTGAATTACTTGAATACTAATTTCAAGTTATTTAAGTGATAGCCAGTGAAATGAGTAACTCCAGAAGAGTGCATCTACAACAAAGAAGGTATTGGCTAAGTAAATCAATTACTGACTGCAAATATGTCCAGAGACTTGCCTTGTACCCTGCACGTATTATTCATTTTCCCAATCTCATGCATACAACCATATACTCTCCAAGACTCCCAAGACAATCACACTATACAGTTGAAAATAAGTGTATCTAATCAATCAACACAATGCAGATAAAATGAGAACCAGGTAAGAATTCTTCCGAGAGAGAAAAAAATCTATATAATAAATCAAGTCTTTTGACAAGACCGTTGTCTCCGTGTCAACCCGAGAGAAAGAGAGAGAGAGAGCTGGGCGAGAGGGAGAGGGAGAGGGTGGGGCTGCTGGGGGTGAGGTGCGAGAGAGTGAGTGTGAGAGAGAGAGAAATGGGGGTGGGGCCCGGGGTGCAGAGGGGTGGGCTGGGGCCACAGGGAAGAGAGAGAGATGGGGATTGGGTTGGGGCGGATAAGGGTTTCAAGGCACAAAAATAATAAGAGGTTTTTAAGACATAAAAAATTTTAAATAATATAATTTAATAATATTTAATTTAATAATATAAAATTTATATAATATTTAATTTAAATTTAAATAAAGATACAAAAATATAATTTAACTTACAAATAACTCAAATGTAAATTTGTTTATATTATTTAAAAATAACTTATAAAAATAAAAATTACTAATCACAAAAAGGTGAAAAATATAAAAATTTTTTATTTAATATTTTCCAAAATGTGATATCTTTTGATTAATAATTTTTATTTTTATAGGTTATTTATACAGTTTTTTTTATGTACGTTTATTTTATAAATTTATATTTCTTTGCAGAAAAGAGAAAAAAATGGGGGAGCAGTGGGGAGTTTCAAAGCATAGAAAATAATATAAAGGCACAAAAATATAAATTTTTTTAAAGTCAATTAATTTTTTTAATTATATTTTTGGATTTTAATACTCTTTAAAATTTTATTAAAATTAAAATTTCTATTTATGTTTATAGAATTTTATAAACTAACAACAGAAAAATATTTGTTAAATCTATTTATATTTTTACTCTATATTTTCTGCTCTAAACTTAAATAGAAAAATGTAAACTTAAATAGAAAAACGTAATAAAAAAATCTTTCTACTCCATATTTTCTATTATAGTGAATTATTTATTATAGTTAATATGTATCATATTCATTAATTTATTTATTTTTACTACATAATTAAATTAAATTAAATAGTTTTTAAATTAATTAATTAAAATTATATGAAATTAATTAATTAATTTTAAATTAATATGAAATATATATTATTGAAATTTTCAATAAATATTAAAATTATATTAAGTAATTTAAATTAGTTAATATATTTAATAATTTAATTTAATTTAATTTGTTTAATATCAAATCTATTTTATTAAATTATTTTTAATAAATATCATAATTAATTTAATTTAATTTAATAAATAATATAATTAAATTAAATTAATATGAAATATATTTATTAAATCTAATTAATTTTTTAAAAACTAATTATAGACAATATTTTATTTCCAAAAAGTAGTTTCAACTTTCATTTCAAAAAATAAAAACAAAAAATATAAACAGAAAAACAATAAAGAGATATTAAACAATGTATGCATGTCTATTAGACAAAGTCAACTAATTTTTTTATTTATAATAAATACTTAAAATTCAGTTTTCTTGAAAATTTTATTAGAAAATAAACATTTAAATTGAAATTTTGGATTCCTTAATGGCTCGAATTAATTTTTCTCTCCCTCTAAATTTCTATTTTTTTTAATACGTTTTAAATAAAATATATTTGATATTAAACTTTTAAAAATGTGATAATAATGATAATAAATAATAAAATTTTATATCTTAGTCTCCTTTGATTAGCGATTTTTTATTTTTATAGGTTATTTTTACACTTTGTCATATTGGTTTGTTTTATGAATTCAAAATGGAGTTATTTACACGCTAAATAACTTATGATTTAATATTTGTTCCAATCATCGCTAAATTTTGCCGCGTTATTATTGTTATCTTTTTCAAATTTTGAAATTTGAAATTCAAACCAATATAATAAAATATATCAGTTGATGTAACAATTATATACGTAACGTGAAAAGGAAAGACTATGCAAAGCGGTCCGTACTTTGCACAAGCTTTACACATTAAATTATATTTCTATACATTTCAGCACAGGCAAAAAAATTAGAATTTGACATTTATTAATTAATGAATTTATTTAATAGTTTGAATTATTTTTTCTTTTTCTTCCCATTTTAATTGTCTTTTCGATCACTTTATATGACAAATTTTTTAAATGTTATTACAAAATTATTTTTATTTTTTTAATTTTTAATTTTGTTATATTTTTTATTAATTTTTAAATAATATAATTTAATAATATTTAATTTAATAATATAAATTTTAAATAATATTTAATTTAAATTTAATTTAACTTACAAATAACTCAAATGTAAATTTGTTTATATTATTTAAAAATAACTTATAAAAATAAAAATTACTAATCACAAAAAGGTGTAAAATATTATTACATTAATATTAAAAATGTGAAAATATTTTTTTATAAAAATTTTTAATTTAATATTTTCCAAAATGTGATATCTTTTGATTAATAATTTTTATTTTTATAGGTTATTTATACAGTTTTTTTAATTTTTATAGGTTGCAAAATTATTTTTAATTTTTTAATTTTTTAATTTTTTAATTTTTTAATTTTTTTATATTTTTTATTAATTTTTTAAAAATTTTAAATGTGATTAATATATTTCAAAACTGCAACATATCTGCTCGACACACACATAAACGTCATATCCAAATGTTATTAAAGCTTAAATTTTAAATACATATACTTTTACACTATGTGTCATTTATATAATAAGAAAGTTTAAAATTTTCTACTATTAAATTTGTTAAATAGCTAGAATTATTTTTCTTTTTCTCTCACTCTTCCCATATTTTTTAATACTTTTTATATAAAAAATGTCATTTATATAATAAAAAGTATGAAATTCTGAATTTGAGATATTTTCAACTATCGAATTTGTTAAAAGGTCAGAATTATTTTTTCTTTCATCTTCTCATATTTTTTAATATTTTTATATAAAAGATTTTAAATTAATACTTTAAAAAATGTGATAATGTTTGTAATAAATAATAAAATTTTATACTTTAATCCCTTTTGATTAATGATTTTTATTTTTATAGGTTATTTTACACTTTTTTTAAATGGTCAGAAGTTTAAAATTTTCTGCTATTGAATTTGTTAAATGGCTAGAATTATTTCTCTTTTTTCTCTCACTCTTCTCATATTTTTTAATATTTTTTATATAAAAAATGTCATTTATATAATAAAAAAGTTTAAAATTTTGAATTTATGATATTTTTAACTGTTGAATTTGTTAAATGGTCAGAATTATTTTTTCTCCCTCTTCTCATATTTTTTTAATATTTTTTATATAAAAGATTTTAAATTAATATTTAAAAAATGTGATAATGTTTGTAATAAATAATAAAATTTTATACTTTAATCTCTTTTGATTAATGGTTTTTATTTTTATAGGTTATTTTTACACTTTTTTTAATGTCAGTTTGCTTTATAAATTTAAATTTAAGTTATTTACACGCTAAATTATATTTCTGTGCCTCCAGGCACGGGCAATTACTAGTATATATATATTAAAGAAGTGAAGAAAAAGGGCCTTACATTTTCATTGTCACAGGCAATCATATCTCCAAAAGAGACCTGCAGGATTAAGGCAGTTATACTGTGCTAGTGATCAAGTTTACCAAAACAAATGAAACCGCCGGGGGCAGGGGGGAACAAAACAAAATTCATTGCCAAAGAGCTAGCTAGAGAAATGATTAGAAAATAAACAGAAGTTGAATAGAGATTAAGAACCTGATGACACACACAGTAGGTGGGTTCATTTGGATCAATGGGCTGATCAATGTAAACAGGGGCAGCAAAATCCTTCTTGAGGCCACCTGGAGGAGGCATGAGCTCAAAATCCCTATCACGCTCTCGGTCCCAGTCCCTATCCCTGTAATCGAGCCTTCTTGGTTGAGGTGTTCCATAAAGTGGCTTGCGTTTCTCATTTTTAGGGACTAAAGGTAATGGAGGAAGAATTGCGGGCTCATCTGCTGATATTTTTCCCTCTGCAAATATTCAAAAAAGGAAAAATAAGAAAACATTGAGAAAATAAGCAAATTACCTCAACTGTTAATATCTCCCCAATGGATGGATCATTTCTATAATATTACAACTTCCGCATTGCCAAATCACATTAATTATACCCTGAATGGAATCAGCAGTAAGTATTCTTTCGATGGTCCAATATGACAGAAGGAGAACAATTAAAATACTGGTGAATTGCTCATTGTTACTGATATTTATTGGTGCTAAATAGAGAAAAAGAAACTTTAAGGTGCGGTGGCTTTTGGGAAAGTTTTTCAAGATGCTTTTCTATTAGCCCAAAACATTTTGCTTGAACCTATGAAACTATTTTTAGTTGATTGTAGAAGTATAATAGACTAATTGAACTGGATGGTTCAGAAAGTATTTTCTGCACCTTGCTTTAGATCTTCTGCAAAGTTGGTCAGGTCCTCATCAAGACGCTTTATATGGCTATCTATCTGAAAGAGCAAAAGATATGAGACATCTGAGATCCAACTCTTAGAAAGTAAAAACAATACACGAGGTCTGACCAAAATGTGTAATAATGGACCTACAAATAAAATATATATATATAATATATATATAAAAACACTTTGGACATAATCATACTTTGTGTTGTCTTATTGTTTATGGTCAAAGAATGCTGTGACAGCCAAAAAAAGCTCCTGGCATGATCTAGACACAATGAATAGAGAATAATCCTAACAAAAACAGCTCACATTTATAGTGGATTGAAAACCACTGTCTGCACTGTTAAGTAAGAATTGTGAAAACAGGCGGTATAAGATTAACAAACTGTAACTTGGCACCAAATAGGAGATTTCAATATTAACTACTCAACAGTGAAAACTAGAAAATGTAATTTATGGAAAAGTTGACATAACATATTGACCATGAAGATAGAAGTACAAGCAATAGTACTGCAGAGTTCAGACGTAATCTCGTAGAATACAAGCACATAACAGAGTCAAAACAATGGAGGAGCAAAAAGTTTGTTTGATTTGTTGTTTTCTTTAAGCGATTGTCAGAAAACTGATTTAAAAAATAACAATTTTCAGGAAACACTAGAATGTTGCTTTAAGTCCTTTGATTTATTTATTCTTGTAAGGAATGGTAAAAATAACTCAAAATACTATTCTTTACTTATTTCTTCACTTATCCTAATCTGGCTAGGCTTCTGGTGGTCTGGTGCCTATAAGACAGAATAAACTAGGAAAAAATAAATCAAATCCTTCTATAGCAACCTAAAAAACCTTTTCTCATGGAGACAAATAAAATTGTATTTTTCTAGCATAACCACAAATAAACTATTAAAGCATCCAACTCAAAATCAATTAGCAAGGAGTGAAGAGGTCCATTAAAATCTTATACCAGTTTAAGAGATTTGATTTTATCAATGTGGAATAAATTCCAATACGCTGTTTTATATACAGCTCCTGCTCGCATATGAAGTGGCAAACGATGCATCGAGTACAATAAGTGCACAAATGAGAGATTGAGAAGTTGGGGGGGGGGGTCTTCCCAAACCTAATTCAGATGCCATGTTAAAACATCTAACTTAAAACCAACTGGCAAGGAATGCAGAGGCACATTAAAATCTTATACCAGTTTGGAAGACTTGATTCTAGCATAAACATTTTATTAAAGTGGTATCAAGGGGATTTGACCCATATACAAAAGAACATATCAATCAAAGATCAACAAATTAACCATCCACAATCTCTATAAACCAAACCAAACCAAGCCTTTTCCCACTAGGTGGGGTCGGCTATATGGATTTGTCGACGCCAATTAGATAAATATAGGTGTCAGAAAATCCATAAAAAAATTCGACAAAGTTTTACGCTGGCTGTCGGCTACCTAACACAATCCTCCTCCTTTATCCGGGCTTGGGACCGGCCATGAAAAAAAACATAGGCGGAGTTTCCACAATCTCTATAAATGAAAAAAAATGTATATACAGATCTAATCCCCCTTCACCCTTCTTTCAACCATCTATACAAAATAGAAAGGAAATGACTCTTCACCCTATAGAACGAACCCCTTATCTTGAACCCCAAAATCAACTATATCACACCAAAAGGAGCCAATCTCATTCTCCACGCTTTCCTTCCTCTCCTATTTACATGCGTTCCCCACCACATATCAAGGCCCTGTTTCACCCTTCTAGGAAAAACCCACGCCATTTCAAGACATGAAAAACCATCTCCAACAACTGCTAAGCCAAATACAATGAATAAAGTGGTGGTCAATATTTTCCCCATCCATTTTTCATAAACCACAACAATTCACCATGATTCTTCTTCTAATGATCAAGTTATCAATTGTAAGAACTTTTACATGATTCACACACCACATATATAAGGAAACTATTGGAGGGCTACCTTGCCTTCTATATATTTTACATGCGAATTCCAATCCCTTTCTACCTACAAGCCCCTTTACAAAGATTTGACATCAAAAACTCCAAAATTGGATGTCATCCAAATAATATTGTCCACCCATCTCCCATTTTTTAAGCTTCTAATTTTTCTAGAACATATTTCAAATAGGAAACTCTGCCTATGTTTTTTCATGGCCGGTCCCAAGCCTGGATAAAGGAGGAGGGTTGTGTTAGGTAATCAACAGCCAGCGTAAAACTTTGTCGAATTTTTTTATGGATTTTCTGACACCTAATGAGATTTCGTGGGGGCGTTCCCTATTTAGCGACGCGCTGTAAGGTCCGAGTACAGTGTTAAATAAGCAAGGACCGCTGCATCGGCGCCTGGGTGCGGTGTTAAATAGGCAAGGGTCCTCGCACTTTCCTGGATGAGTGGGGGGGCAAGGAAGCTAGTCCAAAATAGAAGGCTGAGATTAGGTACTTGGAATATTGGGAGCTTAACTAGGAAACTTATGGAAGTGGTGGATACAATGGAAAGGAGAAGAATCGCAATTGCTTGCTTGCAAGAGACGAAGTGGGTGGGACAGAAAGCTAAAGAGATTGAGAGGACTGGGTATAAGTTATGGTATACAGGACTTAATAGATCGAGAAATGGGGTCGGCATAGTAGTAAGCAAAGACCTAAAGGAAGATATAGTCAATGTGAAACACTGTGGAGATAGGATTATTGCAATTAAGTTAGTGTTAGGGGAAGAAATAGTAAACGTAATTAGTGCTTATGCCTCCCAGGTGGGCTTAGGAGATGTACATAAGGAGAAGTTTTGGGAAGACTTGGAAGGAATGTTATTAGAGATACCTCAAGGAGAGATTGTCTTCATAGGAGGAGATTTGAATGGTCATATAGGACGCGACATAAATGAATACATAGGAGTACACGGGGGATATAATTACGATGATAGAAATGAAGAAGGGAAGGATATTTTGGAGTTTGCAGTGGCTTATGATCTCATGGTGACGAACACCTTTTTTAGGAAGAGAGAGGAACATTTGGTGACTTATAAGAGTGGCTCCTCAAAGACAGATTGACTTTTTCTTAACTAGGAAAAGAGACCGTGTAGCTTGTAAAGATTGTAAGTTTATACCAGGGGAGAGCTTGACTACCCAACATAGGTTGTTAGTTATAGATGTGCAGCTTCAAAGGTGGGCTAGAAAAAAGAAGTCGCATAGATGCTCAAAGACTAAGTGGTGGAACTTAAAAGGTGATAAGCAAGCAGCATTCAGGGAAATAGTACTAAAGGAAAACATTTGGACGGTAAATGAGAGTGCAAATATTATGTGGGATAAGGTAGCAAAGTGTATTAGGAGGGTAGGGAAAGAAGTCTTAGGAGAATCCAAAGGGAGTGCTCCGGCACAGAAAGAGGTATGGTGGTGGAACGAGGTCGTCCAAGACAAGATAAGAGTTAAAAGAGAGTGTTTTAAATCTTGGCAAAACAACCGAAATGAAGCGAACTTGGAGAGATATAGAGAAGCTAGAAGAGAAACCAAAAAGGCAGTTAGTGAGGCTAAGGCAAAGACATTTGAGGATTTATATAGGCGACTTGACACTAAGGAGGGCGAAAGAGAGATATTCAAGCTTGCTAAATCTAGAGATAGACGGACCAAGGATTTAAACCAAGTTAAATGCATTAAGGATGAGGATGAAAAGGTATTAGTAAAGGAAGAGGAGATAAAGGAGCGTTGGAAGAGCTACTTCTACAAGTTATTTAATGAAAGCAGTAGTAGTGACATACATTTGGAGCAGTTTACCACTTTTAGGGAAGAATTAAATTTTATGTTCCATAGAAGAATCAGTAGGGAAGAAGTAAAAGAATTATTAAAAAGGATGAAGAATGGGAAAGCGGTTGGCCCAGATGGTATCCCTATTGAGGTTTGGAGGTGCTTAGGAGAGGATGACATAAGTTGGTTGACAAAACTTTTTAATGTAGTGCTAAAGAGCAAGAAGATGCCTGATGCATGAAGGAAAAGTATCCTTATACCCATATACAAGAACAAATGAGATATTCAGAACTGTGCGAATTACCGCAGGATTAAATTGATGAGCCATACGATGAAATTATGGGAGAGAGTTATTGAGAGAAGACTAAGAAGGACAACAAACGTTTCAGAGAACCAATTTGATTTTATGCCTGGAAGATCAACTATGGAGGCTATCTTTCTCTTGAGGAGGTTAATGGAACAGTATAGAGAAGGTCAAAAAGATTTACTTATGGTGTTCATCGATTTAGAGAAGGCATATGATCGGGTTCCTAGGGAGATTCTATGGAGAGTATTGGAAAAGAAAGGAGCATGTGTCGCATATATTGAGGCGATAAAGGACATGTATGATAGAGCCATGACATCTATACGGACGACTGGTGGAAAGACTAATGAGTTCCCTATCACGATTGGTTTACATCACGGCTCAGCGTTAAGCCCGTACTTGTTTGCTTTAGTTATGAATGAGATTACAAGACATATTCAGGATGAGGTGCCGTGGTGTATGCTATTTGCAGATGATATTGTTTTAGTAGATGAGACGAGAGAAGGAGTGAATGCTAAACTAGAATTGTGACGGGATACGTTAGAGACAAAAGGGTTTAGGCTAAGCCGATGCAAGACGAAATATATGGAATGTAAGTTTAGTCAAAATATAATAACGGATAGTATAGAAGTAAGTTTAGGCACACAAAAGATTGTAGAGACAGATAAATTTAGGTACTTTGGATCTATGGTGCAACAAGATGGAGGGATTGATACTGATGTAAGTCACAGGATTCAAGCTGGGTGGACCAAATGGAGGAGTGCTTCGGGGGTTTTGTGCGACCGAAAAATTTCCCTCAAGGTGAAAGGAAAGTATTATAAGGTAGCAGTTAGACCAGCGCTGTTATATGGATCAGAGTGTTGGGCAGTAAAGCATAATCATGGTCAGAAGATGGCAGTTGCGGAGATGAGGATGATAAGGTGGATGTGCGGGATTACAAGGAAAGATAGGATTAGGTACGAGGAGATTGCAAAAGTAGGAATAGCACCGATTGAAGATAAAATGAGAGAAAACCGATTAAGATAGTTTGGCCATGTTAGAAGGCGTCCAGCAGAGGCACCTGTTAGAAGGTGTGAAAGTATGGAGATTGCCAGGAGTAGGAGAGGTAGAGGAAGACCCAAGAGAAGCTGGAAAGAAACCATTAAACATGACCTGACCTACCTAGATTTATCGGAGGACATGCCCCTAAACAGATCTAATTGGCATCGACAAATCCATATAGCCGACCCCACCTAGTGGGAAAAGGGTTGGTTTGGTTTGGTTTGGTTATATTTCAAATAGGAGTATTCTAGAGCATGAGTTAGTATGTGTAGGTGCTCTACCAATTGTGAAAAGACCCATTTTAATGTAAGCTTTAGAAGCCTTAAACTCTTTTTGAATGCCTTAAAATCTTTCAACTCCGTTTAAAAAACTAAGAGATTTTGCTTGATGAATTCATTAATAAGTTATTGAAGGTGACGATTTAAGAAAGCTTAAGTAAGGCCATAAAACAGAATCAGTAGCTACAGCCATTTGAGGAACCTTCCCAATAAATTGGAAAATTTGCATACACCTCAACATAACAATGCAACATAGAGAATTAATGGTAGAGAATTCCATCAATCCATAACTAACTCGCCACCACATCGATCTGTTAGAAATTAAATAAGATAATAAAGAAGTCGTAGAGTCTATGGACCATTAATTGCATAGAGTCTAACAAGGAACTCCCACAAAAATGAAGCATAATAGCCTGAGAAATTTTGATAAAGAGCTAAATAAAATTTATCTTACAAGGTCATAAGCTTGTCGTGCCAATAAAACCTTCTCAGTGCAAAGGCTTAATGCATTGTTCTGGTTTGCCTCAATATCGTTTTTCATCTTATCGAAAGCTGCCTCATCTTCTTCATTATTACCTTTCTTTGAGCCATGAGAAGCCAATCCCAAGCAGTACTTGGTCTGCTGCTTGGTTTGATTTATCATTCCTTTCACCAAGCATTATAAATAACATTACAGACTAAAATATGTATCAACAACAATATTAACAAACACGTATATATATGTTATATATGAAATAATATACATACACTATGGATAAACAATGACAGAGAGACACATGCATGCGGAAGATTGAGTCGAGAGTGAAGAAAGGAGGTACCTTGGGAACGTTCATCAAGTTCTCTGATGGTATTAAGAAGCCTCTGGAGCTCTGCTGGCAATGTGCTTGCATCTATTCCAAATTTAAGACTCAGCACCAAATTGAACACAAAAATTAAAATTAAAATCAAAAAGAATTTCGAAAGAGAATATTCATTCGGAAAGATGGGGAAGCAATCGCAGATGAACTCACACTCCAAATAGTCGTCTACGAAGACTCCAGTTCTAGCGATCGCCATGTCGTACCGTACGAGCTATGGTGCCTTCCTTCTTCTAGGGTTTGCAACGATTTTCACTTGCAGGGGGGGTAAAAAAAATTCAAGACGACGTCGATAAATTCCCTCCATATAAATACCGAAAAAGGGAGGCAACAGTGGGGGGTGACTGTTGCTGCTGAAGTCGCGCTAAAACGACGTCGTTCGGCGCTTTTTTTGGGCCAGCAAAGAGGCGCTGCGACCGAGTAAGGCCACGGACCGGTCAGACCGGTTGAACCGACCAATTTTGGGGCCTTCGTTTAAGGCATCCATAGTCCGGCTCTCCTCTAGCCATTTGGACAACGCCGGAACCGGCGAAGTCGATTACACCGGAGCCGAAAAGGAGGTCGCCGTTGGACCGGAAAGCACTGGGCCAACCGCCGGCGGACCAGAACCAGTGGAAGACGATTGGGTAGACGAAGCCGGTTAAGAAGGAGGAGCAGATGAGGTAGGCAATGAATTTTTTTTTGAAAGGAGGTAGGCAATGAATTGGGTTTGCTCAGCGATGGAGTCGCCGGTGATGCCGGTGGCGGCGATGGCAAACGCCTATTGGTGGAGGAAGAAGCTGTAGACGGCGATGGGATCCCTTTTAGGCCGAAGGAGTAGTGGGCGATGAAGCCGTTGGAAGAGAAGACAAAGGCGAAGAGGTAGTAGGAGGTGCTGCCGGCGACGGCGTCGAGGACTGATGAGCATTCTTCGCCTAGCCCCCCCCCCCAACAAAAAAAAAGTCGAACGACGTCGTTTTAGGCCGACTTCAGCCGCGGCAGTCCCCCCTGACTGCAGCCCCCCTCTGCCCTCCCCTTACCCCCGAAAGCAAGACCATTGGTTACTGTTGACTGTTGTAGAAAAACACACGCTCTTTCCTTTTTTTTTTCAATCCAACTGGGAGGAATATATAGGATAAGTACATGCTCATACACATTCAGGGACATATGAGCTTATGTATATAGAGAGAGAGAGAGAGAGAGAGAGAGCAGTGCGTGTTTAACAAATGAATTCAAGTTCGGTTTGGTTAATTTGAGCTTGCCGTGTCAATTAACCGTGAAAGAAACATAGCAATCTATGCACGGTAGAGCTCTCAGCTCCTGGTGGCCATTGATGGTGACTCGAATCCAGGGATTCATGGTTCCAAATCCGTTTTGTTTTCGGGGGTGCTTCTCAAATTCCTTGCTTCGTCATTTCCCCCGTAAAATTACCATTAATTTTCAAAAGGTAATTCTCAGAGCTCCTACAATTATTGCTATTATACCCATATTATAGTGTTTATATATATATATATATGTATGTATATAATTGTGATTGTTTTCATGTATTTTTTTCTTTTCCTAGAAAAATTGGGGTTCGTCGCAGAACTTGTGTGGGAGAGTGCGTAGATTGAATTTGGCTGCCTTTGGTAACTCGGTGGTTGCTCAAGCTTTCAATGAACTTCCAGTTGAGCATGAAAAAGATTCTATATTTGAACATGAAAAAGATTCAATCTACTTGTCTGAGCTAAAGGGACTTGATTTTCTTAATTTGATGGAACTGCGTGGTATTAGGGCAAATTATCAGACTTATCTCTGGCTCCTAGAAGGATGCCTCAAGTCTGGGTCTTTAATAGATGCTAAGAAGCTTTACGGGAGGATTTTGAAGTCTGGTTTTGTTGGGGAGCATTTAATTATTAGCCAGCTTATCAATGTCTATGCTTCTTATGGTGATGCAGATGATGCACTACAGTTTTTTGACAATTCTGAAAGAAGTGTATATGCTTGGAATAAATTAATCTCCCATTTTGCTGGAAGGAAGTTGACTAGTCAAGTGTTGGGGCTATTTTCAAGAATGCTAGAAGAAAATGTGATCCCAGATGAAACCACATTTGCACATGTTCTGAGGTTATGCATTGGTAATAAAATTTCCTTCCGGTATGTTGAGCAGATTCATGCTAAGATTATTTATCTCGGTTTTGATGCAAGTCCTCTAGTTTGTAATCCATTGATTGATTTGTATTCTAAGAGTGGTTTTGTGGACTCTGCGAAACTAATCTTCGAAAATTTATCATCAAGCAATAGTGTTTCTTGGGTTGCTATGATATCCGGTTTATCACACAATGGATGTGAAGAAGAAGCAATCCTCTTATTTCAGGAGATGCACAGATCAGGAATAATACCGACTCCTTATATATTCTCAAGTGTTATAAGTGCCTGCACCAAAATAGAGTTATTTGATCTAGGTGAGCAGCTTCATGGACTTATTTATAAATGGGCATTTGCATCTGAAACTTTTGTATGTAACTCTCTTGTCACATTGTATTCCCGCTGTGAGGACTTGTTATCCGCTGAACAAATTTTCAGCGAAATGCCGTGCAGGGACGAAATTTCATTTAATTCGCTCATCTCAGGGCTTGCTCAGCGTGGATTTTGTGAGAAAGCTCTCCATTTATTTGAAAAAATGCAACTTGATTGTTTGAAACCTGACTGTGTTACAGTTGCAAGTCTTCTGAGTGCTTGTGCATCTGTTGGGGCTCTTCATAAGGGAAAACAACTCCACTCATATGCAATAAAGGCTGGAATCTCTTCAGATATCATTATTGAAGGTTCTCTACTTGACCTCTATGTGAAATGTTCTGACGTTGAAACTGCCCGTGAATTCTTCCTTTCAACTCGGAAAGAAAACATTGTTCTATGGAATGTGATGTTAGTGGCTTATGGGCAGATAGGTGATTTGTGTGAGTCATTTCAGATATTCTTAAAGATGCAGATTGAGGGCTTGAGACCGAATCAATACACCTATCCAAGTATTTTGAGAACCTGCACATCAGTTGGAGCTTTGAATCTAGGGGAACAGATACATACCCAAGTCATAAAGACTGGTTTTCAGCCAAATGTATATGTTTGCAGTGTGCTTATAGATATGTATGCTAAGCATGGAAAACTAGACACTGCTCACAAGATTCTCAGACGACTCAATGAGGAAGATGTTGTCTCCTGGACAGCTATGATTGCTGGATACGCCCAGCATGGTCTCTTTGTTGAAGCCCTTAAACTTTTTGAAGAAATGCAAAACCAAGGGATCCAATCAGACAATATAGGATTTTCAAGTGCAGTAAGCGCATGTGCTGGAATCCATGCACTAAATCTAGGACAACAAATTCACGCTCAATCAATTGTATCTGGTTACACACTGGATCTGTCAATTGGAAATGCACTCGTTTGTCTTTATGCCAGATGTGGTAGAACAATAGATGCATACTTAGCATTTGACAATATTGATGCTAAAGATAATATTTCCTGGAATGGATTGATATCAGGATTTGCACAGAGTGGGCACTGTGAGGAAGCACTTAAGGTGTTCTCTCAAATGAATCAAGCTGGAGTTGAACCCAACATGTTCACTTTTGGTTCTGCAGTTAGTTCTGCTGCTAATGCAGCTAATATAAAACAAGGGAAGCAGATTCATGCTAGGATTATAAAAATGGGGTATGATATAGAAACTGAGGCATCCAATGTTTTAATCACATTGTATGCAAAGTGTGGGAGTCTTGATGATGCCAGAAGAGAGTTCCTTCAAATGCCTGAGAGAAATGAAGTTTCTTGGAATGCCATGATCACAGGCTATTCCCAACATGGATGTGGTAGGGAAGCAATAGAACTCTTTGAGAATATGAAATCGTTTGGTGTGATGCCAAACCATGTCACTTTTGTGGGTGTTTTATCAGCCTGTAGCCATGTGGGTTTGGTAGACAAGGGGCTCAGCTACTTTCAATCCATGAGTGAAGAACATGGCCTAGTGCCAAAGCTGGAACATTATGTTTGTCTTGTAGATATTCTTGGACGGGCTGGCTTTCTGCATCGTGCAAGAGAATTTATAGAGACAATGCCAATTGAACCAGATGCCATGGTCTGGAGGACCCTTTTAAGTGCTTGCACAGTGCATAAGAACATGGTAATTGGAGAATTTGCTGCCTGTCATCTTCTGGAACTGGAACCTGAAGACTCAGCGACTTATGTTCTGCTGTCAAATATGTATGCAGTTGCAAGGAAATGGGGTTGTAGGGATCAGACAAGACAAATGATGAAAGATAGAGGCGTGAAGAAAGAGCCTGGTCGTAGCTGGATTGAGGTTAAGAATTCGATTCATGCATTCTTTGTTGGCGACCAACTCCACCCTCTAGCGGATAAGATATATGAGTTCTTAGAGGACTTGAACAAACGAGCAGCTGCAATTGGTTATGTACAAGACCGTTATAGCCTTTTGTCTGAAACAGAGCAGGGGAAGAAGGACCCAACTGTCTACACCCACAGTGAAAAACTGGCTGTTGCATTTGGACTTCTAAGCTTGTCTAATACAATACCCATACGCGTGTTTAAGAATCTTCGCGTCTGTAATGATTGCCATAATTGGATTAAGTTTGTGTCAAAGATCTCAAATCGGGCCATTGTAGTACGAGATGCATACCGTTTTCACCATTTTGAAGGTGGTGTCTGTTCGTGCAAAGATTACTGGTAATCAGAACTTAATGGGCATGGTGAACAAAGCTAATCACTTGAGGTTCCGTGGATTGAAAATACATCTTACTCCAAGTACTGTTGCGGCCTTTTCTCTGGATACTTTGATGGTATCTGATATTTTCTTTGACCACCACCGATTATTTATTATCTATTTGTTTATTTATAGTGATTTTGTACATGCATAGTGGCCCTCGGTATCTAACTTTTATCTGAGGCGCATTTTCTCTTTTGTGTGTTATTGTGTTGTCCATGTAGGGATCTGTCTTTTGTCCTCTTTTTGGTCTGTTTGTCATGCTCCGAGTTTAAATCCAAAGGTGACGGTATAGGATTATTAAGTAAAATTTACTAGTTTCTCACAAAAACTAAGGTCAGCTCATAATGGATCAAACCTGCATTACGTAAATATAAATATATATACATTCATCATGGCAAGTTATAGGCCCCTGAAAATCCCATATGATAAATAATAATTAAAAACAATGAATAATGCATTTAAATTTCATATTCATGACAATATTAGATAAATACATAAATAAAAGTCTCAAATGGTTGCCCACAAGCCGGGCAGTTAGCTCAAAATAAATGTAAAATAGCTGATGGCTTAATTTAGCTGAACTTGCAAATCCTCTCCCTATTCCAAGGTAGGTCCCGCAAAATAAGTGGCGTGAACTTTATAAAACATTGTAGCATAATCTCTTAGGGCCTTTTTATAAT
Organism: Vitellaria paradoxa; assembly: GCA_019916065.1. NCBI lineage: Eukaryota > Viridiplantae > Streptophyta > Magnoliopsida > Ericales > Sapotaceae > Vitellaria > Vitellaria paradoxa. The sequence goes on along the minus strand of CM034235.1, from coordinate 56,319,942 downwards.
GAACATATATAAATTGACTCTGCAATTAAATCAATCAACTATGTAAAAACAGTAGTCTCATATACTGTTAGCAGAAAAAACATACACCCGAGATTCAAATTGAAATATAAAAAAAAAAAAAAAAAAGATTCTCAAAGAAAACAAACAAATCTATACAGGGAGAAAGAGCAATTTAAAAAAGCAATTTGGAAAAGATGCATGGCTTGACTATAAGAGACGCATCTGGCAAAAGGTATACACAACATTGAAATATAAATAAAAATCGGGGTCTTTAAAGTTTTAGCCAAATATTAATTCATATGGCTGCTGCTGCTTCACTGTTTTAGGAAATGAAGTCTCATAGAGTTACAGTGATTCCCAATGTCCACATGCATTGTGAGGCCTGTGCTCTAGAAATCAAACGACGCATACTCAGAATGGACGGTATTTTTTTTTTTTTTTTGGGGGGAAAAACATAGGATTCTTAATATCTTGGATGCTTCTTTTTTTCGAGGCACAGTTTGATTCTTTGCAGATTAAAGTTATTCTCTCTCTCTCTCTCTCTCTTTTTTGTTTTTTTGTTTTTTTTTTTCCTCATCACCCTTTTCACTTGTTGTCTGGAAAGTATTTATAATTATAATTTTTAAATCTCCTTAAACAAAACCCACAAGTAAAATGATTTTTGATTCTGTGTTCACAATCACTATCTTACAATCTATTCATTCTTTAATTTGAATAAAATAGTAAATCCTAAAAATATTCTACATTTTTCCTCTTTGTCAGCAATTTACAGTGAAATGTTCACTAAGAACACTAAGGGCTCACACATGGTGAGATTGGACTTGTTGTTAGAATTCATCCTATTGTCACAGTTTTGTGCACAAGATAGCTCACATATATGAAGTTATTTGTTTATGGGAGATGCATGTTAATTAGCCAATATTAGCTTTATGTCTTAACTTGTTTTGTGAAGAAACTAGAAGCTAAATATATTTTAACGAGGGTTATTAGAGTCAATTCATGAACATGATTTTACCAGCGAGCTCACTTGCATTACAGTTAAATGAACTAATGGCACTAGAGTTGTCCCGTGAATATGAACTTCTGAAATATAGATATTAGAGTTGTTTTTTCTTCCCATTTAAATAAATAAAATAACCACCAAAAGAAAATATAATTAAAATACAAAGATTAGAGTGTTGCCTATTGAGCAAACAGGTTCATAATGTGTTTTAAATTGTTACTTTACAGGATACTTTTATACCTCTTATTTATATTGTGAACATCTAATGCAAGTTTCTGGCGTTGTTAAAGCTAAGCAATAAGTCCATAGGAAACTGCTTTTTCTTGTTTCTTTCTTTCTTTCTTTTTCTTTTTCTTTTTTTCAATAACATTATAATATGATTGTACCTGTGACTTGAAGCTTAGAATGCTGGCTACTTGATCTCTTGGTTCTCATCTCCAGTCTTCTTCTTAATCGAAAGCTAGAAATGATAGTCTTTGGGTACTTAAGTCTAGAAGCTTAAAGTAATGTTTCAGAGACTCCATTCATGATTGAAAAGAGAGTCATGGTGGAAAAATTGGAATGTGCTTCGGTTTTGAGCACTACAGCATACTATTTAGGTACTGAAATGCATTAATTTGCATTTATGTTATGTATCTCTTCAATAGACAAAAAAAATTTATGTTTGGTTTTGATTGTGACATGCTTAATTTTGCCGGTAAGTTGCTCCACTGGTGACTTGTAGCTCACGGGTTCAAGGCGTGGAAACAGCCTTTTTGTAAAATGTAAGGGTAAGGCTGCGTACAAATGCGCACACCCTCCCCCTACCCCCGCACTAGCCGGGGAGCGCTTGCGCACTGGGTGAGCCCTTTTTTTATGCTTAACTTTGCCATTTCTTTTATGCATATTTAACTTGAAAATTGTTGGGAAGAATCTTGGCTGACGACTTAGATTGATTTTCTTATTTGCAATCCAATTGCAAATTTTGTTACTTTCATTGTGCTTTAGTTTCTAGAGTGAGAATTCTCTAGATTGAACACTATACTTGTTCTCAATTCCAACCAATTTACCAAGGAGGTACCCGACCCTTTTTAGTAAATTTCTTAAAAGAGATGAGAAATGAAAGCTCTGTTTGAGAAACTAAAATCAAATTTCTTGCAAACTGTTTTGACTTGATGAGAGGCCCCTTTCAATTGTGGCTACTTCTGTTGATTATTAAAATATTTTTTTGACTAATACTTCCCACTTACAAAAGTCTAACAATTTTGATTGATTGGTTGGACTTCGGGTCCCTCAATGGCATCAGAGCCAGATTTGAACTCAATTGGGTGCTTGGATCCACTCCAACAGGGGAACTGTGTCTCTAGGATATTGGTAACCCTTATTGGTTGGGTGGAGTATTAAGTGTCGAAATTATCTTATCTTCCTGGAACACACACGTCTTCCAATGCACATTTAACATATAAGACATTATAATCGACACTTATCCATTATAATTAATTTTCATGCGCATATATTCTTGTAATATTAGATTAATTCTCTTAAGCTCCGTATGAGGTTGAAGCTGCCATTCATTATTTAGTTGACATGTTTTAAAACCGTTTGAGCCAGGTTCAAGATGGACAATTTTTATTTTGGGTAACCTTAGGATTCCACCTTTTTAAGAGAAATCAGGCTTGTTCAATGATTCTTTTGAATTTTTACAATTTATAGTACTTGGATTTGCTAAAATAGAATGCTTATCTTGGTTCATTGTAGGCCTTTGTGACAAGTTCTCCATCCATCTCAACAAGAAAGCTGACCAAAGCTTTACAGATCCTCACTTCTGATAAGTGCATGGTTGCAACAAGTGATTATGGTGACCCCCCTAAGACAACAAAGCTGCACATACTCAGAAATGTTTTAGGAGCTGATGCTCAGGTTTCTGTTTTTAAAACAAACAGCTCGTTTATCTTAATTTTAGTGAAGTTTAAGAGTATCGCATTTTTCTTTTTATTTTGTATGGTCAACTAATTTTTTTTTTTTTAATATATGTACTTCCATTACTCAGAAGAAACACAGGGTCCACAAAGACACTGATGGAAAATATTATTAGTCAGTTTCATGCACGTGTGAAAGATTATCCTCTCGAGCCAGGTGACTTCAGGAAAATCTTTGAATCTGAACTTTTTGGATTGGCAATGAAGGAAGTGAGTATTTTTAACATACTTCTCTATTCATGTAAATTATGGTGATTGGAAATGAAAATCTATGAACAAATGGGTTGAAATTTGCAGGCACTGGGTAGTGATGTGCAGCCAATTGATGTGGATGATCTTGGAACTACTCTTTCAAGAGAGGATATATTTAAGGTTTTGGGTGAATAACTGCTAACAAAAATCGCTTGATTGATTCCAATTATTTACATACTTTGCATTGTTTTTTGCATAAGATTAGTTTTAGAGGGTGTTTAATTTATTGGTGACAATTTTTTTTTTTTTTTTTTGGTAACGAATTACTAAATTTTTGATTATCTATTATGGTTAATCTTAGACACTGTTAAAATTTAAGCTTTCCATTGAATGAGAGCATTAAGATTGCTTGTGCTAAATATGCCATATTTGCTTGAAGGGAAAATGAAAGGGATTGCATTCATCAAGATCTTGATGGCTATTGGATTGAGATTTTTGATCCTAAAACAATTGGAAGTGTAATATATTGGGGATAGTGTATTGCTTTTTTTAATAGAGTGTTCAAGACTTATTTTTAGTATTGTAATATAGATTTATTTTAGGATTGAATTATGAATTTTTGATATTGCGCTATGTGTAATAATTTTTTGTTTATTTTAATATATTTGGATATATTTTTGTTAATTTATTGTAAATTTTATATTCCGTATTTAATTACAGATACCGTGTATGAGTTACATAGATCATTGATTAACAATGCAATGTAAATTGTATAGGTTAAAAAAAATAATTTTTATAAATGAAATGGAAATTTAAAAATAATTAATAGTATTTGGTATGGCCTATGATCGTATTCAATACAATATATAAAAAATTATAATTTTTTATATTGGTTATTGCTGCAAGCCATAGCCAATAGCTTATAAAATTAAATTAATATAGTAATATTTGTCACAGGTCAAACGGTAGTCAAAAGTCAAATATATAATAGTTAATAGTTTTTAAGACCTTTTATTGGTCGCTTTATATATGCCATATCTAGTAGCATATTTACTGTAACCAATATATGACTACAGTTATACGTCGTAACCAAAAAATTTTTTGTTACTTAGCAAAAATCATTACTAACGAGCCGTAGTTAATGTTTTTTTGTTACTTAGCAAAAATCATTACTAACGAGCCGTAGTTAATGTTTTTTGGTTATAGCTTCTTTATTTTTGACTATCAGTTTGGGCTGTAACTAAAAATTCTTTTTCTATTAGTGTATTAAATTCTCAACTCTATGTCTTCAGAGGATCATTCAATCTCTTATGGGCCATAATACTCAAATTTCTTTTTCTATTTGTATATCTTCTTACTTATCTCTTCTTTTGGATATTTAGGAACAAAGTTTTGTGTTCTTTTATAATAAAAATGGATATGGAAAGCTTCTCACACAAGGGAGGAAGTGTATTACAGTATTTACCTCTATAAAACCTCCGGATTGATTGACTTAAGAGAGTAATACATGGCACAATGATTACTATACTAAACTCATTGTGATAATAACATGAATAAATGCAATAATAATTGTTTTTTTTTAAATTTTTTTACAATAATCATGTTGTAGACCTTGAAAATAAGTAGGGAAAAAAGTGAAAATGCACTCGAGGTATATGTTATATTGAAAAAAAAAAAGAATATTCAATAATAACAATTTTAATTTATTTAATAAATAAGTTTTTAAAAAATTCTAAAAAATTTAAAAGTTTTTAATTTTTTTAATTAAAATTCGTGATATATCACTTTTTACTTATACTTTTGATTTTTTTTTTTTTAACTTTTTTGATACTTCAAATGCTATATCAGTGAATTGCAGCCAATAGATGAGATCATCTTTCTTATTTACAATTATCTTTCTATGACACCGAACGGGACGTGGACAATCGAATGAAAATTTGAAGCAAATTAGATCCTTGTCTTGTTAAAGGGAGTGCTTGGATGGCCAATATATATATATATATATATAATAGAAGTGTAAAAAATTAATGTAAAAGTGATATGTAACAAAATTTAATAAAAAAATATAAAAAATTAACAAATTTTAATAAACTAAAAACTCTCAAAATCTTAGAAGTTAATTATAAGTTGTCTTCTTCAGAGTCCTAGGCTTGGTTTAGAAAGAAAAAAAAAAAGTTAATTTTTTGGTAGTTAGTTAGAGGGTGTTTGGTAACTCAAAAATTAGTAAAAAAATACTAAAAGTTGATTTTTGTGTGTTTGGTAAAATCATAAATTTTTTCACTTTTTTGATTTGTTACAGTAAAAAGTAACACCCATAATTATAACTTTTTTTATTTGCTACAGTAAAAAATATACCAAACACCCAAAAGTTACAACTTTTTTACTTTGCTACAGTAAAAAATTTACCAAACACCCAAAAGTTACTAAAAAATATTAAAAATTTCACTTTGTTCAACCAAATACACAAAAAAGTGCAAAAAGAAAAACAACCAAAAAATTACCAAAACTTAAATTTTTTTTTAACTTCCAAACACCCTCTTAGCAACTAGCAGTTAACTACTAAAAAATTAATTTTTTGTATTTGAGAAAGGAAAAAAAATTAACTTTTTAGTAACTAATTTTTAGCTTTTTGTGTGTTTGACATTTTTATTCTTGAAAGTTTAGAAGTAAATTAAATATAAAATGATAAATTTAATATTTTAAAAAAAATAAAAAAAATAATAATTGATAACTCAGCTGTCAGTTACTCCATCCCAACGGAGCCTAATCAACCAGCTACTCCACCGAACGGTGACTTAGACACGTACCTGATTGGAAACTCATCAAACTCAAATTTTTTTTTTTAATATTCCTCGTGTCCCTTCCGACGTCATGGCTGCTGCAAAGTAACCCGTCTTGACTTTTCTTCGGTCAGGACCCTTTAAGTTGAGTTGACCGCATGCCCCTTCCCTTCTTACGTCATGGCTGACCCTTAACCATTAAAACTCCTCAAGTAATGCAAGGGCTTTATTGCCCCTTTCACCCTCCGTTGGAGTTCATATTTTCGTTGTTGGCTGTAGGTAAACTGAGCTACTTATTCATAAGTAGATTCATACACATGTTCACAAAAAAAAAAAATTTTAATAGAAAAAAATATTAAAAAATTTTTAAAATTATTTACATTTTATTTTATTTACGAATTACAAACTTACAACTTATCTTACTTTGACTCTATTTAGAACAGTAAAAAACTCTAAAAACAATGAAAAATACTAAAAATTTTTAAAAATTATTTATTTTTTATCTCACTGTACGAATTACGAATTAACAATTTATCTCACTTTTTATAACTTCAAACACGCCCTTTATCTTATTTTATCTCACTTTTTTGTCACTCCAAACACACATATATTTGAGTTTAATTGGATTTATCTATCTAATAGAATGAATTAAAATTAAAAAAAAAGGTTAATGAAATATAAATATTATCAGAACTGACTCTTTAAAAATCTGGATTCATCTATTATTTATATACAATTAGATAATGTGTAGATATAATGTATTAATATTTTTTATTATTTTGTATCTATATTATATTATATTTTTATTCTAAAATTATATTATTTTTAATGAACCATTTAGTCTTTGACCTATCATATTTCATAAAATATATATATATATAAAAGAGTAGTTTGAGTTAGCTAAAATTTGTTCATGACAAACTAGCTGAGTTTGAATAAAAAAAAATTTAAGATTATTTATTAAATAAATTGAACAAGGTTGAACAAAAAAAATTTAGGACCTTTTTTAATCAAGAAGCTAAGATTATTTATTAAATAAATGAGATTGAATATTGAGAACATGTGATCTCGTAATTTATACATTTAATTTTCATTTAATCAAAATTTAAAAAAAATTAAAATAATATAAAATACTTATAAATCTATCACATTGAAATAATAAATCAATAAATTAAAATTGATTTTAATTGCAATAATACGATTGTCGTATTACTTTAATTCTGTTTTAAGTAATATACGCATTTGTGACAGCATTTTCTTATTGACAATGGGAGGAAGGGGGGTGTTTTGGGGATTATGGTTCTTTCTGGTTGATGCACGATGACATGGCCGAACCTATCAGGAAGGTGCCTATATATATCGGTGCTTTTCTTTGGAGTGCATAATGATTCGAGGGCATTGGAATATCCCTCCTAAACTTGAGATCAGATAACCAAACTCAAACCCAAAATCATCTCTTCAGACTTCAAATCTGGACTCGATCATGGCTGCTGCGCAAACTAGCAGAGACTACCCATCTCAGTCCCAGTCCCTTCCCCTGGAGGACCGGGTGGCAATCGTAACCGGCGGCTCTCGGGGCATCGGCCGCGCCATTTCGCTCCACCTCCGATCCCTCGGTGCCAAAATCGTCATCAATTACGCTTCTAACTCCAACCAAGCCGACCTCTTGGCGTCTGAACTCAACTCCTCCGCCGATCGCGTAGTGGCGATAGCAGTGGGGGCTGACGTTTCGGACCCAGATCGGGTCAAGATGATATTCGATCGGGCGGAGGAAGAATTTGGGTGCCCACCTCACATCCTGGTCAACTGTGCCGGGGTCATGGATTCAAAGTACCCAACCGTCGTCAATACACAAGTAGAAGACTGGGACAAGACTTTCAACATCAACACGAGGGGTGCGTTCCTTTGCTGTCGGGAGGCTGCCAATCGCTTGAAGCGAGCTGGCGGCGGAAGGATCATCATGATATCGACGTCGGTGGTCGGAAACCTTCTACCTGGTTACGCAGCTTACGCAGCCTCCAAGGCCGCGGTGGAGACCATGATCAAGATTCTTGCTAAGGAGTTGAAGGGTACCGGAATTACTGCCAATTGCGTGGCGCCTGGCCCTGTAGCCACGGAGCTCTTCTTCGCCGGCAAGTCTGAGGAAACGTTGAAGAGATTGGTAGATGCTACTCCTCATGGTCGACTCGGGGTGCCCAACGACATCTCTCAGCTTGTTGGGTTCCTGGCTGGTGATGCTGGGGAGTGGGTCAACGGACAAGTTATTCGTGCCAATGGTGGATTTGTTATTTAATTAAACTCCTTCATGTCTTCTATTCTTTATGAAAATGAAGACATAAAATTCTCCTCTCTCTCTCTCGCGTTGTCTTCTTCTTTTTTGCCCTTTCATGGTGACTCGTGTGTGATGTTTTTGCCTTTTTTTTTTTTATGTATTTAGATGAATAAAGTATTGTTTGGTGGCCCTCAAATTCATTAATTTTAATTAATTTTTATAATTAAATTTTTTTACACATCATTTTTACGACATATTTTTTAATATTTTTTAATTAATTTTTTATCAATTAAACACCGCTTAAATAAATCTATAGTACCACGCCGGGAAAATCTTTTTCCCGCAGAGAGGAGATCATACATCCGTGACACTACGATTAGACAACCTTGGAAGAGCAATTTTCTGCTGTCATCCATCTATCACGGAGCAGCAGCTACAAATAACAGAAAATTTTTGAATTGAGAGAACATTTTCAGTAAACTCCAAATTGAAATTTGAGACATTACTGGAGGAACCACCCTGTGAAAATGCTGTCGCAAGTAGTCTTACGGTACGTTCGTAGTGAGAAAAAACGAGATAAAATGAGGTAGAAGTGACATAAATTATAGATACGTAAATTGTATAGTAAAAATAATAATAAATAATTTTTAAATTTTTTTTATTTTTTTTAGCATTTTTGATCATTCTAAATGGAGTCCAATAAAAATAAAATACAACTCAAAGAAGATCGATTGAAATATAAAACTTGATATAACATTGAATATAATTAAGTAGGTTTTCCATTTTTTTTTTTAATTTTATCAAGGAGACTCTCACTTAAGGGTGTATGGAGTGACAAAAAGTGAGATAATTTGTGGGTTCAATTTATGTAGTCAAATAAAAAGTAGATAACTTTTAGAGATTTTCAGATTTTTTCAGTAAATTTTATCGCGTCAAACGCCCCTTAAGCAACAAAAACAAATTAAAAACTTTATATATATATACATATATATATATATATATGGGTCTGTTTGGAAACATTTCACTCTTGATGATATTCCCCCCTCTAGATGGCGAGATATTTTCTTTGAGATGCACTCATGGCTCCAAGCAGAAATGCACCACCCTGGTATGACTTTTGCTAACACCCTTCAACGCCTCATAGCCAGATTCCAAGGCAGATTGCGTGACTGGTGGATTGCTCTTGGAGAATACCGCAAGATGCAAGTTTACCAGGTTGCAAATATGGATCAATTCTTATCTCATCTTGATAGTGAATTCTTGGGAATTCCAGACCATTTTTTTACTCAAGCAAGAGAAGATTATTTGCGCATGAAGTGTTGCTCCTTTGATAGAAAAGATTTAGAAAAACACTACAATCGAATGTCAAAACTTTTCTATTTGCTAAAAGGAATGGATGATCCAAATCTCAAGCAAGTTTTTCTTAATTCTCTCCCTGAACCACTAGGGAAGGAAAGTGCATAGAAATGGTATTAGAGCCTTGTCCTTAATTTTGGTTGTTCAATTCTTGGATTAGTATGTTCTCTGCTTGCACTTCGTGTGATCTGGCAGATCAGAAAACCAGAATTTGAACTCTTCTCTAAGTTTACATCTAGCTAAAGAGCTGTCGAGCTGTCAGTAAGTCCTCAGGCGAAGGCAGTTTAAGCTCAGACAGGATACCTGCTCGGTCTAAACCTACGAGAAGTTCAAACCCTTAACCTTTTACCCTGGTTCAACCATGTCACAGTTACGGAGGTCTTCTTCTGCTTCATCTACATCTACTTCTTCTTCTACTTCTAATGTTTATCCTGATGGTACTGCAAGGTCCATTAGAGAGTCTGTATATGATGTATCTTATCATCCTAGTGCTGATATAATTCCCCCTTCTAATATCCCTGTCCTTAGTCCTTATATGGCTTATTCTAAACCTAGTAAGTCTTTAAAAACAAAAATAGTTCGTGCTTTTGGTAACGGCTAGCAGAAACTTTGTAAGGAACACATTCAAGCTTCTCCTATGCACCAGTATACAATTCCTGCAACTGGAAAAGAGCAGTTACTTACTCTTTCCCTTCCAGAAAATTTACCTCAACAGTGGCTGACAGATGGCTACTCTCACATCCATTGGGGAGCTGTTCGTCTAGCTCTTACTTTCCATGGCAGAAAAGGTTTACCAGTTGTCTCCCGCATAGCTCTTCTTGATTCTACCTTTGTACAGTATCAACATGCCTGTATTGGTACTGTCCAAACCACCTTAAATGCTGGAACCATTATGGTCACTTTTTTCCCAACTTCAACATGTCCCTCAGAGATCCACACTTGCTTTCAGCTTTGAAAGTCCAAATCCAGAATTGCTGCCACCTTACATTACCAGATGGTCTACAGAGTCCAAGACCATGCTTGGGATCTTCCCACTTCCCTTACCAGTCCAACCACAGATGCTATTTTTCTTGATATTGACACCCATGGTATTCCTCACTGCACCTATGTCCCACGCCAAATTTCTAAAGAGGAATTGGCCAAACTACTTCCTACTTCTTGGGTTACCAATTATGAACAATTTCATACCCAGAACCAAACCATTCAAACCTCTGACCCCAAATTCATCCGTCACCCTGATGGCTCCATTCAGATTGAGTTTCCACCTCACCAAACCCCTGCTGTAAACTGTCCAGTCTTCCCTACTGAAATCAACATCATAGAAAGAAACCTTCCGGTTCACTCTTTTGATGGTGATGGTCATGAAGTCTATAATGTCCGCGATTTTCACGGTCACATCTGGTATGATCTTGACTGTGATTGCCAAGCCTGCCAAGATCAACCAACCTGGCTCTTTAATGATGATGAAAGTGATGAAGAAAGAAGGCAAGAACGCCTTGAAAGACGACGTTTCAGACGGCAACGATTCCGTGAAATGGATCCTAATTATGCAGCAGAACAAAGGGCAAAAAGAGAGAGGAGACGGGCAAGAAAAGCCACCAAAGAGGAATCAGTCAGACATCTCAGAAACCTGGAGTAATGCAAACCACTTGATGAGATTCAGTCCCCACAGAACCCTCCATCAGCTCATTATCTTCTTATCCCTAAAGACTGTTGTATGCTTCATCCATACGAGACAGACTTTCCCCCTCTTCGGGATTATGATCTCCCTCAAGAAGGCACTACTCATGCATGGAAAATAAAAAATTCTACTGCTGTTGATAAGGTCAGAAGAAAAAGATCTTAGCCGCCGAAGCTGCTCTCAACTGGCAAGCTGAAAATGCTAAAGCTCATAACCAGGCACTCACCCGCCTCACTGAAAAGCAAGAGACAGTCCAACAAACTGTTTCTACCAGATTTGATACCCTTGAAGCTTTGATAGCAGACCTTAAAACCAAGATAGAAAGCCTACATCATCAGCTCATGGCCTTAGCAACTTCAGGCATGGATTTCAAAAGAACGTCCCAATTATTAGCCTCTGGTGAACAAAAGAAAAGAGATCTTGAAAACCAGCTTCATTCCCTTGCAAGATAGCTCCATGAAAAACAACAAGCTGCCTCTTATCCATTACCTGTTCAAGTTTTAAAACCATTTTCTTCTCTACCCATCCATGACCCATTTTTCTCTATCCCTAAACCTCAACCTTCTCTCTTTCAAACCAAACCCCCACTTCAACCTCTTTCTACCTTTTCGTCCGAATATAACCCTTTTCAACCTTTAGTCCCTCCTTCCTTACCTTTGAGACCACCTAAACATGTCTATAAATCAAAATCAACACAACCACACTTTTCCCACACACCTCCTACACCTTCTTCTCCAACTCCACCAATCCAACCTGTTCCTGTTTCAGCCTCTACATCTCAACCCCACTTATCTAAGCAACCCATCAGCCTTTACTCAACACTACCAGATACTACCACTGGCGCCTCCAGTAAAGCCCCAGATATATTTCCTATCCAACCTCCCTCTTCAAATCCCATTTCTTCCTTTTTAAGAAGCAAATCCCTGCAACCCCCTCCTAAAACTCCAACCTTATTCGACCCAGTCTTCAATCTTTCAGAACTTGAAGATGTGGATAACCTAATCTCCTCTTTGTCATCTTCTCCAGTGTCCAGTAGCACTACTGACACTGACTCTTCTGTACCTCAAAAATTATTTATGGTTAACCCTGGTGATGAAGGTACTTCTACCTCTCCTCCAGGAGGAGTCACCCATGATGAACCTTTTGATGAAGAACCTGAAGTTGAATCCCATGAACCTGCCACTCTGCCACAAACTCTTCCATCTGATGTGAAGAAACATTTCACTCTTGATGATGTTCCCCCCTCTAGATGGCGAGATATTTTCTTTGAGATGCACTCATAGCTCCAAGCAGAAATGCACCCCCCTGGTATGACTTTTGCTAACGCCCTTCAACGCCTCATAGCCAAATTCCAAGGCAGATTGCGTGACTGGTGGATTGCTCTTGGAGAATACCGCCAGATGTAAGTTTACCAGGTTGCAAATATGGATCAATTCTTATCTCATCTTTATAGTGAATTCTTGGGAATTCCAGACCACTTCCTTACTCAAGCAAGAGAAGATTATTTGCGCATGAAGTGTTGCTCCTTTGACAGAAAAGATTTAGAAAAACACTACAATCGAATGTCAAAGCTTTTCTATTTGCTAAAAGGAATGGATGATCCAAACCTCAAGCAAGTATTTCTCAACTCTCTCCCTGAACCACTAGAGAAAGAAAGTGCTAAAGTCATGCAGACCCGAGGTCTTGAGTTACAGGCAATCTCTCTTGGTGAAATTTATCAGATTTCTTTACAAGCCCTGGAACACCTCTGCAATCAAAGAAAGTTCCTCCAGGATGTAGAAAGAACTGGCAAAAGATTAGGCCGTGCCTGTGACCGCCCAGACTTGAAGATCAAATGCTATAGTGATGATAAGTGTCACTGTTCCACTAAAAAGCCCAGACATTTCAAGCGACGAACCTTCAGACGGACTCCTAAACTGAAAAAGCCCAGAAAAGTCTGATGGAGATTTTTTCGGAAAAAGAAGTTCCCTGGCAAAGGCAAGTCCACTGATCGATGTTTTGTCTGTGGTAAGCAAGGTAACTTTGCTAAAGATTGTAAAGCTCACAAGAAGAAGAAAAAGCTTGTTGCTCAACTTGAAAAATTTGAATCCCTTGAGTCCAGTGATCTTGAATCCCTCTTCTCTCTTGATGATGAGCCTAATGAAGAAACACTATGTGCTATCTCTTACCCTCTTACTGAAACCTCTTCTACTCCATCTACTGATTCAGACATATATCCTATTCAACCCATTAACCAGATTCAGCTCAGTCCCAGTGCCAAGATTCACATCCTCTTGGACAAATACTCAAAACCTTTACCTGTTGTAGCCTTTTTTGATACAAGAGCTGCATACTCTATCATAAACCCTGATCTATTACCACCAACCCACTGGCACACTTGTTCACAAGATTTCCGGGCTGCCAATGGCGAAAGATTCACAATCACCCAAATCAGTAAACCCATCTTCATTAAATTGTTCCCAAACCTGATCATAAAAAAGAAAGTTTATGGTTCCCATTTACCAGCCAAAGATCTCCTTGTTGGATTTGATATCCTGCAAGAATTACCCAGAATCAAATGGTCACCCTCTGGTTTAGCCTACAAAATCTTTACCCTTCCATGGTCTCCCTTACCTCATCTTTACCAAACCCAACCCTTTGAAACCATCCGAGCCCGGCTCATAGAATTTTCTTGTGCTGAATCCCATACAACCTTTTTGACAAAATGTCCAAACCCTCTCTGGCAAAATCCTGATTTCTTTGTTACCCTACCCTTCAAAAAGAATGAAGATATAAACACAACTAAAGCCAGTCATAGCGGAATGACTCCTGAACATTATGAACTAGCTACTGCAGAACTTTCCCAGCTCCAAGCTGAAGGTCTTATTGAACCCACTGTTTCCCAATGGGCTTGTGAAGCTTTTTATGTCAACAAGCGCTCTGAAGCTTTTTATGTCAACAAGCGCTCTGAACAAGTTCGAGGAAAAATGAGATTGGTCGTCAACTATCAACCCTTGAACCAGTTCCTGCTTGATGATAAATTCCCTCTTCCCAACCGCCCATTTTTATTCAAACGATTGGCTCAAGCAAAAATATTTTCAAAGTTTGATTTAAAGGCTGGCTTTTGGCAATTGGGAATCCACCCTGATGAAAGACACAAGACTGCTTTCTGTATTCCAAATCACCACTTCCAATGGACTGTTATGCCGTTTGGTCTGAAGATTGCACCCTCATTCTTTCAAAGAGTTATGGTGAAGATTTTTAAACCCTTGGAATATGATACATTAATTTATATTGATGATATCCTATTGTTCTCACCCGCAGAAGAACATCACCAAAACCTGCTTGAAAAGTTTCAATTACTCCTTGTTTAATATGGTGTAATGCTTTCAGAAAAGAAGATGGTTATCGGACAACCTACTGTTAATTTTCTTGGGATGGCAATCACCCAAGGAAAATTCCAGCTTCAACCTCATATCTGTCACCATCTCCACCAGTTCCCTGATCAACTCAACTCAGCCAAACAAGTTCAACAATTCTTAGGAGTTGTTAACTACATGCGAGATTTTGTCCCCAAAATTGCTCAGTTTGTCTCCCCACTCTCCAAGCTTCTTAAGAAAAATTCTTTTCAATGGACAGACGAACAAACCAAGGTAGTTCAGTCTCTCAAAGCCAAAGCAAAGATACTCCCAGCCCTGCAAATTCCTCACCCTGATAGCAAATTTATTCTTCAAACAGATGCAAGTAACTAGTACTGGGGTGCTGCTCTCCTCACTGATAACAATGGCAAAAGGAATATCTGCGCTTATGCAAGTGGACAATTCAAACCCTCCGAACAACACTATCATTCAACATTCAAAGAAATTCTTGCTGTTCGCCGAAGTATTGAAAAATTCCAAATTCATCTCATTGGATGCAGATTTCTTATCGAAATGGATATGTCTTCCTTTCCAAAAATGCTTCAACTCAAAAGAAAAATACTCCCTAATGCTCAACTCCTCAGATGGGCAGAATGGTTTTCTCAATGGAATTTTGAGGTCAAACACCTTCAAGGTAAAAGAAATGTTCTTGCAGATTTTCTTTCCAGAAACCCAGTCCAAACCAACTCAGTTGTTCCCTGCATTTGTACCATAACCCCTGATCCAAACCATCCCTCTTCCTCTACTGATCCACAGCAAGATTCTCCCCCACCAGATCCTCCAGATCCATCACATATCCCTGTCCAACCCATTTTCCCTGTATTCAATCTCCCTCCAGATATTCAATCCAGAATAATGAGTCGCACAAGATCACCACCCAGCAACTCCAGACTAAATTGGCTAAGGTTCTTTACTGTTAAGATATCCAAACATGGCTTATGTCTCAAAGGTTTGATTTTCCCTGTTGATAACCCTTTTCTCACCATGTTCCAAGTCCGAAATGAATATAATTTACCAAAAGAGGCCTTATGCTTTTTCTAGTATCTTTGTGAAGAATATACCATCCCCTTCCTCTTTGATTCCAGACCTAATCCAAAGCCCCAAGTCTGGAATCTTCTCACCTTATTAACTTGGTTTAATCCTGTTGAGACATGGCTAGCACTACTCAGAACCCATTACCATATATAGTCCTTATTACCCTCAGAAAAGAACCTGTCTTTTTCCCACCGGATACCATTTTCCCAGTCGACCCCCCTGATGATCCCCATCTTGCACAGTCATTAAACCCTAATATCTCCCCTTACTATTTCCATAATTGTGGGCATATCAGAGCTTACTATGAACACAACCTAGCCAACTACACCATCCGAAGAAACCGCCACCTAGATTGGTTCCCATTTCTCCAAACCATGATTATGCTTAACCACAGAGAACAATACCAGCTTCCCCTTGATCAGTTAGTTACTAACTATCAATGGAAGATGAATCTAAGCTCATCCAGATGAATCTAAGCTCATCCAGACCCTGTTTGAACATATCCAGAAACAGTATCCCACTTTTGAACTTACAGAGATGCTCAGTGCTATCACCATGCACCGTCACATTTCTCATATCTTCTGCCGAGGACCCAGCTGGCGTCCCTACTTTCTTCTGGATCAAGATAACACTTCAGATGATGATGAATGATGATGAACCCCCAGAATTTAGCCAACACAACAGCACTGATAGTGATTAATTCCTGACCCATACCAAGCTGTGGAACTCATCTCGCATTTCCAGCGCCTTATCCCGCATTTCCAGCTGCATGTCTGATATGTAATAAATAAAAGATGGCGTCTTTTTGTCTGATATTCCGGTCGATGTCCATCAAAACTTTTGGTTTTTTCTGTTTTTGTCAAAAAGTCTGTAAAATATCCGAGAGGTACTGTAGCAAAGCACTGTAGCAGTGTCACTGTAGCAATCAGTATGTCAAGCTGTCACTGTAGCTGTCACTGTAGCTGTCGGGTACTGTAGCAAGTTACTGTAGATTACTGAAAAAAAAAAAAAGATGTTTGGCTGTTCGTCTATAAATACCACCCTTCCCCTACATGTAAAGGCAGAGATCCGGAGATATCTGCTGGTTCTTGTATTCCCTTGTTCAATAATAATATCAGTCTTTTGTAAAAATTTTGTTTTTCTCTTTTTCTTTACTATCTGTGTTGTTTACGTTATTTTTATAGCCTTTGGTGTTATAGCTTTTAAAGCTGCTTCCAATCACTTCCTCATCACCTCCGTGTCTATGATCCTGCTTCCGTCTGTGTAGAAATGGTATATATATATATATATATATATATATATATATGTATCTATATATATATATATATCTATATCTAGGAGGCTCCACTTAAGTAACAAAAACAAATTAAATACTAACCTAACAAAAAGAAGCATTTTAAGGGGAACAAAAGTGTATTTCATCTAAAATAGAAGGGTTCATAGCTAGAGTAGTGCATTAGTTAATAAGGAAAAGGTATTGTTGATGTAATTAAGTGTAGTTGTTAATGTGTAGTTAATGTAGGGAAATGTATCTGGTCTCTTGGTAATCCAAAGAGACACCAGTGTAATATGTAAAGTCTCCATTTAATGTATATAAATAGACACACCAGAGCAAGTTTGTGTGTGTATAAAGATCTCTTAATCCACTCGTCTCACATAGTATTAGAGCTGGTTAAGAAATTCATTATTAGTCTGGAGTCTTAGTACCATCCAAGTTTCTGTCATTCGTTAACAGTACAAGGTATGTCAGAACTTTGGAAATCTCGGTTGGAAGGCTCGGCCGAACAGTAAAAAGGCTCACCATCTTTCAACTACTCGTCGTTTCAAAGATTCAAAGCCACCAAGAGGGTCGTCGGTCTCAGACAATTGCCGTCGTCAAAGTCCCATCGCCGAAACAGTACCCACGCGTGGTTTCCCTGTCGGCGCGTGAAGCCCACGCGCAGAACCCTTGCTGGCACGTGTAGGCGTGTGTGACTTTGGTGAAGTTTGCCGATCCTCTAGTACTGTCGTTCACCCTCAGTGAACCTTCCAGTGTCCCTATATTTTCCAACTTCTACTCCAGTGTTGGTGTTTTAGGTCTATTCTTGGTTCTTGAGCCCATTGTTGCATTTCAGCTCTTCTGTTCCATTAGTACTCCAGAAAATCTGCTGTAATCCATTATAATCAGTTCCTAGATGGCTTCAAAAATTTCTGTTGAACAAAAGTTTATTGGTGGCTCAATCCCCATGTCTCAACAATTAACCACAAGGAAGTTAGATGGAGCAAATTACATTTAATGGGCTAAGGCCATTAAAATTGCATTAACCGAGTATGAAAAACAGAAATATTTGATAGAATCTGGACCGCCGGAAGCTGACCCTAAGCATGATGTTTAGGTCCAAGAAGATGCTTACCTTGTTAGTCTACTGTGGAATTCTATGGAGCCCAATATCGCTGACATGTGCACTCATCTCGACACATGCAAAGATATATGGGAATACATACGTCTTCTGTTCTCCAGTGACCTCACTTGAATGTATGACTTGTCACTAGAATTCTTCTAACTTCAACAGTCAGGTAAACTAGTGACAGAATACTTTGCTGCTCTGAAGCATGTTCATGAAGAATTGAATTCTCTGCAACCCTTATCAACAGACATCAATGTGATGCGGAAGCAGAAAGAACAAATGGTGGTACTTTGTTTCCTAGCAGGGCTAGATCCTGAGTTTGAGCCCGTAAAAGCCTTGATTCTAAGTAGAGTTACTCTTCCATTATTTGCAGAGACTTATTCTAAAGTTATGAGGGCTGCCTCTAAAGATCCAACTAAAGATTCAACCACTACTCTGGATTCTACACGTTTTACCCTAGTCAGTCAGAATTCTATCGACAATCAAGGCTCGGTTTATAAGCCTCCATTTCAATCTGGTGAATGTGATCGTGGAGGACGTAGTGATAGTCGTGGAAGCCGTGATGCTAGACCAAATGCTCACATTGCGGTCGTGTTAGACATGTCGGGGAGAATTGTTGGGATCTCCATGGGAAACCAACTCACATGGTTCATGTAGCTTCATCTGATGTTCCCAACTCTTTAGAAAAACTAACATAAGTGAATCATCGACTGTGACCCTTTCAGGAGAAGAGTATGCTAGATTTCTCCAGTATCAAATGGCTCAGCAGGCATCTCTTCCAGTAGCATCTTTGGCCCATCAAGGTAATTCTACTACTTTTATGTCCACTTCTCACATACTTGGATTATCGACTCTGGTGCTTCAGACCATATGTCTAGAATGTATTTGTTATTTTCTAATATTCAGAGTTCTCCAATTCCTAATGTCACTACAGCAAATGGTTCTTCTAATCCCGTAAAAGGTGTCAGTAAAATTTGTTCATTCCCTTATTTGCCCTTATCTTCAGCTTTATATGTTCTATCCTTATCTTTCAATCTTCTTTCTGTAAGCAAACTCACCAAGCAATTAAATTGCTCAATGACATTCTTTCCTGATTTTGTAATCATCCAGGATTTGAAGACAAGGAAGAAGATTGGAGAAGGGCATGAATCTCAGGGCCTCTATCATTTGGCTGGTTCTTCATCTATCACTTGGTTTGTAACTGCCTCACTGTTTGAAATCCACTGTCGATTGGGTCATTCTTCCTTAGATAGGTTGAAATTTATGGTTCCCAATTTGAGTCAGCTTTTGTCTTTAGATTGTGAGTCTTGTCAGTTAGGAAAGTATCACCGTGCTTCCTTCAGTCCTAGAGCCAATAATAGGTCCTCAAGTCCTTTTTAGTTAGTTCATTCAAATGTATGAGGACCTAGTCGAGTTGTATCCAAGTTGGGGTTTAAGTATTTTGTCACTTTTATTAACGATTTTTCCAGACTCACATGGGTCTATTTAATGAAATATCGATCAAAGTTGTTATCTATTTTCAATCGTTTTGTCGTGAAATAAAAACTCAGTTTGATGTGTCTGTTAAGATTCTTCGAAGTGATAATGCCAAGGAGTACTTTTCTAAGCCTTTCACAAATTTTATGACATCATATGGCATACTTCATCAGTCATCTTGTTCTCACACTCCACAACAAAATGGAGTGGCTGAGAGAAAGAATTTACACTTAATTAAAACAGCCCGATGCTTAATGTTTCATATGAAAGTTCCAAAGATATTTTAGGGGGATGCGGTTCTCACAGCATGTTACATAATTAATAGGATGCCATTATCTGTTTTGAAAGGTTGTTCCCCTTACTCTATATTGTTTCCCCAGACACCACTATTTCCTCTTTCTCTACGAATCTTTGACTATGTTGCCTTTGTTCATCAATTGGACAGTGTGACTGATAAGCTTGATCCTTATGCTCTTAAATGTGTCTTTTGGGATATTCTCGCGTACAAAAAGGGTATTGATGTTATAGTCCTTCTTTGCATAGATATTTTGTATGTGCTGATGTCTCATTCTTTGAAAATATGCCTTTCTTCTCTGATGATTCTTCTGTCTCTAATGTCAATGAGAGTCTCTCGTTACCTGTCATTTCTCCCTTTCGTTTTTCTTGTCCTGATTTACAAGTTTATTCCAAACGGCAAACAATAGGGGCTTCTTTTGATGCTTCAAGCTCTTCACTTTCTCATTTCCAGTCTTCAGATCCCATTCCTACACCGCCACCCTGTAACCTTGATCTTCCAATTGCCATTTGGAAAGGTACACGCACTTGCACATATCGTCTTATCTCTAATTTTGTTTCATATATAGCTTTGTCTCCATTATATCATGCTTTTGTTACCTCTCTGTGTACTATTTCTATTCCTTACTTTATGTCTAAAGCACTGTCTTATTTTGGATGGCATCATGCTATGGAAAAAGAAATGTCAGCTCTTCGACCCAATGATATATGGGATCTAGTTACCCTACATTCTGGTAAATCAGTAGTTGGATGTCGATGGGTGTATAATATCAAAGTTTCTCCAAATGGTTCAGTTGATCGATTGAAAGCATGGTTTGTTGCCAAAGGATACACCCAAATCTATGGCCTTGATTTCTCAGAGACCTTCTCTCCTATGGCCAAGATCACATCAATCCTCCTTCTCATTTCTCTTATGGCTATTTTTCGATGGTCACTTCATCAACTTGATATTAAGAATGCCTTCCTCTACGGGGATCTCACTGAAGAAGTATATATGGAGCAACCACCTGGTTTTATTACTCAGGGGGAGTCTGGACTAGTATGTAAGTTGAAAAAGGTCCTATATGGCCTAAAGCAATCTCCTCTAGCATGGTTTGGCAGGTTTAGTGCTGTAGTAGTCGAGTTTGGATTAGTACGATGCGGAGTTGATCATTCTGTTTTCTACTGTCATTCTTCTCAGAGAAAAATCTAGTTGCTAGTTTATGTGGATGATATTATAATCACAGGTGATGACACACAAGGAATCCATGATCTAAAAATATTCCTTTAGACTAAGTTCAATACCAAGGATCTAAGTGCACTAAAGTATTTCTTAGGGATTAAGATTGCAAGATCATATGAGGGGATTGCCCTTTCACAGAGGAAATATGTTCTTGATCTGCTGTCTGAAACCGGGTTGCTGGGATCCAAACCAATTGATACTCCAATGGATCCCAATTCAAAGCTTCTGGCAGATAAAGGGGAATTATTAGATAATCCTAGTCGATGCCGCAAATTAGTTGGGAAGCTTAATTACCTAATTGTTACCTAACCAGATATTTCATTCGCTACGAGCACAGTAAGTCAGTTTCTTGAAGCTCCTTGGACAAGTCATTGGGATGCAGTTATTCGTATTCTGAAATATCTAAAAGGTGCACCAGGATGTGGTTTGTCGTATCGAAATTATGGCCATACACGTGTCTAAGGGTACACAGATGCAGATTGGGCTGGTTCACCATCAGATAAACGGTCAACCAATGGATATTGTATCTTTGTGGGTGAAAACTTGGTGTCATAGAAAAGTAAGAAGTAGACCGTGGTAGCGAGGTCAAGTGCATAGTCGAAATATAGGACTATGGCACATACTTCCTGTGAATTAATTTGGATACGTCATATGTTGACAGAACTAGGAATTCATGAAACCCATCCTATAGGCTTATTCTGTGATAATCAAGCCGCTGTTCATATTGCTTCTAACCCAGTATATCACGAGCGAACCAAGCATATTGAAGTAGATTGTCACTTTGTCAGAGAAAAGATATTGTAGAATGTCATCAAAATCAACCACGTGAAGTCAGAAGATCAACTAGCTGATTTGTTTACTAAGGCTTTAGGAGGAACTAGAGTGAAATACATTTGTAACAAACTTGGAACATATGACATATATGCTCCAGCTTGAGGGAGAGTGTTGATGTAATTAAATGTAGTTGTTAATGTGTAGTTAATGTAGGGAAATGTATCTGGTCTCTTGGTAATCCAAAGAGACACTAGTGTAATATGTAAAGTCTCCCTTTAATGTACATAAATAAACACACTAGAGCAGGTATATGTGTGTATAAAGTTCTCTCAATCCACTCGTCTCACAGGTATGACATGGAGAATTTGATCAAAACATATTTATAATTTGTTTGCCTGTAATTGGTTGTTTGTCGACACTGATATGGAGTAATAGGAGCATGAAAATATATATATTACATTACATTGTAGACATTAAATACAATTTAGTCAACTTGGCGAGTAATAACAAACATAAGATGTATTTGATTTATTGATTTTTTTTTAAAATTTTTGAAAATCTCTAAAAATTATTTATTTTGTATCTGATTGCGCGAATTACGAATCTACAATTTATCTCACTTTTTATTACTATGAACATATCTATAATAACTGATATGCCAAAAAAATACCATACTTACTACAGCGATTGTTTTAA
Source organism: Vitellaria paradoxa (assembly GCA_019916065.1). Classification (NCBI taxonomy): domain Eukaryota; kingdom Viridiplantae; phylum Streptophyta; class Magnoliopsida; order Ericales; family Sapotaceae; genus Vitellaria; species Vitellaria paradoxa. The sequence continues at coordinate 56,297,418 of CM034235.1, read as the reverse complement.
ATCCCCCTTGTATGCTTTCGAGTACCTATAGTCTTGAATTGAAACTTCTAATTTGATGAAAAATGATTGGCAGGCATATTTGGTCGTGCATTGGAAGTCTCCGATAGCCTGATAGCACCATTTTCTAGTTCTCAAAATATAAGCAATCTATCTGTCAGGTTCATATGTGCAGCATAATTTATTTGAATCTCTTTCTGGCTTGGTTGTTTTCACAGTTGCATGTCGTCTGTAGTAGCATGTTTTGTTTCTGAATTTGATAATTTCACCATTTATTTGATTTGTGCTTTGTGCAACAAATTTTGGCAGCACAAAATAAATAAAAAGTATTATCAAAATTAAACAAAATAAAAGTTTTGCCATGCTCTGTAGTATTATCAAAATTAAACAAAATAAACGTTAAAATAAAATTTTGCTTACAGAGGAGAAATTTGACTGCTTTTTGCTATTGCGAAACGGGCTACGTAAGTCCAACTGAAACGGGCAACACCCGGTAAAAAAGAAGGGCTCCACCGGCTGTCGAATACCCTAGCCGGTTACTATCTATAAATACTAGGGTCCCGAGTGATATACACCATCCATCGCCGCCTCTCTTATCTTTCCGTGTTTCAGACAGCGCTATAAGCCCCCCCAATTCTCTCTCTTTTCTCTGGATCGCTCTACAACTACAAGAAAGCTTCAAATTCTCTCCCTACATATATACATACCTACATGTATAAAAGCAATCTACTTTCAAAATTTTGCCGCTGCAACTGAATTTTTTTACCGCGATTTACTTGGATTTCTTGCTCTGATCGCCCTCCAAAGCCCTGGATCTCCAATAGATTCCTCCGATTTCCTTCTTCAGATCTCAATTTTGGGCACTCGATTTTTTTTTTCTTTCATTCAGACCTTTGAATTGTAAGCCTTCCTGAGGTTAGAGGGAGCTTGTCTTCTTTAGTTTCGACAGATAGCGAACCCGCTCAAAACATAAAATTTTCATCTATATATTAAGAATTGGTAAAAGGCCTTGGAGAGCGCTCAAGCAGGAACAAGGATCAACAATTGCTTGTGAGAAACCAGAAAGTTCGGGTGTTGATCGGAAAAAAAGGCCTTTGTTTCTTGGTTCGGCTGGAAAGAAGCAAACCCTAGAAATCCTTGTTGCGAGTTGTGTTGTTTTAGAGGAAAGAAGGGTAGGCTTATCCTAGATCAGACTTTTGTGGGGGAGGAGAGTGTTGGGGACATGGCGGATTTGGAAGGGAGCCAACCTGTGGATCTCTCCAAGCACCCGTCTGGGATTGTACCCACGTTGCAGTGAGTTTATCTATCCCATTCAATATCCAATAATTTTATACTTATCCTGCACGGCCGACATATAATAGACCCACCCCCTATGCAGTTACTAGCCCCCGTCCCCCACGCCACCCTCGCTCTTGTTTTGTCTCTGTCGGTAGTCCATTGTAATTTGTTGACGTTCTGTTGAGGTCCTGTTGCAACGATATGTATTTTTTGTAAGGAAAAAAATAAATGAAAAGCAAGGATTTTTTTTGTTTGGCTTCTCTTTTTTAATAACTTTAGGGTCTGGATTCTAATGTCGAGTTGTCCAGCCTTTTGTTGTACAGATGACCAATCTTGAATGAGAGGGAGTTCCTACTCTATATCTGAAGATTGGTTTAGCAGTTTTTTTTTTTTTTTAAATTGTAATTAACAAGAATAAATTATACGCTGCATTAATGGGTGTGATTTAACTTCTTTGTTAAAAAAAGATCAATTTTGGCATATAGATATTGCCTATGTATAAGACAGGAAAGTTCTAAAATGATTGTTCATTGGAGTCCCTTATTTGCTCTCCTCATTGAGGGGAGATAAGTATCGGCCTATCAGGTGACATTTTTGACGATTTTTGTGAATAAGTGAGCAATGTAAATGTTTAATTAACTCAATGCATTCTAAGCACATGCTTCTTGTGCCCACTATCTATCGAACATGTTCACGGATTCAAGATGGCTGCCCTAAGCATATCAGGAGGGCATGAGGTTGGGGAAAGTGTGGCTTGTTGCAAGGCCAACCTAAGCAACCTTCTTCCTTAATAGAATAAGGTTATTAGACATGTTTGTCATTTTCTCAAAACTTGGTGAACTAAAAGCAACTAAAGGCAAGTCAGTACAGGTCTGATTGTTCCACTGTTCCTGGATGAGTAACTTTAGTTTAGGGGTTCAAGATGTTGAACTTTACCATCATAATATTTGCACTCTTAAGTACTCGTTGACTTTGTACATATTGATTTTTTTTTTCATGGTAATGAAGTTTATTTTGTGTTAGCTGTGCATTGTTTTCTGGAATTGGTTAATGTTTTGGTTGAGTATTGAGTCTTGTGACAAGTACTTTAGCTTAAACATCTCAGTATGTTACCAGCATCTTGAGGGCATGAAATGTCGATGCTTAATTTTACAATACAATTGTTGTTCCTTCCTAGGAATATTGTCTCAACGGTGAACTTGGATTGCAAGTTGGATCTCAAGGCCATTGCTTTGCAGGCTCGCAATGCAGAATACAATCCCAAGGTTTGCACTTTTTGTTTGAAGATTAGTATGCATTCAGTTTAATTGAGAAAGTGGGAAAGTACAACAATGTTTTTTTTTTTTATTGGGTTCCAAACCACCCCCTGGGGTGGGTGCGCGGCAGGAATCAACTTTATGGAGGTAGTTGTAAATGGTGGCAATGTTAGAAATGTCTGTAGATGGGAATTTTTAAATTTTACTAAAAGCCCAATCTCCCGAGTTGTGAAGGGAGTCCAATCTCATCAGGTTGGGGGTTGTGAACTTGAAATACACCATTCTACAAATCATTTAAACAGACATCCACTTTCCTTAATGGTGCATTGTCAGTTCTGTAAATTTCTGGCAGAGTTGATTCCTCCAATATTCAAGCATTTTGCCTTTGCCCTCATTTGACTTTCTCTGCAATAACTAATTTATCATTTTTCTCTTCTTTTCTCCTCTTTTGAAACTCTTAACAGCGTTTTGCTGCGGTTATCATGAGGATAAGGGAACCAAAGACTACAGCCTTGATTTTTGCCTCTGGAAAGATGGTGAGTTTTATGATGTCATTTGAGATTCTTCAAATCGACCATGGCATGAGTTTGTCTCAGTCATTAATGACTTTTAACAGCTTGCAAATTGAGTGGGTAATTGAGGAGTTTTTTTACTCCCAGATTAAGTTAACATGGCATTACCAGCTTGCTGTGAAATTTTTTGCCCTATCTGTTAACAATTCTGATATCTGTTTTATGATTTGAGTTCCTTTTTACTTGCCCTAATCCATGTATGCTTGTTAGTATATCATAGCTGTAAAGGTTATGGCGCTATGGCTTCTATCATATGGGTATGTCAACTTCTAGGAGTGGAAAATGACTCGATCTATGATTTTGTGGGGGATATGATAGTTGTTATTTCTTGTAGTGTTGTCTTTTTGTTTCTATATCTTTGCATTTGGATTCTTGGGTGGTTGATTTATATTGAAGGCAGTGGTGGGATGTGGAGATTATTCCTTTGGCATCTACACAGTTGATCTTACTGGTTGTGTTTATCTTAGTTTTTAGGGTTCTCATTTCAGACTCCTTCCATTCTGTTTGAACACTTGTATCAGCAAAATCATTGCTAAATTTTTACTAATCTAGTTTTGACGCTAAAGTTCTCCATTGGAAATCTATTCTCATCATGGATTATCTGTGCTGTATTAGGTTTGCACTGGAGCGAAGAGTGAACAACAGTCAAAACTAGCAGCAAGAAAGGTATGCAATGTTTTAATGAATAAAGCACGCGAATCTGTAACTCCTGTTGTCATCAACATATCTACAAACCTGATAGAAACTTAATATGACGATGCCCTTTTCTAATTTTCTAATTCATTTTAAAACTGTAATTTATGTTTATACCTATATGTATCAGATACAGTCTTGTTGGAATCTGTGTTTTGAAAACTTAAATTCCTCTTGATATGATAATAATTGCATGCATATATTTCAATTTGGTGACAAACATGACTAAATATTTTGCTTGATCTGACCTGAATTTTTCTCTGCCAGTATGCACGAATTATCCAGAAGCTTGGTTTTCCTGCCAAATTCAAGGTACTTCCACATTTGCGCCCATCTTTCTGCCTTCTACGTGTTGAAGCATGCATGCAAAAATTCATGCTGGCTACAATAAGGTTGGTTGATATATTTGGTTCCTCTCCTAAACGTTCTGTTATACTGATTTGTAGGATTTCAAGATTCAGAATATAGTTGGTTCCTGTGATGTAAAATTTCCCATCAGACTTGAAGGCCTTGCATATTCTCATGGCGCTTTCTCAAGTGTAAGTGGCAGTCCCATCAAAAGTTTCTCCAACTACTGAAGGATACTGGTTATATTCATGCCACATTAATTAATCATATTACCAACCAGATTTTTCTTTTGCTTCAGGGGCTATAAAGTGATAAGATACATTGTACTTTAGCTAGCTAGCTTTGATCTTTAAAATTTGAATATTTGATGGGAAATATACTTCTTTGAATGTACACTTGAATCTAGACTTATCTTTGTTGTGTTGATGCAGTATGAACCAGAACTATTTCCGGGTTTAATATATCGTATGAAGCAACCAAAGATTGTGCTTCTCATATTTGTGTCAGGGAAGATTGTCCTTACTGGAGCAAAGGTAATGCAGGATTTACCTTCAATTTTTAATATTCTGATTTTAGGTTCTTTTTTTTTTTTTTTTTTTTTTTAAATACAGTCTTACTCACTGGCTTAATTCTTTAATTTTGCAGGTGAGGGATGAAACTTACACAGCCTTTGAGAACATTTATCCAGTGCTTACAGAGTTCAGGAAGAACCAACAGTGGTACAGTGTGTTCTCTCTATCCGCATGATTGTGTGCTGCGTGTGCAGTTGTTTCTCTTCGGGATATTAGAACCTCACCAACCCCCCCCCCCCAAAAAAAAAGTTAAAAATAAAAAATTCTAAAAACTTTGCACTTCTTCTTGGAGTGTGCTTAAGAGCCACTTCTCTCTGAAAACTGTGAAAATCCTATTTTTCTACTAGAATGGGCTTGTGATTTTGTTTATGTTTTCTGGGAAGTATGATTGTGCAATATACTGATGCCTTTTTTGTTCCTGGTTGTTTGATGTGGCTTTTTTTTTTTTTTGGTTTGTGGCAGAGACATGCATTGGAGAAAGGTTGTGTTCAAGGGAACACTTGGCTGGTCTGTTTTAAGGGGAAGGTGGTGAATATAAATGTGAATATGTGTTTGTGGTAGCAACGGTTGTGGGCCTGACAGAGTTAGAAAAATTGAGTGGGTGGTGGGGTGCTTGAGGATTTTTCTCCCGCCCTTTGTTTGGTTGGGCGTTTTCCAGTAACCCTCTCAAGATGTGTTTGTTGACAAAACTTTGATGGTTACAGCGAACTGAAAGAAGATCCTTCCATTGTTTTGTTATCTACTGTTCTTTTATTAGTAATAACTCTGATTGTTCCAATGAAGTCCAGTTTTTTTTTTTAGTGTAACGTTAGATATAAATATTATTAATTATTAGGGCTATTTTTAATCAACAAAAATTATAAACCAAGAGTGGGGACGGCAAGAAAATGTAAACTCACACTAAACTATATCATAATTTTGAACGAACTCAAATTTTATAGTTTGCTTACTCCTTCCCCCCCCCCCCCCAAAAAAAAATTACTCTTAACTTATTTATCAAGACATTAAAGTTGCTCCAACTTATTAAATATTAATTAAAATAGACAAAGGTCGTGGCAGTGGAAAATATTAATTAATAGCCGATTTGGAATTAATTGAACACGGAGGTTGGAATTAATGGAAAGACATGGCCTCCAGCTGGAAATTAAAACATTTACAGTAGTTTTATATATGCTCCGGGTGCACAAAAAACAATGTTTATTATTTTAGTTAGAATTAATTAATGCAAAAATAAATCAGGTTAGGCAAAGATGAAAAGAGGAAGAAGGAAAGAAGTTGGGAGAACTAGGAAAGTGCATGTCTTCTTCATCCGCTCTATTAGTTTAACTATTCAGCTCCAAATTACAATAATGCCCTCTCTCAACACAAATAATTAACGAAGAAGAAATCGTCAACTCTTTAACAATTTGCATTTATTTACTCCCAACTCCCACCGAGATTTGCATTTTTCATGAACATTAATTTATTGGGGGGGGGGGATTATCAATTAACCTCTTTTCAGGATCCCCCACCACAAAATCTCACCCACATATATATATATATATATATATGTGCACACCAAAAAGAGAAAATAGAAGAAAAAGGGCCGGGAGGAAAAACCCGAGAAAAAATGTTATCCTTTAAATTAATTTTGTTTATGTTTGGAACCAATTATATAATGCATGCCGACCCTAACTTGAGGCGAAGTTATAGTCTTATTTATTAGCTTTGCCGCTGCAGAGGGTTCTATTTTGTAATTAAGAGAAAAAAAGGAAGAAAATGACCGGTGAGCATGCTTGTGCACATGGATGGACAGAATCATACAGAGGAGGAAATGTCCTTGGTCTAGCTAATTATTAATTGTTCGATCATGTGCTATATGTCTACATGCATGCATCTCTTACAGTAATTGCTAGCAACTGGGGCAGGCATGCATGGGCATATGCTGATCCATCTATCTGTGTGTATATTATCTATTCTAACTTCTAGCTAAGCCATTGGAACTAATACAAATTCTGTTGAAACTTGTGATTGCATATATATATATATATATATATATATATATGCTCGTTAGCCATTAAGCATGATGCCACATAGTCCTATTTTTGTTTTATTTTATTTTTTATTTTTTATTTTTTCACCTCGATCCATCCATTCTACTAATACCATCCGTATTTTATCTTCGAATTCGGTACACTTCTCTGACAGTTTGTTTCCTAGTTTTTTTTTCCCTTCTAAATTAGCTAGGAATCAGATATATATATATATATATATATATATATATATATATATATATATATATATATATATTGTTTCTCTTTCCAAAAGTTCCAAATACATCCTTAATTATATTTTTGGGGCATTTTCACATATGATATGCCATTAAAAAAAAAAAAAAAGAGCGGATTTCGTAAAAAATATCTCCTGCCTTTTTCTTTCTAGCCACCTAAAAAAATCACATTCTACTTTTCATACTCTTTCCTTTGGTAAAAATTGCATAACGTGATACTTCAACTTTTTACAATTAATCCCAAATTTCAATGGCATCCCCACATCACCTGTCTCTTAAAAAAAGATACAGGCAAATGCATCCACGTCATCCTTGTAGAATTTGGGGGACTATGAATGTATACAAATAATACATTTAAAATCACTCGTGATATTTAGTTTGTGAAGATAAAAGGAAAATAACATAGTATTTAAGAAATTAAAGATAATTGAATTAAAAAAATTAATTTATTGATAAATATTTTTTATCTTTTTATATTTTTTAATATACAAAAATAAAATAATGCATTTAAATTTTATTTCCCATTTCTTTTTCTTTTCATTTTGTTTTTTACTTTTTTTTCTTTTTTTCTACCTAAATCCTCATTTCAAACACACCATTAAATTTTCTTTAATTTCACATAGTCCCCTCAGCTTTTAAAGTACGGCAACATCAACCGTGGGCTTCATATCATACTGTTAACGTCAACTCTTCGTCAGTACTCATCACCAAAACGACGGAAATTGGGGCTTCGCGACTACACCGGGAGAATTCACTACAAAGATTATAGTGGGTTAATTAACGATTAGAATATAATTATATTTTAATATAATGTGCTTTTGCATATTCTTCATTAATGATCTTTTAATCAGATTTTGTTTAACTTTTATTTTTATTTTAAATTTAATTTTATTATATTAAATTAAAACCATTAGATTTGATACAATTACATCCTAACTGTTAATTGACTCACTGCGGTTACTGGTGGGCATGTCCTTTCACTTTATTTATAACAACATCAATTGATTATTTAACGTATGCTTTAATTAGTTAGATCTTAATGTTAAGGCTGACCAATTTTAGTTATTTGTACGTATTATGTTTATATTTATACACTATAAAGAAAGAGTTAAAATTAAGAATGTACATGGTGGTGGCACGCCATCATATGGTAAAGAAAATAGGACCACAACCACAAAGGCACTACAATTTACCTTCATGATCAAAGCATGGATATGTTGTGCCATCAATGTGTTGAGTTTTTCTTGAGACGGAGGAAATTGTGGACCTTGTTTTGATCAAATATATATTATCATTTAGCCCTAACATTCTTACAAGTATTTGTCAATCTAAAATTGGGTAACCGTGGTACTCCAGACAATAATTGACGTGGTTAGCCCTTTGGTGGGTGTTCACAAGCATGCATATATATTTATATATAGCCAGAATCCTTCTGGTTTAGAATTGCTGGTATCAGCCACGTATGCAAGATGGCCTGGTGCACTGCCTGTGTACATATATCACTGTACAGTTACGTATACGTGTGTGTATATATTTATGTGTAGTTGAATATATAGTGCCAGGGACAGGACTCTAGAATATTCTAGTTCCTTTTCATTTACAAATGAATACTTTGGTATTGGAGGACAGGAGAGGCAGACTGCTGAACGAGCGCAGTGGGCCTAGCTAGCAATTACTCCTGCTTTCAAAAACATGTACACAACCCACTTTTAACCAATACAACCCCTCTCTCTGAGCCTATCTCTCTCTCATCCTAGACTTGCTCTCTTGCCTCAGGAACCATAAACTACGGTAACTAATTAACTAGGTAAATGCGTTTATTTTTGCTGAAACCAAGAAAAAAAAAGCTAATGCAGTTGCTACGTATGTTATGCAATATGCGTGTGCGTGTGCGTGTGCGTGTGTTGTTTCCTTTTGAAAATAACGGCGTGGTAAACTTTAGGGAGAGTGACAGAGAAAGATGAGGATGCGTGATTCTTTTTGAGTATTTTTTATTTTATTTTTTCTTAAGCTTTATCTGCCGACAGAAAAAAAGAGAGTACCTTGACGAGAGGGCATGGAAAAGGAGGTCTCTATCTCTCTTTCTCTCTCACACCCACACAGAGATTAGTGGGGGGAGTTTGCTCGGCGGAAGGCATGGATTTGAGCCGGAATATTACAGTTTCCGGCGGTCTGAGCTCTGAATGCCAGCCGGACCAGCTGTTCCCTTCATCTTGCTCTAAGATTGGCAGCCTAGACGACCTCTTCTCCGGTCATAATATGGTGAGGTTTATTTCCCTTTTCCTTATTTATTTAGACCTCTCTCTGGGTCTCTTCCCCTCCCTCCCTTTAGAAGGGTTTAGTAGATTTCGGTGCTGCCCATTCTTAATTTCATTTGTTTGCACTTTTCCAAGCAAGCTGTAGTGTTCCACCATACATGCATGCGAGTCCTTATCTTTACTGTTATTTTAATTAGATTGCTTTCCCCTTGAAGGTTTTACATTCCCCTTTTTCAGTTCTTGTCCCAATCCAAGTTCATAATTTTCCATTTCTTTTTCTATGCTATATATATTTTCCTTATGTACTGTTTTGGGCAATCTTTTGTAACCCTCCTTACGTGCATTGGTATATTTGATCATAATTGGAGGTCTTGGTAAAACTAGTTCTGAATTTTTTTTTTTAGTTTGTTCTTTACTTTTACGGGAACTGAAGGAAAAAAAAAAATTGCAGGTGGAAGGAGAGAATGATGATGCTAGCTTGGAATGGCTGTCAATATTTGTCGAAGATTGCTTGACCAGCAGTGGAAACTGCCTCCCAGTCCCAGTGGTACCCACAAATATTACAAATGAGGTTGATGAGAAGAAGAAGACCAGTTCCAGCAGTAGTAGTAGTAGTGCTGGCCGCCTATCCACCGCAGTCTCATCAAAATCCCAAAGCACAAGTAGTAATAGGTTCGATGGTCTGCCCAATAAGTTCGTAATAGCATCAGGGAAGGGTGCTAGAAGCAAAAGGAAAAGAATTTTAGTCGCCAAATCTAAATCACAAGTAATAAGCAGCAGCAGCTGGTCTGGCCAGCACATTCCACTCGAGATGACCGGCTGCTGCTCATCAGTTGACCCTCCTTTGCTCCAGCAGAACTATTGGTTGGCCGACAGTGAACTCATTTTCCCCAAAAATGATGATGATCAAGAGGGCGGAAGAAGCAGAAGTAGAGAAAGATCAGCAGAGAGAGATGGTGAGGAAGTGGTAGTGCTACTTGAGGAAATGGTAGGAGGAGAGGAGCAGGAGGAGGAGGTGAGGGGTAAGAAAGGCAACAAGAGGGGGAGGGTGATCAGCAATGAGCAGCAGCAGCAGGGAAGAAGATGCAGCCATTGTCTAGCACAGAGGACCCCACAGTGGAGGGCAGGACCATTGGGTCCAAAGACACTTTGTAATGCATGCGGGGTTAGGTACAAGTCGGGCAGGTTGCTGCCGGAGTACAGGCCCGCCAAGAGCCCTACTTTTGTGAGCTACTTGCACTCCAATTCTCACAAGAAAGTCTTGGAGATGAGACAATCAATCCTCTCTTCCCATTCCTCCTCCTAGTCCCCCCCCCCGGGGGGGGGGCCTCCGAGCACCCTCATTTTCACTCCCCTTCCCCCCAAATATAGTGTAAAAAATCAAAAGATGAGACCAGCAATCCAAATTATATAAAATAAAATAAAAGAGGTTGAGCTATTATTGATGTAGTAGATACCTGGCAATGAGATGATCTTGCCCTACTCTTTATATGTCCAGTTGGTAATTTGGTGAGTTTTTCCTTTTCTATACGTTAAACCTTTGATAAAATTTGTTTTTAGTTATGTGTTTTAATTTGGGGTTTTTTTTTTCTACCTTTTTCATGCATGCAACAATAGTTCTATTCCCCTCCTCCCCTCCAACTCACACCCCCCCCCCCACACACACACACACAATCATCAGTGGTTCATTATTCTCTTTTTCCCGCTTTAGATTATTTTGAGGATGAGATCAATTGGGAGGAGGTTGGACTAGAATTGGTTTGTAAAACTAATAGAGTTATTTTTTTTTTATTTTGTTTTTTTTAGTACATTGAACATACAATATTATAGAGATGTGAAAAAAGAATTTCTGATGAATCGAACTCAGATCATGAGCAGATAAAACAAGACTCCTTATCACATGAGGTACAAGCAACGTTCAACTAATAAAGTTAGGCAAAATTAGTAAGGAAACAGTTCTCCTATTTGACTATTTGTTAAGAAGGTGCATTCTGTTGTTGATTGTAGGAATGACCTAACAATTTGCATGTGCTATTAACTCTTACAGTGGCGTTGGGTGTACAGCCGGTGCACAATGGCACCGGATCGTAGTCAAGTGTAATTATTTCCATTGAATTTAATTTTTTTTTTCCTTTTTTCTTCAACTCTCTTCTAGATTTTAGCACTTAAAATTATTTTTAAACTTTTAATTAATAAAATTTGAATATTTTTTAAAAATAAAAATAATAAAAAATAATAGACTAATATTTTTATCAGTTTAAAAATTAAAAAAACCCGCTCTCCCATTAATCTCTCAGTCTATTATTTTGATAATTTTTAAATAGATAAAAAATTTAAATATGAGTGAATTTTAAAAAGATTTTGTTCATAAGTGAATTTTATTTTTCTGTAAAAAATATTACATTTTTATGTGAAAATTAAAGAAGCCATTCTCCCATTGATCTCCCAGTTCATTATTTTGATAATTTTTAAATAGATAAAAAAATTTAAATACGAGTGAATTTTGAAAAAAAAATGTTTGATAGTTATTTTATTTTATTTTTTTGTTCAAAATAATTAAAAATTTTTTTTTAAACTTTACTCATATTTAAAATTTTTTTATTTGCTTAAAAGTTATCAAAATAATAGACTAGGAGATCAATGGGAGAGTAGCTTTTAATTTTTAATTTTTAAACTGAAAAAAAATTAGTCTTATTTTTTATTACTTTTATTTTTTGAAAATATTGAAATTTACATTAATTAAAAATTATAATTTAAAAAATAATTTTAAGTGTTAAAATTTGGAAGAGAGTTGAAGAAAGAATAAAAAAAAAAAAAGAAAAAACTGAATTCAAGGGAAATTAAATCTAACGGCCAAAAGTTACGCTTGACTATAGTCCAATGTCACTGTGCACTAGCCGTGCCTCCAATCCCTTATAGTGTGTTTTAAATAATGATTTGTGAAGGTAAAAGGGAAATAAAATTATTTATGTATATTTCATTTTTATTACTTAAATAAAAGGTTAATTTACAAAAAATATATCTATTTATTTTGTTTTCAATTTTATCTTATCATACCAAGAAAATAAAATATATAACGTTAATATGTTTTTATTTTATTTTACTATTCCATCTTTTTCCACTCTTTTTTTTTACTTCTACAAACTTTTTTTTTTCCCCTAGATGCAACCATAGAGTGCACTATCCCTACTAATAACCTAGCTTCCACAGTAATATGAGTTGTTTATATATATATTTATTTATTTATTTTATCAACTCTTATAATTTCAGCTATGCTGCAATTGGAAATTATACCTATGCTAATTTATATAAAAAGTGTTTTGAATTATTAATATTCGTTAATCATTTTGCGGCTGTTGGCGTGCAGTGAATTGTGATGGAGGGTTTGCCTCCTTTTGCGCAATGTAAGCAAAAGGCCAAGCAACTTTTTTACTCTTTTTTTTTTTTTTTCAATCGATTCAAATTAATAGTTTACTTACTTAAAAAATAAAAAATAAAAAACACTATAAACCAAAGTTTTTGAATTTAGGAGGCGTTTAGAGTGACAAAAAGTAAGATAATTTGAAATAATTTATGAGTTCGTGCAGTGAGATAAAAATTAATAAATAATTTTTAAAGATTTTCAAAGATTTTTAAAAATTTTAACGTTTTTCAGTGTGCTAAACACACCCTTAAATTAAAAATGATTTATTTACTTTAATTTTAAAATTTTGTATTTTAAAATATATTATAATCTTCAAAATAAAAATTGTCATATAACCTTGTGCGGTTTTTGAATGCAATTTTTTTTTTTTTTTTTAAGAAAAAAATTGGATACTTCTTTCATGGGAGAGATCGATAAGACAATGTATTATTCCTAGGCATGCTCGTGACTTGTATTACTTCTTATCCCCTCCCCCTTAGAAAATTAAGATTTAATAACACTAATTTAATTTAATGACATTTTGTGAAAAAATAATTATATTAATGATATTTTTAAAATAGTGTTATTAAACTATAAGTAAATTATAATAGTTTAATGGCATTTTATTAAATAAGTATCATTATTCATTCAACAATGGTATTTTTTAAATAATTTGTACTAGTTTAATTAGGTTTTATTAAAAAATGTCATTATTTCTATAATAGTTGTGACAATTTCTAAAAAAAAAAAATGTTATCGAATTAAAAATAATCAAAATTTTTAATAATATTTTATTGGGAATGCCGCTATTATTATTATTATTATTTTTTTGGAAAGAAATGATTCTAATGAATTTATTATTGAAAACAGATATTAGATTGTTTAAATTCCTTTCTTCAGAGCCACTCTTCTCCAATTAATTTATTACTAAAACGGCCGCCTCTTAAATTCCATTAATTTCTATGGGTAGACAAAATGATGGGTTGATAATTAATTAATTAATCGTCTTCCTTTTTTATTTAAAAAAAATTGTTTGAATTTCTTTATTCCCAATTAACTAGTCATTGGCACCTTAAGGGTTAGCTCAACTAATAAGTTCTTGGGTTTATTTTTTAGTGGTCACTAATTCGAGTATCCTCAGAACTATTAAAGATTCACCCAACTATTAACTTTATTTTTTAATGGTCACTAGTTCGAGTCTCCTTAAGATTACTAAAAATTCACCCGACTATTAACTTTAGAGGACCCAAAAATTAGTCGAAGTGCATGCAAATTGAACTCAACATCTTCAAATATCAAACCAAAAAAAAACTAGCTAGTCATTTATCCTTTATGACTCATGGTGGCTAGATCACTTTGTGTGAACTAATTTTGGAGATTTTAAAATTAATAATGGGTTAAGCTTAAAATAGCTTCAAAGGAAGACTCAAATTTGTAACCATAAATAATAATAATAATAATAATAATTGTTCTCTAACTTAAAAATAACCAAAAAGAGTTGACTCTAGTGGTTAAAGACATAGTTTTAAGTCTTTGTGATTATCTGAAAGTTCTGAATTTGATTTCTCTGTTTAAGTATTCTTAAAAATATATATATATATATATATATCACCTGACAACATATAATTACATAATAATAGAAATGTTATATTCACATTTCATGTAATTCTTTGTTACTTTTTTTTCTACCAAAAATATTTGTTAAATGACGTTTAGAAAGATAATATTTTAATATAAAATAAAATTTTAACATTTTAATTATAACAATCAAAGACCTCGATTCAATTTGTTTCAACGTGCGGTGTGTAAACAATTTCACTCTTAAATGACAAGCAATGCAAGTTGTGACGTGAAGGGTAAAATAGTAAAATTACTCACTTCCCGTTAAAAAAAATCACGCACCTTTGTTATGTATCCCGCAAAGAATTCAATACACCATGACATACATATTTATAGGCATAGAAGATGCATGAGATGAGACACAGGAAGCTGGCAGCAATGGGGAATGAACCCCAAGAATCAAATGGATAATATGGGGCACCAAAATACACAAAAATCCACCAATTTTAAATAATTTTTTACATTTTCTTCCGATCAAATTTCTCTACGTATCACTTTTATGTTACATTTTTTTATTTTTATTATATTTTTTTGATCAATTTTTTTGTCAACCAAACAAACTAATAGTCAAATACCAACCAAAAGCAAAAAATTCTAAACTGTACATCAACTGTCCCATCGGAAATTATTGTCAGACAAGATTACTTGAGCCCTATTTGACTAACCAAAAAATATCAAAAGTCATCAAATTTTAACTATTTTTTGTACTTTTTTCCAATAAAATTTTAACACATATCACCTTTATGTCACATCTTTATATTTTTACTATACTTTTTCCCCAACTTTTTTTCAACCAAACTACCTTGGTCATAAATCCCGTTTGGTAGCCCACCAAAGAAAACCAACCTTACTCTTGTATGGACATATAATATAAATGCAAAAAGGTACACAATAACCAAGAATTCGACCTTTCCCAAAAAAAACAAAAAAAAAAGCAAGAATTCAAACCAAGCATCGAGTGAAATCGAGAAGGTTTCAAGCAATGCAACCAATTGGTTTTAAGAAATACCATGTACACAACGCACAAGTTTGGCCCGACGTACGTTTAAATATGACCATGTCATGAATAACTATATACCATGCATAGTAAGAGCGATGTTGCAACTACAAGTAACTTGACTTGGACACAATAAATAAGCGCACATGCAAATTATTATACACCACACCGGTACTTAAAAAGCTACAATACTCTTGCTAATTAAAACTCATTAGAGAAAGCTCAGAAAGTGAGAGGTACAACTCAACAACTATCAAACTTTAGATATATAGATATGCACGGTGAGTGTCTAGTCAAACGCCGTCCCAAAGCATATTCTTTCAAACACATCTTCAAATGGTTCTAAAGTAACTTGGTCCCAATTCTAGACAGCTAGCTCCCTTCATCAAACAATACTAGCTCTTAACTCGTTGAGGAATTTCACCAAACACTTGGTTTTAGTCACAGATGGTTACTGGATTGAACATCCTATCTCATACAATAGTTCAAACCTACTTCTCAAGTCTTCCTAGTCCTAGTCCACCAATGCATCAAAAGATACAGCTGATGCACACAACTCCATGTCCACAAAAACCATTTGAATTGTGACTCAATTCCATTGGGAGAGTATCTAGCTAACACTCGAAACAGTAAAATTTTAGTGCCACTTGTAACATAAGTAAAAATAGTTAATAAATTCACTGCAGCTTTATTGAATGAATCAGTGGGTTGCCAAAAATAACCCAACTGTCTCAGCAATACAGGAAACTACTAGAATTGATGAAAATAAATACATCTGTGCTAGAGTATCTATGATACAAACCTATAGCAAAAACAGTGCAAATAATGCTATAAAAATTACCAAAGCCAGAGGCGGACAACAGCATGGAGAAGAAGAGGTTGCTATTTGAATAATGAAATTGCAATTTGCTTGTGATATATTTTGTGTTGTCACCATGGCCAGGCCTTGGAAATTACAGCTCAAGTCTTCTTGATTCTGGACCTGGAAATACATATTAAATGCATATGAAGCATTTCCATTAACATCCAAACCATTACAAGAAGATCCATACCCAAGTGCAGTGCAGTCTGCAAATGTGCAAGCGTAATTAATGTTATCTGCAAGTTTGCTCAAATCCTTGGCATTTGAATTAAACATGCACCATTTTTTAGGGAGATATTCCACATTCTGTGCAGCTGCGGGATACCTGTTTTGACCTTGACCAGAAAGATCCATAGGGAATTTGGGTTGACCGTCGTACCTGAAAATTCCCCAGTGGCGCTCAAAGTTTCCAGGAGTAATGCTCTTGGCATCCTCATCGAGGAGTCCAAACAAGTAAACTTCTATATATCCAGGCCGAAGCGGGGTACCCTTATTGGCTGCAAGTCTCGGTAAAAGCCCATTGTAGAACCTATAAGCATTATTTGAATTAGCATTCTTGTCACCCTCTGTGGGCCACCCCACCTCCCCCACCAAAATGGTCATGTCACCATACCCCACTGCTTTCAAGGCCGAAACCAGTGTATCAAAGTTGGCATCAAATACATTGGTATATTGAATACCGTTATCAACAACCGGATTAGTGACCCCATCAAAGAAGGCATAATTGAAGGGGAAGTTGTCATTGTCATAAAGACTCAGGAAAGGATAAATATTTACAGCGAATGGTGCTTTGTTCTGGTTTAGGAACTGGACAATCTGAGTCATGAGTCCACTGATATCTGACCTGAACGTTCCTGCAGAAGGTACCTGATTGCTATCTGGTGATGCATAGACATCAGCATTTAATGGAACAGTAGCTTTTATAGAGTCTCCAAACCCAGCTTCATTGAGAGCATTTTGAATGTTCTGAAGGGCTGGGAAGGTTACATTCAAGAATGAGTTGTTATAGGATGTGAGAAAAGGTTCATTCCCAACTGCCACATACCTGAACAAAAAAAGCATTGAAACTAATAGGAACATGTTTAATTGTGACTTACTGGCACCAAGCCAGATATAGATCCAATTAGCAAAAAAACAAGAGATGGCGCTAGAGAAAAGAGTGTAGATCTGTGTGAGGACAACCTGACTGAAGTGGTTACATGTCCAATAAGTTTCATACAGATTCCTTACTTTTAAGATATGGTAGTTTTTAGTATTAAAAGTAACATGGCACGACCAAACAACACCACCTTCTTTGAATGACAAGCTCTTCTATTCTAGAAACTTAACTTTTTTCCCAGTCTAAGTAACACCATTTCCAACAAAACTAATAAGTCCGAGTTGAATTCTTCTGGAGTCCTCTAATTCTCTATAGAGAAGAATCAAAGCTTTTTATCAATTGGAACAGAAGTCACAAACAGCTTCCTGGTTAAATGTTCAAGGATTCCTCGACAAATTATGGAAGACGGGATTGAACTACAACTGCAATTTTTTTTTCTCTTATTTTTTTTTCCTGGTATGTACAATTACAAGTTAAGATCATATAATAGATGCTACGATCCCCCCCCCCACCACAAAAAAAAAAGTAAGGAAAAGAAATCTGGCCTGTCCTTTCTCCCAATCCATACCACATAGACCAGTAAGTATGAGGTTGTTCTAAATAAGAAAATCCCAAAAATATACCCTAACCAAACCAAACCAAACCAAACCTTTTCCCACTAGGTGGGGTCGGTCCCAAAAATATACCCTAGTACCTCAAAAAGATTGACTGCAAACATCAAGGCTACAACTAAGAAGAGCCAAGGGATTGATGAGGGGACTCTATGTTGTACACAGTTATAAGGTATGTTCCAAAACTTCTCCTCAAAGTCAAAGGTTATAGAATATTTTGCCATCCTAATTGATGTTATAATCAATCAAATATTCTAAAGATTTGATATCTGCTCCCTTGTCAATACAAAATTCACAAGGAAAGAAACTAAACAGAACAATGCTATGTTTCACTTCCAAGGGTACAATGAAAAATTAGGAGGTGTTTGATTGGTAAAAATTTGGCCAAAAAGTGCAATAAAGTACAAAGATTTGATGTAAAAGTGATATATGGTAAAATTTGATTGGGAGAAAGTACAAAAAGTTGGTAAAAATTGGTGAGTTTTGGTTGGTTAAACACCTCAAAAGCATGCAATGAAAAATTGGATTAATAAATGCAGCTTTTCAGATGAGGGGGAAAAGGACTTCATGCTTGGTATTTTCCCAAGCAAGTTTTGAGATGGTCCAAACTTGACGAATCACATTTCAATCGAGTCAACCAATAAATAAAAGACACCTCCTTGTTCAAATCTCCATATATATTGCATATAGACTACTAAAATGGGATAAAAATAACGGAAGCTAGCTAATTAAGAAATGGCCATGCATTACTAAAATATTTAAAAAAAAAAAAAGGTAAAATGAACAGTAAGTTTGAATTGAGGGAAGTGAAGGATAAAAAGGGATCAAGGATCTCCATGTATCTGAATTTTGTTGAAGAGGGGAAGGAAAGATAACCAATGGTTATGAGGGGGAGACAGTGCCCAAAATTTGAGCACTTCACTTTCTCTCCAAAATTGGAATTAAACCAACAGGAAGTGAAAAAACTTCTTGTTTTTAAATGAATTTTAATCAATGTTGAGTTTATACAAAGGGAAGATAATTATAAACATATTTAAACTTCACTTATTTGGCTTTTTGGCATCCATTCCCTTGATATAATTTTCTATGCCAACAAGACAATAAGAAGTCCCATCATATGTGAAAGTTTTCTATCCAAACAACAGAAAGGAAAAGCCCCCTTTCCCTTGGCTTCAAATTTTGTCCATCCTAATTGAGTGTAGATAGAACAATATAATTATCTGGAATCAAACTTTATGCAGGCATAATGCAAATAACCATAGAAAGAGTTAGAAAAACTTGTTGATAATTAATTCAATTGGGAGAGATAAGAGTTGACAGATAGAGAGTTACTTGACGTTAACACCACCATTGAAATTGTAGCGAGTGACATTGCGCTGCACCCACTTCTTAGCTCGTTCGTAATTGGTCATGGGAGCGAGCTGATCATTGGGGATGGCAACCATAACCTCGATGTTAGAGCCAGCAAGAGCACTCATGGTGGATTCATCCGCATCAAACAACTTCACCTTTTGAATATTATTGTCCTTCAACATCTGAACCACTACTTTAGGGGGCAACTTGTGGGTTGCCATGGTACCCCAGTTGACCCCAAGCCCATCAACAACGGCCAAAAGCCCCATCACCACCACCGTTAAACACAAGCAAAGCCTCGACTTTATCATTTTCAGCCAAACTCAACCGGATAATAAAATACCCAGATGCTGTACACAGAGAAAAAAATCAGATCTTTATTTCTTTCTTTCTTTCTATAGCACACCAGCTGAAGAGGTACTCTGAGAAAATTAAAAGATTAAATTCCAGGTATTCTTTATAGGAAATAGCTGAGAAAAACACGCATCGAATGAATGCTGGTTGGAGGCGGAACCCCGAAATAAATCTGGTTCACCGAAAGTGTTATGCTGCCGACCTTAACAAGTGACAAATGAGTTGACGAAGCTTTATTGAGATAGCAATGAGTTAAAAAAAGGCGGCGGCAAAGAAATAGGGAAGAAGCTGATTCCCCAATATCCTAAAAGAAGGCAGCAAAGGGATGGCTTTGGGAAAGATGGGTCGCCCAAAGTATATATGAATATAAAAATTGAGTATCAGGAGGAGGAGAAGGAAAGCGAATCCAAGATTGATATATAGAAAGATACATGTATATATGGATTGGAGAACAGGGGAGACCTTAAAAATAGTGATCTATCAATTGTTTATTTTTTATTTTTTTTTTGGGGGGGGGGGGGGGGGGAGGGTGGTGAAGAAAAAAAGGAAATCCAGCAACTAGTAATAGAAGGAAGAGGTTTCAGAGGGAGACGGAGAGGGAGAGGAAAGAAAGAAATACAGGGAGGCAAAGTGTAATGAAAACGAGTAAAATTAATAAGACGAAAACTTTAGGAAGATGGAATCGAAAAAAAAAATGCAATTGTTTATTTGCCTATTGATTGTTTCTATTGTTTATCTGGAAAAAGTAGTAGGTCCACCGGCCACCGCAGCAGATTAAAACGTAAGCCAAGAGATAAAGGGAGATCCCCCTGAAGCTTGGTTGTGATTCGAGGCGATATACAGAGACAAATATATATATATATATATATATATATATTTTATACATAAAGATTAGTGCTGTGTCCTGTGTGTCTGTTAGTGAGAGAGAGAGAGAGAGAGAGAGAGAGAGAGAGCGGGGGTTACCTTCCAAAAAAAGAGAGAGAGCAGGGCTAAGCAGCAAGGTAACGGCTATGACGGTTGAGGAGACGGGCTGGGCTCGGGGTTGACGAAATTGAAAATCAAATAGAGTATTTCTCCCTTCAGTTATTCTCCTTTAAAAAAAAAAATTGCACCCAATACAGCACAATATGTAGTAATGACAGCTTAGTTAAATCTAGGCTTCGCTGGGATTAAAAAAAAATATATATATATATATATATATATGTGTGTGTGTGTACGTATGAAATTCTATAAAGATTTTGTTGAGCTCTAAAAAATTAAAATTTTTAGACGTGTTGATTATTTTCGTAAAAAAATAAAATAAAAAATTCAAAATTTTCATAACCCAAATATCATTTCACTTAACCAAACATGAAATTTTTTATTTTTTTATGAATGCAATTAACACATCATGCAATTTTATTTTTAAATATCAATTTTTTTAGAATACAATTAACACGCTTAATAACTATATTTTTTTAAATCAAAATCAAGTTTTGGTGGAAACAATCATATAAGACAAAAAAAGTTACAAAAAAAATAAATTAACTTTTCTATAATCGAATCAAATCTGAATTAAACTTTATTTAAAAACCTCAATTATATACATGCCCTTAATATATATATATATATAAAACAAAATAATACTTATAATTATATTAAATTATAAAAAATATAATATTAAATAAAAAATATATTAATAAATTTTATATATTATATTATTAACTATTACTTAAGTATAAAAGAGGCATACCAATAATATTTATCGTCTATAAACATAGATGTGCTCCTGATTTATCTTAATACATTTCTCTTGCTTTCAAAAAAAAATGAATTTTTATAATTTATCTTATATGCGTTTTGAATTTTATTATTTAAGTCCTATAGTTATCCTTTGAAAGTAAAAATAAAGCAAATAATTGAATTAATTTTTAAATTAAATAGTAATCCCTATCACAAATTATATATAAAATATATTAGGAAAAAAAAAAGAAAAAAGAACCCGTCTAAGAGTAGATTCAAATTGAGTTAAGATAAGTTGAACTATTTATACTAAATTCCAACTTGAACTTTTGTTGTATAAATTTAGATTGGACTTAACTCGATAAAAAAAAAAAAAAAAAGAAAAAAATGGACTCAATATCGATTCGTGAATTGTTTGACTAATCCGAAACGTCATTATTTTGGTTTAAAATAAAATAATTAAATATAATTAATAAATATCATAAAAATATATATTATTTTATCAAGTAAGTAAAAGAATTTTTAAGTTGAGTTTTTTTGGACAAGAAATTATTTTTTAAATAGTTTAATTAAATTAAAATCACGTCATTTTGATTTGAAGTATAATAAATAAATAGTATATTACTTTATGAAATCAACTAGCGAGTTTAAGTTAAATTCTTTTTAAGCTTCAGTTGGAGCTCAACTGTAAACTAATATTGATTTTAGGTTGGCTGGGTCACAATGTGAACCCGAGTTTGCACTTTACTTAAAAACAAAATGGAAAGAAAGTGATGGTGACGAAAAGGTCAAATGATCCCTTTCCCTTGTCCATATGAAAAGAAAATATGCCCCTTTTTAAAGGATACGCATACCCTTTACTGGGGGGTGGGAAGGAAGGGACTTGCCCCTCTATTATTTTTCTCCTCCATATCTGTCCAAAAAGAAAAAGCAAATCACCATCTTTTCACTTATATGATTCCACGAAAAGTATAATTTCTTTCTTTATGTACGTAAAGTTTCACACTCGCGCTCAAAGAATAACCCCATTTATTTATTTTTTTTTTTTTTGAGAAGCTGGTTAAGTCTTTGGATCACTTACCGCATAAAGTGATGATGTGGAATTTTCGTCCGTGTACCGTAGATTTTCCTGACAGATATTATCTGTTTTAGACTCCACTTGGATTGTAGCAGCTTCTTCCTCACGGTTTTAAAACGCGTTATTTCAAGGAGAGAAGTGGAGACACTTACAAGTTATCTCAGTTCTCGACTCTTTTCCGACGTGGGACAGTTGTAGTATTATCATAAAGTAGAAAGAAAAGAAAATAATTTTTTAGTATCAATAAAATTTATAATATATGAAATGATTAATTTGGTGGGTAATATTTTATTTTAAGTAATTCTACTCAACTAAAAAAATTGATAAAAAAATAATTAGAATGAAGTAATGTAGTTTTAATTGAAAATAATAGATCTCTACAATTGTATTTTAATTATAATTTTGTTACTGTCAAATCGTTTGAATTTATTTATGTTTTTTTTAATCCAACAACATTTTCTTAATTTATTTGCTTCCGAGTGTTTGGAGAAATTATTCCAAAAATAAAAAAAATATATAAGATAATAGGGAGAGAGATCCGAAGTTGGAATCGGGATCGATGAACTTTTAATTGCTTGGTGTAAGAATTAAAATTAAAAAAAAAAAAATTGGAAGATAACGTTAGAAATAAGGAAGGTGGGCACTTTGTGAATGGGGGAATCCAAACCAAAGCTAAAGTAGGAGTCCCAAATTCCCGGGAGACAACTCGCATTAGTTATTTTGAATTTATTTATAAAATAAAAAATAATATTTTTCTATATCAAAAATTTTTAAAGCATATATTATTTTTAAATTATCTAGGTGACATTTAGTTTATTTTTTTGTTTCTTCTTTTCTGTTTTCATTTTATGTTTTAAAAACTCAAAAACAAAGAAATAAAAAAATGTTATGTTTTCATTATTTTGAAATTTTCGTTATTTGAATTAAAAATGCTTAAAAACGATTTTTTGTTATTTTTCATTTTATGTATAAGCTTATTTTCTGTTTTCTAAAACAAATTTTGAAAACACAAGTGACCAAATATGTTTTGAGATTTGTCCTTATTTTCAAAAGCATAAAATAGAAAAATGAATTCAAAACAAAAAATAAAAAACAAAAACAAAAAACTAAAAATAAAAAAACAAATCAAATGAGCTCTTAGAATTTTAAACAGTAACTATCTAAATTTAAAATATTATTATTCGCACTTTATTCATTTTTTAATATTAAAAATTTTACTTTTTAAGAGAAAAATGAATATAACAAACTTGAAGAAATAATTACTTAATATTTCAAAATTTTTGTCCAAAGAATTGATATAAATAAAAAGCCTATAAAATAAAAAAGTATTTTTATTATGTTTAAAAGATTTTATGACAAGGATGTTTGAAAAACAAGGATAAGCAGCTAATTCAAATTAAGCATGGCACGAGCTCATTAGAGGGATTAACAAGTCATACACGTTTGTCTTATCTGTGTTGGCAAATTATAAGTGCTTTTAGAGTAACAAAAAAAAAAAAAAAAAGAGATAAAACAAAATAAGTTGTGAGTTCTTAATTCGTGCAGTCAAATGAAAAATAAATAATTTTTAAAAATTTCAATATTTTTTACCCTTATTTAGAATTTTTTTATCACTTCAAACGGCGCCTAAATAAATTAACATTTTATTCAAAACGATTACACGTGCGCTTATCTAATATTTTCATTCAAGCACGACTCATTCATTGAGCTTGTAATCAATTGGACCGCCAAATTTTTATTAACAATTTTTTGTATTATAAAGAAAATAAATAACATCATAATAAATTAAGTGTTTAAAAATTACATGAAATAATATTAACCTACTACAATTTATATAGCACGTCTATATTTTTCAGATGTAATTAGTAATATAAAAATATTATGTGTAGAATTACTAACTTATATAAATATACCATATAAATCTAAAAATTATTATAGGACGCAATGTTTAAAGATTAATTATTTATATATAAGCTGTTTAGCTAAAAATTTAATAGCATTGTAATGCAATTTTTTAAATGAAAAATTCTAAACAAACTATATCATATGATATAAACACAAAATATTTACTTAAAACGTATTTTAAATGTAATGTTTAATGACTTCGATCCCTCAACAAGTCGAGCCAGACAGTATTCAAATTTAATTCATTTATTAAACGACTTTAATTTTTTTTGGGCCCCGGGGGGGTTCAATCTCTGCTCACTTTTATTAAATGACAAGTCATCAACATTTACAACCCTATTTGTTAGATAAAAGATATGAACAAAAATCAATTAAAAATTGCGTTTCGAACCAATTGTCTTGAACAAAAAATTCACAAAAATAGCATAGATGAGATTCTAGCTTTAGCTTATTATGAAAATACTAAGCACGATAGCGGGTTAAATTATTGTGGCTACCAACCGCGTAAAGAAGCCCTAGCTTATTGAGCAAATGCCAACAATGCTGCCAGCACCATTTCCATACACGCATGCCTACATACATACATACATACATATATAGAGAGAGAAAGATATATATATATATATATATATGATTCTTCCTAAAAATAATATTCGTTTCGATTGGGATAGGATGAAAAAAGTAAAATTAATATATATATATATATATATATATATATATATATAAATGCCAAAAGAGGACACAGAAAGATTTGACGGGTGGTCTGCCGCATAAAAGATTCCCCACCCAAACAACTTTTCAGTGATTTATTTATGCCTTCGATTCGTTCTTCGAATTTTTTATTGGATAGTGGCCCATTTTCAAAATGGGATAATTTTGAGTTCGATTTTTCCTTTCTGAAAATGATTAACAAATACCATTTTTCTGACACTTCAACGCAAATGCCCTTAGAGATTGTTCAGATTATCCAATAACCAAATAATAATAAGTTTGACTAATGAAGCAAACATCATTTCCGTGCCAAACAACTTACCAACCAAGATTTCAAACAACCAACCTTGTGGCAATGTTTGTTTGAAGAATATAGTTAGAGAACTAAACAAACAGTCTATCATTTTTTTATCAAAGAATATAGTTAGAGAACTAAACAAACAGTCTTATCATTTTTTTTATCAAATTAACTCTACTCCTATGTTTAGTGTGCAATATTAGAACTCAAAACTGAACTTCATATCTCTCAAAATGAGAGAGAAATAATACTAAAGAAAGATGATATTATTTATACCTTACTCTCGGATTACTTCCTACCAAAATTTTAAAGTTTAAAATTATTTTTTATCACATATCAAATCAAATCACATATTTTATCCACTTTATATCACACCAACTAAACACTAAAAAAATAATAATTTCATATTATATCCAATCTCATATATTATCCATAATATTACTTATATCATATCATCTAATCCTCTAATCAAACAAAGCCTTTATGTTTACATGTCACAATTTTTATTTGTTACCTGGTATCACTATCTAAAGCATATCTTGAGAATGTATGTGTATATATTTAGAGAAATTAGTGCACGGCTCTCAAGGCTATACAGCATTTACATCACATAATCTATGCATATATGTTACTCCTCGATTCTTTTAAGAGAAAATTACTTCATCCAGCATGGCTGCACGAGTTAGAATCCCCCCCCCCCCCAAAAAATAAATAATAATAGTAATAATAATAATAATAATAACAATAATAATGAAATTAAATATTAGATAAAAATATTCCATTTTCATAAATTCAACTTTTAAAATTCTAAAAAGTGAACTTTAGAAATTATAATTTCAAAACCATGAATTTTGGCCTTCCAACTTGAAAAACCCCAAAAGGCCCTTAATCCCCAACTCTTATAATCACTATTTTATCCAAGCAAGCTATGTATATACACTCCCCAGCGCCTTTTTCCAATCAAACATCTCATGACATCACCTGAACGCCACCACCCCAAGAGTAGTCTAGAGCACCAACCAACACACTAAGAAAAAATCCACCCCCCCCCCAAAATAAATAAATAAATAAATAAATAATGAAATAATCTATACAACCCCATGCCCAGCAAAAAAATAGCAAGCATAACCAATACAAGGCCTCAGGCAGCACTAATTCTCAACAACTCCTCAACCCAAACCCATACCATTAATAGAAACCCAGGAATCACCTCAAACCATGAGTAAACCAGATCATAACCAGGAACAAACCACGGGCACTGCAATCAAAATGATTTTAAATGGTGGCAATCTAAATAACATTTGAGTGGTGAAAACGATTCTGCCCAAGTGCAAACCGTATCTGTTCAGCTACAAATAAGACCGTACCAGGTTCAACAAATCTCTTACACCATGTGCAACTAATTTTTTCATCGAGTGCATATGATCCAATATTGTTATAATTAACTTTTGCATTGGAAAATATTAAAAAATGTGAGCTTAAAATTCCTTTACCTTTTGGAAATCATTTTGCTTATATAACTTGTGTTCTCGATCTAAATCAGAGTACTAAAAATAATTCTACCTGAATGCAACCTATCTACCCAGTTGCAACTACTTTTTGACAGACAATATGTAATTGTTTGATTTATATACACTAAATTTTCACTAATGCTTCATTCCACCAATAAGAGCTTCATTCCAATAAGACCACAAATGGCACAAAGAAATGGAGACACTGAAACTCAAAATGGCAATTACAGAAATATATGTTTTAAGGGCCTTTTGGATATATATATATATATATATATATATTTTAGTCAAAGCAAGCATTTTGATTTTATTAGCCTATGTTTCTGTTTCTCAAAGGTATTACTGATACTACGGCAGACACTGGGCCGGGCAGGCTCAAGCCGAGATGGTATCAAACCCATCAATGTCCATTTGACTCCCACCAAAAACATTGCGTATCAATTTTCAATAACTCGTTCACTAAGAAGGTTATAAAACCTCTTCCAAGCGTGCTCAATCACCCTAATCCAAACAAGAGCCTATTCTGCCATTCATAAAAGAACCTCTGACCGACCAGATCCATTGCATAAGACTAGTCCCTCATATGTACTACCTAATATCAATCAGCTTTTCTACTCATTTGATTTGAGTAATCTTTTAATAACAAGTTCCTGTTACAATTTACTTTGGAAATAATAAACTAACCAGAGACTTGGGTCTTTGGACAACACACAAAATCCTGGTTTTCACTCTCAGCCTTTTACAGGTTTTGAGAAAAGAATTGCGAATCACAAAGCAAGAAAAATGGGAAAGTTCAGTTCAAGATCTAGATGCTATAAGCAAGGCTCCAGTTTATCTTATATTAAGGTTATATTCTTTATCTAAATAAAAAGAAGGAAAATGTTAAATAGATACAATCGCATAGCAATATCAGCCGTCCATATGTGTGGAATGCACTAGACATACATACATGACTGAAATAGCACAATTATGACTGCAAGGCTATTTGTAGCCCCCCCCCCAAAAAAAAAAAAAAGAAAAACAACAAAGACAAATTTGAATACTACTGTTAGCCTAGCCACACAGGCCATTTTCTGTGATGGCTAATGCCGTAGGTTTAATAGATTCCAACCCCATTATTTAGTGGAGATAGACAATCTACTATAGGCGCTTTTTGGCTGCTAGCAGTATGCGGAAGTGCAACTGTTCCAAAAGGACTCCTTCAGAGGAGTATATAAAGATCTAAACACAACTTCACAGAAAATTGAACTTAATTACAATTTTGAAGGAAGGGAGAAAACAAACAGGGAAAAAAAAAAAAGAAAGAAAGAGAGAGAGAGGAGGGGGAAAAAAAAAGGAAAAGAAAGGATTGCACAGGTATCAGATTATAAATAACAGTGGACATTAATTTCATGCACTTAAACCATTCAATAAAAAAGAACAATCGCATTTAAAAAGCCCAGAAATTCAATTAACCTTCAGCGTTCGAAAATCAGCAACTCACAGTGATTATCTTGGAATTCAAACTGGAAGTTAGAAGATGATGTACAGGATTCTGTACATATAATTCTATACGACGAGTTCATCTTCAAGATAATTGTACTCAAAAGTGAATTCAGTCTTGATTCTTTGACACCTGAGGATCAATATTGGAATGACCAGAAGTCACTAAACCACACAAACAAGACACTTCTCTTTCAGAAAATAACACCATATTTTCCATATAAATGTGAACTCAAAGTATAAAACTACTCTGTAGCAAATAAACCTTCAGTGGTCAAAAAAAAAAAGGCTCAACTGTCTCAGAAATACTTACCCAAAAAAAAAAAAAAAAAGTGTCAGAAATTTTATCTGAGCAAATTAAAGTTGGAGTCAGACAAAAAAGCATAATAAGCATTGATATATTAACAACGAGTGCCCGGGGTCTAGGATTTCCATGTGCATAACCTAAAAACAAATACTATTAAACTAAAACATTTGCAAAGGATCTGGATCTATAACAATGGCAATAGTGCCTCTTCCAATAGTTCAAGATTCCTACCAAAAGAAAAAAGGAATGCCTGAAGCTCAAATTTTCTTTATCTGAGCAAAAATTTATGCCTAGTACTATCATGATACAATTCAGAAATACACTTGCACATTCAGAAATTTTGAAACCCATTCACCCTCAAAGCATGGAAGAGCTAAAATAGCATATCAGAGTTGTCTTTAAATCACTGTTGCATTTAACTAGTCAATTATACTATGATTACACACACAAGCGTTTTGGAGATGCAACAGCTATTTGCCTCCATTTATCTGAATTATCCTCCAATCCCAGTCAAACCGCCCAAAAGTCACAACCGAATACCAAAATGGCTTACTCCCTTGACTATTAAATAATGGCCAAAACCAACTAACCCAGGATGCGTATGGTTCCGATGCCTTTTCTTTTCCTGATTGTTACTTGTGGGTTTAAAATTATGATATAATTGAGACACAAAAAAAGGTGGGGTTGAATAATTAGAGACATTACAAAAGAAGAATAGACTATGGGGTAGACTTGTATTTTCTAAACTATTATCAAATGTACAAAAACTACGCCTATTTATAGTTGAATAGGCTAATAATACATGAAAATAACAAAAAACTAAATCTTCATTGGAATAATTTACTTGCCCTAATATTGTAAAAATAATAAAAAATAATACAATGAAATATTATTTCCATAAGACTTTAACACCCCCCTCAAACTCAAGAAGGTAAAACAAATACTGGACATGAGTTCGAGGGGAAGCTTTGGTTTGTAAAAGATTTCAGCCTTTGGATTTTAGTTTTGTGAAAGGGACATTTTTGAAATGCATTATGTTTTATTATATAGATAACTATAGAGAAACAATATTCACCAAGAAGATAGGATAGAGAGAGGGGGAATGGAAGAGACAGCCTTACCAAAAAGCAGGCTTTCTAGACGTAAAAATATGAGGTCAATCAACACATGTGGCGCATTCAATAAAGGTTCCTCAGCAGATTTTTTTTATTTTTTATTTTTATTATTATTATTATTTTTTTTTTTTGGCTTGAAATAACTGAAGGGCAAAACAAGGACAAATAAATGCAGGGCACTGTTTCAAATACAAACATCTAACATAATAAAACCATTAAAAAGATTAGTTACCCATAGAAGATGAGCAGGTATCTAACCTGCTAAGAAACGTGTAAAAGCATTTATGTTCAAACAAGAATTGAACAGAAAATAATAAGTGCATTACTCATAGGATGCAGGCAAGACAAATTTGGTAAAGCGTTTCTACATAGGACTAAAAGAACAAATACCAGTCAAGTTCATGAATTTATTTTGTAAACGAATGCAAGCTTGATCATGCAGAAAATAGGATAGAAACCAAGACATCATGTTTAAAGAAGATATGATAAAAAAAATAAGCTTGTTAAAATTTCTTTTCTTTGCTTCCTTTAAAAAAAAAAAAAATTGCAAGCTTAATCATGCATGGAAACCAAGAACAAAATCTGGATGTTAAAATCTCTTTTATTTTATTTTATTTCTTAAAGAGAAAAAGGGAGTGGGGGACAAATGAGGACGTTAAGAATCTAAACATCTTGAATTGTGATAAATATCATGTATTGTGGTAACAGTTTTAAGTATCGTGTATTGTAAGATACATTAACATATAAGAATATAGGTTGAAAAAGGGAAACATATTGAATAAATTAATTATAAAAAAGGCATTCTATTGCATTAAAGTGCAAATGTAGATGATGACATTGTAAACATTAAACGCTTGGATTTGGGTTAAAAGGGTTTTAAAAGACCATGGCAATAATTTTACAGAAAAAAAAAATTATAATATATACATGAGTCTGTTAAAAGTCCATTAATTGGGCCTGGAACCAAGAACAAAAATATGTAATAAGAGGAAGCATTGATTTTTTAACCAGAATGGCAAAGAATTATGTGTTCCAGGGTGGTAGTTCAACAGGTCCATCAGGCTTAAGATACTGGGAATGAAGTCTGGCGACTCTGACCTTTTAAAATCCAATGGTGTAGACCACTTCAGATTGCCATGTACAACATATAGCATCACAGAACAACCACACCACCCTCCTGGCCCCCCATTGCCCCCTCTGCCCAATCGAAAAAGAAAAGAAAAGACATCTAAACTCCCAGATTGAAAAACATGCCATTCACGAACCGCTACCAAAACTCTACATATCTCTCTCCTAAATCTCGGTTTTCATTCATGATCACAACAGGAGTTTGGATTTGTATTTGGAAAACTCTATCTCTCTCTCTCTCTCTCTCTGTCTCTCTGTGTCACACTTTCTGGGAGTTATTTGGTGATAGTGACAGAAAAGGCCACCACCAGGTGGAGGAAATGAGGGACAGAATGGTTAATTAATTAATCCAAATGGTTGACATAATACTTCAATACATGTTCAACTGTGATACAAACCAAAATCGTAATAAAAAAACAAACCGCAACATTCAAATAACCAGTGGAACCAGACAATCTATGAAGCACAGATATGGATACAGGAGCGGGTACGGATAAGGCAATTTTCAAAAAATGAGGATACGGGTACGGCAAAGATATGGCAAAAAATATATATATATATTTTTTATTTAAAATATTTTTGAAGATAGCATTTATATACTACTAGACATTATATAAATAACAATTATATAGCATGAAAAATACCATTCAATCCACAAAAAAGCTAGATTTAATTTTCAATCTGTTTTTTAAAATCATAATCTCTAAATTTTAAAATTCATATATTTTCAATTTATATCACTATTCAAATATCAATACAATAAAAATTAGAATAAAAGAAAAAAAAAAGGGAAGGCTGCGCACAAACAAAAGAAAGTGGCAGCGAAAGATAGCCGAAAATCGTCGGGACTGCTGGAGTCAAGCAAACGTGCGCCATCAAGATTCGTCGAGGTTTAGGACTTTTTTTTTTTTCCTTCATGTGTCTCAGGTATAACAAAACATAAGAATAATTATTAAATTATATTATAGTTAATTATAGTTTGATCCCTACTAAAATTTTTATCATATCAATTTTACCTCCCAAAAAAGGTTTAAAATATTGCATTTGGACCCCTGACGTATGACAGCCGTATCCTTCCCGTATCCTGCCCATATCCCAACCGTATCAATGCAAAATTTAAAATAAAAAATTAGGATACGCCACGTGGTGTATCCAATACGTATCCAGCCGTATCCATATCCACAGAGTATCCGATACAAGTGCGGCACCTAATTTGAAGTATCCGTTCTTTATAGTAGACAATACAAGTATGTGATTTCTCTCCAAACCCACATAAATAATCATAAATCATAGAAATGTATTAGTTATCATCGCCAATGGAAGAAAATTGTCTCACACAGTAGCCAATAAATGCTTATGCTCCATTTGGATAGATATATTTTGAATCAATGGATTTTAAGGTTAAAGTTTATACAAATATAAGAGAGTTCGCTACTATATGTAAATAGAGAGATTAAAAGGGGACCTCAATGATTGGAAACAAAGTTACTAGGAACTCAGATTGTTGTAATACTAGGAACTCAGATTGTTGTAATACGTGGAACAGAAACGGAATGCAGTCCGACATATCTTAGAGAACTCCGTACGATGTGGTCGGCTTAGCCAAATTGCAATACGATTATTTGGAACTTGGAATAATTTTTCGGATTTTTTAAATAGATGATCAATTCCAATAACATGTAGCAATGCCTTGCATGGGGTGTAATATTATTTTTGAACATTTGATGTACAACTGTTTTAATTTTGGAGATAGAACCAGATTTGCATAGCTTCGTATCATTTGTGGTGTGCATGGAATCTTAAATTCTGATGACTTGTTTAATAAAATTCTATATTTACTCCCCCCCCCAAAAAAAAAAAAAAAGTATAAAGAATTTTAAATAATTACTTTAATATTATTATTTCAAATCCATCAGGTTACACTCAAATTTAACTTGAAATCATCATCTAATCTATCAAACTACATTTGAGCTACTTCTCCTTCAATAACTAATGCCAAACCCATATTTTCAAAAAAAAAAAAACTAATGCCAAATCCGGTATTTATTTCAAATCTATAAATCCGAACCTATCTTGGTTCTAATTAGATAAATAGCAGTTTTATAATCATGCACAGAGACAATTAATAGAACGCCAGATATGAGTAAGCATACCACCCATGTTGCATCTCATCGTTGTTGACATGGAAATCAAAGTATACATATGTCCCCTGTTCATACTCATCAGTGGTGACTTTTGGCTCCTCATGCCTTTGAAACCAAGTGTTATATTTCCTGTGGTATCTCCAGGATTGCTTCTTCAGCTCCTTTGCAGCTAAATATTGTTGATAAGTATTCTGCAAAAGGTTGAGTTAAGAACGTAATCTCTGCCACTAAATTAATATTGAAAGAACAGTTGATAGAAGTTTCAAACTACCTGTTGATAGTAAAATGCAAAAAATAAGGTATTGTTCCCATAATTATCACCTCCTAGTCGTTCCCACAATGCAGGATTATTCACAATGGGTGCTTGTACTTGAGGATAGCTTGGAGGTGTCACTGTAGGGTGCCTCTGTAGAAATCCAAAAGAAAAAATGAAATCAAACAAATAATTTTCCTAAATATTCTGGTGCAACATGAAATTGACCGCTAGACTTCCATACCGGATTGTAGGTCTTTGCACGTACAGAGTCTTTGGGTTGAGGAAGTTTATAGTAAGCAGCATCAAGCATCTGCAAATTGTACAGTTGGCCATGCATTACCCCAGAATTTGCAGATGATCCACCAAGGTTATCACCGATTGCACCCAGGTCTGAAACACTTCTACGACCAATAACACCAAGGCTGCCAGGGGGTTGATTGGATTGCAAAGGTTGGCCAGGAGAAAGATCAATATCCCTTGGCACTTGGGCATGCTCTGCAAAAGAGCCAGATACTCCTGCCTGCAGCATACATCGTTTCACATAACTATGGTAATGCCATCAAAACCATTGTTCTCACCAAGGGGATTAAGGAACTTATAATATAGGTTTTCATATTAAGAAATCACAAATAGGCTGTAAGAATAAATAACGAATAAGCTTTTAAGCAAAAAAGACCATGTTTTATTTACATAAGATTAGGAAATCCAATGCAATTGTGTGGGAATGAACCACGTCATTTGACTATAACCCTTTCATTCATGGTATACTAGTGAAATTATGTTTTATCACTCATGTTGCCACCATTTAATGCATCTTATAGTAATTCACTGTAATTGTGATTTTCATAATTTTTCAGCTTTGATTTGTAAATTAACTCATTGTATTCATTTTTGTTTACTTATGGGGGAAAAATACCCATATTACAATCATTGGCAAAAGACAGTGGAAACAAAAATATAAGGGATGTGGAGGTCCTTGGTAAGAACTGCCTTCAACAATAACCCCCCCCCCCAAAAAAAAAAGAAAGGGGGAGGGAAAAAAAGGGAC
Organism: Vitellaria paradoxa; assembly: GCA_019916065.1. Taxonomy (NCBI): domain Eukaryota; kingdom Viridiplantae; phylum Streptophyta; class Magnoliopsida; order Ericales; family Sapotaceae; genus Vitellaria; species Vitellaria paradoxa. The sequence continues at coordinate 56,263,171 of CM034235.1, read as the reverse complement.
ATCTTCAAGAAATGACCTAATGCATACGGCACAGGGGGCTTACAGATGTGCTGGTTTCAATCAGGTGCCACATGTGGTGCAATACCCTTGTAGCAGGAAAATTTTTTAAAAAAAGAAAACAAAGAAAGGTAGAAACCTATTTTCATCACCTCAAACTAGAACTCTAAGATAAATGCCAAAAAAAAATAATAATAATAAAAGAAAGGGGAAAAAAAAAAGCACTTCCATGCCCATACCAGATGCCCTCAACTCCAAGAATGTAGGGTAACACCAGATGCCTACCAAAACATCATGTACACCTGTGTGCAGCTAAACAAAGTGACCGTGAGATCCGCCTCCCTCAAATCATACAATATGATGGTAAAGATAAAGAAACAGGAAGCAAGTTGATAAGCACGATGGAGCAATGTTGTTATATATTTCTCATTGACCATGAACCATGATGGATAAGTCAGGATTAGAATGGCTTCCTCTATGAGCATATCACTCAGAAGTACACGTATGCTTAAAACCTAAGAAGTTAATTACTTAGACAATTCATCACTGGTTTACAATAGCATCAAAAATGTTTGAAAAATGTGCAGTGTTCATTCTGGAAAATTAGGGCCAAACACTCCAGCATTCCAAGGATACAAAGACACCAGTTAATAGAAACTAAGAATATGATTTATGAACACTATTATTTCACCAAACCAAGGTGACTGATGGGAGGATTGTGAACATTAATCATTCGTTTTCTTCTTGATACTTTTTATTCAATTTATATAATGTTAACCATCCTTCTATGTGTATATGATTAAATATTTAATCATTGTACATTTCGGGGTGCATGCATTATGCGGAATGATATAGGTTAAGGTGGAGCATAACTACCTAGGGCATTTTTTAAAATGTTAAGAGAAATACTTCTCTATGCTTTTAACATATGTGTCATACATTAAGAGTTGACTGCCACCAATAGTTGGAATCTAATCTCTGATGACAACTTTTTCTCAAGGCAAGATTCAAGAATTTCAAGACAAGCTAAACCAAGTTCAGGCTTAATCAAACATTAATTGACCAAAGTCAAATGAGTCTGCTCAAGTTTGGGGTGGACTCAAAAGTTTTCCTTGTGAATCTGATGTCAGCTTAAAGTTCAAATTAACAACAGAACTGAGTGAAACACCCAATCCAGTCATAGTAGGAATACAATTTCCCCAATTGTGGTGTAAATTCTACATGCAAATCAAATAATTTCACAAGGTGACCCTCCAATAATAGCAAGCTTTTAGGGAAGCTCTGGCAAGAAACGGAAAAATAGCCATGCAATTTCCAAAACAAAGGACCGTTTAATCTAGCACAACTGGGATGGTACAGCACTATGTTATCGGACTCTCCATTTTAAGGAAAAGTACCCATGTCCACATGAAATGGCGCCAACATGGGTGTAGGATCGGTGTCAGATATGACAAAATTTTTTTAGACATGTTTGATTTTAGAAGCGATGAAGGTTGGGTTTAAGAAATTTTTTAGATGACATGTAACTCCAAACTCTTTTAGTCTTTCATAATATAAAAAAAAATAAAATAAAAATACAAAATTCGCTTTTATAATTTACTTCATGAGTGAATTTTTATTTTTCATTTTTATTTTAATTATTATCATTGATTTATGATTCAATGTTGTTACATCACTAAAAAAATACATCTATTCCGTTCTTATTTTTATATAAATTACACTTATACATATAATATTGTTTTATATGCCATATCTCCATACCCGTATCTAAAATTTGGACACCTTTTTAGCTAGGTCCCCTTACTCTAAAATATAGCTAATAGGCAAATCTAACATCTAAATACATATCTAAGTCCGACACTTGTAACCAAGTCCAAGCAACATAGGTGCAGCATATAATTGCTTCTTGATGAGTGTAATAAAATTGCAACACAAAAATAAAATAAAATAAGAAACGATATACAATATAAGGGGCGGATGAGGTGGTTCGAATTGCATCTAAATTCAAGAAATTTGAGGTGAGGTCTTTTTACAAGTCTTTGGGGATTAGCATGGAAGTGACTTTTCCATGGGGTAAATTTTGGAGCTTGGGGCTTATCCCAAAAGTGGCCTTTTTTTTTTTAACCTGGTGTGTTGCACGGGGAGTATTCTCATTATTGACAACTTCTTACAAAAAAGAGGGCAAGTTCTTGTGAATAGGTGTAGTCTATGCAAAAAGCATGGGAAATCTATTAACCACATTTTATTCATTGTAAATGGCCATGGAGTTTATGGGAATCATTATTGACTTCTTTTGTTGTACAGTGAGTCTTTCCAAAAGATATGCAATCTTTCTTGTGCTCGTGATGGGGCCATAAGCCAAGCCGAGTGAAGAAGAAAACATGGTGTGTTGTTCCTTTTTGTTTATTCTGGATGATATGGAAGGAGATGAATAAAAGAGTTCTTGAGGGTAACCAACTGCCATCGCACGTGTTAAAGAGTAGTTTTTTTTGCTAATTTGTATAGCTAGAGGATGGGGGGTATAGAACCTGACTTAAAGTCCTTTTTGCTTGTATGATTGTTTTAACTTGGGTGGCCGAGGTGGGTCCGTTCTTTGCTTTGTTGGGTATTTTCTCCTTCTTTTTTTTTTCCAATTTAAGTAATCAAATTTTATATAACAGCATCAAGAAGATACAAAAAGACCCTAAGGGTTGATTACAACCCTAAATTATCTACAAAACTCAAAAAGGATTATAATTCTATCTCCCTGCATCCACCTAGCCAACTACACAAAGAGAAAAGAAAACAACTTTTCATTCCATACAAAGGTAATTGTGTTGAAAGCACCTTATATTCCTCTCCCCCAATAGCAACCAAAGAATACAAAAAGGGATTAAATCCCATGCTCTTCTTCTATGTTTAGCTAATCTAACACCCCACCAACTCTCCAAAAACTAACACATACGGTTTTAGCAAAAGCCAAGCTATGCCAAATCTCATTAGAGCTAGATTCCATAGCTCCTCGACCCATGTATATTCCACAAAAATATGATCCATATTCTCAAACGACCTTCTGCACAAGAAGCGCCTATTTACTATGACCATCCTGCTTTCGTCAGGTTATTGATTGTCAGGTTACCATCCTCCTCCTCTTGTTGGGCATCTTCCTGATGCTTTTTCTAATAAAACTTTATTTATCTATCAAAATAATAATAACAATAATAATAGTAGAAAGGAACAATAAACAAAATATGATATAACAGTACAACATCAAACACAAGTACCCAGCAAATAATTGGAAACTATATAACAAGGACAGATAGTTAACATACAGGTGTATCTAAACTGTAAGAAGCTTCTGAATCATCATCATTAATGAGATTCTTGGCAAGCCCTGAACTTGAAGCAGGTTCTGTGGTCAAATCATCTGACAAATTCTGTTGTTGCTGCATCTCCTCAACTTTTGCATGGCCAACTTCTGCTCATATATAATAATATATTTATTTTGTAAATAAAAATTGTTCTAAAATGGCATCAAGGGGATACATAATAACACATTTATTGCACTGCATATTCTTAATAAATAACCTATTTAGTTTGATACTATATAAGGAATCCCTTTGTTTTCATATTCCAAACTTCAGATGCATTATTATTAAGCATTTAGTCCTCTTCTGCAGTGGAGAATGGATACAAATCAAAACAATATATATATATATATACACAAATTATTGACCATACCAGCATCTTTTGGTCCAGTTGACATCAATGCCTGCTGAGCAGACTCTTGATGAGTTGAATTTGGCTGCTGCTGTGAGGAAGGTGCAACAGGAGTAAGACCTGATGCTTGGACTCCAAGTCCCAACCCAACTTGTGGCGAGACAGATGAGCTTTGAGAATTGAACTGAAGATATGATTAAATGTCATGAAAAGAAAATTCATTTTTTTAACAGTAAACAAAAATTTTGTATTAAAAAAGGGCATCAAAGGGATGCCTCCCGCTTACAAAAAAGAGATTAAATCTCCAAGCGTGTAATCCATCTGTATGCAAAAATCAAATCTCCATGATTTCCAAAAAGGACAAAAAAGTAAACAGATCTGGCTATATACCCTCTGTAATCCATATACATACTGTATGTATTAACACCCCTTTGACCCTACTCAAAGGAATTTCAGACAAAGTCGAAAGACGATGAGCGACAAATGATGGTTTTCCGGAAAACCATTTTCCTCATTTCAGTCCCAAGCCAACTGACAACAATCCCCAGTGAAGCAAATTATGAAATAATATGAAATTGTACAGGGAAGCTACATATTGCTGCTAAAGAAGCATTATTAAACATGCACAAGAAAACAAATCAATCACCAGAAAAAACACAATCATCGTCATAAGCAGATTTGGTGAAAATTCAGAAACCAGTACAATCTCTTTCGTATAATGAAAGCAACAGGAAAAATAAATAAAAAAGGATGCAGGAACGGAAGAAGGGGGGAAGCAGAAAAAGAGGGAATATGCTTTCACAGAGAATCTCTATTAAAACCCAGAGTTAAAATTTAATTTTATTCATTTATTTACTTATGTATTTTTATAAGAACAAATTTGAAGGTGAAACTCAAAAGTTTAAAAAGCAATAATCAATTGTGGAGAGCAGATCCAGAGTCATGGAACAGGTACATTTCAAGGTATGCATTAAGAGCTCAGTTATGTTGCCCAAGGATAACCTAACATCAAGAATTCTGCAGAGCTATATCCCACAAACTGATTTATCTTCCTTTGCAAATGTGCTCTACCTCTATAATGTCAAACAAGGATCTGATTGGTCTGTAGCTTTCCTCAACCTTAATAATATATCAATTATCTCCAGATTTACAAAATTAAAAAGTAAGCAATATCTGTGTATTGTGTTTCTTTTGGCAAAGCCACAAGCATCCAGTTAAAGAAAAAGGGACTTCACTTTACAGCTAGTATCCATTCAACTATTGCTTCAGCCAACCATATGTCAAATGGAAGTAAATTGTAACTACTATGTAACTGCTCATTTGCTTCTCATAATCAAGGCTTTAGATGGCGCATAGCTGTGTTGTCAACAAAGCAATAACGATGCTAAATCAGAAAAATGTGGTGGTTTCTGATGATGCAGAAAAATAATTAAGGTTGGGAAAAAGAAAATAACGAATTACAGTTGCGTGGTGAGGTGAGGCAGAAGCAGTTGTAATAGAAAGTGGTGGGATGGTGGAAGCAGCAGTCTGATCACTGTTGAGTGGCGGCAACAGCAGTTGGGCCAGGGAAGTCTCACCTAAACCTTCAATTCATTAGCAAGTAGCAGCTCCGCTGTTTAAGTAATGTTATAATTACTCGAATTCCTGCAATTTTACATTTTGGGTTTCTCAGGGTTTCCATTAATTTTTCAAGCTGCTTCTGCAAAGTGCCAGTATTTTAAGAGGGAAACTTTTTTCTAGATCATATCACATGGAATTCGTCATGAAATTTGGGTGTTTCATGCTTAACAAGCTTAAGACACAACCCCAATTAGAATTGCAGGGAAAATCAGAAAATGTGTGAAAAACCACAGAAAAAATAAATAGTTCAAGAGAAGGGAGGGATATCAGAAGCATAAAACTAGGAACACCTGCTGCAAGAGTGAGTTCTGTTGTTGTGCAGAGAACCGCTTTGGATTTCCCCCACCAAGAGATGGTATGCCAAGAAGGTTACTCTGACCTTGTTGCTGCACCTGCTGGAATCGCTGCAAAAACTTCTCCCTCTGATCAGGTGCAATTTCAGTTCTTCCCCGGAACTGTCCCTTGCAAAAAAAAACAAAAAGGTGAAAACGAAATATAAAAATCCCACTGAAACTCAATGATAAATGACTCCATAACACAACACTAGCATTCAATCACAATACAGAGGTCAGATTTTAGGTGAGAACAAACAGCACCAAACCATTCCATCTTTCAAAAAAGCATTCAACGATAATTGACCCATTTTAGACTCTAAAATTGCACACAATATGCAAGATGTCCTCAGGCCATAATCCTCAAATGGACAGAGGCAGGAAGCGATGTAGAGAGCTCAAGTTACTAGAATGTACAAAATGATAGAGGGAGGGTTAAGAAGTCAGATGTGTAAATGATAATGTCACTTATGCATTAATGGTGTTTACAGTCTGTAAATTATGGAGAACAAAGCTGTTTCTTTCATGAATTGCTCAGCGGTGGCTTACAGATGTGATGTACCATGGTGCATTGGAGGGGATTTTAACACTATGTACAAGTCTCAAATTGATCGGCTTCTGGTTTCTGGGAGTGTCAGTTCTCTGACTGGTACAGTCTTCTTCCAATATTAACCTCAGATCACTTCCCTGTCTTGTTGGAACGTGGGAATTTTAATAAAGGCCCATCTCTTTTTACATTTGAGAATAAGTGATTCCGACTAGAGGAGAACTTTTTTTGTTTTGCTGTTATTAAGCACATTATATTGGGATTTGATAACAATTTTTATGTATTTGTCAAAATACCGTTAGTGAAAAAACGCTATATGAAATAGTGTTTTATTTCAAAAAGTAGAAACACTATTTCAAAAAGCTAATTGCAAACAAACACACAATTCAATAGGTAGAGGCAAGAAGGAACAACTAGCTCAGAACTTGCACATGCAGCAAAGACTACGTAACCACAAATTAAAGGTTTACTAACAGGATTTCCACTTTTTAATTTGCACCTCTATCATAAAAATCCCAAAGATGGTGACCATAAATATGAACTATTTAATTAGCTTGATATGTTGGCCCATTTCCTAACCGTTTAAGCTTTTGGGACAATTGGTGATTTAATATGATATTAGAGCGTTGGTTCCGAAAGACCTTGAGTTAAGTCTCGCTATCAGTGTTAGTTCCCATTGATGGTTACACACTTTGTTAGTCAGTGTTGGTGCACTTTATTTCATTGTTCGTTTGTTAAATTACTTTGATATGCATTGTTGGACATATTTCCTGGCAACTGTCTTTTGGGAATTGGTGACTTCATGAACTGAGACATCAGAAATTGAAAAACTAAGTCATATACCAATTCATTCTGGCTCTGAAAGGAACTTCCAGGCCTCCACTGCATACCAGGAACTACAGAGGGGGAGAAGACCCTGCCAGCCATAACTGCACCCTCACCAATATTGCCAGCATCAGCTAAGCCAGTTCCATCATTGGTTTTCGCTGCCTGTGGCAACATCATTCGATTACTTAGAGGGGAAACATGAGACTGCACCATGCCACTACTCCCAAGTCTTTCATCAGCTCCCAAAACATTTCTCTTTGTCATTTCAGAAGCTGAAGTAACAGCACCAAGGGTCCCATTGCTAGGAATTGTACTGCTAGAACCAAGAGGTATGCTAGTAGACGAATGGTTACTTAGGCCACCTCTACCAATGCTCCTTAATCCAGTTTCTGCAAGAGCTGGAGACTTATGGCCAGGGAAGCTTGCAGCCTCTTCCTCAGCAGAATTAGACAGATTTAAAGAAGAAGAAGACACAGCAGCACCAGCATTTTCCAAGACAACCCGGACAGAACTTGCACCTGAAACAATTGCTGAAGAAGTTGATGCACCAGGCATATTATGAGTTGAGGCATTCACAGCACCAGGGGTTGCATGGCTTCCAGCAGGTGTTGATGGAGCAGAACTGATTGGACTATTTTTAGGTGTTGGAGTCCTTGCAACAAGATCAGAATTACTGTCTTGGGAAGTTGTCTCCTCATCTTGCTCCATGCTGGAAGTACCCTGTTGAACAGAGGATGTCACTGTGCCCTGGAAAGGAAAGACTCAAGCAGTACCACATTACAATGGTGTCAACTTATTTTAACACTTACGACAAAAATGAGATATTTCTAAACAGAAGTCAGACATAAGTACACAGGCAGAAAATGACAACATAGCTTTGGATGCAAGAATAAAAACAGTAGCTAAACTTAGAAGTCCCATTTTCATCACCTAAATCCCATTTATATAGCCCAAATAAATCCTAAACCCTTCCTGCAACTATTGCCTTCAATTTAACCATTACCCTAGAGCCTCTGTGCTTTGGAAATTCAGAAAGCTGACATTTAAGAGCCACCCAACTATAACTTTATTGCTTCTATAAAATCTAGAACTAATATTCTGTCTTTCAAAAGCCTAAACCTAGGATCTATTCCTACCCTCCATCCATAATGATTCCAATTAAGCAGTTAATTAAGCAGTTTAGGCCCAAGTTTCCCATAACTGCCCTAAATCATTTAATTATCAAACAAAATAAATGACTGATCCAAACCATATATATACATACCGTCTGTTGAGCTGGGGACACTGCCAAAGACGTTTTTGTGCTTAAAGTTGCACCAGTGGCGCCAACACTCTGCCATAAAGCATACACTTTATAAGTTTAGAGTCTTTAGACCCAACCAACAGAGGTCAAATCTCATGCATTTATCAATCAGAACACAGCTAAAGACATTTGTTTTTGATTAGTTACACAGCTACAGACATTTAAAATATCAAATAGACTGTTTGCATTAAGAAGCCACAAGACAAGCATACCATATGGCCCAAAGCTCCCACAGACAAGCCAGAAATGATATAAATACGTGAACAGTGAACTACAATTAAAAACTTAAAGAATTCTTTCATGTTAATGGGCTTTTCAGTTGCAACCAACTCAGAGTCATAATATGTGGCAGTCAAAGAGCTCTTGTACCTATGAAACAAAAATGGATTTCAGGTCACTCTGTTAATGCTGTCCTTTTTCTTCTTCTTGTTAATTCTCTCGAATCAGATTTTACTGATTGCAACATAAGTCACCACCAACTCTTGCTTTCTTTATTACCTTTCCCCAAAAAAAAAAAAAAAACACTTCCTTTCTTTGTTAATATTCCTATAATACTAAAACCATGCAACCAGTACATCAATGTTGACACTGGAAGCATGGTTTTAGAACTAGGTCAGGGCATATGTAATTGGGTTGATAACTTGAGCTACCACCGTGGCCAATTTATCAGTGTGCAAAATAAAGAATCTCAGCCATCGAAGGATATGACACTTGTTACAGACTCATGCTCTGTAACGACCATTACATTCTTATACACCACATTTATTACGCAAGTTTAACAATGCACTCCAAACTTTATTCTTCCTACTTTCGGGCTTTCCAACTTCTTCAGAAACTAAATTCTCCATTTCAAACTTACAATTAAATTTTAGTCATTGAATAGCAAGATCAACGGTTCAGCCTAAGATTTAGGATGTCCTAAATTGCACTATTATCCAATGTATGGTACCATTAATATAAAATCATACCTTCAAAGATTTAATGGGAACAATTGGGTCATATTTTAACAGTTCAGATGATTGCAAACACAGCAAACCTGACTTAGGTTGCATATAATTGCAATCCATTTAAATAAACTCTCTGAGAGAGAGAGATAAGAACAAGATTAATATGAAATTTCATTAAGTAGAAGTCTTCAGGTCAACAATTCAAAAGTAGAATCATGGAACCATTTCAGTCCAAATGCAACTTCAATTAATTTTTTAAACTACATGGTTGCTTTAACAATATGAGATGACAATTATGTTCCAAATTTTTTTTTTTTTGACAAATAAAATTTTGCTCCCATGAATTGAACCCAGCCACAACTCTATTAAAGTGTCATCTCTTCACCCACTCTACCAAAGCTCCCTCATACAATTGTTGCAATCTTAAGCATATAAGTAGAAAAATTACCAGGTGACGAAAGCTTTCTCTAATTGAAATCTACATAAAACAACAATTTAAAAAAAAAACTAAACATTGAAATATTGCAATGTTATTTACTTGTATCTATATTGTATTTGTTTAACCTTGGCAATAAACCTTCGAAGTCGTGCCCCTTGACTTTACCTGATTTGGAGTTTGATTATGTTAAATTTTAATTAATGCCATAATTAATGCCATAAAACCATGCTGTTCACCCTTAGGCTGACACTAGAGGCTAGAGTTCACTCTAATCTACACTTATTTCGCATCAAATGGGCATGGAAAAAAGTATTTTGTTGGCTTTTTCCCAGCCTCATAATGTTTTATCATGTTTTCTACGATTTTCTTTTCAAAAAAAAAAAATGTTTTAGAAACCAAATAAGATATCAATGCATAAACGTTCATTAAAATATGAGCCTACTTGTACACATTAAGAATATAGGGGTACTAACATATATAATTTCTAGCAGATTCAAGACAGCACCCTAAATAGATTTAAGTTCTCAGAACTGAAAGGTAAAGCGGTAAGATAAGCACAGAATCACGGTTACTCACTGGTATAATATAAGTAAATCTGATTTAACATGTCAAAGTTTGTTGATGCAATCAGAAGAACATTTGACATTTACTTTAATTATATTGCGTGACTACAACCTAAACACAACCTATTTATACACCTACAGGACAACCAACCCATTATTATATTACGTAATTACAAGCTAAACACAACCTATGTATACACCTACAGGACAACCAACCCATTACACTCGAGTGTTCTACATGTTTGCTTTATTTTTTTCCTTTTTCTCTTATCTTTTTGTTGCTTTTTCCTTGGGGTATTAAAAAAAAACAGAGAGAGAGAGAGAGAGAAGAAGAGGATGACAAGATTAGGTTTGTACTACTACAAAATAGAAAAAAAAAAGTTCAGCGAAATAAAATGTCATGTAGCAGAAAGAATTCACCTTAACAAGAGAAGGAGGAATGATTGCAACTAAATCTTCAAGAGACTCCACCTTGTCCAATGGCAAAGCGCTGTACAGCTCATCAACATCACTAAATTCCTCAAAGTCCTCCTAAAAAAATTAAATTAACATAAAAATTACAAACTCAAGATATGGTTAACAAAGAATAACATTCCACAGATACTATAATTAAGAAACAAACAAATAAATGGAAATGCAAAAGGCACATTAGCACATACTCTATACATCTCATGTAACACATAAACGTCATGATTGCCTTTATTTCCTTGTGTTTTGATAGGATAATAGTGTAAAACATCAATGTAGTAAAAAATAAATCAATCAAATTTGAACGAAATAAACCTGATTGCGCTCCACATAGTCATCCAAGAAATCCTTAACATCATTGACCTGATCAGGACTCAATTCATCATTATCCAGTAGCCTTAATATCAATTCCAACTTCATTATATGAGCCTTGTGTCGGGTAATAGAAGTCTCTAAATGTGTCTGTCAAACAAATATCAATTCATCAGTTACAACAAAGGCACTGTGTAAAATTGCAGTATCAAACTGACATTTTTTTCTGTCCCACCAATCTGGGTGGCCTTGTCTTCCCTTTCTTAACAGAAAGCCCCTCAATCTCAGCTTCAAAGCTATCAATTTGAGATTCCAACTCTCCCACCTACTCAAAGACATAAAATAAGTAATGCATCTGTTTAACATATTAGCTTAAGTTTCTGAAATTAAGACAAAATGGTGGGGACAAAAATAAGCTAAACAGTTATACTTCATTTATTGCATGTAGCATATATAACCACCACTTATTCCTCAAACAAGAAATTTAAAAGAGCATGATAGATGATTTGTATTGCAAATCTGGAGTACACGAACTTGAAAGTGATTAAAATAAGCCAATGTGTTAACACAACCATTTTAGGGGGGAAAAAAAACAAAATGCAAAAGTAACAGGAAATTTAAGCACAGGCGTAGGTTTCATACCACATTGTTTATCCAATCTCTTGTCTCTGCTTTAGCCTTCTCCTTTGGATCCTGTTGTAAGATGAAAGCAACAGAAAAATTAGTTAAACAAGAAAAAAAACGATAAGTTCAAACAAGGAAAGGCTAACTACAATAACTTCAAATGTTTTTATGACGAGTACACAAACCACTGGGCTATCAGTAAGGCACTCAAACCCAAGATTTCAGAACATGCCAAACAAGATTTAAAAAATAAGTTTAAACTATAGCAAGAAGTATCTGCATAAGTTTCTTAGCATTTGATAAAAAATATAAAGGCTTTTAAATCTTGTATTGCTCCATGATGAGAATGAAACAGCAGCATTCAACAATTAGCCATCGTTTCATAAATTAGCATTTGCTACAAAAAAAGATGACGAGTGCAAACATCAAATTTACACACAGATGATTATTAATCCACTGTTCAAATAATTTGAATCCATTATGACGAGTTTCCATTGCCATCAGCAGTCCGCAGACTTGCCTCAGTAATCGGTAATAAATTGAAAACCACTCAGTAAGCTTACCGTTTTAGGTTGTTGGCCCAAGCCTTCCTTGGAGAAGGCTTTTGTCTTAGTTTCCTTTTCACATATCTTAAATCTTTCCATTTCACGCTCAATGAGCTTACGAGCATCCATCAGAGCCTGCTCATAAGAGGCACTAACCTATGTCAACATATATCAACCAAAAAAAAAAAAACATTATTAACTCCTGAACCAAGAAATACACATTCAAAGAATAATATTAACAAATCCAAACATCAATCAGGTCATAAATCACTTGATGAAGCAAAAGAGGGAAATGATGTGTATATATAACATGAGTATATATATAGTCGATAAGTAGCACCAGATGAAATTAGTGCAAATAACTAGAAGTAGTAGATGGCACTTATTAAATAATGATAATAATAATAATAATATCAACTACTACTACTACAAGTATATGGCCAATTAGAGATGTGTTCTGCAAAAAGGAAACCAAAACAACTATATGCAGACACAGGAACCATTCAACTTGGTTCCACAAACTGAATATCATCAATTGAATCTAAGAAGAGAATGAAAAACAAGAAAGGGAAAAAGATAACTCACTCAAAAAGCTTGTATTCAATGAATTGTCTCTACTCTACAAAGCTTGTTGCTACACAGAAAATGAATATAAAATCTAGAACTATGAGACAATAACAATAGCATTCATTTTTTTATTACTTCATCATTTTTATAAGCTTGCTCCAGGGTTCATGCAGGTTGGAAGTCGACAATAGTCCAGAGAGGCACCCTTGCCCATCCAACTCACAATGAACATGCTTGGGATGCATCCCTTGATGCCATCTAATATAATTTTATTTGCTTATCAAAACAAGTATGACCAATACCAAATAATTATATGAAGTCATCAGCATATTCCATCACCTCAATTAATGGTAGATAACAGTGGGGTAATTGTGTTAAATAGAAAAGGGTCAATGATGTTTCCAAGAACAATGTGAGGGGTGTATGGGTCAAAATCTCTAAGAAGGTGGATGTATATTGCAAGAACAACAAGTATTGTAGGCCAAGATTACAATTTTTTCTTTTCCTTTCAATAGAGAGAGTGCATATCGGTTGTTCCGGTTCTTGCTTATTCACCAATAAAACTTAGTAAGAAAAGCTAGGAGCTCTTACTAATGACAAGTGCCAAGAGGGCACAACCCATATACATAGAAGATGACACTTTTACATTAAGGAAAATGTCCCTCCAAATTATCCTCGACATCCAAAGAAGTATCCAAAGGCTAGTTAGAATAAACAGAAAACCTACCATAAGAGATAGCCCTATCTCCAAATGTGTGTCGCTTGATCCATGCTGCCAAGAACTATGGTTCTATCCCCCCCTTCCCCAAACCAAAATGCCAAATCAAGCATAGAAAAGCCACAAACCAAGCCTTTTACCATCCAAATGATTATGATTAAACTAATAAATGCCCTTTTCATGCTAAATAAATTGAAAAAAGAAACCAAAACAACTCGAGCTCTACCAAAAATATATGATAAAATGAACCTTTCCCTTTTTATGGATGCAACATTAATGAGGCTCTACTAACACTAATTAAGCTCTATCAAATAAACATGGCATCCTGGAAAGAAAACCATTTATTCAGCTATAAAGCACTAACAGCTTCAATGAATAACACAAGGCATGTCTTAACAGAAAAAAAAAAAAAAAAATTGATCAAGACCTACAGCCTTCCATGAACTTAACTGGTCCTAACTAAAATGATTACAATTTGTTCCTGAAAATTTTGCAATAAATTGTGACAACCGAGACCCACAAGTGGCGCATACAAAGCCCCACATTAGAAGTGTAAGTAGGATATCTCAGTATATAAGCAGTAGTGGTGAAGCTAATTACCAACCCCTGGCTAGTCCTTTTGGTTGAACTCCCGGATTGCTACTTATATTGTCAAAGCTGAACCGTGTTGGCAAAGGTGTGGGCTTGAGGGAACCAGACCTTGGGGTTCACTTATGAATGTGGTGCTGGTTAGCCAATTAAATATTGATTGTACACTCTTGCAAGGAGCGAGGGCACACTGTGATTTAAGGGGGAAAGATTGTGACAACCCCTACCCACCATAGGCGGCATCTGCGGTAGGAGCTGTGAAATAATTGACAACTGCTACGCTAGTCTTCGTGGTTAACTCAATTGGCTGTCACTCAAATGACTAAGAACACAATTAGTAAATAACTGTAATTAATACTGAACCGAAGATTGGAACATCTCTGAACTCCTCAATAATAATAAACTTATGTGTTACACAAACGAGTGAAACAAAGTAGTGGGGACTGACCTTCTTATCCTTGATCTCGCTCGATTGAATCCATGTTTTGATCTGGTCCCGGTACCTCTGAAGTTTCTTGATCTCCTTCTTCAAATCGGCCTCGAATTTCTCCTTCTGATTCGCATTGTCCGTGTCATAAACCTGGAGTGATAGTAATGAAGCTAAGAAGTAGTTAAGAAGCAAAACCAATGACAGTGCCTTGTTAAAAAGAAATGAAAAAAAAAAATCAATTGAAGAGTTTAACCGCGAAGGTTTAGCTTTCTGAAAGCAGGAGACCTTGTTCCAGATGCTGTCAAAAACGTCGACGCCCTCCTGAACTTTCTTCAGAACCCGATCGATCTCGCCCTGTAGCTTTCGGCTAGCTCCCATTGTGATACTGAAGAAATTGCAAAATGAGGCAGATGGGTTGGATTAATCATCCAAAACCCCTTGCGTACTCCTATCTACTACGTGATTACAGAAGCCGCAGATTATTTATTTGCGTCAGAATTTTCTAAGGTTTATTTGCGTCAGAATTTTCTAGGGTTTCTGCTCGACGTGAGCTTGCTGCCCTCCGGGGATCGACTGCTTGCACTTGCTCTTGCACTTGCACGCCCAATCTTGCCTCGGGAACATTTATATACACTACAGATGTAAACAGGCCGGGTCGGGCCCGACCCGGCCCTTTTGCCCCTCCAATTTTTCGAGCCGGGTCAGGTCGAGCTAAGGTCACCAGCTCCTGCCCCAGTTGACCCACCTATTTTTTAAATATTTTTTAATTTTTTTTAAATAAATAAAATATAAAATAAAACTCAATCAAACACATCAAAACCATTATTGACTAAAAATAAAATTTATTAAATAATGAAAAATTACATAATTAAATTTAAAATTACAATTTACAAATGTAGAATTGTAAAAAAAAAAAAAATAATAGAGTAATAAATAAGTGCATCACTTCACATCTTATACACCCCAACTAGGTTGACACCTATAAGAGTAATTATCATTTGCAAACATTACTCTATTTATACATCATTGGCATTCATCACTAAATCCACTAGTGTGCTCTTCTCTTTCACCTAAATACATTGCATCAAAGTCAAAGGCAAGTTACTCTTTTTCGGCATTTCTTGTTGTCTATTTTCTACAAGATAATAAACTTGTAAACACATCAAAACTTCTACTGTCGAAGGGGCTAGTCGACTTCTGAATTGGCTGATAGCGCGTCCACTTACACTAAACGCTTACTCGGATGCAACAGTAGAAAACTGGAAATGTGAGGATATCACGAGATAAAGCAGAAATAATTAGAAATTTTGATTATTGTCCCTTCCACTAGTCTAAAAGATTAAATTCATCTTCATTTTCTATTGGAGGTGTACCGAGATAATGTTATAAGTCAGATGAAGTTGAACTGACACTTGTTGATGATTCTGTTCGCCGAGATGTTATTCTTCTCCAAATAGATGTATTGCCACCAAAGTCACGCTAAGAATAGCACGTTGTGGCGAAAGTTGTTTGGCCAATTGTATGATTAGTATCATACCGACCCATTAGAGCTAGTATTTGTAGTTTAATATTATTTAATTGTTCTTGAGCACTTTCAGACTCATATATCATCTCTAATAATTGAAGAAAATGACATTCTTTATATCTAGGGTCTAAAATAATAGTAATATCAAAATGAATGAAAAGTGGATTAAAATATTTATCAAAATTTTCTTTCATTGTAACAACCATAGTAGTATAATATTATTGAACAACATATTTGTTGAAAATTTCATCAATAACCCCTAATTGATAAACGACAGTAGAAGAAGTAGGATAATAAATTCCACAAAATATTTTAGTAGCAACATCTAAAACATATAAAAAATCTCTATAAAAAATTACATTTACTCAATCAATTGGCTCAATACTATCTAAACCAATAGCTTGATTACTTAAAATAAATAAATCAATTACTTTTTGATATTTAATAGCAACTTTTAACATAATATAGGTTGAATTCCATCTTATATTAATTTCCATTAGTAATTTTTTAGATTTTAAACCAATTTGAGTACATATGGCAGCAAATAAACTAATTTTTTTTGGAGAACTCATGGTACAAGCTACAGTTTTTTTTAATTTTAATAATAGAAGATTCATAAATGTTTAATCCATCGTTTACAATTAAATTAAGTATATGAGCACAACAATGCTCATGAAATAATGGACCATTTGTAGGCAAAGCATTAGATAAATAATTAAAACAAATATTATTATATGAAGAATTATCCAAAGTAATAGAAAACATTTTTTGACATAATTTCCATGATGTAAGTTCATGCAAAATAAGTTCCCCAACACTTAATCCACTGTAGGGTTGTTCAACTAATTTAAATGAAATAATGCGTTTATTTAATTTCTAATTTTCATCAATATAATGTGCAATTATACAAAAATATTCAATATCTTGATAAGATTTCTACATATCAGCGGTTAAGCAAACATTTTCTTCAAATTTACTAAAATAAGTTATTAATTCATCTTTTTTTGATTCAAAATCTCGTAAAATTTTATTTTTTTGAAGTATTTTATGAAAAACCACGATATTGTGACGTAAATTTATCATGAATAAATTATTCAAAATGTCGATTTTCACTCATTGTGAAGGGTTGTTCATCTTTAACAATATATCTAACTAAATTATTTTGTATTCTTGTAGGATCATAATAAAAATATTTAAATTACCCCATTTATTACCTAATTGAGTTTGTGTAACATGTGAAAAATATTGATCAATTAAATAATTAATTTGGGGATCGTGTCGGTGTTTTCTATTTAAATGTCTTCTTAGGTTACTAGTTCCATAAATGGTTCTACCATTTAATAAATCCCCACAAATAATGCATTTAGCCTTATACATTCCATCATCACGTGGAATTCTAGTAAAAAAATCTCATACTTTTGAAGAGCTACGTTGTTGGGTGGGACGAGAAGATGATGCGCCAACATCACCAATTGTGGTAGCAGGTGTTGGTATTTTTAGTGATGTAAATTGTTTCATTTATTCTTGAGGGGAAAAGAAATTGAGTCCCCACCCACTAAATCAAAAAAATGGGTGTCATTTGGATCTATTTAGAAAAAAAAAATTGATGAAAAAATTAAAGTATGCAAACTAAAAAAAATGTATGTATGCAAATTAGAAAAATTAAATACTAACTTGGAATAATTTGAAACTTTGAAGCACTTGATCTTTAAATATTGACTTCAATTTTGACAAAATTAGATGCACTTGAGCACAATTGAATAGCACACTTGAGAGTTGGCAGCTTGGTAGTGTAGAAATTTGAGAAAGAATTTGTTAGTTTTTTGAAGGTTTGAATGAATATGGGTGTAGGGTATTTATAATTGAAGGTCGGGGGGATTTTGTAATTTTTTGGGGGGAGAATTTTGTAATTTTTTAAAATTAATTGGATCATTGGGTACCCAACGACCACTAACAAACTTGCGCCGGGGGGCACTGCCTTACACGGCATAGCAACCCCATGCCATGAATGAGCAAACGGTAATATATATATATATATAAAGGCTGCCAAGCTGACTAATAAACCTGCCTGGGGGTGCACTGACTGCCCTTGCACAGTAGCCCCCCATGAACGAGCAAACGGTTAAAAAAAAACAAGCGGTAAAAAAAAAGCTGCACAAACCTGCGCGCGGGGGGTGCACTACCCTTACACAGCAAGCAGCAGCCTCCCATGAACGAGCAAACGGTAAAAAAAAAAAGGCACAAGCCAAGGTTCGGGCCAATCCGAACTGACCCAAGTCCTAACTCGAGGGTATGGGGCGAACTTGTACAGACGACGGGTTGGGGCGATTTTCAGGTCTGGTCTGGCTGGGCTACGGCCCGACCCGACCCATTTACATCCCTAATATACACACAAATTTATATTTGACAAATCACACATACCTTTGCTAATTAGGCTAATTACATATACGCCACCTTAACCTCTAAAATTTACATATACCTATTTTCTTTTTAAAACTTACTCACCCAAACCCCTTTCTATTACCTCCCATTTAGAAACATTTTACAGTTAGAATTGATTTCATTTTAAAATAAGAATTTCATTTCATTTGATAAATGAAAATCTATATTTGGAGCACATATTTAAATTCAAGAATTAAATTAAAATCCATGTTTAGAATTTAAACAAAATTGAATTGATTTTGAAAAATATACTAAGTTTAACCTTATTATTTATTTTTTGGGGAAATTGCCTTTACATTCTTGTACTTAAACCCTCAGTTACTTCCAGTACAATCCTTGTGCTTAATAAATGTGCACTAATACCTCTTGTACAATTCCAAAAAGTGATAAACCTAACAAAATCGTTGAATTTAACAAAGTATGTGTTTTATTCGTGGGATAACTGCGACCGTATTATATTAACCCAAAAATAAGTATATAGGCTGACCGAAATACCCTTACAATCCAAAGCTTCTACTTCGTCATTCTTCCTCTGCCAGTGTTCTTCCTCAAACGTTTTAATAAGTAAATTAAATTAATTTAGTTTGAATAAATAATAAAATTAATGAATTAATTAACTTAATAATTAACTTAACAACAATTTTTTAATAAATAATAAAATTAAATTAATTAAGTTAATCATTATAAAATATATTTTATTAAATTATTTTGAATAAATAATAAAAATTAATTAATTAATTTAATTTAATTACTGTGAAATATGTTTTATTAAATTATTCTTAATAATAAATTTAATTTAATAATTTATTTATTTATTTAATATGAAATATATTTTATTAAATTATTTTTAATAAGTATCATA
The DNA here is from genome assembly GCA_019916065.1 of Vitellaria paradoxa. Taxonomy (NCBI): domain Eukaryota; kingdom Viridiplantae; phylum Streptophyta; class Magnoliopsida; order Ericales; family Sapotaceae; genus Vitellaria; species Vitellaria paradoxa. The sequence goes on along the minus strand of CM034235.1, from coordinate 56,243,815 downwards.
ATTAAATTATTTAATTTGTTATAAAATATATTTTATTCAACTATTTTTAACACATAATATAATTAAATTATAAATAACATATTTTATATTAATTGAAATAAATGACACATTAATTATATAATATTCAATTTCTCTTAACAAATAATATAATTAAATTATAACTTAATATATTTTATATTTATTAAATTAAATTATTTTTAATAAATAATTTAATTGATTAATTTAATTAATATTTTATTAAATTCAATTAAATTTTAAAAGTAATTAAATTAAATATTTTATGAAAATAAAAAATTAATAATTATAAACAAAATTGCAAGGGTTGTTATTTAGACGGAAAGAAAAGGATGATGGGGGAATGTTTCCACATGGAGGGTGTAACCAACATGTCAAAGGTGATACTATTGGAAGATCCAGCTAGCAAATGGAGGAAGCTTGGAGAGATGAAGAGAAATCAGTGCACATTAAGGTTAAGTTTGAAAAGAAAATAAGTTAATTTTTTTTTTTTTTTTATGTAACTAGCTACTAGCGAGTTATTAAAAAGTTAGTTTTTTTTGTGTTTGGGAAGGAAGAAAAAGTTAACTTTTTAATAGCTAATTTTTTTAGTTTTTTGTTAATTTGACATTTTTGCTCTTCAATAGTTGAAATAAGTATAAAATGTAAGAGTGTAAATTTGGTCATTGTAGAAAAAGCAAAAAATCTAATAGCTGGTAGCTCTAGCTGTTCCCAAACGGAGCTTAAGCTGTTGCCAAAGTAAAGGCAGAGGTTGATAAGCTTTCAGAAGGCATTTTTGACTTTTTATCACTTAATATTACAGCATTGAGTTTGTCACTTTTCGGAACCGTACAGGAATATTAGTACACATTTCTTAAGTAAGGGTAAATGTGTCCAATTAATTAAATTCAAATGAATTTCCACCAAATTTTATTAATTTTGGTTTGATTTGAAATTCTAAGGAAATCTTAAAATTTTGGTATTCAAATGAAATGAAATCTGATTCATTAAATATCATTTTTATTTTAAGAGTGCGTTTAGCGCACCAAAAATCTTAAAATTTTGGTATTCAAATGAAATGAAATCTGATTCATTAAATATCATTTTTATTTTAAGAGTGCGTTTGACGCACAAAAAAGTGAAATAAAATGAGATAAAATACGGTTTGGGAAAACTTTTTACGTTTGATGCATATAGCTCAAATGGCGTTTTTTGGAGATAAATAGTAAGATTTCATTCCGACGGACAGAATTTTCGTTTGGATGAATTCAAAATTTTAGACAGTCTTGACTTCTTTACACTACAATTAGTCCAAACAGATTGTAGAAACCGTTTCAACGAAAATTGGTCACGCGATTCCGTCAAAACGTTTCTACAATCCATTAGAACGGTTTTAAAAACGTCACAAAAAAAGTCAAAGTATGTGTCATTTGGTAACTTGGGAGTTTATGGTAAAAATGACGAAAAAATTTTTGTTATTTGATTAACCGAATTATAATTATTAACTATTTTTTGGAAAGATATTGAACGTTTTTTGAATTTTAAAAAAGCGAAAAAGGTGTAAAATTTTATAGAGATTTTCAGATATTTTCACTAAAATTTGGTACGTCAAACACACCCTAAATATAGAATTTAATGACAATTCCCACCAAATGAAATAAATTCCTATCAATTTCAGCATTCTAAATACAGCATTAGGTTTTTGCTAGGTTTCCTGTTTTAAAAAATGATGTATCATTTGAAAAGAAAAAAAAAAAAAAAAACCCACTATACCATTTTTACCCTTTCAATTAACCCTAATTCTCAGCCCCTGCCATTGCCGGCCACATCCATCACCGGTTTTAAGCAAACTTATTTAGTTATTTTCTGGCCCCTGAATCATAAACAGTGAAACATCAAAGAGTAAACATTAATTGGAACTGAATACTTACGAAAACAAAATGAGAAAGAGTGGTGATTACATACACAAAATAAACTAGAATAAAAAAGTACTAACCAAATATTTAACTCCCATCAGCCGATCCTTCATTTAGGTCCTTGACGGCTCTCCTTCAGAGGCTGCCCGAGCTCCATCGACTTTCCGATGACACCGACAACGCCCATAGGCTCCAACTGGCAAAATTTAACCGCAACCCAGTGAAGCCTTAGAGAACTTATTCCCCTACCATCAACGCTGTCTGATGTGGCCCCCATTTCCAACTCCTCCTAGGGGAAGAACTGCCAGGTCACCCGCGGGTCACTCTCCGACGAGCGATTATCATCTCAATAAGCCACCGAGAACCCAAATATCTTACTGCTATGCTTTTGTCCACCTTTTTCCGACCGTCCTCTTCGTCGGAATCCACTTCGATTACTACCACCAATGAGCTGGAATTCGACCCTGATCCGAGCCTTTCGCCTTTGTCGTCGTCTCTGTCTATAGGAGAATAGCAGACTTTGGATTAGATCCCACATTCCTCTATTACTTGGATCTTCGGAAACTCTTAAAATAAAAATAATGAAAACTGAAACTTAGAGCCAAATTCCATATGGAAAGAACGTCGTGTTCTTTCCTGGTATTCTTCATTTTGTTTCAATCCTAACCGGCGATGGATGTTACCGGCGATGGCAGGGTTAAGAATTAGGGTAAAAATGACATATTAAGTTAAAAATTTTAGATGATATCGTCATTTTGTAAAAACTTAAACGGAGATTAGCATAACATCCTTAAGAGAAGAGGGTTGCGTAAGTAAATTCCAAAAATGAAAAAAGTGTATATAAATTTTAAATGTTTGAGAAGTGTACGTACTATCTTAATGATTAGAAAAAATATGTATCGTTTACCCATTTATATACTAGCAAGAACTGCCCTGCACATTATCATTTTGTAAAAAATTACAAGTGGATGCACTTGTAAATTATTAAAATTTTATATATATATATTTGTAAATTATTAAAAAATTAATTAAAATATTTATTTTAAATAATATATTAAAGTAAATGCTAAGTAATCAAGAAATATTTTAAAAATATGAACAAAGGTAATGGAAGGATGAAGAATATAAAAAGAAAATAAAAAATATAAAGATAAAATTATTTAGGTAGACTTTAGAAGTTATTTAAAAATTGAGATGTCGAGAATTTACTTAAAAATAAAATTTCGATATAACTGAATTATTATCACATGTTGACATCAAATTAAAAGTTTTTTTTTTTTTATTTAAAATTACATAGAAAATGGGTGGAGCCCGTTCATGGAAAGAAATAAACTTTTTTAGGTGATTGATCTTTATTAATGTTTGCTATGCTCCTTAGCCAAAAAAATAAATAAATAAATACTCTAGCCCAATCTTTGATTAAACAACAAAAAAATAAAAATAATGTATTTATTTGTCAACTAGTCATAATATTGATCTGGTGATCGTTTAGATAAATAATGCAATTGATATGGGAAAATGTTGTCAACTGGTTTTGCCAATATTTCCCTCCAAAATAAATCAGTTGGTAATGGACTTGGTACTTAAGAAATATTTGACCGATTTTATTTCAATCTGTAAAAGTATTTGGCACTAAAATTACCTTAATAATATTTGACACTAAAAATTGAAAAATAATGAAAAGTTACAAGGAGTTATCACAATTCAGAAAAGTTACAAAGAAGTGCTAAAAATTATACTATGCTATGATATGAGTACGTTCTGAGTGACAAAAAATAAGATAAAATGAGATAAATTGCGAGTTTGTAATTCGTGCAGAGAAATAAAAAGTAAATAACTTTTAAAATTTTTCACTGTTTTTTACATTTTTTAAAAATTTTTTATCACTCTAAACGGAACCTATATATATCAGGATAAGCAACAAGGAAAATGATCTCAGCATAACCACGAGAAACCAAACATTTCAATGTTCTCTTCAAATTCCAACCACCATGGCCAATTTATTTTATTTATTTTCTTGTATCTTTCAATTTAATGCAAATAACTTACCTTTCATGTCAGTTTCAATTTTTTTCTTTTTAATTCTAATTTAATTCTTGCTTTCAAGCAGTGTACTGTAGATTTTAGGAGTAATGCTGTGTAATAGATTTCCTTTTTAAATCTCTATCATATCCCATACCCACTGCATTAGAACTTTCATGAATAAATCGGCGAATAGACCACCTAATTATTCTCATTTTTGAACTGTTGCAATATCATGTTCGCACAAATTTACTCAAAAACCGTGAGATTATGGTTCATTTTTTTAGCACAAACAGGTGGCCAATTCTCTACAGCAGCGTTAGCTTTCTTTCTCTTATCTCCAAAAATTAGCTCGTAGAATTAAATTTTTCCTTACACTTATATACTGATTACCAGCCATTTTTACAATCAATGTGAGAGTCCAACAATCTCCCCCTTCACAGTTAGTTCGTAGGGTGAGACTTTCCTTCACACTTAAATACTGATCACTAGCCCCTTCCATAATTGATATGGAAACCTTGACAATCAACAATATCCCCCTTCACAGCGAGGTTAGCGCTCTCCGTCTCTTTTTGAAGTTTGGTAACTTCAACTAACATATATTATTGGGTGGTCTCAGGTCTCTCTCGTTGTAAAACGTTTTCTCATACTTATATACTGACCACCTGGCCTTTCCATAATCGATGTAGGAACCCAACAATCTCTCCCTTCAGCTAAATTGATGTGGAACCCAACAATCTTCTCTTTATAGCTAGCTCATAGGGTGAGATTTTCCATCACACTTATATACTGACCACCAGTGTTATAACACAAAATTAATTATTTATTTAATTTTAATTATTTGTTTTATTTACGTGTTATATCTTTGTATTACAGAATTAGCTAGCTGTATTTAAGAAAAAAAATTTAAATTATTAATTTATTTATTTTTGGGTAAGTTTTAACGAATTATTTTTATCATTGAATATGATTTGAGGGTTCACCGTAATTTAAGTGGATATAATGGCACCTAATTAAAGAAGTAATATTTATAAATATTGGTTAAGTCAGCTAGGGTTTTATTACATCATCATTAAAAGAAAGTGAGAGAGAGAAAATGAAAGAGAAAGAGAGAAGAAGCCGCGGCAAGATGAAAGGAATTTCAAAGGTCAGTCTTTTATTTATTTATTTTCCCTCGTTGAATGATATACATGAATAGAAGTTAGAACGATGATTGGTTAAATAATTAATGATCCAATTAATATGAAAGTTACGTTGAATGAAGGATATGGGAGTGTGTGTATATATATATAGATCAATTGTTTTGGCCAAAAAAAAAAATAATAATTGATTGTGGTGGAGTTTTTGCTTGGATCAGTGGGTATATATATATGGGATTGATATAATACTAATTAGTACTGTAGAAGAGGGAAAAAAAAGTGAAGAGGAAAAAACTGCCATTGCACAGAAATTTAAGATGACTAACATATATATATACATAAAAGATTTATGGTGCTTGATTGATTGGTAGAACGTAATATATATATATATATATATATTTGAGATTGGTTTCTGAGCTGTTGCCAGGTTATTAGGTGAATGTGATCAAAATAGTTAATTATTAATATTGATTAATTTATTAAAGGAGAGTTAAGAGTTTATATTTTGTTACTTATTACATGTAAATTTAAGATAGATTTTAAATAACAGGAATCTATATTTGTATATTCAGGATTGTGGATTATCTTAATTATTTTACATGTACATCTTTGGACTTCAAGTGATTAGTTTGTTTTACTAGTATTAAAATTTATAAATTAATCCATGTGTAAATATTTTCATGGTTGGACTTTGTGAATTAATATTTGTGAAAATCTATTTATTTTGAACAAGAAATCCTATATTTTATGTTATTGAGCATCTAGAAAATTGTTTGAACATTTGTGTTCAGTTTGATTTCATGAGATTGTGATGAATAATTAATTGTGGTTATTGGAATTGAAATAAAAGTTTAGGGGACATACATCTTAAGTGGTGTGACTTTGACAACTAGGGAACAACCCATAAAAATTGTGGTGACCCTAATTCTCAACGACTATAGAAACAGGCTCGTAAAAACTATGATGATCTCAATTGAATCGGTTTAGAGAAGAACTCAGGAGTCCGACTGGGTGACTTTAAGTACAATATTGAATCCAATAAGTATTGCCCATGAGAATTATTTGGCATTCATTATATTTAATTCCCATTTAATAATACACGGATTAATGTTTATCATCACTATTGTGATTGATGTGTGATTTATGGATATTATTGTACTTCGACGTGCAGATTTTGAAATTACTATTATTTATGCATGGACATTACTTGAATGTTTTTGGTTAAATTATTTATTTAAAAATTTATTATTTTTAGTTTGGCAATCCATTAACTGGACTTTTAAGTTACCCTTCATTTTAACATTTTTCAGGTAAGATAAAAATATCATCATAGTCAGAAATTCTGAATTAGTTAAAATCGTGATATCATGAGTCTGTGAATTTCTAGAGGAATGTTTACTCATTATTTGGGTTTAAGAATTTAGATATTATTGAGTTATTTAAATTTTGGGGTCTATTATTATTGTGAATTAGTCAATTGATTTTATTTGGAGATTTAGATTTGACATAATTATTTAGGATTTTATTCTATTACTACTATAAATGTCAGTAGTTTGGGTTTGTGGAGGCTTGCATGTGCCATGGAGGAAGACACTATGATTCACGGCTGGTCTCATTTTTTAATTTTGGAGTGTGACAACCAGTTCCTTTCACAATCGATATGAGAATCCCAAAAATTTCCCCCTTCACACATTAGGCCTTTGGATCGGTCCTCTTGGACTATGATTGATGGTAAGTGACAACTCATTCTTCTTGATGGACTAAGATTGATGATGCACTTGGGTTTTGATACCAGTTGTTGGGTGATTTTGGACCTCTCTCATCCCTAAAAGTTAGCTCGTACAGAGATATTTTTCCTCATACTTATATACTGACCACCAGCTTCTTCCACTTTCAATACGGAACCCCAACATATATATTGCATGAAAATTTGTGGGTCTTCAACTAACATATATATTGCATGAAAATTTATGGGCATTTCTTGTTTGAGCATCAAGCATTACATATGGGGGGGGGGAATTTGCTTGGCAGTTGGCACCAAATTAAAAAAGGGGTGGTTAGCATTGGGCATTAAAAGCTCTAGCAAATTGAGTTGCCTGCTTTTCTGTACAAGCATGCTGCTGCGTGATGTTCACACCCATGGAAGATACTGGAAGAATCAAGAAAGATCGAAGAAAGCCTTGAGGGTCAAACCAATGCCTGAAATAGTGCAGCTGGGCGGCGGAATTTTTGAAATGTTCAGCACTGCCTTTGACTTCGATGAATTAGAATGCACGGACTTATCCACTGTTTGTTAGTTCCAAGCTTTCTCCATAAAGAGGGAGCTGAGGGAGTGTCGAGCTGTGGTTTGTAGAGTGAAGTGAGAACCAAAGAGAGGCAGGGAGATACAAGTGTTCAGTAAGAATTTGTGTTTGCAAATCATTGATTGTTGATAATAAAATTCCTTGGTTTTTGTTCGGCAGCAAATTTTACCGCTGGAACTGTTGACCACGCCAATTGGAAAAGAGACTATGAACTTGCCGAACAAAAGAAAGAGAAAGGTTACGGTCGAAGTGTAGATTTCTGGCCGGAAAACCCTCCGATACTAAATTTAGCAAACGACTTTTGAGAAATGCTTAAGAGAAGAAGCAGAGAGTGTGATAAGTTGGCAATAGTCAGCTTACCCTCATTGTGAAGTGAAGTATTATATTTATAGTAATGTAAATAATAAATAAAATAATACCTGTGATTTGGCTGTATTCGTGCCTCTGAGTACTTATTTTCCTCCCTTATTTTAAATGCCTTTCACTTCTCATTTAATACCTCATACTTTTCATTAAATGCATTTGGTAGCTAAATGCGGCTGTATAGCCGGAATTCAGTTGTCAAACTGTCTACCTGTCACATCTATCAACCACTTGTAACGAGATGAACTAATTTAGTTTCCTTTACGGTGATAAATGCATAGTCCAGTCATAACTAGGACACATTTATGGTTACAAGCTTATATTAATGCTATGGGACCCATGCCTAATATTTATTAGTTGCCATTCCAAAGGCCGAACAAATTAACTTCTGAGATCCTCGGCGATCGTCACGTGTCAGCATATCATCCATCAATACTTAAGAGGCCAAAGGGTCCTAAGCCATCTCTATTGTAAGTCACGCGTCAAATCCATAGTGCTTGTGGGGAATGCCACGTGTCAACCAAAAATTATCCGGTACAGAATCACGTGTCACAGTTCAAAGTGTTCGGTCAATAGCCATGTGTCTATAACAAAAATGTTTGGTATTGGATCACGTGCCATCCCCACTCTATTTGTTCGGCACTCAACGTGTCAAATTCTTATTTTCACCCAACAGTTTCCTCTGTCAATTCGTCTCGCTCTTGTTTGAATTTGTCCCGGCACATGCTAATGTATGTGAAAGGTCAAGTTTTCCCCAACAGGACCTTTCAGTTAGATGGATCAGCAGAGGAATCTTAAATATTAAATATTTGTCCACATTTGTAGATTCCTTGTGGAGTGAAGCCATTTTACGTTCACGTGGCTATGAAAAGCTTTCCAGTTTAGTTGGATGATGCGACTTTGTTGCAACTTTCTGGGAGCACTCTAGGATATTTCTGTGCGTGAAAATAAAATATTAATAAATGCGTAATTTTTTTTTCCCTATCATTTACTTGCAGATGTTTATTTTTAACCTTGATCCCTATCAAACACTAGCAGTTATTATTGTCATTTGCTTCTTAATTCCAATTTTAAAGCAAAAGCCACTGCAACATCTTCTGCTTGAAATCCTTGATGGACATCAAATAGTAAAATTACAATTTTTGGCTGGGGGTATTCAACTTACAAATCCAATGTAGTAAACTTTTGTTGGTTCGACTTATTTTATCTCCGGCCTAACTAAGTGTGGGAAATTCGGTGGTGAACTCCATCATATGGTTCTCTGACGTAGAATGAAAATTGGAGCATGTTCCCCTTGAAGTACTTGTCTATTAATCTTAATTAATTTCTTGCAGCAAACTCCTAGGTCCAGCTGAAACCATTCAGGTCTAGCTGCTTGCAATTTGAAGCGACATGATCATTTTCATCACGGGAATTGAGGTCTAGTGTTGGTGCAAAGAAATTAGGCGGTGGTTTACATGACCGTACTACTTGTGATGTCTTCTCATCATGAACTGGATTAACTGAATCAGTTCTGTTGATGGTTTGGTCTACGAAACTGAGACCTTCCTCCTCCTCATCCCTTCTTCTATAAATACTTCTCTCTGCATAGCTGCTGCTGCTGCCATTGCCATTGCTATTTCCCTTCCCTCCATGAAGCAGTCCTACTCCCATGGATAAGTCGTTCGAGTTCATTTCTACAGGGAACATCCTCTCTGTACTACTTGTGTTTATCGAGCAGGGAAGAAACTTTCTGCTTTCTTTCAAGTCTTCAGTGCACCATCTAAGCTCAGTCTGCTGTAGTACCTTAGGCAGCTCGTTGTGAACCTGCAGTTCCTTTTTCTCCAAAGGTGCATTGCCATTAAAAGCTATTAATCCCATTCCACCGTTGTGCAACTCTTGGTCCCTTTGAGAGCCTTCGCAGGAGGAGGTCAAGCAGCTGTCCAATGAACAATCTGTAGGCTGCTGTGGGCACAAACCAGCTGACGACAGTTCTTTCATCCCTGAAAAGGTAGAATTTAGGCACTGGGTCGATACTTTTGATACCAGTTCAGAGAGCTGAACTTTAGCGGCTTCTAGTCCAACGCTACCCAAATTCTGTCTTCCAAGGGTCTCCTGGGCCTTCTCCAGCACAGACTGTAGGTATTTTCCTTGAGCCTCTATCCGCAGCTGTAAGTGACGCTGTACCTATTCCATTGGAGAACAGATTGATTTTATTCAGAATGTAGCCGGATAATTTGTGTACCAACTTCTGAAGGGATGAAGACAATAACTAGAAATGATATGCTTTAACAGTTTAGAAAGCAAGTTACTTCTGAAGATGAATGGCAAGCAAGTCCTCTGTCAGAACGCATATATTACCATGGTCCTAGAATTAAATGTTGCGTGCAACTTGCATGTTCTGTCTATAAAAATGAATGAAGTGGGCTAATGTATAATAGTTTTCAGTTTGAAGCATTGTTTGTAGATATTATTTTTATTTTTCTCTTCATAGAATGCAAATATGTATGAGAAAAACAAAATCTGGTATGCTGTGCACACATTAATCATATTTCATGGCTGAAAGATGTGTTCATATTTTTCCTTGATAAAGGGTCTGACAGCTATGCATCCCCAATAATTGATTATTTTGTTCATTTTCCACTTCATGCATGAGAAATTTGTCAATGTTTTGTACCTCAAGCTGCTCATGAAGCCTTCTCTGCACTTCAATTTGCATCTGTATTGCTTCACTTATATGAAAGCTTCTGAACAAAGATTTCAAATATATCAGAAAATGGATGAAGTCTAGAAAGGACATGGTTTCATTTTGGAAAGGACAAGATTTCATTTTTGAGGCTTACTTGTTTGTCTGAGTTCCAATGCTTGGATTACTAATGTGACTTTCGTTTGCCTCAGACATCCTGTACCCTGCAAATAAAATCATTCCTAAATTTGGTTAGGATCTCCATTGCCAGCAGTCTGCAGCTCTGGTTCAAAGTAATTCCTACTCCACGGATGATTATTGAACTTCTTACCAGTTTTGTTGGCCCCACTATTAGCATGTCCGTGGAGATTCTTGCTGAGCCTGTATTTCTGCCAAATCAAAGTGGAGGGGTTAATTTTGATCTTTGGAGAATTCTATTAACAATCCCCAAACCAAAAAAAATAATGCTAATAATAAATTAAAAAAACACCATGTCCACGGTGTTTCAGACCTTTTCTGGTTTCCCATCACTTACAGCATGACATGTCCATGCACAATGTCTTGAGACTGTCTCTAAAAGAGTGGACAGGATATTTTATTACGCAATATTGTGACTTATCCAAAGTGGCAAAACTGCCATTTGCAGTGTTTGCTATGTACTTATTGTAGAAACCACACCAGGTAACACTTTTCCAAGTAGCCAGGGGCAGCATGAAACATTTACCTGAAGATGGCTCTTTAAGTGGTACAAGGTAAGTCCTGGAATGCCCATCAGTTTCAAAACTGTTTTCGGAGTAGCCTCTGTGACAAGGAAGAGATAAATTTAAATTAGTCCCGCACTTGTGTCAGATATTTTCCCTTTGGTTTATTCTTTGTATTATTCTTCTATCAAGTTATTATATGATGTCGTGTATGTATGAACTCACTGTCTGCTCCTCCGAGTTGATTGACTGCTTCTATGAACCGCTGATGGAGGTCTTGCGTCCATTTCAGTCTAGGCTTAGCATCAGTGGAAAGTACAAGTCCAGAATCCCCTGCACCATTATTCCCTCCCTGCAGAAACAAATGCCTCTCTGGAGGGATGGGCACTCTTGAGGAAGGGTGCATGCTTTTTCCTTGATGATGGTGGTGGTGATGATGATGATGATACATTTACAGCTGCCTTTGTATAAAATAATGATAATAGAGAGTTATTATCTTCGATTATTTAGCTTCATGTAAGATGATCAGGAGGACAAGCATTACTTGTATATGAACTATTTACCTGATTGATTGATCGATGATGAGGAGTTGTGAAGTCTCTTGTACCAATCTGCTTCCCTCCCTAATAAATTTAAAATTTGTTGATTCTGCTTAAGTCAGTACGAACTGGAGTTGTCCTGAATGGGCACTGCTCTTTGTCTATCTATGCATCTGCTGTCTTCTTTGACGTACTCTTTCACAGACCAAAGGTGTGCTCAGATTGTCCTTATAAAGCAAATATTTGAGGGATGGGGTTGGGTGGGCGATGGCTATGGTCCAAGCAAGGCATAAGAATCTTGGAAAGAGCCAGGCAACAGAACACATGCACGAGCCGACCAATCTTTACGGTGACTTCAAAAAGTGATCTTGTCCTTCCAATTTTGCATATATCTATTTGGTCCTGTCATATAACCTTCTTTCTCTGTTCTCACGCATCACCAACCATTTGAATTCTTGTTCACTATAACATCTAGAAAACGTTTACACCTTACAATAGGTACCAGAATAGATCCAGAGTATATATAGTCTTTTTCTGTCCATTCTATTCGTCATCTGGCAAAGTTGGGAATCTTATTCCCAGGATTTAAGAGGCGAATTTTCTGACTTGGATTACTGGGATGGAATCCACTATCTTTTTTTGTCTTCAAAAACTTCAGAGCCCACCTTCTCTTCCCTGTGGAGGGAAGATTCTTTTATAAAACTCCCATTTCATGCATTGTCCTTCTCCTTGGACTACTAGTTAGTTATTTTCACTTGCCTATTTTCCCTACTAAATTAATGATAATGCTAATGGGGCCTCTAACTATTAGTTTCGTGTTATCTATTACATTCAAGAGTTCAGATGGAGACACAGCATATAGAGAAATATAACTGGCTAAATTTGGTGAATGGGGAAGAAGATTCTGTTGACTTAGCATCTAAATTTGGAATTAGATACATACAATAAAATGAGAGGATAAAAGAAAAAGGGGGAGAGATGCTCCTTCTCGAGTTGTTTGAAGGCCAGGAATGGAATAAGGAATTCATTCTGTTTTGTCCCCTTCAGTAAGTTTGGTACTTATTCAGCTTGCACAGTTTAAAAATAGGAGGAGGAGGGGGTCCAAGTCTTTTCATTCTTCAATTGGCATAAGGACAGCTGGCCCCTCTGCAACGAATCCGAAGCTGCTGCCGGACCCCTCTCCTCTGAAAAAAAAAAAAAAAAAAAAGGATTATACTTCTTTCAATACTTCTGGCTTTTGATGAAATGGTAAAATAAAGGCCCCGGAGAGGACCACTTGCATGTCCCACACTTGACTTGAGGTAGCCTTGGTTTGGCTTTAATTGCAGATTCTCTTAGTATGAATCTACAGCCTCTTCTTGCCTTGTGCAATTACCTTTATGGTTCTTTTGCACTTGCACTTACAGATTAAAGCTTAGGAGTAGGCTTGCATATGGTTATACGGTAAGCCATTTTATGATGATTACGAGTGGATGACTTCCTGTATATGTCACTTGACAGTGCTTTTTACACGAATCTGCACATAATTTTAAACTTGGATTCAGAAAATGATAAGACTTTTATATCTGATATTACCCTTAGCAATTGCTGAATACTAGTATGTATTGTTTTAACTGTTGTATTGGACTCCCATACACTTACTGGATTTGTTTCTGCAGATTATAATTTACAAGCTTCATCCAGGTCAGCGATCTGGAATAAGAAGTTTTTATTGTACCAATCTGGAATATAAATGCTATACACCCTATGTATATGTGTATTTAAAATACAAAGAATAATACCTACATGATCAACATGCTATTGCAGAATCAATTCGTATACTAAGCAATTGAGGCCATATCTACCAACTCGGCATTCATACAACTAGAAATTTGTAAGTGACTTGGGGGAGCTGCTATTTTAGCTAGATGCCCACACAAGGTGTAGTGCGTCTTAGTGTCTGAATTAAGCATCCCGAGATTATGTTGAATATATATATATATATATATATATGTTACTTATTCCCCGTATGCTATACGTATGCATGACACATATATAATATATCCAAATTAACTGAAAGTTTCTTGCCCTCGAAACAGCATTTTGGCATTAATTCCCATCTGAACTTATTAGGAAGATCAATTGATTCTGATATATCAGGGATACTTTATGCAGTTTGAGAGAATCTAAGAAGCCTTTAGATAAAGTGTTAAAGCAATATTCCTTAACAGTTTGCTGGCATGTGGACGGGAATAAATTGCAAAGAGAACAGTATTGTGCCTTGCAAGCTACATCTTTAAATAGCTAGCTCCTGATAAATGAGATCTCCAATAAATTACTATGATTAAAATATAATCAAGGAAGCAACATGATAGCTCTAACAATTATCAGACAACAAATGATCGCATTAAATAAAAAAAAATTTCAATTGTGTGATGCAAAGTACGTAACGGTACTAACTGTCTAAATTCAAATTTTCTTTACTATTATTTCCCATTAATTACAATACTGATAATTTTGACATAATATCAAAGAAATATATGAGTCATCTAATACTAGCCAGCTTGTTTCGATTAATGCCTTAATTATTTTTGGAGGGAATACCCGCATTATGGAAGGAGGAACAAGTTCTGGAACCCATAGTTGCCTTTACTATTCAGATTTGGTTTGTTGTAGGAATAATTGCTGATATTACTTTTTTCCCTTTTTTTTTTTTGGGTTTTCTGCCATTTTTGTCTTCCTTTTTCTTCCATTAATGCATGAGATTCTTAATTGGGGAGGCCAGAAATCATTAGATGTATTGGTGTGGTTATGGCCAATCATATATAGAATAAACATGTTGCTAGCTACTACTTTCATTTCATGACTTTAAGGACACAATAATGATCTTTCCAGTAATGGTACATGGGAAGTACTATAACTCTCCTTTCTTTTGATGTTGCCATAAAGCCCCAATTGCTTGTGCTCACATATGTACGGCAGGCAGGGGCAATTAGCTTTTACCGCCACTATATATATATATGTACATTTAGCTCAAATTACCTTCTCCTGAGTATGATATTCTCCATCCACTTTTAGACGGTGAGAGATCAGAGAACAAGGCTAGTTGATCTTTCCTGTACTCGTATTTTCTTTTGCAGCTCTCATGCTAATGTAATTTACTTTACTTTTAAGGAGGAGAAAGAAGGTAAGATGAAGAAGTGCGTATAGCATTTAAGAATCATTTAATGGGCTAGTCAATGATCATTAACCAGGGAGAAACACCTATCCCTATGTGCCAATGGAGATCTTTTAACTGATTGCATGCACGTGACAGGGCAACGGCTGAATAAAAAAAAAAAAAAAAAAAGGAAGAAAGAAGGAAATGACCACGGAATGATATTCCTGTGAAGAAAAGTTGGGGGCGGGGAGGAAAGAAAAAGTTAACAACATTAGATTCCATGGAATGGGAATATTGTGAGAATCTAAACTCAAACTAAAGCCAATGGGGGCGTATTCTATCCCCCAAGTCAAGAATTTTGTTTGTTCTTTCTAATTCCAAGCCACAAAAAATGGGTTCCCACCTATCCTTTCCTTTGTAACCTTTAGTTACCTAAACATGATTAGATGCCCTTTCAACATTTATAATTAATCTTGTGATCCAGGTTTGCCACTTTCTCCCTAAAACATTTGCCATTTATATTTAGTCACCACTGTAGTTTAGGTTAGTTGTACTACGGGTGGCCTTGCCGCTGTAACGTACACTCCCTTGTGACTCCATCTTGAGTTTGTACTCTGAAATCATTTATTCTATTTCCAGAGACAAAACTGCTCGTATTTATCGATTTTTTTTTGTTTTCGATCTCACATTACAGGAACCTTTTGTGCACTAGCCCTCTAATTTAATTAGGTTAATTGTAATATTATTATTCTTTTTTTTTTTTTTCATTCTGCTTGAGTTCTTAATTAATTTATAATCTTATACAAATAAACAGAATTATATAACCATGGACTGCACAGGCAATGTGCACCAGCAGACTTTGGAGTCCAATATTGGTATCTAGTTCGTCCAACAGTAATGCAGTTCACGAGAACTACCAGGGACTGGGAGTGACTCGATTATTTATTTAAATGGATCATTCTTCCAAACTGATTTCGCTGAACCGCAAGTCTGCAACTCCAGAGGGTGGTTGCATGGTCCAATCGGTTAGGTCGGACAACGTATAGTACATGCAACTATGGCTTAAGGGAAATGCCATTCGCTCTCCTATAAATAGTTATAGGAATAATACACGTCAATGAAATTTTTATACATCTTAATGATCGAATTTTTTTCATTCAAAGTGATTATTCCGTAAATCTTCAGATGATTTGTCAATAATTATTTTTTTCAGTAGTGTCATATATATAAAAATATAACTCAGTTGAAAATGCTACACACAAAAAGATAATGTATATTTAATTACACTCTATTTGAAATGATGAATTTGATTCATTTATTGAGAATTCTTACTAATTATTATGTTCAGAATAAAGATAAAATTTTACAACTTGGATTTGATTTTATTTCATATCTTATATTTTTGAATTTCTATACCATTTGAAATTCAACCCAAATAATAGAATTTGATGATAATTTATTTATTTTACTTAAGTTATTTAAGTGGATAAATTTACCATCATATATTATATTTATTTTATTTTTTCTTTCCTACTAACATCGTAAAATTTATTTTTTTTTTTTAAATCAATTCAATTTAATTCTTCAATTTAAATATACATTTTAAATACAAAATTTTATTTATCAAATTAAATTTAATCAAATCAATTCAAATTAGGTGTCATTTGGTTTTTTTTTATTTTTTTGTTTTTTGGTTTTGTTCTCTATTTTTTGTTTTGAGCTTATTTGTCATTATGTGCTTTCAAAAATTTGGTTATGCATTTGGTCATTTGTGTTTTTAAATTTTTGTTTTAAAAAATAAAAAATAAATTTACACATAAAATAAAAAATAAAAAAATTATTTTGTGTGTTTTCAATTCAAAATAAGGAAAATCCCAAAATAAAATTTCCTTATTTTAGCATTTTTAAAGCATAAAATAAATAAAACAAAAAATAAAAAAGCTAAATTCGACCTTAATTTTTTATTCTAAATCAAATCAAATTAATTTTTTTTAATTGAAAGAGGAAATTAAAAAAAAAAAGAAAAAAGAGGAAAAAGTAGCCACTGATATTGAAATTGCACGCCTTTAGAATATCTTACAGCGACTTGTTACAGTTGCTCCAACAATCTCTCTCTCCCTTCCCATCTTCCATTTTGTAGGACTTGGTTCTCTCTCTCTCTCTGTCTCTCTCTCTCTCTCTCTCACACACACACACACTTGCAAACGTGAACAAAACCGGAACAAACAAGGGAAGCCATCTTTTCTGGTCCTCTCCATCGACTTTTGCCATTCAGATAAGTTAAATGTTCTATATCTGCAAGAAGCGATTCCATCCCAATCTCAAAGCACAAAAATTGAGACAATTAGGTTCCATAAGCACAATCACATGGTAACAAAAGCTAGAGTTTGTGTTGTACGTAGTGGAATCTTGTACCATCCATTTTATCCTTTGTGAAAATTGACGAAGAGTTTAATTGATGCAGCGTACAGACAAAGGACGCATCATGCAGCAGCGTGTGGAGACCTTTACAGCTTAAGTGATCTTTTTCTTGATTATTAATTGTTGTTTTATTCCTAAAACTGTCATTTTGCATCTAAACTTGACGGTTCCTCTTGAGTTTGCGAAACCGTACAATTCATTTGCAGAGATTTTTTGCTTCTAATCTTGATATATTGATCCTCTTTGAGTTTGTGAAACCGTACAATCCATCTGCCAAATAAAGCCTAATAGATTCAAAACTCCTTTTTCTTTTTTTGGCTTCAGTTTTAAGTATTAGGATGGCATCCGACCAATATTTTTATATGGATGAAATAAATGAAAAGAAAACAAAAGAAAAGAAGAAGATGGGTCAAGGTTTAATTCCATGATCAAATGGATACAACTTGGTTGAGTAGTACAGTTGGATACAATGGGGAGTGGTACTGTTTATAGATCCATGTACAGCTTGCATCTGTATGAGTGTGCATGTATGTATATAATTGATGCTGGTCCAAGCGATCTTTTATTGAATTCATGGATAAAGCTTATTCAAAATTAAACACAAACATCTATAAAGCCTAAGCATGGCAGATATACATACATACATATATATATATATATATATGTATATATTATTGTTTGGTTGATCCTGATGGATTTAGAATCGAAAATAAGCCACAAAACTCAAAAGTTTATTGCGAGCAAAACTTGATGAGTCTACAAATTTGTGAGAGAATTCTATCTCTCTCTCTGCCCCTCCCCCAATCCCTCGATCCTCTTTATTTCACTCTGAGTTGGCACACTTAATTCTGATTAGAAGACGTGTATTTATACTCAAAAAATTAATGCTAACAAACAAGATACAAGCTAAAAATTGATGAAGTCAGATGATACATGGTAAAAATTGACTTTTGATCGAGGATCATAAATTAATTATTTTTTAATATCTTTGCTTAATTTGTAAGCATAAAGAAAATTTTGAATTTCCACAACTTATATAATGACGTTGGTTTTATGAAGATATATATCTGTCAGCTAATGATTTGCATTAATAAACTCTAGTTCAATTTTTTCTTTGTTGACAAGATTTTAATGAAATCATGACGGAATTTGAAATGCTTGATCGTTGCGCATGAAAGATAGGATTTCTTTTTTTTTTGTTTGTTTGTTATTGCAATTGCATACATGTTGCAGCATATTTGTGGCGGGCTAATCTTGCTTCAAACTGACAAGATTCTTCACAACCAAATTACTTCACACGCAACATTTGTTATAGCGATGTACTTGACTTTTGTTGACGGGCTACTTCTTTTCTCATTGTTTGTTGCTAGTTGGATACAGAAGGGGAGGCAGTTGCGAGGCCTGGATTCTTTGACGTAAAACTTGTTGGGGGGAAATAGAAAGTGACAACTATTAATTTCTTTCCTTTTTGTTTTCCTTTTCTTTTCTTCACCAAATCCTCATCCTAAAAACGCCCTAGTTAGACTTGGATAATTGTGGTACGCCGGCACTTTTCTGGTGGTATCGCGGACTCTGGCAGAGGTATTTGGATTCTGGAATGTCAGTGTATCTTAATTTGCTCGACATTTATTTACTTATTTATTTTTCATCAAATATTGTGAAATTATCCAACCCATCTGGTACGAGTTTGACTCAGCTTCAAGATAAAATAAACTTAGGTGGCATTTGGCTTATTTTTTTATTTTTTTATTTTATGTATTAAAAATCTCAAAACAAGAAAATAGAAAATTCTCTGTTTCCGTTGTTTTGATATTTTTTTTTTGTTAAAAACTCTTAAAATGACTTTTAACTATTTTTTATTTTATATGTAAACTCATTTTCTATTTTTGAAAATAAACTTTAAAAATATGAGTAACTAAATGAGTGTTGAACTGTTTTTTTTTTTTTTTTAAATTTTAAAAGTAGAAAATGAAAAATGAATTTAAAATAGAAAATAAAAAATAAAAATAAAAATAAAAGTAAAAACAAAAACAAAAAATAAAAAAATAAATCAAATGGTACCATAGTTCGTGACGACTTCGCATCATAATCTCCTAATATTTGCATGCAACATTGCATTTCTAAATTACTGATCTAGATAAATGGTTTTGTCATTGGGAGCTCCTCTGGAGCATTTGTACTCTTTCAACAACAGTTTTTAATTGATCTGAACAAAAAAAAGTCATTGTATTTAATATATATACTATTATTGACCATGCACTGCACAGAATTATATTACTTTTTATATTTATATTTTTCATTCGTTTCAATTTTAGTTAGAAGATAGAATTAATTAAAGTAAGGATTCTGCATGCATACTAAAAGTTTGTGTTTTATTAAGTCTCGATAAGATTCAATCCTAAAATCAAATTTTACTTTAGAATATATATTAAATTCTTAATCTACCTAATTGGTCTGATCTATTTTTTTTTTTATTTCAATACATTTGTCAATTTTAATATATACTTTTATTTATTTTAACTCTTGAATTATTTTGTAAAATTAACTTAAGTTAATAATACTATTATTCTTAATTATTTTAAAATAAGAATTTGTCTGGTTTTATAAAAACAACTCAACCTAAATTTTTATTTTTATTTACTATACCTTATTTTGTATAAAAATAATAAAAATGTTGAGTATTATTAATCGAGTTTTCAATTGGATTGTCAACCTTACTAGTTTAACTTTAAAATTAAAAGTTTATAAAAATTATCGCAAGTCTAATTAATATTTAGGCACTCTTAAGCTTAATTAATAATAAGCATTTTTTTATATTTTTAAATTTAAAATAAACTAAGAGTTATTATTGTACAAGAAATTAGTGTTTTTTAAATTTAATTAATATTGAGTCGTCTTCATACCCTTTTTCAAGCATAATTAATATTTAAATTTTTTATGTTTTTAAATTTAATTCCTAATATGTTTAAAAAACATAAATTTTACAAAAATATAAACTAATAGGCAAATGAGTCTATTTTAGAAAGTCAGGAGCTCACTTCACATTACTTAAGATCTTATGCCACAATTTTAGTGGCAATATAGACACAAAAAAAAAAAGAATTGTGGTCATATACCGATGGTAGACAACAGAAACTAAAAAGAAAAGAAAATATTGGGAAAGTAGAAGAGAAGTATTTAATTCAAAAATTTTTGAAAAGAAAAAAAATCGGATGTTAAAACAAAATGAATACACATAGGTTGGTTTAATGAGAAAAGAGAAATAATTACAAAACTTTAATAGATAATACAAATTTATAAAAATAACTCAAATACTAAATATTATTAATTGGTTGAAAATAATGAATATGAACAATTTAAATTTAAAATATTTTTAAAGAAAATTAATCCTGAATTTAAATAATATTTAATATGAATGCAGGCAGGTCGATGGTCATCTCCTAGCCCAACCCGGTTGGGCCTTCCCTGAGACCAAACCCCAGAGTACTTGACATGGAACAAATTAAAAAGAACAGAAAATTGTGCTTAAGTCATACTTTGTAATCGTTTAAGGCCATTAGTCACAAAAAAAAAGTATTGCTTTTAAGTCACATTAATGTAGAAAGTTTTGTGTTTAAGTCACACTTTTGAGTGGGTCCCACGAGTTTGTTTTAAATATAGTTTCTAATATACTAATAGTACCCTTTATTTCTATAACTAAGTTACACAAGTTATTTTTAAGAATCACGTGAAGATATGGTTCACTGAGAATCACGCTTCTTCCGTTTTTTTTTTCCTTTCTTGTTTTCAGTTTCATTATTTACAGTTTTAGTTGTGAAGATATGAAGAAGATAGAGCTTATTTGGTCTACCTTCTTCATGGATTGATTTGGTCTATCTTTTTCATAGATTGATTTTACCAATCGGCGTTTTGAGCTATTTTCAAAACAGTACCGGTATTGTTTCAAAAAATATGATGATGTTGGCTCGTATGGTTGGTTTGTGTTATGTATCGATAGATGTTTTTTATGGTAGTATGAAAATAATACCGGTATTGTTTTAACTATTTTCAAAATAACACCATGAATTATAAGCAAATGACAAGCTTTAAGGGCAAGAGAAATCAATGGGGGCGATCGGTGTTTTGAGCTATCTTCAAAACAGTACCGGAACTGTTTCAAAAAATATGATGATGTTGGCTCGTATGGTTAGTTTGTGTTATATATCGATTGATGTTTTTTATGACAGTATGAAAACAGTACCGGTACTATTTTCAAAACAATACCATGAATTATAAGCAGATGACGAGCTTTGAGGGTAAGAGAAATCTATGGTGCCGATCGGCGTTTTGAGCTATCTTTAAAACAACACCGGTACTGTTTCAAAAAATATGATAATGTTAGCTCGTATGGTTGGTTGTATTATATATCGATTGATGTTTTTATGGCAGTTTGAAAATAGTACCGGTACAAAATAATACCATGAATTATAAAGATACTTAGGAATAATGATTAATTTAGATTTTTTCCAAACAGTTTTGATTTTGTTTTAAAAATTGGTTTTACTTGCTTTGTAAAGAAGATGGAAAGTCGTGGAAGTTATGAGTGAGGTGTGCACCATTTTCGGATAAAACTGACAGTTTTGAAATGTAGTGAAAAACGCGTGATGTCATTTTTTGTCTTTTTGTTGCAAGTGGGACTTATTCACAAACAAATTTTTTTGGTATGACTAAAATCATTATAAGTCCATAAATGGTGACTGGCCTCCAAAAACTCCTAGAAAGAAAATGGAGGACAACGTACTCAGAAGAGCCAACACCAACACATTTATGTTTATTATTTTATATTTATAAATTTTTAAAAAATAACATCCAAACAATGTTTACTATAATTTCTTTTAGAAAACGATAGAATCGTCCACGTGCCATTTTATTTTCATATCCATTCACTTTAAATTTCATACAATTCATAATCAGGTTGTAATAATTTGAAATCTTGAATAGCATAAAAGATAAATTCGCTAAAATATTTAAATTTGGAATTATAATAATAAAATATAAGTATCAAATTTGTCTAGATTCTGAAAATAAAAGGACTAAAAGACAGTACTTAGACGTTACAGCAAGTATAATAACTGGTTATTGGAATTATTTATAGTTGAAGATTAAATAATTTTGAAAAGTAAAACGAAAATAATTATCTTATAGTAATTTTTTCTTAATAAGTACCCAAGGATATTCGTTAGAATGTGCAAAAATTATTTAATCCTGACAATCAGGTTATAATAATTTGACTACAATAGTTCAACAATCTAATCCTATGTCACATGAGTCAAAACCTAGCTTAATTATAATTAATATAAAATCATATAGATTAAAAATTAATTAATTAATTTTTTATTTTTATTTTTTAAATAACTAAATCCAACATACGTTACGGTCATCTTGTGATAATTAAAATAATTAAAAATATTAATGTATTAAATAAAACTAATAACCAAAACTTAAGTTCAGAGTCATAATAAAAATAATTTTATTTAATTAGTGAGATAAAAAATTATTAAGTGCATTTAATAAAATAAAAAAACTAATTTTTCTAATTAATAGATAAAATAACTTCAATGGTTGCACTACCAAACTATAATTTTAAGATTCTTTTAAAATATAAAAAAAAATAACTATAGATCGTATATTTGAATGAAATAAAATATTAAACAAAAATACAATTAATAAAAACTAAACATAATCATATTAAAGAAAAAATAGAATAAAACTTAAAATATCATACCTTGTATATTTGGATGAATAAATTAAAAAATAGTGAAATGTTTAAAAATAAATATGACCTTGATCCAGTCAAAATCTGATACATAAAAAATAATCAAAATGCTCAAAAATGTTACATATATATAAAGGCATACAGCGGGGGACACACAGTGTGCCGAGAGTGAGGCCCATGCTGGATTTTTATAAAAAAATATTTGATATAAAAAAATTATAGATATTTATAAACAAAGAGACATATTTATAAATATTTATAAATATTGAAAGAGACATATTCGAAATTATTAACAATAAAATTATTTTATAATATTTGTAGAATATATAAAAATAAAGGTAATTATTATAATTTTTTTTATTAATTTGAAGGTTATTTTATGTAAAAAATATTTGATATCAATTTATAATATTTTATATTTTATTATATTTTATATATTTATTTAAAATTTAAAATTTTACTTATAATTTAAGTGCACGTTGACTCAAATTACTGAATCCGTCATAAATTGAAGAATATATATTGAAACCTAATATACATTGAAGAATGTATTTAAATTTTATCGTGTCTGACACAATTGTAAAGCGTAGATACTTTTTGCCTTCTTTTTTTTTTTTTTTTTAATCCGATAGAAAGCGTAGGTTCTGCAGGCTTAAAATTCTTTTTTTTTCTACTAAAAGGATTTAATTCTCCCACTCAAAATATAATAATTATAATAAATAAATAGATTCTTTTTAAATAACGTGGCCAACTGTCTCAACGTGAACAAGACATCCTATTCCAAAGCAAAACAAAGAATACTCCTTTTTATGTGGACTTTTAGGGTACCTTTTAATTAACAGATTATTTTCTTTAACGATAGATTCAATCTATCTTGGAAAAAAAAGGGAAAAAAAAGAAACATGTATTATATATCCATACGAAGATAAAGATATACAAAAAGGTAGCTATTGGTACAAAAATAATCTTAAACACGTGACATTCTCTTAAACACAATAAAAATGTGCTTTGTATTAATTAAATAATCGAAAAACTATTGCACTTGGGTTCCACCACTTTGTTGGTATGATTGTAACCATAAATACAAAATGATAATAAATAAACTAAATTTGTTACTTAAAAGTTAACTTAGTTTATTTTTTCATAAGTAGCCGACATGTGACATTTGGACTCTTTTCAAGATTATATTCTGTCAACTTTGATGCTCTCTCTCCTACATGCATTTAATGCTAAATGGGGCCATTAAATATGAAATGAAAGATATTTAAAGAAAAGTAAGCCGGTATGTATTTTAGTATATACATATAAGATATAAAATTATTACAATTCAATTATTTATATATTAATTTATTTATACTGTCTTACTATAAGTACAGAATTTATCTCCAATGCTCACTATTGTTAATTTCATACTTCACTCTTTACTTTACAATTATCTCAAACATTTTCTAACTTTACCATCGAAAAATTTTTTGGTCAGGGACCCCATCTCCGGGCATAACCTCTATTTCCTTGTGCTCTGCAGGCTTGAACTTGGATTTCTAGTTGACGTGTTGAGCTATTCCAGTAGTATCTTTATTGTTGAGCATTTGGCACCCATCGTAGGGCCCATTTCTTTGCTCCCCACATCCTAGTGTTTTTTACAAATTCTTGTTCTTTCGAATTCCATCAACTATGGCTTCAGGCAGTGACATAATGCTTCCACAATTTCCATGAGAAGGAACAGTCACAAGTCCCCAGACAAAAGGGAAATATGCTAACCATTGTTATTCCAAGCCAAATAGTGTGAAGGCAATGCTGGATTAGTGATCCTAACGTAATTAAAAGGAGACAAGACTTGCAAGACCTGGCTTATGCAAAACAGGTGGAATTGGAAGAAATCCTTTAGAAGCTTAATGAAGGAAAAGAAAAACGAACTAGTCATGATCTCTCTGATCATGAGCAATTCGATTTCGATATAGACGGAAGTTATGATGCATTGTATGAAGATTAGCTGGAGACACGTTTCAAGAAAGTAAAAGGAGTGCATGAAGAAGAAGTTCCAAGCTCCAGGCGAAAGTGGACGTAAATCCAGTAGGGGTTTCTGGAGTTAAACCTATGGGTACACGTTCAACCCATACTTAACGCCATGAGTCCATGAAGCAATAGAGAGTTAGAACAACAAAGTCTTAGTAGAAGGAAGAAATTCCTAGCAGGAGGTATTCAAGTTAAAGGAGATAACAGGACAAAGGAGAAAGCTTCCCAGTGATGATAACGTGCCAACAAAGACAAAGAAGTCTGGCAAGTCCAAAGAAGTGGAAAAAGCACAACACGTTGTGAGTGGGAAAGTTTAGAACAATCCACTTGAATGATGGCTAGGAGGAAGGATTTCAGCTTCTTCATTTACCAGTGACAGTATTGAGTCTGAGCCCTTAAAAAAGTTTGTGACTCCTTATTTCATAATGTATGATAGGAAATCAGATCGTCTGGTGCACTATAGACATTAGATGCAGGTCATAACATTATAGAGCTGGAATGATGAACTCATCTGCCGTGTATTCCCATCAAGTTTGGGAGATATTGCACTCTAGTAGTTTCATAAATTGCCACTAGGGAGTATTAGTAGTTGGAAACAACTTGCCGAGGAGTTTGTTACCATATTTTTGACTAATGCAAAATAGCTAAAGACTACTGATGTACTCTTTACCATGAAGAAGAGGAACAATGAAAGCCTAAGGGACTACTCTCTAAGGTACATAGAGCTATACAATGAAGTGGAAGGCTACTCGGAGCGATTAGCAGTGACCTCCTTCAAACTTGGTTTACAGAAGGGAGATAAACTCTGACTTTCTTTGACAAAGAACCAAAAGTAAATATTTCTAACCTCATGTGTGAAATCGAAAAGAATGCCAAGGTGGAGGATAAGACAAAGCCTGCAGACTAAAAGGAGATGACGTTTTCTAGGTCAAAGGGGGGAAGCAAAGAGAAGGAAAGAGAAAGTTCATCGATGACAAAATGTCTAGTTTTGAGGCTGTCAATACAGTGTTTAAGGAGTCTATCTTCAGAATCTTTCCTCTGATCAAGGATGAGCCATATTTTAGATGGCCAAAGAAAATGCTTGACTTTTTAGGCAAGGAAAATCATAGAAATTATTGTTCATACCATCAAAACAGGGGGCACTGTACTGGAGCATGTCGTTCCTTAGGGTATATTCTGGAAGATCTGGTGAAAGAGGGTCATATGAAAGAATACATTGATGAGGCAAAGATGAGAAAAATAGAAGATCATCCCCGAGCTCCACAAAGAGATTAAATGAGAGATCAGATAAGAAGGAGAGAAGAGCCAGAGGAGGAAGAGGACGATATGGAGAAAGCCCAACCTGCACCAAGGGCCAAGCTGAGAAGGGAAGAATAGTGACTGGTAGTAATCTATGTTATTCACATAGAGAATCATCCTCAAAGTATTGTAGCCTGTCCTCAAGGAGAAGAGCAACATGTTGGGAAGTCAAAAGAGGTGCTAAAAGTAGTTGCTTCCCCAAGCAAATGTCCTAGAAAAGAAGGTGCTCGGGTAATATTATTATCTGAAGATAAAGGTTGGAAAGTGCAACAACCGCATAATGATACATTGGTGATCATGTTAAAAATGTTTGAGTCAAATGTAAAGAGGATCTTGGTAGACACAGGGAGCTCCACTGAAGTTACGTTTCTCAGTTTATTTAAAAAATTGGGGCTCACAAAAAAAGACTTCGAACCAATTGAGTGTCCATTCATTGGTTTCAATTTCATTCCAGTTTGGCCACTGGGGAGAGTGATAATTCCTATTGGAGCTAAACCAATGGAGTATGAAGTGGAATTCATAGTAGCAGATGCACCATCTTCCTATAATGCTATAGTGGAAAGGTCATTGATTCATATGTTGAAGGTAGTCTCTTCTACTTATCACTAAATTCTCAAGTTCCCATATAGTGTTGAGGTGATAGGGATAAGAGGGGATCAAGATCTGTCCAGAAGGTGCTTTATTGTTGCTTTAAAATCCAAGCCCCTGCCCGAGTAGGTGCAACTTAATGGGTTGTCAGAAGATATTCCCAAAATTGATGATGTTAGAGGGGATCCAGAGTAGAAAGCTATAGAAAGTTTGGAAAAGGTCTAGATTGGTCTAGCCGAGGATGACAAGTTCTTTTTAATTACGTCCAATTTCAGAGCCGACGAAAAGCTGAAACTGACAGAGATGCTACTAAAGAACATTGGTATATTAGCCTAGACACCTCAGGAGATGCCACCTATTTCTCTTGAAATAATGAGCCATAAATTGAATGTTAATCTAGGGGACAAACCTGTGATTTAAGAAGTAAGGAGATCTGCTTTACAGCATGCCAAGGCTATGATTGATGAGGTTAGCAGACTACTAAATGCTAAGACCATCAGGGAGGTTTTATACCTTGAATGTCTAGCAAACACAGTAGTGGTGAAAAAGAAGAATCGGAAATAGAGAGTCTGTGTTGATTACATGGATCTGAATAAAGCATGTCCTAAAGATCTATTCCCACTACCGAAAATTGATCAACTTGTGGATTCAACAATTGGAAGTGCAAGACTGTCATTCCTGGATGCATACAAGTGATATCATCAGATCACAATACATAAGTCAGATGAGGATAAGGTTGCATTCTCACCCTAAGGGGAATATACTATTACAATGTCATGCCTTTTGGGCTCAAGAATGCTGGTGCCACTTATCAACACTTGGTCATAAAGATGTTTAAGGAAGACCTCAGTAAGTCTATGGAAGTTTACATTGATGATATAGTAGTCAATAGTAAAAAGTCAGAGACCTATATTTAGTATTTGTAACATGTGTTCTTTACCCTTAATGAACACGGGTTGAAGCTCAATGCTGCCAAATGTGACTTTGGAGTCAGTTCTGGAAAGTTTTTTGGCCATTTAGTCACTAGGTGAGAAATTGAAGCAAATTTTGATCAGATTCGAGCTATCCAAGCCTTAGTTTTATCTCATACAAAAAAGAAAGTTAAAAAACTTACAGGGATAGTTGCAGCACTCAACAGGTTCATCAGCCAAGCATCAGATAAATGTTGACCGTTCTTTAAGTTGTTAAAGAGGGCAAAGAAGATGGTCTGGGATGAAGAAGCTAATCGAGCACTAGAAAAGCTAAAGGAGTATCTGACAATTGCATCAATTTTGTCAATTCCCTAACCAAGGGATATTCTGCAGTTTTATTTGGCAGCGTCAGATCAGCCAGTAAGTGCTGCTCTGTTGAAGGAGGAAGATGAGAGATAAAAACCATTTGCTATGTAAGTAAGACTATACGAGGGACAGAGACAAGATATCTTCCTTTGGAGAAATTCACATTGGCATTGATGATGGCATCTAGAAAACTGGTCTATTATTTTCATGCTCACACTATTTAGGTGATCATGGATTATCCAATTGGCCAACTTTTGAATAAGGCAAACAATATAGTAAGACTGGCAAAGTGGGCAATACATCTAGAAGTTTTCGATATCAGATTTGTATTGAAGATAGCAATGAAGGCACTAATCCTCGCAGATTTTGTGACAGAGTTCACTTTCCCAATCCCCGTGATTACACTTAAAAAGTGTAATTACAAACTCTATATTTAGATTCATTTTAATGCATTTGAATGGTTAAATTTAAAGTTTTGACATTAGTTTGTAACTTATAAGTTTTATTATCTTATTTGTAGGGAAATGGATGAGAAAAGTGAAGTTAATAGTGTTGGAGAGGGCTTAAAAGACGAAAGAGAAGTTGTAGTTCAAGTTTCATCAAGAATGGTTTGGACCAACCCAATGACTCAGAGCGAATGAGAAAGAAAAATAGAGCAACCAAGGTTCTGGGGTCCAGACCCTTTCCCAAAGGGTCTGGACCACAATGAAGGAATTTGGAGAAATTGATGTTCTAGGGTCCAGACCCATCCCCAAAGGGTCCGGACCCCAGCAAAGCCTTGGGCACGCGTTTTATTTCATTTTTCTAGAGTTTTTCTTAACATATATATATCACCTTTGTACGGCTGAACAAGGGCGGCCTCGCCAATACTTTTTAGTTTATTTCTTGAGAGTTTTGAGTGGTTTTTACATTGTTTTTGAGAGAAAATTTATGGATTTGTTGGATGTTTACTTGTTCTTGGTCGCATTACTTTTTCATTACACACTTTCAGAGTTACTTTTTGTGTAAGTTTATTTTCGTTTCGTCTATTTAATATATGATTTCTTGGTTTTAAGTGATAGATCGAATGTTTATGATTATGTTTGTTGCTTTCATTTTGTTTAAAATCATGTTCGAGTAGAAACCCTAGTTCTTGATTCAACGGATCAAGAAAGGATGGTTCATGAAAATCTCTGGGATCTATGCAGACCCTTCACATGGGTTGCGAAAGCACATGCGAAGGTCTCTATGATTTTAAAACCTAAATTTACTTATTTCGAAAACATTCAAAAGCAAAAATCTTTAATCATATTCATTTGAAATCACTGATACTGATTTTTAGTTTAAATATTCTTAACATTTTTGGAGCAAGTAGATAATAGGATTCAATTTCAACTTTGATCGTATTTGTTTAGAAAACATTCAAAAACAAAGTTCTTTAACCATATTCGTTTGAAATCACTGGTACTGATCTTTGATTTTAATGTTCTTAACACTTTTTAAACAAAACCCTAATTCAAAGTTGCATCTAAAAATCCCAGAGCAAATTTGTGAATTACCCGGACTTGTAAGTTGAATCAAGAACCTTTTTTTTTATCAAATTTTATTAGTCACTTCAATTCCTTGCTATAGTTAATTTGCCTTGAATTTTAGTTTAATACATTGTTGCACTTTCAAAATTAGTTAATTAAGTTAAATTTGAAAATCAAACATTTGAATTGTTTAAATTCTTAAGTAAAAATAATTTAGTTTTAGTTTAAAATTTAATTCTGCAAAACCTTAGGAATTAGTTCCAATTGAATATCAAACTTTAGTTACGTTAGGTTTTAAATTTGTCTTACAACCTAGAAACTGAATAACATAGGCTCCCTGTGAATTCGACCTCGAACTCATCGAGTTAAAACTGCGACTACCCTTTTGCACTTGAGAGGTAAAACCCGAACACAATTTAGGGTCGGTCACCCCGAGTAGATACATGGAATGTGGCAGTTGGAGATAAATTTAGAAGTTAATGCGGCTGCACCATCATGGTAGATTGAGATGGATGGGTCTTTATCCAAAAGGGTGTTGGGGTAGGTGTAGTTTTAATAACTTCCAAAGGAATAACCATTGAGCATGCCATTAAGCTGGGTTTTGAAGTGACCAACAACGAAACTGAGTATGAGGCATTGCTGGCTAAGCTAGATATTGCTCGATGCTTGTTTGCTCGGAATGTCCTAATCAAGACTGATTTCCAATTGGTGGCAAACTAGTTGAAGGGAGAGTATGCAGCAAGAAATAAAAGGATGGCTAAGTATTTGAATCTGTCAAAGAAAAAGTTAGAATACTTCAATGTTATTGAAATTAAGTTGACAAAAAGAGATCACAATACTTATGTAGATGTTTTAGCAACACTAGCTATAGCCCTGAGGACCAGGCTAACTGACACTATTTTTCTTGAAGTGTTGGAAAAGCCAAGTATGTCAAGGGGTGAAGTAATAGCTTGTATTGAGTTGGGTACATTTGGATGGATCCAATTATCTCCTATTTGAAGGATGGGACTCTCCCCGAGGATAAGACAAAAGCAAGGAAGTTGAGGATAAAAGCTACAAGATTTTGGCTGTCCCTTGATTGCAAATTGTATAAGAGGTCGTTCACAGGCCCTTATCTTCTTTGTGTTCATCCTTATAAGGCACAAAATTTTCTTTATGAGCTACATGATGGAGTCTGTGGGGCACATACTAAGGGTAGATCACTGGCATATAGGGCGATCACTCAAGGTTATTAGTGGTTGAAGATGGGACGAGATACACAGGCTTATGTTTGGAAGTGCAAGAAATATTAGAAGTTTGCTCTAGTTCTTCACCAACCTGCTCAGGAGCTCAGTCTTCTTATCAATCCATGGTTATTTGCTTATTAGAGTCTTAATATAGTGGGCTACTATCTACTGCCACTGGAAATAGAAAGTGGTTAGTGGTCGGTACAGATTATTTCACTAAGTGAGTGGAGGCAAAGCTTTTGGCTCATATCAAAGACACAGACATCATTTGATTTGTATCGAAGAATATCATTATAAGGGATGGCATCCTAAGGACACTTATCTTTGATAATGTGACACAGTTTGATAGTGCCCTATTCAGGGAATATTTCTAGGTATGTGATTAAGAATGTTTATTCGTCACCTATTTATACTTAAAGCAATGGTCAAGTTGAAGCTTCCAACAAGGTTATTCTCAGTGGCAATGAGAAGAATTTGGAAGTAGCAAAAGACAAGTGGGTTGAAAAACTTCCAATCGTATTCTAGACATGTAGATCCACAGGTGAGTCACCATTCTCTATTGCTTATGAAATGGAAGCAATCATCCCATTGGAGGTCGACATGTCCACCCTTTGTACCATAGCTTTGATCAAGGGAAAAATGATGAAGTCATGGGTGTCAACTTAGATTTGCTTGAAGAAAAGAGAGAATTAGCTGCAATTGGGCTGACCTCTTATCAATAAGAAGTGAAAAGGAAATTCAACAGAAAGGTGAAGCCAGGAGAGTTTAAGGCTGGTGACTTTGTCCTCTGGAAGTTAATGGGGGCAAGAAAAAGATCTAACAGAGGGCGAGTTCGGCGGTAATTAGGAAGGTCCATTCCAAGTAACTGAGGTGCTTGGCAATAAAGTTTATTGTTTGGCAGACATAGAATGTAGTATCCGGTATTTAATTTTGGCCATTTATGTGTTATTTTGGGTCAATAAAATATTTAAAATGAGATTGGGTAATTTATTTTATTTTTATCCGGGTTGGGTGTGGCCCAAATCGATATTTGGCTAGACAACTGGGTTGAACCCAGCCTTTCCTTTCTCTTTTCTTTTTTTCCTTTCTTTTCCTTTTTTTTTTTCTCTTGGGGTAATGCTCGTGGGTATTCCAGAGGATGGAGAAAAAGCGACGAGAGAGAGAGAGAGGAGAGAGGAGGAAGAGAGAGAGTGCGATCCGACAAGGAAGGACGACAGACTCAGGTAGTTTTCGACGCCGTGAATACTGTGGCGGTGTCCGTTTCGCGTAATTTCCCTCGAGGTGGGAGAAATCGACGTCTAAAGGTTAGGTGCCTAAATTAAAATCTCTTCATTTTTTATTTTTTCTTCAGATCTGAGGTAAAATGGGACTTATATTTGTGTTCTAGACGTTGTGTGGATCATTTTGGTATATTTATATGCTTGATTTGGTGAACTTTTGTGAGATGTATATATATATATATATATATATATACGCGGGTATGTATATATATGTGCATATGCATTAGATTTTTCATACTTTTGAGTCATGATAATCACATAAATGAGATATAGAGATTTTGGGATAAATTTCTATATATTTATTTTGTATGAAAGTGATTAAATTTAGATTGACAGTGTAAAATCAGTCCCAAATTGGACGCATGATGGTGGAGGCATTCACTGGAAGAAGAAACAGGAAAAGATAAAAAAAAAAAGAAAAAAAAAAAGAAAGTATTAGAGAAAATAATTAGAGATATTACCATTTGGGCCCAAAACTTTTAGATAATCACAAATTGACCCCTAAGTTTTAGATAATTATAAAATGGCCCCCAAAGTTTTAAATAATTACAATGTGACCCCTAAGGGTTTAAATAATTACAAAATGACCCCCAAAGTTTAAATTATTACAAAATGGCTCCAACGTTTAGGAAGATTACGATTTTACCCCTAAAAAATTGGGAAGGATAATAATGTCACCCCTAGAGTTATGGGAAATTATAGTTGACGTTACAAAATTGGAAAGATATTAGAAAATAGGGTAAATTTTGAGATTTTAAGACATACTTTATTTTATGTTGATAATTGTCGAAAAGAATTACTATATATGATTAAGTTATATGAGATACGATTGATGATTGAATTATATGAATAGGAATTGATGATTTAATATAGCATGCTTTATTAATGTTATGAACTCTTGAAGAGAATTATTATGCATAATTGAGCATGTCATGTGTATTGAGGCTGGGGCGGCATCATCTGATTTATGTTGAGAATATTAATTGGCTGAGAGCGCCACGTTCATATTGTGACTTGCCGATGCACGAGTTATATATATATATATATATGGATGGTATTCACGATTTGAGAAAAATGAGAAAATGAGATTTTAAAAATATCAGATAATCTCCAGGCGATATATATATAATTAAAGGTTAGTCATTGGAAGTTGGACGTTAATATCAATGTGAGGTGTTATGAGATTTTTTGCACTGTAGCCGAATCTTGCTTGAGATAAGCGGATGCCTGTCTAAGGGTGTAACACAGTTCCCTAGCAGAAAGACTAGGGGGTGTAACACAGTTCCCCTGAGTCTTAGTTGATTGGGGGTGTAACCTGATTCTCCAACTGCTAATTATATTGATTACTCTGTTTGAGATAAGCAGATGCCTGACTAGAGGTGTAACACGTTTCCCTAATAGACGGGCCAGGGGGTGTAACACGGTTCTCCTGAGTCTTACACCAATGGGGGTGTAACACGGCTCCCCATTCGATTTATATATATATTGAGATAATGTGATTGTCACATCTATTGATGAGATGTAGAGATTATTATATTGATCATGAGTTTGGTAATGAAATAAGGGATATAAAATAGGAACTACGGTGACTTGATTCCCGTGGTGAGATACGTAGGCAGTTTAGGCTAGAGTAGCTTGAGTCCGGTCTAACCTATGGGTGATAATAATTATGTTTAGCTTTCTTAACCGAGAATTGAATTACATTATTGATAAATGGACGATTACAAAATAAAATATTATTTTATATGAGAATGAGTAATGATTTTAGGTATTTTGATAATTTTAATTCAATGTGAATTGAATTTTTGAATTTGAATCATATTGTATCATTTATTTGGGTTTTCACATTCCCATGCCGTCCGTCTTGAACAATTAAGTTAGGGGCGTGACATAGAAGGCAAACCTGTGAAGAGGCCTTTGAACGGGTGCGATTGGAGTTATTCTATATGTAAACGTTTGATTCAGTTATGTTTGTTGAAAAAGTAGGAATAAGAATTAGCAATTTCAAAGTCCAGAGATATGCAGAAAATTTAAAGAATATCTATCTGAGTTTCCTAGTTATGACAATCGAAAAAATAATCCCATTGGGGCTCCTAGTGGTTGACTTGAAAAAGGAATAGTCCCACTGGGGCTCCTAGTGAATGACTTAAAAAGAAATAGTTCTACTGGGGATCCTAGAGGTTGACTCGAAAAAAAAATAGTCCGACTAAGTGTCCCGGGATAAACTCAATGGATTTATCCCTATGCGTAACTCAAATATGTGAATTTGATCTATTATAGATTAAAAATTATCATTTGGGCAATAATTACTTTATATATAGTCTTGAAAAGTGAAAAATTAATATCTTGACTGCACATGAGGAAATGTAACAGAAGCGCAGCGGTAATTCAAGTTTATTAACACAAAAAGATTCCCGACCACATAAACTGTGGGCGGCAGCATATTAAAAGCTACTTCAGTTCAACTTATGATGATTTCAGTTCATATGCTTGTTCATATACTTGACTAAGTTATTAGATTAATCCTATATGTATGCATATTGCATACTTGCTTTACCATCAACACTTTATAAGTTCAATTGCTTATAAGTCATTATGCCACAAATGAGGTGTGCTCGGGTTCAATTCCAAAGTACAATAATTGCATAATATTAAGATGAAGAGTGTTTAAGACCAACTGATTAATTGCTTTACACTTATCTTTTTTAAGTGATAAATAGTTCAGGTTGATCAGTAAAGCACTCAAATAAAAGAAGATATAACTTAAAAAGCAACACTAATCATGAAAAGAAGAGCAATTCTCAAAATTCATTTCTATTAAAAATAAAAGTTTGACATTGCATTAACCAAGAAAAAATGAAAGGAAAATAAGATAAGGATTTCATTTCTCAGTGTCATTTGGCTTGGAAGTGGAGGCCTCCTGAGCATTGGAAGCTTAAGGATCGTTTCGGACTTCCATTTCACCCGCTTCAAGATTTTAACCTCCCCTTAGAGTGTCAATCGAAGGAGTTGGAGGAGGAGGTGATCTGTCGAAGTTGAATAAAGGGATCTTCTCATCTGGATATGGCCAGGGCATGTCTCTGCAAGTTTTTGAGGTCGGGTCAATGGATAATCTCTTCATGCCAGCCTCCAAGCCATCCAGGAAGTATTTGTTATGCATATCGGTCACTTTTTAAGTAAAGTTTTAGAAACTCTCAATTTCTTGAGTAGCCTTTTCCTCAATTGCCTTCCATTCTCGTTCTTTTAGCTCCAGAGCATTATCTTTGTTCTTGAGCTCAATCTTTAGTTTCACCATGGCTTCTTTTTGGCTGAGTTGCTCCAGTTAAGACCTGTTAAGTTCTTCAGTAATTCTTTCTTGCCAGGTTTTTAACAGATTAAGCTTGGCCTTAACCTTCGCGAGCGTCTGCACCTTCTTCAGCAAGTCCTCATCCTTAGGGACCAGAAGTTTATCTACAATATTGAATTTTCTCTCACCGATCTCTGCCCTTTCCTCGGTAGCAACAACTTCAGACTTGGTAGCCTCAAGTTGTAACTTCATCTATCTCTGTCCTTTCCTGAGCTCGGCAATTTTGCCCTTGAACCCTTGGATCAGACCTTCATCATCATCAATCTTTCTGAGAGACCAACTCGAGAGAGTACAGAAAAGACTGAAATAAAAAGAAGAAGAGAAAAAAGAAACGAGTTAAGTTAAAAAGATTGGAAATAGTAAGATAAAAAAATGATAAAATATGCAGGAGAAAAATAAAACTTACTGTTATAACACTCTAGTAGAGTTTCATACAATTCTTTTGGTCAGCTCCTTGTAATCTTCTCTTGATCGCGTGAGGGGGCTGCTCCGTTGAGGAAATCTTTTGGGTAAATGAATGCCGAGTCCCGAATTTGAAAGGTCAATCGCTTAGGGTCCCGTAGGCAGGTACTCTTTTTTGAGGAATAAAAGAAGAGTGCCAAAAATTAGGTTCTTTGGGGGAATGGCTTGTAAGGGAACTGGTTTAGGCCTCTTTTCCCTAGTTTTGGAGGAGTTTGATTACCAAGATGGAGATTGGGCTGGTCGAGGGGCATCCTCAGGTGCTTGTGAAGATGTTGGGGGCACCTCAGAAGTAGGAAGATCTTCTAAGATAATTAAATCAGTTGACACGTCAACCTTTTGCTTTTTTTTTTTTTTCCTTTAGGATCCTCGTCCTCTACTCAAGAGGTTTTACGAGAGATTTTGGTTGGCTCCTAGATAGAGACTCTCGAGGCCTTTCTGTTGGCCTCCATTTAGTTTTTCTTTATTTTTTGGCCTTGCTCGGCCTTTATGCTTCTATAGTCATTAGGGATGTCAACAGGGCGGGTATAGGACGGGTATGACTTTCCCCGTCTGCGTTTCAGTTTAGCAATACCCTTAAAAAATATATGAATTAATAAATAAATATTTAACGGGTACGGGGCGGGGCGGGGACTATTATCCCCGTCCCGCTTAGGTAACACCTCAAATCCCCTACCCGTCCCCATCTCGCTACTAATATCCCCATATCCTCGCCAAACGGGGTGCGTGAAGTGGGTATTCATTAGGTACGGGTATATTTGACATCCTTAGTAGTCCTATCCCTTTTCTGGTAAATTCAGACTTTCATTTCTTGAAAATACTATTTCCTTAGAGGCCTTTTTGACATCTCATTTTGGAGCCATCTGAGCTTCATGAATGTTCACAGTAATACGAACGGCCTCATTTTCTTCTTCCTCCTCAAGCGCTTCTTGGATATATGGCTCCATAATTGGAAGTGCCAAGGGCGACATTTGGTGCTGGTCGGCAGGGATTGGGTCTTCAACAACAAGGGCGATATTTGGTGCTGGTCGCTAGGCAGTGTGGTGAGTGCGATAGAATTCGAGCTTCCTCTCGGTTGGACCAACCAAACCACTGTCAGAAGGTTTTTTAGATTGTAACAATGCAAATTCTCAAGGAGGAGCGATGAAGGAAACAGTAGTTGGGTTGGTAGTTAAACAGAATAGTGTCAACTCGCAAAGGAAAAATGTCTGGACCACCAAAGAATTTCAGTAAAGCTTCAATGTATGGGCAGTTGAGAGGTTTCCCTTTGTCCAAGCTATTTTGGTTCATCGTCTGTACACTAAAACAACAGAAAAATTAGTTAAACATCAATTAACAAGTAAATGTAAACAGATAATGAAAACATTAGAACTACTCGACCTGGGTCCTGTGCTACTGTGGTGATTTGGGGAAGGGTCCTCATCTGGGTGATGCATCCATTGTCACGAGGACAGCACAGACATCATCTTCTAACCCTTTGATATTTTTCGGGAGCATGTCGTCGAGGGTTTTATCAAGTTGGTATTTCAGATACCATTATTGTCTTCTATCCTAATTTTTTGGATATTGTAGCAATATAATAAATCCCATTCCCACAACTGAAAACCTATATCGACCATTGATTTGTCTACCTATTTACTATCCTCTAAAATTATGGGAAACAAACTTAAAAGAAAGGTTGACCTTATGAATATTTTTCGAAGAAAAGAAGAGATAGAGAACCCCAAGCCAATCTCCATTGATGGCGACAATGGGGAACATCCCTATTCTTGCTCATTCTTCCCAGTGAGTCTAATGTTCACACTATTTGGATGATATCTCTTCTTGAAGGCAGCAACTCCCTCATTGGTCCTTAGTTCCTCTTCTAGTCTACCCATCTATACCAAATACACGAGAAGGAAAAAGATAAAGGAAGAACCCTAGAAACTCACCAAAAAAAGCTTTGAAACAGAGAAAGAAATTGCAAGAAAGAGAACTTAAAAATTGTAGTAGTGCTTGAGATGGCTCGAAAGTGCAAAAAGGGTAGCTATGGCAATTGTTCAAATTATATATACATATATAATATTTCAAATAAAACAGGAGAGGAGTAATACGCCATCTGGATTGATATGAATGTGATCGTTAGCAAGCTTCTTTTTAGGGTTTCGATGCTGACGTTGGAATTCTACGC
Organism: Vitellaria paradoxa; assembly: GCA_019916065.1. NCBI lineage: Eukaryota > Viridiplantae > Streptophyta > Magnoliopsida > Ericales > Sapotaceae > Vitellaria > Vitellaria paradoxa. Next base: position 56,205,686 of record CM034235.1, on the reverse strand, counting down.
GCTGAATTGTGAAGAGTTCTTACATGTTATAAAAGGACCGAAAGAGAGGCCAATCAGAGGGAAGCACATCAAAAGCAAAGCTGCTACTCAAGGAATATGAAGAGATTTTTGTATAAATAAGTGAGGTATTGTTTAAGATGTTTCATACTCCGCTCAGGTAGTAACTTACTCTGACCAGAGTGGGGCATAAAGCTAGTACAAAAATAACCTTGGACAACGTGGCGTCGTCCCGAGCATAATAGAAATGTGCTCAGTGTTAAGAAATAATCGAAAAACCATTGTAGTTAGGCGCCCACCACTTATTGGTATAATTCTAACCATAATATAAAATAGTAATAAATGAACTAAATTTATTATCTAAAAGTTAACTTAGTTAGTTCATTTTTTCACAAGTGGGAGACAGATGTAACATTTGGACACTTTTCAAGGTTGTATTCTGCTCAACATTATACTCTCTCTCCTACATGCATTTAATGCTAATGAGGGAGCATTAAATGATTGTGCATATTTTCTGCTTTATTATCATGGTTACATGGTTGATTATATGTGAGTTATTTGTTAGAAATCCCATTGTATTGTTAAATGTGAATTTTGATCAACTTATGGGATTTTGTAGGGTTATGTGACCAAATGAGAAGAAAAGAGGCTAATATGAGTTGAAGGAGGCAATGAGCTGAAGATGGACCTGAATGGGCGCCCCTCAAAAGTGATGGGCGCCCCACAGAGGCCACAGGCGCCCCCTCAGTGGTCACAGACGCCCCATCCTTAATTAGATGGGTGCTCGCCAAGAGGGGTTTTGGGGTGTTTCGTTGGGACTTCATCAAACACTTTGGACAACTAAGCCACAGGCGCTCTTTCATTATTCACGAGCACCCATGACGACTTTTCTAGCACACTGTGCAGAATAAAGTTTGAGTTGTAATTTTATCCCTTATGCCCTTGCATTATGTACTAATGTAAATAGAATACTTTCTGATGGAGGAGGGTCCGAACCCTATGTAAGCTTTAGGTTTATTTTCTGAGAGTTTTTTTTAGAGAGTTGTACATTACACTTTGCACTTAGGGTTAGGGTTTTGATTTTGCTTTGGGTTGTTCAAGCTTGCTTCATCTTCGCATTAGATTAACTTGTAAGTTACATTTGTTATTTTGTTTTAATTAAAGGTTCATTATTCTCTATCGCTTTGCTCTTTATTTTCGCTTGTAGGTACTTCGTAGTCTTTGTTTGTGATTGATTTGTTTTCGAAATCGCTTTAAAGCCTCTTCGATCTACTTCGTTTTGTGTTTGAGTGTATGATGAAGCTATTTCTTTTTCGAAAGGCTTCGTTTATGCTTTTGCAATGTTAGGCTAGGGTTTGTTCTTGGCTTCAAGCCATTGAAGGTGGTGTGGTAGTTTGGTGAACTCAAATGTAAGGACTCTTTTCAATGAAACAATTTTTTATTCGAATTGGAATTTTGTTAATAAGCTAGGGTTCTTTCGAAACCTACTCACCTGTGTTACAACCGTAGCTTGTTGCACTTGTGCACACCAAGTGTTTGGTCAATGTCTCGGTGAGTTAGACTCTTATTTTCCAAAACCCAAATTATTTTTTTTTATGAAATCAATCACCCGTGTATAACCAAAGCTTGGTTACGATTGGCCACTCGTGTATACCAAGTGGTTGGTTCAATGGCCGGTGATTTGAAAACCTATTTTCATAAACCATGACTTGACGGTTTTCTTACGGAACTCAGTTCATCTGTGTTAAATCGAAGCTGGTTACGATGTTAACGCTGTGCATACTAGGTGTTCGATTCAATGTCCGATGAATCCAAAATTAATTTCAAAGCCTCCGCTTACTTTGAGTTCCATAAATTAGGGTTTTAATGGAAATATCTTCCAACCTAGCAAAGCATGTGCGATTGCTAGGGTTGAGTAAACAAACGCGTTTGAGTAAACCATTACTATCCCACTACCGGATTTGGTTCCCGAAGCCAAGATTGTCTTTGTTATTTCATTTGTAGTATTTTTATTTTAGAATTACAATTCCTACACTCCATCATTCTCAACCCAACCATATTCAAACACCTTGTAATCTAAACTTAGTTAAATTAACTTAGGTTCACCTACTAACTAAGAGAACAACGTCTAGAGTTTTAACAAAGCCCTCCCTATGGAAATGACCTCGGTTCTCACCAAGTAAGACTACGACCACCCTCTTGCACTTGAGAGGTAGAACCCGAACACATTTTAGGGTCGGTCATTAAACATAGAATGAAAGGCACTTAAAGAAAAGTAAGCTGCTTTGTACTTTAGTGTATATATATAAGATATAAAATCATTACAATTCCATTATTTATATATTAATTTATTTATTACATCTTACTATAAATATAAAGCTTAGCCCAAAAAACCTAGGTATGCTCACTATTGTCAATTTTCTACTTCATTTTTACTTTAAAATTCTCTCAAACTTTTTCTGACTTTACCATCAGAGGGTTTTTTGGTCGGGAACCCATCTCCCACCATAATCTTCTATTTTCCTTGTGTTCTACAGACCTGAGCTTGGATTTTTGGTTTACGTGGTGAACTGTTCCAACAATATTTTTTTATTACAAACAGTAACAAATTAAAGGCTTTGTACTAAATTGCATTTATGTCTTGTTTATAAAAACCCCTCATCCCTCACACTTCTATCTCACAGGCTTCTCTTTTCATTGAAACATCAAAGTTCATGGGTTGGGTCTTAAATCAAGACATATGCATTTTATTATTTTATTATTCATTAATATTCTAAGTTAAAATTAATAATTAATTTTACTAGTGTGATGGCTAACACGGAGACTGTTCGGCAGCAAATTTTACCGCCGAAACTGCTAACTCATGCCAACTGGAAATCCGACTGTGAACCTGCCGAACAAAGAAAAGAGAAAGGTTACGGTCGGAGTGGAGTCTCCTGGCTGAAAAATCAATCCGTTGCTTAAGTCAGGAGATAGCTTATGAGAAAACTCTTAAGAGAAGAAGTCAAGAGTGCAATAAGTTGGCAACAGTCAGCTACCTTGATTGTGAAGTGAAGTGTTGTATTTATAGTGATATAAAGAATAAATAAAATAATACTTGTGATTTAGCTGTATTCATGTGTCCAAGTACTCTTTCTCTCCCTGCTTTAAATGCCTTTCACTTCTCATTTAATACTCCATACCTTTCATTAAATGCATCTGGTAGCTAAATGCGGTTGTATAGCCGGAATTCAGTTGTCAAACTATCCACTTGTCACATCTATCAACCACTTAACGAGATAAACTAATTTAGTTTTCTTTACGGTGATAAATACATAGTCCAATCATAAACTAGGGCGCATTTATGGTTACAGGACTCATATTAATGCTGTGGGACCCATGCATACATTTATTAGCCGCCATTCCAAAGGGCCGAACAAATTAACTTTTGTGATCCTTGGTGATCACCACGTGGCAACATGTCATTCGTCAATATTAGGATGCCAAGGAAACCTAAGTCATCTCTATTATAAGCCATGCAGCAAATCCATAATGCTCGTGACGCACGTGTCACCTAATAGCTTATTTCGGTAGAGGGCCACGTGTCACTAGTCAAAATGTTCGATTAATGACCTCGTGTCCGTAGTAAAAATGTTTGGCATTGGGCCACGTGTTATCCTCTTTAATTGTTCGGCAACTCCACGTGTCCCCGACTTATTTACCCAACAGAGACCTATATAACTACTACATTTCGTGATCATCCTATTAAATGAAGCCTATCTTTATTTGAAGAACAAGAATGTGCTAGTGGATTATGCCTTCCATGCAGGCAAGACAATGACAAGTTGATATATGGACCACTTCTTATTTCTGATGGGTTTCCATCTCTCAAGAGCACAACGTTTTGTGGGAAATGGAATAGATTGTGCTTTTGCGTCTCATCCTAAGAATGAAGCATTTATTTTTTCTAGAAATATCTGTGCTATATAGATTATGCAACCACACAACCACTATGACAAGATAATCAGAGGCCCCAATGACTATCACTACAATGTTCCTCTTCTAATTCAATTGCACGATGTTCGAAAGTAGGATAGATGTCGCCTTTAAGTTAATAAAACAAATTCAAGCATACCTTTTTCAAAGGACACCTGTATGCTCGTATAAACTATAGTTGTCTTCCCCCAGGCTCATTGCCATCCCTTCCTATCAATGAAGGCTTTCTAGTTTGAGGACAATACTATTTTTGAAAATGACATTGATGTAGCCTCTTTGGTTTCCGCATAAGATTGATGATGGCATATCTATTCCAAGGAGATTACTATGCACGTATCAACTTTGCTCCTGGCACCACAGCGATTACATCCATGGGTGGCATAAAAAAAATAATACCCCAATGGCCCTCTCTACGAGGGCATCGTGCCACACAATAAGAGTTTGACTCTGTTTCTAAGTTGTATCCTGTGCTCAGAATTAATTAAGGTTGCAAAAGACAATGGGGTTCATATATTTCTCTTTCTCTCACTCTCACCTTACTACTCGAAAATATATATTTAGCTCGAAAGCTAAGGGTGTCAAGGGGGATTGGTGTTATCTTCCTCTCTTCTAAAATAATGGGTTTGCATGTCTATACAGTCTATTAAGAGCAGAAACATAGATGTATGTACTTTAATGCTTTTAGAAATGAAATATTTAAGCCCCATGAGCAAGATCTCCTGAGGATCAATGCCATGTTTTAATTTCTAGAATGTCTTACAACGTTACGCACTTCTATGCAAATGACAAATTCAAGCTCCGTGACACTCTACTTCAAATCCGCCTATATATATCTATATAATAAAACACAACCTACTTCAAATATTCCTCTCACATAATGTATCTAACGGTTGATATTTATTTAGAGACATCTTCAATGGCTCAGATTAATTTTCCTATCCTCTCAAAACTCTTGATATTACGCCCAAATGGATCGTGGTCTACTTTAAATCTTTCTTCAGATGGGTGAGACTTTCCTTTTCTCTTGGGTTATGGAGGGCTTCGACTGCGAGAGTGGGAAGGAGAAGAAGAGAAAGGTTTGGATTGCGAACAGGACGGAGATAGGGATCGGGAAGGGGAGCTCGAGCGAGAGTCCGACCCAGTGTAAAACCGAGAACGGGAGCGCGATAGAGTTGCCAGACGAACCTAGACGAACCTGAATCAGATCCCGATGGAGTTGTCGGACAAACCTAGACGAACCTGAATCGGACCCCGATGGAGTTGTCAGACGACCTCGGCCTGGTTTCACCATGTTTGGCTTACCATGTTCGGCTAAGGTTGTGTCTCTTCCCCTCTGACCGACCCTGAAATGTGTTCGGGTTCTACCTCTCAAGTGCAAGAGGGTGGTCGTAGTCTTACTCGGTGAGAACCGAGGTCATCTCCACAGGGAGGGCTGTGTTAAAAGACACTAGACTTGTTCTCTTAATTAGTAGGTGAGCCTAAGCTAATCTAAACTAATTTTTGAATTACAAAGTGATTTGAATATGGCTGGGTTGAGAATGGTGGAGCGAAGCAAATTGTGATATTAAACTAGAATGCAAATATTGAAAATAAACTAACTAAAATGATCTTGGCTTCGAACCAAATCCAGTAGTGGGTAGTGGTTTACTCAAACGCATTTATAACTCAACCTAACAAACGCACATGCATTGCTAGGTCGGAAGATATTTCATTAAAAACTAATTTATGGAATTCAGAGTAAGCGGAGGCTTTTGAAATTGGTTTCAGACTCACCGGGACATTGAATCGAACACCTAGTGTGCATGAGCATCAACTCATAACTAGACTTCAATTATAACACAGGTGAATCGGTTTCTTAAGAAAACCTCATGTTTTGGTTTTATGAAAATAAGGTTCGAATCACCGGGCCATTGAACCAACCACTTGGTTTGCACGAGTGGCCAATCGTAACCAAGCTTTGGTTTTAACACGGGTGACTGATTTTGTAAGAAAACCTAATTTGGGTCTTGGAAAATCAGATTCTAACTCACCGGGACATTAAACCGAACACTTGGTGTGCACAAGTGAAAACTTGTAACCAAGCTACGGTTGTGACACGGGTGAGTAGGTTTCAAGAGAACCCTAGCTTACTACGAAATTCCAATTAAAAGTCCAAAATATATTTTGTTAAATAAAACTCGTTTACATTTGAGTTCACCAACTACTTCACCACTTTCAATGGCTTGAAGCAAGAACAAACCCTAGCCTAACATTGCGAAAGCATTAACAAAGCCTTTCGAAAAGAAAATAACCTTCATCAAGCACTCAACACGAAAACGAAGGATATAGAAATAAGCTAAAGCAATTTCGAAAGCAAATCAAACACTAACAATGACTACGAAGTACTACGAAGTGAAAATAAAGAACAAAGATAAGAAAATAATAAACTTTTAATTAAAACGAAGTAACGAATGAAACTTACCAATTAATCTTAATGCGAAGATGAAAAAATAAAGCTTCCGTCAATCCAACACGAGATGAAAACATCTAACCCTAATCTAAACTAAACTAAGAGAAAGAGAAGAAGTGCGTAGGGTTTCGAACCTCCTGTACATCAGAAATTTGCCCTTTTATATCATTACATAACTCAAGGGTAAAAGTGTAATTTCATAATTCAAAATTTAACTTAAAAGTGTGCTGGACAAGTCATCATGGGCGCCCAAGGTACAAGTGTTTGATGAAGTCCTCAAAGAGTTAGCCAAAACACAGCAGTCAGAACTCCCTCTCTGTGGGCGCCCATCTGATGAAGAATGGGGCGCCCAAGGGTCCTCAGGGGCGCCCATGGGCTGTAGGTGGGGCGCCCATGCTTGTGGTGGGGCGCCCATGGGTCTAGGTGGGGCGCCCATCTGCAACTACAGTGAACAGTTCTTCTTTGACAGCTTTCTGTCCCTGACTTCCGATGCGATTTTGACATTGAAGATGACAGATTCAGGCTTCGGCTAAACCAGCAAAGTTGTAGGGCTTCGAGTCTTCTTTCCAACGCAAAAAGAATGGAACCATTTCGAGTTGTGACGAAAAAGTTATGGCTGGAAAACTGAGAGGGTGTTGAGCTGGCAACTTCAACCGCACACCACTTCAACTATTTTGAACTTCAAACCACTTCCTTCTCCTTGGCACCCATGGTAGTCGATCTTATGCCTTGGGATGGCTCCTCCTCACATGCAACCTTGGTGTTGTTTGGGCCAAAAACACCATATTATATCACCTGAAATATACACACACCAAGAATGCATGGAAATGAGATAATCACACTAACACATCGCCAATAATAACTGTAAATTCATAATTAGCATGCTCAATATATATATAATTGTACAATAATGCATGCTAATCACCCTCTATGTATATATACATGTATTCGTATCTCTGATATTCGGTTTGTGAGATTGATCTTCTGGTAGTGTTATCTACCGATCTTGTGTTTCTGCATCAAGGCTTTTTTGTGCTTTTTGAATCGTTTTGGTCTCCGTTTTTCTGAAATTTTAATCATTTTTGTTGCCCATTAATGCTTGTCTGCTTATAAAAACTATTTTTTCAATTCCTTCATTTGCAGGAAAATCAAAGTTGATTTTGCTTTCTGAAGCAAGGAGAATAAGAGAAGAGGGTTAGTACTTGTTTGCCGATTTGATAGGTAATGTAAATTATTATTATTATTATTTTGATTTTTTTTAGGATACTCATTTCACGGTTCCCCTTTTTGTTGGGGGTACTTTTTAGCCTTTGATGGTTGCAATGATGTGTTGTTGTTAGGATCTTTGGATAATTTTATCAGATACTATAAATTTTACTTTTTTTTTTATCAATTTTACATGTGAGGGTGTTGTGGGGGGGCCTGTTGGGAGTGAAACCCTAGATTAGAAAAAGGCTTTTTTTTGACTATTTATGTGGTTCAGAATTTTCTTACTTAGATTTTGGCGTCTTTTTGGTGATTATGATTGTTTATCCTTTTATGTTGTGGACATATTTTGGAGCTATCAAAATTAAGGTTGTATTTTGTGTGGTATTTAGGAATTTTGATGGAATTGTTAAAATTATTATCTGCACAATTCAAATGTTTAGCCAGTGTGATAAAATGCATAGGTGCATTGCTGTTTTACATGCATCTTTTAGATGTATTACTGATCGATTTCAATTTTCTGTAATTTAGTTTTCTTTTCTTTTTTTCCCTATTAACTGAAGATGTGATTAGCTCTTTCTATGCGTTGCTAATACTTTTCTTAGATAAGGATAAACATAAGCAGTAGGTTTTGAAACTAGACATTTCCAATCTTAATAATTTTCAGTTTTGTGTTTATAATGTAGTGGGAGAAGGGGAGGATATGCATAATCTTTTAGAAGAATGGAAGAATATGCACAAAAAAAAGAAAAAAGAAAAACTACCAAAGAATTTACTTTAGGGAGTAAATAAATAACTATCCAAATTTATTAAAATAAAATAACTTAAAAAATAAATAAATAAAAACTGCCCAAATTTATTAAAATAACATAAAAAAATCCATTCGTCTTTAGGGATTGAGCGCTTCGTGGGTTGGGGTGCCTATGTCACAGCCACAGGTGTACATATTGTTTCAATTTCTAGGGCTTTGTATATCTCTCTTAGAATCAAAGGAAATTTTTTTATAATTTATTTTAGCTCTCTCCCTTTTACCCTTTATTGTTTGAGCGAATTCCTTTGTTTATTGCAATCATCGATTAATTTGGAATAAAGTTTATTAGTTCACTTTTAATTTATGCTGAAATTTTCAAGTGTTGAAATTTTTTTTAAAGTGCTAAAATTTTTTATGGCTTGATGTTTTGATCAAGTAGAGTGTTGACATTTTGATCAAGTTTATTGGTTCACCTTTTGATCAAAGGTTCAATTTTTTTTTTTTGTAATTTCCTTCTGTGTAGGATACAAGTTTGATGTCGGGTAGAAATAATGTCTTTAGACTCAAAAATAAGTTTGATGTCGGGTGGAGACTGAATTTTTTGTATGATTTTTGTTGGGAGGGATTGAATTTTACAATGTGTTAAATTTGTTCATTGATTGGCAATGTGGTTGATTGGCACTGTATGGAAAATCTTACATAAAATAAACTTTTTTAAATAAAATCTTATTTATTTTTAGAAAAAATTAAGTTTTTATATCAAAATTTATAAAATAAAAATATTTAGTTTAGTACAAAACTACTTACTTTCATAATTTTCAAAATTATTTTTATTTAAAAATATAGCCTACAATTTTTATGTCAAATCAAACAAAACAAAATTATTCTAAATCTACCACTTGCAACAGCACAACAGTTGTGGGAAAGTGTACTTGCTAATAACAAGAAAGAAACTTACAGCCTTATTATCACTCATGAAGCAGATGTTAATGCTCTTTGTGGGCAACTTTCATCTTATATATCATCTTATATATCAAGTTTATTGGTTCACGTTTTGATCAAGTGCTGATTGATTTTTTTTTTAAACAATTTTGAGAGTGAAGAGAATACTATAGTGAGTGGAATGCGCATGTGTGTTAAGAACCCATCTTATTATCTTCTCTCCAAGGTACTTTGTTTTTATTTAACCATTTCAATTTTATTCTCTTTTTGGATTGTGTAAAGATTTACCGGTTTAACCCTTAATATGGATGTATGTTTCTATTATTATTATTAATTTTCTCTCATACTTTCATTTTGGTTGGATTTCTAATTTTACTTTATTGTCTGCATCAATTGAGAGGCAGGGGTCAATGCCAAGTCGTCTCTTCCTATAAGTGAGTTGATCCAATACCAAAAGCCCTTAATTGTCAAATAATTTGAGAAGTAATTGTGACTTTCTGTTTATATCATTCTGGGTTTCTTCCTGTTTGTGAATTTAGTGGGTTGGGGTTGGAGTTTTCTTGGGGGGGGGGGGTTTGGTTTCAATGAAAATCCTTTATTTTGATAAAATTATAGAAAATCTTATGATGCTCAGTATTCTGTTTATGATCAGTAAAGTTTTTTTTTTTTTTAATAATATAAAGAAAATTTTCATCTTGTTATGCCTTGACAAGATCATTCAAAAGATGCTCATTAAGATATTTGGAGGTGAAAATTAATTAAAATTGTTTGTTAAAGGCTCTCTCTTTCTCTTTCTGTGTGTGTATATATTTAATTTTTTTGGCTCTAGATTCATGGAAGTATTTGTCTTTGTGTAGTTGGGAGATACAATGCTGTTTTTAGATATGTGAAGGATTTGCTTTTAATGCTGAAGGTTAGTGCTTGTATTTCATTTTTCATTTAAAAAAAAAAACGAAGAATCTCATTCTTAATTTGTAAGATATCTCCATGCCTCAAGGGTTTGTTACCTCTTCAATTACACCAATGTCTTTAGTAGTCTTTACGGTTGGAGATTGTAAATCTTCTGATGTTCTCTTGCACCAGCAAGTATGATCTTTTCACAGGTATATCAAATTCTTATTCTTATTAGCATCTGCATTTGCTAAACTGTTTTACCAGAAACTAAGTTTGAGTTTATAGGGGTTAAAGTTCTTGGAAGCTAATTTCTTGCAAAATTTATTTGGGTATTGACAGTCTCTAGAAAAATTACTTGATTCATGAATTTTAGTTGATTAGTGATAGACGACCACACAAATTTACCAAAAGTAACTAGAATGATGTGGAATTGTGGGCCTATCACTTGAAAACAATAAGACCATAGAAATCCGTTATAATTACAACTTTGCCCTTGCCGTGTCATTTTGGTTCTACCAAATAAGACTATAGAAAATTTGGTTTCATGAAGAAAATTTAAAAATGAATTTTTGGTTGTCAGAATCTATATCCCTTAAATGTTTTTGCTTGAGAATCTATATTTGTGATTTTTTCGATTTTCATAATCTATATATTTTTTAAGAATAAAACAAATTTTATTTTTTATAATATATATCCTTGATTTTGAAAACTAAAAAAATCGCGGATATAAATTCTTAAACCTAAAAATCATAGATTTTGAGAATACAAAATTAGGCATATGGATAAATTTTGAAATCAAACTGAAAAAAGGGTAGAGTTTCTTTTTTCAAGTTAATGTCTCTTTGTTGTTCTAGATTAGTGTCATTCTTCATTTTTCTAGATTAGTGTCCCTTTGTTGTTCTGTTTTCAATACTTAATGGTTGAGTTCAGTAGAATCACTTTTATAACTATATCACTATTATTGTTTTTTATTTTTTTCCATCCAAAGATCAATTCACCAAAACAATGTACATAGTATTATTCCTAATAAAATTACTAATTTTGCATTCTCTTCCCTTTTTTTCTTTTAAAATTTATGCCATCTTTATTTTTCAATTAAAGCTCCATTCTTTGTGGTTGTGATCTTTATTTTTAGGCATTGTATTGTTAAAATTCAAAAGCACTTATGAATAATACCAAGAACTTTTTTTTGGTGAGTAATGATACCAAGAACTTGCTTAGTAACTAGAATAATTCTGATGAATTTCTATGCAAGTGGATTAGGGTCACTTGCCATCCCCTTGACCAACGAGTTCTATCCGTCTAAATTTTTTCATTTTCCTCTTTCTTTTTTGGTTGATTGTTTCTGGGTTTGACTTATATTTTGATTGTATTATGCAGAAATTTACCTTATATAAAACTTTGAGGGTTTATAAGTAGAGCAAGGGTATTATAGTTTCTGGTAAGAAAAAAACAATGCAAGAAAAAATCAAAGATATTCGTGTCAATGTTCGCCTAGAACTCAAACAACGAAGTGGCTCTGAAATGGCTAAAGACCCACGGCGCCATGTTCAGTGTTTGGGTTGTTATGTTCAGGACACCCCTTACATTCTCCACTTTTTCCTTGATCATAAAGAAGAACTCAGACTTGATTTATGATTTGTCCTCTTTAAATCCCATTACCATCTGTTTAGCTGGTAAACTATTGGGAAGGAATATGCTGGGACAGAGACATCATTAGCTATCTGTCCTTTTTTTTTTTTAATCTGCTAAATCTTTTTTTTTCCTTTCTTTTTTTTTCCCTGATTGTTTCTCGGTTTTGACTTATTGGATTGAACCCAAACAAATAATCTTGCATTTAGTAAGCTTTCCATTCTTTTCGTGTTTCAATACAACTGCTTATACTATATGTTCATTGTTTTGATTAGAAAGTTAATGACAGTGAAGGAAAATGGAAAGGTGCAGATTTTGAAGGACCGTGATTTTTTTATTTTAGTTTAGTTTTAATAATTTTGTTTTAGTTGATTAAGTTAAAAATTTAATTTATTTATTTACTTTTTTTGTTGCTCCATTGAATTGAATTGCTTTATTATTTTAATTTTAGTTTTACAGGTTTATTTGTTTTCGTACCTTTAGGTACGGGCAAATACTAGTCTATATATAAGTTAGGTCCCTTAATGGGACATTTGTCTTCGTGTCAAGCTTGGGGAGGGGGATGGGTTTCTTGGCTGATGGGGCAGGCGGGTGGAAAGAGAGAGGCGAGGGATGTTTGAATTTAAAACACATCACATTTTAAAATTAACATTTTTCTCTCATCTTTTATATTTATAGATTATTTTTATAATTTTTCATAAAAATTTATTTTGGTCCCGTTTGGTAATGTTTTTGTTTTCGGTTTTTTTGTTTATGTTTTTAAAATTTTGTAAACTCGCAATAAAAAATATATTTGTTATATTTGTTTACGTTTTTTATTTCCAAAAAAAAAATAAAAACTTATTTATTTTGTTATATAAAAACTTAAACAAAATAAAAAATATTTTTTCACTCTATTTTTTTCATAAATATTTTGTCAATTTTAAAATTTTATCCATTTTTGTTATATCATATAAAAATAAATTATTTTATTGAAATATTTTATTATAATAAATTATTTTAATAAATAAAACACATAAATTTATAAATTAATATATAATATATAATATTACATTATTTTAATAAATTAATTAAATTTAAAAAAATAAAAATATTACATTTTTCATTCATTAAAGTTGCCATTTCAATAAAAATAAATTAATATTTTTATTTTTTAATAAAAATTCAAACCCACCCCGCGGCATTATATTTTTGTTACTTTCCAATAAGAAAATTGTTTTTTTTTTTTTTTGAAAGGTAAAGTTTTTCTTTTATTTATTTATTTTATTTATTATTTTTTTTTATAAGGGAGAGGGGGGAAGACTCGAACTCGAGTCATGAACGGACAAGAGAGGCTCTTAATCACTTGAGCTATAGGTTACCTTCAAGAAAATTGTTTTAATTACCAGAAAAAGGAAAATTATTTTTGAAATTTGAAAATTAAATGCAAACTCACCCCCACACTGGCGTCGCGGGAGGCGTCTAATCAGCCTCGAAATACAACAAACTAAAATAAAATCTGAAATGGTCGCGAAGTTAACGTCCTTTTTCTTTCCAAAACCAAACGTCTCATTTCCATATTCATTTCCCTCTCAAAAAATTCATCAATCACACTTCGAAGTTTCAAAGGCTCTACGCTTTTCAAAATGTTGGGGGACCTTTTATTTTTCGAAAATCAGACACAGAAAGAATCAACGCCACCAACTACTCCCCCCCGGAAAGCACTCCTCCTACAGCGAACGCATCTTTCCCAGTGATCGATGGACCCATAACCGTGGTTGCTAAACGATTAGCGAACAATAAAGTTCAGTGGTCGAGTTGCTCGGCAAGGTTCATTTTCAAGGCTACAGTTTCGCTATCAGAATCGAACATGAACTTTTTTTTTTTTTGGTAATTAATCAAACCTAAACTTTTTGCTCTGTTTCTGTTTGAATTAGAGAAGTGAATTTGATTATAGTTTTGGTGTAATTCTAGAATAGAAATGAGTTTTAATGATATTGTTTACGGTAATTTATTAGAAGATTGGAATTTTTTAAGCTTGGATTTATAATATATGATTTTATATTTTGTATAGTTGAATTGCAAAGTCGAGTTTTGTTTGTTTGTTTGCTTTTTTTTTTTTTTTTTTGGTAGTTGACCTCATAAATATATACCGACGCTCAAACAATTTGGATTCTCTCTGTTCCAGTGTTTGGAGACGATGAGGCCAGCGGATTTCTCTCTCCGTCAGCGGCTATGGGCTTCTTCTCCTTCCTCGGGAGGCTCTTCTTCGCTTTTCTCTTCATCCTCCCCGCATGGCAAATCTAAGCTTCCTCTCTCTCTCTCCCTCTCTATATATATACACACGCGCGCACACACACATATCAGATCTGCTTTGTTCTGTATTCCTGTTGCTGCCAGAACTAGGTTTTATAGCTCAGCCATTGTATTGGAATGGAAAAGTAAGTAGCTTTTTAGAATTGCCATGCTTTTTTGTTGTTTTTGGGTTTCAAAATGCGGTAGAAATAATGAGGCCTAATGGCTTTATTGTGTTACGGGTTGGGCGAAGGATTTTGATTTCCAGGCCTTTTGTGTTACGGGTTAGGGGATAATGTTATTTGATTTCTTCTCTGTTTAACTGTTTTTTTTAAGTGTTGGAAACTGTGTGTTCTGACGATGTTCCTGTGTGCATTATGGTGGTGTTGGTTGAATGTTTTATTTTATGCAATTTTACCATGGGAAGGATTTATTTGGAGGCTTCTTGGTGAATTACATTTGATGGTGCGTAATATACGTTTCTTAGACTGCTGGGGCTGCAACAACCCAAAAACAACATTATTTCTACCGCAAAATCCAGTGGGTTGACTTGCTAAAATCCAGTGGCTCGTCAAGCTCGCCTAGGCCATCGGGACCTCCCTGTGCATGACAGAAGAGAAGGAAGAGTCCGGCGAGGGCAAGGAAGGGGAATAGCAAATTGAACAACCTGTTCCCAAAATGGTACTCCAACACTAATATATTGACCCCCTTCGTGGCCAAAATGTCAATGAGATCCGGGTCATTCGAGACAGTCACGGTGGCTCGGCAGCCGTCCATGGATGTGAGTTGAAGGGATTTTAGCATATTTATCAATCAATCCATATGAAATCAATCAATCACAGAGAAGAGTTTCAAGTACATGATCGTTGGTGGTAATTAACATTTTTTTTAAATCTGTTAAATCTTAGCTATCTGCTCCCCTTTCTCCTTTTTTAGATTGAACCCAAACAAAGAATCTTATATTTAGCAAGCTTCCCATTCCTTCCCTGTTTCAATGTAACTGCCCATGCTGTATGTTCATGGTTTTGACTAGAAAGCTAATGACAGTAAAACAAAATGAAAAGGTGCAGATTTTGAAGGACCGTGATTTTTTTATTTTAGTTCAAGTTTAGTAATTTTGTTTTAGTTGATTACGTTAAAAGTTTAATGTAGTTTATTTTATTTGTTTTTGTGTTTATTGATTAGGTTAAAATTATTATTTTTCTTTTCTTTGTGCCTTTAGGCATGAGAAAAGGTAATATTTTTATTTTCATTCAATAAAAATAAATTAATATTTTTATTTTCATT
Source organism: Vitellaria paradoxa (assembly GCA_019916065.1). Taxonomy (NCBI): domain Eukaryota; kingdom Viridiplantae; phylum Streptophyta; class Magnoliopsida; order Ericales; family Sapotaceae; genus Vitellaria; species Vitellaria paradoxa. The sequence continues at coordinate 56,190,279 of CM034235.1, read as the reverse complement.
CAATAAAAATAAATTAATATTTTTATTTTTATTAAAAATAAATTAATCCATTTCTTTCCTTCGTGCCTTTTTCATTCATTAAGAATATTACTTTTAATTAAAGTTAAAAATAGATCTGAATTTTTAATTTTTTAAATGCGATTAATATATTTTAAGATAAAAAAAACTTAAAAAATTTTAAGACGAAATTAAGCAATGGGTGTCCGTGCTTTGCACGGGTATTCGCTAGTATATATATATGTTAAGGCAAAGAATAAAATTAATAACAAAAGAAAGATAGACAAGCTCTAAGATATATAGAGGATTCTCCTTGTTGCTTGATAGCCAAATAATCTCATTTTTTAGGGTAAATTGAATTTTAATGATAGAGATCTTACTCTTAATTATAAGAGTGTCCTTGCTATCATGTGCCATTTATGGCTAATTTTTCTTACCACATCACTTCCCTACTCCAACCCCTCGGCGTTAAAAGAATTTCTTTAAATATGCTCTTTCGGGGTAGTCGAGTTGGTTGGGTTGTTGGCGTGGTGACCGTAAGGTTTCGCGTTGGAGTCTCTTTCACAGGTTTTGTCTATTGGCCTTTTCGGTTGTGTTGGTCAACTAGGGCTTGCCTAGACTGATTTATCTCCTCGTAGTTTTTGGCCAGCTAGGACCACTGGGTGAGTTTCACCCAGTACGCACCCATGGGTAACGACTGCGGGCTTTTTTTCCGATCCCAGAAGAATTTCTTCAAATATATCTTTGAATTCATTCAACACGTGAGAAAAACTTAAATCGGAGAGGTTACAATCAATGATTAGTTATATTTTGATGATAACAAAATAATGATAAAATACTAATTGTGCAACTTAAACAAGTGATTTCAGGTTACACACGCTTTTAGCACAAAGTTATTGAAAAGTAAGAAATGAATGCTAATCATATCCGAGAAAGACAAGAGATATGGAATCAAGACCTTCTTACATTAGCTCTAGCTAAGAGCCATTTGAATGGAATGAAATAAAATAAAAGAAGAGGGGAAAAAAAGGATTTTGAAATTCATCTTCTGTTTGTGATTTTTTTAAATAAAAATGAAATGAAATGAAAAAAATAAGAAAAAAGAAAGTGTTAAAATTTCAAAATTTCTATCTTTTCAAAAGTGAACGAAAATGGAAAGAAAATAAAAGTTAATTATTGAAACTTTAAAAATGACATATTTACTAAAAAAATAAAAATAAAAAAGTTATAAACATGTTATACGATCAAATAAATTGACAATTATTTTAAATTCTCAAACAATATAATAGTAAAATAAAAATACACACTTACTTTTCTTTCTATTTTTTTTTACTCATAAATAAGAAAAAAGAATGTTAATATCTTTTCTTTTTTAAGCTCCTAAATAAATTGAAAGAAAACTATTATCATTTTTGTGTTTTCTGTTTGTTCGTATCTAATTTTTTTTTATTTTTTTTTAAACTCACAAAGAAAGCATTAATATTTTAGGATCCTTAGTAATTAAGTATAGAGACTTATTTCGTTGTTGATGCTAACTCTTGCTTTATAAGTTTTACCCAAGTCATATCCTCTAAATCAAACTGTTGGAAATGTGTTTACAAAAGGATTTTTGAAAGAAATCTTATAATGCTACCAATTAATTATAGGCATGCATTCATGATGAAAAGTAGTTGTATCCCTTGGTATTTTGGCAAAAACGATAGTTAATACTAATAAATATTTTGTTTTAGCTATTGTATTCTTTAAAATCCATTTTAATCAATCTATTTGAGTTCCAAACGTAACATTTTTAAAAGTCTTCCATAATAATAAGCATGCTAAGAAGGATAAATGAAAGAAGATTTATTTGAGAGATTAGAAATGAATGAAAATTAGAAATTTTAATTTAAAAACATAGATACATATTTTTATTTATTTATAATTTATAATATAATTTTGATGCCATAATTTAATAATGGATCAACTTTGATCCCTTTTGTATTGAAAATGTTGACCCCTACCCACTTCAATTTTGTTTTACTCATTAAACGAATTGAATTTCTATACATTGGTTGAATTAATAGTTTTTGCTTCTTATAGGCCTTGTGGAGTCCCGAATTTTATTAAAAAAATTATAAAATTGTTAAATTTTGAATTGTTAGTTATTTGGTGTGTTTTTCAAAAGTGTAAAAAAATATTAGAGAAAATTGAAAAAGAATTAATAAAAGTTTAAAATTTTTGGTATTGAAAAAGTTGTAAAAAATAAAAAGATATAGATTTTTAAAGAAATTTGGCACTCTAAAAGTATATTTATCTATTTATTTATTTTCTAAATTAACAAGTCGTAAAAGACTGAAACTAATAATTATTCATTTATCAACTTTTGGGAGGACAAAAAAACAGAGGTAAACTTGTAAATAGAAATAATCGGGGGGTGTAATCCGTAATGCGCGAAACAGGGTACGGTACTATAAAGGGTGAGGTTTGGTCGGAAGAACCCGCCACTTGATCTTATCTGAGCAGGCGCTTTTAGGGTTGTGGAAAGGGCGGCGGTGGCGGAAACGGAGGAGAATGTGGGAGGCACGGACGGTTACCCACCCTTCATCTTCCTCCGGGTTGGAATTTATGGGCTGCTGGTGGCCCTGTACTTCCTCATTCCCTTCCGTTCGCAGTCGCCACACCACACCCTCTATGGTCCCTGCAATGAAGACTGCCCGCCGTCGGAGCCACCCTCAGGTTCATTCTTTTAAGTGGGGCGATGATGTCCGGCGGGCTATCCCGTAATTTCAAACTAAAAAAAACCATATTCTCTATCTTCTCTCTGTGTGTGTTTTTTTTGGGGGCGGGGCTTGCCTTCTCTTATTTTAACCTTTCCTTTTCTGCCATGAATTTGTCATTTTTGTTTGCTTTTTATAAATGATGTATATGTATGTATATGTCTATTTTTATTCATGTTGTTGAGGGGTGCCTTAGTAGTCTCAGGTCGGGTTTCATTTATGTATTAGTCTTTTATGGTGGTGTCGGGGTTTCCCAATTTTAATAAGATGTATCTGATTAACCACATACTACTTATGTAGATTCGTGTTAATATATTCAAAATTTAATAAACATTTTATATAATTAGTTTATCTAAAAAATTATATTAAAATTTATCAATTTTGAGTCAACTTAGTTTTGTCTTAATCATGTTATGTTGGAATTGTTTTTTTTTTTTTTTTGGGTTTCCTGGTAAGTTGGTGCTCTCTTGTCATGTCTTATATTGTCTGCATAGGTAGAACATTATCTTCCTCACATATCTTGATTAATGATTTGTCAATAGTCAATCTGTTACTAGCTAGGCATTGCATATGAAATAAGCATTTCTCTTCAACTCTGAGTGAAATTGGTTATCAATAGAGTTTGATAATGATGACAGCTGTAGTTGATAGAGACATATTAGATTAGCCATCCTATAATATGCCCAGTGCCTGTTGAGGCATTCCAATGTGGATGTGATGTGATTAAATTCTTTCCTTGGATCATTTTTTTGTCCTAGTTCTACACTTCTTCATTGTTTGAGGATGGCTTTTCGGTCGCAATGATTTTTCCTTTTTATTTTTTAATTAGGATTAGTTAAAATGGTAGTTTTTTTGTCAAGGCATGGAAAATTTAGCTAAATGACCTGCATTTTCCAATTTTATGTTTTTTCTGTACTGAATCTTTATCCAAGAGTCATGATAGATCATTAATCCTGCAGTTTCATGCTATGAAAATGATTATTATCTCAGTAGTGGAGGCTTTATGAGTATAGAAGAATTCAACATCCCGTAAATCACAAGATCTCAAATTGACAACATTTGCATTGGAGCTGAGCTTTTGTTAAGCAAACTTTGTGTATATCATGACATCACTGATGGAATTGTATATGGTTTCTTTATAGTTTTGCAATCTATTGTTGAGCTTGTCTGGTTTGGAATCAGTCACTTCATCCTTGAGCTTGTAGTAAGGAGATGCACATCAAATTATAGGTTTAATTACACAAAGATATCATTCACTTGGGGATTAAAACCAGAGCTTATATTTGCTAATACTGCTTGGGATTGACTTTCAAGTATATGTTGGTACTAGAGATGAATGCGTGAGTTGCAGGTGGAAATGAAGATTCAGAGGGACTCAAAGGGACTTGAAAAAAGCTTTATTGATCGATTTCCTTGGCAACACTTAGAATGGCTGGTGAGGAAGGCATTCTTATTTCGTACCGTGCTTATGGCTTCCTTTATTAAATTCACATTGTACTGAGTTTCTCCTGGTGGAATTACTGTTGGTGGCTGGAAACTAGTTGAGTCACGTTAAAACTTGAATGCCCTTATTTCTTAGGAAATTTGTGGCACAAAAATTATATATTATGTTCAATAAAGATCAATGTGTTCTTCGGAAGTTTACATTATAAGCTCATCCTTTTAACCGTTGTCACATCAATTGGGAACTTGTTTTATTCACTTGTCATACCTTGTTTGGCAATTTAATATGAACTGCCTCTAGGGGAGGCCTTGCCCATTGAAGGGGAAACCTGAAGAACCAGTTAAATTTTGGCCAGCATGAGCAAGTAGCGTAAACCCCTTTACAGGATTCCCATCTATACAGGCAATGACTACATGCATGCAATGCAACCATGAATTCTTTCATGCATATATATATTTTCTAACCCTATCAAATAAAAATATATATATGAAATTTTATATTTGCTTTTGCTTTTCTCTTCCTCTTTTTTTTTTTTTTGGGTTAAATTTTTTCTTCTCGTTCACCAAATCCATGATTCAAACACTCTACATTTGATATGCAAAAAATAACTATGCTCGTTCCTTTATTTAGTTATCAAATTAAATAAAACTAGAATAGAATAATTTTGATTTCTTTAGTTGTTGAGTCAAATAATTCTAAACTCAAATGGTGTTCTGTTTTTATTTTAATATTAATTTAAATTAAATTAATATACAATAAAATAAAAAAAATTAAAAGCGGTCAATAAGGGTGATTGGTGATGAATGACAATAATTTGTGATTTATAATGGATTGTAGAGGTGGTAGTTTTTGGTTGTCATGGTAGGTCAGATAGTGACCGTGGTAGTGTTAGATAACTGGGGGTAGAGGTAAGAATGGAAGAAGTTGAGATTGGTGGCAGTGGTGATAGATGGAGAGGTTGGGAGAGTGGATGAAGTAGTGACGCTGGAAATATTAACGGTGGATGATAGCAGCGGCAGCAATGGGGAATGTAGGAGAAGGGGGTTGGGGAGTGATAGTGAAGGTAGAATATTCTATAATAATGATGGGTGATAATAGTTGTAAAAGATAAGGAAGGTGGTAAAAGAGGCGAAAGAGGTGGTTGGTGCTATTCATGGAGGGTGAGGGAGTTATAACGATGGAAGAGGAGATGGTGGCGATTAGTGATAACTTTTGAAGATAAAAGTGGTGATGGTCAAGATAATAGAGGATTTTGCAGCCGCGGTGGCTAGTGAGGCAATGAAGATAGCGGTGGAAGAGGTGATAACATTTTGAGTTTATATTTTTACTTCTCATTTTTTTTTTTGCTATATTAATACCAAAATAGGAATAACGATTCTCTATTGTGAAGGAGTTGAAATTTTATTTAATCAAAGAATTTGTCAATACTAGAATGTTTATATGATCAACCTTCGATGATTCAACATTTTTCTTAAATTTCTCTTTATCTAAAGATTATTTTGAAAATTAAAATGTCTTTTTGGTCCTATCTACAATATTGAATGCTCCATTTAGGCTTTCGTTTGAATATTCAATAAAATACCAAAAATTTATAAAAGTTTTCATAAAATTTTAACTTTTTACATATTACACGAAATACGAGATTATAATTTTTATTAATTTATATTCACTTTTTACACGAATTACGGAATTTACAATATTTATTAATTTATATATATATATATATATATATTGTCATTAGAAACGTGTTCTTAGGTAACTCGTGGTAGCGTAATTTTTAGTAAAAATGTATTAATTTTTTTTGACAAAATATTAAATTTGTTATTTTTTTACTCTGTTATAGTAACTTTTCAGTTCAAAAATTATCAAAAGTTATTAAAAGTTGTTAAAAATTATTAAAAATTTTACTAAATACTTAAAAATTATTAAAAATTACTACATATTTTATTAACCGTATTAAAAATTATTATTAATAATTTTTAAAAAAATTTAAAAATTATTAAAAATTATATCTCCAATTGTCGACTTAATGCCCCACGTTCAGTTGACGAATAACCGAGAGGAAAATGGAATCAAAACCTGGGGAATCAAAACCTGGAATAACATTTCTTCAGAGATGACGTGATTCCTGCAATTTATTAGATTAATCATTTCATTCTCAGCCCCTAGAGAATGTAACATTCCCATTTTTCGTAAACATACGGTGTGTTTAGAATTGTATAAAAATATATAAAATAAAATAAAATTGTAAAAGTAAATATCTCATAATTTATGTGGTGAGTGAAAAATTTAAAATTTGTTATCTCGTAAATTGTGTTTGTAGATATTTGTAAGATTTTATTTATTTTGTTATGCTCTAAACGGAACCATACTCACTCGTACCAACATTCGTAAGAGGCAAATTAAAAAAAGGCGGTTAGGGGGTGTGTTTGATGTATCAAATTTTAGTAAAAATTTTTAAAAATTTTTATTATATTTGTAAACGTTCTTATTTTTTTTAAAATTTAAAAAAATTTAATATTTTCTAAAAAAATTGATAATTAAAATTCAGTTAGTCAAATAGTAATTTTTTTTTTTTATAATTTTCACTACGAACTTCTAAGTTATCAAATTACATCTACTGTAATTTTTTTTTGGGATTGCAAAAATTATTCTAACGAATTGCAAAAATCATTCTAACAAATTCACACAACCAATTTTTATCCAATCCGATTGTAAAAATCATTTCAAATCTAGTTTGATTTGCAAAGAGTGTATGATTGATATAAAATTTTAAATCCGTCCAAACGAAAATTCAATCCGTTGAAACAAAAATCGTACTGTTAATTTCTAAAAAATGTGATTTGAAATGTGTGTACCAAACGTAAAAAAATTTTTTCAAATCATATTTTATCCAATTTTTTATCACTCTAAACACACCCTAAAGTATGATTATTGGAGAGACAAAAATGAAAATTAAAGACAAGCAAAATAATAATATTTTTAAATTGTAAACTAGAGAAAGAGGGCACGTATCACAGACCTTTACTACTAGAGAAGGAATTTTCTACCAACGAAGTTTTGTTACGCACTAATACAATCATTTATATATACACCTCCCAAGTAAAAAGGAACAAGCCAATTACTCTCTCTCTCTCTCTCACACAAAAACACCCATCTCCCCCAACCCTTCTATGGATCCCCAGCTACTAGCAGGCTTGGATCCCAAAAAAAAAACCAAAAAGCCTTTAGTCAATGGGGGATCCGAGCTAGCACATACATATTCTCCAGAAAACACGTTCGAAACCAAAATCTGTACAGAGAGTAAATGGCAAGACAATGCATGCCTAACAGTGAAAAATTTCTTTTCATTATCTTCCTGATCCAACCAAATCTTGAGCAGCACTCAAACTAGTTGTTGATGGAAGAGGGAGAGGGAAGGGGCGAGGACGCTCTGCCTCTTTATGAGAAGCTAGCACAGGTGGCGTTTCTACTACAATCTCCTCTCCTGCAGGAACAGGCACAGGCCGTTGCTCTGGTTTTGGTGCGTAGTTGAAGGAGAGATCTTTGTTAGCAGCAAGAGCAAGCAGCTCTTTCTCCTCCAGCCCTTTCGGTGGCCCCAGGCTACAACGATCTGGACTGTGCTTAGCTAATGCATCTTTGAATTTCTTGATCTGTGATATCATCATTAGCATTGCCAATATTTCAGGAAACCACTAATAAAAATGTGAGGCGTAAAAAATGATGGGGAAAAAAACAAGGCTAAGACAAAATCTGTTTAAAACTAGACAATGTGAATAAATGTATTACACAATGAATTTGGCATATGGAATTTGGATTTTAAAGCTTCCTCCCTAAGTGCGGATTTCAGAACAAAATAAGAGGGAGATATATGGTTAGAAAAGACAAAAACACTTTAAAATAGTTCCAATATAAAAAATTATGAAAGAAATCAGCCCCGGGGGGGGGGGGGGAGAGAGAGAGAGAGAGAGAGAGAACAAACCGTAGCATTGGTGCAGCTAAAGCTGCAAAGGCGACCATGAGCACCTCTGTAGAAACGGAAGAAAGGGAGAACATGGACATTAAGGGTGTAGCACATGGATTTGTGCTCCTCATAGTTCACCTGCAGGAACTGCACATCTGGGTTCATCTCAGCAAATTGACATATCTGCACATCCAACAACAAAACGTTACAAACTTAACATTCTAATACTACAGGTGGTTTTGGCAAAAAGATGAGGCATTTTTTCTGATCAAGCATCTGGACCAGAACTCTTCTTTGATTTATTGGAGAGAAATTTTCAACTGAGAAGTGTATAGTACCTTGGGATGAAGGGCCCTACAGCCTCCACAGCCAGGGGAGAAGAAATCAACAATAACCAATTTGTCCCCAGCATTCAGGAGAGAGTCCATGAGATCTTGGGCACCGTTTATCTCTTTCATGTTGGGTTGAAGTCCTTTCTCCCACCATTTTTGAGCTTTTCCAATAATTCCTATGTTCATCTGTACAGAGTTTCCGAATTTTACTACTATTATAGTCAACGCAGAAAACCACTTGGGAATTTTATTCCAGATCCATAAATAGAAAGGAGTATAATCATCCTAAAATCAAGGATCACATATTACGCAGGAGTCCTTATGACGTGTAGTAATATTTACTCCAAGTAAACCAATTTGGTGAGCAAACAATCATCCAATGTTTACAAAAATTGTTACCAATAATGTAGGGATAACACCAACTTAGTGTTACTCTCTTTTTGAAACGAGTGATAGTTTTATTATAGCAAAAAATTATGCTAAATTACTACCGCTCGGCTTTGATCTTTACTACTAACAAGGACAAATACAGACCACACACATTTTTTAAGATAACTTCCACAAGAAAACTGTTTTGGCTTGAGAAAACTCTCAAACATTTTGATTTTTTAATTGTTACGTAAAAGTTTTTGTTCTCAAGATCTTTAAAGCATATTTGAAAACCACTGAAGGCCTCAGAGATTCCTCTGAGGATACAAAAATATTGGTCATCATTCAAGTAAGAAAATTGAATTCTAGTTAGTTGAAATCTTCCTCTTCTGTGATTATGAGTTTGTCCTCTTTTAAGTTTTTGTTATCTATTTTCTGTCTCTCTCTAAAGCTCTGTCCTCCTCTCTTGATGATTGTAATTGAAGACATACTTGTGTGCACAAGTTTGGAGACAAAATTGAAGGTCTGTATAAATCTATCTTACATGAGTTTAGGCATGTTCACAGAAGTAATCTTGTAAGCATATTAATTGCAATTTTTTTTTAATTCCTTACGTAATCAATGCATTTTATGTATTTTAATTCGAGTTGAGTACTCATTAAGTTTAGTCTCAATTCAAAAAAAATTTTCCCAACTTAATGGATTCAGGTACATGGATTTAATTTTTTTTTTTTTTGGGGGGGGGGGGTGGGGAAGTGTCATTATGCACAATTAAGCCGTTTCCTCCAAGGAACAGAAGTAAACAACCGTATTATATATAACTGGTTTACAGTAATTACTATCTATAAATAAATTATATTTGTATGAAAGCATATCCTATAGGTTATGAATATGATCATTTTTATTAATTTTAATTTAGCACACACCCTTCTAGTGATGATATAAGAAGGCAAGATATATACAGGCAGATTCATAAGAAATCAGAGTACGGAGAAAAATGACCGAATTTTTAAAAAGGGAGGAAATGGAACAGTTAACATATTATAAGGTAATTAGAGGAGAAATCGGAGAAGGAAGAGAGACTGATACCTGTGCATTAAGGGAGAAGGAAGAAGAAGATCGGGTATTATCATTCCCATGGTTGGAGATGCCTTGAAATCTACTGCCGTGAAAATCTATGTTGGATGAAGATGGATAAAAATGTGATGATCTGAGGCTGAGGGAAGGAGGACTGAACTTGAGAGACGGAAACCCCCTTATTGACCTCGTCAGAAACACAGACTGCTGCGGCGACAGTAACCCATGATGATCATTTTGGTAATGGTGGTGAATCGAAGAAGAAGGCGACAACAACATACAGATACAGGTGGTCCTTACTCATCATAGCCACCTAGCCAGCAGCAGCGATTCCAATCCAATCCAATCCAATCCAATCACAACCACACCAACAACCCCTTTCTCCTCGATCGCCCGTGTCAGAGTCACCACCTCCCGACTGGCTTGATATCAAACCCTAATGTAATTTTACGAAAAAAAAAAAACCAACAAATACTCCTTGATCTACTCCTTTACCGTCTTCTCTACTCTACTCTACTACTGGCTAATTTTGATTTGCCGTTCGAAGGCTGTGGAAGGAAATGAAAAAAGATAAAAGCGAGAAAAGTAAAGGTGACGTGCGCTTATTGGACGTGCTTTATCAAATTTTTTCTTTCTTTCTGGGCCGTCGTCTTTACTTGATGTAAGTCAATCTAACGGCTATCATAGAATACTTGTTTGATTGATTTTCAAGAAGTCACACTCTTCTCCCTCCCACATTCACACGCACGACACAACTGGATAAGATAAGATGGATAGGTGGCTTTTCCTCGTTTAAAGCGGGTTTCTATGCAACTGGGGTGTGCACATGAACCTTTAACTTTTCAACACCTGGCACCTTAAACTTTGATTTTTTGGCTTAGGAAGGATGGTTTTCCAATTAAAAAAAAAAATGAAAGAAAGAAAAGGAGTTGGTTGTGGCCAGTTCTTATTTTTTTTTTGAGTTTGTTTGAATTGACAAAAAAAAAAATAAGGTAGAATAAAACATATTGTGATTTTGGTAATTCTTACTTTATAAATTAAACGGAGCCTTGTATGTTTGGCGTCGGCCCCCGACTAATTTGGACAGATATCGAAAACAACGATGCCAACCTTTGAACGGTAAGTTAAAATTTGTTAAATTAAAATTTAAAGATTTAAATTTATTTACACATTTTTTAAGTTAAAAAATTTAACAATTTTTGATCTTGACGTCACATATCTCGATATCAGTCTCTCTCCTTTATCCACTGGAGCCGTTGAATTCACGTAAAACGCGATCGTTTTGCAAGAACCCCATTGTTTTGATGACTTGTGTTGGGGTGCCTGAGTGCGTTGTCCAAGAATAAAGAAGTCTATAGATAAAAATAATAATTTTTACTTGATTAAGTTATAAAATAAAATATTTTAATATGATTAAATAATTTTTGACAACTTTTAGTTATTTAGAAAAATAAATAAGAACTTTTAGTAATTTTTGACAACTTTTTATGTGCTTGATAAACATTTTAACAACTTTTGAATTGGATTAGAGTGATGGTTGATAACTTATCAAATAGGATTGACAATTTTTGGTACTTTACAAAACACCTAAGGTCGCGTTTGGTAAAACGGTTAGTTTTCATTTTTTGTGTTCAATTTTTTATTTGCGTCTGGTGATGGTAGATTTTTTTTCTTTATTTTATATAAAAATAATTAATTAAAAATTAATATAAATTAAAATAATTTATTTTATTAAAAATTATTTTATCAAAAATTATAATTATATTTAATATATAATTAATTAATAATTAACTAAATTAAAATTGGGTATGAAATTAATATAAAAATAATTTAGTAAATTATCTTTAATAAATAATATAATTAAATTTATTTAATATATTTTATTTATTGAATTAAATTATTTTTAATAAAAATGATAATTAAAATAATTGAATTTAATAATTACATCTAGTTAATTTAAGTTAATTAAATAATTAATTTAATTAACATAAAATATATTTTATTAAATTATTTTAAAAATAATATAACAAATTATGTTTTATTTTTTTATTGTATTAAATTATTTTTAACAAATAATTAATTAAAATAGTAAATTTAATAAATTTAACTAATTAGCAATTATACTATCAATTAACAACTATCATTATCAAATACGCTTTAAATTTTTTTTTTCTTTTTCTACTATGGAAATAAAAACTTAACATAAAACTGAATACAAAAATTAAATACAAAAATTAAAAATTAACAATTTTATTAAAGGGGTTTTCATATTTTTATTTTTTTGAAAATTAAAAATAAATTTGCCATTTAAATTTTCATGTTTAGTTTTAAAAAAAATAAAAATAAAAAATAAAAAATTGAAAACAAATGATTATCAAACGAGTCCTTAAATATCAATTTCCCCCTCCAAACGGGGCCCTGCACTGATTTCCTTCCTCCACCATTCTCTTACTATTACTTTTATCTAACACAATCCACCGTTAACAGAATCTTTACCAGCCAAATTACAAATGCTGTTAACAGAATCTTTACCAGCCAAATTACAAATGCGTACAGTTGTCACGTCCTAAAATTTTATATACAGCGTGTAGCTAAAAATTATAAAAAATCTTTAAAAAATTCTGAAAATTTTTAAAACTCTCTAACACATTTTATTCACCTCGTAGTTCATGAAATCTCTAGAAATTTCTTCACGTCTATATATCTCAACAAATATTTACAAACCTCAATACTTTTTTCACTAAACCCAATGACTTTTTAACAAACTTAAACAAATCTGAAATAAATCCGTGAAAAAAGATCAAAAAAAATCGTTCCCGTATTTTCTTTCTCTAACTTTTTCACGTAGAAGTCAAAAATTCAATTGCCTTAAAAACAATTCTGACATAAATATGTGAGAACGGACTCAAAAAATCGTTCTCACGGTTTGCCTCTCCAACTTTTTACCAAAAAAATCCAAAAGTTACATTATTCATTTCTAAAAATGTAGTTTGGATTAAAAACACCAAACGCCAAAAATTATCTCAAATCACATTTTTCTTTTTTTTTTCTCCTTATTTTTTTACCACTCTAAACCGCTATCATAATAGACATTTAGTTCCAAAGAAATAGAGGAGGCTAAGGTAGATGAAAAACAAAATCTCAGTGCCACCCCAAATTTGATGGAGAGGACCTATTCAAGATAGTCCAAACTAATAAACTACCAAAGGTGACATGGAAGTACACAAGCTCAGTGATATTCTTTCAGTAACAATTAACAATAGAAATGCAGGGCAATTAAAATATCTCATTACATCTTCAAAGAAAATTATGTGGGTCTCCCTTTGCATCAGATCGAGGGCATAGTTCCCACATTTTTTCCCTTTTATTTCTTTGGATTTTGTCAAAGCCAAGGGACCAGATTTCAAATCATTTATATTTAATAATAGGTGCAATACAAATAGTACACGAGTCTTGAACAGCCACGATTTTAAACACAGCATAGATGAAGAAAAGAAAAAAAAACACACAAACAAACCACTCACAGAAAATGCATAGTATCTCCCCCCTAGTCTTGGGAAGAAAGCACAAAACATATACGTAGGTGCAATACTTGCAGGAGGGGAGTCTTATTAACACATTAAGATTGACTCACAGCTTAGATAAAAAGCACTACTAACAGGGAAAATGCAAAGCATCTCCTTCCTAGCCTCAAAAGAGAGCTTCTGCAGCATGCACTCTTCATTATCCTGCAAACAAACAACCACAACATGTCAACAAAGCAGACAACAGAATGATTCACTAAACTGACGAGATACTCGATGCATGGGGAAAGAAGGTCAACTTGCCCAAGTAAAAGACATGACTTTGCTATATATTTCATGTCTAAATATTTTGTTCTTTCCAACTTAACTAGAAAATGCAGAAGAAGGGTAAGAGGACACGGATACTTTGCCACAAATTTCACTTCTTCATATTTAAAATGTTCGGCAACTTACAGTAGGGAACAATCTTCCATCGCTGATTGTCTCCTTTCTTCCATTCCCAAAGAACAATTGTAGTGCCATCATGAACACCTCCGTGATTTTTATCACCATTAAAAGCATCGACATTGAGGCGAATGTTATTAACCATCCTTAGTGCCCTATAGCTATCACCCAAGTCCTTGCTCTCGGTCCACAGCACTGACTCGTCAAGAATATCTGGATTGTAAGGTATCAGCTGCACCTGCAGAAGAATGTTAATAAGTTGCATCAATGTTGACAAACTTGAGACATCCGTGGCCCCAAAAAAATGCGGCAAAGAAAAGATTTGAATAAGGAACCAAGGACAAAATCCTAGACAGGAATCAGATGAGAGTTTGTTATAGAACCAAATTACTTGATTAGGATCCAATTATCAAATTAGTTAGTTACTCAAGTTAGTTAGTTAGGATCCAACTATAAAATTAGTAAGTTAGTTTAACTGTTGTTATAAAGTCCATAAATAAAGAGCATTGTAAGGAAAAAAAAATATTATGATCAAGAATTATCATTTTGAGATTAATTTTTCATTTGGGAGAGAAGAGTTGCTCTCGAATCAAACCCATTTTTCTTTTATTTTCTCTTTTATTTTCTTACATGCCAATCAACAAGAAGTGGGACCGCTTCAGAGATCCTTTTGACCCTGCCTGTTGTATTTGATAGTTGGCTTGGACTTGCAAAAAACAGGACCAATCGTACATAGTCTAAAATAAAACACAGCCCACTACAAAGGGTAAAACCACAAATGTTCCTTTCGCCTTGATGAGCCACAGTGGCACAGAAAAGGCACCAAGTAGAAATGAGATGGGATTCCATGGGTTTTTTCTGGAATGCAGTTGACTACGGGTCGGAGGAAAGATTTACTGCCAAATTCCCCATTCTCTCCATAGCTAACCATATTCAAGTAACCTTTTTCCTCTTATTAGTAAGAAAACTAATGTCTTTATGAGAGTGAGAATGAAGCCAACCCCATTGTCGGAACAATAAGCCTAAGATAAGAATATGAAACACTGCACTTAAGCTTTTCAATTTCCTTCAAATTTGCACACATCTGCTCTCAAAACTTCTCAACTGCTTCCTAATAGCATCTATAGGCATTAGTAACGTTGAGTGTTTGCAGTCCACAAACATAAGAACACTACCTAGATGAAGACTCCATCTTCCTAAGTTTTGAACTCAGGGGTCATGCAGAGGCACATTCAGACTAAAAATAAATGGTAATCACTTTGCCACGGGTGCAAATATCAGGGGTTCACAAATAACCGAGTCCATGGTAAGGCATACTTGCTCGACCGCCATCATACTATAGGAAATTCCTCAAAGCAGTACAGCAAAAAAAAATCAGAAAATGTCTCCATCTTTCATTAAGGGAAATAAAAAAATAAATGTGAATAATATATATATATATATATATAGGTAGGGGAAGCACATACAGGATGAGTGGCGCCGATGGAGTGCTTCATGGCCTCACCAGTGGCCTTATTCACAAGAGCAAAGCTAGGAAACCCCTCTTCATCCTTCACTCTTGTGCTGTATTTTTCATCTTTGATCCAGTGCTGTAATGCCCAACAACAGATTAATCCGCCAAAAAAAAAAACAATAATAATAATAAATAAAAAAATAAAAAATAAAAATAAAAACAAAAATTCAAACATATATTATGTAATAAGAACAGAAACTGATCAAGATGACGAACAGAAAACGTACTTGGAAGGGGTCGGATGAGTTGGAAGGAGCAAGAATGACCTTGCCGTCACGGATGGTGAGGGAATAATTAGTCTCGGCCTTGGAGAAGACCCTAACAGTAGGTTTGCCTTTGCCAGCCAATTCAGAGCTCTGGTGCTGGGAAGGAACGAGGGCAGATGGGGGCGATGATGGTGATGCGGGTTGGTTTCGGTTTCGTACGAAGCGTGAGAGACATGTTGGACATTTTCCGATGATGCATATGATGAATACTCAGGCTGCTGCTGCTGCTGGGGAGGGTAACCGTGAGGGCGAGGGTCGGAAAAATTGAAGCTCTGGTATGGCGGTGGTTGAAAATCATAATCTGAAACAGGGGCAGGAGGATATGGCTGTCCTCCTCCCTGATCTACATGGGAGCTGTGAAAAACATGGGTTATTGGCGGTGGCGGTGGCGGTGGTTCATTTGCGCCGTAATATGGCGGCCCATGTGGTGGTGGTGGACCATCGAAGGTGGGCGGCTGTGGCGGTGGGTACTCTTCCTCTCGTTCGTCCCTGTCCCTGTGATGGTGAGTGTGCGCGTGATGCCCGAAAGGGAATTCCATTGGATCCCAAACCTGCAACGCAACTACACTGCCCACTAGCACCCAATTTTGGTTTTCAGATCTGCGGATGCAGGGGCTGAAGCCTTGGGTATTAATGTTGAGATTTTGTCTGAAGTATAATTTAACGGTCCTAATTTATTTAATTAAAATTATTATTATTATTATTTTAGGGTTTAATTTATTCTGCAACCGTTAAATTCCAAATTTGCCTACTTAATTTTAGCTAAATAAAAGCTCACTTTTAAAAAAAAAAATATTTTAATAATTCTAATTATATTTTTAAAATTCACTTAAACAGTTGTACAAACGTCAACTTGCTCCTTGTTCATATAACAACAATGGGGAAAAAAAAAAAATTCTTTAAGCTGTGTTTAGGATGAGAATTTAATGAAAAAAGAATAAAAAAATAAAAAGATATGAAAGAATAATATATATATATATATATATATATATCTTTATTTGAACGAATTCAAAAAATATAATAAAATAAAATGTATTCATCAATTTATTAATTATTTAATTAATTAATTTTAATTTTTTTAAATTTCATATCTTTTTATTCTATTTTTCATCACAATTCCAAAAAAAAAAATGAAAGAAAATTTTCAATATTTTTCTTTTTTTTCACTGACAAATCATTAATTCACAATGCCAAGTATACATTTTCCAACCTTGTTCACTAAATACATTTTTAAAAGATTCAGCCAAACACAATGATATATATTACTAAGGGCTCAGAGCTGCCATATAACATTTATTAATCTGATTAGTTATTAATTAATTTCATTAATAACATCTATTAAATTGAATTAAATATAATATAATATAATTACATTATTTATTAAAAATAAATTTAATAAAATATATTTCAAATTAATTTTAATTTAATAAATATTTGAATTAAAAATTATTTTAATATGATGTAACAAAACCGAATAGAATATTAAAATTGACAAAATGGTTATAACATTAAAAAAAAAATGAAAACACCCATTTTTTTTAACTTTTTCCCGTTTTAAGTCGTCAAATTTTTGAAATAAAAAAAAATAAAAACAAATTTAACAACCACATTTTTATTGACAGCTTTCAAAATACTGTAAATATAAACAAAAAAGTTATAAACACAATAGTTACCAAACGGACCTAACAAAGCTATGCAAATTAAATCAAATAAATGCTTTCTGTAATTATTTTCAAGTAATAAATCAGTAAATTCTGTTACAGATGAAAACAAATGAAACTAAGGTTTCTCATTATTCCTCAACAACCCAAAATTAATATTCCTATAAAACTCGATACAAAGCTCAACCAAAATAACTTTTGTGACAAATATTTGGGGCATTATTGCTGATAAATAATCATGTTTGTGACCTCGATGTCTCAGAACCAATGCCACCAAGATTGAACCAAAGTTATTTAAGTGATGATGCAAGTCTCCATTTACTTCAACGATGACACAACTTCAATTGCACTGCCTAATGGCCATGCTGCTTCAACAAGGGAATTTTGGTACCGAACTTTCTTCACCAATGTAATCTCTTGCCAGGGATCTAAGCCTGTCAAGAGCACCAGCATTCACTATCCAAACACGATATGCAAAACTGAATTGCAAAATTATGACATTATTGACTTAATAGCAGACAATTAATAATTAATTTAATTAAATATGGGTACAACTTACCGAACCCATTTACAAGCAATGTGAACTGGTATACGAGATCCATGCACAAGTACGGGAGGTTATCCTTTTCCACACGTGAATATGTAGATTTGGCATCCTCGAGGTTCGTTTCACAAGCACGCTTAGCCGCTTCCTTGAAATCGATAGGACGGACTTTAGCAACAGGCACATTTGGATCAACAAAGCCGGCCTATGCGGAACAATATAGTTAGCATTCCTTTACAGCCAGAAGAAGAAAATCAATTTGATAACATTCCTCAAAACATTTAAAAAGCGAGGAGTAATCAATACCTCGGCAGCCCTATCAAAGAAAAATGAAGCAACAAAAAGATGCTTCTGTCCATCCCCACCTCCACCGTTCCATACCCCTCCAAATGTGCACTTCATGTGTGTACATGTTGATTCATTAACTTTGAGAGCCTTAATAGCTACTCCCATGCATTTGTCCATGCTAGAACCAGAGGGAGCAGCTGATGCAGGATAAGATGCTCCTCCATATTTGTAGGACCCTTGCAAAGAAAGAATACATTATTTATTTATTTATTTTGCTTGCCCAGCAAAGGCAAAGAAAGTGAGCATAATTTGTCATCTTATCCCTACCCTACCCAAAATACTTGAATACTGCAAATCAATAATAAAAAATAAAATAAGTAACAAGTCACACCAACTATATACATGAGGAATTTGTACCTTACCAACACCACATGGTCCATCCCTTCCCAAAATACGTGACAATACAAATCAACAAAAAATATGAAGGAACAAGTCAACAGTGTCACACATGTATTACATATTGTTTCTATGAATCAGCTTAAAAAGTTTCCATTTCTCAAGAGACCAAAATAAAACTAGTGGAAAAATAATTTTAAAGTTTCCATCGAAACACAGTGTAACAAAAAAAAAAAAAAAAAAAAGGTAGTATACAAAATAATAAGTTGTTTAATTGATATATTATTAAGCTTTCATACACCCAGATAGATTTCAGTTTATATTTCTAAACATTTTTACAGAACATTTTTATACTACATTCAAAAACTTCCTGAAATATTTTTGAAATGATTCCGTTTTAATGCTAACTGAAAAGAAATTTTGATCACTGAAGCCTCAATGTAAAACGGAAAATAGGTACTGAAAGGAAATTGAATAAGAACTCTACAGCTAACCATCACAAAATTATTGATCAAATAACCTATTAAAAGCACGCTTTGGTTCAGCAGAGTGCAAGAGAATAAATTTGGCTTATTTACTTCATGGCATGGTCATACAAAGTGCAAGTTCGCTTGTCATAATGACTACTGTTTAGCAATTAGCTAGGCATGCACACAAACTTAAGTGTTCTTAGCTGGAAACATTTTTTTGTTTTGTTGCTCCTTAAAAATTCCTCTTATATAGAAGTGCACATGAAGCTCTACATCATAATAATTCAAAAAACAGAGTGACTTTGAAAGTGGCCATTGTCAGCACAACTTCAAATCCGAAGAAACTCAAAGAATTCGACATACCATGATACCCAACCAAGATGCACGGGCTACCAGCATCTTCAACTTTCAAAATCTCAGCTCGAGCTGCTAATAAGCCATAGTGCAAGTAACTGGAGACAAGATGCAGAAACTGAATTGAGTGGAGTTTTATTTACAAAAACTATATTTACAACTACTATTTTGATCACCATAACAGCATTAGGATGTTACCCTATAATCAAGAGCATTTTCAAAATATAAGATTGTTGTATACAAAATGAGAAGCAGAAGCACTATCACAACACAAAATTTTGATCACCATAACAGTATTAGGGTGTTAGCCTAAATTCAAAAGTAATTTCAAAATATAAGATTGTTGTATACAAAATGAGAAGCTGAAGCACTATAATAACACAAAATATGCAAATCAAAGTATGACCAGATGGTAGTAAATGAGTAGCATGAGGTAATATCCGTGAAATCAATCTTCTCAGATAAACCCATCAAGCAATCAAAGAAGAGATAAACCTGTGAACATAAAGGTAGTATTTTGTTCCCTTGAGATACATTTCCTTCACATATGTATCCTCTCCATCCAATGTCTTTGGAGCCTTCACAGCATCTATCTCCGAGATGGCATATGCCATTTGTACAGATCCACCACCGAGGTCAACTACTCCAACAGTACTTGAATATTTCTTACCCAAGTTCCCTAATAGGTAGTTAATGGTCACCTGCACATTCATACACCATTTCAAACAAATTCCATAGATAATTAAATATGACTGGTGATAGTACCAATATACTGGAACATCTGTTATAATTTAAAACGATATACCAAACTGATTGATGCAACTTAAATTATCTATTAATTCTTCCATAGGCACTACAAGTTCTATCCTGCATCCAATATTTCCTTGGCAATTTTGCTTTTATGACACGTCAAACACCTCAATCAAGCAAGGAAAGCATCAAATCTGATTTACTCCTCAAAACTTCCAACATAATTGATAAACCATCCGAAATCCAAAATCCTTCCTTGTCTTCATCTTTCTCAAAGGTTTGCCTAAGCTGCATAGAATCCTTGCAACTTAATTCCATATATATATATATATATATTTAACAAGTCATACAACCTAATTCTATAAATCACAACATCTAAATTCACTAGAATGCCAAATTATTCTGATATTGCATCAAAGGTTTTCTGTTAATATCCTGTTTCACTTCACTGTAACCGTTAATATTGCGTGAAACCAAAAAATATAATAATAAATAAATAAACAAGCTCCTTTCTGTAATTATATATTTTGGATTGCTGAGAAGAAAACCTTAAAATCTTATAAACTTACAAAATCATATCAGTTTTATTTTATTTTCTTCCTAGAGAACCCCATTGAAGAAGAGCGAAGAGTGTAGAAGGAATAGAATTAGAAGAGATCAAATTATCACTGGAAATCGAGAGTAAGGTAAGTCTAAACACCTGTATTTATGTTTTATCCATAAAATTCATAAAAAGTTGTATTTATATTTTATTCATAAGATTCATAAATGGGATTAACCTAGGGATATGAACGATGTGATGAATGTAATATGAAATAGGGTCAGTGTGTGGCAAACGAATAGCAAAAGAGGCTCTTACCGAGTCAAGGATACTTCAGTTGGAATGAGATCCAAAATGTACCAATAACCAAAGGACTGCCTTTTTTTTTTTTCAAAAGTATAACCAACAGGCTTATTATAATAACAACCTTTAAAGTGAGGATTGAATTGCTAAAGGTTGAGAATGAATGGAATGAATTGACACCCTTTGAGTTTCAGCACATATATTTATATTCACAATATCATGTATAAGTTAGGAAATAGAATCATAATCTAATCTGATCTCCCGTAATAGGAATGAGAATAAACTAGCGCTAATTATCTATATTTTACAATATACTCTAACAAAGACTATTTCCCAGAGGGAAAAAAATAAAAAATGAAAAAAAAAAGAATGATAAATGTAAAACTGGATAGCTTACGACCAAATGGCATCCCTATTGAGGCTTGGAAGTGCCTGGAGATGTAAGTATATCGTAGTTTTTTACTGAAAAAAAAATTAATAATAATAAACTTATAGCATTTTGAGGATAATGTCTTAGTAACTATATACAAATATAAGGGCGATATTCAAAGAATCAAAGTTGTGCAGATTAAGGCTTTCTTGAGTTGAGTATTTAAATATCTGCAAATTACAGGAATATTAAGCTTATGAAAACACTATTTGATGCCATGGCAAGAGTGAAGCATGGATTAAACTTGAAACAACAATACTAAATAACCAATTTGGATTTAAGCCAGTGAGGTCAATTATAGAAGCAAATTATTGGATGAGAAGACTAATGTAGTCATATGATTTTCATTTTGGGGAACTTCCTTGCTAAGGTCCCTATAGATGGAAAGAAGACATTACAACTAGAAGGAATAAAATGATAAAAGACGTGTATTATAGAGCTATGACCATATATAATTGGACATCCATACAATCATAATTAGCAATTCAATTTCAGCACGATAAAACTTATCTTGCCCTGCAGAAATTCCTCTTCCTAACCCCCTGTCAAGTAATGATAGAAAGATTTCACCTCAAATATTCAAGTCTTGGTTAATCCCCAAGTGACCCCATCATCCCCTTCCCTTTTAGGTAAAGGGTTAAGGTACTCAAAACAACTCTACCATCCTTGCCACTTCCCAGTCAAAGAGATTCCTTCGTATGGTTATATTCCATAACGGGCTACCTTCACCTTGAAGCTGCATGCAATCTTCCATTGTGGCCTCCTTGTTACACGCCAATTCAAATAAATTCGAGAATAGATCTATGTGTCCAAAACTTAACTCTATCCCCCTTCCCACCTGCCATCGTATAAGGTCTTCAACCCTGGGCTAACCTTTCCTAATCCCTCCCCAAACACCCATCCCTTGAGAATCCCGCCCCTCCCCTCTTTCGAGCACCAAACACCACATTGCTCCCCAAACTTGGAGGTTACAACTCTCCTCCATAGCTTACCTCTCTCACTAGTGAATCTTCACAACCACTTCCCCAACAGAGTTACGTTAACCTGTTTCATTCACCTAATCCAAACTCCCCTTTCCTTGACTGCGCAGCAAAACGAGCTCCAATCCACCAGGTCATACTTAAGACCTTCTCCTACCTCCCAACAAGAAATCTTTCTGTAGTTTGTCAATCTCCTTAGCCACAACAGCAAGGATTTCAAACAATCACGTATAATAAGTGGGCAAACTTGGTCACTTATTAATTCAAATTATTAATCAAATTAAAAATTTCTTAGAACTTTGTGTTCTTTATTGGTTCTTGTGGATTCAAGACCATATTTTTGTGTATTCAAGAATGTTACTATTGAAGACCAAGAAGTATAAAAAATTGAACAACTTCAACACATTGGCTCAACGATATATAAGAAAAAAGAAGCGAGAGACCAATGTTAATGTCACCTGTTAAATTAAAGCAATACAGACAAAGTAGAGGAATACTCTTGATGTCTTGTATTATCGTTCTTCTATTATTGTTGCACGCCCATGAGATAAATAGGAAAATTGTACAAGTCCAACCATCTTGTATGATACTACATGTTGGGTAATCAAGAAACAAAATGATAAGAATATCAACGTAACTAAGACGAGAAAAGTTAATGTAGTAATGGTAAAACTAGAAGACAGGGGGTTTGGATCGAAATATTATGTGAGATAAAAAAAAAAATTGGTAGATGGCAGAAATGACACTTAATTAAACTAAAATGAGATAAAATCAAATAAGATTTCATCTGGTAAGCTGGGACAAAGTGTGCCAACCAATTAGAAACATGGGAATGGGCATCAAGAGATTATCTATCATAAACGACACTTTGTGAGAAATGTGAGAAATGTGGCTTTGTAGGCTTGTCCAGGAGAGCATGAGCTCGTGAAGGTGAGTAGTAGAGGCAAATATGGCTTGGCTAGAGGGGAAGGGACCACCAAGAAGGTAAGGGGGCACACAGATCGGGGACTTGGAAAGGCATTTCCAAGAGATTGGCCAAATTTTGCTACACACTTATTCTTTGAGGTAGGACGAGGAGACTGAGTGGACTTTTGGCAAGATGTATGGATTGAGGAGAGGAGTCTGAGAAAGCAATATCCCCAAATCTTTGAGTTAGCAATATCACTTGTTGTGCATGTACAACAAAGACCATTAGGTGCCCTGGTTAGAATAAATGACACTACCCATATTGAGGGTAATGCAAGGGGTGAAGAGAAACCAAAAGTAACTTGAATTGAAATAATGAAGGAAGATGTTTAGCGGTTTTAACATGGGTTTGGCTGTCCATCAAGCATAATGGTAAAACAAAAACAAACCCAGCCCAAGCAAGTGGAAGAATGGTTGGTCAAACTAAGCACCTTTCTTCATGGGTAATAAGAGGGGGGGGGGGGAACAACGACAATATCCCCTCTCTTTAAATATACTCCCATTTTTCTCTCCATGTACATGTCTTAAGACATTGCAGTACAACCTCAAATCCATCCTCGATTTCCTCCAAGCACAACCCCAAGCCAACACAACAACATCCAACAAATTCCTATTGAATATCATTACCAAAGAAAACCACAAATAGTTAATGAAGGCAGTGAGAAGTTGAGTTAAAATAAAATGGAGCAACTAGATCTCAATATAAATTTTGCTCCATCTTTAGCCATGCTTTGGCTTTTAATTTGGTTGAAAGCCTATTATTTGCTAGCATATCAACATTATACCTTGTGAATGTAGCAAGAATCAAAACTTATTTCCAACCACTTACTTCTCAAAAACAAGGTTAACAAGATCAATGCAATAAATTCTTGGATACGAAAAAATAATTGAAGATAGTGCATACGGGAACCACTAAGACAATGAAATGATGATATTAAATATGTTCTACATATTATAACTTAAATAAGCTATCAACATTGTGGAGACAGGGGATAGTTCAGTGGTAAAACGCTCCCCCACTTAAGTCATGATTCTTGGATTCAACTCATTCTCCCTTTCCAAACTTTGGCCTTGTATGTACCAATATATGTATTAAAACATACATATCAAAATAGTACTTTCAATTAAAAACACAATTTAATTTTCAATTTAAGAAAAATATAGAATATCTAATTTCCTTGAAGAATAACACCAAGCAATGCCAAAAGAACTTACACCAATTTCACTTCATAATTTTGTAACCGTCACTGAAACCAAGAACACCACACAAGATCACTAGCTGAGATATGCTAACCTACCACTCAATTATGCTCACTTCATGCAATCAGGAAAAGATTGGGTAAAACCATCCTCAAAGGCCAAAACCACACTAAGCAACATGTCTAAACCTAACCAACTACCCATTTAAACTAAAAAATTGTTTTGCCTATTCCTATTCAGTAGCTTGTGCAGGTTGAAACTATTATTATTGTTGTCCTTGGTATGGTGAGAGCAATACCATCAAGGTAAAGCCTTTAACAACCAATAAACTCTAAATTTGTATTTTTCGAAGCTTGCATTGCTAACAAATTAACAATGGTAGAATTAAAAACATCCAAAATACTTAAAAGATACTCATCCGCTTCTGGGGTCACAGCTGCAAGAATTAAGATGTAGCCTCTGAAGAAGACAACCAAAACTAATAATTTGAGCCCCCCACCCCACCCCCAATCCAAACAAATTAAATAAATAAATAAAAAGAAACAATAAATGAAAGAAACACACCCACCAAAGGGGACACACACACAGCACAAAACTCACACTGTAGTTAATATAGAACCCCATTTTACTTGCTACATTCTAGAAGGAAAAAATAGAGAAGGAAATTTATATAACAATTCCTGCGCCAGGTTCTCACATAACAGTGAGCTGTGAAAAGAAATAACACACATTATAAATGGGAAGTGTACACTAGTAGCACATAAATGCAAGTTCAATAAAACTCAAAAATGGTCCGTTCAGAAAACATACCCACTGATAAGCACCTTCCTGAGTACCATCCAATACAGTGACCCAATCAGCCTTAGATTTCAAGGTGCTCTTATCCTTCAAAAAATCACGTACCTTGGGGATGTAAAGTTTGAATCCATATAAGTATGAATAATAATGGGCTTAAAAGAATTTATACAATTAGCATAAAAAAATTAGCTTAAGTAAGATTACCGCTTGTAAAATTCTATCAGATGCATCACCTGGCAATTGCCTCAGACCTGCAGTTGCCTAAATAGATGTCAACAATAGAATTGCATACATAAAGATGAACGTAATCACATTACAGTTTAATGATATTAACGTGAATCATAGTACTCACCCCAACTCTAACTGGTGTGCTGTGACGCAACTCCTGTGGAACAACACTTTCGGCTTTCTCTAGAAGGGACAGAAGAGAATCTGCTGCAGCCTTGGGTTCTTTGGCATACGCACTCAGGCCTGGTTTTAGCTGCAACGCCAACAAATTGACATCACGTACATGAGAAGGAAAAAAAATTTAAGGAACTACACCATATGAGGCCCAAATTAAAAATAAATAAGTAAATTCTTCCAAAAAAAAAAAAAAATTACATTATAGACGAACATGTGCAGTTTAAAAATAAATATAAGTAAATTCCTATACCTGTACGAAAAGCTCAAGATCTTTGCCAATGGGAACGAGATCCAAGCGTTTGTCGAAGCAAAAGACGTGGACACGGCTGCCAGAACTGCCCGCATCAAATATGACCGCGTATTTCTTGGGTGAAGACGGATTAGCATTGCGGCTGCCGAGGACGTAACTGGGAGAGAATTTGCGGTTAGGAAAGGAGGAATCCATGGAATCGGAGGGAGAGCGGGCAGGCATGAGAAAGAGCACGAAGGAGATAAGAAGAAGAGGGACCGAAACAACCAGGATTGCACCTCGGAACCGGTGGATCTTGTCGGAGAGGGACTCGTGTTGCCTGTTGCGCTTCAACATCATCTTGTCCAGTTGATCTGCTGCTGCTGTAGCTGCAAGTGGCGGAGAGCCTAACGACGACGACTGGCCCTCAAGTAGTTCTGCAGCCGATGGTGATCTGTACCGGATCTGACCGTTTCCGGCAGCTGGAGCCTTCAAGGACTGCGTACTCTCCTGTACCGACTCCAGCTCGTCTTTATTCTTCCTCTTCCCTTTCTCTTTCTCAACTTTTGTTCGTTTCTTCCTCCAGATCGATCAACCGATTTGCAACCCAAGTGAATAATAACTCGTGGATAAAAAATTAAAACTGAAAATAAAAGAATTAGAAGTTAGAACGCTCCCTCCTCTTCCCCCTCTCTCCCTAATATCTCCTGAACGACCACAGGCCAATTCAAAACTGGGCTTGGGCTTGGTCCCGTCGGTGGTAAGTCGTGTCTTAAATCCGCCGCAAAGTTGCGACAAGTCGAATCCGAGTCATAAGTTGGCGACATCTCGCGGCCTTGTCCGCTCGGCCCCCACCACTTTTTGGAGCCTAAGGAGGGTTTTTTTACGTAAATAATAATATTAATTTAATTATATATAGAAATAAGTTCACGGATGATTAATTACAAAAATCTGTTGAGTGTCGTCAGTGCTATTGACGACACCCTTCATTTACTAAAATACCCTTGGTGTCGTCAGTGCTATCGACGACACTGGGTGTCGCCAGTGCCAGCGACGACACCTGCTTATATATTTTCGGACCCTAGCACCTCTGCTCAGTTCGTACGTTCTCCCTCCCTCCCTCCCTCCGATTTCTCTCTCAACGGTCGACTGCTACGAGGTCACCTCCATTGCCAGGCATTGTTTGATTCCTCTCCTCCATCACCTCCATCTCCAACGGTCCAAAAAATGTGAGTTTTATTGTACCCAACCATTTATATATATATACGCATATGTACATGCGAGTTGTGCATTAATTTTCAGATTACTTTCAATATCTGTTGAGTGAGTGAAGTTTGTTTGTTTCATGCTTGATTGGAGTTATTTGGGTACCTGATTTGAAGAAGTTGAAATCTACATTTGTGTTATCAATTTTGATTTTGAATTTGGGTATTATTGGGCTGGATTGATCTCATTTCTTCACTTCACATTTGTATACTGGTGAGTTATTTGTTTGTTTGAGAATGTATAAAATTTGTTGCATGTAAATTGAATTTGTTCAAATTGACTAAATTCTATTCAACTTTAGAGGATCCTGGGTTGGGAATTTTTTGAACATGTTAATTTTTTGTTGTATTGTATTGAAGCATAAGTTGGCTGTTTTTGTTTGATAACTTTATTTCTATAGTCTGTTTAGTTAAATTTAATTTGGTTAAATTTAGTTTATTTAATTTTGTTTTTTTCAATTTATGTATATAATTTATTGGGTGTTTGTAATTAAAATTACATATTAATTTAATTTTATTCCTAATAATTTATATTAATTTAATTACTGAGATTAGGACAATACATAGGTTAAATTATACCAACTATACTAATCACATATTTGAATTTAATTATATCAATTGATAAAAAAATCATAGTAATGGTACGATTAAAAAAAGTAAATTAGTTAAATTTAAAAACTCAAGTAAATAATTTTATAATATAAGTTATGAGTGGTTAAGATAAGATAAGTTAGATAAATTAGTTTAGGTTAGATTATAATATAATCTATCTTTTATTTAGAAAAAAAATAACCTTAAATTTATACGTAAATATAATTTGTCGTTATTTGTTTATTTTCACTATTATTTATCGATTGTATTAATTATTTTTTTGAAAAAAAATTTAGGCATTGATAAATATGTATTAGTTTAAACGTAAAGTTAGAGTAATGCTGACATCACATTTGATTTTAATTCGATCAACTGATAAAAAAATTAAAGTATAAATTAAAGTGAAAAAATTTATAATACAAGTTACGTGAGGTTAACTCAAGATAAATTACATAAATTAGTTTAGGTTACGTTAACATAGGATAAGTAACCAAAGTTAGGTTAACTTAAGATAAGTTATAGAAAAAAAAAATAAAGTAAATGTACTAACCACATCCGTGAATTTAATTATGTCAATTGATAACAAAAAACCATAGTAATTAACATATAGATTTATATGATTAAAAGAAGTTAATTAGTTAAATTTAAAAACTAAAGTAAATAATTTTATAATATAAGTTTGGTTACGTTAAGATAAGATAAGTTAGTTAAGTTAGTTTAGGTTAGTTAAAATATAATCTATCTTTATTTAGAAAAAGAAATTAAAGTGAAAAATTTTAATCAACTGATAAAAAGATTAAAGTATAAATTAAAGTGAAAAAATTTATAATACAAGTTATGTGAGGTTAACTCAAGATAAATTATATAAATTAGTTCAGGTTAGGTTAACATAGGATAAGTAATAAAAGTTAGGTTAACTTAAGATAAGTTACACAAGTCATTGTCCCAGATAAGAAAACTTGAAGGAAACCTTTTTCACTCTTGCAAATATATAAAGTTAAGAAGGTACGATCCCTAACATTTATTTCGTTCAGGGCTGTAATTGGTCATTCGTTCATTGCTCGTGATGTCTCAAGAACGAATTTCACTGTTTTGTTTTTGGGGAGGGAATCTTATAGATGTGGATGATGATGTGGGTTACGACAGACCATTCAAGCGTTGTGTCAGGGTTAGCAGTCAGTCTACCTACATGATGCTGTTGACAAAACTGTATGAAACTGTTGGCATGGACCCGGGGCAGGTCGTTTTACGAGTACTGTGTAGATACCCAATTGTTGGTAGTGCGGGTCAAATACTTCACAGACCTCTACAACTAGTGGACGATGATACAGTCGAGGCAATGTTTGCTATCGTTCATAATTTGAACCGCAATCACTGTGACCTGTACTTGGAGTTCGAGCCGACTAATCCTGATCCGGTGGCCAGCGAAGGCAGCCTCCGAATGAATGCTCCGACTGATCATTTGGTGGGAATCTACAACGAATTCACGCCCTCTTCCCCCCACAATGAACCAGAAAATCAGTTCGACGCCACTCATGAACCCACTAGTGATCCTATCCGTGACTACGTGCAGCAACAGGATATGTCTTGGGACTACGTGAATGATCAGGCTGATGATTCGAACATTGCTGAAGGCCCAGTTGACGAAGAAGACATAGAACTGCAAAACATAGACATGATGGGTGAGGGAGTTACTGGAGACTTGGTTATGAACGAACATGATGAACGTACAAATCATCGACTGCATGAACCAATGTCCGAAATGTTCACTGCTGTTGAGTTAGATGACAGTGCACTTCACTGGGCCCCTTCACTTCGACATCGAACGTGGAACCTAGAGAATGAGGATCCTTGCGTCGGACAACTTTTCAAGGACAAAGAGCACTTACTCCAATCTATGAAGTTGTATGCTGTTAGATCAAATCAGCCCTACATAACTATGGAATCAAGTCAGAAATCTTGGGTAGCTGAGTGTCCAAAGAGGAATGAAGGATAGTGCAAGTGGCGAGTCCGAGCAACCAAGCTAAGTACGCATGGTTTATTCGAAATAACTAAGTATGAAGGCCCCCATACATGTATATTTGCACGGCTGACTGAAGACCATGCACAACTTGACTCGAACTTTCTTTGCAGCAACATCATCCATTTGGTTAAGTCTAACCCCGCTTGTTCTGTTGTCTCGCTGCAAGCCGAACTGAAGGATCGATTCAAGTACCATGTGTCTTACCGAAAGGCATGGCTTGCAAAGCAGAAGGCGGTTGCCCAAATATTTGGTGATTGGGAGCAGTCGTACCTGTTCCTACCAAAGTTCATGAATGCCGTACAGACTTACAATCCGGGCACGATAGTTCACTATCGACATCATCCTTACATGGGTGGGGCCCAACGGGTTCTGCAATACGTGTTCTGGAGCTTCAAGCCTTCAATTGATGGGTTTGCTCACTGTATGCCCGTTGTTTTGATCGACGGAACACACTTGTACGGTAAGTACCGTGGTAAACTATTGATAGCAATGGCCCAGGATGCAAACCTCCAAGTGTTCCCATTAGCATTTGCATGGGTTGATGAAGAGGACAATGACAGCTGGTTATACTTCTTAAGGATGCTTCGTAGGTATGTTTGCCTTGACCGACAGTTGTGTTTAATCTCCGACAGGCACAGTGCGATCAAGTCTGCAGTTGAATCCCCCCAGTCTGGTTGGGCAAATGCACACCATTGTTTCTGCTTAAGACATATAGAGGCCAATTTCAAGAAAAATTGGCTTGCCAAGCAATTAATTGACTTGTTCAATCAAGCAGGAAGGGCTACTCAAGTTCGCAAATTCAACGAGGTCATGGAGTTACTTAAGTCCCTCAACCTAGAAGCATGGAAATATCTTACTAAATTGCCAAAGGAGAAGTGGACATTTTGCTACGGTGGTGCTTTTGGATACGGAATCATGACAACCAATCTTTCGGAGTGCTTCAACAATGTACTGCGTGGTGCTCGAAGCCTCCCAATTACTGCGGTAGTTCAGCTAACATTTTACAAGCTTGTTTCATGCTTCCACCAACGGCGCCTAATTGCTATGAATGCAACCAACAACGGGTCAAGGGTCAGTCCACGCGTGCAAAAGCTTTTGACTGATTTCCAGAATGATGCATTGGGTCATCAAGTAATGGAGTTCAATCACATTACCGGAGAGTGCCAAGTCGTGACTGGTTCCCATCTGAGTAGGGGTAACAACAGACAGATTGTTCGATTACGGAATGGCACGTGCAGTTGTGGAAAGTGGGAGGTTTTGAAGCTACCGTGCTCACATGTTATAGCCGCTTGCGATTGAACACGCATCGATTGGATGGAATTTGTATCCAGTGTATACTCGCTCCAATCGTACGTCACCACTTACATGCCAGAGTTTCATCCCTTGGAGCACGAGGACTACTGGCCCAGTGTTCAAACACCCTTCTTTATACCGAACCCATCTCTCCTCCGTGCACAGGGTCGACCTCGTTCAAGCAGGTTGACAAATGAGATGGATAGATCGGAACGCAGCTCTACCCAACATTGTGGCATTTGCAAACAACAAGGGCATGATCGACGCAAGTGTCCGGCAAGGGCTTCATCATCATCATCAGGCACTAGGTTCTTGCTTAAATTTGTACACCGAAACAACTTATGAGTATTTAAATGTGAACACTATAGCAGCTTTAAAGTTGGGATGCTCATGTAACCATATAGCAGTTTTAACATTTTCTTAGTAACTCAAGAGCATTTTGATTTTTAAGTCTCGTAAAGTTATGAGTATTTATGAAAATTCATACTAGTGAAAGAGCAATTTCATTTATATTTTGTAATAATAAAAGAGTAGTTTGATTTCTATGCATGTAAAGTTATGAGTGAATCCTGCATTTTATATCATGCTATTTATTGTTTTTTTTTTTACTTGCCCAAAATGTAACAATTGATACTAATTATCATTTTGTACTATCTATACAGTGAGATGTCTGACAGACGACAAATGTTAGATCCTGGGCCGTTAGACCCCCGTGTACTCCACTCCCAGGCTGATCATCGATCCACTGATATTTGGGAGTCTCGCGTTCGGGTACGTATGTAAAAATTAGTTACGATGGTTGTCATATTCCCTCATGTGCTATTTGTTAATACTTACTAAATGTTTTTGGTTCTGCAGTTCGAGGAGGTCATTCGAGTTCGGGCCACACAGACTGCCTTACGCCAGATATTGGATCCACCCCAGGATCCTCGTGTTCTCCAGCAGTTGCATAGGGTCGGATTTTACGGTATATACCGACTGGGAGCTATCCATTTCTACTGGCCACTGATCACCTCGTTGGTCGAGCGATGGAGACGCGAGACACATACCTTCCACCTTCCCGTCGGCGAGGCCACTATTACATTGCAGGATGTTGAGATCATTGCTGGCTTACGGGTTGATGGTGATCCTGTTAGTGGGATTGATGACCTGCATGGTCTCATGGCACGACAGGCACTATGCCAGGAGCTACTTGGTAGGAGTCCAGATGCGGGGGATTTTAAGAGGGGACGTTTGAAGATTAGCTGGCTGACAGAGCACTTCTTGACATTACCAGATGAGGCTACGGAGGCTGACGTACAGTACCATGCCCGGGCACTTATTCTCATTATTATCGGAGCACATTTACTATCGGACCACTCTGGTAATATGGTCAAGATACATTACCTATCTTTGCTTCGAGACTTAGATGCCTGCGGTCGACTAGCGTGGGGAGCTGCTGCTCTAGCCTGCTTATACAGAGAGAAGTGCTCGGCTTCCACCACCCGCACGGCCGAGATGGCAGGACCGATTTGCATACTTCAGGTAAAAATAAACTTTATTTACATTTGATACTAATTTATATTAAGCTTATTTCGGAATCAATTGATAGTTTACAATGATAGGTTTGGGCATGGGAGCGGCTAGCACCGTTTAGGCCCGTCATTACACGACCACCTCCCCCACCTGATTATGCACTGGATATTTTTGGGCTTCCCGGAGATCCTTGGGGTTGCAGATGGAAGGGAAGCTTAGCAGTGAGCTTTGCCAGGCCATTGAGAGATTGCCGAGAGCAGTTGACACTCCTGAGAGAGGATCAGATGATCTGGTGTCCATACCCAGCATCCGTTTTGAGCAGACTTCCTACATATTGCCGTGCTGGTGAGGTAGTGTGGCGCTCGACCTATCCGTTGATTTGTTACGAGATCGTCGAGTACCACCTACCGGGACGTGTGATGAGACAGTTTGGCCTCCGTCAGGTGATCCCGGCTGAGTTTGACACGGATGCCGCATTGCATGAGTTGACTAGGCGGGGCCGGGGAGAGGTGAACTGGCTACAGTACCATCATCGATATGTAGAGGAGTGGGCTAGACGACTACAGATGATTGTGCATGGCGAGGTTTCCATTGCACCTATCGCATTCGATGACCCGTATATGGAGTGGTTTCGTCACATCACACGGACTCACATCGCACCACCCTTACATGTGCCGCCTGTTGGTTCACAGCCAGTGTCAGCAGATATGTCCATTCTGGTATGATATTATATCTATGGGTTTTTGAATAATAAATTTACTTTTTATTTATGTTTTTCTGTTTGATATTGACTAATATAGTTTCTTCAAACATTCTAGGTTAATACTATTGTTAGCATGTATCACATTGCGGTTGCAGCGGTCACTGGTGCGGATCATGCTGGTTACCTTCGGGCACTACAGGAGATTATTCATCAGGCAGGATCGGTGATCACTGCTATCGATCATGAGGAGAGGCTACGAGCCCCTGTTGACAGTAGGCAGACAGGTTCATCATCTCAGTCCAGACCATCACGTCCCAGCAGACTTCAGCCTGTCGGTAGACGAGCGCGGGGGCATCATGATACATATGGCCCCGATCCCGCAGACGATTTGCCCCCACCAGTTGAGTCAGACATCCCTAGCAGTTCTACAGCATGGGAGTGTTTGCCTGCGGACGAGACGCAGATACCATTTTCAGATCCTGTCGTCGACTATCGGACCCCACCCCCGGCTACACAGGCATATGCTTCACCCTCAGCAGATGTGGATGACTTCTGGTCTGGCGTTTTCCACATAGAGCCATTCCCTGCCTCTCCAGCATACATCTCACCTGTCCGCCTGCCCGTATCTCATACACAGGTATCAATGGCGGCCCCCCAGGCTCCAGCTAAGTATTACACTCGACGACGCAGAGCACGAGGGATAGACATTTCATCATCGTCGCACATTCCTATGGCTTTACAGACAGAGGAGGAGCATGAGCCATTAGCAGGAGAGACACATGTGGAGGACACATCGACAGCAACACCTGGCCAGGAGCCATGTGTGGAGGAGCCACCGGTGGTTGACGATGCGCCTCTACACCTAGACCGACCACGTCGTGCACGAAGGAGGCCTCCGTGTGGGACGGAGTGATCCATTACATTTTTGTCTTCTTAACATGTAAACACAAAACATGTTTTGTAAAAGTTTAGAATTAAAGGTTTAGATTGGAGGTGTAATGCTATCGAAAACTATTTTGCTTATGTTTTGATTTAGTTTAATCATCCTTTATTTTATTCTCTAATTTAGCAATTAAGGAAGGAAGCGTTTATTTTTTTGTTAATTGTTTGTAATGATTTATACTTAAAATCTGAAAATATTTTTGACTTTCACCGGGTTGTTGTTGTTGTGTTGATGTTTTACTGTTTGGGGGCTGGATTATATAAACTGTTGTGGGGTGGGTGTACGTAGGGTGTCGTCAGTGCTACTGACGACATGGTGTCGTCAGTGCCATTGACGACACCTTTGGCGGTTTATGTAGTTAGTCTGCTGTCAGCAGGGTGTCGTCAATAGCACTGACGACACCCAGCACATTTTTGTTAATAATCCCCAGCGAGCCTATTTCTGTATATAATTAAATTAATACTATTATTTACGTAAAAAACCCGCCTAAGGATCTGTTTCGAGTGTTCAAAAATTTTAAAAAATTAAAAAAAATTCTATCACATGTTTTTCACAACAAATTACGTAAATATATATATATATATATATATATATATATATGTTTATAAATTTATATATATTTACAAATATCAATTAAATTTTTATAAATATCAATAACTTTTTTTACAAATTCTAATAAAATTTTTATAATTTTAAAAAAGTTCTGATGTAAAAGTCTAAAAATTATCTATCGAAATTCGTTTGAACGAAACTATTCATCCCAAAAAATATATAATATGATGACTGAATTTTAAACACTAAAAAATTATCTAAAAAAAATAATTTTATTTTATTTTTACAAATTTTTGAAACTCAGAACGCTCTCAAATTAAAGTCCGGAATAAATCCTTACCCACAAGACTTTTGCCGACTGAGGGCTTTTACACTTTGATTCGTTGCAAAAAGGCTTTTACACTTTGATTTTTTTTGATTAAAATTATTATTTTTTTAAATTATGATTTTTTAAGGTATTAATCGCACTGTTAAAAACATTAAAAAATTTATGCCTTTTTGGATAAAAATTTAAAAAAATAGAAAAATTAATTTTTTTGTTATTTTTTATACAAACAGATATTTTTTATTTAAATAAATGTGAATTTTTTAATTTTTTTATGAATATGATTAATATGCTTAAAAGTTATAATTTTTTTAAATAAAATTTTGACAAAAAATATATGAGATAAAAAAGTACAAAGAAAGCTTCTAGCCTTTTTTTTTTTTGGCGGGTAAGTAGACAATGCCTTAAGTTAAAAAGTAGGTTAAAATAAGTTGGGTGTTTAAGCTGATAAAAAAAAATTAGTTCAAAAGTTTGGTGGCTTTTTAAGAAAATTAACTTTATTTAAATTTGTGTATAAATTATCTAGTATTGTCTAAAAAAAATGTTGCTTTAAACAAAAAAGGTGGGGATATTGCACTCCTTCAAAAGTTTTCCTCACTCCTTATAATTTTTTTTGTCTCTACAAAATTATAAAATTAGTCTCGTAATAAAGGACAATTAATACAAAATACTTCAAATACCATAACTACTCTTTTTTCCTTTATTATTATAAAATTAGCATTTTCTAAATTTTACTTTTTTTATAATTACATCTCTCATAATCTCATGAATATTTTCACCCATGTATACCTTTCTTTGGTTCATTAAATCTTAAAACAAAACACTATGGAAATAGATTCTGTTAAAGTGAAGCTTTTGAATGTGATTATCATTATTTTATTTTTGGGTATAAGCAAAAATTTCATATTATTATAAATTATCGAATCCTTCAAATAGCAAAACAATTAATAACTTTTTCTAATTTTTCCTTTCATGTGAATGATTTCTTAGCAGAAAAATATAAAACAAATTGCAGATAATATTTCTTTTTTTTTTTTTTATTTTTGTTGGCATATATTATGCTATTACATTGTTAGGGTTTTTCCCCTCTATTAATTTTTTTTTGAAAGTACATATTTGTAGTGTTTTTTTCCCCTTATAATTTATAGAGGGTTTTGGTTAAAATTGTTTAATTATTTTGAACAGTGCCATATGATTTTTATTTTTTATTTTTTATTTTTAATGGTGGATAGTATTGGACATGAATGTTAAGTTTGAATTTTAATTTGATTTATCTCATTTATTTTTATTAGTGTATGAATTGAACAACAATTATGATATCTTACTTTGTATTAATTAAGAAACAATAAATTTAAAAGATATATTTATGAATCTAATTTAAAAAAACTAGGAAAAAATCTCTCTCATAAATTTATGAAATTATAATTAACAGATTTTTAATTTAACATGCAAATTAATAAAAAAGTGAAAAATGTTAATTTTGTAATAATAAATAAAAAAGATAATAATTATGATATTTGATATGTTTTATATTAATGATCCTCTACTACAAGACTAGTTTTATAATTTTGTAAAAATAAAAAAATAGCGTGGGAAAAGTTTTACCCAACTACCCAAACAAAAATTATTGTAGTGCTTATGTGATTAAAATCATTATTCTGTTTTTATAATTGATTAAATAGTATAATATTATATTTGGTGACTGATAAACTTAGAATGAAATTTTAATGATAATTTTAGAAATTCAGAAACAATTAATTTATTAATATTAAATGTTATTAAAAATCTATTTTTCTAAATATAATTTTATAATTTATTTAAAAAATATATTAAACATATGCTGATAAATTTTATTTTTAGATTTTTATATGTAAGGTATTTCTGCGAATAAAAAAGATTAGGTGAGGATTTTTAGAAAGTAAATAAAAATCTTAAACATTCTATAATTGTGAAAACCTCAAAAAAAAAAAAAAAAAATCTCTAATTTCCATAGCATGGTTAAAAAGTTCGGGACCCCTCATCCTAGACCACATTGAGTAACGGGCACACACAGATGAAGACTATTTTTTTTCTCCCAACACCCCCCCCCCAAAAAAAAAACACAGGATTATTGGTAACTAGATCTTACAATTCTGATAAAAAAGACCAGGCTAGCACTTTGAAAACCAGTCGCTATTATGCATGCTTACGGGTCCACATATCAAGTCAATATCTTTTATAATCAAATTTAATTCTTCTAAATATGAGAATGCAAGAGGAAAGGCTATTTGTTAAATGATGAAAATGTCTACCTAATTTCATTTAGTTCGTTCCTAGAAAAAAAAAAAAAAAAATCAACACAAAGCATGGTTAAACGTCCCGTCATTTGTTGTCAAAGGGGACCTCAAAAAGTAAGCAATACTCAAAAAGTTTATGAATCGCCTGCGTTTCAAATGGCACTCAAAGGCAATGAGATAGTCCAGCGGGACTCTCCAGACAATGAATGAATTAACTGCATTTTGAAATTAATAGCATCCAAAGCCTGTGAATAAAAATCTAATAGCCTTGCACTGCCAATAAAATCTTCATAAGCAGCCCATCCACACATGCATTCATCGTATAATGAAAGGGAATAAATAGATACCACTGCTAGCAATATGCCGATGCTGCCGTACTTTGAACCATGCAGTGCAGATATGCATGTTGCCCACAGTCCCAGAAGACAAAACAGACAGAGAGGTGTAGATATATACAAAAGAGAATAATCCAAGATCATTCCAATCTCCATGCAGAACTCTTTCCTTCCAATGTCATGCAAGCTGAATGCCATCTTACGGTGCCATGCATCAAATATTGCTCCAATAAATAGACAAATCAAATAAATAGAGTAAATAGAAGTGTGATTCCATCTGTTGTACCAATTATTCACATATGCCCAGCCAAGGCTACGATTATAATATTAAATGGTCAACTGCCCATATTCCACGAATTATCTACCCCAACACAAATAACGAGAGGGCTTATTTATGTCTTTGCAGTCATTTTCCTGCTTACTAGGATAGGGGAGGAATATATAAAAGGCCTGGCAACCAATATTTCTGCTATGACTCATGGAGCAAATCCAGTAAACACCAAAGTGCCCCCTCCTGCGTTGTGCCAATTGTTTACATATGCCTACAAAAAGGCCTGCAGAGACAATAAAACAAACATAGGTTACGCATCAAGTTAGAATATCAAATTGCCCACATTTCACAAATTACATATCTATACTAGCACAAATGACTAGAGGTCTTATTTTTGCCTTTTCAAGCTTTCTTCTGCTTTGTCGGGGGAGGAAAGAGAACACGGAAAACCCAGGCTGCCAATATTGCTCCTACAAAGGGACAAATCCAGTAAACATAAAAGTGCTCCCAAGTGTTGTGCCAATTGTTAGCATATGCCCAGCCAAAGGCCTGCAGAGACAATCGAACACAGGTAATTCATCCAATTAGACTGTTAAATAATCGATTGCCTGTGGTTATAAAAATGATCATCAACTTATAGCCCCGAGAGAGAGAGAGAGAGAGAGAGAGAGAGAGAGAGAGAATTCATCAATTAATTCATCAACTATTACTTATCAAAACCAAAGTCATAAAATAAAAAGTAAAAAAAGAACTTATCAAAATCAAGATCTTATATTGGATCCGTTGCAGCATATTATTATAATTGCTGATTTTGTGTTATTGTAATTGGTTGTTTCCCTTCTTGTATTGACAGCCATGATTTGTTGCCTTTCCTATTTGGTTGTAATTCTCTAATACAAATATAATACATCGTAAAGGGATAATTATACTCCTCCAATTCCATGTTTTGATATTCTTTTACATGGTATCGGAACAAGAAATATAAGAAATAAAGGAAACACATAATCA
The DNA here is from genome assembly GCA_019916065.1 of Vitellaria paradoxa. Lineage (NCBI taxonomy): Eukaryota > Viridiplantae > Streptophyta > Magnoliopsida > Ericales > Sapotaceae > Vitellaria > Vitellaria paradoxa. The sequence continues at coordinate 56,151,178 of CM034235.1, read as the reverse complement.
TTGAAAATGAGAAAGAAGGTTGTGGTTGTCCCTCATCGCCAGAGTCATCTCTGGTCATTAGAGTTAACCTTTGACATCACTGATAGCCTCATCGGCAACAGGCGATCATAGCCCACCTAGCCTCATTGCCAGAGGTAGTCGGATGCGCCTCCACGTGCAGTTGTCCTTTTCACTCCAGATCTCACGCACCGAGAGATCTTCAGCATGCGCCGGCACATGACCTACCGAAGTTCTTCTGGTGTCTTCTGATATCAGCCGCCTGATATAGGTGATTGTTCTCCATTTACCAACTGTTTTGATGACTTGCCGAGGTTCGAATGATTGGTTGGTTCCTTTACAGTCGTCGATTGTCGTTGTTCTTCTTTTAGTGATATTGTCTTCATCTTTTAGCTTCTGCTGTGATGCCTCTTCATTCCCAAGGAGGTTTTTATTGTCCCTTACTTATTCTTAATTAACTAGCGATTGTACATCTTGGTTTCTACTTGCTTGAGATTATGCATCGGATTTCTACAAATCTCATAAATTAAAGCTAATTGTGGATTATCCCTAAGTCAGATTTGGTTGTTTCTTGTTATTTCACTAATTATGTCAAAGCCCGATTCTTGTTATTTCACTAAGTGTGATTTTTGTTGGGGGGACCAATCATATATGTTAGAAGAAGTATAGCAAACCAGAATAGACACATCGTGTTAATGATCATTCTTCTTCACAGCCTTCAGTGCCCCATAATGGTACTACCACATCTAATCTTCCGGAGACATTCAATTTGAGCTCATCCCAGCCTCAAAAGCTTATCCAGTCCTTGTATGTTTCTACTCCTTCTATCTCCATTGCTACTTTGGCCAATTCAGGTAACCCGTCTCTTGTGGCCTTTTCTTCTCCAGGATCATTGAGTAAGGAGCCAGCTCGTATATGTCTGGTAATTTTTCCTTATTCTTTAATCTAAGTCATCTCGATCATAATATTGTGTTAGTTGACGGCTCTTCTAATCCTTTGTTAGGCAAAGGGACTCCTAATCTCTTGTCATCTCTAAATTTGCATTCTAGCATTTATTTATCTTAATTTCCCTTTAATCTGCTTTCTATGAGTCAGTTAACCAAATTATTAAATTGTTAATAACTTTCTTTTCTAACTCTTGAGTTTCCAGGATTTCAAGACAAAAAGGACGATTGGCTCAGGACATGAGAAGGATGGCCTTTATAATCTTGATTGTAATCGCCCTCCAAAACACCCATCTTCTGCAACTCTCTGCACTTCTGTCTCTTCTCTTCAATGGCATCTTCGCCTGGTTTATTAATCTTTAGCAAGATTAAAGCTCATTCTGCCAAATTTGAGCCCCGTATCTAGTTTACAATGTGAGGCTTGTAGCTTGGCAAGTATCATCATAGTACTTTTCCTAATCATTGACTGAATCATGAGTAGGTATCGTTTATTGTAGTTCATACAAATATTTGGGGACCCTCTCAAGTTAAGACTGTTAATGGATTATTCTCTTTTATTTTATTTACTGATGATTTTTTTTTTGTATGACTTAGCTTTTCTTAATGAAAGAAAGAACTGAGTTGCCTTCTGTCATATCTTTTTTTTTATAATGAGATTTATACTCAATTTGATAAGAAAATCAAAATTTTCCGTTCTAATAATGCTTTAAAAGATATTTAGTCTGTTTTTTTATAACTTTTGTATTGAAAAGGGAATTATTCATCAAGCTACCTGCCCTCACACTTCTCAACAAAATAGTGTTGTGGAACGTAAATATCATCATGTGTTAGATGTTGCATGCACCTTAATGTTTTATATGCATGTTTCCAAGTTCTTTTGGGCAGATACTATTCTCACAGCATGTTATCTCATTAATAATTTAATAGAGTGCCTACACCTGTGTTGTCAAATCAATATCTTTTTTCTATCCTTTACCCTAGTTGGTCACGCTTTTCTCTCCCTCCTCAAGTTTTTGTTATGTTGCCTTTATTCACATTCTTGATCCTAGCCTAGATAAATTATCACCTCATTCTCACTAAGTATCTTTTTCTAGATTATTCTCCCACATAGAAAGGTATCGTTGTTTTCACATTGCATCTGTTATTTTGTAAGTTCTAATGTCATCTTTTTTGAGTCGACCACTTCCTTGTCTTCTAATGGTGATACCTTATCATCTGATCTCATTTTTCTGGTGCGGGGTTGTCTACTCCTACCCTTCCTGCTCCCATGCCTTCTATGTATGTTCCCTTGTTCCGGTTTTCATCTCTTCACTTGGTTACTACAGACATCCCAATTCAGCCAGAAAATCCTACTACTATTATTATTGTTCGTTCCCCTGCTCCTTTACTAAGGGTGCACAAGTATGATCGTCAGAGGAGAGTTATCCTTATTTCCCTGACAGATTCTTTTCTTTCGTCTGCATTGTTTATCCTTTAGCTAATTGTATGTCTTAATATCGTTTATTGTTGTCTTTTTTCTCTTTGGTCTATACCTTGTCTTATTTGTCTGTTCCATCTTCTTATATACATACCTTATCTATTCCGAGATGGAAACTTGCTATGAATAAAGAAATGCAAGCTCTCCATTAGAATCAAACGTGGCAACTCACTTCTCTTCCTCCTGACAAGCAAATAGTTGGTTGTTGCTGGGTTTATACTACTAAGTACTTTTTAGATGGTTCTATTGAGTGCCTTAAGACTCGTTTAGTTACCAAAGGTTATACTCAAACGTATGGTGTGAACTATACTGAGACCTTTTCTCCTATTGCTTGCCTGAATTCTATTCAGATTCTGTTTACCATGGTAGTTAGTCGTCCTTGCCTTTATATCAGCTTGACATTAATAATGCTTTCCTACATGGTGAGATTCAATAAGAAGTCTATAAAGATTAGCCCCCAGATTATTGTACTTTGGGTATTGAGCATCTAGTATGTCGGTTGCGACGTGCTCTTTATGACTTGAAACAATCTCCTCGAGCTTGGTTTGACTAGTTCAACTCTATTCTCATTGATTTTGGTTTCTCATGCTCCTGTTGATCATTACATTTTTATATGCCATACTTCTTCTGGCACAATCATCCTTATTTTGTATGTGGATGGAATTATTATTTCCAGTGATGATGCTTCTAGTATTGTGGCTTTAAAACAACATCTCGTTACGCAGTTTCACACTAAGGATCTCGCAAGCCCTTAGTACTTTCTAAGAATTGGGATTGCGCACTCCTCTTAGGGAAATTTTTATTTGTTAGCACAAGTATGTTTTGGATTTACTTTCTGAGATTGGTCTTTTAGGTGCACGTCTAGCTAATAATTCTATGGACCCTTCTACTAGATTGGATATCACTTCTGGGGAGCTCTTTTCTAATATAAGCTGCTATCGTCGCTTAGTGGGAAAACTCATTGATCTCACAGTCACTCGTCTTGATATTATCTATGCAATGGATATTGTCAGACAATTTATGCATGTTCCCTGTATTCCTCACTTTGGAGCTATCTATCGTATTCTATGGTATTTGAAGAAGTTCCTTGCTTGTGGTCTTCTTTATCACCCATCTTCCTCCCTTAATATATTTTTTATAGTAATACTGATTGAGCTAGAAATTAAACCGATCATTTTTCGACGTCAAGTTACTGTACTTTTGTAGGGGATAATTTGGTTACTTGACGCATTAAGAAATAAGAAAGTTGTTGCTCGTTCTAGTGTCGAGCTTAATATTATGCTATGACTCATACTGTCTCTGAGATGTTTTGAGTTTGCTCTCTCCTACTTGACTTGAGTATTGATGTTCTTGTTCCTATGGTTATGCATTGTGATATTCAAGTTGACATCTTTATTGCAAATAATCCAGTATTTCACGAGCGCACTAAGCATATTGAAGTTGATTGTCATTTCATCCGTGATTTGTTGATTTATAGACAATTGATACTCCTTTTGTTTGATTCGTCTCAATTGGTTAATTTTTTAACTAAGTCGTTGCCTAATTTTGCTTTTCAGACTATGTTTGCCAAGTTAGACATTTTTGACTTATATACTCTAGCTTAAGGGGGCGTGTCAGAGCATATTATTATAATTGCTGATTTTATGTGATTGTAATCGGTTATTTCCTTTCTTGTACTGATAAGCATTATTTGCTATCTTTCCTATTTGATTGTAATTCTCTAATATAAATATAAAACATGGGAGAGGCAAAATTATACTCCTCTAATTCCTTGTTTTGATGTTCTTATATGATCGTTGGAGGGATTATGTGGTATCATATTGAGGATCATAATCTCACTTAAAAAAAATGAAAAATGAAAAATAATTTCTATGTAAATAAATTTATTAGCAGACACATGCTGAGTTACAAAGGTGAAGAATGAGAGATTTGTAATAGAGCATTTTTGCATTAAGTGGTACCAACAAAACAAGTCAAAGGTGATTTGAATGACATCCATAGTAATTTAACTATCTAGTTTGCATGATGTCCAGGTTTATAATTTTAGGAGAACAAGAACTACGAAGTAGAAGTCCTTGTAATATTTGTAGGAAGTCTAGAATCGAGTCTTGTTGATCAAGTCATTCCTTGATTCAAAGAACTTCCCACAAATTGCTTAGCTTAAAGCCTACTAGAAGTCCACTTGGATGGCACACGAGCACCTTAGCCTCACGGTTTTGCTTCTCTTAGGCCCGCACAGATGCCTAGAAGAGGCCTTGTACTTAGTAGATAATTGAACCCTCGTATATAGCACATTCTCCTTCCACACCCAGGTGATGTGGGATTAAAAAAAAAAGTATTACTTCTTTACTTCAGCCCTTACTTCACTCTCCTGCAGGCAGAATTTCTGACAGGCAAGTCCCTCATAGTCTTTGATAATTCTTCCCCGTAACAGGAAACACGTCCTCGTGTGGTCCCACACTACTTTCTGGGTCAAGTCCTGATACCATCTGTAATGATTCAGATCTACATAATACAATATTGTCCATTTTGAGTTTGGAAACACTCACGGTTTTGCTTATTTGAGGCCCAAATAGGCACCTCAGAAAATGCCTTGTACAAAGTAGATCAGTGAATCCTCATATATAGCACATCCCCCTTCCACAACCAAACATTGTGGAACAAAAAATATTACTTCTTTATTTCACTTCCTGCTTCACTCTCCTGCACAGGCAAAGTTAGAATAAACTTTGAATCTGTAGCATGAAGAGCTTGTAACTCAGAGTGAGACTTCCCACAAGTAACCCATGAATCTATTAGGAGCTGCAAGAGTTACTTTTTAGAAAGTTTCATGGGAACAAAAGTACAATTTGGGATACCTTGAGGATCAACATCCAACAGGATGGCATCCATATTTTGATTTGCAAAAGACAAAAGGAGATCCCACGCATGATTTTGAGCTTGATACACCATCTGGTAACGTAGATTAGCAGCGTAATGGGACTGAATCTATTCAACTCCAGATATCTTGATCTGAACCTTAAAGTATTGAGGAGGTTTGGATCTGCTAAAGGCATATAGAAATTTGGGAATAGTGTCACCATCAATATTCCAGCGTTCAAGGTAGTCTAAACAGTAGTAGTACAGGCATGCTGATACTGAACCATTCCAGAATCAAGAAGAGCAATTCTGGAGCCAACAGTAAGACCTTTCCTCCCATGGAAGGTAAGAGCAAAGCGAACTGCCCCCCACTGGAGGTGGGTATAACCTTCATGAATCCTTTGTTAAGAAAATTGTTGTGGGAATTCAAGAGTAATCAAGTGTTCTTGTGGAGTAGCAGGAATACGATATTAATTAATTTTAGAAGCCTGTACAAACTCCTTTGCAAGGTTAGGACTAGAAGAACCAAGTATTTTAGTAACAGTGGATTTCAGATTTGGAAGGTTTAGAAAAAGCAACATGGGGATTTACAATAGGGATATTGGTAGCTGGGATTTTATCTGCATCAGGGTGACAAGAAACTACGTACATGTAATCACACTTATAAGAATTAGAAGAAGTGGAAGAAGAAGCTGAAGAGGAATGTCTAAAGCACTCAAAGCCATAAACCATAGAAGAGATTCTTGCTCATTTAGTGGTCACTTAGGGTTTGTCAAAAATAATTCCCAAAACAGTAGTAATTTAAGAAAAACAAGGCTTTAAGAATTTTATAGAAAATTTTTTCCCTAACTGAGATTACACAACCCTACTCCAGGCATAAAATGTCTCCAGGGACACTATCTGCAACATTCGCTAGAATCCATACAAAAGCTAAGCATTCTATTGTTTATGATCTTCCTGGTTTTCTGATTTGGAGGATCTACAGTAAGTGACAACTAGAGGGCATACTAAACAGAACATAAATAAAGCCTACTAATCAAAGCTTTGGAGAAAGTATGAAAATAATGGGAATTATAGCTAACTATACCCAAAGCTTCCACCTTCAAAGCAAGAAGAGAAAGAAGTTAGAAAGTGTTCGGCAATAAAAAATCATTGCCTGAACAGCTCACCATGTCAACCAATAATTTAATCGCCAATCTTCTGAGCACAAAAGAAAAAGAGGTTACGGTAAGAGAGGGGGTTGCCGACCGGAAAACCCTCCGATACTTTAGTCAGTAAGGGCTTTAGAGAGAATAAAGGCATGCAAAATGATAAGCAATGCAATAGGTTGACAATAGTGAGCGTACCTGAATTTCAAAATTAAGTGTGATATTTATAGTATGGTAAAAATAAATAAATTAGTATCTAAAAATTAAACCGTAATGATACCTCTGATACACGTCCCTTACTTTCCCTTAAATACCTTTCACTTTTCATTTAATGTCTTTACTTTACATTAAATATGCGTGGACGATTGGGGCGTTTGAACAATTTTGAGAACTGTCCACATGATACATCAGTCTGCCACTTGTAACGAAACAAACAACTAGGTTGTCCTTTAGATAATAAATCTAATTCATTTATTACCATTGAGCATTTATAGTTAAGGTCTCACTATAAAGCAGTGGGGCCCAACTACAGCGATTCCCCGACTATTAGATTAATGTCGAACACTTTTATAACGTGCTTAGTGAAATGCCACATGTCCCCTCTTATGATGCTTAGCAAGGGGCCACGTGTCTCAAACTTATTTTGTGCCAACACTATGCCCTACTCTGGTTGGGATAATTTATTTCCCAAGCAGAGTACAAAGTATGCGAAACGACCCTTACCAAATATACGTAGTCTTTTCACATATTTCGTAATCATCTCACTTTTCACACGCCTTCCGTGATTGGTCATCCTTCTGTTTTATTTATGGCATGTGATATGTCCCTTCATATTTTTAGCGCATCGCGCTGCTTGCACAAAATCTTAAGGTCGCAATACTCTAGCACATAAATATTAATTTGAAAATGGAGGCGGAATAAACACTATTTTGCCACTCATTTGACTTTCTAACTTTGAAATTTCAAGCATACATACATATATATGTACATATCGCCCGCTTCACTTACTCTTTTCTGAAACTCGCATCCTTCAAACTTTCTCAAATCCTCTCTGTGATTACTCCTCCGTTAGTACTTTTCTTCTTTAGTTCAATGCCTTCCCTTTCGGTGAGTACCAAATTTCCTTTCTTCTCATTATTCATCTCTGTTACATAATACTATAGGTAGGCTAGCAAATGAACTCAAATATGAGGAAAGAATTAGGGCTATTAAGCAGAAATACAATATTCCCCCTAATGTAGACATTAGGCTAATTACAAAAAAAAAAAAAAAAAAAAAGATGTAAACATTAGGCTTTCTTGCGAAAGGGATCGTGAGCCAGGAGAGTTCCCTATAGTGGCCATTACGGAGGGTGCCCTTAGGCTTCTCTTAAACCCTTTCCTTCACTCTGTTATGAGCATACTTGACTTATCCCCTAGGGGTGTAACCCGCAACTTTTATAGGATAGTGAATGGGATAAACGAGATCAACAGGCAATATGGGTTTTACATTTCCGAATGGGATCTTCTTTACTGTTATACTGTTCAAAAAGTCAATAGGGACGAAAATAAATGGTATCTGAAGTCCTGATCAGAGAAAGCCCTGGTTCATATACTCCCTGATAACACAAAATTAGAAGATGACACTTGTGTCGTATCGGGACACTGGACACATGATCTGGACGAAGATCCATTCCGTCCAGTTCCTTTGGTGTCCTTGGGCCCAAGTCGGCAGGCTTCAGATCACCATTTGTTCGTTCGTTCTTCCGTTACGTTTTTTAAATGCAGATTAAGCCTAACCCTTTACATGTCTGTGTGCAGGTGATCAACCAAAAAAGTGTTGGGCCAGAGGAAAATGTGTCAACACAATGCACGTGGAAGAAGTGTTGAAATTTCTGAGGGGACCTGAACTCTACCCGTTCGCGAGGGCACTCTCGATCTTGTTTGATTTTGTGCCCATTACAAGTCCTTCATCTCTCCTCCCCAAGGCTTTGCAACTAGAGAGGCCTCATCTTCACCAGAGCACTCATCTTCGAGAAACGTGATCTCCTGAGCGACCTCCTGCCTTTGTTGTTTGCCAGGGAGTCCTATAACTTTTAGGACTTCACCAGCCTGGCCCACTTGTTGCTCTCCAAGTCGAGGACAAGCAATTATGTTCTGGGGGCGGTTTTTAATGTGAATTACATGGATAATCGGTAGTCGTTGTACTTCTCTCCTAATCTTTGCACGTGGTGGATGCTCGGCTTCTTCCGCATAATCCTTCATGTCAACATCTTCTCTCCTTCTCCTCTGATCCCTTCGTTACGCTCGAGGAGGATCTCCAGTATTATCGATCTTTGACTCGTCTACATATTCCTTCAAATGCCCTTGCCTCACCAGGTCCTCCAAATGCGTCGCAGGGAGTGGCAAGATCTTGTACGATGCCCCTTATCCTAGATAAGCACAATAATCCCAGTGGCTTTCCTTGCCTAGAAAATTAGATAGCTTCTTTGGCCATCTGAAATATGGTTTATCATGAATCTGAGAAAAAATCCTAAAATAGACTCCTTGAATACCGTATTAATGGCTTCAAATACGGACTTTCTTTCTCTAGCGTACTAAGGCTTGTTCCCTTTGCTTTCTCCTTCTTCGAGGCTAGAGATCTCCCCTCCTTATGCTCGGCCAGCCTAGTTTCGTCTTAACCGTGGCATATTTTTCAATTTTCCACATAAAATCGGACATATTGGCCGCCGATTTCTTCGTCAGATATAGTTAGAGCCTGTCTTCTTTTCATAACCCCAATTTGAACGAGGTTACAGCCAGTTGCTCTAAGCATCCTTCCACCTCATTACAAAGCTCCATATACCTCTAAGAGTAATTCCCCAAGCTTTCTCCGTTCCTTCTCTTCATTGTGAGAAGCACATCAGTAGTTTTTGGCTGTTTGGCTTTAGCAAAAAACAGTGTAACAAACTCTTCGGCCAACTGCTTCCAACTCCCAATACTTTCTTGGGGCAGTTTATGGAACCATTGGTGAGCCGTGTCTCCCAAACTCGATGGGAACACTCTGTACATAAGATCGTCGTTCTAGCTCCAAAGTGTCATCGCCTGTCTGTAATGACGGTAATGCACCAAATGATCCGATATACTGTCATAAAGATTAAGTCTTGGAGTCTGGAACTTCTTGGGGGACTTTGCTTTATTGATATCTTTGGTGAATGGAGAGGCAAAGATTCGTCCAAGGGCCCTCCTTGCCATCATTTGTGTGCTTTGGTCGGGGGCCTCCCATCTATGTTGCTCGGACTCTTCAGTTTGGGCGGAAGAACCCGCGTCGACACGACACGACACGACGCCGGTACCGGTATGGGATCTGCATCCGACGCGAAGTCTATATGTTGGACACGGTCATGTTGGAAGCTGACGAGGTTGGTCTATAACTTCCGCCATAGCCGAGCAGATTGAAGCTTGGTAGAGAAGTAGAGAAGGGGGGAAGAGGAAGATAGAGACGACGAGATGAAGAACTTTAGTTTCAGGGGAAGACAGAGAGACTTTAACTTTAGGCGATTCTGGCAATGGCTCTTCAGGCGTAGCCAGAGTAGCGACGTCTTAATTGGCAGAGAGAGAGAGAGACGAGGTTTAGGTTTCAGGCGAAGAGATGCACGTTTTAGGCGAAGACCAGACAGCAGCAATGCTTTAAACCCAAAGACTCAGCATTTGTCTTCTGTGCAAAGCTGAAGAATGAAGATAATTTTTAATTCAAAAGAGCTGTTAGCAAAAGGAAACAAAGTGAAGACTAGACGGCAACAACGTTGTAAAACGAAGGGTTTAGCTTTTGTCTTCTGTGTAAAGTAGAATATAGGATTTTTAAGTTAAAACCAACTGTCTTCTATAATGAAATCAGCCGTCCATGTGTGGATATGTATAAAGTGACTTTGGGCTATGATTCGACGTTTTGTTTGTGTGCATTAGTTTTAATAAATTAATTATATAAATATAATTAGTTACAAATAACTTGTTCCGATAAATTAATTATACCCTTTACCCTTCTACCTATGCATAATTCATTAGTCACATGTCTCAAGAAAATAAATTTAATATAGTAACATGTAAGACTTTTGCTATTCTATTTGTGTATTAAATATGAATATTAAATATGAAGTGAGAGTCAGAATTAATCAAACTAATCTAAATAATTATAAATATTTTAATAATTTTTATTAAAAAATTCATCCTCATTTCAGGTAGTCTTGTGCTTTTATAATTTATAATTTATGATTATATGATTCGTACAGCAATTAAGTTATATAAATTATTTAAAAAATTTTGATATTAAAGGTATAATTATTTTTAAAAAATAAAAATAATTATTTAATAATAAAAGAATAAAATTAATCTTTTTGTCTTCTGTGCATGCATATTACATGACTCACGGCCCAAGTAAATTTACTGTATTAACAGGACTAATTAATAAGAATGTTCTCATGTGAGAGCTTTCTTCTTCCATTTTTATATTAAATATAGAAAGAAATATAATAGATTAAATGAACCTAAATAATTATAAGTTTTTATAACTACTCTAATAACTTTTTTGTTAAAACAAATTCATCTTAAATTCCCTATATCAGCACATATAAGTTGCATAAATGATTTAATAATGATGATAATGAAGGTATTATTATTTTTAAAAAAGTAAAAAAAATATTTTATTTAATAACAAAATATTAAAAATAATTTATTTATTTATTTGTTAATATTTTATTTAACAACAAAATAATGAAAATAATTTATTTATTTTTTATTCATTCATTTATTGTGTAAAAATTAATTTTTTATTTATATCAATGAAAAAAAAAGTAATCAATACAAATGGAGCCAATTTTATGTACTCTAAATCTTTCAAAAATAATAAAAGTTTGATTATAAATAAAATAATTCTTAATTTTACCATAATTACTATTATAATCTAAAATCAAAAGTTCAGTCATACTCATTTGCATAAAAATATATGTTGTTTAAAACTTAAAAATATAATTACAAGAAAAAAAAAACAACAAAAAAAACAAAAACCAAATATCATTCCAGTTTAATAATAAATTTCTAATATATAAGATAACATATTTGTGAATTTGTTCACCGAACTATAGAGCACAATGCAATTATAATGTGATCAGAAAAAATAGCATAACAACATATTCATGAATTTGTTCATCTAACTATAGAGCATGAGGCAATTATAATGTGATCATAAAGAATGTGATCAAAAAGCAATTACAATGTGACAAAAAAGAATGTGATCAAAAAATAATTATAATGTGAGTGATTAAAAAGAATGTGATAAAAATAAAAAAAATAAAAACAATTATAATGTGATCATATAATATCAAGCAATCTAACACAATTATAATATATATTATATCAGATTCGTGAATTTGTGAATATAATAGAGCATGATGCAATTATAATGTGATCATAAAGAATGACACAATAATATTAATATATTTTAGAGGAAATCTAGAGCACTCTCATAAGCAAATAAATAAATAAAATTTTTTCTCATCATTTTGAGTTAACCAAATATTAATTTTGTAGCAATCAAATATAATTAGAATATAGTTATAACATATAACTTGTTTATAATTAAGATTAGTAAACTAATAATTTTTTTGGGCAAAATTTAATGGCAATAGTTGAAATTTAAAATCTTTAACACATCTAGTTCAAAATTTCTATTATATAACAAAATATCATATTATATTATATACATATAATAAATCTACTCAATTAATGGTAGAAAAATAAAAAAACCTGCTTTCCCGGGAATTTGGTTTGCATTGTATGCATATAGTATATTGTATATACATAGCCACATAGGCTATAGGCTATTAAATGCCCCCTGCCAAACTGCCAGCAAACCCATCCTTTAGAAACAAAAATTTCAAAGCCTTCAAATCACTCATCCGGCAACAATTTCAAAACTTTCAAAGCAAGCTTCCTCTGGTTCATTTCTTAGAGCAAAGTTTATCAATCCATAAAGCAAGCTTCTTCTAACTCGTTCCTCTAGCTGGGTTTCATTTTTTTTTTCAACTAAATTCCTTTCCAACAGTCTCTAATGGCCTCCCAATCTACTCAAAAACAGAAATCATCTCTTCGTCCAGCAAAAAATGTGGTACCAGAATATGACTACACCCCATTATGGAATCATGTGAAGGTTATTTCTATGCCAAGTGGTGGAGGAGGTAATAGGGTGTGGACGTGTAACTATTGCAACAAAAAGGTGACTGGTTCATATTCAAAAGTTAAAGCCCACCTGATGAAGCTTCCTAATTTCGGAGTAGAAGCATGCAAATCCATTAAAGATGATGTTTTGGAAGTAATCAAAAGGGAGCACAATGAAGCAGAAGGAAGGTGTAAAGTCTTGTGGCAAATCCAATCAAAATCTTAGTTAAATTAGGAATGCTATTCAAGTTTCCTAAAGTGATGCAAATTGAAGATTTGAAGAATTCTAAACAATTAAGGAGATAAAATGAATCAAGTTGACCAAGATTTTGAAGAATTCTAATTGGTGTGAAGGATTACAAAACCTAATGGAATTCGGACGCAGCTTTCTGGAACATGAATGGAATTCCAGTGTACCTCGCAGGCACGGCGCGGGGAGCTCGCGGGTGCGCTCCAAGCATGCAGGCAGCCCGCAGGGAGCGCGCGGGTGCGCCAAGGTCTCTCAGAAATTCCAGTGAGGTCCGCAGGTAAGAGGATGGGAGACCGAGGGTGCGCCAGTGTTATTTCCTAAAGCGTAAAAATTCCAGTGCAGGTCGCAGGCTGGAGGATGGGAGCGCGAGGGATCGAGCTATAAATATTTTGTTCGGATTCAATTTCCTATTTTGCCAAACTAGGGCAACTTTGTAATCCTATATATATGTGAAACCAACTCTGTAATTGTGAGAGGTGGAAGAACATATTATAGGGACCTAGAGAAAGAGTCTTTGAGTATTGAGAGCTTTCATGTTCTTTCTCTAAATTCATCTTGTATTTTCTTTTCACTTTCTGTGTGAGGCAGAAAGCCTACTTGTAGGGTTTATCGAGTGATTCGAGCAAGAGTGACGAAAGGATTCGTGCGAGTGATTCGTAGAGAGTCTGAGTAGAGTCTTGTAACCCGTTGATAGTGGGATTGTAAATAGAGGTTTTTCTCCCTGTGATAGGGTTTCCTCGTTATTCTCTTGTGTGATTACTTTCACTGTGTGTGTGATTGTGTGGGTTTGGAATTTTCAATTGGTATCAGAGCAGGTCACTCTAAGTTCTTGAGTGAAGATCTTCGTCCAAACCAATGATCCACCACGTGAAGGAGGCTCAAGCACCAGACCCCCTTGGTTTGACGGTTCAAACTATTCATACTGGAAGGTACGAATGCAAGCTTTCCTTTTAGGAATGAATTACAAAGTCTGGATGTCAATAGTTCAAGGATGGGATGAACCGACTCATGATGTTGATGGAAAAATCGAACAAAAGTCAATTCAGACGTGGACTAAAGCTGAGCAAGAGAGTTCGGAGTGGAACTTCAAAGCCTTGAGTGCCATATTTTCTGCAGTTTGCCCTAATGAATTCTGCCGCATCTCCAGTTGTACGAGTGCCCGAAAAGCATGGTTAATTCTGCAAAGTACACACGAAGGGAACGAACAAGTCAAAACCAGTAAGCTTCAAAAACTCACTTCTGAGTTTGAGGGAAAAAGGATGAATGAAGACGAAAGGTTTGATGACTTTTACGTCCGGCTCAGTCACATTGTTAATTCATGCCACAACCTTGGAGAACCTATTCCAGAATACAAAGTGGTACGTAAAATTTTACGTTCTCTTCCACGAGTGTTTGATTCTAAAGTTACAGCAATAGAAGAAGTCAGAGATGTGAACTCCATGAGAATAGAAGACCTTGTGGGATCCTTGCAAACGTTTGAAGCAAATATGGTGAAACCTCGCAAAGCGTCAAAAGGTATTGCTCTAAAGACAGTGGAAGAAGAAAGTGATGAAGAGGAGTCGGATAAAGAAATGGTGCTTGTGGCTAAACGATTCGTAAGATATATGAGGAAGAAAGGTTTATTTAATAAGAATAACAAGAATGAGTCACAATCTCAAGAAAAAGGAAAGAAGATCAAGAAGATTGAATCTGGGGAAGAAAACAAGAAGAACAAGATCAAGTGTTTTAAGTGTCATGGATATGGACACTTTGCTCAAGACTGTGCAAACAAAAAGATGAAAAAGAAACAAGTCAAAGTCATGAATGCTACATTAGATGATGAATCCAGTTCAGATGAATCATCTTCAGCAGTATCCTCAAACGATGAAGGTAATTTTGTTGCCTTTATGGCGTCTCACTCTTCGTCTGCAGGAACTCCATCTGGATCTCAAAGCGACACCGATATATCTAATCATGAAGATGATGACTCTGAGGATGAATTCAATAATGACTTGCAAGTGGCCTATGATGCTCTCATTGTCGAATACAGTAAGGTAAAGAAACAAAGACAAGCCCAACATACCCGCAACAGTAAACTCCGAAGTGAACGAGATTCCTTGAAGACAGAGAATGAAAAACTCACAGGTAAAATATCTATTTTAGAATCTGACAAAACTTCTCAGTCTCATAGTGCAGAAAAGTTCAAAGAAAAACTTGAAGAAAAGAATAAAAAGATTGATGAATTGGAGAAAGCTGTTGAAGAACTTCAGGATGAGGTCAGTAAGCTGAAAGAAAAGATCAAGAGTGATGAGAAGATAATTGAAAGAATGAACTCCAGTTCACAAAAACTTGAAGAAATTTGGAGCCAACAACGAACACATGGAGACAAAGCAGGCTTAGGCTACACTGGAGGGAAAAATACAATTGTTTCATCATCATCAGCGCCTTCAGTAGTAGAAGAGGTTGTTTCAAAACCTGCAGCCAATCCCAAGACCTTCCATAAGTCTGCTGCACCACCAAAGAAGAGTTTTGAAAAGAATAAACACTATCAGCATCCTCCTCACATAGTGAAAGGTATGCATTTTGCTAGATCCCAATCCCTTGTACCTGTTTGTCACCATTGTGGAATCAAAGGTCATATACGCCCAAACTGTCACAAACTCTATGGTCTTCCTTTAAACTATGTTAAAAATTTTTCAAAAAACCCTGAGCCTAGAGTCCCTGTGAAGAATAAATTTCAAGTGTTTTCAGAAGATTATTACAAAAACTCATGTTCTTTTCAAAAACAAAACAGTCCAATATTTCGAGGAGGTACAAATTTCAAATTTGTTGAGAGAAAGAATTTTCATAAAAGTCAAAAACGTGAGGAAAAACCTGTCAAGACTACTGATCTTAAAACTAGAGCTATTTGGATTAGAAAGTCAGATTTAAATTGTTTTGTTTCACAAACTGCCCTGAAAGCTTTGAACTCAAACATGTGGTATCTTGACAGTGGATGTTCTAATCACATGAGTGGGAATAAATCCCTATTTTCAAATTTAGAAACTTGTCAGGGTGGTATAGTGACTTTTGGTGATGGTAGCACATCTCAGGTAGAAGGCAAAGGTGAAATCAAGTCCACAATTTTTAAATGTTTGAAAAATGTTTTATATGTGGATGGACTTAAAGCTAACCTTATAAGTATTAGTCAGTTGTGTGATACTGACCATGTTGTCCAGTTTTCTAAAAATAAATGTAGTATTTTCAACAAAAAGGGACAACAAGTCTTACATGGCATACGCACATCTGATAATTGCTATGGGGTAGCAAATTCAGAAGGTTTTCTTTGCAATTCAGTCACCTTAGATGAAACTGAGTTATGGCATCAAAGATTAGGACACATTAACTACAAAGATTTACACAAATTGTCCAAATCCGAACTCATAAAAGGCTTACCTAATCTTAAAAAGCAGAAAAATAGTGTGTGTGGCCCTTGTCAATTGGGAAAGCAATCTAGGAAGGCTCACAGAAAGATAAAATCAATCAACACTACTGAACCTCTTGAGCTAGTCCACATGGATCTAATGGGACCCACACGCACTAAAAGTCTTGGAGGTAGGCAATATATTTTTGTGGCTGTAGATGATTTTACTCGGTTTACATGGGTGAATTTTTTGTGTGAAAAATCAGATACTTTTGATGCGTTTAAGTCCTTGTGTTTCAGGTTACAACAAGAAAAGCAACGTGTGATAGGTTGCATCACTAGAATCAGGACTGACCATGGAAGAGAATTTGAAAATCAGAAGTATGCTGACTTTTGTGATGAAAATGGGATTAAGCACGAGTTTTCAGCTCCAAAGACACCTCAGCAAAATGGAGTAGTGGAGAGAAAAAATAGAGTTCTGCAGGAAATGGCGCGGTCTATGCTACATGCGAAACAACTACCTGTAAAATTTTGGGCAGAGGCGGTACACACAGCATGTTACATAGCAAATAGGGTGTATCTTCGTCCTAATTCATCTAAAACACCCTATGAGCTATGGAATGGTAAGAAGCCCAATGTTAAGTATTTCAGAGTTTTTGGGAGCAAATGTTTCATCCTCAAGGATAGGGTCAATCTTGGAAAGTTTGACTCCCGAAGCGATGAAGGAATCTTCTTGGGCTACTCTTCTACTAGTCGTGCATTTCGAGTTTATAATTTAAATACATCTTCTATGATGGAATTTGCCAATGTAATTGTTGATGACAATACTAATGCTACTGTCCTTGAACAGGGTGAAGAAAATAATGAACATATAAAGGAGATTGAAAAAGCTCAAGATCATATTGAAGAAGAAAACACTGGATTGAGTAAAGAAGATAAAGTTGAACATGACAAAACCACAAAGCAGTTGGAACCATCATCTAGAGTAAAGTTGAATCATCCAGTCAGTCAAGTCATTGGTGAGGTAACTGATAAGATGAAAACACGCATGCAATTAAGGAATGGGGTAACTTATGTATGCTATGTTTCTTGTGTTGAACCCAAAAATATTAAAGAAGCCTTGCTTGATGAAAATTGAGTAAATGCCATGCATGAAGAATTAGATCAATTTGTTCGTAATGATGTGTGGACCTTAGTACCTAGACCTACTAACACTAATGTAATTGGGACTAAATGGATATTTAAAAACAAGAGTGATGAGTTTGGAAATATCATTAGAAACTAAGCCAGACTTGTTGCACAAGGCTACACACAAGTAGAGGGAATTGACTTTGATGAGACTTTTGCGCCAGTTGCTAGACTTGAATCCATTAGGTTACTTTTGGCTGTTGCATGTTTGTTGAAATTCAAATTATTTCAAATGGATGTCAAGAGTGCTTTTTTGAATGGTGTTCTTCATGAAGAAGCATATGTAGAACAACCCAGAGGGTTTGAGGATCCTAAATTTCCAAATCATGTTTTTAAATTGAAAAAGGCTCTTTATGGTTTGAAACAAGCTCCACATGCATGGTATGAAAGACTCGCTACATTTTTAATTGAATCTGGATTTACTCGTGGTAGTGTAGACAAGACATTATTCCTTCGCATGGATTCTAAGCACATCTTAATTGCACAAATTTATGTGGATGACATTGTGTTTGGTTCTACTTGTGAATCTTATGCTGTTGAGTTTGGTAAGTTAATGTCTACACAGTTTGAGATGAGCATGATGGGTGAGTTGACTTACTTTCTTGGACTCCAAATTAAACAAGAGAATAATGGGATTTTCATTTCACAATTCAAGTGTGCTAGAGACTTAGTGAAGAGATTTGGCCTCTCAAGTGCAAAACATGCTAGAACTCCCATGAGCACAAGTACAAAATTGCATAAAGATCCAAGTGGAAAAAGTGTTGATCAGACCATGTATAGAAGTATGATAGGAAGTTTGTTATATCTTACATCTAGTAGACCTGACATTGCATTTAGTGTGGGTGTGTGCGCTAGATATCAAGCTGATCCTAAGGAATCACACTTACATGCAGTCAAAAGGATAATAAAATATGTCAGTGGTACACTAGAGTTTGGGATATGGTTTACATGTGACACCAATTCTGATCTTGCGGGATACTCTGATGCCGATTGGGCAGGAAGTGTAGATGATCGCAAGAGCACTTCTGGCGGATGTTTCTATGTTGGAAATAATTTAGTCTCTTGGCACAGTAAGAAACAAAACTCCATTTCATTATCTACTGCAGAGGCTGAATACATTGCTGCTGGTAGTTGCTGTACCCAACTTTTATGGATGAAGCAAATGCTTGCTGATTATGGAATAGAGCAAGGCCCTATTACTTTGTTTTGTGATAACATGAGTGCTATTAGTATATCTAAGAACCCTGTCTTGCATTCTCGCACCAAGCATATAGAAATTAGGCATCACTTCATTAGAGAGCTGGTAGAGGAAAACATCATCATATTGGAGCATGTGCAAACTGAAAATCAACTTGCTGATTTTTTCACAAAACCCTTGGATGCCCTTCGCTTCGAGTCTCTAAGAAAATCTGTAGGCATTTGTGCACATCATTGAAATCTAAAAGATAAGCTAGAAGTTTATTAATTAAGTTGAAAATATTTTATGACTTCTATACTGTTACATGTGCATTAAATCTTCCAAGTTTATAGATTTCAATGAGTTCATAATTTTCGCATTCCTTGTAAATTGATACGAAGTGTTTTGGTGAAGTTTGTCATAATTTTGAAGTGCTTCCTATTACACTTGATTGTACATGCATATACCTCTTTCTCTTCTTTTCCACGAATCAAGGGTTATTGTTTGATGTGTTTAAAAAATGTTGAGGAGCCTGATTTGTGCATATCAAAGTTATGCATAAAAAAAAAAAAAAAAAAAAAAAAAAATTGGAAAGGGCTACCGGTGGGACCAGTGAGAAGCCCCTTAATGACTCGTTGTTTGTTAAGGAATAGCTACCTGCCCATAAGCGTGTGAAAACCGCCAATTGTTTAATAAAAAAAAAAAAACAAAAAACAAAAAAGGGGAAGAGTGGCTCTCAATTCATTTGGTACATCAAATTTAACTTTTTGAGTTTATGATTTGTTTGAGGGGGAGCCTATATGTATATTATAGTCAAAAACTCACACGTGCACAAGCATTTGTTCAATTTTATGACTTATTTCACCTCACGACACAGAATTGAAAATTTTCTTGGAAAATCAAAATGTGAATCCTTGAATTTATGAAGGGTGCGCGATTGATGTACATGCATTGGCATAGTGGAATTAAATTTTTTTTTAACATTTTTAATAAATTTTTCTACTGTCTCTTTTGGTTTTGATTGTTTGTGTCCAAATCTACACTTACAAGATTTTCCCGAGAGCCTCGCAGGCAGGACGCAGGATACGCGCTCCTTCGCCAAATCCTCGCAGGCAATACGCATGATGCACGCACCTTCGCCGCCCATGGCGCAGGCTACCCGCTGGATGCTCGCGGGAGCGATGTGGGGTATATATGGGGCCTGGACAGTTCACGGGTCATTTTCAAGCACGGTCACTCCTTCGCACCTGCGACCATCCAGCTTCCTCTCCAGAGTCTGTGTCTGCATGTGAGCATACTAGGTAATCTTTACGTCTTTCTCCTTTAGGTTCTTTTTTTTTTCTTAAAAACATGTCTAAAAGAACTCGAACTGGGTCCTCCTCATCTGGAAATCGATTTCTTAATCAAAATGAATTTCGCACATTGTTTTCCAAACGCCCTGTTCTCATTGAACGTCAACTAGACTTACATGATTTTCCCATGATTCAACCTTTGTTTGCTCAGTTAGGTTGGGAGTCTGTTACTTCTTTATCTGCATGTGTTCCTGTGAAGTTGGTACAAGAATTTTACTCAAATTTTTGTGAGACTGATTTTGAAAATGCCATCTTTAAGACTTCAGTTAATCGTGTGTCCATTACTGTCACTCCTTGATTTTATTGCTTCCATTTTGGGCATTGCTCGACCTACTCTTGAGGAACGGTCTTCACTCTTTTATCCTACTCAAGATGGTGTGTCTCCCACCAAAGAAGAACTGACCAATGTCTTCAGTATTATGACTGGCTCACCATCCTGGCGTGGTGAAACATATGTTCATGGGCATCTCAAAACCGATCATCGCATGCTTAATCTCTTTGTGTCTGCATCCATAGATCCTACCTCACATTATTCTGATGTCACACTTAGAAGAGGTCGTGTCATGTATGCCATACTGATGGGTCTTCGTTTTGATCTTGCCTTGTTCATGTTTCGTCTCATGTTCACTGCCCAACAATTGAAACGCACAAAGGATTCTCTTCCGTTTGGTGTTCTTATCACCAAAATTATACAGTCCCATCACATTGAATTGCCTTCTTCTGGTCTCACACCACAGCCTACACCCATTACCCGCCTTACTGCTAGGAAATTAGTTAGTCAGGCTGTGGATGATACACTTGATGCACCAAACGAGGTTGAATCTAGTCGTAGCACACGTCCACTTACTATGAACTCCATGTCTTTGTCTTTGCTGCGACTTGAGGGAGAGGTTGAAAATATTCGTGCTGATCAGACTGCAATTAATGGGCGATTGGATACTATCGATGCCAACATCAAAGCTTTAACAGATTTGTGCACCAATCAATTTCAGTCCTTACATCGCCAGATTGATAATTGGGGAGCATTTCAGGATGAGCTACCCCAAGACGATGATGATGATGACACTGGCTTTGGTGGTGGTTCTTTTGGAGGAACTGATGGTGCTGGTGGCAGTGGCAGTGGTGGTTTTGATGATGGCAGTGGGTTCTTTTGATCTGTTCTGCTTTTCATTTGTTTTGTTTTATCTTTCCATCATTCTCCCTATGTTTTGTGAGCTTGTCACTTCCATATCAAAAAGGGGGAGTCATTTCAAGGAGTTATTTCAAGTTATGTATGTAATATGTGAACTTGTTTAGGGTATGGCATGACATTTTATGTCTTATGTGGCATGATATTTTATGTCTTATGTGCTTTGGTAAGATTTTGGTGCCTTGATGTGTGTGTTCAGTACGTGCAGAATTTGAGCAGAATTTAAAATGCAGAATTTGAGCAGAATTTAAAATTTAACTTAAGTTTTGATATGGAATTGCCAAGGGGGAGAGAAGGAAAACTCAAGAACAAGCACAAGCAAGAAGAACATCAGAGTATGTTTCTTTACCTCAAGGATCAGACTTGGTGCAATCCAAGAAAAGAAAAGGACCAATGGAGAAAGCATTTAACGTCATGGAAAGGGATATTGCAGATAAAAGGGCTGCCCGCATGTTCTATGCATCAGCTTTACCTTTCAATTTGGTGAGGTGTCCTTATTTTCGGAAGCATTCACAAACCTTAGCCAATGGAAACTTATCTGGATATACTCCTCCTACCTATAATAGGCTGCGTACCACATTACTTGCACAGGAGAAGGAGCATGTGAATAGAAAATTGCAGCCCATTAAAAATGCATGGAAAAAGAAAGGAGTCTCCATATGTTCAGATGGTTGATCAGATAGACAAAGAAAACCACTGATAAATATAATGGCTGCTTCAAGTGGAGGAGCTATGTTCTTAAAAGCAATTGATGCAAGTGGGAACATAAAGGATGGAGACTACGTTGCAAACATTTTTCTCTCAGCAATTGAAGAAGTTGGCAGTGAGAATGTTGTTCAAATCATAACTGACAATGCAGCAAACTACAAAGCAGCTGGTCATCTCATTGAAAGTAAGTATCCTCACATTTTTTGGACACCATGCGTAGTGCACAGTCTCAATTTGGCGTTAAGTACGTGTGAACCTTCTGAAAAATCAGCTCATTATACACAATGTCAATGGATTGCTAGTCCAGTTAATGATGTTCAAAATATAAGAAATTTCATTACCAATCATAGCATGCCTCTAGCCATATTCAGCACCTACTCCGAATTGAGTTTGCTAAGAGTAGCTGAAACAAGATTTGCATCAAATATTGTCATGGCTAGACGTTTGAAAGAAGTTAAAGTTGCACTAGAAAAAATGGTTATGGATCCACATTGGAAAATCTATAGAGAAGGAAAAAATCCAATTGAGGCAAAAGCTCGCGAGGTGAAACAATGTATTGTTAATGACACTTGGTGGGATATCTAGATTATTTCTTGAGTTTCACAGAACCTATTGTTGACATGTTGAGGGTAGCAGACACTGATTCCCCTATCCTTCATCTTGTGTACGACATGTGGGGCACAATGATAGAGAGGGTTAAGAAAATTATTTTTGAACATGAAGAGAAAGATCTCCTTGTTGGGCAATTAAATTTCTTTGATGCCATCCATCAAGTTTTAGAAGTTAGATGGAACAAAAGTAATACTCCGTTGCATTGTATGGCACACTCATTGGTTCCCAAGTATTATAGTGATGCTTGGCTTCAAGGGGGAAGTAATGGAGTTCAAAAACTTGCACCACATGAAGACCAAGAAGTGTCTATGAATAGAAATAAGTGCTTTGAAAGATATTTCAACAACACAAGTGATCTTAAAAAAGTTTTTGTTGAATTTGGAGCCTTTTCTAGTCAATCAGGGTATTTTAGCCAAGTACATGTTGTTGAAGCAAGATCATACGAGGAGCCAATTTCTTGGCAGGCAAACCATGGTTCATTTGCACCTTTGTTGCAAAATTTGGCTTTTAGACTCCTTTCACAGCCAGCATCTTCATCTTGTTGTGAAAGAAATTGGAGCACGTACTCTTTGATTCAAAGTATAAAAAGGAATAGATTGGCAACAAAGAGAGCGAAGGATCTTGTTTTTGTGCATTGTAATATTCGTCTTTTGTCAAGAAAGAAAGATAAATACAAGAATGGACCAAGCAAATATTGGGATTTGTGTAAGTTCCTTAATTTATTTCTTTTCTATTACAATTACTCAATTAGTGTCTTTTTTTTCATTTACATTGTAAATTAAAAAATATCATATTATTTTGCATTTTCTAGGTGGAGATAAGTTTGACATCAATGAGAGTTCTCCACTTGAGCTTGCAGAACTTTCTATTGATGATCCTGAATTAGAAGGAGTGACATTTGATGATGATCCCTACTTGGATGTAGAAGCAACAAATGTTCCAAATCAATAAAGGATGAAGAGCTCATGAAAGATGATTTTACATGCCTAGTCAAAGAATTTTTGTTTATTAAGTTTTGTTGATGCCATGAACTTGATCATTCCGAATTTGTTTTTGAATGGATATTTTCTTGTGAATGATAGTTAACTTGCATAAGTATTTTTGTAAATTTGGATGGTATTATCTTATGTTTTTTAATGGATCTTTTTTTTTTTTTTTGGGTTGGTAAATGATAGTTTACTCGTATGAGTATTTGGATACTTTTTTTTATGTGCCGTATCCCCATATCTGTATCCACAGTTTGGACACTTTTTAAGCCGAGTCCTCGTATCCTAAAATATAGATAATAGGCGAATCCGACATTTGAATACGCACCCGAGTCCGACACCCACACCCGAGTCCGAGCAACATAGCCTCCCATTCACTGTATTGCTCCTTCTCCACCACTTTCGCCTTGCCAAACTTTTTGGACTTTGTTGAAGCCTCTTCTTCGCTAAAGGAACTTTCACTTGCATCGTGGTGCTTCCTATGGTTGGACTATCTCTTTTTGTGGGAGTCTCATTTATAGTGAGACTTGGGTGGCCTTTCTCCTCGTAGCTGTTAAGGCTTCGGGGCGCTGAACCTACGTGGCATGTTCTCCAGCAAGCTTAAAATAAGAGGTCTCCTTTTGAATCATCACCTGCATCAATGCCTAGGGTCAGATTGTACTCAATGCCTCATCATCACCTGCATTATCTGAGTCACCATACATGGTGTCGTAGCTTTTGCCTGAACCAGATTCTGAATCATCAAGATCAGTTTCAGCTCGTGCCGCTAATTTCCCCTTTTCTTTGCTCAGCTTCAGGAGTATCTCTTTTAGCTCAGCCTATTTTTCACTAGCCTTAGCCGGTAATTCTTGTCTCCGCTTCACAACTTCTGAGTCATCCACCTTTTTCTTCCTGCTTGGCTCTAACCCTGGAGTTCGTATCACGAATGCATTCCCTTTTATTTTTGACGGTGCCATCCCGTTCCCCACGCGTGGAGAAGGTGGGAGAGTTGTGTTCCTGCCTGAAATCATTATCAATGAAGTTTGAAGGGATCAAGAATTCTCAAGAATAAGGAAGTGTGGGGAACAAATAAACGAGCTCCACGGTGGGCGCCAAATGTTCGGCAATAAAAAATCACTGCCTGAACAGCTCACCATGTCAATCAAGAATCCAATCGCCGACGTGTCCCAGACTTATTTTGTACCAACAGAAAGACATACTAAACATATCACATAATACCAGATCTACCCCAAAATAAAAATAAAAATAAAAATAAAAAAAGGAAAGACACGTAAGACATAAATCAAAATACCACAGATCTATAGAACAAAACAATACATTTGTGCAAAAGAACTACAGAGCTACACTCACAAATTTGACCATATGATAGAAACCAAAATGACTGCCAAGAAGTAGGAACATGGCTTGCTGTTTAGAAGAGATGCGTACCCAAAAAAAAAAAAACTTTAACTCCATCTTTAATGGCTTTAATGCTTGGGTTGTGCTAGGGAAAAGGGAGCAAAATGAGATGAAAAGAGAATGACTTGAATCTTCTAGATTTGGTGGTGGGTTTATGCTATCCAGAGAGATGAATAAGAGGAAAAGGCCTAAGATGAAGAGTGATGAGACCCAGGGGGGTTGGGATTTGTCTGAGAGAGAGAGGGGTTGGGGGTGGGTTTGTCTAGGGTAGAGAGAGAGTCGAGAAGAAGAAAGAGAATTGCTCAGAAAAAATGAAGTGTGAGGTATGTTTTTTACTTTATATATGAAAAGCAAAACGATGCCGTTTTCTAGAAGAAAAATCAAACCAAACCAAACCAAGCCTTTTCCCACTAGGTGGGGTCGGCTATATGGATTTGTCGACGCCAATTTGATCTGTTTAGGGGCATGTCCTCCGATAAATCTAGGTAGGTTAGGTCATGTTTAATGGTTTCTTTCTAGCTTCTCTTGGGTCTTCCTCTACCTCTCTTACTCTTGACAATCTCCATACTTTCACACCTTCTAACAGGTGCCTCTACTGGACGCCTTCTAACATTTTCAACTGACTAACGAGTTGTCAAGTCAAGCAGTGAGGGGCTCAAATTTGGTTGATTGTTTGACAAGCCAAAGAAACCAACTCGAGCTTTAGTATATTTACACTGCAAGTCAAGCTCGACCTAAGCCCAAACAACTCGCGAGCAACTCAACTCGCAACCTCCCTTAGAGGCATCCCCTTAATGCCTTTTTAATTAATTTTCTTAATTTTTTATAGGGAAAAAAATCATCCATGTCCATCCCAAGCTGCTGACTCATTTGCCAAACATATTCAGGAGATTTAAGCTAATGTCCGAGGTAAAACTGCAACAAGTGACTTGGATAATAAACTAGTTGCTGATATTACAAAATGAATGAATAAACTGAGTATTTGAATTTAGTTGATTAGTGGTAGTTTAATTTAGGTTCTCTCTCTTCCCTCTTCCCATTCTCCCACCACATTCTACATCAGATAGGTAACAACAATGCAAGGACAAACTACAAACCATACATATATAAATTGGCATTCAGAATATAATTTCTTTTGCATCAGAAATAGAATATACAACTATGTTTCTGAATTGCATTGAAAAAGAAGCAAAACATTGTGCCATAAAAGGTAATGATTTATTTTTCTCAAGTAGTGAGTTATTGCCTAGTACCAACAAAGAGAAAATAAAGAAAAAAGATAGAGTGAGGCAGTGCCAAAAGAGAGAGGAAAAAAAAAAAAGGCAAAGCACAAAATCAGTTGATTCAATGCCACGGCATAAAGTGAACTTGTAACACCCTGAAAAAAAAAAAAAAGAATAACGCAAATAAACAAAATAAGTTTACTTCCAATTCTATCATTAGGAGAAGGGTATTTAGTAAACCAGAAAGTTACAGAAATTGTTCTTTATATTGTTGAGATCCACCGTCGTTTTTTTCTCCCTGTAGAGAATGCATTCAACTGAAGGAGAAGAAGCTCTTTGCAAGAAGAAGGGTTCTAAGTATGGATATTACTGCAGAGTCACAAGGTATGTTTTATAACTCAAACACTATTATCAATTTAGATTTCCATGGTTAGGATAGTTTTAAAGGATACATAAGAAATTGAAGATTAGATTTTCCATTATTATGATTAATTGACCTATAAGGTGATTTGGAAGGTAGTTTTCTAATAGTGTCCAAAAAATAGCCAGTGCGTCGTTGACATGGTTTCACTGTATATTGCAGTTGGTGGTTGCGATAATTATGCAATGGTGATTTTGTAAAGTAGGTGTTTTGATGATTTGTTGGGATTTTCATGAGATTTTTATGCATAATGTGGCCTTTTGTGTCTAGTTTCAAAGTCAAAAGTGGAATCAGACTCAGAATTGTATAGAATAAGTTATGACCAAAACATTAACATGGGGTTAGTGCTGTGCGAATTTGCACATCAGCTGACAGGTATATTAGTTTTCAAATCTCTAATTTTCTTTGTGATTTGTGCTAGAGTGACTCATATGGTTTGAAAGATAGACGGGTCTAGTTTCTAACCCAACAAACGATTCTTCATTTTGATTTTTCTTGAGTGCGTTATCCAAAATACAGAAATGCGTTTGTGCTGTCTAGGAGGAGCAGGCAGGACCCATTTGGTAATTTAATTGAATTTTTCATTCACGACCGAGATCTGGGCTTAGACCATTGGAAAGCTTGAGAAATCTAGTTTCATCTCCAAGAAATGGTTCACGATTTCGAGTCTTTTAGAGGATTCTATGATCAAAATAGTCTTGTATTGTGGGTGTGCGGCATTGTCACATGCCTAGTTACTTTGGTTTGGGGTGCGACAGAACTTCCAGAATTTGTTTGGACCCAAAAGACAAGAAAGGAAAAAGTTGTACTACTCACGTTGGCAGGATTCATGGAAGGTCCAGTATAACTGGAGCCGGCAACCACCAATGCCACAGTTGACATAGCCAGCAACCATGTCTTCAAAACAGGGCTGCTGGGACCCCTAACAATGATCACGAGGACTGCAAAGGTAATTGTGAATGTCAAAATCCCCTCAGCCATGGCTCCAGTATGCAAGTCAACTTTCAGAGAAGGCCCCCCAAGCATTTGTTTGTACTGCATGGGCATCACTTCAGCAATTGCCAAGGCACCACCCACTGCACCAGCTGCCTGTCAAAGGAAACAAAAGAGCTATAAATATTTTTGCAAAACATCTTAAGTTTTTCACCTCATTTGCATCAAATTTATTCTCTTAGGTTTCCATCTACAACCAAGTGGAGGTTCCCATATCTACCACTAAAAGAATCCAATAGCTTAAATCCTTCTAGTAAGAATCAATATACCAAAAGTCATTTTCTTTCCTAATTGGACACTGTTAGAAACTCTATCAAAAGGTAACCATATCTTCTAAATCTAGTATCTTCCATTGAATCAATGGAAGAATATAAATGCCAAATGGATATCAAAGACGAGGAAGAAAGTTAAAGGAGAGTGGATATGGCAGGGACACCAGGTTTTTGACACCCCTCCCACGTGCTCATGAGCTTCAGGAAAAGTTCGCACACCCGCTTTGTTCATGACCTGGTGATTGAAGGATGGAGCATGCAATTTCAACTCGATGGATTTGAGTTTTTCTCGTTCTGAGAGAATGACAAGAACATTAGGTTTAATCGAATACATCACCCTTGTGCTCTTCTCCCTCCCGAAACATTTTTTTTTCTTTTTTGGCTATTCTCCTCTCTTTTGGCTTAATTCACTTCTTGTTTCACATCAAAAATTGGGTATCAGAGTCCAAAGATCCTACAATTTCTCAATTTGTCATTGTTTTTCAACAACATTTAACTTTCTGGTGAAGTTTGGTGACCCCTCACTGTTTTCCGACACTTTCCGGCAACTCACTGTTTTTCTGGCAACTTTCAGATGTAACTTTGGTGACCCCCATTTACTACGGCAACCGGCCGATGATTTCTAGTGAGGCCAATAGGTTCTAAATATGAAGGGGCTATCAGATCTATACAGATAGCCACACTTAAATCCTTTTCTTTTGGGTTAAAAGAGAGGGGGGGGGGGGAGAGAGAAGAGGATATCAAGAGTTGAATTTTATTTTATTCTAATTCTGAAAATCAGAAAAAAAGGGTATTCATTTTTTTTCTGTTTTTATTTTTGCTACAAAAAATGAGGTTAAAAAAAAGTGAGATAACCTATTCCATGGATTTTCTCCATAATGAGATAGTACAAATGCAATTAGTTAAAATTCTTCCCTCTCTACAAAGAGTCAGGGTATCAATTTGCCACTGTTCGGCGAGAGCGTCAAAACTTGGCTATTGGGTTGGATAAACTTGAAATATCTCGTTATTCATTGGATGTGTCCCAAAATTGGAATCACCGTGCATGAAAGAATGACAGGATGCATTATAAGCATGACAATTATAACCAAATTGATTTGTTGGGTCAATGGAATTGCTTAACGCAAGGTAATCGTTGTGTGATTGAATATGTGACTCAAACAACAAGCTTCGGAGGAGATGTTATATATTTGAAGATGAGGCCATCACGTTGAACATATGTATGGAAGGCCTATAAGTTGACCTTAAAAGGGAACTTATGTTAGGGTTATCACAATTCTTGACCATGCTTACACTTTTGTCCAATAATATGAGTTGTTTATTTGGAAACCCCTTGGGCTAAGAAGAGATAGTTGTTATCTCTCAAATCAAGTGCTATCATTAAATTTCAGGGCATGTACTAATTCCGACCCCTCCTAGTGCTCCATAATGAGTATTGATGAAAACAATGCCATTAGAGAACATGTTAAGGAGCCTAACAATGATCAACTAGAAGTGTTGATTTAGGAGCTTAACATTGCAGAATAAGATCCACTGTCTCCATCTCACCCCAACACCCATCCCTTCTAGAATTAGTAATAGAAATTACTTATGCTGTCGTAGGCCTTCCCCATATCAAGTCTACATATCAGTCCTGGCTCTCCACTTTTGATCCTCTCATCCATCACCCCATTAGCTACTAACACTGCATTGAGAATCTGGTGAACTTCCACAAAAGTATTTTGCGAATCTGATACTAAAACCCAATAACCTTCTTCAACCTCAGTGCCAACACTTCAACTACAATTTATACAAAACCCCCCACATGGCTAATCAATATGAAGTTTTTTATATCCATTGCAACCCTCTTCTTCGGAAGAAGCACAATGAATGTCAAATTAATGCTCATCTCGAACAACTGGAATACCTACTAATGTCACATTTCACTATCTGCCAGCAATGTGTAAAAAATGACATAGGCATTCCATCCGAACTCGGAGCTTTGTCCGAATTCATGGACCTCAAAGCTCCCCAAGTTTCTTCCTTAATGAACTCACATTCTAAACTCACCCTCACTTCTTCTAAAGTAAAAGGTAATTTCAGGCCATCAATCTTGGGTCTCCATTCCCAGATCTCGTTGAACAGATTACTGTAGAAGATTGTGATCCCCTCTATGATGTCCTCCTCGGCCTCTAATATCCTCCCCTCAACATGTACCCTTTTAATATGGTTAAACACCTGTATGTGTTTGCCATTCTACGGAAGCTCATATTCCTAACCCTCCTCCAACCACAACATTATGGATTCTTGATGCTAGCTTACCATTTCCATTTTTGAAACCTTCCCAAACTCCTCTTTCAACTCCCCCTCCTTGCCAACTCTCCCTCAGATAAGCCCCCACCTCTTCTCTACTATTTAACTCTAAAATTCATTCTATCAATCTCATTTTATTTGCCTCTAACCGTCTAAAGTGTTGCTTGTTCCACTCCCTAAGATCTGCCCCAAGCCTCTTTCAGTTTTCTTACATATACAAAACACAAAATCCCACCTCCTGACTAACTCCTCCACCAATCTTGCACTAAGTCACTAAGTTGCAAAATCTCTCTACTTGGAGCCACATGTTCTCAAACATGAAAGAGGCATGATAACTATTGATCCCAATGCAATTTCGCAAGATAGAAAAATGATTCGATGTTACCATATTTAGCAGAGATTATGAGTTTCCAAAAAAAGCCCCTTCTCAATTTTTCGAGACCAAGAATCTATCGATCCTAGATCTACTTTTGCTGTTGGACCAAGTGACTTCAACACTTGACAAAGGCAAGTCCACTAGGCCTAGATCATCCAGGATCTCCTCATAAAAAAAGATACTCCACCATATGCCCAACTTTCATTCACAAAGCTTACACGGTTGAAATCTCCTCCAATAAACTGAAATCTCCTCCAATAAATACATCATGGCACACCCCATCTAAAAGCAACATTATTGATCTCCTCTCAAGAAGTGTTTCTCTCCCCCTATTTCACTAGCCTATACACTTTAGAGAACACCTACCACATTCCATCATCTTAACATTCAAAAGGGCCAACTACTAAGTAATTCCTTATTTCTTCCCTATTCAAAGTTAGCCCTCTATTGTCCCACATCAATAAAATTCCTCCTGATGTGCCCACTGAAAGGAAATACAATCAATTCACCCACCTGAAACCTCAAAGACACCACACTCCCCATTGATCCATCTCCTCCAACTTCATTTCATGCAGACATACACTGTTCTACCCACTCATATTTGAATTGATTAATTTGGGCTTCATCAATCAATCAATACAAAGTGGAACAACATTGTTCTCCTTGCCTCCTAACGCCCTCCTTCTCCCCCTTTCATAGTTAATTGAACATTCTAGTAATTTAAGTTCCCTCACCCCTTCCTCTTCTCTGATATTTCTGCTAGACTTTTGTTAGTTCTCGAGAGCCTCCATCGTTGTTATATGGCCCAAAATACATAGTAAATTTCCTCCTCAAATCCCACACAAGCAATTCCCATGAACTTGCTGAATGCTCTCGATCTTTTCGACACAATTGGAAATCTTCCTTTCATATGTCCCACACTCCCCCATAACCACAACCTCATCCATAGCTAAGTCACAACTTACTCGTACAACCTTATTCATAGCTAAGCTACCAGCATCCATGGCTAAGTCACCACATAATGTGGTAAACAGTGCTTAGGTTTAAGTTCCATTCCCAAAAAAGACTTTGGCTTTTAGTATCCTCTAGTTTTGTAACAGTGGAGTTACCTCCCCCACTCACCCATTCACTTGCCTCACACCTCCCCACTATCAGTCTCGTCCATCCCTTGCCAATACACCCCCTCCTTTACTGCATTACCCATTACCCCCTTCGGAAGACAAATATACACCCCCTCACAAACTCATCCTTCTCCTCCACCGAGCTCCTCATTTCCCAGCACCTAGAAAGAGATGAAGAATGATTGGAAATATTAAATGGCAGGAATAGATAACACTCAAACTTGAGTTCTGCTTCAACAACACCCTAATCAAGTTGGAGAAATGTTGGGTTTAATAGGCTTCACTTGGTACTTAGGCCCTAGTAGCCCCCTTCTCCCATGTAAAGCCACTGGTTTGGAGTTGATCTTCTTTGGCCCATTTTTCGCACACCTTGAGGAACCTTCTACAAAGGCCACCTTGCTGCCATCTACTTGAGGGTTGGCATGTTCTACAAGCACCACCTTCATCCATTTGTCCAATGCATTGAAGTTTGGTTAAGCACATGGCTTCTTCGATTTCCAATCAACAAAAGTCCCCCTTCAACCCACAAATGCAAATCATAGATGACAAAATGTTTCTCCAGTTGCCCCTAACTTTTAGACGAACACATTTGGAAGTGTTTTTTATTTTTTGCTTCCTCATCGACCTCTAAGAGTCCTCCATAGAAGTCCCCAATCTCCTTAAACACTAAAGCTTCCCACAAGAATACTAGTAATTCCAACACCTCTACCCCCATACTATCGCGGTCCTAACCCCTCTAATCACAGCATCCCCAACTACAGCACTAGTTAAGAAGTTATGGTAATTCTCGCAAACTCCTCTCTGATCTTTGCTACTCCGCAAACTCCTTTGACATCAACCAATTCTTCCCCATGCTCACCACTTCCCCCACCCCAAGGACATGATAGATTCAATTGACACGACGCTTAATGCCTTGATACACGACAACGTCATATCTGGTCCTCTTAATCTCCCAATTAGGCATCGTTCCAAGTTTATGCTGCTTAAGGTGAGTGCGTCGATGTCCTCCACCACGCCATTAGTATACTTCCCTAAGTTAGCCCTTCTGCATTGCATCACCATATTGCTTTATGTTGGTACGCTGCTAACTCCATGAACGACTTGTTGTGTCCCACATCATTCATCCCTCCTAAATCGAAGCCCTCTAGGGTTTTTGCAAAGATTGTCCAACCACTGCCTCCAACAGCTTCAGGAACACAAACCCTAAATCACCCCATCGGGGAGAACAACCTGATCTCCAACTCCCATTCCCCTCTGGATCTAATCCTCGTGCATAGGAGCAACCTCTTGCCTCCTACCATTCTACCCAATTGCAGAGACCCCCCACGTCTCCATCACTTTCTAGCACATTCCTATTAACCATCTCAACCTCCAAAAAAATGGAGACTAATTTTGGTAACTCTCACCACTCTTGGGGATTCTAATGGTATCTCTAAGTCATTGTTGTGGCTGATGTCAATGGTCACTTCCTTGAGCTACAAAGTTCTCATCAACTTCAGAGAGATCTTTTGCTATTACTCCCCAACTCTCTTCGAGCTTTACAATCGAAGTAGCGTGCGTTAGCATGGCTAATGTGCGCCAACAGCATCTTGGCTAATATGTCACTCAACAAGCAGTTGTATGTAATAATCTCATCCACTTGTACATTTCAGTTCCTCTTTTCTGGTAAAGGAATTCCTATATTGTATTTCATTTTCTGTTTTCAGATAATAGATGGTGTTATACGGATCCTGAAGCATACATGAAATATGAAATATGGCAAATATCGGTGAGGTAAGAGAAAGATGCTGTTGGGCATAATAATACTAAAGCTGTACTCTTGCCGAACATATTTAGTCCGGTGCCACGTGGCGCGGTGCCGAGCAAATTCACATAAGCCACTCAGTCACTTGCCGAGCACGTTCCGTTTGGACACGTGGCATCTCGCCGAACAACTGATTATTGGCACGAGGGTTCCACGTGAGTGATATACGTGAACACACGATTCAGAATTAGTGTTCCAAAGAGTACCCTGAACCTCGACATCAATAAACAGTGTATTGCCACGCGGCTATAGCCGAGGATCTTGGAAGCTAGTTTGCTCGGCCTATCTGTTGACGGCTAGTAAATGTCGAACCTGGGACCCACAGCCTTTAAAGAGGGCTCGTGACCATAAGTGCACCTTAGTTAAGATTGAACTGGGTACTTGTCTCTGGGGATGTAACTAAATCGGTCTATCTCGTCACGATTTGGTGGCTGATGTGACAGGAAGACAGTCTGACCCTGAAATTCCGGTTGTAATGCCGTGTTAAGCCGCCAGAAGCATTAAATGAAAGGCATGGTGTATTAATGAGGGGTCTGAGGCATTAAATGAAGGGGAAGAGTATTTAAAGCAAGAGTAGAAAAGAGGGACACGGCAGTGTCGTAACGTCAAGTCGCAGGTATGCCTTAATCATCACTCAGACCACTATATATAGGATATTCTGCTGAACAACAAGGGTAAGCTGACTAATGCCAACTTAAACTTTGACTCTTTTATTTCCATAAAAACTTCTCTTGAGCGACTTGCTGACTTAATCATCGGAGGGTTTTCCGGCCTGAGATCCCCTCTCCGGCCGTCACCTTTCTTTCTAGTCTTTGTTCGGCAGGTCGGCGATAGCATTTCCGGTTGGCGTGGTCAGCAGTTCCGGCGGTAATTTCTGCTGCCGAACATTTGGCGCCCACCGTGGGGCTCGTTGTCTAGCCCATCATCGTATTCACTAGCTCTTTTCTTGTTCCTTTGTTAAGTCTCCAGTATTTGTCCACATAATGACCTCAGGAGGAAACACTACCCCACCACCATCTCCACGGGCAGGAGACACTTCCACTCCTGCCAAAACTAAAGGGAGTGCGTTGGTTATCCGGACTCCAGGTCTGGAGTCCGCCCGGAAAAGAAAAACGGAGGATCCTCAGGTATTGAAACGGAGAGAAGAACTGATGGCTAAGGCCAGTGAAAAGCAGGCAGAACTGGAGGAGATCCTGCTGGAATTGAGTAAGGAAAAGGGAAAACCCCCTGCTAGCCATGCTGCTGATTCTGGTCAATCCGACTCAGAATCTGATGAAGGTTACGATGCTCTTTACGAGGACCCCATTGATGAGGATGACGGGGACACCCATGAACAGAAGGAGGTGCGCTCTCGCTCGCGACGTGATGTCTCTCCTTTCAGGAAGGACTCACGCCGCGCCAAACCGGTCGCAAAACGTGACGTGAGATCCGATGTTGACGCGCCCATCAAAGCGCATCACCAAAGGAATCTCTCGAAAAAGATGCTGGAGGCGTATTCAGAGGAGGCGGAAAGCTCGGACCAAGAAGAGCTAACCTTCAAGCGTAAGAAAGCGGGAAAGGCAAAGATGGAAGACTGGGGGCAAGCAGAGGAATGGAGTGCTCAGGGCCAAAGCACACGAATGATGGCAAGGAAAGCCTTGGGGCGAATCTCTGCCTCCCCATTCGTCGATGAAATAATTGATGCGGAGCCTCCGGAGAAATTCCAAACTCCGAGGCTTAATCTCTACGATGGGAGAACTGACCCCCTGGCCCACTACCGTCATTACATGCAGGCCATGACGTTATGGAGCAGTAACGACCACCTCATGTGCAAAGTATTCCCTTCTAGTTTGGGGGATACAGCGCTTCAGTGGTTCCATAAACTGCCCCCTGGCAGTATTCAGTGTTGGCAGCAACTGGCGGAGGAGTTCGTTACCCGGTTTCTGGCTAACACAAAACAGCCTAAAACCGCTGACGCTCTCCTCACAATGAAAAGAAAGTCCGGGGAATCATTGAGAGATTATTCCCGCCGTTACCTGGAGCTCTACAATGAGGTGGGAGAATGCTCGGAGCAATTGGCGGTCACCTCGTTCAAATTGGGGCTGCGGAAGGAGGATAGGCTGTGGCTCTCCTTGACCAAAAAGCCTGCAGCCAACATGTCCGATCTTATGTGCCGAATCGAGAAATACGCCAAGGTGGAGGACGAGACACAGCCGGCCGAGCAGAAAGAAAGGAGATCCCAGGGCCAGACAAGAGAAAAAAGACGGGGAGACGGCCGCCGATTCATCGACGAGGGGAAGTCAGTCTTCGAAGCGGTTAATACGGTGTTCAAAGAGCCAATCTTCAAGATCCTTCCCCAAATAAAAAATAAGCCATATTTCAGATGGCCCGGAAAGCTGCCGGATTTCCCTGGAAAGGAGAATTCCAAAAACTACTGCGCATATCATCAAGACAAGGGACATCGCACCGGAGCCTGCCGATCGCTACGACATCATTTGGAGGAATTGGTGCGCAGAGGCCACCTTAAAGAGTTCGTCGATGAAGGCAGAACCAGAGAAGCAGCCCCACAGGATAGAGAGCCAAGGAGGCAACGAGAAGAGACTGCCGAGGAGGAGGCAGCCGAAGAGGCACAACCCCCACCAAGGGCCAGGGCGCGCAGAGATGTCCCGAGACCTGCGGTCATCCACGTGATTCATATGGAACGACGACCCCAGAGTGTCATCAATCATGCCCCTAACCCACCAAGCAAAGAAATTTTGGGTGTCGCGGGTCAGCCGAGCAAGCGCCCAAGGACAGCCGCCATGGAGGAAATCACTTTTTATGAAGACGAGCATCCTGGTGTTCAGCTGCCGCACAATGATGCCCTAGTGGTCACTCTGGGCATGTTTAATTCAGAAGTAAGGAGAATCCTGGTAGATGCAGGAAGCTCAACAGAGGTTATGTTCCTGAGCTTATTTAAGAAGCTCGGACTAACTGAAGAAGATCTGGAACCGGCAGAATGCCCACTCATAGGATTCAATTCTGCTCCTGTTTGGCCTCTGGGCAGAGTTGTCATTCCTGTCCGCGTGGGTCCGGTGGAGCAAGAGGTTGAGTTCACCGTTGTGGATTCCCCTTCTTCCTACAATGCTATAGTAGGGAGATCGTGGATTCACGCTCTGAAGGCGATCCCCTCAACCTACCACCAAGTGCTGAAGTTCCCCTACTGCGGGGAAGTGATTTCTATTTTGGGGGATCAGAATACCTCCCAAAAGTGTTTCTCTGCAGCTTTAAAGTCCAAAACGATCCCCGAACAAGTCCAGCTGGCGGAACTACCCGAGGACACACCAAAGATCGATGATGTCGGTGGTGATTCGCAGATGAAAGCAACAGAGGGTTTGGAGAAATATCAAATCGGCCCGGTTGAGGATGATAAATTCTTCCTGATCGGCACCAACCTGAACGCCGAGGAAAAACTAGAGCTGACGGAGATGCTTTTGAAGAATATCGGAACGTTCGCCTGGACTCCACACGAAATGCCAGGCATTTCCCCCGAAGTCATCACTCATAAGTTGAATGTGAATCCGGAGGTAAAGCCCGTGGTACAAAAAGCAAGGCGATCAGCTTTGCAACACGCAGAGGCTGTCATTGAGGAGGTCGGCCGACTGTTAGAGGCGGAGGCCATTCGGGAGGTCTCATACCCGGAGTGGTTAGCTAATACGGTCGTGGTCAAGAAGAAGAATGGGAAGTGGAGAGTGTGCGTAGACTACACAGATCTGAACAAGGCCTGCCCTAAGGATCCATTCCCTCTGCCAAAGATCGACCAACTCGTTGATTCTACTGCTGGATGTTCCAGGATGTCGTTCCTGGATGCCTATAGGGGATATCACCAAATCCCCATGTTCGGCCCTGATGAGGAAAAAACTTCTTTCATAACCCCGCGAGGCATATACTGTTATAGAGTTATGCCATTCGGGCTGAAGAACGCTGGAGCCACCTATCAACGGCTGGTTACAAAGATATTCAAAAAAGACCTCGGGCAGACGATGGAGGTCTACATTGATGATATGGTGGTAAAAAGCAAGGAGCCGAACACACACCTCCAACATCTCCAACATGTTTTCTCTACCCTTGATCGGTATGGATTAAAATTAAATGCTGCCAAGTGTGCGTTCGGAGTTGGCTCGGGTAAATTTTTGGGCCACTTGGTGAGCAGAAGGGGAATTGAGGCTGATCCCGAGCAAATACGTGCCATCCAATCTGTTTCGCCCCCGCGCACAAAAAAGGAGGTACAGAAGCTCACAGGGATGGTGGCGGCACTCAACCGGTTTATTAGCAGATCATCCGACAAGTGCCGGCCATTCTTTAGGCTGCTCAAAGGGGCCAATAAGATGCAATGGGATGCTGAGGCGGACGCGGCACTGGAAAAACTTAAAGAATACCTGACAACTGTCCCAATATTGTCAACACCGCAGCCGGGGGACATTTTGCAGCTATATCTGGCAGTCTCAGAGCATGCAGTCAGTGCCGTCTTGCTGAGAGAGCAACAAGGGAAACAGCATCCTATTTATTATGTGAGCAAAACGATGCAAGGAGCAGAGACCAGATATCTGCCCCTAGAAAAGTTGATCCTGGCACTAATAATGGCATCCAGGAAGCTAGCCCATTATTTCCATGCACACACCATTCAAGTTGTCACCGATCAGCCAATTGGCCATGTTTTAAAGAGGGCTGATGTATCGGGCCGACTAGCAAAGTGGGCAGTTTCCCTTGGTGCATTTGACATAAAGTTCGTCCCAAGAACCGCGATAAAGGCTCAGGTCCTGGCCGATTTTGTAGCGGAATTTTCGTCACCAGCCTATGGTCAGACAAAAGAACTATGGCATGTTGAAATAAAGTCTGCCCCGACCGAACATAGTGATGCCGAACAAACTTGGCAAATCGAGGTTGATGGGTCTTCGACTAGAAAAGGAGGCGGCGTAGGCATAGTTCTGACTACACCAGAAGGCGTCTCAATAGAGTATGCAATAAAACTCGAGTTCGAAGTCACTAATAATGAGGCGGAGTATGAAGCTCTCCTGGCTGGACTCGACATTGCTCGGCGCCTGATGGCAGATAATGTCGTAGTAAGGACTGACTCTCAGTTGGTTGCTAACCAGCTAAAGGGTGAGTATGTGGCTAGAAGCAGAAAGATGGCAGAGTATCTAGAAGTAGCACAGAAGAGAATCGAAGGCTTCAATAAAGCTAGCGTGGAGCTCATTGGCAGGGATCATAACGCTCATGCTGATGCACTTGCAACGCTAGCTGCCTCTTCTCGACTAAGGCTAACTGACCAGGTCTTTATGGAAGTCATAAAAAGGCCGAGCATAACGAAAGACGTAGAGGTAATGTGTGCTGACCCAGCCCCATCTTGGATGGATCCAATCATCGCTTACTTGAAGGACGGAACACTTCCCGAAGATAAAACAGAAGCAAAGAAGCTAAGAATAAAAGCCACCAGGTTTTGGCTCTCACCCGACCAGAAGTTATACAAAAAGTCATTCACAGGCCCCTATCTCCTTTGTGTTCATCCCGATAAAGTGCAAGACTTTCTTTACGAGCTTCATGAAGGTGTCTGTGGAGCACATACTGGGGGCAGATCACTGGCGCACCGAGCAATTACTCAAGGGTATTGGTGGCCCAAGATGGGATATGACGCTCAGGCCTATGTTCGGAAATGCAAGAAATGTCAGAAGTTCGCTCCCATTCCTCATCAACCGGCCCAGGAACTCAGCCCGCTTACCAGCCCTTGGCCGTTCGCTCAGTGGGGACTTGATATTGTGGGGCCTCTGCCTTCCGCTTCGGGAAATAGAAAGTTCTTAGTGGTCGGCACCGACTACTTTACTAAGTGGGTGGAAGCAGAACCCCTAGCTCACATCAAAGATGCCGATACCATCCGATTTATTTGGAAGAACATCATTACCAGGTATGGCATCCCTAGGACACTTATTTCCGACAATGGGACGCAATTTGACAGTGCCCAGTTTAGGGAATATTGTTCTAGGTATGGAATCAAGAATGTTTACTCTACACCTGCTTACCCCCAAAGCAATGGTCAAGCTGAAGCTACAAACAAAGTCATTCTCAATGGGATTAAGAAAAGACTGGAAGCGGCAAAAGGAAGATGGGTGGATGAATTGCCATCAGTACTGTGGACCTACCGAACAACCCCTAGAAGATCAACCGGAGAATCTCCCTTCTCTCTGGCTTACGGTGTCGAAGCCGTCATACCCTTAGAAGTTGGCCTCCCGAGCATCAGAACTCTATCATTTGACAGAGGGGAGAATGATCAAGCTATGGGAATAAGCCTGGATCTAATTGATGAAAGAAGGGAACTGGCAGCACTAAGGTTAGCCAACTACCAGCAAGAGACAAGGAAGAAATTCAATAAAGGGGTCAGACGTAGAGAATTCCGTACTGGCGATTTGGTGCTGAGAAAATTGATGGGAAGCAGGAAAGATCAAACTGAAGGAAAGCTAGGAGCTAATTGGGAAGGACCATTCACCGTCTCTGAAGTGCTCGGCAATGGTGCCTACAAGTTAATTGACTTGGAGGGAAAGCCAGTCAAAAGACCGTGGAATATAGCCCATCTAAAGTTGTACTATCATTAATTTTTTCTTCACATTTGTTGATTAAAGACTTTGCATGTATATTGAAAGGCAATCCTTTTTATAAAGCAAAAGCAAACTCAAAAGCTTGAAGATCACTTTCTGCTCAACAAAAAGACGCCACATCACTTTGGATGGTGGCATGGAAAAAGCCAGGCTCGGCTTCCCGAGCATTGATACGGAAAGAATGCCCCATCTCCATCGATGTTGGCGCCCCATCTCCATCGATGTTGACACATTCCTGGTTTGTTTATTGACCAGGAAATGCTCTTTAGACCGAGATTCAATTCCTCGGTCTTCTGAAAAGAATTATCAAAAGAAACCACGCTCGGCTTGCCCAGCGTTGGTACAATCTTGGTTTGTTTATTGACCAGGAAATGCTCTTTAGACCGAGATTCAATTCCTCGGTCTTCTGAAAAGAATTATCAAAAGAAACCACGCTCGGCTTGCCCAGCGTTGGTACAATCTTGGTTTGTTTATTGACCAGGAAATGCTCTTTAGACCGAGATTCAATTCCTCGGTCTTCTGAAAAGAATTATCAAAAGAAATCCATGCTCGGTTTGCCGACCATTGGTACAAAGAGAACCCACATCATTTCTGATGGTGGCCCAATCTTGATTCATTCATCTACTAGAAACGATTTTTTCCTTGGTTTGTTAATTGGAAGCAAAAGAAGCATGTTCTAAAGAGCACAACGCCAGTATCAACATAATGGTACACATTCCGCGATGCTCGGCGTGAGACTAAAAAGCGAAGATTTGTCAGAAGATAGTTACCCCCGTTATTATGAGAAAGAAGACAACCCAACTTATCGA
Source organism: Vitellaria paradoxa (assembly GCA_019916065.1). NCBI lineage: Eukaryota > Viridiplantae > Streptophyta > Magnoliopsida > Ericales > Sapotaceae > Vitellaria > Vitellaria paradoxa. The sequence continues at coordinate 56,110,422 of CM034235.1, read as the reverse complement.
GGTATGTGAGATTTATTAAAGTTATGCCTCTTTAACAAGAACTTGAAGTTATTTTACGACAAGCAAATTACTACATGAGCTTCCTACCTCTGAAGGGTTTACTATTTAAAGTATTTTTGCTAGAAGTGGTTGCTCGGCAAAGTGGTACAAATGCAGACACCATACATACTTCAATATAAAGCATAAAATATACAAATGGAAAGACAGATTGTTAAAAGGAAACAATTCAAAAGCTTTCATTACATGCCTTAGAGTTCGATTACAATACATTTTACATAACTGATGATCAAAGAAGATATCCTGAATCTAAGATGAGACATTAACATTTGTTGTAAGGGTTTGTAGCTATTTCGTGGGAGAAGACGTCTAGGTACTCCTGGGCTGCGCTCCTTATAATTCTGTCAGCAAACCAGTTAAGGCATTCTTCAATCAATTCATCAGCAGTTCTAAAGAAACAAAGACAGAGAAAAATAAAACAAAATTAGACAGGAGTCAAACTGCTTTCATTCACTTGGAGTTAAAAGTTTTATATTACATCCAAAAAGAAAATAAAAATAAAAATTTATACAAGAAGGCTCACTTCTCTCCTCCCTTAGTGGGATCTCTCTCCACTATTAGATCAATCTGCTCAGGCGCCTGGGAGATGTTCTTCCGGGCACTGTCCACCTCAACCTCTCCCTCCTCAATTGTTTCTTCGGCAGTATGAATTGAGGGAGTTTGAGGTGGACGCTCAAAGCTGAATTGGGGAATTGGGCGTTCTGGATCAGGATAAGGGACCTCCTTGTATATGGGGTTGGTGGGATCAACGTTGTTCTTCTTCATTGCAGCCTCCCAACCCTCAAGAAAGAAGTCGTTGTGAGCATCCCTCATCTGATCCACGCAATCGTTAATCTGGGCTTCCACCTCAGCTTTGGCTTTGTCCTCGGCTTCTTGGAGGGCAGCTTCCTTCTCTGCCAGGGCTCGAGTCTTCAGTGCAAGCTCTGCCCGAAGTTTGACAAGCTCCTGCTTTGATCTCTCTTGCTCGGCCCTGGAAGCCTCCAACTCCTTGATGAGTAACTCTTGCCCAGTCTTTATGGAGGACAACTCAATCTCGGCCGTGGAAAGTTTGCCCTTGACCACTAAAAGCTCCTCGTCTTTATGATTTAGGATCTTATCCATTGACTGCACACGAGCTATGCTTCCAGCAACTTGGCCAAGGGCAGTGTTGAGTTGATGCTCAATCTCTTTATTTTCGTCCTGAAGCTGACTCTTCTCTTTTGCCAGAGCGTCATTGCTGGATTGGAGTTTCTTATTCTCCTTCTCCAAGGACCTCACGCTTGATTTCAACTCCCTTATTTCTGTTTTATCCAGCTCGGCTCTGGTTTCGAATGTTCGGCTCCTGGCAATCAACTCCATTGTGTGGAGAGAAGTCTGCAGAAAGAACAGAAAGTCAGGAAAAACTATAATAAGGAAAGGATTCACATAAAGGAATATTATAATACTTACAGAGATGATGTTCTTCATCAGAGTTTTGTGGATCTCCTCCGTCCTATTCTTCCTCGTATTAAGAACGTCCCGAGGAGGGAGGATACCCTTGAGATACTCCTCGGCGTGGTTGAAGGCAGTGTCTTGGATAGTGAAGGGACGGCCTTGAGGATGTTCGAGACTGGGAATGAGGATTTCTGGAATGAACGGAGGGGAGTCTCGAACCGGATTGGCCGGATATTCGATGGCTAGAGGCACGGGCCCAACGGGTTGAGCAGGTAACGGCTCGGAGGTTCTCGGTGGTGCGTCTTTCGTGGGTGGCACGACCTTGGGAGGTGCTGGCCCCCTCGCGGCGTCCTCCTTCGGTAGCTTCGCTTGCTCGGCCGTTGGAGCCGCGTCCGTAGATTGTGTCCTGGCCCTCTTCGGCTCAGGAGGGCCAGATGGCCTCTTTTGAGCTGCCTCCTGCTCCTTCCCCTTCTCCATTTTGACCTTCGTTATTTGCTCGGCAGTAGGAGGAGCAGGGGCACTCCCCTCACCAGCCTTCCTCTTCCCAACGGCCTTTTGCTCGTCCGCCTTCTTCTTCTGGGCCTCTCCGGCCCTTTGCCCTTTTGCCTTAGCCATGGCGAGCTTCTTGTAATCGATTTTTGGGGCCATCACTTCTTCTTCTTCCCCTTCTGAATCTGAAAAGTAGTCGAAGGCAGGGGGTATCTCAACTTCTTCTTCTTCCTCTTCCTCCTCGTCCAAAAGAACAAAATGTCGCTTCCTCGGCTGTTCAGAAGGCTCAGGAACTGCAGCTCGAGGGGATTGAACTTGCTCGGCAACAAGTGGGATGGCGAATGGAGGGGGGCGAGTCCACCCTGGATGCCTTAAGGCGTAATAGTTCTCTTTCTCTTCAGCAGAAGCTCGAAACCACCACTGAAGACGCCTAATAGCCTCCGAAGTTGCGAAACCTTGAGGAGGGGCAATGAATGTCTGATGAGAAGGGGTGAAGTTGAACAAAATCGGAACTGCTCTGGCAAAGGGATAGAGATCTGGACCCCCGAGGAATTTGAACACCTCCTTCAAGTGGTCCTTGTCAGCACGAATGCCAGTAGCCCAGAACTTCTTTAACTGAACACCTGCACAGACATTAAATCAAACAGTTAGTATGCTTAGAAGTGAGGATAAAGAAGAATAAGAACTGGTAGGATTTGAAATCAACCAACCTGGGCCCAAAGAAACCCGAGGGACGATTGGAAAACGATCTTCGTCTGGATCGTGTGTCCAGTGACCTGTGACGACGCACAGGTCACTTTCCGACTTAATCGTATCAGGCAGCATGTGGACCAAGGCCTTTTCTGGTCGGGATTTCAGGTACCACCTGTTCTCATCCTTCCTCACCTTCTGGACTGAGTAACAGTAAAGAAGATCGTACTCGGATATGTGGAATCCGTATCGCCTGTTTATTTCTATCACCCCATTAACGATTCTATAAAAGTTATGGGTGAGGTTCCTAGGGCCAAGGTCCAGAATGCTCATCATAGAGCGAAGAAAGGGGTGTAGGGGGAACCTAAGACCACCTTCGGTGATTGCCACTATGGGGAATTCCCCTGTTTCACGCTCGCCTTGTTCGGCGAGCCTGATACCTACGTTCTGAGGAATCTGGTACTTCTCCTTGAAAATCCTAACCTTTTCCTCAGAACTTAGCTCGTTCGCGAGTCTACCCATAACGGAAAATTTGAAGAAAAAAGAGGATTAACTCACCGGAAATGAAGGACGACGGGAGGGGTGAAAGCTTGCGAAGACGAAAGCTCAGAGGAAAAGAAGCAAGGGAAATCTGTAGACTCAAATCGCAGACTGTAGACTCAACTCGCAGAAAAGAGGTAAGAGAAGACTAATCAGGTATATATGTATATGTGTATGTATCTCTGAGGGAAACCGAAGCGTTTCCAACGAAAAGGCAATGGGCGGTAAAAGTGGCATTTATTACCGCCCCGATTTTCAAATTTCTGACCATTCACGTTTTAACACCTCATATCTGGGAAACCGCGTAAGCGGCGCAGCAGCTGAAAAGCTGAAAGGGCACTGCGCGTGTCGTCACGAGGAGAGAGAAAAGTCCAATCAGATTTGATACGCGTCAGGAACATACTAAACGACAAACGGCGTTGGAGGGTTGAAGGATCAGGGAGGTAAGGTTATTCTGCTCTGCTACTCTGCTCGGAAAATATCTTTTCTCGACCAGAGTGGGGGCAAAATGTTGGGCATAATAATACTAAAGCTGTACTCTTGCCGAACATATTTAGTCCGGTGCCACGTGGCGCGGTGCCGAGCAAATTCACATAAGCCACTCAGTCACTTGCCGAGCACGTTCCGTTTGGACACGTGGCATCTCGCCGAACAACTGATTATTGGCACGAGGGTTCCACGTGAGTGATATACGTGAACACACGATTCAGAATTAGTGTTCCAAAGAGTACCCTGAACCTCGACATCAATAAACAGTGTATTGCCACGCGGCTATAGCCGAGGATCTTGGAAGCTAGTTTGCTCGGCCTATCTGTTGACGGCTAGTAAATGTCGAACCTGGGACCCACAGCCTTTAAAGAGGGCTCGTGACCATAAGTGCACCTTAGTTAAGATTGAACTGGGTACTTGTCTCTGGGGATGTAACTAAATCGGTCTATCTCGTCACGATTTGGTGGCTGATGTGACAGGAAGACAGTCTGACCCTGAAATTCCGGTTGTAATGCCGTGTTAAGCCGCCAGAAGCATTAAATGAAAGGCATGGTGTATTAATGAGGGGTCTGAGGCATTAAATGAAGGGGAAGAGTATTTAAAGCAAGAGTAGAAAAGAGGGACACGGCAGTGTCGTAACGTCAAGTCGCAGGTATGCCTTAATCATCACTCAGACCACTATATATAGGATATTCTGCTGAACAACAAGGGTAAGCTGACTAATGCCAACTTAAACTTTGACTCTTTTATTTCCATAAAAACTTCTCTTGAGCGACTTGCTGACTTAATCATCGGAGGGTTTTCCGGCCTGAGATCCCCTCTCCGGCCGTCACCTTTCTTTCTATCTTTGTTCGGCAGGTCGGCGATAGCATTTCCGGTTGGCGTGGTCAGCAGTTCCGGCGGTAATTTCTGCTGCCGAACAGATGCTAAAGCCGGTAGACTCGGAAAAATGGAAAACTTGGTAAGACTCGGAAAAAGGAAAAACTTCTGGACATGCAGATTCCATATTCACTCTGGATTCCTGCTTTTCCTTGTAGGTTCTACACTTTATCCATTACTTTGTTACCTTTCAAAAAAAAAAAAAAAGGGTAAAATAATGTAGTAGAGAAACTCCCAACCGAAGCTATAATTGAGCGGCTGAATTGCAAATATAACAAACCTACGATTATATGAGTGGCTGAATTGCAAATACAATTCTATAATTGATATGCTGGTTCAGTTAAGATGATTGGAGAAGAACAAATACATACATATATATATATATATATTGTAGGAAGGAACAATAGAAGATGAGATTCAAACCAATTAAATTACCTGAGCCGGAAAACGGATGGCCATGGAGATAAGTGAAGAATCGGCACCACCGACGCCGGCGGCGTAGAACGCAGCAGTGCCAGTGGGATTGAAGGAGGCCCCACCCAAGGCGTCGCCGATTATGCTGAACACAAACAGGAGAACGAAGACGAGGACCGTGGTGATGAAAAGCATTGCCATCCCTTGCACCCCAATCGCAGATGCCACAACAAAGGTCAGTGCCCCAAGTGTTGAAGCGCAGAACACCCACATAAAAGTCAACACCCCATCAGCGATCGCTGCTTTTATCACACCCATTCTATCCCTATCCTATCTTCTTCCTCTTCCACTATGTAACGCTATATTACTATATATACGGGACCTTTCCAAAATTGTGGCCAGCCGACAGGGTCGGCTATGCCTCAACCCAACTCTTTCGCCCCGCCGTAGGAAGTAAGCTTCAACCCAACTCTTTCGCCCCAGTATTTAACCAGTGAGTCACCTAACCTGACGGGAAAGAGCATACAAACCAAACCTCACCGATTGAGTTTTGTCGTTATGTATACCACCAACTACCAGCCCTTTGTTAACTTTAACATGCATATGTGATGATGAAAGTTTATACATATATATGTACACACACATTTAGAGTGGTTAAAAAATTTAAAAAGAAAAACAAATTTTTAAAAAATTTTAAAAATTATTTACTTTTATTTCATTTTATTGTAACTCATAATTATTTTATTTTATTTTATTTTTTATTATTTTAAATACATTCATAATAGATAACTGTGATAAGTATTTTTTTAAATATTTAATTTTATTAATTAATTATTATATCACATAAAATATATATATAACATTATGTACATAAAAAATAGTGCTTGAGAATAGTTGAGAAATGTAATTGCATCACGTATTAAGTATTATGGTTGTTACTATTATAAGTATTTTTTAAATATTAAATTATTATTAGTAATTATTGAATACTATTTATCAATTAATATTAGAATTATCTAATTTACTACATTGATTAATTTTTTATAATTCATTATTAATCACTTAATATTTAAATATTTTAAATATTATAATTATTTAAATTAAATGTTACTTATTATCATAATTTAAAATAATAATATTTTTTGATATTATTATTGGGACGTGTTTTTCAAAACATTTAGCCTTATTAATTAATCATCAATCATTGTTTTTATGTAATATTATGCTATCTATGTAAAGTAAACCTTAATATTTTTAAAATATTATCTAAGTTGTGTATCACGTGTGTATCTACATTGAAATTCTCATGAATTAAAATTAAATTTTGTTAAATAATATTTATTAATTAATATTAGAACTATTTAAATTGAATTATACTTGTCGATTAAGATTTGAATAGTGCACTAATTAATATTTTTTATAATTCAATATTATAATTACTATTTAATAATTTTAAATATTATAATCATCTCAACTAAATTCTACTTATTATCATAATTTAAGAATAATAATATTTTTTATGTTATAATTAAAGCACGTGCTTTTTTTTAAAATATTTAATTTTATTAATAAATTATCAATCATTATTATTTAATATTATATTTTTATTTAAATTAGATCTTAATATTTTAAAATATTATACTTGTCAAGGGAAGAACACCAATACTGCATGTGCTCAAGAGTCATAATAAAATATTATAAACTCGTTAGAGCATTTTGCCATCAAGATCAATTCATGCATCAATTCTAAACATTGTAAACTATAACTAATTCAATATACGACAACATATAAAAATATTATAGTTTTAGGTACTGAAAAATTAGGTATACATATCAAAGGATTAAAAAATCTCGAAACTCGTGATTTTAGTATCTGTCTCTTGAGCCTAAACCACATGAAAAGTCTATACCGCCTTTAAACATTTACCTTGTTTCTGTTGAAAATGAAAACTAATTATGTGTGAGTTTCGAGATTTTTTAACCCTTTGATATGTATACCTAATTTTTTTAATTCCTCTTAACCCAAATAATCACAGTCCCAAATCAATAGTACGACAACGAGAAACCCACAAATATGTCATAAAGAAACCCACAAGAAATAAAATAATTAGTTATGCAGCAAAATACACAATTTAATTATTCAAAAAAATTACTTAAAATTCATATTAAATAGAAAGTTTTCTTTCCTAATAATTGAAATTCCAATCTCTTATCAATAAAAGGGACCCCAAGCATAAATTTATTAATTTTAATAATTCTCAACTTCTGTAAACCCCATTATGTGAAAATCATCCATGTGCAAGTAAATTTATTTAGATCTATTATTTAAAATAAATTCTTAAATAATTTCACTTCCTTCTATGTTTCAATTATCGTGAAATCAGAGTTATTATATTCATACGAGTTTATGTAAAGTTCAGTAGTGAATTATCTACCACATTACTATGTACATATTAATTGACAAATCCATGAACATAAGATAAGCCATACACTTAAAAATCTCCAAACCCTGTCAGTTGGTGCTACCTAGTTAAACTAACTTATATACATAAGTGATTAAGCAATTGAAGTTCAGAAACGAGACTTCTAGCTCTTGCCTCCTACAGGTTGTGTGAGCAATTACACCTAGTTAAACTCAACGTTTCTTCTCAATCTCATTGAGACATAAAAGCAACTAACATGATACCTGTGTAAAGCACGATTACTTACCCTTCCAACCTCCCCCCAATCTAACCTGAGCCTCCATCCCCCCTTTCAAGTAGGATAATCGCCCCATCAATGGTTGTTCCTTATTATATAGATTATATACAGAGATAAAATTTAGAATTTTTACTGAGAGGGCCCAACTATCAAAAAATAGAATAACAAATTATGTCAGAGTTAATAGTAGGAGAGAAGTGCTAGTATTTTTAATGAGAAAGAAAATTATCTTTATATATTAAATCGATAAATATATTTTTCACAATTTGATGATTCAATTAGCTCTTTTAACAGTATAAAAAATATAATTATTATTAAATTTATTATTTATGAAATTTATTATTTTTTATGTTATATTTACTGCTATTATGCACAAAATATTTGGTAGTGTAGTGAGATAATATACTTTATTTCTTAATAAATACTTGCATTTGTTTCTCATAAATTTTTTTATGTTAAAAGTTTTTTAAGGAGGCCAAAAGATCCCATATTTAATTAATTTAATTTTTAAATAAAATTAAAATACTAAAAATATTTTGATAATTTTGCATTCAAAATAAAGTTCACTTGCCCCATCTCCGCATGGCTTTGCCCATGATTATTTTTAAAAATTTACTTATCTTCTCGCCCCTTTACCTTCGAATTTGAGATGTGAATGTGTATATATATATATATATACACACGCACACACTTAAAACCAGTGAATTGAACAACAAAGGACACGCGAACTACGGCAAGGAGACGGTTGTGATTAGTAGTGCCACGCAAGTGAAGACATCGGCGGGGGCACGAGCTGCCGACTGCTGCATATTGACCTTGATTCGCTGCCTTCGGTCAATGAGTTTCCCTCCTTGGTGAGGGAAAGAAACGTTTAACACTATGGAAATCAAAATTTTTACAATATTTACCAAGCAAGACTTCAGCAGCCAATTAATCTGGCTTGGTAAAGGGGGCACTCAAAGCCACTTTGGCTGGGTTAAAAAGTTCAGGACCCCTCGTATTAGACCACCTTGAGTAACTGGCGCGCACTTATATTTGACATTTTGTACACAAAACACCCCCTGCACAGGATTTTTGGTAAACTAGATCTTACAATTCTAATAAAAAAGACTAGGCTAGCACTTTGAAAACCAATCGCTATTATGCATACCAATCACTATTATGCATGCTTACAGGTCCACATTTCAAGTCAATATTTTTTAAAATCAAATTTTATTCCTTTAAATATAAGATTGCAAGAGGAAAGGCTATTTGTTAAATGATGGAAATGTCTACGTAATTTCATTTAGTTAGTTCCTAGAAAAAAATCAAAACAAAGCACCGTTAAACGTCCCGCCATTTGTTGTCAAAGTGGACCTCAAAAAGCAAGCAATACTCAAAATGCTTATGAATTGCCTGCATTTCAAATGGCATTGAAAGACAATGAATGAATTCCATGCATTTTGAAATAGCATTCAAAGCCTGTGAATAAAAATCTAATAACCTTGCACTGCCAATAAAATCTTCATGAGCAGCCCACTGACAGAAGCATTCATCGTGTAATGGAAGGAAAAAATGGACACCCACCGCTAGCAACATGCCGATGCTGTTGAAAAAAAATCAATTGTGGGCCAAATATGTTATTTGTGTGTTATAGGCTATCATAAAGATTAAGCCCATTTAAAGTGGTCTGTTAAGGTTTTAAGGTTTTGGGCTTTATAACATCTCAATTTTGTATGGGCCTTTAATGTGCAGATACCTAAGGCCATACTTCTATTTTATGATGGGCCGAATAGAAGTAGGGTTTCTACAGTTATTATAAATAGGTTATGGTCCTCAGGTCATACGTAAGAGTTTTCTAATCAATCTGAGATCCCATCGTCAGAGAGAATTAAGAAAAGAAACCTACGTATTAGCTTGGAAGATCAAGAACCACAAAATTATATCAATGGATTCAGGTACGCTTCCGCATTAATTTATCTTCTTGATGATTCAATGTGAAATTAAATTTTCAACAAATGGTATCAAAGCCAACTCATGTTGAATCATTGAGAAATTTTTTATGGATTAAGATTTAATGGCTAGGGTTTAAATTTTGGGGATTAATTTTTGGGTTCTCAAAATTTTGAAATTTTTAGTTATTTGATCTTCTTTTATGCAATTGCTGTTCGTATGCATATATATATATATATATATATACACATGCGTGTACATGCTTTAAACGTGGTGTTGCATGACGATTTATGTATACACACTGGATTAAGTTCCTTTAATGAATATTCATTCAATGTTCACGCTGGAAAGTTTTACTTTTAATGAATATTGAATGACCATGTTTTTTGTCTTTTAGTTATTTAATGTATACGTGAAAGGTAGTTCACGAAAAGTCTTGGGGTGTTCAAAACCCTTCGCGTAGGTTGCGAAACCCTTCGCGTAGGTTGCGAAACCCTTCGCGTAGGTTTCAAAACCCTTCGCGTAGGTTGCGAAACCCTTCGTGTAGGTTGCGAAACCCATCGCGTAGGTTACGAAACCTTTCGCATAGGTTGCGAAACCTTTCACGAAGGGATTTACCTTTCACAAATCTATTTTTTTCTATTTCGAAAGGGCCCTAAAGAGTTTTAATTTCTTTTAATTTTAAGGGAATTGATTTAAGGAATCAATTAAATTCAAATTTTGGTATTATTAATTTTTGGTACATAATATTCAATAATAAATTAATGGAAGCAACATGTTGCCAAAGCAACCTCTTTTGTGGAAATTATTTTATTTTGAATATTAAAAGGTTGTGTATATGTATTTATTCATGCAAGTATTGGTCGGCCCAAAGGAAGGCTAATATTTGGCAGAATTACACATGCACCTGTGGTGGTAAACATGTGACAATTATTAGGTTTCCATGTAAATAGTAAGACAATCCAAAGATTGGCTTATTATTTGACAGGAGTTATTGTCAATGTTTGATCACTACAACAAGAGTACCACTTATAATTAATATTACTGTCCAAAGACTTGATATTAATGTTGTACTGGGTATCTTGAGATGGGTTTACCATTATTTGAATTTATTGATTATTATTTTTGTTTATTAATGTGAGCATAATTTTTGGTTATTTTGTTCTCGATTCAGCTAATATGTCTGCTACTACTATATCTGCCAACATAAATTCGATTCCTATGCTAAATGGAACAAACTTCAAGGATTGGAAAGAGAACATATTAATTGTTCTTGGCTGCATGGATCTTGACCTTGCACTCAGGGTTGAGCAACCCGCTTCTCTTACGGCTGAAAGATCACTTGATGAAAAGAGGAACTTTGAGAAGTGGGATCGCTCAAATCGCATGAGTCTCATGATCATCAAGCGCGGCATTCCAGAAGCCTTCAGGGGTGCAGTATCCGAGGGGATAACTAATGTCAAGGAGTTCCTTGCCGAGATTGAAAAGCGTTTTGTTAAAAACGATAAGGCTGAAACAAGCACGCTTTTGCAAGGCTTGATTTCAATGAAGTATAAAGGCAAAGGAAACATAAGGGAGTACATCATGGAGATGTCCAATACTGCTTCTAAACTTAAGAGATTAAAGCTTGAGCTATCTGATAACTTGCTCATGCATTTGGTATTGATCTTACTTCCTGCACAGTTCAGTCACTTTAAGGTCAGTTACAACTGCCAAAAAGAGAAATGGTCTCTAAATGAGCTCATTTCATATTGTGTGCAAGAGGAAGAAAGGTTGAAGCAAGACAGAACTGAAAGTGCTCGCTTGGCAAGCACCTCTAAAGATAAGGGCAAGAAAAGAAAGAAAAAATATGAAGCTGCTACTAAGGGTCCAGCACAAAAGAAACAACAGCAGAAAATTGACAGCTGCTTCTTTTGGAACAAAACTGGACATCTTAAGAAAGATTGTGCCAAATATCACGCTTGGCGTGCAAAGAAAGGTACAATTTTTACTTTGGTCTGTTCTGAGGTTAATTTAGCTTCAGTACCTAGAAACACTTGGTGGTTAGATTTTGGTGCTACTACTCACATAAGTGTTTCTATGCAGGGTTGCCTGAGCTACCGAAAGCCAAATGATGGTGAAAGATGCATCTTTGTGGGAGATGGCAAGTCGGTGGAAGTTGATGCAATAGGCACTTTTAGGTTATTATTAGGAACTGGTTATTATTTGGATTTGAAAGACACTTTTATTGTACCGTCTTTTAGGCGGAATTTGGTTTCTGTTTCTTTGTTGGACAAATCTGGATATTATTGTTCATTTGGAAACAATCAGTTTAGTCTTTCGTTGAATTCAAATGTTATTGGTACTGGTTCATTATCTGCATATAATAACCTATACTTGCTTGATACTATTGCATCATATAATGAAACCTTGCATGTGCAATCACGTGGTACTAAACGCAAATTAAATAAAGAAAATTCGACGTCATTATGGCACAAGCGGTTGGGTCATATCTCAAAAGATAGAATTGGAAGACTTGTGTCTGATGGCATTTTGGATTCCCTTGATTTTTCAGACTTTGATGTCTGCATTAATTGTATTAAGGGAAAACAGACCAAAACTAAGAGATTAGGTGCCAACAGAACTTCAGACGTCTTAGAATTGATACATACGGATATTTGTGGTCCATTCCCTACAGCTTCTTGGAATGGTCAACAATATTTTATATCATTCATAGACGATTACTCACGCTATGGATACCTATATCTCATTCATGAGAAGTCTCAGTCACTGGACGTGTTCAAGGCTTTTAAAGCTGAAGTTGAGAATCAACTCAACAAAAGGATTAAAAGCGTCAAATCTGATCGTGGTGGTGAGTACTACGGTAGATATGATGGTTCAGGAGAACAACGTCCAGGACCATTTGCTAAATTCCTAGAGGAGTATGGAATCGTCCCACAGTACACCATGCCAGGATCCCCTAGCATGAATGGTGTAGCTGAGAGACGAAACAGAACCCTAAAAGATATAGTAAGGAGTATGATTAGTCATTCTACTTTACCAGAATCACTCTGGGGAGAAGCACTTAAGACTGCACCTTACATTCTTAATAGAGTATCCACTAAAGCAGCTGCCAAAACACCTTATGAGCTTTGGACAGGCAAAAAGCCTAGTTTGAAGCATTTTCACATTTGGGGATGTCCAGCTGAGGCAAGGCCTTATAAGCCACATGAAAATAAATTGGACTCCAAAACAGTGAGCAGTTACTTTATTGGTTACTATGAGCAATCGAGGGGCTACAAATTTTATGATCCCACACTTAGGTCAATTTTTGAAACGGGAACTGCAACATTTTTTGAGGATGTTGATTTTGGGGGGAGAAATAAGGTTAGAGACATTGCCTTTGAGGAGGAATCGGTTTCGATTCCTACTATCCTTTATGATAATGTGTAGGCTTCTATACCTGTCATTGATCAAGAAGGAAATTAGGAACCTCAACAAGACAATGTTGAACAACATCCCATCCAGAATGAGGTAATTATGTCAGAAGAACAAAATCAACAACCTCAAGAACTAAGGAGATCCACGAGAGAAAGGAGAAGTGCTATTCTAGATGATTATGTAGTATTTCTCCAAGAACGTGAGGAAGATATTGGAATGGTGGAAGATGATCCAATCAACTTTCATCAGGCTATGCAGGGTTCTAACTCTCAACAGTGGATTGATGCCATGAATGAGGAGTATAAGTCTATGCAAGAAAATAAAGTTTGGGATCTTGTCCCATTACCAGAAGGTGCGAAACCCATTGGTTGTAAATGGATATTTAAAACCAAAAGGGATTCGAATGGTAATGTGGAAAGATATAAGGCTCGTCTTGTAGCAAAAGGCTTTACCCAGAAGGAGGGCATCGACTTCAAAGAGACTTTCTCTTCGGTTTCTACGAAAGACTCTTTCAGAACCATTATGGCGCTTGTTGCACATTTTGATCTTGAGTTACATCAGATGGATGTTAAGACGGCATTTCTTAATGGTGACATTAATGAAACGATCTATATGGTGCAACCAGAAAACTTTGTGTCGGGAGACTCAAAGAATATGGTTTGCAAATTAAAGAAATCCATCTATGGACTCAAACAAGCTTCCCGTCAGTGGTACTACAAATTTCACCAAGTAATTATCTCGTTTGGCTTTGAGGTAAATGCTGTGGATGATTGTGTGTATCACAAGTTCAGTGGAAGTAAGTATATTTTACTGGTTTTATATGTTGATGACATATTGCTTGCCACAAATGATATAGGCATGTTGCATGAAACCAAGAGATTTCTATCAAAGAATTTTGAGATGAAAGATCTTGGTGATGCATCTTTTGTATTAGGAATTCAGATACATTGAGATCGCTCTCGGGGTATTCTTGGATTATCACAAAAGGCCTATATCGATAAGGTACTTAAAAGGTTTGGCATGCAAGATTGTAAACCAGGTGACACCCGTGTCGCTAAGGGAGACAAATTTAGTCTCAATCAATGCCCTAAAAATGACCTTGAAGTTAAGGAGATGCATAAGATTCCCTACGCTTCAGTTGTTGGGAGTCTAATGTATGCTCAAGTTTGTACACGTCCAGATATAGCATTCATTGTTGGAATGTTAGGCAGATATTTAAGCAATCCTGGGATGGATCATTGGAAAGTAGCCAAACGATTTTTGAGGTACTTACAGAGAACAAAGGATTACATGCTCACTTATAAGAAATCGGATCAGTTGGAGATCATTGGATTTTCTGATTTCGATTTTGCTGGATGCCAAGATAGTAGAAGATCCACATTAGGTTACATCTACTTGCTGGCTGGAGGAGCTATATCCTGGAGGAGTGCTAAGCAGACACTCATAGCTTCTTCCACTATGGCAGCAGAGTTCATAACTTGTTATGAGGCATCTAATCATGGAATATGGCTGCGGAATTTTGTCACTGGGTTGCGAATTTTGGATAGTGTTGAAAGACCATTAAAGTTATTCCGTGACAATAAGTCAGCTGTACTATATTCTAATAACAATAGGAGCTCTTCGAAGTCTAAACACATAAACATTAAGTTCCTAGTTGTTAAGGAAAGAGTTCAGAGTGGTCAGATGTTTATAGAGCATATTGGCACAAACTCCATGATTGCGGATCCGCTCACTAAAGGCTTACCACCCAAGGTCTTTCATGAGCATGTAGCTCATATGGGTGCTGTATCATTTGATGATATGTTGGTTTAGTGGGAGTTTGTGTTTGGATACTTTTCAGTTGTAGACACATTTTATGGATTTATTTTCTGCAGAATAAGATATTTGGTTTATTTGCACTCTTAATGTATTTGTTGTGATCTCACTAAAGAATAAAGTAGGACCAGTTGGAAATAGGCATGTTTAGATCACATTACATGTAATTTCCATGCTACACATCCATACTTGATCTATGTCATTGATTGTATTGATATATGTGACTATTGATGGGTTTAGTTATGATACATATAACGAAAGCCGCTTTAATCCTATATTGATATAATTGATGGACCAGATTGCATAGAGATGTTTGATAATGATAGCAAATTTTGAGCTCATGAGGTTAATTTTATAATACACAAGCTAACATATCTGGCCCAAGTGGGAGATTGTTGGAAAATAATCAATTGTGGGCCAAATATTTTATTTGTGTGTTATAGGCTATCATAAAGATTAAGCCCATTTAAAGTGGTCTGTTAAGGTTTTAAGGTTTTGGGTTTTATAACATCTCAATTTTGTATGGGCCTTTAATGTGTAGATACCTAAGCCCATATTTCTATTTTATGATGGGCCGAATAGAAGTAGGGTTTCTGCAGTTATTATAAATGGGTTATGGTCCCCAGGTCATACGTAAGAGTTTTCTAATCAATCTGAGATCCCATCGTCAGAGAGAATTAAGAAAAGAAACCTACGTATTGGCTTGGAAGATCAAGAACCATAAAATTACATCAATGGATTCAGGTACGCTTCCGCATTAATTTATCTTCTTGATGATTCAATGTGAAATTAAATTTTCAAAAGATGCTGCCATATTTTGAACCATACAGTGCAGATATGCATGATGCCCGGAGTCCTGAACAACTGCAAATGCATGATGCCCAGAGTCCTGAACAACTGCAAACTAAAAGACAAATAGATGAGCAAACAGATGTAGATATATACAAAAGAGAATAATCCAAGATCATTCCAATCTCCATGAAGAACTCTTTCCATCCTTGCGATGCAACCTGAACAGTGCCATGCATCAAATATTGCTCCAATAAAGAGAGAAATCAAGTAAACAGAATTATGATTCAATGTGTTGTACCAACCATTCACACATTCCCAGCTCAAGGCAACGATTATAATATTAAACGGTCAACTGCCCATATTCCATGAATTATCTACCCCAACATAAATAGCAAGAGGCCTTATATCTGTCTTTGCAGTCTTTTTCCTGCCCACTAGGATGGGGGAGGGGAGGAAGGAATAGATAAAAGGCCAGGCAGCCAATATTTCAGCTATGAATCAAGGAGCAAATCCAGTAAAAGCGCCTGCAGAGACAACAAAACAAACACAGGTTATGCATCAAGTTAGAAAACCAAATTGCCCATATTTCACAGATTAAATATCTACACTAGCACAAATGACTAGAGGTCTTATTTTTGCCTTTTCAAGCTTTCTTCTGCATTGTCGGGGAAGGAAAGAGAACACGAAAAACCCAGGCTGCTAGTATTGCCCCTAGCCTCCTACGAAGGGACAAATCCAGTCAACAAAAAAATGTTCCGAAGTGTTGTGCCAATTGTTCCCATATGCCCAGCCAAAGGCTTGCAAAGACAATCGAACACAGGTAATTCATCTAGTTAGACTGTTAAATAATTGACTACCTGTGGATATAAAAATGATCGTAAACTTATAGCCCCACGGGAGGGAGGGGGGAGAGAGAGAAAGAGAGAGAGTTCATCAATTTATACTCATCAAAACCAAGGTAAAAAAAAAAAAAAAGCTTATCAAAATCAAGATCTTATACTGGATTTGTTCGAGCATATTATTATAATTGCTGATTTGTGTGATTGTAATTGGTTGTTTCCCTACTTGTATTGACAGCCATGATTTGTTATTTTTCGTATTGGATTGTAGTTCTCTAACGTAAGTATAATACATGGAAGAGGTGAAGTTATACTTTTCCAATTCCTTGTTCTGATATTCTTGCATGGTATTAGAACAAAAAAATAAGAAAAATAAAGGAGAAACAAAGTCGTCAGAAATGAGAAAAAAGGCCGCAGCTGTCCCTCATTGTCGGCGTCATCTTTGGTCATCAAAGTTGACCTTCGACATCACCAACAGCCTCGTTGGCAACCGGCGGGGCATATTATTATAATTGCTGATTTTGTGTGATTGTAATTGGTTATTTCCCTGTTTGTATTGATAGCTATGATTTGTTATCTTTCCTATTTGGTTATAGTTCTTTAATATAAATATAAGACATAGAAGAGGAGAAATTATACTTTTCCAATTCATTGTTTTGATATTCTTACATGGGATTAGAACAAGAAAAATAAAGGAAAAACAAAGTCATCAGAAATGAGAAAAAAGGTCACGGCTGTCCTTTATCATTGGCATCATCTTCGGTCATTGAAGTTGACATCTAACATCACCAACAACCTTGTTGGCGACCAACAATCACAGCCCATCTAGCCTTGTTGCCGGAGGTCATCAGGCGTGCCCCTATGCCCAATCATCCTTTATACTCCAGATCTTATGTGTCAATGGATCTTTAGCACATGCTGGCGTATTACCTGCTGGAGGTCTTTTGGCATCTTCTAACAAAAGTCGCCTGATGTAGGTGGCTATTGTTCTCTACTTTCCTGCTGTTTTGATGACTTGCTGAGATTCGAATGCTTGGTTACTTTCTTTACAGTCGCCGATTGTCACTATTCTTCTTTGAATGGTTTTATATTCATCTTTTGGCTTCTGTTGTGATGTCTCTTGGTTTCTAGGGAGGTTTTTATTGTCACTTGCTTATTCTTGATCAACTGACAATTGTACATTTTAATTTAGTTGCCTTGAGAATGTCTATTGGCCTCCCCTAGGTTTATCTTTTGATTTTCTATTATTCTTATTTGAGTAATGCTTGTTGGTTTGTTATAGAGCCTATTAAACTATGAATGGCAATTTAAATAAGAATGTATAGCCTGTGGGCTAACTTCCTTCCCTCCTCATCTTCTCCATCCGATTTCTCTATTCTCTCTATGCTTCCTTCTTTGTTCCCTCTCTCTCACTCTCACTCTCACACTCTCTCTAACTTCTTCTTTTCTCTTCTTAACTTCAATCTTCTAGGTTTCACATCAACAAATCTTCGTAAAAATTCATAATATTATTCCCAATCTAGTCTTCCTGCTCTAACTACCCACCCTCAACGACCCTAGGGGTTCAGGGTTCTTGGTTCAGGGTTTCGGGTTCAGGGTTTCAAGTTCAGGGTTCTAGGTTGAGAGTTGAGTGTTCCGAGTTGGGGGTTCTAGGTTGAGGGTTGAGGGCAGAGGGTTCGAGGTTCAAAGTTTGGGGTTTTGGGTTCAGAGTTCCAAATTTGAGGTCCCAGGTTCGGGGGTCCGGGTTTGGGTTTTCAGGTTTTGGGTTCCAAGTTTGGGGTTTGGGGTTCTGAGTTCTGGGTATTGGAGTTCTGAGTTCAGGGTTCGAGTTTGGGGTTCCAGCTTTAAGGTTCCAGGTTTTGAGTTTGGGTTTCAAGGTTCCAGGTTCTAGGTTCTG
This sequence comes from Vitellaria paradoxa, assembly GCA_019916065.1. Classification (NCBI taxonomy): domain Eukaryota; kingdom Viridiplantae; phylum Streptophyta; class Magnoliopsida; order Ericales; family Sapotaceae; genus Vitellaria; species Vitellaria paradoxa. Next base: position 56,092,056 of record CM034235.1, on the reverse strand, counting down.
GGTTCCAGGTTCGGGGTTTGGGGTTTGAGGTTCAGGGCTCCAAGTTTGAGGTTTGAGGCTCGAGGTTTGGGGTTTGAGGTTCGGGGCTCGGGGCTCTGAATTCAGGTTTTGGGGTTTGGGGTTTAGGGTTCGATGTTTTGGGTTCGGGGTTTTGGGTTTGGGGTTCCGGGTTTTGGGTTCGGGGTTCTGGGTTTTGGGTTCGGGGTTCTGAGTTTTGGGTTCAAGGTTATGGGCTTTGGGTTTGAGGTTTTAGATTCCACGTTTGGGGTTGAGGGCTTCGGGGTGGGGGTTCAGGGTCGAGGGTTCCAGGTTGGGGGTTCCGAGTTGAGGGTTCGGGATTTTGGGTTTAGGCTTTAGGGTTTGAGGTTCCGAGTTAAAGTTTCGGGGTTTCGGTTCAGGGTTTGGGGTTCTGGGTTTCAGGTTCGGGGTTTCAGGTTTGGGGTTTCGGGTTCCAAGTTTGAGGTTTCGATTTTGGGGTTCTGGGTTCGGGGTTCTAGGTTTTGGGTTTGGGCGCAGCATGCATTTTTGGGTTTAGGGTTCATGGTCCTGGGTTCCAAGTTCAAAGTAAAGGGTTTCAATTTTGGGTTCAGGGTTGAGGGTTCAGGGTTCGGGGTTTAGGGTTCGTGGTTTGGGGTTCAGGGTTTGAGTTTTGGGTTCCAGGTTCTGGGTTTGGGTTTTAGGGTTTTGGGTTTGAGTATCTGGGTTTGGGGCTCAAGGTTTCGGATTCGGGGTTCCAGATTTTAGGTTTGGGGTTCCAAGTTCAGTGTTTCAAGTTTGGGGTTCAGGGTTTTAGGTTCGAGGTTCGGGGTTTCGGGTTCAAGGTTTGGGGTTCTAGGGTCAGGGTTTGGGGGTTGGGGTTCTGGGTTCGAGGTTCTAGGTTTGGGGTTCCAATTTGGGGTTTGAGGTTCAAGTTTCAGGGTTTCGGGTTTAGGGTTCAGGGTCCTGGGTTCGGGGTTTCGGGTTTAGGGTTCTAGGTTGAGGGTTCGAGATTCCGAGTTAAGGGTTTTAGGTTGGGGGGTTAAGGGTTCAGAGTTCAGGGTTCCTGGTTAAGGGCCGAGGGTTCGGGGTTCGGGTTTAGGGTTTAGGGTTCAGGGTTCAGGATTTTTTTTTAATAAAGCCTCCTTAGTGGGAGAGGGGTTTGGCAGGGACCCATACCAGTTTATTAATAATTGAAAAAATAAGTACATGATGGAGGGGGACCTAAACCTTATCTCCAAAAGAAGTAATAGAAAACAATAAAGAAATAAAGTAATAGGGCGGTGACTCACTGCATTACAAAGGTAATGAAAAGAGCTAAGAAAAATAAGAGAAAAAATGTGGTGACTCACCACAGCACAAAAATAAGGAGGGGGACATAAACCTGACCTCTAAAGTAAAAGATAAATGAAAAAACTAAAGCCTAATATGGGGAATCTCATCCGAATCAAGAGAAAGGATGCCATAAATGTCTCTAGGGAGATCCCACTGAGTAGAAAAACTCTGGTCTTACTGAAGAGAACAAGCCCAATTAGCCATCAAATCCGCTGCCTGGTTGGCTTCCCTGTTAACATGATGAAGCTGAATCGGCGCAGAAGAGCAGAGCTGCCGAATTCGAGCAAGAAGATAAGCATACTCCCAACAACATGAACTAGGCGAGGTGACCCAGGAAATAGCAGTAGCAGAATCAGACTCAACAATCAGAGAAGAGAACCCAACAGAAATGGCCAGCTCCAACCCAGCCTGAATAGCGACTAATTCAGCATAGATGATAGGTTTGTGATTAAGAAAGTGCCCAAATGCACCCACAAACCTGCCCAAGTGATCTCTGAGAATACCTCCAGCAGCTGATGGACCAGGATTATCGTGAGAGCACCCATCAATGATTACACTTGAAAAGTGTAATTACAAACTTCCTAACTCAACACTTATTCATGCATTTAAATAATTAAAGTTGAAGTTTTAGTGTTATCGTATTACTTATACTTTTATTGTTTTATTTGCAGAGAAAAGGGCAAAGATATCGAAGTTTATACTATGAAAATGGCCGAGAAAACGAAAGAAACGTCATGGTTCAAACCTCGCCTTGGATGGCCAAGACTAGCCCAAAGACCCAACCTAAAGGAGGAAGAAAAGCAAGAAATAAAGATTCTTGGGGGTCGGGACCGTCCATCTAATAGTCGGGACCACAGTGTATAGAAATTGAGAAGAAAGCATTCTGTGGTCCCGACCCCCAGACCAGACGGTCGGGACCACCGTGTATCCAAAAGCCACGAATTGAAACACCTCTTTTAGGGTTTCTTTGCATCTTTATAAGGACCCATTGCACGGCCATGAAAGGGGACGCTTCATTTGAAGATTACTAGACTTTAGATTGAGAATTAGATTAGGTTTTGATTAATTTTAGAGTGATTTGTACGCTTGGACGTGTGGATTTATGGAGGTTTTTGGAGTTTTCATCATTGTCTTCGCATTACTTGTTCATCTTTTCTTTTACATCTGAGTTACATTGTAAGTTGCACTTCGATTTACTTCGATTTATTTAGATTTACTTCGTAATATAATGTTTTGCTTGTTTCGATTCCTTTTTCGCATGATGGATTGTGCTTTTATTGTTTTTGTGATGTTTAAAGTAGTTTTAGCGTAAAACCCTAATCTTGATTCAACGAATCAAGAAAGGGTAGTTCACGAAAAGCCTTGGGGTGTTCGTAATCCCTTCGCGTAGGTTACGAAACTTTTCACGAAGGGATTTACCTTTCACAAATGTATTTTTTTTTTCTATTTCGAAAACATTTGAATACGAAAATCCTTAACCAAATCCGTGTGATATCACTGGTATGGATTTTCGTAACCAATTATCAAATACTTTCGAATAGACTTGAAAATCAAATTTTTATTAATTTTTGGAGTTTAATTGAAAAACCCTAGGAAACAAAGGTCTTTAACCACATACACTTGAGATCACTGGTACTGACCACTGATTACAATTTTCTAAATAATTTTTAAATTAAACTCTGTTCTTCAAACAAACACGCCCCAAGGCAAAGTACTGAACTACCTGGACTTGACGTTGGATCAAGATCTTTATTCTTATTGAATTGAAATCCAACTTAGTTTTATTTATAATTGCTTTATTAATTTTATTTTAATTTTTCGCTATCTAGCTCAAGTTATCTTGAAATTCAGATTTTCCTATTTATTTTAATCTTAATTAATTGAAATTGAATTCATCTTTAATTTTACTGAATCCTAGAACTTAGTAAACTTAAATTTCCAAACTTGTTTCCCTTTAGTTTTTTTAGAATTCCTTTCACATCCTAAAAACTAAATAACATTAGGCTACCTGTGGATTCGACCTCGGACTCATCGAGTTTTAAAACAACGACTGCCCTCTTACACTTGAGAGGTAGAACCCCGAAATACTTTTTAGGGTCGGTCAAGTTTTTGGCGCCGTTGCCGGGGAGCCAGATTTTAGTTTTTAGGTTGTTTTCAAGTTTTTAAGTTAATTTCTTTTTCAAAAAAAAAAAAAAAATTAAAATTTAAAATTTGGACTTAATTTTTTTTTTTTAGAGACTTGTTACTTATATGTTATTAAGATCAGGTAAGGTACTCATAGCTGAATCTGAACTAGGAGATCCTTCATACTTTCCTGAACTTTTTTCACCAACCTCACTTTCCACCGTTTCACTTACTACATCCTCCTTTCACTCAATGGCTGAAGTAAGAGGGGAAGGGAGTGTGCATGGGGATAATGAGCCCCAAGAAATTCCGGGTTATATTCCTATGAAAGATCATCTTAATCCCGCTAGACAAACCACTCCATCATGCATAGTCTTACCATTAAATAGGGGGAACTTCAACCTTAGGCCAGGAATTATCCAACGTATTCCTACTTTCCATGGCATTGACTCTGAAAATCCCTATAACCATCTTAGGGAATTCGAGGAAGTGAGCAACACATGTATAGATCATAATGTCAATGAGGACGTAGTGCGTTTTCAACTCTTTCCTTTTTCTCTAAAGGACAAAGCCAAGTTCTAGCTTAATTCTCTTCGTCCACGTTCTATTGGAATATGGCGTGAAATGCAAATTGAGTTTCTTAAGAAATATTTCCCAACTCAAAAAACTCAGTACTATAGGAGACAGATTACCACTTTCTATTGCAAACCTAATGAGAATTTCTATCGAGCCTAGGAAAGGTTTAAGGACCTCTTGATGGCTTGTCTTCACCATGGTTATGAATCATGGAGGTTAGTGAGCATCTTCCACGAATCCCTAACTCCCAGTCTTAAGCAATTAGTTTCTACCATGTGCAATGGTACCCTGTTCGATAAGACTGCGGAAGAGGCTATGGAATTCTTTGATATGGTGGTCGAGGATTCTAATGATTGGGAAATAGGACCACCTTCTTCTTTAGAGCATAGGAATCCCACATCTAGTGGTCAGTTGATGTTAAGTGAGAGGGACGATTTAAGTGCTAGGATATCTGCATTGCAACATAAGTTAGATTCCATTGAACTTAAGAACAAAGAGAAGTTGGTGGAAGCACAAGTGGTGTGTTGGGCATGCGACCAAGTAGGACATGATCCTAATTCATGTCCAGAGCTTCTTTTGCTTAAGGAAGTAGCTTACGGTAATGCATATGTCAATAACACTCAAAATCGACCATTCCAAAATAGAGGTCAGGGTAACACTTCCTACCCACAAGGTGGGAATGTTAAGTTTCCAGGGGGAAATCAACATCTCAACGCTTACCCTCAGGGATGGAAAAATCCTCCAGGTTTTGGGTGGAAAAATGATAACCAAAGCCAATCATTCTAACCTTCATTTTTACTACCACCCCAATATCAACAACCCAATCCTATTGCATATCAACCTCCCCAGAAGAGATCCTTTGAGGAATCTGTTCAACAATTTATGCAACATCAAACGATGATCAATGATAACTTGGCGAGGTCCATAGATGATATCAAGGGCCAAGTTTCTAAGTTAACCCAGGCCATGGGTACCACTCAAAGTGGCAAACTTCCTGCACAACCATTTCTTAACCCTAAAGGCCAGGCAAACATGACTGAGTCCTCAACCTCGGGTACCACCCCACATGAGCATGTTCAAGCTGTTACCACTCTACAGAGTGGTAAAATTATTCAAAAATCCACTGATCCTAGAGTCCATGCCACGAGTGAGAAGATAGAACCAAAAGCTGGTGAGGGGGAAATTGAAAAAGTGAGTGATGGAGAGGAAAAAGGGAAAGGGAAAGTAGAGGATGAGAGAGAGAATGGGGAAACTGAAAAAGAAAATGAAGAAGAACCTAGCGAGGGACCTGTGGTTAGGCCAGTTGACCTTCCTGTTGAGTATATGTCTAGACCACCTTTTCCCCAGAGACTAGCAAAGGGCAAGAATGAGACGTTGAATTCTGAAATTTACAAGACTTTCAAACAAGTGAGAATTAACATTCCATTACTTGAAGCCATTAAGCAAAATCCTTTCTATGCTAGATTTCTCAAGGATATGTGCACCGTGAAGAGGAAGATCAATGTTAAGGAGAAAGCTTTCTTGACAGAACAAGTGAGTGCCATACTCCAACGTGACACACCTCCTAAATATGAAGACCCTGGGCGTCCAACTATTTCATGCATCATAGGAAACCACATTGTTGATAGAGCTCTACTTGACCTAGGTGCGAGTGTCAACCTTTTGCCTTATACTGTTTACCAGCAACTAGGCCTAGGTGAGCTGAAACCCACCAGAGTGACATTACAGTTAGCTGACCGTTCGGTCAAGATGCCCAGGGGTGTGGTGGAGGACGTATTGGTTCAAGTAGACAAGTTCTACTTCCTAGTGGATTTTATTGTATTGAATACCCAACCAGTTTTTAACCCTACCCAATCTATTCCGGTCATCCTTGGTAGACCCTTTCTTGCTACATCCAATGCGGTGATCAATTGTAGGAGTGGGGTCATGAAACTTTCTTTTGGAAATATGACCATAGAAATGAATATTTTTAGGGTAGGGAAGCAAATAGGAGAATCTGAGGATATTAGGGAGGTAGACGTGATCCATACTTTGAGCGAGGAGTATTTTGAGCAGACTTACTTTGAGGGCCCCTTAGAGCGTGCCTTAGCAAGGAGTGAGAGTTGTGAAATGTTAGATGGGGAAAATTTTAGGGAGATTGGAAAGTTTATAGGTACTGGGGATGATATTATGGCAGTTAGTGGTTAGGTACCAACGTTTGAACCTTTAGAGCCATCTGTGATAAAACCTAAGCCCTCAATTGAATGTCCTCCATGTCCTTCTAGGAAACCTTTACCAAGTGAACTCAAGTATGCATTTCTGGGAGAGGGAAAGACATTTCCAGTAGTAGTGTCTGCGAGTTTAGAAAGAGCACAAGAAGAGAGGTTGCTGGGAGTGTTGAAAGCCCATCGTTAGGCTTTAGGGTGGACTATAGCAAATCTTCGAGGTATTAGTCCATTAGTATGTTCTCATCATATATACCTTGAAGATGATGCTAAACCGGTGAGGCAAATGCAACGAAGGCTAAACCCCAATATGAAAGAGGTTGTGAAAGGGAAGGTGCTTAAGTTGCTTGATGCAGGTATCATTTACCCCATCGCTGACTCGAAGTGGGCGAGTCCCACTCAAGTAGTTCCTAAGAAATCCGGTGTCACTGTAGTTGAAAATGAGAAACGAGAGTTAGTGCCACAATGCACCCAAACTGGGTGGCGTATGTGCATTGATTATAGGCGTTTGAACGCAGTGACCCGAAAAGACCATTTTCCACTTCCCTTCCTAGACCAAGTGCTTGAAAGAGTAGCGGGTAGATCTTTCTATTATTTTCTAGATGGGTACTCTGGGTGCAATCAAGTGGAGATAGCACTAGAAGATCAAGAGAAGACCACATTCACATGCCCCTTTGGCACTTCTGCGTATAGACGCATGCCATTTAGGCTATGCAACGCACCTGCGACTTTTCAAAGATGTGTAATGAGCATTTTTAGTGATATGGTCGAGAGATTCTTGGAGGTATTTATGGATGATTTTTCCGTCTATGGAGACACATTCGATGAGTTCTTGATCAATCTTGAGAAGGTGCTAGTGCGATATGAGGAGAGCAATTTAGTGCTCAACTTGGAAAAGTGCCACTTTATGGTACAACAGGGGATTGTTTTAGGGCACATAGTGTCATGTCGTGGGATAGAGGTAGATAAAACAAAAGTGGATATCATTCAAAATTTACCTCCCCCTCGATGTGTGAAGGATGTTAGATCATTTCTTAGACATGCCGGTTTCTACCAGAGATTCATTCAATCCTTCAGCTCTCTAGCCCATCCTCTTCGCTCATTATTGTCCAATGATGTTCCATTTGAATGGACAATATCATGCCAAGAGGCATTTGACTGGCTTAAACAGTTGCTCACCATCGCTTCTATTATTCAAAGTCCGGATTAGTCCCTACCATTCGAGCTCATGTGTGATGCCAGTGATTTTGCGGTGGGTGCAGTTTTAGGGCAAAGAAAAGAGGGGAAACCCTATGTCATTTACTACGCTAGTAAGACTCTAAATGAAGCTCAAATTAATTATACCACCACTGAGAAAGAGCTTCTAACGGTAGTGTTTGCCCTTGATAAGTTTAGGTCATATTTGGTAGGTTCCCGTGTCACAGTGTTTACGGACCATGCGGCTTTGAAATACCTCCTTTCAAAACAAGAGGCCAAACCTCGACTGATTAGGTGGATGCTCCTTCTCCAAGAGTTTGATTTGGAGATCAAGGAAAAGAAAGGAGTTGAAAATGTGGTAGCTGACCATTTGTCTAGACTACCCCAACATGTGTCCAATTCTAGTGACCTACCAATCAATGAGCAATTCCCTGATGAACACCTCATGCATGTTAGCACCAACCCACCGGTCCAACCTCCTTGGTATGCGGACATTGCGAACTTCCTAGTGATCGGACAGATGCCCTCCCATTGGACCCAAGTCGATAAAGGTAAATTCTTACGAAAAGTGCGTAGTTTCTTTTGGGATGAACCATATCTCTACAAATATTGCCCTGATCAGATTGTGAGACGTTGCATTCCCGAGAGTGAGGTATATAGGGTCATTGAGTTTTGTCATTCTCTAGCATGTGGAGGTCACTTCTCCTTAAAGAAAACAGCCGCTAAGATCCTCCAAAGCGGATTTTATTGGCCCTCATTGTTTAGGGATGTTCATGATTATTGCCTTCGGTGTGATCGATGTCAACGATTAGGAGCTCTAACCAAGCGTAATGAGATGCCTCAAAACCCCATGATCGTTTTGGAGATTTTTGATTGCTGGGGGATTGATTTTATGGGACCATTCCCTATGTCTTTTGGATATGAGTACATATTGGTGGCCATTGATTATGTTTCTAAATGGGTGGAGGCCATAGCAACTCGTACCAATGACCATCGGGTAGTGATAAAATTCTTAAAGGAGTATATCTTTTCGCGTTTTGGGATGCCTCGAACTATCATTAGTGACCAAGGCAAACATTTTGTAATCGGCCTGTTAGTGTATTGCTACGTAATTATGGTGTGACTCATAAAGTAGGTACTGCGTATCATCCTCAAAACAGTGGCCAAGTTGAATTAGCGAATAGGGAGATTAAGGGAATCTTAGAGAAAACTGTTAACCCGACACGCAAAAAATTGGTCTCTACGTCTTATCGATGCATTATGGGCATATAGAATGGCGTATAAGACTATTCTGGGCATGTCTCCATATCGCTTTGTCTTTGGTAAGGCTTGTCACTTACCTGTAGAAATGGAGCATAGAGCTTATTGGGCGATTAGGCACTTCAATGAGAATTTGGATGATGCCGGTGTTTTACAAAAGCTCCAATTGAATGAACTTGAGGAATTGCGTAATGATGCTTTTGAGAATGCAAAGATCACCAAGGCAAGAATGAAAGATTTACATGACAAACACATTTCTAGAAAATCTTTTCACATAGGCCAAAAAGTCTTGCTATACAACTCTCGTTTGCATCTTTTCCCGGGCAAGCTCCAATCAAGGTGGTACGGTACTTTTACTATACTTTCCATCTCCGAACATGGTATGTGTGAGGTTCATAACCCACGTAATAACACCACCTTCAAAGTTAATGGACATCGCCTCAAACCATATTTAGAAAACTTTGTGGCCGAAATTGAAATTTGGGATCTTTGGATCCCCCATCTTTCAATTAGAATGAGATTAGAAAGTTATTTTAATTGTATAATAGTAGGTTAGGATAGGTTTTATTTTGTCTTTAATTTAATTTTTTTTTTTTTTAAGTCTAGACATTTTAAGTTTTTAAATAGCCTAGTTAAGAGAAAAAAAAATCTGCTTGATGGTCCCGACCCCCTCACTAAACGGTCGGGACCACAGTGTCTTGGCCGAGTATATTTTTGAGGGAGGGACTTTCTGTGGTCCCGACCCCCTGCCGAGACGGTCAGGACCCTGCAACCTTCAAAAGCCCTATTCGGCCATTCTAAAACCCGAATTCCCCTCTTCTAAAGCCTAGGTTTCTAGATTTCTCTCTCAATACTCGGTGTTCTCCTCTAGAATCAGCATTCCTGATGGTGGATTCACCTTTTCAGCCATTATTCTTGAATATAAGTCACCTTAGGTATGTTTCTTCACTTGTTTTTGAATTTTGGACAGCTTCTTTGTTCATTACTCTCCATGCCCGAGCTTCCAAGCTTTGAGGGTTCAGATTTCTTACGAAAAGAAGCTTTGTTTCAATTTCCTAATAGAGGTAGGAAGTAATTAATTCATTTGAGTGAATTTTTTTACTCTTATCCTTGTTCCTACCCGTGGTTCACAAATGGGGTCCAAGGGTTCAAAAAACCCTCCAATTTTGAGCTTATTTGCTGATTTTTTTTTTTTAATTTTCCTTTGAGAATTTGTTATTTGAATTCATGGTGGATGTTGCATGGCCACCGAAATTGTTGAATAGACCTCTCTCGGGTGGATGATGTATGGCCACCTAGAGAATTAAATTTGTGAAATTAGTTTGGGTGGATGATGTATGGCCACCTAGAGGATTAAATTTGTGAAATTTAGTTTGGGTGGATAATGTATGGCCACCTAATTTGTCTATTTTACACACATTAGTTTTGATTCCAATGAACATCTTTCATTAGAACGGGCCACTGAACTTGGGTGGACATAAGAATTGCATAGTTACTCATTGAATTTTTGTTTTTATACTTGTGTAGTTCCCATGCCTCCGTGAGCTAAGAAACCAGCAAATAGACAATTAGGGACCCCATCTTTTGATAGGAGTCATTTTTGGAAAGAAGAGGCTGAAGAGAAATATGATAGTACATGGGAGAATAAATCGGTAGTAATTGAGTGTTTTTGGCAAATTGATCAATTTAAGCGTAGTGACTTCATACTTGAACAAAATTTTGAAGGAAGGCAGTGGATTAATGTAGCAAAGTTTCATGCTTATTGTATAGTTGATCTGGTTAAAGAATTTTTCGCCAATTTCAAAGCAAACTCAATTATAAGGCGAAGGGGTAGAGAACGTCTAATCAGTTGGGTGAGGGGAGTTGAAATTACACTCACACCTGATGACTTTGCTCTCATATTTCAATTACCTCGAGTTGAAAATCTGAAATTCAACTATCCAGCTGAGGGTACTCCTTCATTTCCAATTGTGGTTTCAGAGATCTTACTAGAGGGTCAGGAATGGGGTGGCAAATATAGGAAACCTGCATCTGTGTTGAAAGATAAATACTGGGCGTTGCACTTGTTTTTTTGTTCCAACCTACTGCCTCAAACAGGACCGCTGATTGTACTCCCCTTCGAGCCAGACTTGTTTATGCCATTGGGACTGGGATGACAATCGATTTACCCTCATATCTTTGGCACCAAGTAGCTTATACCTGTGAGCACCCTGGAGCTTTGTCAGCTTTACCCTTTGACGGAGCACTAACAGAGATCTTTAGAAGGAAATGAGCTTATATCACAGATGACCTACCCATAACCTTAGGACTTCAACCGTTCAATATCACATCTTATGTTAAATCCAGAGGTTTGATATTAAAGAAGAAAAGGAGGGTAGAGGAATCTGAGGAAGAGGGTGAACCTTCACAACCCCCAAGAGGAACAAGAGGAAGTCACCAATGTTGAGTTGGGCCAATCAGATTAGAGTTTTAGCTGAACGTATTAGTGTCATGGAGCAGAATCAAGAAGCTGATCACCAGCTCCTGCTATGCATTCACCAAAGCCAGCAAACTCAAGGCATCTCCTACAGAGTGTTTTGGATTATCTCAGAGAATCTCATCCACCCCCGCCTCCACAGTGATGGACTTTATGTTTCTTTCTTTGAGAGTTTAGGAGTGAACTTTCTTTTTGTTTAATTTGTAATCCTAAAACGCTTTACCTCACTTTTAACTGCTGGGATGTTCATATATTTTAGTTTGTGTTGTTTTCCATTTTATCTTATTTTTATGGATGCTACCTTGTGTTAAATTATGGGTTGTTTATGTTCTTAAATTTTATTTTCTTATTTTTTGCAAAGAACAGGTACTCTCATCTATGGTCCAACTAACAATCAATGTAAACAATGGGAACTTAGTACCATAAGTAGGAAACGTAAGTGGGATGTCATAACCCTTATATCCAGTGAGAGTAGCAAGTCTGAGAGTTCAGAGGTTGACTGGGAATGGTGGCCTGAGGACTATTTCTTAGAAAGCAATTCACTACCCTTACCATATATATATCCACCACTGATGTTCATCACACCTGATCAATTAGATGACCAATGGTGGGATGAAGTTGACCTTCAACTTCTCTTAGATATGGAATGGGCTGAGCTAATTATAGCTGATGAGTGGTTAGATGTACCCTCTTACGCCACAGACACAGACATTATAGAATTTGAAACAAGTTCTTTGTCTGAGTACTTTGATATGCCACCCCTAGAAGACGTCATTGGAAATGAAAGTTTTAACATTGAGTCTAGCGAGGATGGTGATGTTTACAACGAACTGGACCAAGATGATAATTTTGCTACTTCATTGCAACTACTTTTTGAGTATCACCCAACTTTTGATTCTATTGAAGACAACATGAGGTACTCCTTAACGTTTCCTTATCTTTTATGTTTATTTCATTTCGGTTATTCCTTTTATCATTAATTCATGTTCATAATCTTCTCAATTTAGGTTGGGGGGTATAAACATCATCCTCATCATGCTCATTGCACACACTACGCACCCACATATACTTCTTATTTTTCACATTGAGGACAATGTTCAGTGTAGGTTGGGGGGTAGAATTCGCATGATGATATGATGCTCTTATGGTTTGGTTAATTGTGAAATTAAGTGAGATGGTAAAGAGTGAATTTTGTTTAAGCCTTAATAGGAAACATAATTCAAGTGGAGTGTGTGATAACTTTGTGCATTTTTGGACTATCATGGTGGAAAGTTTATGTGTTTAGGAGTAGATTTTATTTGATATTGGTTACTTGTGCATCTTTGGACTAGGTAGAGACTTACACTCTTTTATGGTGAGCTTTTGAGCCTTACATTCTTTTCTTGAGGGGTTGCACATGCTTACATTTCTTTTGCTCTTCACCTTAGATTTCATTGCATCGATTGCATCACAAACACTTACATGAGTATCTATGTGGCACATTATGAGTTGTTGCAAGCTTTGAAAATGATGCTAGGCTTTCTTTGTCATTTTGAGCCTTTTTGTTCTTTCTTGGTTATGAATTACCCTAGGAACCAACTTGAAGCCTTTTCAATAATGTGTGTGATACATATATATTTTTTCTTGATTTCCCCTCATATATTATCCTAACCTTATTCACACACTTTAAGCCTTACCTTCATATGTCTTGGGTTGTAAAAGTGCCTTAATGTCAATAGTGTGAATGGAGAATGAAAACTTGTTGGGGGGAGAATCTAATTGATGTTTTGTTTATTTCAAGTATAAAAAAAAAAAAGAGAAAAAAAAAAGAAAAAAAAAAAAAAAAAAAAAAAAAAAAAAAAGAAAAAAAAAAGAAAAAAAAAAAAAGAAAAAAAAAAAAGAAAGAAAAAAAAAGAAAAAAAAGAGAAAAAAAAAAAAAAAAAAAAAAAAAAAAATAAAAAAAAAAGAGAAAAGAAAAATTTATCATTTCTTTGGTTTAATAAATTGTGGGACTTATACATTAGTTGCAACTTCTGTAGTTGTCCCAAGGGTAGTAGTTAGTGTGAATGAACTTCTTGTTGGGCTCATTGTTGGGGTTTGGAAAGGAAGTGGGTAGTTTGGGAGTTGTGTGCACTTGAACATCTTTTCTCCCAAGATATGTGTCTTGATTTCCATCCTCCTTTGTTAACCACTACCCTTAGCCAAGTCACAACGAAACTAAAGACCTAGTGGATTCTAAGTAAGCAACTCTTATATGGTTCAAGTAGTGGCATTGTGTAGGTTATGTGATGTGATTTTTACATATGCATTGAAACATGGTTAGGAGCTGTCCCACTTTGAGTTTCATTTTAATTCATTCATATATTATAGAGTTATGTGCAATTAAGATAGCATTTTATGCTAATAGGAATGTGTGAACCCTTGATGAGTGAATTTCTTTCTATGAGTGGAATCCTGTGAGCTTTTGAAGTTAAAACTCAGTTCCGTTTATGCTCTTGAGACCTTGTTGAATAAATGAAACAATTTTGCACATATGCTTCTTCTACTTTAATAGTCCAAGCATTTATGCTTAGCACTTGGAAATTACACATGATATGAAGATTTTGTAACTTATTGAGCTTGAACTTAATTCATCTTAGATTCGGATCACTTTTTGACACTTTGAGACCATGCCATAGAATTTTGTGGGTAGATTCACTGCAAACTCTCACGAGACCTTACTCGTCCACTAGGGGAACCTAGGGGTTTAAAAGGGCTTGCTACACGTAGCTAAGTGTAGCCGTGTTTCCAATGAAAAGAGAAATAGGATAGTAGTTGCATCGCATTTTAATAAAGAACATCATGCATTTCATTTTTAATAAAGAGCATTGCTAGGGACTAGCAATGTTCAAGTTGGGAGGTGTGATTACACTTGAAAAGTGTAATTACAAACTCCCTAACTCAACACTTATTCATGCATTTAAATAATTAAAGTTGAAGTTTTAGTGTTATCGTATTACTTATACTTTTATTGTTTTATTTGCAGAGAAAAGGGCAAGGATATCGAAGTTTATAGCTATGGAAATGGCCGAGAAAAACGAAGGAACGTCATGGTTCAAACCTCGCCTTGGATGGCCAAGACTAGCCTAAAGACCCAACTTAAAGGAGGAGGAAAAGCGAAAAATAAAGATACTTGGGGGTCGGGACCGTCCATCTAATGGTCGGGACCACAGTGTATAGAAATTGAGAAGAAAGCATTCTGTGGTCCCGACCCCCAGACCAGACGGTTGGGACCACCGTGTATCCAAAAAGCCACGAATTGAAGCACCTCTTTAGGGTTTCTTTGTATCTTTATAAGGACCCATTGCACGGCCATGAAAGGGGATGCCTCCTTTGAAGATTACTAGACTTTAGATTGAGAATTAGATTAGGTTTTGATTAATTTAGAGTGATTTAGTATGCTTGGACGTGTGGATTTATGGAGGTTTTGGAGTTTTCATCATTGTCTTCGCATTACTTGTTCATCTTTTCTTTTACATCCGAGTTACATTGTAAGTTGCATTTCGATTTACTTCGATTTATTTCGATTTACTTCGTAATATAATGTTTGCTTGTTTCGATTCCTTTTTCGCATGATGGATGTGTGCTTTAATTGTTTTGTGATGTTTAAAGTAGTTTTAGCGTAAACCCTAATCTTGATTCAACGAATCAAGAAAAGGTAGTTCACAAAAAGCCTTGGGGTATTCGTAATCCCTTCGCGTAGGTTGCGAAACCTTTCACGAAGTGATTTACCTTTCACAAATCTATTTTTTTTTCTATTTCGAAAAACATTCGAATACGAAAATCCTTAACCAAATATCCGTGTGAGATCACTAGTATGGATTTTCGCAACCAATTATCAAATACTTCGAATAGACTTAAAAATCAGATTTTATAATTTTGGAGTTTAATTGAAAAACCCTAGGAAACAAAGGTCTTTAACACATACACTTGAGATTACTGGTACTTGACCTCTGATTACAATTTCCTAAATAATTTTCAAATTAAACCTTGTTCTTCAAACAAACACACCCTAGGCAAAGTAGTGAACTACCCCGGACTTGACGTTGGATCAAGATCTTTATTCTTATTGAATTGAAATCCAACTTAGTTTTATTATAATTGCTTTATTAATTTTATTTTAATTTTTTCGCTATCTAGCTTAAGGTCATCTTGAAATTCAGATTTTCCTGTTTATTTTAATCTTAATTAATTGAAATTTAATTCTTCTTTAATTTTACTGAACCCTAGAACTTAGTAAACTTAAATTTCCAAACTTGCTTCCCTTTAGTTTTTTTAGAATTCCTTTCACATCCTAGAAACTAAATAACATTAGGCTACCTGTGGATTCGACCTCGGACTCACTGAGTTTTAAAACTACGACTGCCTTCTTGCACTTGAGAGGTAAACCCCGAAACACTTTTTAGGGTCAGTCAATCAACATTAAGCTTCAAGGAGCCCGCAGGGGGTCTAAGCCATGATATCAGTCTCACTGTCCTGGGTTTGCAAGGCAACATACTCAAAGCGCTCACAAACCTTACAAATAAATCTCCACGAAGCTGTGAGTCTTTGAATCCTAATGCCAAGGCCAATAAGTTGCAAGTCTGATGTGATGTTATGAATAACCCTTACGATATGGAAGGAGGTGCCAACAAATCTACAAGCATTACGTGCCTTCCATATGTGCCAAAGTACATAGCAGACAACCATGATTCTAATATGATGTGCTGAAGGGGAGCAACGGCGCCAAATGAAGGAGCATAGAAGAAATAGAGGAGAACTCATAGAATTGAAGCCTAAACATCCCAAAAAATGAGCCAAACCTGTCGTATCAAAGGGCAATGCAAAAAAAAGTGTGGCACAGCCACAAATACAGCGAGAAACCATCCTGAAAACCTATGCTTGCCAACGAGTCATCCAGAGCAACAAAACCATGTAAAGTCGCCAAATAAAAATTAAACCTGAAGAGGGATGTGCCTCTACCAAATAATGAGAAGACAGCCTAACATTCATAGAAGCCTTGATGTGGTCCCAAGTAGAAGCGAAGAAAAAAGGTCTCCATCTAAGATAACTCCATCTAATCAGATCAGGGTCTTGCTGCCAGGTAGGAATCGAAAAATCTGCTCAACGACAGAGGTGGGGTAAAACAGCCAATATCCTCTCTCTATCCCACCCTGTATCCATCCAGTACGAAGTGACAGAAGCTGACAGAAGCTGCCAGAGGATTAATAGAGAATCAAAGGGGGTAGCCTACCCAAACATCATACCAGAAGCTTGAATTCCCTAACGTATAAACCATCTATAAGGGGGCTTAGCTGTCGCCCTAATAATGCAAAGGCGCCTCCACAAAGGCGAGGCAGGGTAAGCAAAAGGACTATGTAAGGATGAGTGGCATGGCAATATTTGGGCCTTCATAAAGAGGCCCATAATGACTGTTGGGCTCTAAAGTGCCAACAAAGTTTGATTCCACAACCCATGACCACATTAGCAAAATGAACGAACCCCAATTCCTCCTTCCTCTACGGGAAAAGCAGACAGAAGCCCATTTACACCAATGAATTTTCCTTGAGGTATCCGTGTCACGCTAAGAAATTTGGTAAATAATCTCCCAATTGGTGAAACACATCAGATAGAGGGTCTCAACACTTTGAATAAATAAATAGGCATAGAAGATAACACATGCTTGATCAGATAATTTTACCCCCAAATGAAAGAAGTCGGTTGGCCCAGCCAGAAATTTTGTCTCGAACCTTCCGCACTAGATCTTCAAAGAAAGCAATCTTAAGATTACCCAAATAAATTGGGCATCCTAGATAAGTGAATGGAAGGTCACCCATCTGAAACCCGTCACATTATGAATAATTCCCTTCTTGAACCAGTAGACAAGCTGCCTGTATAATATCTGCTCTTAGCCTGACTTACAAGCTAGCCAGAGATGGTCTCATATCTGTGAAGGACATTCATGATGGGCCGAAGACTATCTCTGTTCCCATTAGCAAAGATGATGATGTCATCAGCAAAATTCAAATGGGAGATAGTGATGGGAACTCCTGTAGCGTAAGCATAGATGGGTTGCCGAGCTACCAGATAATCCAAACTCTTGGATAAATATTCAGCTGCAATAATAAACAGTTGGGTAGAAATAGGATCACCTTGGCGTAGACCCTCTGTGACTGGAAGAATCCCGAAGTAACTCCATTAATCATCACAGAAAACCAAGGAGAAGTAATGGCTCTACGCATCAAGGAGATCCCTCTCTTAGCATCTGAAAAATAATGACCAGGACATGTGATCATATGCTTTAGCCATGTCTAGCTTAAGTACCACATTACCCCCACGAGTCATTCTATTCAAATCATGCACTAACTCATGGGCAAAGTAAAAATGTTATCATGAATCAATTTGCCTGGAACAAAAACCACTTTGGGAAGGAGAGATAAGCTGTGGTAATAGGTGAGAAAGCCTAGAGACTAGAATTTTGGTGATGACTTATTACTCATAATTACATAGACTGATTGGCCTAAAGTTAGCCCAGTAGCAGAGATGATTTTTTAGGCAGCAAAACAAGAAGGGTGCTGGAAAAGCCCCTATGCATAGTGATCCACCAAAATAATCCAGAACAGCAACATAAAGATCCTTGCCAATACCTCCAAAAGGTCTGGTAAAATCTACTACAAAGACCATCAGGACCAGGAGAGCTATTAGAAATCAATAGAAAATACTAGCCATCTCAAACCTTCCTCAATAGTAGTGAAGACCACAAAGAGCCAGATTATCATCCTCAGTCACCAAAGAAGGGATAAAGTCAAAGTCCCTCACAGAGAAAAGTAGAGTCGTCACCAGTAAAAGGATTCTGAAAATAAGAAACCGCGAAGCCCTAATAGCATCAGTATCAGAAATCCACATGCCATCATCCCCCTGAATACGATGGACTCCAAAGATATGGTGTTTCTTCCTGATCATAGCATGGAAAAATTTTGAAATTAACATCCCCCTCATTCAGCCATCTGACGCGGATTGTTGTCTCAAAAAAGACTCCTCTCTGGATAAACATGGAGTAGCTGGGCTTAGCTAGCTGTAAGGCAGAACGATCCATATCAGATCCTGAAGCATCAAATAACCTTTCCCTGTAAAGCACCTCCTATTCAGCCTCCTTCACTTTGTCAAAATACATTGCCAAACACATCTTTATTCACTGCTTAAGCTGATGTTTGAGTCTAATCACTTCCACTGGAAAGCAATCATACCATAAGAATATACAAGCAAAGACCAGTTCAGTCGATGATTTCTAACAAGTTAGGATTTTCAACTATGCATGAAGAAATTTGAATCTGCTTAGCCCCGAGTCTGGCCAGACTCGTATGATACGAGGAGTAGGAGAAATGATCAGAGCCAGTGCGGTTAAGACGTGAAACTTTGAATACCAGAAAGTGACTTGCCCACTGATTTTAACCACAACCTGATCCAATATACGCCTGGTAAAACCATTAACCCAAGTATAAGGAGTCCCTTCAAAACCGGCATCTTCCAGACCATAATCTATAAGAGTCACATTAAAGTCCATCAATAGTCTGATTGGAGTTGAGGATGGCCCCCAACCACCTCAGAGTTACTGGACAACATTAAAATCCCCACCTACCATCCAAGCACCATCAATTTCCCCAGCGCCATACCTTCACACAAGCTTCCCTTGTGGCATTCTGAAACCAATCCATAAGTATTGAAAAAGAATCCAGGTCCAGGATTCACTCGTTGTGCTCTCCATTAAAAGCGAGAGCAAAGCACTGCAGCTTGAAGAATTTTCAGCACCAGTGTTTAGGGAACCACGAAGTTACTTCCAGAAGCACTGGCTATATCACATAGTATGCTGATCTAGCTTCCATCTTATTTTTATCAAAATGCTATCACACTTCTACAGATACCACTGCTCGAAAAACATTCCTTCCCATTTTTAACTTCCACAAAAGCACCCCCCGCCAACCCACCCCCCAGTATCACCAAATTTTAGGAGAGGTACCATGAAGTTGCTTCCGAAGCTCTGGCTATATCACAATAGTATGAGAATCTAGCTTCCATCTCATTTTTGTCAAAACCCAACCAGCTTTTACAGATACCACTGCTCAAACAACATTCCTCCCCATTTTTAACTTCCACAAATGCACCCCCGGCCACCCAACCCCAAGTATCACCTAATTTCAGGAGACAATTACGTACTGTCAATAACGAAATAGTAGGTAGAATTAGATTAATATCAACAAAAGATCCAAATAATTCAGAATATATTAACAATATTGATCATAGTCAATCACATTGCAGGGGTAGAAAATGACCAGCGGCCTTGAAACTTGTAAGAGAGGTTGGAGTTTCAAACGAAGTATCTACACCAGTATTAACTGAGTAACCAACAAGCACACAGCAAAGACTAAATTAGAGACTTACTGACTTTCACGATCTGATGAGGAAGATTTCCTCCCATTGTCAGTTCCAGATTTATTTTCAAAAGTAACAAAACTGTTACCGCTGGCAACCAATGACTCCTGTTGCTGCAAATTATCATCATGTAATTAGTTTCAATTCTATGCGTCCACAAAATGAAAGTAGGATTATAGAACTACACCATATACCGAAAGCAAACATTATTTGTGCCTAAGAAGCTCAAACACTTCTAGAAGGTGACATACTGGTATCATGTCGGGCACCAACAATCATCGGACACTGTCAGATACCTGTCTAGACATGCCATATTGTTTTTAAATTGTTTTAGAACTGGATGCATTTTTTCCTTTTTACACTTGGGAGATGCAAGTATCCACACTCAAAATACAATGAAACAAATTATAATTTTGAAGGGAAGAAAATTAGAATTAAATAAGATAAAAGCAATATGAATTTATATTTCTTAATTTCTTTCCCCTTAAAATTTTAATTTTAGAAATTTTACGACCTAAAGCTCTAATTTGTTTGTAAATAAAATTTTTTACTTAAAATTTCTATTTTGTTTGTAAATAATTTTTTTTAATAGATATACATAAAAGATAAATGTATTTTCAATATAAGACTGAATAAATAGTTGTTACTTCATGTATATATATAAATATATTTATGTTCTAACGGGTCTTGATATGCCATGTCTAGATACTTTTCTAAAAATTAATGTATCTACATGTTGTATAAGAAACCATTCTACAGCTCACCACAAAAAAAAAAAGGGTATTAGGGGGTAAGCAAAGCAACAATCATGTAAAAAGAAAATTGTTAGTAGATAGCAAACTACATTTTGCAGGATAATTGCAGTCTAACAACAAACCTTATCAATGATGGATTCAATTTTCTCTTTCCAGATAAGTGCCTCCTGGATGTTGAATGCTGCCATCTGAAATGAAAACAAAGCAACATGAATTAACTATTCTCCACCATTCCATAAAGGCAGAAGTTGGAAAAAAGAAAAGAGAAATTATGCAACACTGGGAAGAAACTGAAGTGACAGGGCCACGGGAAGGCAAGCCAACCAACATAATCAATCTCACTCAACACATGCTTCCACTGCTTGGAATAAACAATATTGGTTGTAGTAAGAAAGATATTTGTGGCACTACATGCCTAGATATACCTTACATTTCACAGAAGTCACCTCCTCCGTGACAAATGCAGGCGCAATTGCCAGTAGGATGTGCACAAATAATCTCCAAATCCAAAAAGAGTGATAGACTTCGAATAGGGCCCAAGATCATATCAAATGATTATAAGCGCTGGGCTAACCACAAGAAAGATGACCAAAAATCCTTCCCATGATAGTTTTATAAAGAGATAGCTAATATTATAAATGCATAAAGAGCACAAGACGACCAAATATCCTGCTCTGATGTTCCTCTCAAAGGAGATAATATTTTTTAATGCAAAAAGAACACCATTAGAATTGAACAACCAAATGGCCAAAAGCAATGTTACATAGGCTGATCTATATTCTCTAATGTAACATGACCACCGGCTATGACAAGGATACAGGTATGAAGATATGTATCCAATTCACATACCTAAATTAGGCACTTAAATCCTCTAATTTCAAATAATGAAAAAAGAGTAAATATTGTCAAAATAGGAATTGTAGATATTTAGGGATCCTAATTATTCTATTTCCTACGTACATTCTCTCAATATAAATAGAGACATGAGACCCCCTTTCTAGGTACTAGTTTTCCCAATTTTTTGTACTCTATCGTGGTTTTAAAGCTAAGATCCTTAGTTTCTTTTCTTCTCTAAGTTAGGGTTTTCGTAATGATCCACATCTACACAACACAATATTATCCACTTTGAGCTTGGTTAAGTGCGGGCCGAGTACTTCCCAAAGGGTCACCCATCCTGGTACTGCTTTCGCTCAAGCACACCTAATAATCTTGGAATTCCAACCTAATTCAATGCTCTTACAGTTTTAAAATGCATTATTCTTTGTAGATGTTGACTATTACATATATGTTACTTCCTTTCTCTATCCAGACTATATGGGATAGAAGGCCTTACTTCTCTGTTTTACCTCCCTCCTTCTTTACTCTTCTGTAGGCAAGTCCTGTATCAAGAAACCCTAATCTCCTTTCTTCTTGTGTCACTATCAAGAAACCTAACCACCTTGTTCTTGTGCATTTATCAAGAACACTGGCTGTTACTTTCTTTTTCTACCATACAGACCTTTACAAGCCATTGAAGAACCCATTCCAATGCCTTCATAATTGTCGACGAACTATTCTAACATCTCCAAAAAGCATTAATGAATGAGTTTGAAGCCTCCACAATCATTAAAGCCTTGATGCCATCACATCGAAGTCTCCCACCATTGTTAGAAAGGTCTATTGAGCTCACCAAAAGCCTAATGGGAGGCCAATGAGCCCATCCAATCAAGCCACAAAGCCTCCCATTGTCCCACGCGCTCTTACACCACCAATTCTTAGGCACATGAGATCTATTCTCAGCAATCTCGTTTAGGGTATGTAGCCTCTGACCACCAACCTACTTTCACTTTGGCAGTCATCAAACTCCAGCTAGCCCATTCCAATCTTTGGCGGCCTTTTTTTTACCTTAGGCAACCCCTTTTCAACCCCATCAACCTCTTTTAGCCTTTTAGGAGCCTCGTTTGACCTCCAACAACCTCTCTTTAAGTTTTTGTTGCCCCTTACGTTGATTGAGACTCTCTCTCCCATTGAAATCTAAAGATTTTTCACCATTAGCAAGGGCGGATGCACTTAGGGACAACTAATTTAGAAAATCAACTATGACCCTATTGATTTTGCTTTCATTTACCTAAAATTTTACTTTTACCCATTGTTATTAAGTTTTGTTCCTTCTATTTTTCTACTTTTGCATAAATTCACCTTAAAAATGTAGTTTTACTCCCACTAATTACAAATCCTGGGTCCGCCCTTGACTGTTAGATATGGAGTCCAAGTCAAAAGCTACTCTTCTTCCATCACACTTGTTGTCTCCTTTCTTGCTACTCAACTTCCACAAAGCCCTCAATTGACCACATGGAAGTTCGAATGAAATAACAATGTCCCATGGCCAAAGTCGTGAAACTTACTTTAATTGGTTTTGGCAAAGAAGACCATATGGTCTGTAGTACTTCTTTCTTTACATCCATTATTGCACAGGTTTCTTACACAGTGAAGTTGCCAAATGGCAACGAAGCCTCTGTCACTCATATTGGAATAGTAAAAATCACAGAGTCTCTTATCCTCAAGGATGTTTTGTGTGTTCATTCCTTCTCTTTTAATTTACTATCAGCCAAGAAACTCACAGATTCACTGACTTGTTGCATTGTGTGCTTATTTGATTTATGTTTTATTCAGGACCTTTCATCTTGGACCACGATTGGGATGGGTGAAGTGAAGCATGGCCTTTATCACTTGCTGAAAGCTGAAGTCTCTGCATCTGCTTTAGTGAATAAACTTTCAAAGTTTTTACATAAGAATGTTCTTGCCTACACATCTGTTATCAACAACACCACTTCTTTTGATTTGTGGCATTATCGTTTAGGACATGTTTCCAAGTCCTACTCAAGATGAATCCCAAAAAAACATGAAACCAGGAAGATGCACAATTTTTTAATGCCTTATGAAATTCTATGAAGCCACATATGGCCATGATGTGCACCCATCTTAACACATGCAAACAAGTTTGGGATTACTGTAAACTTCTTTATTCCAGCAATCTCACCCGCATTTACAACCTATCCCATGAGTTCTTCCATCTAAAGCAAAATGGCAAACCTTTGTTGGATACTTTGCCTCCTTATAACAAATTAATGAAAAATTGAATGTTCAAAAGCATATTATAGTCAATGTTTGTGCTATGCAAATTGAAATGAAAACATTTGATGGTTCTCAAATTCCTGGCAAGCCTTAATTCAAAATACGACTACTCCCATTCACAAATCCTCGTAGGAGAATTTTAGTATAATACTTCATTTGCCCCTTGCCTCTAACCAAAATCCTAACTCTGTCACTGTGCACATCAATCTTGAATAATAGGAAACAAGATGTTGAACTTTTGTGTGCAAAACCCATTCACTTACTTTGTTATTTCTAGATATTTGTTTCTATTAAAAATAAAAAAAAAGAATACATATAAATTGTGTGATTACCCACCAAAAAAATGAATCATTACTAATTAGATGATAGAATAAAAAACTTGCTTCTCTTCTTTCATCTACACTCTCTTATGCTTTTGGTTGGGACCTTTGGTTTGGGTGAGGGAAGAAACGTAACCAAAAATTCATGAGAAAAGAAAAGGTTTCACATAATTAAAGAATGTATTTACAATTAAACTATACGTGGAGAACAAGCAAGAATGCATTCACACAATTTTCAGTATCTATCAATATACATTGGGTACTAATGAATGCTTTTAATAACAGAAACAAAATGTTAACCATCTCCCAATAATTTCATTATACGTTTAAATCAATGAAGGAAAGGTAGTCTTCATAATAGCATGAAACCCTCTAATGCCAATAATTTTATTGCATTTCTAATGAGTTCAAAGGAGAAAGAAATGTGCCAAAAAAAAAAACTAGCAAGATATCATTAACTCAAACTGCATTATTGGATGCATTTCCTAAAATCGTTTATTTCCCATTTACATCAACTCATCTTCACACACACCCAAAAAAAAAAAATAAATAAAAGAAAAATAAAAAATCCCCAAATTACATATTTATTATTTTTAACACCCTAACTTATATTTGCCATAGTGCCAACAATAATAATATATATGTCCATTAATAATTCCAGAAAAGGTAAGTAAATACTACCATTATTTGGTGGTGCTTTTCTTTCTTGCTGTAGACAGACAAAACATAAACCATCTGAGAGAGAGAGAGAGAGAGAGAGATTAATTAGATGTTTGTGATGGAAATATTACGGCACACAAGTAAAGCAAAATTGCCAGCCATCATAAAAAATAAAATAAAATAAATCCATATTTAATGGGTAAAGCCCCTTTGTATCCACAGTATGTTTCCATATAACAATGTGTGTTTAATCAATCCGTGCCCATCCACATGCATGATAGAGACTCTAAGTTCAGCAAGGCTCAAGTAGGAAGTGGAACTGTATTAGGTATTAAACAAGAGCCAAATAACTATTGGCTTCAGAAGCTGTCTCATAAGCCTTTAATTTCATAATAAGCAAATGTCAAAATACACCTCTAGTATCAAACTAAATAAATAGTACCAAACCAAACCAAACCAAGCCTTTTCCCACTAGGTGGGGTCGGCTATATGGATTGAGGTCAAAATATGAAGTTACAATTCAAAATATAACAAAGAAAATAAGTGCACATGGAGATAAGTGCCCATATTGTATAAGAGAATTACAAATGCATAACTAAACATGGTAATTAGATAAGACCATCTTAAACAGCCACACACTTCGGCTAAACCTATACATGATGTATAAGTGTTGATTATCTAGCAAAAGTTAGGAAGGCAAGCATAAATCAATATATCAACAAAAAGAGTAGTCCAATTCTAGTTGCCAATTATCAAAATGCTAGAAGCACCAGAAATCTCCACCTAGTACAGGCTAGTTGCTTGACTGTTAGCTTTTAAGATGTTGATGCAGGAGCATAACTATTTAATTAGTGTCTTTTTTGCATGTTTATGAGTTCTTTTTTTAAAAATAAGTAAAAGGATCATGTGACTAGTATGTGACTTTTAATGAGTTTGGATGATTAGGATTTGCTCTTTTATTTTAAGATGAATATCAGGATTCTAGAGTTACTAAGACTATTAAAAATAGTCTCTTTTATTCTACAGCAAAGATTATTTATTGGTTTTTGATAAACAGAAAAAGCTAAGTTCCCTTTCTTTGAGCCCTAGGCTGAGTTCCTGTTGCAATCATATTATTTTCTCTACTATTTTTCTGTTAGTTGTTGTGTTTATCTTCCTTGGCTGCATTCCATTTCTTCATAATTCTTTTTAAGAAAGCAATTAATTAGCAGACCATTGAATATCAAATATTAGAACCAACTTTTCCTAATAACAATACAAAGTTACAAACCAAAAATGGAACTATGATGTAATTTCTTCCCTTTTTCTTTCTTTTCAGTACTTCAAGCAAGACCTCTGACATCTAGACTGAGACCAACCAAGAGTTTTTCTTGTTGGAGACCCTACTAACAGTTTTGCCCTGTCCAACTGAATCAGTTCATGTGTTTCCAAGTTGCATACTACTCAAGTTTCTGAAAATTATACTCTTAAAAGAAGGGACAACAGCTTACACGTCCATGATGAGTCTTCAAGCCTCGATCTTCTACCCGACAATTGCCATCTATGAGAAGTGTCTTTATTGGAACCTAATTAAATGTAGAATACAAATTAAGAACTAATTCTGTAATTGAGGACTTAAAACCTAATAACGTAACAGATAAATCACAAAGAACTTACTATGAATTGTTGGCTGCGTTTAGATAAGATTCTTCTGTTTTCTTTTGATTTGATTTGATTTAATTTATACAATAACAGGAAGACAAAGACAAAGTTACCATGGAGACAATTAACTTCTAGAAAGAAAATGCTCCTACTTTGCCAATCGCATACTTGAAGAAAATATTGATGACATTATAAGAATTCCTTCAATGGTAGCTTAATTTGTATTCCAGCAAGCATCAAAACCTACGAATAGAAATCTATCAACAAAATTCAAAATTGAAGAATTACCACATTGTCCTGAGGCTTCCTCTTGTAATATGCAAGTAATCTAGACTCGAGCACGAAGTACCGCATATGAATAAAGGACCTTCCGATCTTCCTCCGCCCATACCGAACCATCCAACCCTCGTAAACCACCTTCGACATGGCGGACTCACTTCGATACTCACAATCCAATAAATACATACTCTCTCATACTCCAATCCACCAAAACACCAAAAATCTCACAAATGCGGAAGGTCCGAGTACAATCCACACTTCCGACAAATCAATCTAACCTAAAAAATCTAAACAATCGTCATCATCATGAAATTAAAAGAAAAAAAAATCCTAAAGTTCTGCCAAAAAAAGCAGTCCGATGAGTAACAGAGCAACTTCCAATCCAAATCGATGATTCCTAGACTCGTTCACTCCCAGAAATTCAACTTCGGGTGATAAAATCGAAACCTCCACACTCAAACGAATTCGAGAACAGGAGCCAATTTCCCCCGCTCCCAACTCCCTGATCTTCAATCTCTCAACACATGCGCGGTCCAGTTCCGTTCAAGTCTGCTGCTGAACGACGCCACAGAAGAAGAAGAGAGAAAATCATGCAAAGTACAGTACATACACATACATACATATACGTCTGCTGAGTTTACATATACAATACATAAAATGTGCTTTTAGATATGCGTGTGTGTATATATATATATATATATATAAGAGAGAGGCGCACGCGATATTTTCTGCCCGAATTATACTCGAAACCTGCCGGCAGATATACAGGGGAGGAAACTGTGCTTTGTGAGAGAGAACCTATGGGATTGTCAACGTATAGGGGGTTTGAACTGAGCGGACTGGAATTTTTTTTTTTTTTTTTTTTGGTAGTTTACTTATTTTTCATTCCGGCAACACGAGACGGCGACAGATCACCGGCAGACAGAGGGCACGAGGGAGTAATCGGCAGACCGGGGTGATGCACGGATTCTGACTGTCGCGATCAGAAGACACCACGTAAGCGGAAAGAACAGTCCCGAGAATATAAAAACCGCGTGGAGGGTGAGAATTTGAAAGAGGGGGGTTAGGACAAGTCTACGGGGGTTTACTTTTGGAGGGGGACATTTTCTAGGAGAACTGTGGACCGTTGTCATGAGAGCTACGGAGGGAAGTGAAAATGATTGGCAAAATTCATTAGGTGCCAGTGATGAGGATGTACAATTGATTAAGATTTTAGACGTAACACCTTTTGTTAAAAAATTAAAACTAAATTTACAATAATATTTTATTTTATATATTTTCTAGTTTATCCTACAACAAAGCTTAAGAAACAAAGAGATACGTTAACTTTTTCTATTTATTTTTAAAATTTATGTAAAATAACGTTGAGTAACGAAATTCTTAAAATTATTATTATTCTATTTAAAAAAAAAAAATCTTTTAAAAGAACTTAACTCAAATGTTCTTAGTCTTAATTATCTACTATGGTACTTGTCTATGTCAGAAACCTCGTTTAAGTTGGTTTGCTTATTAATAAACTAAATACAAACAAAAATCTAAAGTTAATTGCACCATAACCTTTGAGGGAGTTTCATACTTTTAGACTTATCATGCATCTTGGAGGTACGAATTTGTATCACAATTTGCGACATTAGTTCTATTGGTCAGGAATGAAAAAAGATAAAGCAAAGTTTGAGTACTGATATTTCAGTTGTTAGGAGGTTAAAGTCAAGCACCAAAGCCAATAAGTAAGTTACAACTATCATAATGGCAAAGCGGAAGTGTTATATCACGATGGATTTGTGTCGATGTTACTGAGATTCCAAAGGGGTCGTAAGGCTATTTTCTATTGTTATGGATCAGTTAACAAAATCAACCCACCTTTGTCAATTTAGATAACTGATTTTATGGATGAGTTGGCCAAATTATCATTTGGGAGATTGTGAAACCTCACGAAACTCCAGTGTCTATTGTATCAAGTCAGGGATCCTTCTTTTGTTTCATGATTTAGGTAGAGTTTGTAGGCTACTTTGAAGTCCAAAATAGATGGTCAATCTAAGGGCACAATTTAAATTTTGAATATGTTGAAGACTTGTGATCTAGATTTTCATGGTAGTTGGAAGACCATTTACCTTCAACCGAGTCTGTATACTGACCTTGAATTGCGAGTGCATGAATCGTAATAAGTAGCAAATTTAAATTTATAAAAACAATAAGGAGTATTGATCGTTCTTTCCACGGAGAGGGTTATGTTAAAAGCAGTAGACTTGTTCTCTTAAATTAGTAGTTGATTTTAAGGTAATCTAAACTATGTTTGGATCTAGGGAATGCTTTAAAAATGGTTTGAGTTGAGAATGGTGGAGTGAAGGAATTGTGAAACTAAATTAAGATGAAACCATTAAAAGAAAAATACCTAAGACAATCTGGACTCCAAACCAAATCCGGTAGTGAGATAGTAGTGATCTATTCAAACACATTTATAACTCAACCTAGCAATCGCACATGCAATGCTAGGTCAAAAGATATTCCTTTAAAACCTACTTTATGGAACTTAAGGTAAGTAGAGGCTTTTAAAATTGGTTTCAGACTGACGGGGACATTAAATCAAGCACCTAGTGTGTAGGCGCGTCAACTCATAACCAGGCTTCGATTGTAACATGGGTGAGTCAATTTCTTGAGAAAACCTAGTTTATTGTTTTTAGGAAAATAGGTTCCAAATTAACAGGCTATTGAATCAAACACTTAGTATGCACGAGCAGCCACTCGTAACCAAGCTATGATTATAACATGAGTGATTTGATTTCGAATGAAAACCTAATTTAGGGTTTTAGAAAATAATTCACAAGTCACCGAGACATTAAACCAACCGTCTGGTCTGCACGAGTGGAAACTCGTATCCGGACTTATGGTTG
Source organism: Vitellaria paradoxa (assembly GCA_019916065.1). Lineage (NCBI taxonomy): Eukaryota > Viridiplantae > Streptophyta > Magnoliopsida > Ericales > Sapotaceae > Vitellaria > Vitellaria paradoxa. The sequence goes on along the minus strand of CM034235.1, from coordinate 56,062,821 downwards.
TAACAAAGGGTGACAAGGTTTCGAAAGACCCTAAAGCTTACCAAAAGTTTCCAATGATTAATAAAAAGATGTTTAGATTGAAAAACATTCTTTTATGTTTGAATTCACCAAACTATCACACCATCTTCAATGGCTTGAAGCCAAGAAGTTAACTACACTAATAGCATGACAAGAACATAAACTAAAAATATAAAATAATACATTAAAGAAGCAAGAACACAAAGTAAACTAAAAGAAGATGATTCAACAATTAAAATAAATAAGTTGCTTCAAGATAAACTTACATAATATTGAAGAACAATAATCCGGCAAGAGTACTTGAAAGTTTCAATCCCAAATCTAAGCTAACCTAATCTAACCCTAATCTAAAATGAAACTATATAAAAGAAAAGAAGTATGCAAAGAGAGAGGAAAAGAGATGAGAGAATTCTGACTACTCCCTATTAATAAACATCCATGATTAGGGTCAAAATAGGAACATTAGGTTAAATAAAGAAAATCAAAAATTAGCATGATGGGCACCCATAATGGATGTGGTGTGATAACTCAGAATTTTAATGCTTTGATTAATTGTTAATTAATATTTAATTTGGTAAAAATAAAATTTTATTGATTTAAATTTTTGGAAACATAAATTAAATTCAATTTTTATTGTGGATGCATGAAATTAGAAGTCTAGTCTAATTTGAATTCTAATTCTTTCTCCATTAGGATTCTACCAACTAATAGCGAGTACATGGAATTGGAAGTCTAGTTTGATTTGAATTCTAATCATTTTTCCATTAGGATTCTACCAACTAATAGCCAGTACATGGAGTTGGAAGTCTAGTGTAATTTGAATTCTAATCTTTTTTCCATTAGGATTCTATCAACTAATAGCTAGTCTAGATATACCTATATATATATAACATGCGCTCTTCGGCAGTCAAGGTAAAGGGTTAAAAAGAGAGAGAGAGAGAGAGAGAGAGAAAGAAAAGAGAAGAAAAGATAAGGGGTAGTGGCGGCAGAGGAGTAAAAAAAAATCTAATATGAATGCTGTGGAGATTACCAGCTTCTTGATAGCCGCGGTGATCTTAGTCTGATCTGCTGATTGAGTTTTGGGTTTCGTTACGACTTGGGTGTTCTTTCTACAGATTTAATTTGAGGTAAGGGGCGAAACTTTTAAAAGTGATGCATATATATATGTATAAATATTATTTATTTTTTTTGGCCGAATGACCTGTGTGTCTGTATTGTAATTAACAATACATATATGTGTATTAATTGATTAGTCCTCATACAATTCGGTGATATGAATATAATGATATATATATATATATGTAATATATATATTAGACTCATCAAATTTTTATTGTTGTGAACATATGATTGATTAGATCTTTTTTTTTTCTTTTAAACTCATGACGTGATTGATTGGAATATGAGGTTAACTTGTTATTTATTTATTTATATTTTTTTAGTTGGTAAACGTGAATTGTATTGAGTTCCCAGATTTGCTTGGCTACTAGAAGGCAAAAATTTCTATTATATTATTTGAAGTCTTCAACGATTGGATGGTATACATATTATTACTTTATATACATATATAGGTTAAAGGTGTAGAAATTAGGTGTCCAGCAAAGCCATTAAATGAATAAAGCAAAGAAACTTTAACTTTTGTCCTTATATGATAGTTTGTCTTTTTGTGAATTTTGTCTTTACATGTTAGTTTGTTCTGAAAGCTTTTGCATTAATTGTAAGAAACATATTTGGTAATTTGTTGTGCTGCGATTCTTCGGTAATTATGGTTATTATTATTTACGTGTTGAGGTTTACGGATTATTTAAAATATTATGATGAATTCATAAGGATTTAATAAATAATGAATTTAAATAAAGAATTTATTTGATGTTCGTTTAAAATGAAAGTGGATGCGTTTTGTTTGGATTTAGGGTACTGAAAATATCGGGTATACGTACCCAAGGGTCGAAAGTCCCGAAACCCGCGCGGGGTTGGTTATCGATTCCAGTAGGCTAGTAACCTACGAACGAGCAGATGCCTAAGGGTGGCATATCATATTCCTAAGACTTCGGTCTAGGAAGCAGACACCGAAAGATGGCGTATATTGGTTGGGTCTTGTTTTTACGAGACAATCAAGCAGACATCGAAGGATGATGTATATTGGTTGGGTCCTGTTTCTACGGGACAACCAAGCAGCAGTACCTAGAAATCAATTTGTTTTCTTTGATATGTTATGTGGTGCTACAAGGCAATTAATGGTAGTGAAAAGATAAATTGATGAATAAATTGAAGTTCTTGTTTGAAATTGCTATTTGTGCATAATTGTTTCACTTAGTGGCATGCTAGGACATTACTGCATTTATTAATATTAGGGTTCCGAGCACACGTGGTATTAGTGCTAAACCCCTTACAGCTTGTGATGCAGGTAATGAATTTGAGTCAAGTGCTGGGCCTTCTGAGAATAGGATAGGAAACTTTATTTATTTTATGTAATTATTTTAGATTTTAGAGGATTATTTTTAGTGGATTTTAATAAACCTCCGTTTGTGAGGTAATAGTTAATTGTTTAATTCTGAGAGATTGTTTGGATTAGTTTTGCAGCTTTGTTGCCTAGTTAATTTTGACTAAGGCATTTATTTAAATTTAAAGCTAGTTTTATTTATTTTTATATTCCTTACTACATAGTGTGTGTGTATATGGCCCTGACGAATGACAGGAGAAATTGTTAAAATATGTATTATTTATCTTTTATTCACGTGCTCGGGTTATGAAATTCGGGGCGTGACATGTGAGGTGCCCATGGCTTAATTTCCCTAACTGTTCGATGAAAGTCCCCAATGAATCAGCATAAATTCAACTCTCGGTGGGCACCTATCTAGTTTATGATGGGATGCCCATGGTAGGTGTGGGGCACCCATGATGGATGTTGGGCACTCATGAGGTACTTTTCTAGGTGTTCGATGAAATTCTTCTAAGACTTGAAATTTCTCTTAAAAATAGCTCTCGAGGGACGCCCATCTGAGGCACAGTGGGGCACTCATCAACTCTTTTTTTACTACAACTTAAGTTCTTTTTTCCTCGAATTGATCACCAAAACCTACAAAATTCCACAAGTATATAAGTCAATTTATTTCATAATAACTTATAGTATTTATGTAAATGAAACTCTTAAAACCATTTGTAAAATTATGGCAATATAACGTTATATGTGCACAATCACATACAATAATAATTGCCAGTCTAGGATCAATATGTCACCATTTGAGGCCTTATATAATGGACCGTGTAGATTTCCCATATGTTAGGCTAAGGTAGATGAAACACCAGTGGTTAGACCACAATATGTTCAGGAGAGACCTGAAGGTCAAGGTTATCTAGCAGAGACTTGAGATGGTGCATAGTCGCAGAGTTAACCGTAGGAGACCATGTTTCTTAAAGGTCTCACCATGAAAGGAGAATTCCGTATCTGGCATTGAGGTAAGTTGTTATCAAGGTTTATCTGGCCATTTTAAATGTTGGATTAGGTTAGGAATGTGACATATTGTCCTGCACTACCACTGCAATTATGGGGAGTGTACAAGATATTCCATATGTTCATATTTCAGAAGTACAATCCAGATCCATCACATGTTTTAGATTGGATAGAACTTGTCTTATGAGGTTATTCTAGTGGAGATTTTTTATTCTTGAAAGTAGATGCTCCACGGGGAGACCATTCTTTTAGTGAGGGTTTAGTAGAAACACCATGGGACTGAAGAGTCAATTTGAGAGAGAGAGAAATAGAGAGAAAGGCAGAGATGCGGACTCGATATCTTTAGTTGTTTTCTTGATGTTGTATATTTGATAAGTTTTTTTTTTCTGTTATTTTGTTTGGTTACTTCCCAAATTTCAAGGATAATTTTTTTATAGGAAGGAGATCATAATGATCTATATAGTATTATATCATTTTTGAAATCATATTTATGCCTTTTGATAGTTTTAATTATTATTTTATTCATATTAGATTCTGTTTGCTGTGTTAAGTCTCATCT